>CM077305.1:18877500-21377500 GCA_039655065.1 Glossophaga mutica
TTAACAAATCTTCTTGCTGACCTGTCTAATATGCCAGAAACATGCAAGCAAAAGGAAATGCATAGAACATTCAAACACACACATTCACTCATATAACACACATAGCATTGGAAATATTTCCAAAGGAAGCATCATTACCTTATTGTATTTTAATCAAGGGAAAGTAAAATCTTGCTTTTAGTTGGGCTTGGGAAGCTGGGATAATGGATTACCCACTTAAAATCATCCAAAAAATGTTAAGTTAAAGGCAAAACACAAATAATCAGATGTTCACAAATTTGGAGATAAAGTAATGAAAACTAATAAGTCATTTAAGAGCAATAGCATGAAAATAGCAAAGCATAAAAAATCACTTTAAAATATGAAAAGTGTGCTATACATTTAATTTGTTTCTGGCCTGAGAAGTGCACCAACTGAAATCTGGCCTAAAATAAACTGATTTTTTTTTCCATTTTAATCAGTTAAAGAGGTCTAAATAAAAATTTTCATTCTCCATTTTTTTGAATAGCAATTTTAGGTAGATTATAATGTTTCTTGTTTATGAAATTTCGACTTTGTTCTCAAATATTTATTTGATACCTTTTTCCCTTTAAACCTCATCAATTACTGTCTTAACCTGTTTTATTGTCAGATGCAATGGCTTTTTATAATATTTAACTACAAATTTGCTTTTGTTAAGAATATTGTTTTGTCTTTCCTAACCAGTATATATTTTCAGTCAGACAAACCTCTTAATAAACACATTTCCTTTAAGGTAAAGAAAATATTGTAGTGTGAATCCATCCAATAGTGAAATGTCTAAGGGAAGCATTGTTCTGACATGGATCTAGGATCAATATATGCATAATGTAGCTGTGCATTTGGTTGGTTTTGAAAAAAATAATTTATTAAAAACATTCCATTCATGTGCTCAGACATAGAACTATGTACAAAAATTAGGAGCCAAACATGTCACAAATTAACACGTCACAAACTAACAGACAGCTGATGTCTATTCAGTGCTCACATTGTCTGTGATACACACCTTGGATGAAGAAGGTTTGTAGGACGATCTGCCTGATGAGAAAAGTGATCGCCGCTTATTTTCTTTACCTGTTTATTTCTACTAAATGGGGCAGAGAGTTAATTCTATTGAAACTTGTTTTTTAATGGCATATTTATTTGTGTGAACTAATAAAGCAAATTAGAGAAACAATGTTTGTATGTTTTATGGGAAGAATTGCCCTCGTAAAAAGGCCGGTTAAAACAAATAATGTACATGTGGCAGATCCAGACTCTTCCAGACTACCACCACCACCACGCCCCCTGAGGTAAAAATGTTTGCTTTTAAAGAATACAGTTTGTTTTAAAATAAATAAAACACTGAAATAAAATTGCTGAATGAGATAAGACTAGGTTCATGAGAATATATACTAGATTTTAAACCACATAATTGTAATATATTTCAATAACTAATGTGAAATATTACATTTCATATTGACAGGTCACAGCAGGGCAAAAACAAAGACTTCTCCATCATTGAACACTTGATTCTGACGCAGCATGCTTGCTAAGAGTTTGTTGGACCAAAATGATACAAACTAATAATCTGGATATCTTCTCTTACAATATTCTTTGACTTTTTTTATTCTTTGTTCTTTTTTCTCTTTCAGTTTTTATACTGACATCTCATGTCTTGACTCTGGACTTTTTCTTTGTTTTAATTTCAAAAGTATACTCTGAGAAAGGCCATGAATTTTAGCATCTCTTAAAATATATATACTTAACTCGTTTAGAATTGAATAGAGTTTTCCATATAAGTATGATTATCTAAGATAAAAATATAATTTTCTAAGTTAATCTCTTATATTATAATTATAGTTTTTTAAACTTCTATTTCAATAATTATTACTTTACTAATTTCTTCTAATTATTTTGTCATAATGTCCTTGCTTCCTAAATATAAATAATAGTTTATAAGAATATTGGAAATTCTGAATGTTCTGTAAAATTCAGACACCCAATCATAGCTTATTAATAATGTACAGCTAAATAAATTTAATAATGTAAATTCTGTATGTACTTTTTTATAGCCAAATATTCTGAAATGTTAAGCTATAATAGCTTTGTATTAAACACCCTCAGTTATAAAAATTTTCCCCAAAACTTAAGTAATCCTCAACATCTACTTACAGATTCTTAACACTTGGACAATCTTAGGTTTATAATATAATTATTACTCTCTGTTTAAAAACATTGTCTTTTCCTTTTTCCTATGCCTATTTTGCTTGATATCACATAATATTATAATAGGCTCAAAGTATTTTATCTTTATAGATTGATCTTGTTTCTAAAAACTTGAATTTTGAGGGTGGTTAAAATTTCAAGCAAATATATACAATTTCTGTAGTGATTTCTCAAAGGAGTTAGAAACAATTAAATTCAATTCATGCCTGAAAAAACTGATATGCATCATTAGTTGCATCTTCAATCCATTCTATTCAACTTATTTTGTTTAGTGACTATGTCAAATTTTAAGCAATTGTTAAGTTCAGCAGAGAGAGTTTAGTTGAATTATCATCAGTGGCTGCGGAAACTGGAGTAATTATTTGTTCTTGTAGACAGAGATAGTGACAACCTTTTTTTTTTTTCTAACTGAATGGAAATTTATCTCATTTTCTTCTCTCTTGACTTATGATTAAAGAATGCAATCAAACAACTTAGCTGAAAATGAAATTACACTATTGAATTTTAATGGTGTATTGTCTTTATATGTATATGAAGAGGATCAGTAATAAAAGTTAAGTGTGAAATTACATGGAAATGCATTGAACTCATTTTCAACTAGCAGGTGATTCTATTTCACTAAAAACAGAGTGGATAAAAATTTAAAAGGACAAAAAGGAAAATAAGTATAATTTTAAGGGTATTAGAAAAGGAGAAAATATCAAACTTTCATTGTTAACAATAAAGTCAAATCGCAGGTAATGCAGAAAAAAACAGAAACTTTCCACTTAAAAAATTGTTAAGGTAGTATCAGTGGTAGAGAGGAACATCAGAATTGAAGTGTAAAAAGTAAATCCCCAAATTGTGGAGTATGGTACTAACAACACTGAAAGCCATTGATTTCCCCCTCAATGTGTTACCACCCATATGCATATCAACAATTTTCCTAGAATTCAGGCAAAGGAAATGAGGTGGCCTGGGCAAACTTGAAGAGAGTACTTTTAAATATAATTTATGATATAAATTATGATATACTTTTTAATATGATATTTTAAAAAACTGAGAAATGGGAATAAAATTTATCAACTTTGTTTGAAAATCATTTCAAATATCTGAGTATGTATAAAATATTTTTGTGAATAACTCTAGAAAACAAGTAAATGTATAATAATCATCAATATGTAATAATAAAGAAAATGTTATGCTCAATTAATTTCCTTATATGCTGTCATACACACGGTCATACATTGGTTCCTATTATAAATATGTTAAATATTTTATTTTAAATCACATTTTTCCAATTGTATAGTCTTTAAACTTAAACAATCACCCAGGCAATTACCATTTAATGGTTAGTTAAAAACTTTTGTTTGTCCTCGCTGGTGTGGCTACATGGATTGAGTGCCTGCCTGCGTTCCAAAGGGTCACTGGTTCAATTCCCAATAACATGCCTGGGTTGCTGGTCAGGTTCCCAGTATGGGGCACGTGAGAGGCAACAACGTATTGAAGTTTCTGTCCCTCTCTTTCTCCCTCCCTTCCCCTCTCAAAAAATAAATAAATAAAATCTGTAAAACAGAAACAAAATTGTTTAATCAGTAGTAGTAAAGGGACCTTTGATAGATTTTTCAGCAAAGATGAAGTTTACAAAGTGATTTTAAACAAATCTTATAAAAAAGTCCCTTTTTGGTGTGTCTTTTTTGTTTATTTTATTTTTTTAATTTTTAAAAGTATATTTCAATTACAGTTTATATTCATTATTACTTTGTGTTAGTTTCAGGTGTACAAAATACTGATTAGACAATCATACCTTACAAAGTGCTACCCCTGGTATTTCAAGTACCCACCGGGCACTATACGTAGTTATTACAATATTATTGACTCTTTCCTATGCTGTACTAAAAAGAAGTTCTTTTGAATTAATCATACAAAGCAATTACATTCTATAGATTTTAAATATCCTTGAAATTTAGAAATTCTACAGCTAAAAATAGAAATTAACACAATTTTCACACTTACATTTTATATTATAATTTATATTAAGCCACAATTATTTCAAGAGAAATTAGAGCTACAATTTCACATTGAGTTAGTATAATTGCATCATTTTTTAAAAGAAATATCTGTTTTCTTTAATTTGGTAACCTAATAACTTTTGTTTCCTTTCACATCTGAAAAGAAGAATATATATATTCTATATATAGAATATCTATATCTATGCATAGAATATATATAAAAGATTGTATATATTCTCATGATCACATATTAGATTATATATTAGATATATATTAGATTATATATATCTAATATATTAGATTATATATAGATTAGTAGCACAGGGAACAAAGTGATGAGACTTCAGATGAACGAAAATTATGGAGACTTTATGGACACTTAAAATGGAATGGGTCTCTGGGATAGCTACACCAACCCCAGAGCAAAAGTGGATGGTAAGAGTCGTATAGGAATAAGCTGAGATGGAAGTATTATTTTCAACTTTAATTTGGACTCATTGGTTATTTAGTTTATGTCTTCCTCAACAATCAGCTGTATTGATTGGCTTCTCTTTCCCACCTCCTCTCCTACTAATAGCATAAGGAAAATTTTCAATCAAATATTGTTTTGGAAGAGATTATGGCTCTCAAATTAGGTATTGCTAATACCAGCACATGTGCATTGCAACGGAGACGGGACCACATTACCTTTCCGTTTCCCATTTTCACAATTTATTCTGAAGTTCTCAATTCTGATATACATATTCTGTTCTTGTTGGGAGATAATTTTTAATTTCTCCCATTGTTTCACTTCTTGATATTAACAACCAATTTGTTCAGATTAAATTACATTCCAGAATAGTAAAATAGAAACTAGCTGACTATCCAGCGATATTCCAGGATAGTAGAATCCTCATGAAGATTTGCTTCCATTCCAGAGAAATAAAGGTTATGATAGAAATTCCCTTGGGGTTTCCTGGACTCAGTGTCCCTCAGTTGTGACATAGCCACATATACACAGCGAGTCTGTGATGCTGCAGCACCCCCTTGATACTTGGGGAACAAGGGAAACTGACCCAGGCGTGAAGCTTAGGCCATCTGCTCTGATTAGCCCAGTAAACTGCCTACATCTGTTTGGGTTCAGTGTGTCTTTAGTGGCCAAATCTATGGAAGTGTGGCAAGCCAACCTAGCAGCTGCCATCATGCACTATTTAGAGCCTGCTTGATGATCCTGTTTGGATAGTGTGCAGTCATGATCACTTAATGACCAGGCTTGTAGGGAAGGAGAAAAATCACTCAAGCTTCTAATGAACCTTTTCCACAAATGTAAAGGAGTAACAAAACGTCACTAACACTTTAGAAAATCTCACAGCACAAAAAAAGAAACACCTCATTTAATAAATAGAACATTACTCTCTGGAGTAGAAGAAATAAGTCACACTGAGTAAAGAACTTTAGAATAATTAAATTGAATTTTCTAAGAGAATAAAAAATGTAGGACATTTTTATAAAAAGTAATTTGAAACATATATTTTATTTCAAATGATATATAGTCAAAAGAATCTTTAAAAGGAGGTGATGTGGATAAAAGAGTCAAGGATAAATCCAGATATCGATCGAATAAGCTTCTAGAAACCTAGAAAACCTAGAAAGAGAGGAAGGAAGAGTGACAGGGAAGAAGAGAGAAGGAGAATGCGATCAGACTAGAAAGTGCTAAAGGAATCACATATACAACATCTCAATATTCTTCCCACAGATGAGGAGAGACATCAAATGATCAAATGGGAAGGACTCCACAAAACTTAAAAATGAAGAAGCTTAATTTCTACAATTATTTTCATGAAATTTTAAAATCACAAGTACACAATCTCTAGTATGACTATACCCAGAAAATAATTTTTTACCGTAATCAAATGAAAATCAGATTCTGACTAGAAATCTTCAACAAAATTGGGTGTTAGAAGAATATAGAACAATTTCTAAAATTTTTTGAGGAAAAATTATTTGAAACAAAATATCATATATCCAGTTAAATTACCAATCAAAACATTTGACTAAGTCTGTTAGTGTAAGTCATAGAGAAAAACACAAATAAAAAAGCAATTTCAAAGAATTAGAGAACATGAACAGAAAAAAAAACCTTGTAAGAACACCTTCATATGTATGCAAGGTAAGTGTACGTTAGTATAGAATCCATTGGTAATTTATATGTATTACACTCAAAAAATAAAATAGATTGCTCTTCTGGTTTACCATTGTTGCAAAACACCACAAATATAACGGCTTACCATGAAACAATAATTTTACTATTTGTCATGGTGTCTTTCTCTCTCTCCCTCTCTCTCCCTTTCCCCTCCAGCTGCCTAGCTGAGATTGCTAAGAACCTGAGAGCTTCAGATCAGCTGGGCAATTAACACAGTGGCCAAGGGCTATAGTCCCAGTACTTTAGCTCACTAAGGCAGAAGTCTCCTAACTTTTTGACCCAGCCTCAAAAAATCCCACCGCATCATCTTAGCTACATTCTGTGCGTTACAAGACATTCCAGGGGAAAGGACTTGAATTCCACCTCCTGATGGGGATTCCGAGGAAGTATTGAGCTCTTCCTCTTGATTAGATGATCACAAGTTAGAGGAAGAAACTATAGAGTGGAAATATTGTTGAAGCAACTTGTGGAAACACTATCTGCTACTTGTTTAAAAAGACAAATTTACAGAGAAAAAATGTCTTTGGTATGTAAAGATATGATGCTAAATATAAAAATCTCAAGAGATGTCATGGAGAATAATGTTAGAATCATTACCTAGAAATTAAAGGAAGAAGACGAAGGTGGAAAATTTGCTGTAAGAACAGTGACATTAAAAGGAAAAAACAATAAGGAACAATGTCTGAATAATAAGAGTTTCAGAACAAGAAAAAAATGGAGATGAGATATCAATGAAAAATGCACTAGAATGTCCCAGAACAAAAGATATGAGATAGCAGAATGAAGGGCCTGGTGAGCATCCTGCAATTTTGATAGAAATATATAAACCCCAAAGAGCCACACTATAAATTTTAAGGAATCTGGATAAAGAAAATATTCTTTATTTTCTTTATTCTTTTCACAGAGAAAAACAAATCCATGAGTATTATACAAAGATCAGACATCGGAAAAACTATAGGTTTCTTAATAACAATATTAATAAGAAGGTGAGAGAGTAACATTCCATATTCTCAAAAATAATATCCAGTTATGACTTCTTTGCTCAATAAGATAATATATGTGTATCTAGCATTTGAATAGCACAAAAAAATCAAAGAGTAGCAAATAAAAAATAGAAAATACATGCTGGAGTTTGGAGAGGCATAGATTCTTGTGAAGAATGATCAGAAGGTAAGAGCTATAAACAAAGTTTGAATCTCAGAAGGTCCCTTTGGGAACATTTCAGAGGGCTCTGGGAGATTGTCTTCACAAAGGATGGGACTACTTAGCTTCAGCAGCTTGGAAGAAGTGTAGGCAGTTGTGGAAGAGTTTGTGGTTTAATGTAAACTAAAAAATAAAAGCTCAGAAGGCTAAGAATGTGGCCATTTATAGACTAATAATTCAACACATGTCTTACGAGAATCTGGGCAGTGCATTTGAGGACCTTCCTTTCTTCAATATTTTCATTCCAGTTCAATGTGAACTCTTAATTTTTTTTTCCCATTTCTTTCTCATGCTCTTTTTTTGGACAATCACAGATCCTTACCTCCAAGTCCAGGCCCAAACTGGCAAATTTCCCTAGGGAAAGAGCAACTGCCAATCCACAATTTACTTTTGTACAATTCTCTCCTCCCAGGTTTTAGTTCTTTCAATTCCTGGTATACACAGCAATTTGGACTTGGGAGAATGATTCTTTTTCTTTTTCTTTCTTTTCTTTTTTTTTTTTTTTTTGTTTTGGTAATCCATCTGACTATTCTATAGGTTGTCAGTGACAATGTTGTTCTGCTATTATTTCCTATTTTATCATAATCTTAAGAAAAGTTGCAGATGTCTACAATGACTTATCATATAGTTTCAGAGACAAATTTATATTTATATTTCTACCTCTCACTACTAATGAAGAAATTAAAATTGTATGATATTCACGTGGGTATATTCAACTGAATCAATCTTGTAGTTAACTGGAATTTCTATCTAACTTGCAGGCCCAATCTTCATTAACATGAAAAGTGTTTTTTAAAAGTACATTTATATTTATAATGTAGCATGACCAATGCCCACTTTATATTATAGACTTCTAATTCCATTTTACTTCAACCAAAATTATTAGCTTTTCCAAAGAAATAGCGCAAAATGAGCTTTTTATTTCTCATATTTGTTGCATTTGACTTTGATGTCTTTTTGTCTACAAATAAATGTGTACTGTGAAAAGTTAGGAGTCCAAAAGAATAGAACATTTGATTCTTAACATCAACAGAAATATATGTGTAGCTCAATAACATAAAAATAATAGTTCAAAATCTGCATAGGTATTATAAAATTATATGCATATATATATTCATACAAAACACACAAATTAGAATTGGGGCACAGAGGGAAGAGGGGTCAATGTAGCCTTGCAAAAGTATTTGGAAAAGGGCTTCATGTAGGATATAAGATGTACATAGGAAATTTATAGATGAGTAAGAATTTGCAAGGTGGATAAATCAAGACCAGGGGAAGGACATAAGTTGTTAGAGGCAAGATATTGTCTGATAAGTTTGGGGAATAGGTCTCATAACTTAATGAAGGTATGAATGTCTCTCAAGCAAATGAGCAATCATTTTTGATGAGGACATTTTCTTGATCTCCATTTTTTTTTCTGTATGGAAAAACATAGAAAGTCAACCTAAACTAGGGACTTTTTAAAATCTAGTTTCTATGGCTATATTGCAGAAGATATTTGAACTTCCTGATATCACACGAAACATTGTCTTTTACAGCCAGACAACACACACATGCACACATTTTTTCCAAGGATAGTGTCTATACCCCGTGCTTAGATTCTCATTTTAACCTGCTCTTCAAAAAGTATGGTGAATGTACAGATCAAAACTTTTTATTTTTCTCTTCCTTGACCATAACCCTTAGAGAGAGCAGGCAGCTGCGTGGTCCTTCTCCCTCGGGCATCCAATCATTTACTTTTCATTCAATGCCTTTCAAGATACGAACCTAAGAGCTTCAAATACTGTCTCTGTAGCAATAACGTCTAAAACTTGTGAGTCCTAAAATACCACACTTAGAAGTCTCATCACTCTCTTCAATTTAGTTTAGTTTAGTTCAATCCAAGTCAAGAAATATTTATTTAAATAAACTCTTTCAATAAATACTTATACCTAACCATCTTTCTTTCATATTTTCTATCACTGTACCTTTCTTGGCAAAAAGGAAGAAGGAAAGATTCCCGGCTCCCTCCGTAGCCCACAGAAAAGAGGTGATCATTCATTATGTTCCCATCTCTATTTTTTCACCTTGTTATTCAAAATAAGTTTCTTGGTTTAAATATTTTGCATTTACTCAACAACTTTTTAGACATGCATTTGCATATATTCTTATATTTTAAATCCAAGATACTTAAGAAGACTTGAATTTTTGAGGGAAAAGGAGGTATATATTCAATGTCATTTTCAATCCCCAAGGGGATACTTGATATAGTTTAGTAATTTTCAAAACTGTAAGAAAGAAATGTTAGACTTCTAAAAGGATATAAACTTTCTCTAAACTATTTCCCCAAAAACTCTCTTTTGACAGGATAAATTAATCATTAGAAAGAATGTTTCTACTATGTTTTATGCATACCATTTAAGGTCTTAAAGCATATAATGCATTTAAAAAATATGTCTATGAAAAACTTAAATAAGGTCCTTCAATGTAATCTTGGTACCTTTATAGTACAAGTAAAGAGATGTGCCCTCTTGAGACACTTTAAGATGTGAGTCAACAGCATTCTAGCAGGTGATGTTTTCTTGAATTTTTATAGCACTCTGTAAAGAAATTGGACCTGCTATAAGGTCTTGCATAATCCCTAATGTCTTCAAAGGGTTCCCTTGATATTCTAGGAGAATCCATGACTGAACTCACCAATCAAGGTGGCAAATTTTCAGCTGTCTGCACTTTTTGGAAGACCAAATGGGAAGAGGAATTCCTAATTATTAAATCCAGATCCCACAAAGGTTTATCCTCTTGGGAGAGATTTCTAGAGAACCCTTTAAATGTGGAAAATAAATCACTTATTTTTTAAAAGATTTTACTTATTTATTTTTATAGAGGGGTAGGGAGGGAGAAAGAGATGGAGGGAAACATAAATGCATGGTTGCCTCTTGCATGCCTTCTACTGAGGACCTGGCCAGCAATCCAGGCACGTAGACTGGGAATCGAACCAGCAACACACTGATTCACAGGCATGCATTCAATCCACTGAGCCACGCCAGCCAAAGCTAAGTCACTTGATTTTTGTGCTAGACCTTAAGCTATGTAGACTTCATTGTTCATCCATTGTTTAATCCTCTGTGCTGTCCTCTGGCCCCAGAAAGAAAGCGTTCAGAAAAGGACTTATCAATTTAAATCATTTATAGCGGGTATTCTTAAACTTTTATAATTGCTTTTACAACCCATTCCATTATTAAACTTTATTTTCTCCATTTGTACTTTTGAAGGAAAAAATTGATGTTATTTGGATTCATACAATTTAGTCTATTATTTTGTTATTAATATTAAAATAATGCTCAGTCTTCTCTGTAAGCTTCATATACTCCATTTTAAAATGGTTTATCACTTTTTCCTTATTTCCCCAGTCTCAACAAAATGAGTAACTACTATTGACTTTTGACCAGATTGTGTTTGCATGCTTTAACATGCTTTCAGCTGCTTCCTGATGCTCGGCCATCTTCACTAATATTTCTTATTGGATGTAAATTTAGAGCTATTTGATTTAATGCTGTATCTTCCACTTGATATTATCTCACTAGAGCAATAAGAGCAAAATGCTAATGATGATGCTACTGGAATAGCATAGCATATTTGCTGCAATCTGGATTTTTTAAACAAATATAAAATTCATTGGTTGTTTGGAAGAACAGCAGGCATAAAATTATAATTGTGCCTTAGCAAATCTATTTAACAATTTCTTAATCTTTTAAGGTAATGAACACAGTCAAAAATGCAAAATTGTTAAATCAGAAAATGAATGTTAGAGGCCTTGTGATTTATTCATCAAGATTCATCTTTCAAAGAACTAATTCAACAATTAAAAACATAATTATCATATAATTCTATTAATATAATTCTAATTTTCTCTAGAAACTTTTCCCAGTTTCTGAAGTATAACTACTACCAACAATTACCACTCCTGTATCCAATAGGCATCAATATTCTGAATGAGGAAGAATCCCACACAAAACATGTCCTTCTGAACTAGTAATCAACTTCTACAGGCAGAATTGACAAATAGGGTTTTTCACTTTTTGAACTTGCTTTTCATTTTTCTTCCAGACAGGGTGAAAATATAATGTAACATTTTTATAGGTTATCCTTCTGGTAATAAATTTCATAAGTTCCCTGTACTTCATAAATGAATTAAAGTAAGTCCTCATTGAATGTGGGAAATTAAAAAATAAAAATGAACTGATGTTAAGAGCTCAAGTTTCCACTAACATAATACGTATCCTGAAGTGTCTTCTTACTGTAACTTCTGTGAGTTAAAGAATTAGTTGGATCTGTTTCTTCCTTTATTCTAAAAAATTAAAAAGAAATTTAAGAGCACCTTAAACTATGTAAGCCACAAGACCACTTTTAGATGATAAAAATTAATTTTAGACAAGTCTTAAGATGAGTGCTTGACATAAAATATCATAAAAATAGCAGAAGCCTGCTGCATGTCAAATTACCAGACTTGCATGAAATTATCTGCACTTAAAAAAGTCTTTAAATTCAATGGATTGTTTAGTTTTAATTATTAAACTCCTCAATATAAGCAGTGAGTTATAATTAACCACCTCTAAAGAAAAAGTGAAATAGTAGGAAATGCCTTTTAAATGTGCAGTGCAGAGCCCATTCTGTTTTCATTAATTGTCTTGTATCTTGCCATGTCCTTTATCTGCTTGTGGATTTACAAGGAACATAGCAGGTTGTGAATTTTTAATAGGTTTTCCTCAAGGAAAGAAAAGGTCAGTATTAACATAAAATTCTTCTTAAAGATTTGTGACACAAATGTTTCACACCAAAGAACAGGTGTTACTGAGGAACTAAAGCTTCAATAATCTGACATTTTTCTCCATTTAAAGAAAACTTAATGTCTCACATAATAAAATAGCACAAGGTCAAATCAATATAAAAGTTATTTCAAAGTAGATGCTGTAAGTTATTTGACACATAATCCATAATCCCACTTCTCAGTAGCAGATACCACTGATTTTATTCAATTAAATGTTTAAAAGATCTACATATCGATAACTAACATTCAAATATAAAAGTGAAAATTAGCGAGAAAGAGACAATTGTTAGTACTAACACGCATGTGATAATTACTTAGTATATGAGTTAAAATAAGAAATAAAATTCTATCAACACGCAAGAAAAGAAGGAGAGAAAAAAATACCAGGGTAAGGGTGAAAAGAATGTATACAAAGGACCTTGAAATAATTAAAGTAATAAAAAAGAGCTTAAAAAGAAGAGAGGAAGCTTAGGTAAGAGACTTTAATTAAAGGACTTTGTCCATTGCTCTTTTTCTTTAACTATTTCTTTAATTGAGGAAATCATCAATATCAACGTAGGTTACCTGTTGTTAGTTCTTGTCTCCCAGCTGTTTCCTTTAGAGGAAGGAGCAACTCCCCTAATCTCAGGAGGTCTAGAAATGCATCTCTCTTATACTTGCTGTTTCTTTTACTTGTGCATTTCTCAAATATGCATATTTAAATAAGATTTTTGGTAAGCATAAGCTAATGGTAAAGTGCCCAAACATGGTTTTTAGCCTTTTATTCTAACATTTGTGGTCTTATTTCCCTCTGTGAGGAAAAAAAAAACAAAAAAGAGGGTAGCACTTTTCTGATGGTTCAATAAAATGTTATTGTAAGTCTGGCTTTTTTGGACCAAAACTTACACATTTGTAGGTGTAATTATTGTTCTTAGTTATGAGAAGGTAGAAACCTTTTAATTTCAGATTCTCAAAACCACAGTTCAACTTTCAACCCTCATCTTTTTGCTTCCCTAATACCATGTTCAGTTTTCTAATCCAACAGAAACTCCCAAGATATGAGACTTAATTTTCACACTCTACTATAAGTAAAGATAAAAATCCTGCTGTGATTCATATTCCAAAACTGAACATTATTAAAATTAAAACCTCAGCAGTACTGGCAACATTCCTTTGCGTTATTAACTGATTAAAGTAACAGGTGGTATTGACGGCCGTCTTGCCTGACATTCTCTCTACCTGGAATCTGTGTTCTATATTAATCCAGTATTTCCCATGAGATGGACAATTTGGAAAATGCAAGAAAATCCCTAAGTTTAAACCTTTTCTTATTCTTTATCAAGTAATTTAGGTGTTATATACTTAAGAAACCCTCACTAGTTTCTGTGGGCTAGTTTATGGTTGTCTTGTGAATTGCCATTATATAGTGTTTGAATCTTTCATAGCACTAGAATGGAATTGTTGATTTTCTTTAGATGTACCTGATACTTACAAGAGTAAGCAAACATTTCTCAATTAAAATTGTTTAAAGAATAGACATTAAACATCAGAACTGTGTACTACAAACCAGAAATTTATATGAACAAATGATTACTATTGGGTTGGTCAAAAAGTTTGTGTGGCTTTATTTCCACAAAATAAGAGACATATCTTTTATTTTCACCAATAACTGTACTGATTTAGAAATTTTCAGTATTTCAGCTATCTTTGATGTGTTATAATGTTGGTTGTTCTCAATTAATGTCTCGATGTCATAGCTACCAAATTCACCTGGTCTACTAACAGTAGAGCATAGTCCAGTGAGAAATCTCCAGCACAAAACTTCACAACACACCTCCACAAACCGCCTTCACAAATCACTTTTGACTTGTTCAATCAGTCACAGCACCTTCTCCTACACTGAGCCAACCTTTTTTTTTATTTTTGTGTTTCAGTTGTGTATTTACTTTTTAAATTTATTTATTTATTATTTTAAAGATTTTACTTATTTATTTGTTAGAGAGAAGGGAAAGGAGAGAGAAGAGGGAAACATCAGTGTGGTTGCCTATCATGCACCCCCTCCTGGGGACCTGGCTTGCAACCCAGGCATGTGCCCTGACTAAGAATCAAACTGGCAACCCTTTGGTTCACAGGCTGGCACTCAATCCACTAAGCCACACCAGACAGGGCCCGTTTTTACTTTTCTTGAAATAATAAAGCATAATATGTCCAAAATGTTGCTCATTTTCTTTCATCTTCAATATTAAAATGACTACACAAAAAATTCACCAATTTTGATTTATTTATTTTTTTAATGCATGCTGAAAGCTAAAGACAACTCAGTGCTATCAGAGCTATCTCAGGAAAAAAAAAATAAGCTTTTGGGCCGTCCCAATAATATCAATAATCATTCTTGAACTATTTTGATTCCCAGACAGAGTAAGAAATATGCAACACTTAAGCCTGCCTTTGGGAAAATTGCCACTATGTTTCATATTCATATAATTGGAAAGTTTCCTGGCAACTACCTGCAATTTCAGTCACTAAAAAACATCAGTCTTTTGACTTTTTGAGAACCTTTCCTTGTACAACACAGTTATAAGTTATTTTTGAGAGGTTTTTAGTTAAAAGCAGCTGTTTCTGGAATTTCCCTACCTCGCTTTGTTGTTTATGAATGGCAAAAAAAAAAAAAAATGCTAAAAAATGTCGCCTGACTTCTTTTCCTTCGAAGTAGGTATCCATTTGGGGTTTTCATTATCCATGATGTCTGTAATAATGAGCTATTTGTCCAGAAATCATAAAAATGGAGTCTGATTCAAATTTGATGGCTAAATGCTAATTACTACAAACCATTAACAAAAAAATAGACTGATTTTGAAGAACCAACAATACCAGTAGTATATTAGTAGAGTAGTATATTAGTATATTAGTATACAATATATGTCATATATATGTTTTAAAGCATGTATTTAATTTTCAAAAAATGTTGTTGTTTGTATAAAAATATTTTTACAGTTACATTCATTGACATAAGCTCCCATAAAGGAAACTTTCAAATAAAGAACAAAATTCTATTTAAATTGGAAAAAAATCAATGTAATATTTTTACATGTAATTAGATGACAATGTTTGCTATTGTAAGTCATCTAAAGAAAAAAATCAAACCTATTTAGATAATATAGTTCTAAACCTCTACAATTTTTTGTACAATTGAAAAATACATTCTCCAGTGTTTAATTTTCTAAGCTACAGATTAGTGTGCCTATTCTGATTTATTATTACATTTTATATAAATATTAACAAAACATATTCATGATTAAGTCTAAGTTATAAATGCTGTACAGAAATTTAGAAAATCTACACATTGTTTTTATATGTCTTATCTGAATAAAAATCTTTTAATGTATAATTATTGAAAATAATCAAACTATGATCCTAGCATAGAAAGTATTTATGGTTGGATGGTGCAGTTAAACAGCAAGTTATCCTTATTGTGCTTCACAAAGCCATGATGTGTTCTTCCCATGACTGAGCCCGTCCCTTCAGGGTAAGACTTCTGTAGCAGGCAATGGAAAGATTGCCCTTGAGATTCTTGGAACACATTATCCCCTATCAAACATGCCTGAGTTTGCTTCTACATCCAAAGAGAGTCTCTTTTCCAGGTCTGGCACCTGAAAGCCAGACTAGCCAGCTGTTATATGCACCCCTAATCCTGAGGATTGGCCTAATGGACATCTGTTAAAAGAACAACATAAGGGAATTTGCCCATGACACATGGGCTCTTTGGCTAGCAGTGGCATTAAAATAGGGTGTGTCCTGGGTTGAGATGTCCGTATGGATGTGAACAAAGCTCTCTGACACGATGACTTGAATCTGGAAGGTGGGTGTTGCGAGCATGAGCTATGGGCTAGGAAAAAGGCTTGTCCTGCATTGCCTTATTCTTGCACAGAATTCTGGTTTGAGGTTGTTAAGAACATAGATTTGACAAGGTAGGAGTCTAGATACAACATATTTTATTTCATAGTTTATTAAGGCAATTTATAATTTTAAAATATATAGAAAATTGTTTTGTGGACATCTACTTGTATTCTTTCTCTGAGCTTCACAAATAGATGTTGGACAGTCACTTGTATATGAACCCCAAATGATGCATGGTATCTCTAACATACGAACTATGTCCCACACAACTTTGCCTCTCTTACCATTCTTAAATGATCACCACTACTCCTAATAGAAAAACAGTAACTAATAAGTTTATAGAAGACGAATTTCATGCATAATCTGAGAGCAAAATGATTTTCCACTCAGAAAGAAATGAGAGAAGCGATATTTAAACCAGCACATTAAGACTGATGACTTATGTCTTTGAAAGGACTTTTTTTGCTTATGAACAGTTACTTACTAAGTAAAGCAAAGGGGGGAACAGAATTTGCTTTATTTTTATTACCATTTAGAATAGAAATCACCCTAATATGTGAAAGGCTAGACCTATTGTTTATAGTATATAGATGAGTGTGATCATACTTACTCAGCTCTTATTTCAAAAACTAAGATAACTGACCCCATTATTCAGTGATAGGGCATGAGAGGCCTTTGTGAATTCTTTCAGCATTATGTACCTTTAGACATTATCATGGAGAGACTCTTTTTTATTCCCTCAGCTTCATTCAGACCAAGATAAAGGAGATGGATCACTCAAATATATTTTATCTGGAGATGGAGCTGGTACTCTTTTTATTATTGATGAAAAAACAGGTGACATTCATGCCACACGCAGAATTGATAGGGAAGAAAAGGCCTTTTATACTCTACGTGCACAAGCTATTAACAGAAGAACTCTGAGGCCAGTGGAACCAGAGTCTGAGTTTGTGATAAAAATCCATGATATCAATGACAATGAGCCAACATTCCCAGAGGAAATTTATACAGCTAGTGTTCCTGAAATGTCCGTTGTAGGTAAGTTTATTTACAACAGTTATCATGGTATTGAAAAATTATTAAAACATCAAAAAATCCTTAAAATATTATTATGATCAATTCATTGAAATCACCTCTGATTCCCTAGTAGGAATATGCACATAATTTTCTCATTTAGGATGTAAGAAAAAATGAGTGCATTTCCCAGTTCCTATGTATTTGTAAATCTTACAAGACAAATGAAGTAGACACTTTCCTCAAAAATCCAAGAAAATGCCATTTACCTCAGTAGAAAACTATGCAAATATATTTTTGTAACATGGATTTGGATAATAGCTGTGTAATACTCTAACACCAAATATATTGTAAGTGCATTTAGAACATAGATGTAATAGAGTATTTGCATCTATACTCTAGTTATTTGCCTAGACTTTGTCTATATTATCTCGACAAAATGCATGATAGGCTGTATGAGATTATCCAATTATTTTTACATTAGGCTGCATTATTTTTATGAAGTAGAGGATTATAAAAAAATCAGAAAGTAATAACAGTTTTAGAGATATATTTGGATTTAGTAAAGTAGATTCATTTCTCAAATGTGGGAGGAATAATATTAACCAATAAAACAACTGCACTTTTTTTTTTCTTGTAACAGTTGTGATAGCAAATTTTCATCTTTGCATTTCTCAAAAGCATTGTTCTGGGATTATTATTTAATATTTACTTCATTAAATCCCAAGAACTTTTGCCTGTTGCCTTATTATAAAGCCCTTTTAAATATCTTGAACTTTATTAAATAGCTTTTAATAGTTCATGGAACATGGGATCTTCTTGGATTGTTTCTAAATTTAAACTTTAATCTATTCATAAAATCATATTCTGGAGCAGATGTTAATTATTTGTATAGTTAATTAGTGGAGAGAGGGAAAGAGGAGCATACTTACTCCTTTGTGATTAGATAGATATGCCCTTTATGTGAAACAAATCTATTATGTGAAAATGAATTTAAGTATCAAATCTGAGCATTTGTAAAGTGACTGCATTTTTTATGATCTAGTAACTCAAGCATTATCTATTGCATGCGTAAAAATACACTTGTTGGCTAAGTAAATATGCAGTTGAATTCAGAGTTTACCTGTAATAACTTTACATATGATTTTCATCTACATTATCAATAAATGTTTCTTTAAGAGGTCATTGTTAACACCAAAAATCATTCAAGTCTTCCATGAAAACCAGTGCTTTTGCTCCTCCTTCTGGTACTGTGCAGAACTAAGCTGAATTTGGATACTTCAGGTACTTCTGTGGTGCAAGTCACAGCCACCGATGCCGATGACCCTTCCTACGGGAACAGCGCCAGAGTCATTTACAGCATTCTCCAAGGGCAGCCATATTTCTCTGTGGAACCTGAAACAGGTCAGGAGTCATGAATTGGTTTGTTAATTCAATAACCTTTATGATCCCTATAAGTAGAAGAAACAGTGGGAAAATAAGCACAAAACATTAACATTAAATGCCCCAGCAGAGTGATGATGCCACACTTAAGAGATTTACAGACTCAATGCTGAATGATTGAGTGAGTTAATGAAACTATAGCTGTTGTTATGTTTTCACATATGGCTTTAGGTCACTATGCAGCACATACAGTATTTTTTAGGAAATAGAAAAACAACACAAATTGTAAAATATATGCACTGAATCACTTTTACAATTTCTAGGCAATAAAAATTCATAAAGAAAATGTATTTTTCAAAAGTCACTAGTTTAGACAATTTGTGAGCTTAATCAATAAATAATTGATATTTTAAGGATGGTAACAAATGTTTTTATATTTTCTTCAAGGTATCATCCGGACTGCTTTACCGAACATGAACAGAGAAAACAGGGAGCAGTACCAAGTGGTGATCCAGGCCAAGGACATGGGCGGCCAGATGGGAGGCCTGTCAGGGACCACCACCGTGAACATCACGCTCACGGACGTCAACGACAACCCGCCACGCTTCCCCCAGAGTAAGCCGTCTCTCAAGGTCTTTCTGCAGGGCAAGAGCTTTAGAATGAAAAAAAAAAAAAAATAGCTGTCAATTATTTATTTGAACACATGTTGAAAGTGTGCTACAAAAGTTAAAACAAAAGATGTATATGCTGATGAATTCATTATTATTTAAAGATTAAAAACTAAATATTTCAGAAATTTTGTTCTGAAACAGGGAGATTACAAAACCTCTTCATACGTATACTTCTCATCTATAATTGTAATCTAAAAGTATTTATTTCAGTTAGCAAAAGAAAATGCTTTTATTTTCTTTTAATGTTTTGTTGGAGACAAATGATAGTTTATTTGAAAACAAAGTAAGTCGTAATTTGACAATGAATGTGTTTATTTCCACTTATAATTTAATAAGGAGGATTCTAATGAGTGATTTTTTTCAATAAACAATATAATTTGACATATTAGAAAGGGCTATGTAGAGAGAACTTTATAAACTAATCAGATTTGCATTTAATATGTCTGTGTTTGAAGTAGCAATCATAAATAAAAACATTTCATATACTTATCCATTTATAGATATATTTTGTATTATTGAATTAACCTCCAAATTGTCAAAATAGATCATAAATAGGTTAAAAACCATTAACTTCTGCCCTTATAACCCATGTACTTATTTTCTTTTCTCACAATTTTGGTAGATGTGCAACTAGAGAAAGGTTCTATTAGGTCTCAATGGACACTCCCAAGACTTAGCCAATTTCCTGGTATTCTAAAAGATCCTATGCTCAAGTTGAAATTTCACATTGTTAGGAATGTGGCATAAAAATGTAGGCTCTAGTGTGATCTATGTACTTAATTGTTAGCATTTCCTGTGCATTGACTTCTGAATCAATCCTCTAATTTTAGGTCGACCTTTGTGACAAAGTATTAAATTACACTTACTGTCATATTTACATTTTTACACAAAAGATCACTGCAGAGAAAATTATGGTCTAACAATTCACTGTATTATTTGGATTCTTTGTAAAGCATTTTACCTCTTTTTGTGCTATTGTTTTTCTAACTTCAAAGTTATTATTCCTGGTGCATCATTTAAACTGAATTGTTTACAGTCATGTGTGTGGAAATACTGCAAAATCCAAGTAGAGTTTTGTTGAGCAGACTAATCATATGCTTATGCGTTGTGATGATTGTTTTGCTGGATAATTTAGGTTCATGACTGTCAGGTCTGCTAGTGTGGTGCCTGGCCCAAAGTACAGGGAGAAAGGTGTTTGCTCATGCTTCTTTCAAATAACGAGGTTTCAGCTCCAGGTTACATTTACTACTGGCAGGGGAAAGGAAACCAATTGTTATCCTTTTTAGTTGTTTCGGAACAGTTCTAAAGATGTGTCTGGTTACACTGAACTTAAATTTCACATTTTATGTATCATATAGTTATGATATATTTAAAATATAGTTTATTATTTTTATCTGTTATAACACCTATTAATTTATTTGATAATTATTCTTTTTCCATTTGGTATCTGGTAGGAATATCATTCAAGCCCTGAAATAGTAATAATAATTATAATGATAATAATAAAGCATAATTTATATTTTCTACATAGCATTTTTATTGAGCCCTGTACCAACTTATTTAATGACCTACTTAATGCAATTAGACCAGCTGATTCAGGTGAGTTTTGTGGCCTCCAGTGTATAAATGAGTGAAGAAGGGCCACATTGCAAGTGATGGCAGATGTGGGTTGTTGTCAGTCCCTCCAGATGTGTGAACCAACACATTTACAGAAATTTCAGAGTACACTATATCTTGTCTCATTATTCTTTAATTATAGATGGAAACTAATTTATGGATTTTTATTTTCTCAATTACCTTTTCTTCTATGGTACTTTCAACCATATCTTACTCTTGGGAACACTCAATCACAGCAATTAGAATGTTACTTGATAATTTGTCATCTAACATCGGGAACACTAGTTTTTAACTTTTAACATCATTGCATTAACTAGCCAAGTTTTGGAGAGGCTCCTACAGTTTATGAAGCCTTTCTCATAGAACATTGTTGAAATCTCACATTGTTATTTTTATTATACCCAATGCATGGAAGAAGTAAAGGAGGTTCAGAGAGGAAATGATAGCAAAAACAAATCAGTGCTTCACAGAAATATGCTACAAACCACAAGCATGTGCCACATATGTAATTTTAAAATTTCTACCAGCCATGTATTAAAAAATTAAAGCAGAGAACATTTATTCAAATATTATCTTTTATTAACCCAATGTTATCCTTTAAATACATCATCAATGTAAAACTTATTCAGATATTTTACATTCTTTTCTCCCATCACTCTTTGAAATACCCACTTACATCAAGTATTTTCTAGTTAGGTCAAGTCTCAATTTAGACTTAACATGTTTCCAGTCAACAGGTCTGTGAGAGCTGGTGGCCTGGCAAGAGGCTGTCAAGTAAGACAGCTTTGGAGCAGACTGTAGACTCCGCATGAGTCCGTCCCACTGCTGACTTGTTCACCTAGCACCTTGCCACCTGGTCAATTAAGTAAAATTGAATAACAATGTATATTCCATGGAGTGATATAAAGCTAAGTAATTTAATACCTATGAAACACTTAGTGATTTCCCCTAGTGTATCATGCTCTGTGATGGTGATTTGTGCAATTGCTGCTCTATCATCATCAGCAGCATTATGCAGTATTATAAAAGTGGAGTTAGAACTTGAACTTCCATGCATATGGGTTGACCCAAATTCAACATTCCCCAACATGCTACATCTGTGGAGGATAAAAATATCTGTCATTTGGAATGGAAAGGGGCACAAGAAAACTCAGATGCCCTCCTTCACTGCTTAGCTTATTTTATTGTGTGAATCTATAACAATTATTCTCAGTCAGGGAAAGTTTTGCTTCCAGAGCAAATGACTGGAGGCATTTTTTGCTTGTCAGCGTTGGTGAGCACTCCTGGCATCTAATGGGTGTAAGCCAGGGATGCTGCTAAACATCCTTAGCATTCTCATGATGAAGAAAATGCCAATAGTGCTGAGAGTGAGAAACGTTGATACAATATATAAGAAACTCTTCCAGTGAAATTGTGAACTCATTTATCTAAAACTCATTTATCTAAAAATATGTATTGAGGATTCTATTACACCAAACACTACTTTAGAAGCTAGATATATTGATTTTGAAAAAAAAAAAAACACCACACTGTTTCTTGTCCCTATGACCTTTCATTAAAACAGGGGAGGCAGACTGTACATAAACAGTAGCACTGTATACATAAAGGGGATTGGCTCAGTCCTGGATAAGGAGGAACATGTGTGATGGTGATATTTGGGGGTAAAATAAGGAAATGACTCATTCAAGAGGTATAATCTGTTCTAAGATAAAAACAGACCCAGCCATACAGAGTGATGGAAAAATCCTGCAAGCAGAGGAAACAGCATGTGAGAAACCCTGAGGTTAGAAACGGAATAATATATGTCAAGACCCAAAGACAAGTAGAGCTGCACCCTACCAAACAAGGAGGTTGATGGGAGATTAGACCACAGGACACTTCACTCACAGGAACATTGACAATAGTAAAATGTCATCAGTTCTAACAAACACAGAACTGTGTACCCGATCTAAGTTCTTACAATGATCTTGTGGTTTTAGAGGTGAGCATCAATACAACATGTGCACCTTAGTAATCTTCTAAAACAAAGGCAACAGATCCAAAGTTTGGGGTGCACCTGAAAACTGAATTCCAAAAGCATTTTCTGTTCTTTTCCTCTAGGTATAATTTTTTCACTCTCAAAAAGATATCTCTGCTGAAATTCTTTCAGAATCTTGAGTTATTTCAAGTGCTCTAATTTAATTTTAAAAACAATAAGTGAAGGGGAAAATCTATTTGTTTCCTTCCAGGAGAAAGCACTTTATTTCCAATTATGCAAATGAAGATTAATGAGTCTTGAGTCTTGATTATGGGTGGCTTGTTGTCTGGCAGAATATTTCAGTGTGAAATGATAAGGGTGATCATGGATGTGTGCACAGTGCAAGGGGGGTAGAGGAGCAGCCCTAATCCAAATATGGGGGGTGGGGTACTGACTGCATCCTTTACAGTGGAAGCTATTTTTGGAGAACCTATCACTTGACCCAAATCCTTTCTTAAAAGTAATACTTAAAACCACTATAAGCCAAAAGAATAGGAAAAGAGAGGTCAAGAAATTGGAAATTAGCAAAGTCACCTATTTATGAATGGGCATCTTCTGCATAGGCAAAAAAAGTGCTTCAAAGTGATTATGAGGATTATCCTTGGTGATGAAATAGCAGATGATTTTAATGTTTGTTTTGCTGTGTTTTCTACTTTTAATTATTTTTATAATTGGGTAATTCTAATAAAAAGGAAAAATAGGATGGAAGGGACAAAACTGGCAACAAAACTGGAGAGCAGCTTTTGGAATTGACATAATGTGGGAAATCGTGGGTGGTCTATCCCAGTTAGTTTTAGCAGAAAACGTTTTGGAAGAAGCTGGAGGATAACAAGTTGAGGAATAAACAAAAGACAGAAAGAGGATTGAACAAATAATGTCTGCATGTTAAGAAGCTGAAATGTACAAGAAAATACAATAGAAAAAATATATTAGAAGAAATTCTGGGATAGGCGTGGGTCCCTAGATAACTTTTGAGGGCCTCCTACATCCCAGATTCTAAGCAGGAATTGGGCTACAGTAGCCCACAAGGGACCTGAGCTACCCGTTGAAGGTGTAGACAGAAAAAAAAATGATAACATGAATGTAAATATGATGTCTGGCAGTGTATTAAGTGCTGTGAAGAACATAAAGCAGGGAAATGACTACAGAATTGACAGGGGTGTTTCTTTAAGAAGAATGACTAGGGCCCTGGCTGGTGTAGATCAGTGGATTGAGTGCTAGTCTGTGAACCAAAGGGCTGCCAGTTCAATTCCCAGTCAGGGCACATGCCTGGGTTGTGGGTCAGGTCCCCAGTTGGGGGTGTGCGAGAGATAAGCACACGTGATGTTTCTCTCCCTCTCTTTCTCCTTCACTTCCCTTCTTTCTGAAAATAAATAAATAAAATCTTTAAAAAAGAAAAAGAGAAGAAGAATGACTAGGGAAGACGTCTTTAAGAAAGCCTGAAAATTTCAAAAACTGGGCAATTTAACTTCTTTAGACCTCATTTGCTATGTACACAACACTTATCTTGCAGTGTCAAAATGAAATATGTTTGCATATATAAAATATATCTAGCAGTAATTATAACATATAATAAATTCTCCATAGGTGGATTTCCTCCCATTCCCTTTCTTTTTGAAGAAGGGTGTCTGATATTTCTAAACTTATCTTTTTCCTTGCTCTAATACTATGCTGTTATTCTTTTATGGCCAACCAAAGATTAAATAAAAATAGCTTAAGTCTGGAGAGATTTATTATTCCAGTGGCCAAACAAATGAATGTACTTACCATGTGTGAAAAAAAAAATGAATGCTTCTATGTATGAAGAATCCAGAGCAAATTTCCCTGCTCTCCAACCAGTGAAACATTCAATGGTCCTTAAATTTTGATATATTTCATTGTTCTAAGATAGGAAAACTTTATAGTTCCTTATTATAAATTTAGCCACCAGTATGCCTGCAGGAATATTTTAGTCTCATTCACCTCTTTTTCATTTCCTTCCTTCTTTCCCTAAAATCAGATAAACAAAAGAGGTTCCTTGGAAAAAGTCTATAAAATGTTAAATTATTGGAACCTGTTCATTGTAGGGTATGGCAAAAATAATCAGATAACAAGATTTGTGCCAAAATGACATTTTATTATATTTTATTTTATTATTTTATTTTATTTTTCAAATATCTCTGGGAAAATGGTAAGGTGCTGATTTTCTTCCAAACAACGGTCAGTAATTAAGGTTATCTGATCTGCAGAAGCCAGGTTAGTACAGATATCTTTGCCTTGATAGAGCAGAGAATGCTATGGGATAAGACTCTCAAATCCACTTATTAAAAGAAAAAAAAAAAACACAGAAAAACAATAGACATTAGAAAGAAAGTCCAGGAAACAGAGTTTCCAAAAGCAGTTGAGCATAGATGACAGATGGTCAAGTTCCCAGCCGACCAGCTGGTGCCTAGCACTTGGCTCTGGTTCTTATATGGGGCAATATTTTACTACAACTCCAGAAGAAGGAAGAAAAGTAAGCAGCTGCCTCACAAGCAAAAAGTTCCAACCCACAAATGGGACAATTCTACAACCTACGACCCAGTTCAAAGGGACCACAGCTATTCATTCACATTTAGCTGCTTTCCAACACATTGTATCACAGAGAAAAAGACAAAAAGAGTATATTAACTTTCTCATTCTTTCTAACAGTTGGTACGGGTTCCAGAGGAACTGAACTCTCATGCTCCCATGTCTCTGGTGTATTAGCGTTGTCACAGCCATGTTTGCACACAGCTTGGGTGGGCAAGGAATGTCAGACACCAGTAACAAGTACATTTACATACTGTCAGCAGAACTGAGACTTCACAGGGGGAATATATATAAATGGAGACAAAATATCATGTGCTTGAGTGATGATCAATTTGCACTTATTTATCTTTGACTGTCTCATGACATGTTTCAGGATATGTTGAATACAGGTAATATCAGTTTTATGAGATTTTGATATATTTACTGTGTAAGCTTCCAGATCTACCCCAAGAGCACTCAAAAGAGTGAATTTCTTGTTGTCTACTATATATTTTCTTCTTTTAAAAAAGATTTTATTTATTTATTTTTAGAGAGAGAGGAAAAGAGGGAGAGAAGGAGAGAAACGTCAGTGTGTGGTTGCCTCTCACACGCCCCCTCCTGGGTACCTGGTCCACAACCCAGGCATGTGCCCTGACTGGGAATTGAACCTGCAACCCTTTAGTTCAGGGTCGCTGGTTTAGTTCAGTAGCAGGCCAGTGCTCAATCCATTGAGCCACACCAGCCAGGGCTATTTTTTCAATCATTGATAATAGAAACAAAAATCAGTTCTTCACCATTTGATTGTTAGTTGTGAAAATTAATACAGCATTACTTTTAGGCAAGTTTTTATTAAGTTAAATAATAGGTGATGGTACATTTTGGGTATGCAAATGCATTTATTGAGATTCTATTTTATTGAGTATTTTGATATCATCTCTTTATAGTTTGTTCCAAATTATCTGTAAAGATTATACATAACTACAATCAATTTACAAGCAAGAGTAAGCAATTCTGGAGTCACTCTGAGCCTAAAAGGTATTTCATATCTACCTTTTTTAAATCCGAATTACCTTGACCAGCTTTATTGAGTGCATTGAATTACATAAATATGGATTTTCTAATTTGCCAAACTTAAATAACGTGTTAGAGTATGTATTAAATACAATAAAATATAATACAAATACTAACTCATTTAACTTTCACAACATCTGTATAAGGTAGTTTTTTTGTTAGTTAAAATAAGAACTGAAACAAATAAACTTAACTCTACAGTCAGGAGATAAATGAGAGGTTGGGGACCCAGGTTGTTTGGCTGAAAAATCTGTACTTCTAACCATTACACCCGGAAAGAAATTGGTACATCAAAGATTCTCTCTTCCCCAGTACATCCCGCATGTGCTTCATTTCATGATTCACTACCTGTGTGTGTGTGTGTGTGTGTGTGTGTGTGTGTGTGTATTAGGAACAATTTTAACATGGGCATTGAATTCTTACAATGTCTATGAATTTTGGTGCAAACATGGGAAAAATCAAGCCTTGGCTGGTTGGTGTTTTCACAATACCTTAGGACCAAACACAACTGGCTCCTTTGCCCGAATCAGATATGCAAACAAGTTTAGGCCAAAAAATAAGCAAGTTTGCATGAGGAAATGTGTATCAAGGAAATGTCTGTGTGATATATATAGGGATTTAAGACACGTACATTCAGTGAGCTGTGAGACTACCTTAATCCCTGCCTGGTACAAGAGAGATTTGATTTAATAAGTGCTGATTTTCACTCTGTAAATAGAGTCAACCTCTCCTCTTCTGGGGATTCCAAGGTAATGTAGGCCCCAGGCTGATCTGCATATTTCAAAACTATCAAGCACATTTCACCTTGAGCAATAGTCAGGTATTTCCCAAGGAAGATACTTTAGCATGAGAAAGAAGGGAATAATATTAAAAATGTCACTTTTTTCCCTTTATCCAGGAAAAAAAAATACTTATATTCAAAACTGTCCTACAATTTATATTGGTTAGATGTAGCTGTGACTTTTACTGCTACCATCAAAGTACCCTCAAATATTTGGATTTTTTTTTTTTGCCATGGTTTCAATGCCTATACTTTGTAAGAATTACAAAGAAATAATATTATTAAAACATTCCCTGATTTATTAAAAACTGACTGAAGGCCTACTACATGCCAGGAGACATGCTAAGAAATAATACTAAACTAATAATGTTAGGATGAGAAATACGATACATGATACATCCATAAATGCTATGCATTTTGAAAGGTTATTGTAGTCACAATCTCTCACTCCCATACACATTTAATTTGTTACATTGTGGTTTTTAGTTTCCCATATATAGTCTCACTCTTTTTCTTGTTTTTGTATGTAAATATAGGGTGTGTATATAGTATAAAAATATAAGTACATGGACACATATATGTAGGTACATGCATATAAATTGTTGTACACATATATAGTTGGAGAATGATGCAATAACATGTATGCTGTAATTGTCATTTAAAACCCAAATCATGAAATTATAACTTTTCAGATGTAGGAAGATCAGGATAGAAATAGAAATTATTCGAGAGTTTTCGAGGCAGGACAGCACGGGGCATTGAAGGAGATGTTTTTGTTAGGGGCACAGGGAACGCAGAGGCGGGAGTCAGGGCAGTGTGAGCAGTTTGGGACGGCCGCAGCCCAGGTTTGCGCAGGGGCTCTGAGTGATGAGAATGGAAACAGAAGCACTGCTAGCATCAGGAAGTGGGTTGGATACAAAACTAAAATGCCACATATTACCTAAGGAACCATTTTTATCTTTACAGAAATATTTTATTACTGGATGTCCCCCCTCATCTCAAATGCCCAAGAGTTTGAATCTCATGTGAAATATTAATGGATTTCTGTATTTCACTTTAAAATGTTCTCTGAGAACTATTATAACATCAACGTGACTGTAGCTACTAACAGGCTTTTTCTTTAGCTCCCCACCATGAAAGAAAATAACTTTTTCAAAATAAAAGTTGAAAACAAGATGGTCAAGTATATTTGATATCCTTTGATTTATGAAAAGATTCAAAGGAGTTCAGATTTTTTTCTCCTGGGATGATGGTAGAGCTCTTCACACAGTTCATTCCTATGAAGGTTTTTTTGGTTTTTGTTTTTTCTTATTTAGTCTTTATTGCATTTTTTCCGTTACCATTTAGTTCCCTTATATCTCCTCCCCCCCAGCAATCACCACGCCGTTGTCCAAGTCCATGAGTCTTTTTCCTTTTTGCTCAGTGCCTCCACCCCCTAACCACCTTCCCACTAGCTGTCATCTGCTCTCTACGAGTCTGTCTCTGTTTCACTTGTTAGTTCAGTTTTAAGAAACTCTTTTTTTAAGAGCGCACAGGTATGTTTGTTCATTTTGACTCATTATTCTGGCAGCAACTAATTATTCTGATCTAGCAAACTCCTTGGGTCCAAAGAGTTGATGAGAGCCTGACTAGCGCTGAGGAGAAGAGGGATTTGGGAGATATTTAAGTGGGTGACACACAAGACTTTGTAAGTAGGTCAACAAATGGTTTGAGGAAGAGAGTAGAACAAAAGGTACTTTCTAGCTTCCTACCAGAGAAACTTGTATGAGGACACAGAGATTTCAGTTTGGTTGAATATTTTGAAATGAGATACATATAGAAAGATAGTGGAGTATAACTATGTACTAGATCATGAAATGAGGTGCACACATGACATGTAAGTGAAAACAGACATGTGTGATATCAGGCTGAGTATTTAGAATGATGTACCTGGGGAAATATACAATCTCACCAGTGTAATGAAATACACAGTGTGGGGCAAAGGAGGTTTACAGCTGCTTATATGAAATATAATGCAATGATTAACAATACAAAAATAAACTATTTCTCATACAACTGTAAACCTACTTTTGTATGGAAATTATACACAGATCCACTTGAGACTCTCCAGCTATTCCAGTGGAAAGCTCCCTTAGACTAGACTGCTTGGCATTTTGTGTAAAGGGATTTAAAGTTCTTATTATGGCTTCCTCTGGAACAAACTTGGAAAAAAAACTGGGTAGATATAGATATATAGATATAAAACTAACTGTGCAAATATGTTTAGACTAATTAGACCGCTTTTACAGTCTTTACTATGCCTACTTGGAGACACATTGCAAAGAAATTGAGTACCTGATGCAACCTAAAATGTTTATGAATGACTAATTTAAGTTATGTTAACCTCCCCCAAGTCTGTACACTTATGTTTTCACACATTGCAACTGTGTGTATCTATTGATGCCAATCAACTTGGAGACAATTTCACAGAAATATACCAGGATGAATTCCCTGTCTCTGGTGATCAATGGCAGCCCCTCTAAAAGCTATGGCCTGTTACTTTCCTCAGTGGCCCAAGCAGGAAACTAAGACATAGTGCAGCAGCTCCTTTTGCCCTGATTTAAATTAAACGCCCTAACCTAAGTTGGTGATCATGTCTCCAGTGCTCACTGATTGAGGTTCCCGTCTTTTCTCTGGTGAGAGTCTTCAGATGCAAAGCCTGCATCCTTTGTCAGTCTCCGGTGTGACTTTGAGCTCTCCTCTCCTGTCTCCTAAATGCCGGTTTAGCATCGCATAATTTCCTTAACTACCCTGCAGTTCCCTCCAAGGAGCTCTATCTTGTTTTTAATTTCTTCCTGTTAAGCTCATTAAAAAACATCTTTTAAACATTATACAATAGAATGGTTTATAAACGTGCATAATTGTGTCATTTTTCTTAAAGCAAGTATTGTTTGAGATTATTATGTAGCATAGAGATCTTACAATAAGATTATATATAAAGCAAATTTAAAAAATTAAGCTAATGTTAAATTATTGTGTTGATTCACGTGTGTGTGTGTGTGTGTGTGTGTGTGTGTGTGTGTGTTTTCTCAACTCTGGAAAAGCAGATTTCTTATGCAAATGCGAATAGAAACAAGGGCAGGAACAAAGGAAAAAAGACAAATTATCCCCCTTTGAACCGCATTGCTTCATTGCTTTTTATCAATAACACCAAACAGCAGCTATTTGTAGCAAAGCTCCAAACCTGACTTTGCTCTTGCCCTCCTCACCACTGTTTTCCAGCATCACTTTTTCTGTCCCTGCGGAACTCCGCCTGTCACATCACTTACTATGCCTGCTGTGTTTTTCCTCCAAATCCTCTTACATTGAACCGTCAATTTCTTCTAACTCTGGTACACGAAGCTGCAGTGTTTTTAATATTCAAGTGCAAAGGTCCTGTTGATAAAATTTAGGATAGAACAAGTGATTTGGAATATTTAGTCTTTATTCCTAAAAAGCTAACAAGACATCAAAATTGTTTGAAATCTTTAATAATGAAAATTCCAATGTGTGCGTTTGTAACAATCTCCAAGTACACTTATTTAAAGACATGTATATTTTGACCAGTCCCTAAGAAGCTGTCGTGATGTTACTTCTTTAGATTTTTACTTCTAAATACAACTTTCCACATGCTTTACAGAAATGGCAGTTACCTCTCTCCTCCTCATATTTATGCCTTTGTACTTACACCGAAAGCAAACTAAGAACGCAGTCAGCAGGAAGAAATATTTATCTGCCCTAAACAGGAAAAGAGAAGCAGATGATTCAACCTGACACCTGGGAATAAATTTAATCTAACTGTAAATTGGAACTGATGGGAAAATGGAAAGCGTACCACATAATTAAAGCTTCATCAACTGTAAGATAAAAAAAATAAGATGGGTGACAGGCAGCACTTTGCCTTTGTCAGTGTGTATAACAATCTGCCTGCTTCCCGGTGCCCCTCCTGCTGCGCGCCCTGCACGGGAGACACCCTTTTGAGCTCTTAATTAATTTCAGTTTGCTTGACAAACTAGGATTGTTGTGTTCAACAGACTAGTCTTGGGAATAAATGAAAAGTATGACTAGGTAGTCTTTTATACATTTAAAGTATAGAAGGGTACCATTTTTTAAACTTTGAAATAGAACAAAAATCTCATCCCTGAAATTGGCTTGTGAGTGTAATTCCAGAGAATGCATTATTGAATTATTTATCTTGGGCACTGAATAAATATTTGTTGAGTAAATTAATTACTAAAGTTGCCGTATAAATAAAGTAATCATGAATGCGTATTGTATATGTGTATGCAACATATATCTATATAATGTAGCTTTTTACATTATAAAACAAGAGAACTAAGTCTATACTGTTTTAATGAATGGATCAATCCTGGCTTCTCTGAATTGCATGGATACCTTGAAAACACTTCTATTAATGTTTCAGGAAAAAATAGATATATGTATGTGCATGTATGCACATGTATAACTCAACTACTGTGTGGGCCCCTTCCAATAACTTACTATGGGAGAAAACTGACATGCCACTTAGGCTTATTAAAAATGGACCAATGCAGCCTGATTACTTCCCTGGTTCATCTTGGAAGGTACTGAAAATTAACATGGATAAAACTTACCCTAAGAAAAATAAAATAAACCTTGCAATAAAAGTAGTCTCTGTACCAACCAAGAAATAAAATGAAGTGATAAATAAGTTTGGATCCTTGAGCAGAACTATAATAAGCAGGCTGATTTTCAGAATCTAAGCGTGTGCCTAAAAATATAAGCAATCTCAAAAAAAAAAAGCCCAAGCTAAAAATAAAAAGTGGGAGAATAAGTTCCCAGAAACAATACCCTGAAGTCTAAGTGACAGTAAAATTAAACAATAAAATGTTTCTTTTGTTCTCTCACTTTGACTGTCTCTGGCTCTCATTCTCTTTCACTTCTCATTTCTTCTTTGTTTTTATTGTTCTCATTTCTTTTTAGTTTGAAGTTTGTACTGATTTTTAAAACTGTGTATCTTTATCTCTATGATCCACAAATATTGTTTATAAGCTAAAAAGTTGTACTGAATTATCTAGCTTGCATTGACAGAAATCAGGTCTGATTTACCATATATTAATCAACTAAATTTTCTTATATATGATCAGGTGTTCAAAATGCTGGCCAGTAGAAACAATGTAGATTGGTTTCTTTGTACTTTTCTATGATCCCATTAATCTTTGATAGAGCAACTCATTTCTCTCTCAAAAAGTCCTAATCTCAATTTTCTCTTCATTCCTCAGACTTAGAAACAACAGATCTCCAAAAAGACTTAGAAAAACACTTGTATACTGACCAGCGTTTGGGCGTTAGGGTTTTGTTTCATGCTCGTGAAGTAGAATTATAGGCCTTTTTGAGTGAAAACAATTGAAACAAGTTGTGTGGGTGATTTACAAGTTCTAATAAGAGTGTTCCTATTTAAGTACTTTTATTCTGTTACTGTAAGATTTTCTCTTGCTGAATACTTTTAACTACCAGTATAGCACTCTAAATTCCTTTTGAAAGATACAGATATTTTATTTCCAAAACAAAGATCAATTAATATATTAACAGAAAATAACTTAGTGTTATTTAAATTTTTATATCAAAGACGTAATTAGACTTCATAATTCTAATATATATAGTTATCATCCTTCTTAGCTTTTTGATATATTTGCATATTATAAAGCAGGAGTTACTCTCTTTATTAAAATTTCTGAATATATTCACTGTTCAAAAAACCATAATTCCAAAAGATGATCCTTTCTCCAGTAAAACAAGGAGTTAGTTGGAGACATTGTTGATTTCAGGTCTAGGGCAGAGAAAATACAAAGTGAACCTATAACGTGTACTGATGCCAGGAATCAAAGAGCTACTCAAAATGATGAAGGTATGCTGAATGAGCACCAGAGCTGCCTAAACGATCACCCAGTAATTAAGCCTGTAAGAATTTGCACAAAGCAGAAATAACCATATTATTGGATCATAACACATAAAATAAATTTCCTTGACTGCTGATATAAATATGTAATATAAAGAATAAATAAATAAATAGAAAAGAGTGGTAGCTTTCCTTATAGAAGAATTCCCAATAATAAATGTAGAAATACATAGGAAATTGCCATTAGAAAACCACAGTGTTAATTATTATAGGCAAGCCACCGAGTGACTCTGAAATTGATGGGCACATTTTTGAAGTGAGACAGAGTATTTACATAATCCTAAAGTACGTTTCCCAACATATATTAATTATAAAGAAAAATACTTAACAGAGGAGAAAACTGACAGAAACACCTTCTTAACCAAGTGATCAAGGTTAACATCATCAGTCATAAGACATACTCACATCACTTATTACCTGATCTGATACATTGAGAACAGTTCCTTTCTGTGAAATCCTTGGCAAAAATGCATAACATCAATTATCCCTAAGAAAATACGAGACACACCCAAACTGAAAGCCTTTTTTCCAAATTAACAGACCAGTATTGTCCAAAAAGAGTCAAGCTGATAGAAGACAAGGAGAGACTGGAGAACTCTCACAGATTAGAGAAAAAGATGGAGACTCAACAACCAAATGCAAAGTGGGATCTCTGGAAAGACTTTCATGGAAAAGCTGGCGACCTTCACACACCAAGTCTGAAATTTGGTTAATAGTGAAATGGTTAAAGTAGCATTTCTCATAAATTAAACTTTATATTAGTGATTGTGAATTGAAAATTAAAAATGAACTTGCTAAGTTATACAACTAGTTGTGGTCAAGCTTGAGTTCTAACCCACACTACACAACCAACCATTAAGCCTTTCATGCCAAGTTTTGGAGTCAGGGTTATACTGATCTCATATAAAGAGTTGGGAAGCATTTTTCTCTTCTCCAGAAAACATTACACCTGAAGTTATAAATTACTTTTACTAAGTAGAATCATTTTCTCTGCATCATTTGCTTTAATTCCTCTTCATTGCTTTTTCAATTTTTATATCTCCAAGTTTGCATCTTATTTGAACCATCAGTTACATAGAAGTTATTTTTAATTTTCTTCTAAATTTTCAAGAATATGAGTATTTGGGGGTTATATTTTTTGTATTAACCTCTACTTTAATTGGGGCATGTTCAAAAATATAGAAGATTCTTATTTATGCAAACTTGTCTAATAACTTAATACTCTATAAAAGTGGTTCAATACTTCATGCATGCTTGCAGAGAAACTTTATTCTCTAGATTGTGCACGTAGGTGTTTTATGCATATCACTCACATCTGTATTACTTTTGTTTATTTTGCTAAATATTATATGCATATATGATATTTTAAGTCTGGTTGATTACTGATTGGAATGGGAAATCATTAGTGTGGCTGTATTTTACATATAATCTAGATTTTGGACCAGATAGTCATGGCACTGAAGATTTTAATAGAAACCAGATTCTATAAGACCAAATGGAAAAATTAAGAATTTATTTTAATAATAATGCTTACAATAGAGCAGTGATACCTTTCATGTGTTATAGAAAGACTACTTCCATTACAGTGTAATACATCAATGTACTAAGGTTCTGCTTCTATATAATTTAATTTTTTAAAGAAAAATCTTGTAGTAAGTAGGCTAGATTTGATGATGTTCTGGGTAGAATGTAGTTAAGTAGACATATATTAAAAGGAAGAGTCAGAAGTTGCCAGGCAGAGTTGTATGGAAAAGCTTTCATAGGGAGTAAAGTGTATTAAGTTGAAGTAAGAAAAGAACATTGGAAAACCTACAGGAGACCAGTTTTATGAAGAAAAATAAAAGAAAGAATGACAGGAAAGAGGAATCAACGTGTGGTAAGCCAGCCTATATATGCATTTTGTTTGTTTTTGTATTCATCCGTGACAAGTACCAGTCAGTAGAGGCATTCAGTTCATGAGTGAAAAGTTAGAGCAAAGCAGAGAGATGCTTCGGAAGAAGCCTTTCCAGCCTGGTGGTGGGCACTCCTGGCCCTGGGGAAAGACTGCCCACTCCTCCCTCACCTTTACTGTAGCCCTGTGTAGTTGCTAAATTGGTTCGGCATGTAACTACTGACATATTTTAAGCCCAATGTAGGCCATCGAAATATTTTAAAGCTCTGAGTAATTATTGATGAAAATTATTGCTTCCCAAAGGTTAATATGGCTGCAGTGTGTACAGAGTATCTGAGATTTGATTGGATTTGGGCAACTGCTGAAACTGGTGGAATAGTTAGGAAGTTACTCATTTATTCAATATATAAATAAGTATGCCATGGCTACTCAAAGAGATACAGTGGGATTTAATGATGGCAAAAAAGTACCTGTTCTGTAGCACGTCCTCAAGGTACTTACAAATACATAAGTAGTGTAATGCCTACCATTGGCAAGTGATATGAAGAGTGATTGGCTGTCACTCTTGGTAAGATTATTTTCATTAAGATGACTGGATGAAGCAATTGAAGAGGTCGCAGTTAAGCAGTCCTCTGATCCTCTGAAAGAAGTAAGTGAGAGAGCATCAGACCATCCGGAGACAGGTGTTTCTAGGAGAACCAGTAAACGTAAAGAGAGCCAATAAGACAATAGCTAAGGAATGAGTTGACAATTTCTTTCAACAATGTTACCAAAGATAGAAAAATACAGATGAAGGAATAAAAAATACAGACTAACGAACTAACTGCAGTCTGATAGAAACTGAATCATCATGCTGTCTCCTGGGAAATGACTTTCTTTCATAACCAAGCAGATGTGGGTACAAGGCACCTATATTAGTTTGATAAGGCTGCCATGTTATAACAAGGTACTGCAGACTGGTAGCTTAAACAACGATCTTAGTTTCATACACTTCTGGAAGCTAGAAATTCAAGATCAAGGTATCAGCAGGATTGCTTTCTTCTGAGGTCTCTCTTTGGCCTATAGATGTCCTCTCCCTGTGTCTTCAAATGATCTCTTTGTTCCTATTTACATCCAAATCTCTTTGAATGAGGACATTATCGTATTAGATTAAGACCCACCCTAAATGTTCTCATATAACTTTAACTACACCTTTAAATGTTCTATCTTCTAATGCAGCCACATTCTGAGGTACTAATGTAAGTTAAGGCTTCAACATACAATTTTGAGGAGCACAGCTGTCCAAAGAATGAGGCCATGACATTGCCATTTTTCAGATTTGTTTAATTGCATTATAGTTATATGACTGTTGTGGAAAAGTAATTTTACATGAGGAAAAACAGCATGCAAAAAATATAAAGAGATATGTAGGAAATTAAGTTTTGAAAAGAAAACAGAAAAGTTCAGTGTGGTGCAAATCTTTCATGGAAGTGACCAAAGGAAAATACTTTAGAAAAGATATACTCAGGCAAGAACATGATTACTTAAAAGTTTTGGACTTTATTATGTATATTAAGGAGAATTACTTAAGGTTTATGAGCAAGAAGCTGCTATAATTAGAAGGGTGCTTCAGGTCTATTAATCTGTCAGTAGCATGTAGTTTATGATCAAGTGCTAACACATAAATCTCATTAGCAGTAGATGCTGTTCATGTTGGAAACACATCTATGTGCACCAGGGGTTTGGTGAATTCTTATTTTGCTCTGGAATGAAGGGGAGTTTTGTCACAACTTAGTGTTTTTATATTGACACTGTGAAAGGCATCTTTGTATTTCTCCCACAGATTATCCTTTGTTTCTCCTGTCACGAATAGAAATAGGATTCTTGCTGATTATGGTTGATGTCTTGGAATTTTGTAATGTTCTTCCTGGCAGCAGAAATAAACTGAGAAGTATGTAAATACAACAAAGGACAAACAATTAAATATAAATAGTTACTGCTTATTCTATAATTTGTTACGACTGCATAAATACACATAGTGCATACATATCTGCACTCAAAGCTGATCTCTAGTTATTTGTGCAAATGCAAAAAACACAACATGCTCATTTTTAAAACCAGAATTCCTAATACAATTAGAGGTTGGTACTCACTATTATAACATGCATGAACAAAAACCCCAAAGTTCAACTTTCTCTGCCCCAGGCTTATTTAATATTGTCTTTATTATGTGTATTCAACTTATTAATTAGTTAGCAATTAGTCGACATCTAATGCAGAGTTTAAGATTTATAATGTTCTCTCATGACACATTTACCTTTTCATATTCTGTTTATAAACATCTTTATTTTTCTCTCATTGTCTTTATACTTTGCAGACATGATCCATCTTCAAGTATTTGAATCCTCCCCAGTTGGCACAGCCATTGGAAGTGTGAAAGCCACGGATGCCGACACTGGAAAAAATGCCGAAGTCGAGTACCGAATTATTGATGGTGATGGGACGGACATGTTTGACATCATAACTGAGAAAGACACACAGGAAGGCATCATCACTGTGAAAAAGGTGCACAACATCAGTATAAATAATCATCCAACTGTTAGCGGAGATTTCATTGTGTACTTTCCACTCATACATTATCCACTGTCCTGTTCAAATGTTATTTATATTGTGTGTAGTCTGAGAAACATAAAGCCTAAGATCTTGGACCTTTTTACCAATGTTTTGTTGATTGAAGCTTGAAACCTGGGATGTACAGGATAGGGCAAAACTAGGTTTACAGTTGTTCATATGGAAAATAATACAAGTTAACAAATGACAACAGAAGAATAAACTCTGCATTTTATGTACTCAGAACTGTAAGTTTACTTTTGCCTCATCTTTCATGTGAGATTATACTTCTGAGCCACATTAATAAAAGCCTTCCATAATAAAATTGTTTTCTTAAAGAAAACAGTTAATAGCTAATAATGGCAATCTGTTATCACAGTTGGAGGCACAGAAAGTAGCATACCATCTATCCAGATGTATGAAGTAATAATTAGAGCTGCTAATAAAATGAGGCAGCATGGATTAGAGGATAATTTAGTTGTTCACATTTTCTCTTCAGCTACATAAATTAAGCTTTTCTGCTAACATATGCTTATTGATATGGTTTAAAGGTAACTAAAATTTTTATTATAGAGTCAGTATCATCATTATTAAAAAATAAGGCTCTGTAAAATTTAAGTCTTCATGAAATATACTGAACGCTTGGTATGCATAAAGTAACCACTAAACACTGGCTAATCCATCCTGAGATTCCATTGCACAGCCCAAGGTACACAACCAGTTTTAAATGGACAGTGACCCGTGAAAGGAGAAAACAGCTTTCCTGTTCGTCTTCATAATCAGAAATAATAATCATACAAGTGGAATCTCATATAACAGGTGAAAGTTTAATTCATAAAGTACCAGGAATCCATTAAATTGAATGGAGATATCACAACATAAATTTAAAAAGATAAGTGAATTTTTCTTAGAAAAATTAGCGGTGGCCAACACCTCAGCACATACACACACAGGATCCATTGACCCATCTTTTGTAATGAGTTACCACCTTAGGTTCTAATCCTGTCTAATTTTCTAAGACTTAAAATCTCACTCTCCTATATTCTGAGATCATATATTGAATATATCAAAAAGATAAACTGATTCCTATTGATATATAAATATCATTATTTTTATTACTTTTATTTATTTATTGTTAATGAACAACTTAGAACTCAATGGGGCTTTACAAATTGTACTTTAACTTGGAAGGAACATATGATCCAATTGCTCTCACTTGAATTTCATGTTTTATTATAATTATTTTTTTTTACACAGCCACTTGACTATGAGAGCCGAAGACTTTACACTCTGAAGGTTGAAGCAGAAAATACCCACGTGGATCCACGTTTTTACTACCTAGGACCCTTTAAAGATACGACAATTGTGAAAATCTCTATAGAAGACGCGGATGAACCTCCTGTTTTTAGCAGGTCCTCCTATCTGTTTGAGGTGCATGAAGATATTGAAGTGGGTACGATTATTGGAACTGTAATGGCAAGGGACCCAGATTCTACTTCTAGCCCCATTAGGTAATTATACCTATATTTAAGATGAAAAGAAAAATAATTGAAGGAAATATAGATGTCATGAAGTTCCACTGAAATATTTAATGCACTGAAAGATAAGAGGGTCTTTCAATAAGTTGTACATAAATCTGTCTCTGTTGGAGGCTGGGGTGTCAGAAGCATATGTTTGTGACGTACAGTCTTTTCTATAAGTCAGTTGGGCAACTGCTTGGCTAGTTCACCACATGTGCAGATATCTTAAGAACATCTCCTCACCAGATGTGACTGCTCTGACTACATGGGCAGATGTGTCTCCTTGCCAGATGTGTTTACTCTGACTTAGGTAACTTTCCTCTTGAACCAGAGTGTCATGGCTGACTGACAGCCATTTTAGTTGATATACATGACTCCACTTGGTTTTATATACCATATTTTGCCATGTATAATGTGCACCCGCATTTGTGGCCCAAACTTTCAGGAAAAAAATCATTTTAATATTTCAATTTATTTTGCATTTAGTTATATTCAGACACCTATTTTCTTGTATTATAAAGGAATTTTAGAATTTAGTTTTAAACAAATTATGGTGAAGAAATTTTATGTAACAAATAATTACAAAATACAAGAAAAATACAAGGTATTTCAGGCACTGCCTATGTATAATGTGCACCTTTATTTCTCCCTCAAAAATTTGGGCACAAAACTGCACATTATACACAACAAAATACACTACTTTGTGCTATCTTGATAGGACCAATGACATTTTAATGGTCTTGCTCTCCACAAAAGGCACACACATTTTGTAGTTTGCTTCATTTCTAATCATTCCCTTAAGCCTGAAATGTGTCCCGAATCATGTGCTTGTCTCTTTAAGGTATTTGTTGGTCTGATTCTTGGTATAGATAAAGGACACTATTTTACTATTTCATCTGTACATTTAAAATGTAACTAAATTACTTTATTTGTGCTTTCAGATTCTTAAATAATATGGGAGATTGATGGGAGTATTAACAATTAAAATATAATTATAATGTTTCAGGGCAGTTACATTATGGTATTAGAAACTCCCCCATTAATACTGCCATCAAAGAAGTGTTTTTTTGTTGTTGCTTTGGTTTTATGAAAATATATTAGAACATTCCATAAAGATAAGAGTAAATGGCACCTTGAAAACATATGATAAACACACACAAAAAGTAAAAGAAACAAAGTTTTCACTTACTTTTACATTTTAAAGAAATACAGATACCTGTATATAATACTCAGCATCAAAATGACTGCTCACTTCAAATGACTGTCTGTCTATTATGTATTTTGGATTTCATTTGCTTTCTTAATTCTCAGTGGACTGATTTTGCTTGCCCCTTGTTCCATGTGGACCAGTCAAGTTGGAGTTCAAGTGGTTGGGCAGTTTCCAAACTGCCCTCTAATTTTATGTGCCATGTGACTCTAGCTAGATTTAAACATTCTGTAAGTTCTGCAATATCTTCACTCAAGACATAGTTTTTATATGTGTGTGTGTGTGTGTACGTATATATACACATTAAAATCCCTATTTGATTTATATAATTTTATCTAAGTATTGTCTTCTGTTCACATATGACATCACGGATTATACATTGGCAGAAGAAACCCGTACCTGGTAATCACGTAGAGCTCTAGTCTGCCAGCATCACTTTTCTATAAATTCCTTGTCTCCAATCCATTTACCTTCATTGAAATTGCTGCATTCTTTGTATTTTTTCCCTTTGAGGCTTTTAAATAACTAATATACACATTTGATTTACTCCATTAAATACTTACCCAACATTTTCAGGGCATAGCTCAAAACGAACTTTAACAAGATGTGATTTTAAAATGACCTTTTTTAAAACACTGAAGTAATATTTTTTAAACATTTATTTTAAACCTAACAGCATTGTTAGCTAGCTACATGAAGATATTTCTCAAGACGATGACATACGTGTCCATCCTCTTCTAAACTGATGATGACTTTGTCAAAATATGGCTGTGGATTTTTTAAAGTATATTTTATTGATTATGCTATTAAAGTTTTCATAATTTTTCCCCCACTCCTCCCTCTAACCCACATCTCCCAACCCTCCAACATTCTCCCCCCTTAGTTCATGTCCACAGGTTGTACATGTAAGTTCTTTGAATTCTCTATTTTTATATCATTTTTGAACTCTCCTCATTTGTTTTATGCCTACCAATTATACTTTTTATTCCCTGCACCTTTTCCCCTTGATTCATCCGCACTGAAAACCTTCCACAGTAAAATAACAACAAACTCACAACTATCAACAAATGAACCTAAAGAAAAAGAGAAGTAATGAAAATAAAAACTAAACAAACCACTAGAACAGGAACAGAATCAGAGTGGCTTTGGATTTTTGAAACAAAAATATAATATTTAGCCCTGGCCAGTGTACCTTACTTGGTTGAACATTGTCCCATAAACCCGAAGATCACCGGTTCAGTTTGGTTGGGGCACATGGCTAGGTTGTGGGTTTGGTGCCAGTCGAGGAGCATATCAATATTTCTTTTTCACATTGATGTTTCTCATCCTCTCTCTCTCTAAAGTCTATAAGCATGCCCTTGGGTGAGGAATGAATATATATAAAATATTAATTAGGATGAAAGTCGAAGGACCAGCAGAAAATAATCAATTTATCTACACCATATGCCAAAAAATGAATAACTTCACTGGTTATTAATGACAGTGTCTATACCGTGAAGGTTGATGTATACTTGTATTTATGCTATGGTGATTTAGAAAATGCAAATAAACATTTCATAATGTTACTCTTGATAGACCATGGAATTTAAAAAATATTTTTAAAGAAATAAAGTATCTTTATTAATGAAATGTAATCATAGAATGATAGTACCGGCATGCTTTAAACTGTCATATATTGTAAATCTGTAAATCTTGATTCAGTAATCAAAGAGATGTACCTAAAACGTGTTTTGGAAATGATTTTGAAAAGGGGGATGAACATTTACCCACAATTTGCTCATAGGTATTTTAAAAATATAACTTATCAAGATTGAACAGAAACCAGAGTCTTTGTATCTTCAAGATAATTTCAAACTGTACAAGAACAACAATTAAAATAAAAAAATAAAATTAAAAAAGATAGTTTCACATAATCCTCCCAATTTTGTCATTATTCCTTTAAAATAAACTACAAGAAATGATTAGGCCAAACATGCATAAATTGACTTGGCGAACATAGTGATGTATTGTATTGATTTATATATTGGAACTTCAAGTCATATTTCTGTATAAATAAGGAAGCCTATTATTTGCCAAAATGCCAAATAATTCAGTCATTTCTTTTTCATTTATCAAATATTTGTGGATCACCACATCAGATATTAGAATGCTTCTCAAGGAGTTATCAGTCTTTTAGGGAGATGGTTCAGTATGAGAAATAATATTCATTGAGTGCCTACTAGACTCCACATAAGGTGCTTAGAGTTTCCATGTTTCATTTCATGTAAGAGATGTGAGATGAAATGAATTCCTATTGCAGTGTGGTAAATGACAGGGATGAATGGTAAAAGGTCCTTTATGATAGAAGGGGCAAATAAATTATACTTCAGGTAATCATGGAACACTCCAAGGACGAACTAAAATTTATGTTGAGTCTTTCAGAAGTAAAAGCATTTTGTTAACTTGGCATTGAAGTTGTGGATTATTCCAAATGTAGAGATACAATGTTTTGCTTCATTTCTGAATGGTAAGATGTATAGTTTGAATACAAAACTGATTTCATATTATGTTAGTAGAAAGAACTAGAATTATTAAGATTTATGAGTTATTGATATATTCTATTTAGAACTGATTTAAATAAATTTCTGTTGATTTCTGTAAATATACAATTTTGGAACACTACAGAAGATTTTTATGGCACCTTTTCAATTATTTTGTATTACTCACAAAACCCAATTTAAAAATAATATTTAATATACATTTTCTTAAAATAAATGATAGCTGTGGCTTAGGGAAAGCTATACTATAATTCAGTATTACTCCTGGTCTTGTCAACTTTGTTTCATTTTGTTTTCTTTGTTTTTTAATATTGAAAATCAAATATAACTTGAGGATTATGCTTGCTACCTCAAGAACTATGAAACATTTGTAATCCACTATGTTTGTGAAATGGTAGCGACCAATGATGAGTATAGCTATTTTCAGCCTTGGCTGACAACACAGATAATGGCATTTATCTGAAGTACATCAACCTAGCTGGTAAACCTAGTGTTTAGCTCTAGAATGATATCTGACACAATGCCTTTAATCAATTTGAAGAATATGTTTTTTAATACATATACTAGGACTTTATTTGATACAAATGTATAAAAACTTCTATCCCAAGCTTTTCTATTTTTAAAATTTCTCTGGTTAAAATGTGTATATTTTATAGTGACACATTCAGTAGGAAACTGAAGCTACATAGATCTCATACCATGAAGCTGGCGAATACCATCATGAATTGCTGAGCTTCTACTCCAAGGAAACTAACGTTGTGTACTATTTTCTGACTAAGAAAAAGCCTTTGCTTCTGGGAGTGATCTGTTGCATTAGATCTTATAGTTCCTTAAGAGAATTTTCAGTTACTAGGTGATCAGTTGATAATGTAACCACGTGTAATACCAACTGTTTTGTTGAGAAAGTACATCAAAATCAGTTGAATATGGAAATGGATAATGATAATAACAAAATTTAGAAGACTAGAATTTGAGTGCAGAACAAAGTGCCACCTCAAGCCTTGGGAACAACTGTGTGTGTGTGTGTGTGTGTGTGTGTGTGTGTGTGTGTGTGAGATAAATTGATAATACTGTCTGCATTCTAGATCACTGCAGTGTACATTCCTGAAATTATCATATATCCATAGACTTGTATCTTTGCATTTTACAATTTTTATCATACACACCATCAATAACACTGCCATGTACTTTTCTTGGCTCTCTCTGTTCAGGTTTTCCTTGGATCGCCATACTGACCTTGACAGGATCTTTAATATACATTCTGGAAATGGATCCCTGTATATATCAAAGCCACTTGATCGTGAACTCTCTCAGTGGCACAATCTGACTGTCATAGCTGCTGAAATCAGTAAGATGAATTTTATGTGTATAAGATTTAACATATATCTTCATTTTTATTTTATATTAAAATAATTTATTTTTATTGCACACATGATTTATATTTTAATCTGAGTTTTAAAAAAGCTTTTCAATACCTAAATTTTTCAATAGTTTTTATATACACTGAGTGCTATCTATAGGTCTAGATAAATCTACATTTTATATCAACTAATTAAAATCTATAATTGGGAGCTAAAGATAGGTTCCATTAAGAAAATAATATGTATTAGATTTGTTTCTTGGACACTAAGAATTAGAATCTGTGCTGGATGCTGGGTGCATATTATTTAATTCTAACAACAAGCATGCAGGTAGACACTATTACTTTCATTCCACAAATAAGGACACCACAGTAACTGTAATGATTGTAGCAAACACTCTGTGCCAGGTATTAGACTAAGAATTTAAATTTAATTTTCTCTCAGTAATATTTTTATTGACCTTATTGGGAAGGGAAGGAAATAAGGTTCCAAGGGTTTTAGTAACTCACCCAAAATCACAATGCCAGAAGTGGTGAAAAGGGGGGTTGAAACTAGTCATTTTGTTTCCAGATCAAATACTTAATTCTGTGCCTAATTTACAGAATTTCATCCAACTAATAGTGGGCAAAACCAAGATTCAAAACCGTATCTGTCTCTAACAGAAAAAGTTCTTTCCTGTACACAGGACTGGCTACATATTTGGGGAGCCCAATATAAATTGAAAAGATCAGGCTTCATATTAAAAATGATTAAGAAATTTAACATGTGATAACAGAGCAATGAAACAGTAGTCTGAGGCCCTGTACAATTAATTGTGCATCAACCCTGCCCACACATGCAAACCTGTTCATGGTTCCTGACGCCTGTACTATGATGGACATGGAGTAGAGCAACTCTTTGACTTCTTTCAAAAACACATTAATTAGGGACTGGACCATTATGAAAAGCTAAGCCTGTAGATTACCAGATCTGAGTACTAAGCTAAATCCACAAACATGTATCAAGGTCAAAGTATCCGAAGCATCCATTCCAGGATTTAGAAGGCTACCAAAAGTCTCAGAAGGAACTAGGCTAAACAGAGCATCAGCAATAAATTCAAAGCTTCAAGATAAAGTAAAAGATCCATCTTCCTCCTTCGATCTGGCTTAGAAATATGGATGACTGTGATAATCCAAATGATCCAGTTTTTCCATAGTGAGATATAAATGGGCATGCCTTTTAAAACCAACAGAAGGTTTTTGGAGATTTTTTCTTTTGAAGAAAACTTTTATTTCTATGCCCACCTCCACATCATCATGGGTAGAAGAAGTGCCTGACAGGATCCAACCTGGTCATTCCAGAACCACACTTGTGGTTTGTGCTCTCTGTTGATCCAAGATCCTTATTCAAGCCAGTGAGCTAGAAATTGCATTTTCCATTTCAGATACTTTGAGAAATTTAACTTCTAAAGCTAGTTGAAGTAATTATGGTTCTGTAAAAAGGGAAGCCAATTATGTTCTTCTTTTTAAAAACTAAACCTATTTCTTGCCCTTAAATGAATCAGTCTATGGAGCACTGCTGGGAATGTCTACCCATCAAACCACAGGCGTCAGGGGCCCGGTGCTATGGTGCACCGGGTGTTCAGGGGAATGAGGGAAAGAGAGGAACAGCATACAGAAAATCGTTTTCACTAGATTTTAAACACTGGGTTGATGTTAAGCGTGTCTACACCAAGCCCTAAGCAGGGCAGATTGACAACGTTTTTCCCGGCCCTGCCTCTAACAGTTTAATTCTACATTCCACCGCAGTATGTCACAGCATGTGCCAAGTTCTACTGCAGTAATTATTTAACGCAGTGTGCCCTGAATAACGACTCCATTTCTTCTCTAAAAAAGCATTTTAAATGCCATGTGAAGAATAAAAACAAATCTAACCTTAAGGTCACTGTCAGGGATTGCTGGACACATCATTGTGGAGACCCACGAGTTCCTCCCCTACATCTGAGAACTTAACAATAATCATTGCAATACATTCTGAGGGTAGTTGAGCAAAGTTTATGCTTAAAGACTGATTCCGTATCTATACCTAGATCCTTATTAGTGGAAATTTGTGACCTAAGCAAGTAGAAAAGATAGCATCTTCCTAAAGCCTGAGATTCCTAGATAATTGTTTGAAGTCCTCTTCTGAGGGGTATGGGAAAGCCTGTGGAGACACAGGCACAGATTCACCTTTGGACATAATTTTAAGATTCTTTACTGCTGATACTTTCTTGCTACAACAGACTTTGCCTTGATGACTCTGAAAGAGACTCGGGTAGGTGGTAAATGCATGCCAGCTACTATTCAGTGTGGTGCTTTCTTGAAATGCTTTATAGTTTTATTTATACATTGGCTGCAGTGTCTGCTAGTAAAAAGATCAGTGCAGGCACTAGTTTTTGAATAGGTGACTCCAGGGTTGATGACTCACAAAAGTACATTTATCCCTGGCTTAGCTTTTTCATTTGAAGAGCCTTGGGTTATTTGTAAGGAGGCTGGGGAATCTCTATATACTATTGTTAGAGGAGGGACTGACGCAGATTTTTAGATATGAGACTTTTCTCTCTTTCTTGATTCTGTGATATAGAATGTGAATTGCTACCCACAAAAGAGTTATTTTATGTCAAGAATTTATTGAAAGAAAACATGTTGCTTAAATGTAAGTAGGTGAAAGAGCCCATTCTAAAAAATACGGAAGAATCATATCTTCTTGCTCTTCTCCAAGTAACTAGATAGTTGAGTGTTTGAGTGCAGCTGAACACTGTGTCTCTGGGTGTGAACAATTGCTCTAGAAGTAGAAGAGGTTGGAGAACTGTGAAGAGCATTTTCTCCTCTCTCTGTTTTTCCGCCCGCATCTGCCCCTCTTCACGCCCACATGCATAGTAGGAAAGCCAGTGAACAGGTTTTTATCGTGCGGATGCTTTGTGTGAGGAAAGAACATATAAGCTCTTAAGTAATGTTAGGAAATGAAGAGGATATGAGCATGATAATAAAGATAACTATAATGAGAGAAGTCAACATATATTAATAACTGATACTTGGATCAGGGGTTTCACCCATTAACTCATCCAGTCTTTCAAATAACTCTGTGAGAAATTTTATTTTGATTTCTGTTGCGTTAACTGAAGCATTAGGGAGGGGGAGTAAATTGAGCAAAGCCATACGGTGAGTGAGTGGTGCACCTGGATATAAAAGGAGCTCTCTGTCTGACTCCAGAGTCTGAGCTCTTTAATCACCTGACACATTAAGAAGTGAACAATATGCAGCAATAGATTAGCAAGTAGGAAATCAAACCTGAGAACTGAATACCTGTGGGTTAAGAAGACTGAGAATGACTAAAGAGGACAGGTATTTGAAAGTTTCTCTTGAAAACAGAAAGGAAAAGTAAATAGACTTCCAAATGGATTTAGAATTCTGCCTGCTTGCCTTCATACTACTTCAGCCTTATAAATCTCCTTGCTGAGTAACTGGTTCTTACACAATATTATTAAAAAGTCCTGATCTCTTTATTTTAGTAACATAATTACATGGAGAGAAAGGAGAAGAAGTAAATTTTTTTAAATTGTGACACATTCCCTGTTTACACATGATGAAGTTTTTACCCTGATATATAAAAATTATTTGGATAAGATTAGATTTTTTTTAAAGATTGTATTTATTTATTTTCTAGAGAGGTGGGGAGAGAGGGGGAAAGACAGGGAGAGAAATATCAGTGTGTTGTTGCCTCTTGTGCACCCCCAACTGGGGACCTGGCCCACAACCCAGAAATATGCCTTGACTGGGAATGGAACCTGTGGTCCTTTGGTTCACAGGCTGGCACTCAATCCACTGACCCACACCAGCTGGGGCAGAAAGTTAGATAACTTTAACAAAGGTAAATACTCTTACTCCTAACTTGTGTTCATGGAGAATGTTAAATAAGATTGCTTCTGTCCCGCAGGTCACGTGCTCTTTGCATTTTGTTTTGCTTTAGCTAATTATCTCCCTTCTCCTTTTATATTGATCTTCAGCCTGAGTTCACCAAAGTTCACACAGAAGTTGAATTCTATCTAAAGACTGAGATTTTGATATCATGAAAGATGATGAATATAATCTGAACTTAAAATGTTGAAATACTCTCAGATATCTGTACAAGTGCCTAGAACAATCCATAGTGGAGATAATGTAATTATGATTGATACTAGGCTATTACCTAAGGCTAAGCTACATAGACATTTTTATTTTAAAATTCCATTTTCCAATTGAAATAATTTTCAAATGCATCTTTTTATGTGAAAAGTTTGATGCTCTTGTTTTCAGCATTTGTAGCAAAATATCATAGTTATTATATTATAGGAGAGCTAATTTTGTTACACAGAATTTTGCCTGGATTGTTGAAATAGTACTACCAACCATTATATTAATGAAGTATATTTCAGTGTAAGTTGCTAACCAATTTGTAAAATTAGTAGCTATATATTAAAATTTCCAAAAGGGAGTTGAGAGTAGCCATTGGAATGCATTTCAGTGATAAAAGTAGTCGGAGGGTAGGTTGTAATATAAGAACTACTACTTAGGAGCTAATGACCTTGGGCAAGTTACTAATTTATTAAAAACTGCTTCTTCATCCAGTAAAATCAGGAAAGATTAAGTAATGCAATGATGTATAACAAAGCTTTATTAAATATTTGTTTTTTGTGACATATATGTATATACATAGATATTTGATCAGTGAGGACACAAATATAATATGAACTCAATTACACTGGATTGTGCTTTTAAAAATATTTTCCAAAATAATAATAGTACTCTTGAGCACAATGACTGAATTTGTGAGGACTTAATTAGGCTCTTAGTAATTGTCTTTATTGTGTTTGCTCATTATGTGAGTGGAATTGCCATGATGCTTATTTGAGGGTGAGCACTTAATATCTGCAGATGCTTCTATAAAGTAAATCTGCTGTGAACTGTGTCTCCTTAAACTTTTCCTTTCCCTTTTCTAGACAATCCGAAAGAGATGACTCGTGTGGCTGTTTTTGTGAGAATTTTGGATGTTAATGACAATGCCCCACAATTTGCTGTGTTCTATGACACTTTTGTATGTGAAAATGCCAGACCAGGACAGGTGAGTACTCGTAAGATTTAAAAGCATAGGGAGATTTTGACAGCATGGTTACATATTTTCTTTTCCTAATCTTGAGAGGAATGAGAAAATAAAGATAAGAACGCTCATATAAAGTCCCCGTAATATAATTAAAAGCAAACATGCACATGCTGATGTTTTTAAGATTGAAGATGTTATACATAATGGTATAACAAATTTCATATGCGTTTTGTAAATGTCTAACATATATAAGATTTTATGTTGCCACAAAAAATAAAATGTAAGAATAACTTTAATTTTTAAATTTCAAAAACAAAAACAAACGAATAGCAAAAAAAAAAAAAAGGAAAAGGAAAATCATCAGCTGTGCCATTAGATGGAGATTGATAAGTGATAGATGGCAAATAGAAGTTAGGAAAAACACAGACAGATATGTGGGATCGACAAAGCATCCCATCAGCATCTCACTGTATGCAAACGGCTCGGAAGTGGGGCCGCAGAGTTTGCGCTTCACGTCTCTACTTGCATTTTATCATTGTAGCAATACATAAAATGCATAATGACTTAGTTTTCATCCTTTAAAACATTCTTCCTCTCTCAGCTTTGTTTATAACTCTTTAAGTCTTTTCCTCAGTGGACTCATTTTGTTGTTTGAAAAGCTCCAGCATGTATAAGAAATGCTCTTAATTAGTTTGAGTGCTATCTTCACAGAAGGAAGCTGCATCTTATAAATAATAATTGGAAATCAAATTTGATTTACTAAAGAAAGAGAAGCCATCATAAAACTGTATGGTGTTTTGACATCATGTGATGCTCTTTATAAACATCAATGTCATTGTTATATTTTTATGTAAATTGCATTGTGGAATAACTTCAGATTCTTCTGCTGATTGTAACAGGAATTCAATAGCCTGTCTATTGTTTGAAATGGTAAAATTGTTGCAGTAGGATTCTTTTTTATTTGAAAATATTATAGAAATGTTTAATTTGGAATATTTAAGTGACTTAGCTACTTACAAACTACTTTTTAATAAAACAGTGTGTGCGCTGAAAATACCATTCCAAATAGTACTCTGCTTGCCAGGCTCAGCATGATATAAGTTGTATCTTCTTCTAAAAAAAAAGCTAAAATACCCATTTGGCAACTGCTGCATACACTGCTTCTTCTATGGTTATTTTATTTGATTTTAAAGAGATATCTTTTTCAGAGCATTGGGGTCATTATAAATACCGATTTCCAACTGTGTTCAAAATATACAAAATAGGGGATTGTGTTTATTTTTCCTTACGCTGATATTTAATTTCTTTTTTAAACTTTACCTGGCTCAGTACGTTTTTATTTTTGGAATTTTAAACATAAGTTGGCATATTGAAGGAAAATATCATCAAATAAAAGATGATTTAATAAAAAGGTAGTTAGCCTATTTTGACAAACATGACAGGAAAAACACGATTAATAAATTTGCCTAATTGGCTGCATATGCGATAGTCTCTCATGGCAGTTGTTTTTAGCAAGAGCAGTTTGTTAAATGTCATTTGGTCTCATAGGCTGAAACATGATTGCTTGAACAAACTCATATATACCCAGGGCTGGAATTCTAGGTTCTGACATCCTAGCAGGAAAACTCAAAGTGGTTATTGGGTAAAGTCCTTCTACCAGATCCTGTCTTGAAATTCACTTGTTAATTCTGTCTTTCCTCCTCCAAGGGAGTAAGAGCTTTGTTAGGACTTCTGTGTGTGCTTTGGTTGTTTACAGAGTAGTTCAGTCCACCCAATGCTCCTCTGAATCAAGTGCTCTCTAAGAGTAGCATTTAGAACAACAGCAGGGAGAATAATTCCATTCAGATGTTGTGTGGACAAAATGAAAGGACAGAAGTGAAGCTAATTGCCACCCTCACCTCCTTTCTTGCCAAGGGTAGAAGACGTCCCCCTGGGAAAAGATACAGCTTAGAATTGATGTAGAATTAATCCTCCTTTCTTGTTTCTGAACTAGGGCACTTGACTCTCCATTTTTACCTTCTCAGAGAGAAGGTAGGGGAGCTTGGGAAAGGGGAGAAGGGAGGGCCTGAGCTTTTTCAATTCTTTCTTTCCATTTCCCCTCACACATGTCCCACTCTTTCAATCAATAAAATATATTTCAACAATATTTAATCTCTGTGGGAAGGAAATAGCATTTCCTTCTCACAGATTCCCCTGGGTCTCACCCAGGAGAGAGTGCAGCTTCCATGTACTTACGCAGTGCCATCCACAGTATCCACACTCCGGGTCCTCTTCAAATACAGCACATCCTGTACATGTTTTCTTTAAAACAGTGTTTAATTTCTTCCCTAACAACTGAAAAGTGTCTCTTTACCAGGATAAAGTGAATGTTTTCATCAACTAAAACTATTAGTCTTCTTATATTAAAATTTAGTGACCAGTTTTCTAACTTTAAGCATCTTAAAATGCATTCATCACCCTACATGCCATTTTACAGTAGCAGGATCACTAAAACACCCTTCATATTGATTTGAGGTTATTCTTGAATAGCCCAGCAAAAATATAAACAAATTATAAAACTGCTAGGGAGATAAAATCTAAGTGACTTATCTGTGTCTGTTATCTATATGCCTAAAATGGATCCTGGATATCACTAGTTATATTTTTCCCTAATTGCGACAACCTCTTTCTTTTTTTTTTTCTTTTTCATTTTTGAAGTGGATCAAAATGAATTTGTCTCCAGTGGAAATAAAGTTAGTGAGTGCTTTTATAGAGAAACAGAGGAAGTAGTATTATCTCCCTCTTGTTAACTTCTGATTTCTATTGCAATGCTTTATGGTGACATACCAAAACAAAGTATTTGTGATTTTTGATGCATGACTGAAAATGAAAAAGGAACACTACATCAAAAAGTAAATGCTGGATGTGGAGAAGGTGGACACCAGAAGCCAAGCTGTGTCTCAAAGAAAAAAAAATATGAAAAAGAAGTAAATGCTTCCATCTGCAGTAATGAAGTCTTGGAGTCATAAATATATGTTGTAATCTAATAAAGATTTCTGACATGTGATTCTATTGTATTTGTATTAATATGAGCTTCATTTATTTCCTTCATAACATTTAATGAAAGTGTATGAGTGAATCACTGATTTTGGAATCTACAATGCTACCATCTTTTATTAAAATAATACATTTTAATATAGGATTTTTATGTAAATCTTTATAATTTCTTATAGATATATGTAAATATGTGGCCATTTTTTCTCTTAAATATGTATTTTGGTTGATAAAAATGAACTGCAATTGTAATTTGTAATCATAGTTGCAAGTGTATATTTATCATGAGATAATTTTTATTTTAAAAGATCATTTGCTTTATTGTCACATTTTTATCATTTATGTATCTATATGTGAGTATTAATATGTTAATCTTAATGAATTTTCATTAGACTACTATAATTCTTGATAATGTTATTTCATTTATCCAATTTTTATCCTTTATTTATTCTTATAAGTCATTATTTAAAAAATAAATTGTTTAGACTGCTCAACAAACAGGTCAGTCAAGAAACATTTTCTTTTTAATTTTAATCTATATCTTTGAAGATATATGTTAACATTATTTTAACATTTTTCTCTTTAATTCCTTCATATATGTACCATCTTTCAGTTTTTTATTGAATGAATAAGCCATTAGCCATAAATTCTTTCCTCTGTTTAAATTTAAATTACCACTAATATTTCACAAAGAAGTTACACTTTAAATCATATTTTTACATTATTCAGAATTTACAGTTTTGGCCGCTTGTTTCTAGACAATAAACATTTATCTTTGGTACAATTATATCTCTTGTATTACTTGAAAATAAATGGTTAGGATTGTAATTAAATAAGGAGTGCCTCAAATTTACCACATTTTTATTTTTTTAAAGAGCTTTAAAAGAAAAAGATACAGTACAGTTAAAATAATTTCTTAATTTTTCTAATTACTTTACATCATGCTTTAAACTTGAAATCTCTCTTTCAATCAACAAAATCAGGAATAAATATTATGACTAAAGATCCATACCTTGTTTTTTGTTTGTTTGTTTGTTTGTTTTTGAAGTTTCAAAACATTTTATTATACTTTTTTGAATTTTCTGGACTTTTGTTTATTTTTAAGTTAAAATTTTTTTTATTGTTGTTCAACTACATTTATCTCTATTTCCCCCTCACTACTCCAACCCGCTCCTTCCCATTCCCCACCTACTATCCTGGATTCTACCTCCCTTTGGCTTTGTCCATGTGTTCTTTGTACATGTTCCTTAATGACTCATCCCCTTTTTTCTGCCTTTATCCCTTCTCCCCTCCCCTCTGGTCACTGTTAGTTTGTTCTTTATTTCAATGTCTCTGGTTATGTTTCTTTTACATATTTGTTTTCTTGATTAGGTTCCACTTATAGGTGAGATCATGTGATATTTGTCTTTCTCGCTGCCTAGCTTATTTCACTTAGCATAATGCTCTCAAGTTCCATCCATGAATGAATGCAGTAGAAAGTATTTACTTTTTAGTTAAGCATAAATTTGACCATTTATGTAGGAATCGGTACATATATTTAGCCACTTTGGAAGCTCTTTTTCAAAATTAAAATATGCAAAAATGTATGCACAATGTTATGTTATAGACAAAGTGGATATGTATGCCAAAAATAGAGTTATGTTACATAGATGTGTATAATATTAATTAATCATATAATGTGTCCAAAGCAATGATCTGATTGTAGTATAAGGTGTTAAATTTTTTACTTTGTTAGTTGGTAGCTCCTTATATTGTCTCTTACCTCAAATGAATAAAAGAGTTGACTCCAAAAAAATAACCATTCTTTATAGTATGAATAGGTTCAATTTAAAAATATATAATTTTATTGACAGTGCAAATGGAATGAATTCTTACTGTTGAAGTAGATAATAAAATGTTTGTCTTTCCTTCCTTTAAAACTTATATATAAAGTTGTCTGTAGAATCTATACATTTTTTGAATCATTTTTGCTTTACTTTTAATGAGATAATCCATAATGAAAATAACTTTCTAAATTTTCTTGACATTAAACTTCCCCAGATCAAAATTTAAATATATACGAAATAACCTACTCACTTTAAATCCTATATCTTAATGAATAACATTTTCAAGGATATATTACCATTTGACATTTTGAAGGAAAGAATAATATTTAAGAAAAATTGAGAGAGAGAGAGAGAATAGAGACAGAGAGTAACACAGGGAGAGTGAGAAAGAAAAAGATAGAGACTTCGTTAAAATCAAAGTAACAATAAAAAGGGTTGGATAATTCTAATAAAGATGAATGTATGAGGAAGAAAGTCAATTGCTTTTAAACATTTTAGGCAAAATTGGGTATCAAAAAATTACATATTATAAAGTAGATTATATCCATAAAAATTTGAAAAATATTCATTTTTCTCTTTTCTGCAGCTAATACAGACTATAAGTGCAGTAGACAAAGATGACCCTTTAGGTGGACAGAAATTTTTCTTCAGTTTAGCTGCTGTCAATCCAAACTTCACAGTACAGGACAATGAAGGTAAATTGTAGACCATGTTCATTATGCTTTATGGTGATACACAAGATATTTTCCCCGAAGTAACAATCGCCATATACACGATGTATTAATTTATTGATCTATATTACAAGATTTTGTTTTTAACAGATATTTAATGAGGTCTTGTGGCAATTTCTTGATTTGATAGTGTTTACTTTCTTAAATTTTAAAATAATAAAATATGTGAAGGAGTCTCTATGTGGGTCCTCGTTAAAAGACTGAACCTTGAAAACATTAGAAAGGCTGGAAATAATTCCCTCAGCAAAAAGTACAGGACACAAGAGGAGTGAGAGGAAGAAGAAGCTACATATTAGCTTGTGATGGGATCAAGCACTAAAGTTTGCAGGGGGTGGGGTGCAGGTGGAAGAGGGCTTGAGGGGGAATGGTAATGGAAAAATACAGTAAAAAATAGACCATTTTAAAGAAGATGTAATTGCAAGGGCAAGACACGCTATTCTCCTGTATAATGCATGGATTTTATGTCTCTGTAATCAAAAATACCAAAATTAATATTTTTTGTATTTACAAAAAAGTCAAAATATATTTTAGAAGAAAAGGATATGCAAATGGTTAGTATTTTTAAAAAGTTTAACAGCTCTTCCTTTGGAGAATATATGTGGTAATTAGTCTAGTCTAAAGAGAAGTATATAATTAGCCTTTCTTTTCTTCATAAATTTATGTTACACTAATCACATCAGCTAGTTTTTATGAAAAAGCATACTTGTTTTAGAGCACCTGTAGATGCAGTTATTCTTCAAATAAACCCAAGTACACCGGCACATTTACAAAGGCATCACAACAGCGCGCTTATGCTGGCAGAGCCAGGTCGCTGCAGCATTTCTGGACGGCTTTCAGAGCATCAGAACCCAGTTTAAGGTCATGAATAGTTTTCTGCTGAGCCGACCAGTGTCTGTGACACTTGCTGCAGGAGCACTGTTGCACACATGTGTGCTCACTCTGACTGTTTTGCAAGTCTAAGTTTTCCATCTCTCTGGACACCTAGGATATCTGCGATTGGAAAAAATTACATACAGTTGGCATTTAGAATACAAAAGACCTAATGACATCTGAAGATCATAAAACACAACACCCATCATTTAAATTTGCTGACTCTGGCAATATAAAGATAGAACTAAGACTGGACGTATTATAACTTTTTCTAATTGAATTTTAACTTCTTTTTTTTGTTGTTGTTGTTCCTGTAAAACTGAGCCCTGGGTCCCAACGAGCACTTGTCAGTTTTAGAAAGTAATAGAGACTTTAAATAGTATGATTTAAATACAGAGCATTTCACAGTTATCGGGAAACAACTCAAGGTTAATCTTAATCTCTGACAGGTAGTGCCATTTTCCTGTATTAGGAAGAGTTCATGACCCTCTGTTACTGAAATCAAGGGTTGAAGCCACATGAATATAAATCTGAACATGTCACTACATAGAATACCACTGAAGTCTGATGGAATATTTGACTTAATTCTGCATAAATTACTGCTTTTCTGTTATTGGGTGGATTTGCAGAAGAAATTCCAGTAACATGGAGATTACTTTAATGTTTCTCTTCTTATTAAAACATCCTAGTATTTATTTATAGGTTGACCTTAAAAATCTTTAATTCTTTGATACCATTCACTTAAAAAACAATAATTTATTGCTTCTGTGATACCACATTTGGAGATTTTCATTATTATGATTCCCTTACTTTCCATTAACTTTGTGTCAAAGGCATTATTATATGATGATTTTCTGAATATTTATGAAATGATTTAAATAGAATGGTTAGTTGGGTGTTAAAACTTTGGTTCTTCAATATATCAAACCTTTTGTATGCAAAATTAAGATTTAGAAACTTTTATAAAGCTGAAGTATGAGGTAAGAAATTCTAAAAATGCCTATACGTATATCAATTTTAGTATAGGTTTGAGAATAGAGGAATTGGTATCCTAATACTTCTTGAAAGATAAGTCCAAATTGTAAAATTATCAGTATTTCACTTCAGTTTAAAAACCTGCTTTTATATATCTGTTTTGCCAATGTACTTGCATAGCTTATTTAGCTAACTGATGTAGTAGAATTTAACTTCTCACTAATAATTTAGAAAATGATTGTTTTAGGTTGAACTACTGTACCTGCAAAAAAAATTGTCCTTTTGATCTGTCCTATTTAATTTAAATATTGGCTAACCCACTCTCTTCCCCATATGGGTATTTTAAACAGCTCTATGGGATTGACAAAACTGGACTCAAAGCATTGGGAAAACCTAGTAGGAAATATTATCCAAGTATATATTGATTTTATTTTTAATACATATTGGTTATATAGGGCTAAAAGATATCTTTTGTATTAATCTCCTTCCCCCTATTCATGGATACTGGGTGAGGTATCAGAAATATCAGTCGCAGTATAGTTGGTAGTGGGATCCTGGACTTTATTAAATCCCTACCTTTTCCTGTGTGTCTGTCAGATACTACACACCAGTTGTCATCTTTGACTTTTACCCATACTCAAAATTACGCATCATATTCAGTTTAATGGGTGAAAATCAAAGTTCAGAAATATTAAATAACTCGTCACTGCTGCCCATATATTGGAACTTATGAAGTTTCTTGATTACATTATTGATTCTAAAACTGCAGCTTTACTGAAAACTTCCCCAATCATATCTTTCTGCATGAATATTGAATTAATGTGTTGTGTGTGGGTGGGTGTGCAGACACCCACCCACCCACACACGTTGGTAAATAAAACCAGTTTACTGTAATTTTTTACTTGGTATGCATAATATTTGTTTCTGAAAACAATATACTATCATCTGTGTAGTCCTGACTAACGATTCACATACAAAAATTTACCATTTTGAAAACATCTGGGAATTAGTTGAAAATCTAATGTATAAGCAATCATAGTATTAGATTCCTCAAGCTACCTAATTTATATAAGCAATCATAGTATTAGATTCCTCAAGCTACCTAATTTGTCTTATCTATATTTTAACTGCATCATGTGCATTTTGTACGAACATTGATGTTAGTTTTATCCTTTCCGTAAGCATCGCTTTATTTATGTCAAAACCATGGGGATCAGGATGAGACAAATTTGCTGGTCTGAGTCATTCATCATATTTAAAAATTTATTTTAGATAATACTGCCAGAATTTTAACCAGAAAAAATGGATTCAACAGACATGAAATAAGTAGCTATCTGCTGCCCGTGGTGATATCCGACAACGATTACCCGATCCAGAGCAGCACTGGCACACTGACCATCCGCGTGTGCGCCTGCGACAGCGAGGGCAACATGCAGTCGTGCAGCGCCGAAGCCCTGCTCCTCCCCGCCGGCCTCAGCACCGGGGCCCTGGTCGCCATTCTTCTCTGCATCGTTATTTTGCTGGGTAAGGAACTTCAGAGAACATATGCTTATTTCTTAGGTTGCTTACTTTAGTGTACGTATAAATAAGAAACGTTGCTATTAAAATACTTTCCCCTAAACAAACCCCAACACTTAAGATAGACGTAAGTTGACAATGGAATGTTGTTCATATTAAAATATTTTATCTGATCAGACTTATTACCTTCCTTTTTAAGGTAATAAATGAAACTGAAAATAAAATAATGAAACTGTAATAATTTAGAGATATTCAAAAAACATTTTCTAATGTTACACAGTTTCTGAACGTATGGACCAAGGTATCAAGACACTGTATATGTAGATTTTTTTTTTTTCAGTAAATCTGAAGTTTATTTACACATTTTTTCAGGGCTGGATGGAGGCCTCACAATCTTACCTCTTCACTGAAACAACGTTCCAATAGCCCTTTTCAGCTGGTACACTTGTCCCTAAAACAATGACACTGGATTTTAGAATCTAGAGCAAATTGCTTTTTGACTGCCTTTGAATTAAGAATCAGGGTGAATTTTCTCTGTAGTTGCATTATCATAAAACTATGGGAGTATTCTTGTGACCCTAATCAAAAAAACACAGCATCTGATGTTTTAAGAAGCAGTGAAATGAACTTGGATTTTGGAGCCAAAACCCACCACATACAAATCTCCTCACGTTGAGGATTTAGGCTCTAGCCTAGGAATTTGGGAGGGACATATTCAGTTTATAACAATAATAAACCCCATAGTCTTTAAATGTTTGTTCAAAAGAGGCCAAATAAAAGCACATTTTCTTCATAAACATATTTAGTAACTAAATTCACCTCTGATTTTTCAAATCAACATTTTAAAACATCCTGACCAAAATGAGGATAGGAAACTAATGCAGCCAGATGGAATTTAATATTATTTTTCTCCCATCTTTTATTCAACTACCACTATTATAACTAAAATTATTATTATTGATACCTGGTTGTGGAATTGGGGAAATGCCTTGGAGTGACATGCATTTCTACCTGTGGAGCTACAGTTAAATGCATCTAGCCAAGGTTCATGCATAGTTTTCATATTAATTCAGTGCATTAATTGGAATTCTCACTTTGCCATCATGTGATCCAACAATTAGTTTTCTATTTCATGCATGATATATATTTCCACGAAAAACCTCATACATTTCTAAACCAATAGAGCCCAAGTGATAGGCCTTTTCTTCCTAGTAATTAAGGCCTTCTTTAAACAATGTGAGAAAAAAATCCATGCAAACCCTTCAGTAAAGCTATTTAACAGAAGCCAATACTCCCTATCTTGTGAAGAATGCTACTTTTTAAATTTTGTATAAGGATGTAAAAAATGTGGACATATTTTTCCTTCTTAACTGTTTTATTTGAAGCAGAATTCGGTTTGTATCATTTTTTTTAATATAACATCTATGTCCGTATTTAATGCAAAGTATAAATAGTGTCTGTACAATCAGAAACTATCTTTAAGCAGTTCTTAGAAAAATAGATGACATAAGCCACTGAATTGAGAAATATCCCACATCGCTTTAAAAGCAGTTAAATACTCTGCTCTTAAACTCTCCCCATCCTAGCTAAATCCTTTGGTACCACCCCCACGTCCCCCTCCAAACTGATCGAAGTACAAAATTAATCTTAAATGCTAACCTGTCCTGGAAAACCTGTTACTTAAACTCCTCTGGACAACTTCCACTTGTTATTTATACAGTGTTGTAGAAGGATCTCTAATGTATCTTTCTTTTTTCAAGTTATAGTAGTACTGTTTGCAGCTCTGAAAAGACAGCGAAAAAAAGAGCCTCTGATCCTGTCTAAAGAAGACATCAGAGACAACATTGTGAGCTATAACGACGAAGGCGGTGGGGAGGAGGACACCCAGGCCTTTGATATCGGCACCCTGAGGAATCCTGCGGCGATGGAGGAAAAGAAGCTGCGGCGAGACATTATTCCAGAAACTTTATTTATACCCCGGAGGACTCCTACGGCTCCAGATAACACAGATGTCCGGGATTTCATTAACGAAAGGCTGAAAGAGCACGATCTCGACCCCACCGCACCTCCCTACGACTCACTTGCAACCTACGCCTACGAAGGAAATGATTCCATCGCGGAATCGCTGAGTTCACTAGAATCAGGCACCACTGACGGAGACCAAAACTATGATTACCTCCGGGAGTGGGGCCCTCGGTTTAATAAGCTGGCTGAAATGTATGGTGGCGGGGAAAGTGACAAAGACTCTTAACCTACGGTATCTGTTCTGTTTAAGTAAGAGGAAGTAACTTTACCAACACCATCTCCACTTTACAATATTTGACATTCAGGAGAATTTTCCTGCCACTCAGCACAATTTTTTCCCATTTATTTTTAAATCTGTTCATTAATGGCATTAATTCTTTCCTGTAGGATGTCTCATGGAATATATACGACATTTTATTTAATCACTTCCAAGAGCCAAAGCTATGGAAATTCCGTGTTGTCCATTTTAGAAATAAAAGATAATTTCAGAAACATGCACAGGATAGTTCTCCCTTAAGCAACCTGACAAACAAGCCGCTTCTGTTAGATACATGCCCTGCCCTTGCAAATGAAGCTTTTAAAAAAGGTAAAGAAAAAAATTTAAGGTATATCCTGTTCTGTACATTAAATTAAAAAAATGTACACGTGGTGTTAGTCGGTGTGATATGCAACCTGGTATACAAAACATTCGTGCAATTTCATTTCATCAAATTCTATCTGCTAATGTTTTATATTTATATTTTTGTATTTATTTTTAAAAAATAAACCAGTTTTTACAACTACCTTGCCTCCAGCTTTTTCTTCTCCCCCAAAGGAAGAGAAGTTTCACCACAGATGACAGATCTTGGTACAAAATTACATGGAGAGCAGAAGAGGGCACGATGTTACTAAATTAGTGTTGAGAACTCGAACCAAATTAATACGATTTAGGTAAAGATTATTTTTCCCTTTAGTTTTGTGGTGCCATGATATGTGAACAGTTCATTATGGTAAAGTGATAGTCATATATAGACCACTTAAAATATTCTCATTTAGGCAAATTTAGAACATAGCCATCCTTATTCCAAATATCCCAAAACACTAGCAATGCAGTTACTTCATTTTGTTCATGTTTACTAAATTAATTTCTGAAAGAGTAAAATATGTTCTTATTTTCATATGACACTTTTGCTACTGAAGTTTATAGGCAATAGAGTTTGGACAGATCTCAGACTGAAAAATTCTTTAATGGAAAATATACTTGCCTCCCATGGTGATTGCAAAGCCTAGTAATGAGAGTAATAATGCTGAATATTCCATTAGGATAGAACATTGTAATTATCTTGTTTTCAAAAATGCATTATGTATTTATTAATTTTCGATAAAGTCTATTTTTTCTGTCAATGAATGATTCAGACAATAAAAACAAAAACAAAACAAAACAACAACAACAAAAACAAACTGGTATTTAATTTTTCAGAGATCCTGCGACCAGCAGCCACTCGATGAGCCCTACTTTCACAAGCTCCAAACAGGATTTATTTATAAATGGCCCATTTGTTGGGCCTACACTAAGATTTGTATTTCCTGCTGAATATATGGTAAACAATACCAAGGACTTATGTTTCCTCTAATTAGTGAGAATGCCATTGTTTTTGGAGTGAGTCGGAGAGCTATACTGGCATATCCCTAATGCAAAATTAATTATTTCAATCTTCTTGAATGATTTTCTTTTCCCCACCTTCCGGGCTGATAAGGTACACAGTTTTCTGACCACAGACATATGAGTTTGCATAGTAATCTAATTATGGAAGAAAAAAACACGTGGTCTAGTTAAAATTACAGTCACATTATAAGTTAAAGTGACACATCACACCATAGTAAAACCTAATGTGGTCTATTCTTTTTATTCCAAGAACCCATTTATGTTCCCAGAATGCTGTCAAAAGTTCGAAGTTTAAGGAAAAAGAAAGGTTTGATCATGTATACTGAACTGAAGGAAGAGAAAACCTTCAGTATGGTAGCAGGATTATTCATTCAAATAAAGGCAGCAAAAAATGAAAAAAAGACAAAAGAAAATATACATTATGAACTTTTCCCACTAGTCATAATTCAAAATATAATATCCATTTGATTGAAAGTTGGTTTTCCAAATTTCAATTATTAGCTATTTTATTAATATTAGATGTCAGTAGTTAGAATTCTTATTTGAATATTTTCAATTATTGTCATAATTTCAAACTGACATTAATTTGCACTATTTTTTGTCATTCATTTTTATGAACATAAATAATTTTAGTAGTTATCTTTAGTATCATCCAAACCATGTTTCCAAAGTTTCTCTTTAAGGAGATTAATTAGCAGGCTTACTTTATAGTGTAAAAACTATGTTCTACAGAGAACATTTTTCAGTATACTGAAACAGTCTTCAGTAATAGATACCTAATATTTTTAACAAAGGTGTTATATGATTAATTTCTTGATATAAAAAGTATGCCTATAAATAATGACCTATTCAAACTTTCTTACAATCTTTCTTGCATGATACTCTCCCAAAGATATGCCCAATATACAGATTATTCTATGTCCGTAGTGGTATGCTGAAATCAATTTTTTGATATAGGGAGTGGGGGAATGTTTCTAAGTATCGTATTATTGATTTCAGCATACCACTACGGACTTGATATTTATCCATTTACCCCTTTTCGTCAGATATGGTGAGCATCTATCATGTAAGTCAAAGGGTGTTCTAGGCCCTAGCGATGTAATGATAAATCATATATAATTTTATACATGTGTGTAATTCTTCTATTAGTGAAAATGAAAAAGAAGCAAAATCACTATTAAAACAGAATTTAGCCCTGGCTGGCGTAGCTCAGTGGATTGAGTGCGGGCTGCGAACCAAAGGATCATAGATTCGATTCCCAGTCAGGGCACATGCCTGGGTTGCAGGCCAGGCCCCTAGTGGGGGCCACGTGAGAGGCAACCACACATTGATGTTTCTTTCTCTCTCCCTCCCTTCCCCTCTCTAAAATAAATAAATAAATAAATAAAAAGAATTTATAACGGAGCATCTAACTTTTACTATTATTACTTTTTAAAAGATTTTATTTACTTATTTTTTTAAAGAGAGAGAAAGGAAGGCAAGGAGAATGAGAGGGAAGGAAACATTGATGTGTGAGAGACACATTTACCCGTTGCCTTTGGCACGCCCCCATCTGGGGACCTGGCCTGAAAGCCAGACATGTGCCCTGACTGGGAATTGAATCAGTGACCTTTAAGTTTGTGGGAGGATACCCAACCCACTGAGCCACACGGGTCAGTACTACTATTCCTTTTTTAAACAACAACACCAACAGCAAAAAGCTATCATTTTTAAGTTTTAAATATTCAGATAAATGAAATGAAACTATTTCTAAACCTTTGGTCATTAAAATGGCGATTAAGGTAATCAGTTTTATTTGCTCTGCTTTCAACAAAATATCAAAGTTTATGCAATGATAAATTTGTGCTTTTATACGGAGGTTTCTCTATACATGTGAAGTGGATACAGTCACACAGATGCAAGATTACATTTTTTTTAGACTTAAACATAATAAATTATGAGTAATTGGAAGTCTAGGGTAATCTAAAATAAACCTACGATTTAGGATTACATATATCTACATGTCTGGGTTCATTATTAATACATTCAATTAAGTGTTTGTATATCGTTTTCACCAGCTACAACGCACCCTGCTGGCCATCTGTTGCATGGCACTGACTTGGGGCCTTTCCTTTCCTGTGTACTTGCGTTTGCGCGGACACCACTGGGTGGCGCTGCAAGACTGCCTGGGCAAGAGGCGCTACAGGTGGCAGCAATCAATTGGAACCTCCCTGACACTTCTCCAGATCTGCTGAGAGTGCAGCCTATCTCCAAGCTTGAAATACAATAGACCCTTCTTCTTCTTTCCCCTGGACAGTCTGCTGGACCATTCGTTGCTTTCGAAGAGAGCAGAGCTGGTTTATTGACCCACAGAGATGGTTCAGGGCTCGTGCTGCAGTCACGCCAGGTTCAAGGCATTGCCAGGTTGTTTGCTATAGGAATAGTAGAATCTAGTCGTTTACTTATTTTGATCAGAGCACGCCAGAGAGCCCAGCGTTTCTCTTTTTCTTCCAACGTTATGTTCAAGCCCAAGACTTTGTGGTCGTTCTGGAACCTACTTCTTTCAAATCCCACATCCAAGAAAAAAAATTATATATATATATACACACACACACACACACACACACACACACACGCATGTATGTATATACGTATACGTCTGTATATGTGGAATCCCACCACTTCTCTCCATTTCCATCCCCTGGCCCAAGACACCAACACTTCTCTTCTCCATAATTAGGAGCAACGAACTTCCAAACTGGTCTTTCTCTTGTCACCTCTCCCCACTTACACTCCACTGTCAGCATTGAGGTCAAATAAATGTTTTCCAAGTGCCTTTCCCATTTGGTCGTTCCCTGGTTTTAAACACTATTCCTATAACCTAATTTTACTCCGGATAGCGATTTGTTTCCTTGGCTCCAGTGTGGATCTTTGCTGCTCCCTTCTGCCCTCACGTGTTTTCAATGACCATCCCTCGCCCTCTGGCGTGACTTTACCTCCTTCAGTTCTCCATCGCATGCTATTTTTAATTGTGGTGTGCTCTTTCCACCCTACTTAGAGTTCTACTATTTCCCTAGATTTCCCATTGCTCTTATACTGCATTTTTCTCCCTAACATTACCACCATTTTAACATGGTATATGACGTATTTGCTTATAAGTGTTATTTTCTGTCTCTCTCAAATAGACTGTGAATTTCATGAGAGCACAGATTCTTGTCAGTTTTGTTCATTGTGAAGCCCGGTAAATGGAATTACGTCTATCTGTTTAGGTGATCAACAGACATTTGTTGGGGAAAGTAATATATATTATATAATTATGCTTAATTAAAAATATATATGTATATATACATACTATATGCATATGATATTTGTGCTGCTTCTTTTAGATGGTAAACTACTCAAAGTTGTGTGTCAGTGATTTTTTTTGTTCAATTTTTCAGAAATCCTTTTTTCCACACTGGTACAGTATAAATGAAATTTCAGTAATAATCATTTTGCCTAGTTTAGAAAAGCAGAGATAAATCTTAAAGAACACACAAATCTGAGAAAGCCAAAACATTATTTTAAAGGAAGTTATATTAAAATGTGTTTGGAATATTTGCAATGTGCCAGAGATTATGGCAGTGGAAACCAACATGACATGACATGAGATGACATGAGATAACATGACATGACATAAAAAATAAAATGAAATAAAATGAAATAAAATGAAATGAAAAATAAAAGCTGCAGGAAGAGAATGACTACTTCTTCGGGTTCCATTCTGGTGTGCTTGAGAAGTGGGTCATGATTTTGGGGACCTTAATGATGCTTTGGATGGGTCAGATGAAGGGAGTGTTGATCAGGAAAGGTTTTGAGAAAGATTTGGATGAAAGGGAATATTGAAGTAGAACAGAAGACCAGAGAACCCCAAGGAAAACTCTCCTGCTTCCTTGCTAAGAGGCACTGGAGTTCAATTTTCAATTTATTTGTTTCATGTATAAATTTCCATTTGTTTCCTACAGGCTGTAATTACTGTGTATAAAGAGTTAGATTTGTATTTTACTGATTACCTTAAAGAAATATTATTTGTTAAGATTATTATTAATATACAAAGAGGACAGCCTTCAAATTTACCTAAGGGTGGACTCTAGAGAAATTGAATCAAGAACCCACGTCAAAACCAAGAAAAGGAGCTGAGAGAATTGATGTGAATGATCCAAGGTACTTGGAGACAAAGATAAGTTTTGATGATGGAAAAAAATTATTTAAGCCTAAAAATATAGTACTCTGCCCTCTCCATCCCCGCCCAAAGCCAGCAAAACCACATATATTATTAAGTCCGCTCAAACATTTATTATACATATTACAATTTGCATCCAATTTTCCTGATAATCTAACTATTTCCTTAAGGCTACAAATGTAGTACTTACCTCCATGCTGAGCTCATTACTTCATTTTTTATATGTGGAAACCAAATAAAGGCAAGAAGAAAGGGAAAGTGAATTTTCATAATTCTAATTAGTAAGAGCGAACAAAACAACAAAAAAGGCAAATAAAGGTACTTTGTACAACCTTTTCACTTACTATCACTATAAATGGAATTATTTTAGCATGCGCATAAAATGTCACAATGGATATTGCATATTGAAGGGTGTATATAGGGAAGGATTAATGATTAATAAGAGCATAATAGGAAACAAGTAATCAGCATGTGGAAGCTTTTTCCCAGCTGTGAAATTTTTCTGAATTTGGAACGTGACATTTACAACTACACAGGAAGGCTAGCACAACACCTTCATTCCCAGATTTATCTGAACAAACCTCCTACACAATGTGAAATATTCTTCTGGCTTTTGCCATGATCTTTCCCTCTCTGCTTTTACACTCAAGAGGGTTTTAATTGATTTTTAATCAATGTGTGAAATCCATGCCATTGTGTTACAGTTTGCTTTTATTTTCATTATCCCCACTAATGATACAGCTTAAAATAAATCTCCCCTAAATGGTTTTGATAATGCCCATGTATCTTTGAGAAAAACAGCCAAACTTAGTGATGGATTCTACTATTCTACTTTTTCTTTTTAGAAGAGCAAGATGATAACTTTAGAAAGTTATTTGTTTTAAAATACATTTATCTTTTTTCCGGATTTATTGAGATGCAATTGACATATAACATTAAACAGGATTAAGGCATACAATGATGATTTGATACATATGCACATCTAACTACATAACTCATAAATTACTGTTTCTTTAAAGAGTTACGTTTTATGGTATGCAGAATATGAGTTTACATTTGTAATAACTGAGCATAGAAGATATTCATTCAAAAGGGCATAGGTATTTAAGTAGTTCCAACAGATGGAACAGATCTATGTAATGTGTATTCTCTTGGCAGATCTATGTAATTTAGATTAAATAAACTCTTTGATTGTAGGTTGCATTCAGTTAAACACTTAAACCTGGTAAAATTCTAGTTCTAAGCAACACATTGGACACCTAAGTTGGTATTATATAAATACTTGTTGAGTGATTGATTAATCTTGGCATTCTAATACTTTGTTTTCTAATTTTGGCACTGTGGAAAATGTCAAAATCCATGCCTTTCCTATCCTCAACCAAAAAGGCAACATGTTTCATTCATATTTGAAAAAGCATATTCTAGAAATGTCACAGTAACCTTTTAAGATGACGGTTTCTGCCTAGGAACTCTTGACAGCAGCTATGCACGACTACGCCAGCCATATATTGAAACCTTCTTACATCATCTTCCCACAAGTGATAGCCTGAGCAGACAGCGTTTAGGCGACTGAGAGGAAATGCAAACTCAATGCACTCTTTTATAAACTTTATTTTTGAGCCAGAAATAGAAAGGGTGAAATTCAGTTTCTGGTTTATTTATTGCTAAAGGGAATAAGTTAAGTTATTTAAAGAAAACCATATTATGTCTCAGTTTTCCTCTCTGTGAAGCTAAAATCTCAGTGCATTACTAATAGAATATTGAACACAATTAATTTTGTATTTGACACGTTCATTGGTATAGATTTTTCCATTTTGTTAAAAAGTAAGAAAAAGACAAACACAAAAGTTATTCTCCCAATCACTCAAAATATAAATTTAAGGACAGAAAATGTCAATGACTAACCCTCTCTTTAATGAATGTTCTTGGGAAACTTATGCATGGAATTGTAAGGTTGTGTCTAATTTATGAAAATAGTAATGATTAATGCAATATGATAGAGATGATGATGATGAAGATGATGGTAGGAACTAAAATATATGTGCCCATTATATGCCAGGCATTGTTCAAAGTACAGATACCAGCACATTAATTGTCACAATGACTCTGTGAGGGAAGTAATTTTATTATCTCTGTTTTACACATGAGGGAAATGCAGCTGAGATTAAATAAAATAGCCCAGGTTTCTACTCTCTTGACACAATGGGCACAATTCTAAGGTTAGTATTCTTAAAGCCAAACCTACTCTTGGTGAGGATAAAATAATAACTCCTGATATCTCTCGGAGTAATGATAGTGAAAAATTTCTGTCAGCAGTGTTGTTATGGAGAATCAAGTTTTTAATTTAAGAAATATAGCATGGGAGCCCTGGCTGATGTAGCTCAGTGGATTGAGTGTGGGCCTGCGAATCAAAGGATCGAGGTTCGATTCCCAGTCAGGGCACATGCCTGGGTTGCGGTCCAGTTCCCAGTAGGGGACACATGAGAGGCAACCATACATTGATATTTCTCTCCCTCTCCCTCTCTCCTACCCTTCCCCTCTAAAGATAAATAAATTTAAAAAATCTTAAAAAATAAAAAAGAATTTAAAGAAATATAGCATGGGAGATGGCAAGATAATAAAAAAGTAAAAATGGTAAGCGGTGAGAGGATGTGAAATGTGTCCTTTCTAATGTCTAAGGAGGGTGGGCTTCCTAAAGCCCTGGCTAGACTGGCTTTGGAGGAGACTGGTAGGTGATGTGGTTGATTTGGGGACCCAAAGACCAGCAATTATTCAGGATTAGAGCTTGGGGTCAAATATATGTCCATTTGTGGAGACGACTTATTTGTAAAAGTTTGATAACATCTTTCAGTAGACAGGTGAGTCTGGCTTCTTGGAGCTGGTAAGCAAAGAGAACATCCCACCAGATCCCATCATGTTCTAGAGCCCAAGAATGAACAGTTTAGGAGGTGAAATGGGTACCTTGATTTAAATTTATAATGTCTGATGGGCAATCAGGGATGAGTACATACCTGGTTAAGGAGGTTGCAAGGGAGATTGCAGCATTTCTGGTGGAGCAGCTACCAGGAGTCCAGTGAAAGTCATTAATAATAGTGGTTGTATACCTACTATCTCCAGCAGAGGGCAGTAGCTGTCCGACAAAATCTATTTGCCTTCGTGAATAGGGTCTGTCACAACAGGGGCACATTTTCCTACCTGGGAGCCTTCCAGGGTTCTTGTTTCGGAGCAACGAGGGCAATTATTTACCACTACTTTGGCTAGAGCTGTGGCGTCTCCATGCCTGCATTCCCAGTCAGCGAGTGTTGTCACTTTCCTATGATCTGATGTAACATGGGATCGCTCTGCTAGTAGGTCTGGCGTCTCTGGAGGAATAGTTGTGTCTGGTACTCTAGGGGGCGGCTCATGCCGAGCCTTGGGAGAGACATGCAATTTGCATAAGGTGGCTGCGATATTATTATAATACGCTTCCTTTGTTTGTGACTTGTAATCAGCACATGTGATGAGTTTGCTATCTCTTTCAAAATGGAGGCTCCCCAGGCAGACTTTCCTTAAATCGGAAATTATTCTTTTGCCATTGTTCATTCTGTACTGTAAGGCTGTTGGCTGTCACCCAGGAGACAGTAAAAATGTGTGCCTTTGGGAGTACATATTCATGGCCTGCTGTAGAGCCAGGTGCATTGCTACCGGTTCTGCCGATTGAGCTGAGCCAAGAGAGCCCTCTGCCCTTAAGGTCTCAGCTGACCACTCCTTGATGTCAGGTGACCTCCGTGGCTGGGCCTTGGATCTTATCAGGGCAATGGCTCATCTTCTCTGCTGCAGATACTGTTAGTAGGTGTAACACAATATTCCTGGAGGGCATCCTCAGAAAGCTCCCAGAGTAGAATACCATCTATGTAATGTCGAAGGCAGCAGTGGGTTAGTGTGAGTGAATTTGGATTAAGTGCTTTTAGATAATCCATGGGCAACTGGCAGAATGTGTCCTGGGTGCCCCTGAAACTAAAACAAATAGAGGTGGTGAATCTTCGGTGGTTATCTGGACTGAGTGAATTATGTTGGCTAGATTTAGGACAGCCAAGTAGGAGCCCCGAACTTCTTGGACACCAGCTATCATCTCTACAATATCAGGAATGGGAACCTTAATAGCGGGAACCTATGAATTTAAGTTTTTATAGTCAATCGTTAATCTTTATTCATTGGTGCCAGTTTCAACACTGGCCACATAGGCTATGAAAGGTTTGATGATGAGCCAAAAGGCTCCAGAGTCCAGCTTTATCCTTAATGATGGTCTGAAGGCCTTCTGTACCTTGTTTGATTTAATGCTATCCAGTACTTACTGCGTTCACTGGGGTGAACAGTTGGACAAGTTCCTGTTTCACAGCTCCCGCAAAAAAAAAAGGCCAAGAATTCGGGTTTGTTCCATCAAGAATACAGCTGAGCAAGGGCATCCTTACCTACAACAGGAAAAAAAGAAGCCAGGGAACACTGCCACAGGCAACCATTCCAGAAATATGGAGCCTATAGACACATCCAGCAAACTGCACAACCACAGAAAGACCTGGGTCCCCGTCACACTTGCCTTAGCCAAGGCTGTGGCTTCCTGGGTGAGGGTGCCCCCATTGGACTGGGGAGATCCAGAGTCCTGGTGGGGCTGGGGACAGAGCCATCAGGGCCGGGGAGTGTCCCTCCCCTCTTCTAAGGGCACTGCTGGAAACCTTCACGCAGTAGCCCACAGGTGGCAGAGCTTTGTCACTCTTGTGCCCAGGCTACTAAACGTCCCGTCAGGACCCAGTGAAAATCAGAGCAAATTTGCCTAACAGTCGGCAGCTGGGTCTTTGCTTGCAGTAGGGAAACACACTTGGAGCCCATTACCCACTCAGGGACACCCTGTAGGGTGTTAACTGGTGGAAAACGCATCTATGCGTCTGAAACCAGCTCCATTAGGCAATGCTCAGAGGTTCAGAAGGGCTTCAGTTATTTTTTTCAAAGCTTGCACAACTGAACACCGACAAGTGGTGGAACCCTCCCAGGTAGACTTCCCACCAGGGAGAGAGTCAGTGAGCCGCTCCCAGTTGAAGGCCACCGGCCCTGTGGTCCACTGCAGCAGGGCTCCACCCAGCCCGGGTCCGGGTGGGCAACTTCAATAGATTTATTTAAGGGTTTTAAAAATAATTTCTAAAAATACTTTTGGCATTATAGTTTTATATATTCATTCTGTTTGGTTTGTTTTCTTCGAGAACTCCAACTCTATTTCTACTTACCAGAAGTGACATTTTTGTAGGGTTCTTTGTTTCTTGGTAATGCTGAAGGAACGGAATGTGGGCCTGTCTCACCGCCCCTGGCTCTTGTGCTTTTGCGGGAGAGCATCAGATTCAAGCAAGCCCTGTTTCCTTCAGAGGCAAAGTTTTCTTGTGTACCATCCTTTACGGCTAAAGAGCGAAAACTTCCCCACTGCTCAGTACAGCAGAGTGCTAGTAAAGATGGATCGTAACAGGGTTCTTAATGTTTTCTGAGAGACAAACCCTACTGTACAGTCACCTGTTATTTTGGACTTCAAAGTACTTGTTGAAACTGGCTAAAATAAAACTAAAGTTATTTAGAAAAGCAAAACTGTCTCTTTAAAAATAAATAGAAGTACTATCATTAGAATATCTCAGAAGTAGCATAAAACAAAACAAAATGTCATATGCAAATTCATATTTTCATATATTAATCAAAAGATCATGCAGACATGGCGCAATTATTTCCTATCTCAGTTTCCAGTCACAATTTCCACTTTGAATTAGAGGGCTTTGAACTAGATGATCGCTCTTCCAACAACTGTGGTTATATGCTTAAAGTCTTTAATTGCTTCTTATTTCTAAAATTGCTTTTTGTTCCTGTTTCATTGTCTTGAATATTCTCTTTTGATTTTATTTCAATACTGTACACACAGACACATTCTCACACATGCACACACATTACTTCTGATTTTTTTTAATTGGTGGTCTACATTCCTTATCATCTTTTACTGTGGTTGTTTTCCTTAGACTCATGTGCTCATTTTCTTAACATGACATGTTGTTTTTTTTCAGATTGCATTTATTTATTTTTAGACAGAGGGGAAGGGAGGAAGAAAGAGAGGAAGAGAATATCAATGTATGGTTGCCTCTCTTGTGCCCCTATTGGGGTCCAGGCTGGCAACCCAGGCATGTGCCCTGACTAGGAATCAAACAGGTGACCCTCGGGTTTGCAGGCTGGTGCTCAATCCACTAAACCAGCCTGGGATTGTGTGCTCATATTTAATGCTTTTGAATTTTTATTTTAGTCTAGCTGTTAATACCTAACTTGGGTTAGAAGAGGAGTGAAAATGTAAGCCTTATCTTGTGTACTTTCTTTGAAACTTTTTTAATAGAAATTTACCATGGAAAACATAATTTTACAAATTATTTTATTAATGTAGTAATACTTGTATTTACTAAATTGAGTGCCTATAACATATCAGGTGTTGATGCAATCTGACTCTCTGGGTATCAGGATTGAGCTACACAGACCAACACCTGTGTTCTTATGGGATTAACATTTTACACAAGGCAAGCGATACATCATGTGATACACTGGTGTTTCCATTCACTACAGCTAAGTTATGTCTAGCCATCTGAAAACTGCCCTTCCAGTGAGGGGGGAAGGGCTTGATCTGTTTGGTGTCTCTCCCAAAGGTGCCCCTACAACCCCAAACAATTTCTCATCCCCTCTGTTCCAGGACCTACATAACTCGTACCCTGAAACTCTCGCTGTAATTGATGAGTGCCCTGCCAGTGGTGCATGTTGGGGGATAGATTGGGGTTAATGAGATGGAACACACAGACATAATTCACTTCACAGACTGCTGGTACCCAGTTATCCATATGCACTGCCCAGTTCCCCTATTCTTTATTATATGGCATTGGCTATTCTTCTTGTCCTCATTGAGCCAACAAGAGGCTAATACTATTCTTGGTCAATTTGCAAAGGAACAAAGGCACAAATAATATAATTTCCCCAGCCCATCCTCTACCGTTAATGTGCGGCTTCTTGTCGGCTCCCATTTGGGGGGTTTTGCCAAATGTATGGGAAGTATAAACCCCACCCTGATTAACTTATAGAACATCTTCATCATTGCTATATGTTTCTCTGTTCCTGTTTCATCCACTAAATATTGTGTTACCTATGTTTTCCATGAATATAGTTTATCATAGTAAAGATGTTACCTTCTAGACCTAGGTCACTGAAGGTGTTTATCATGACTAGGTTTTGAATTCAGCAAATGCATTTCCTACATTCATTAAAATGATCATATTGATTTTATTCTTTATTCTTTTGATGCAGTAAATCACACTAATTGATTTCGAAAGTTGAACACATTATTTAAATTTTATATATATCAACTCATTTAATCCCAATAACATCTCAATGAGCAAGTACCCAAGGTCACACAGATAATTATAAAATAACATTTGATACTGTAAGTTTAATAGCCAACTATATGCTCTTAACACACCTATATTTAACAATATTTTTTCTAATCAGTCACAAGCACCTAATCATGTATCACTTCCATAGAAAATAGATACAATAAAAATATATGTTGCATATGAAGTTACATAAACACTTTAAAATTTTCAAAAGATACAATATACCAAAGGTCAAACTCATTCTGAAATAATCTCTAAGTTTGAGCATTTGGGGAATTGAGGTGGCCAATCTCAGTTACCTTCTTAAGCAAGGAATAACGAATGTCTTTTTCCTGGCAGAGGTCCTCATTCCTGTCAATTTCACTTGGTTTAATGATGACAAAAACAATAATATTTAAGGACTGTCAGTTTGGCAAGCATCTAAACAGTGAATACATTTTAAAAAATCTGATGATGATCAAATGATGATCATTTTTTAATGTGGAAAGTTAAAAATTGTCACAGGTCAGAGCACCAGAGGACTTTCATTGAACAATTTAGTTCTTCTGGCCAGTTATCTACTGTGGTATGTGAACACATTTTATTTTATTTGATAATGGCAATGGCAAAATACCAGAATATTACAGATGAATCAAATTCAAATGAATAACTTCTTTTGTATTTCCATATTAAATAAAATCAGTTTTGAGCCTTTTCCCTATATTTCACTCCCCCAGAAATGAAATAAATTTAAATGTAGTTATTTTAGTTACTATCCAAATACACTTTAAAGACATTTATTTTTATAATAAACACCATCTTAACCTGTGTAGCATGTTATTTCAAAATATAATAATATGCATGATTTTGTTGTATCTCTAATAATTTCTGTAACTAGGAGATTCTGTTTCATATTTATCTTCTTAGCCACATTTCAATGGTACTTGCCTGCTACTAATTTTAAGGTGTTTATTCCACTAATTATTTTTTTTCCTGATTAATTTTTGTTAATCCTTAACCCTTAAGCATGATTTACAAATCTATTGATATCTGGACATCAGTAAATGGTGGTTTCAATTTTCTTAAAAATTTTGTTTAGAGGTCGTGGTTTTAAAGACAACATAAAACTAACAGCAAGCAATACCTTCCTCTAATCAAAATCCCAACCCCGTCCAGTCTGTGCTGTTTCCGAGGCCCCGTCCCCAGAAGGAAGCTGTACGTGCTGAGTCCCTCCGCTGCTCCCAATCTGCTGGATACCACCGCAGTGTTGAGGGGAAGAAATCTTAACATCATATAAGACTTAGGGTAGAATGGAGGACAAAATGCCTAGTTTTACCTGGAGATGGTGAGGGTTTCCCAAAGAAAATAATTGAACTCCTTCTTAATAGTGTACAAGAGGTCTCCCAGCAATGAAGCGTTGTAAAGCCTGCTGGGAAGGCAAAAAGGAACCATTGTTTTGGAAGACAGTTTGAAATTTTCTTTTTTGAGGGTATCTATTTATTTAGAGAGGGGAGAAGGTAGGGAGAAGGAGAGGGAGCGAAACATCGATGTGAGAGAGATACATCAATTGTTTGCCTCTCACTTGTGCCTCAACCAGGGACCAGGCCTGCAAACCTTGGCACGTGTGAGGACTGGGAATCATACAGGTGATCTTCCTCTCTGTGGTACAACATGCAATCAACTGAGTCACACCAGACACGGTTCAGTTTGGTGTTCCTGACAAAATTAAATATACTCTTATCACATGATCCTGTAATCATGCCTTTGGTATTTATCCAAGTGAGCTGAAAACATATTTCCATAAGAAAACCTACGCATGTATATTTATAGCAGCTTCGTTGATAATTGCCAAAAATTGGAAAGAATCAAGATGTTTTCCAGTATGTGAATGGATAAATAAACTGTGGTACATCCAGACAATAAACTATTACTCGGCGGGGGGGGGGGGGCGGGGGTGGAGGGGAAGAGTTACCAAGTCATGAAAAGACTCAGAACAGCCTCAAAAGCACACTACTAAATGAAAGAAGCCAATTGGGAAAGGCTACATACTGCACGACACTAACTCTGAGAGACACTTAACTTTTCCAAGACATTCTGGAAAAGGCAAAACCGTATAGACAATAAAGAGATCAGTGGTTGCTAGGGGTCGGGGTGACAGAGGGAGGGGTGAGTAGGTGGAGCACAGGGATTTAGGGCAGTGAAACTGTTCTGTATAACACTACAATAGTGGATACGAGTCATTATTCACTTGTCAAAACCGATAGAGCGGACAACACCAAGAGTGAAACCTAAGGTGAATGATAGACTTTGAGTGATTACGATGTTTCTGTCAATGGTCAGGGGATGTTGATAGTGGCGGAACCTATCCTGTGTAGATATATAGCAACTGTAATTTTTACTCAGTTTTGTTCTGAACTCGAAATCGCTTAAAATAAAGCCTATTTTTTAAAGTGTTACGACTATTTCTGCTTGAGAATATATCTTATCTGGATCACATGCACATTAAGGAGTGGATCAGCATATGAAATGTCTAATAGAACAAACTGAACAGTATTGTGTTCATTGGAAATGTAACAAGGGAGAGAAAATTAAGTTAGTAATATCTTTACAGTGGTATATTAATGTACATGTTAGATTAAATCACATAAAATTGTATAAGCCAAATTTCATTTTTGCATATAACGGTCCAATTTTCCAAACACTATTTGTGAATAAGCTATCTTCAGTCCGTTGTGTGTTTCCTCCTTTGTCAGATATTAATCGACTGTACAGGTGTGAGTTCATTTCAGGGTTCTCTGTTCTGTTCCATTGATCTATATGTCCTTTTTTATGCCAGTACCATGCTGTTTTGATTACTATGACCTTGTAGTATAGTTTAATATTAGGTAGCATGATTCATCCAACTTTGTTCTTCTTTCTCAAGATTGCTTTTGCTATTTAGGGTCTTTTGTGATACCATATAATTTTTAAAAGATTGTATTTATTAATTTTTGGAGAAAAGGGTAGAGAGGGAGGGATAGAGAGAAACATTGATGAGTGAGAGCAATATTGATTGGTTGCCTCTCACATACCCCCAACCAGGGACCTGGCCCACAACCTAGGCATGTGTCCTGACCAGGAATTGAAGGGAATTGAACAACTGACCTTTCGTTTTGCAGGATGACTCCCAACCACTAAGTCACACCAGTCAAGACAAAATTTTTGAATATTTGTTCTAGTTCTGTGAAATAAACCATTGGTACCTTGACGGTAATTCGGCTAAATCGGTAGATAGATTTGGGTAGCAAAGACATTATATTGATGTCAGTTCTGACCATGAACATGGTATATGCTTCCACTTATTTACATTTTCTTTTATTTTTGTGTTCAGTGTCTTATAATTTTTCAAGTACAGGTCCTTTACTTCTTTGGTTAAGTTTATTCCTGGGTATTTTATTCTTTTTGAAGCAACTGTGGATGAGATTATTTTTTTTTTAATTTTCTTTTTTCTGATAGTTCATTATCGGTGTTTAAAAAGGTAACTGATTTATGGCTATTAATTTTGTATCCTGCTACTTTATTGAATTCATTTATTAGTTCTACTATTTTCTGATAGATTTTTAAGTGTTCTTTATATACAATATTGCAATAAATTTAAGACGTAAATGTTAGATTCAGAACCATAAAAATCGTAATAGAAAACATAGGCAGTAATATCTCAGATATTTCTTATGGCAACATTTATTTTCTCTGATATATCTCCTTGAGCAAGAAAAGAAAAAATAAATAAATGGGCCTACATCAAACTAAAAAATATTTACACAGCAAACCAAACCATCAACAAAATGAAAAGACAACCCACTGCATAAGAGAACATGTTCACTGATGTGTCTGATAAAAGGTTAATATCTAAAGTCTACAGAGAACTTTTAAAAGTTAACACCAAGACAACAAACAATCCTGCTACAACATTTCACTGTTGGTGGGACTGCAGACTGATGCACTGCTGTGGAAAGCAGTATAGAATTTCCTTAAAAATCTAAAAATGGAAATGCCTTTTGACTCAGCAACTCTACCACTGGGAATCTACCCTAAGAATCCTGAAACTCCAATTCAAGATAGCTTATACACCTCTCTGTTCATAGTGGCACTATTTACAACAGCCAAGTGTTGGAAAGAGCCTAAGTGCCCATCAGTAAATGAGTGGATCAAAAAACTGTGGTACATTTACACAATGAAATGCTATGCAGCAGATTTTTTGACAGCATGGAGGACACGGAGAGTATTATGGTAAGTGAAATAAACCAATTGGTAAAAGACAAATACCATATGATCTCACCTACAAGATGAATCTAATTAACAATAAAAACTAATGAAGAATATGGAACCACAGGCATGGAAACATGGAAGCAACTGAAAGTGACTGGGGTGGGGGCTGGAGAGACGGATAATGGTGGAAAGAAGGGGAAGGGACTGGTGGTCAAAGAACATGTATAAGGGACTCATGGACATGGACAACGGTGTGGGAGTTAGGGGTGGGAGTGGGGGTAGGATGGGTGGAAGAGGGCACAGGGCAAAAATAGGGTCAATTGTAATAGAATAACAATAAAACGGATTTAATAAAAATGTGGAAAAAATGGGCAAAGGACCTGAATAGACACTTGTTCATAGAGGGCATACATAGTGCCCGGAGACGTGAAAGGATGCTCAGCATCACTAATAATCAGAGAGATGCAAATTAAAACCACAATGGATGTTACCTCACACCTGTCAGAGTGGCTATCATCAATAAATCAACAAACAAGCAGTGTTGGAGAGGATGTCCAGAAAGGGAACCCTAGTGCACTGTTGGGAATGCAGACTGGTGCAGCCACTATATAAAGCAATATGGAGTTACCTTACAAAATTAAAAATGGAACTGCCTTATGACCCAGCAATTACACTATGGAATTTAGCCAAAGAAACCCTAAACACTAATTTGAAAGAATACACACACTCCTATGCTTATTGCAGTGCAATTTACAATAGCCAAGATTTTGAAGCATCCCAAGTGCCTATCAGTAGGTGAGTGGATAAAACATCTATGCTATGTTTACACAATGGAATACTACTCACTGTAAAAAAGAAGAAAATTTTACCCTTTGTGATACCATGGATGGATCTGGAGAACATTATGCTAAATGAAATAAGCCAGTCAGAGAAAGACAAATGCCATATGATTTTACTCATATGTGAAATCTAATGAGCAAACTCAACTAACAAGCAAAATAGAGACAGACTCATAGATAACAGGCTGACAGCTCTTGAGAGGTGTTCTGGGGGTGGAGGGATAGAGCAAAAAAAAAAAAAAGAGAGAGAGAGAGAACTGATGAACACGGACTACATACAGTGTGGTGATTGCAAGGGGTGGTGGGTAGAGGTGAAGGAGAGTATAGCGGAAATCAATGCTAAATAAAAGAAAAATATATAAGTAAATTAAAAAAATAAAAATAAAAAATAAGGTCCATTTGGGAAACTAAAGAACAAGTATAGAAAAAAATAGGTAAAGCAAGCAGATTAAGGAACCCTGAATGTGTAGTTTAAATGGAGGAAAAGGAAATAACCGAGACAGCAAAGACAACTTTGAGGTTTTGTGTGGGGATATTGGGGAAACATTCTTGCCGTTTCCTGGGGAAAAGAAACAAAGAATAAAAGAAACGAAAGTCCTGGCAAAGGAAATAGACTACCAGGACGTCCAGGAAGCTCAGAGAGTCCCAAAGAAGTTGGACCCAAGGAGGAACACGCCAAGGCACATCATAATTACATTAGCCAAGATTAAAATGAAGCAGAGAATTCTAGAAGCAGCAAGGGATAAGGGGACAGTCACCTACAAAGGAGTTCCCATTAGACTGTCAGCTGATTTCTCAAAAGAGAACTTCCAGGCAAGAAAGGGCTGGAAAGAAATATTTGAAATCTTGAAAAGCAGGGACCTACATCCAAGATTGCTCTATCCAGCAAAGCTGTCATTTAGAATGGAAGGACAGATAAAGCTCTTCTCAGATAAGGTCAAGTTCAAGGAGTTCATCATCACCAAGCCCTTATTATATGAAATGTTAAAGGGAATTATCTAAGAAAAAGAAGATCAAAAATATTACAGTGAAAAGACAGCAAACTCACAGCTATTAAGAACCACACCTAAAACAAAAGCAAACTAAGCAAACTAAGCAAACAGCTAGAACAGGAACAGAATCACAGAAATGGAGATCATATGGAGGGTTAGCAACAGGGCAGTGGGGGGAGGAGAGGGAGGAAAGGTACAGAGAATGAGTAGCATAGATAGTGGGTATAAAATAGACAGGGGGAGGGCAAGAATAGTATGGGAAATGTAGAAGCTAAAGAACTTATGACACATGGACATGAACTAAAGGGGGGAATGTGGGTGGGAGAGGGTGTGCAGGGTGGGAGAGGGTGTGCAGGGTGGGGGAGATCATGGGGGAGAAATGGGACAACTGTAATAGCATAATCAATAAAATACATTAAAAAAAGAAACGAGCACATTTTGAAATGAAAAATCTCTTTATTAAAGCCACAAATTGTGTGAACGAGAGAAAAATGTTCAGAATCTTGAAAGATACATATGAGGTTATAACACGAGCAATAATAAGTTGAAGATGATTCAAATATTGCAACAAACTAATACAGTCACAAAAACACATACTCCATCTCTCATTTAAATCCCAAGAAGAGACCAAAATGTATTTCACAAATAAGGATAAATCTATAGCTGTCTAATAAGATGAGGAAAAGTGCTGTCACTTGACAAAAATACTGAGAAAATCTCTAAAATTTATGAAGTAAACATACTCAGATCTCAAGGATGAAGAAACCACTTCCAGAACATAGCAGAACATGTTTGCAAAAGTAGAAAGAATGTTAGAGCGTTCCAGGCTAAGTCAATGCATACAAGATGTATGCAGTGTTGAACCTGCAAACATGTGTTGTCAAGGAGACTAATGGGGAACATAGATTTGAAACAGTTAGACTCTTTGAGTTACTAGAATTTCTCCTTAGAATTAGCCATAGTGGTGCTTAATCTTGAGCTAGAGCAGTGAGTGCCACCCTGGAGAAGGAAGAAACAGAGAAATGTTTTGGGGAGCTCATCATAACCAGGAGGGAGGGAACAGCTCATATCCAGAAGTGACCTGGTACACACCTCTCAGTCGTTGAAGTACATTCTGTCCATTTTATACAAGTCACCAAAACATTGGAAAGAACTTTTATAATGAGACTAATGCTACGAATTAAACCAGTAGAATTAAACATGAAGATATAAAATAGAAGATGCTAGAATTAACATAATTTAAAAATCTTCATGTCCATGGACAACAGTGTAGTGATTGCCAGGGAAAAGGAGACATAAAGGTACTTAATGTAATGGAAAAAATACGATAAAGATTAAATTTAAAAAAACCTTCAGAGAGATGTCTTTGGATATTACATATGAAAACGAATGAACCAATGAACTTGGCGATTAAATTTTTATTTTTAAAATAATGTAAATTTCTATTTTGTATATCATATTATACACAAAATAATTGTCTTCTTTTAATGGTGAAAATGTATACATTCCTTTATGAAGTAGTTGCCTTTATCTTCTAGCTTCTTGAAGCTCCTTTTCAGTTAAGAGTATGCCTAAGAATTTTCAAAATGTTGCTGATTGAATTATAGAAATACATTAACTTTCTTGGCAATATAATATTAAGACACTGAACAAAATTTTCTGGAATTTGAAATTATATTCTGTTTTGAGACTATATATCCTCAATTAAAATTAACAAAGTCTAATTTGTGCCATTAATTTTTTGATGTGAAAATTGCCCGAAGGTATAAGGATGGAATATTATGTTTCATATTGTCACATAAATTCTGTCTTTGCTCATTGAGTATGTAGCATTCACATTCCAACTTGCATTTCCAAATTATTTTGATATTAATTTCTCTTGCTGAGTATAAATCCCTTGGAGATAAATACCATTTTTATTTGTTTTCTTCACAAAAATTGTGCATAAGGTCTACCATGTACTAGACATTCCAAAAATGTTTTATGAATGAATGAATGAAGATATTATTTATAAACTTGGAAATAGTTTCTTCAGTGGGAACAATGCAACGTTGACAAATGAGTCTTTAAGAGAACAGTTACCTTACTGTGCTAATTTGTTTCTCAAAATCATTTTTAAGGATATAATGTTAAATTGAAATCAATAGTAAAATCAGCTTCAGTTTAGAAGTTCTCAAGAAGTTGCATATTTCAAAATGATTTTCAAAGAGAAAATAGAAAATTACTTCTCTCTTGCACTGTGCTTTTTCTTGTCCCTGTCCTTCCATATTTGTGAAAATATCAAGGAAGATTTTTTTTTTTAATTACTAGGAGATTGTCTGACACCTAGTGGGCATTCACTAAATGCTTGTTGAATTATGTTATGAAAATGGAAGATAGGAAGAAATGAGGACAACATCAACAAAGTATGCAAAGTATCTTAAAATGCCTAAGACTACAGCTAAGATAGGGAGAAGGGGCTGGGTCTGGGAAGCTAAAACAAATTGCCTGAATTTTTAAAACTAACAGGAGATTCAAAATAAAGCGCACTAATCCAAATATGCAGACACCTTTTAAGAATAAGATAAATTAACACAAGAAACATGTTTAGGAGTAAGTGGGTAAAATAACCTAATTATAAATTGTAACTTATTCACATAATTTGATACCACATAGAGAAAATGTGAGGTGTTGATCTGAATAGATTGTTTTATTTTTTATATTTCACAGACTGTTATTGAGTAAGTAGTTCTATGTTTACTTAGAGGTTTAAAATCAAGAATACTCAGACTGAACAATGAAGCAGTAAAAGAATAGGAGATAAATAATCATTTTACCTAGAACCAATTAGGTAAAATGTAACTAGCTCAATAAATGTACTTCTGTGTATTTTTATTATTTACAATAGAATTTTTGAGTGAAAGTGGGCATTCTAATTCTCTTTCTTGAATTTTATATGCCTACATCGTTTAAATGTAAGGCACTTATAAAAGCTAATCCTATGTGTATGCCCAATGCTTCTTCATTACTCAAGTCACCGCACACCCATTCACGTCTGGCCTGAGACCAGGTAAAGGGGCAAATGCAAAGGAGAAAGTGGCTCTGACTGAGAGGAGAGATCTTCCCCTTGGTCGTCGGTGCATTTACTGAGCATGCTGGCTGCCAAGCCCAATTTTGCTGACAAGATCCTGAAAGATTCTGACCTCCTCCTGGTGTGGCCCAGTGCCACAGAGGCAGATGGAATTCCAGGGCATTGAAAGTGGAAAAAAGCATCAGTGTTCATGTGAACTTTCTCTTCCTTCAAAGAAAAAAAAATTCACGAACCCTACAGTTCGAGCAGAGTATGGACTTCAAAACTTTACATCATCAACTAAATTTTGGTTATTAATCGTAATTAATGATAAAATTCTGAGTTACATCACAATATTATATGACTATATGAAATAATACAAAGTCACCTGATTTTCCTGAATTAAAGAAATAACACAAAGACACATGGGACAGATCGCCCCCCCCAAAAAACAAGAAATACAAAAGGCTAATTTGTCTATTTCAATCTGAGATAAAATAAGCACTTTTTAAAGTACTGCCATGCATTAATAACATTTTTAATCTAGCCTACATAATCTCATGAATACATAGGCATAAGAAAGACATATAATTTAGAGTCAATAAGAAAAGATATAAATGAGTCCATGGAAAACATTTCACAAACTCAGTTGTACTTTACAAGGTAGTCCACCGATCATTTCATACCTAAGCTGGCTATTTAAAAGGATCCATAAATCTGTCATAATATTTTATATCCCTGACCAACAACATGCATATTTATATGAATAAAAAGAGGGAGACTGATCTTTATTCATTTCACAATAATATATTGTCCAGTGCTGGGAACTAGGCTCTTCGTTAGTTGCTAAGTTGACAAAGCTGGCCCAGACACACACCCTCGGCTGAAGGGAGTCAGGATGGGGTGTGTGACAGCAGTCACAGAGCTGTGCCCCACGGAAGCGTAGGGGAAGATGAGTCAGTGTGTCCGGAAGCTCACAGAAGGCTTCAAAAGAAAGACACTAGACCATCTAAAAGTTGAAGATGAAGCTGGGTATTGTGAGAAGATAAATGTGGAAAGATTTTCACACAGCAAGGATAACATTTGAAGAGGAGGAAGCAAGAAAGGATAATTTTTTCCTATCAGATTTTCACTTAGGGTGGTAGGTAACATGTTGATTTTGGCTTAATGTCTTGCAGGATTAAATTTACCTGATCCAAAGCGAACCATTTCTTCACCCTCCACAGTTATTTTATTTCAGAATCTCTCTACCTGCCACTGATTCATTCTCGTTGCCCACAAATAGATGCAATTCTGACATGGGCCCTCTCTTCTCCCCATCTGCTTCTACTAGGAGATGGTCGAGCACGAGGATGACATATTCTGAGTGTGGAGTCAGACACGGAGTGCTAGGATGCCAGCCTCACCTTCTACTGCCTCTCGGACCTTGCCCACATTGTCGTTGATGCCTACCGAATCTAGGTTACGCCAGCCCCAGTGTCATGGTCACTCCCCCTGACAACTTGCCTAGGCTGCGGTGCCCTGTTGTTTGCTCAAATGCCAGTGTTGATGGTGTCCCAAAGCTCTTTTTTAGACGTGGTTAACATTTACTATCAGTACATTTTGAGTAAAACAGACTATCTTTTATCACGCGAAGGTTAACTAGGTAAAGGCCTTACAAGCAAAAACTGAGGTTTCTTGGAGAAGGGATTTTGCCAGAAAACTGTGACGTAGAAACTTCTGCCTGTGTTTCTCATCTGCCAAATACCTTAGGAACTTCAGACTTTCTAGTCCCTGCAATGATGAGAGCCAGTTTCTTAAAATAAATTTATCTATCTATCTATCTATCTATCTATCTATCTATCCTGTGTGTATAGCTATATCTATCTCTCTATATATACCGTGTGTGTATATATATATTTATTGTTTATAAATATATATTTATATATATATTATTGTTTCTAGGTATGAGGCACTAAACAAATTCAGTTAGTGCTTTGATTTTTACCATCAGCATCGTTGCCTGCTGCCTTTGTTCTTCAGACTTGATGGATGTAATATTCTACTAAGAGACCCACAGCCTGCACTGTTGAGTCCTCCACGCAGCTTCTGGAATGGACTTCCAATGGAATCAAACCCTGATAATGATAGCAATAACAATAACATCTGGAATCTGCCTAAAATTAGGCACTATTTTCATTACTTAAATTGTGTTATTTTATTTAAACACAACAATCCCATGAAATGTGTATTTATTTAGCCCCATAATTGAAGTATGAAAACCAAGTCTTACAGATGTCAAGAAATTTGTCCAGGGTGAAACAGTCATTACTGTTGAAGCAGAATTCAAACCCAGCCCCACTTCAAAGCCCCTTTCAACTGAACATTTAAAAGTCTTTCTCTAGCTAAGCCACCTGGCTCATACCTTCCACCTTCTTTTTCCTCAAAAACACTTTGCTCATTCTGCTTGAAAAATCCACGCACTTTAAAGTATCTTTGTGTCTTTTCCCTATCTCCTACCTGGTGCATCTACAAACTATTTGAAACACTGTAAGATTCTGAGTACAAGCAGTTTTCTTTGGGAAAGTTCCCCTGACAACCAATCCACGTGAAGACAGTGTGCACTCTCCTCTCTGATACCAAAGTAACACCCACAGACACACCCCTGTATTACACCAGCTATTATATTTGTCTTTGGCTATTTCTCCTGCTTCTTAGGAATCTGTAGTACATAAAGTCAAAACAAGAACATGATCGATTTTTCTTTTTATTCAGTTTCCTAGCTAAATACCTGACACATTGAATGAATATTTGATAAATGATTGCATGAATGAAGTAAGTTTTAGGAAAAAGAGTGTAAATTTTTGTAAAACATCATCCTTTTTAAAATGCCAGCAATGTAGTGATTAGTAACAATATTAATTTTTAGCATGAGAATTTTTGGTTAAGAATGTTGATAATAAGAATAAGGTTAGGCAAAATGAGATAAACTATGGTTTCTTGATTGAATTACATCTGAAGGGCTTTATATTCTGAATTTACAGATTTTGGACAGAAGAGAAAGAAGTTAATTCATGACTTAAATTGATTAGACAATCTAGAACTTTTGAAATCCACAAGATAATTATACAAATTTCTACAGAGCTTTATATCTTTGACCCAAGAGTCAAAAAAGAAAGAAAAAGGAAACTATATAACTTCAGGCAAAACTAAGTTAATTGTTATGAGTCATTCATATTATAGAAGCATAAAATTCCTCTACTAATGAACTATTTTATGTATGCCTAATTATTCCAAAAAATGGAAATGGATTTGTGCAAATGTAAGGACTCGAGAAGTTATACAAGAAATTCTGAAATACAGGTTGTTATCATATAGAACATCAGCATAAAAAGTCTGACAATTGTGCTTGTTTCTTCATGTAATACAAATTAAAACATTTTTTCATGTGGAAAATACAGGATTTTTCATTATGAATTTGAAACATAGTGAGTTGAGACTCTGCAGACAAATAAACTGGTAAATTTCATTTTATATCCAATTGATCAGTCAAAGCATAAGGCCATGGAACAACTAATAAAAGAAAGCTTTACAGATAGCATTAAGAATATGTTTTTTTTAAAGTTACAATGAAAAATCTCAGGTTTAGTTCCTGACACTTTCTTTTAGTATTTCTGGGCTTAAGTACATAGTAAGTTCTTACTATAACTCTGCTTTCTAATAGGCAATATGAGGATGAAAATATATTTTTACAAACCTCACAGAACTGGCATGAATGTCAAATATATTAATCCCTATGAAATTGCTTTGGAAATAGTAAAATAAAACATTTATATTGCTAACATTATTAACATAGTTATGTTTATGATTTTTGACAAAAATGGGAGATTATCTCAGAGTACAAAGTGAAGAATAAGGATGAAAAAAAAAACATGAGGAAGGAACATTTAATGAATGCTCCTGGGAAATGCGTTTTTTTTTTTTTTTTAAACTTGGGTTTTGAAGTGTATTTCATGCTTGATTTTTAGAACAGTAGTGTGAATGTATGCTTGGAGGAATGACTTGTCTTGGAATGAGAACAAGTCATAAATTCCTCAAATTGGCTGGTTTAATCCAAATATGACTAAATGACTCTGCAGAAGAAGGCTGAAGCTGAAGGAGTTCATTGTAAAGGAGTCCTGATAAAGAAACAAAGCTAAAAATGCGCAAACCTTTTGTATTGGCGAAAGGCAAGATCTGAGTGAGTCTTCTTGTCCACTTCAAAAACAAACTGTGGGACTGAGTTTGAAGTTGCAAATGATTCTTGAATAAAGCTGAACAAGAAACAGAGAGAAACTGCTCTTCCTAATCTTTTCAGTCAGGCTCTTAAAGCACATACCTGTTTATTGAAGATGAGGAAATAATGAAAGAAGTAATGCCTTCAAGTAACCTTCTGCCCATTTCTCTACTTGTTCCTGAAACAACTTATTCTGAGAATAGTCCGAACATCTCCGAAGCACATGGGGTTTGTGGCAGTGGTTCCTCCTGCACCAGACTGCCACTCTGCTACCCCTCACAGGCATCTGGGGAGGAAGATGTAATTTTCAGTTGAATGATCTAAAGAAGCAGCATGTCATGGACTGAATTGTGCCACCTCCCATTCATATGTTGAGGCCCTTACCCCTAATGTGATGGCATTTGGAAGTGGGACCTTTGGGAGGGAATTAGTTTTAGATGAGAGCATAAGGGTGAAGTCCTCATGATGAGATTAGTGCTCTGTAAAATGAGACCAGAAAGCCTGTTCTTAATCTCTGCCGTGTGAGAAGACAGCAGGAAGGTGGCTGTCCGCAGGCCAGGAAGAAGGTTCTCACCAGAGCCCAACCATGGAGGTACCTTGATCTTGGATTTCCAGCATCTAAAACTGTGAGAAATAAATGTCTGTTGTTTAAGTCATCCAGTTTTTGGCATTTTGTTATAACATTTCAAATTTAAGACGTGGGGCAACCAGTGAAGTAGACATAGGCAGGCTCTAGGATTTGGAACCTTTAGAGTAATGTTTTTGTTTAGAGATCTTAGACCAGAGATAATATTATTAATCTCTTTTCCTTAAGGATATTGTGTAAGAAGTGGAGGTATCACTCTTAAATGGCTTATTCAACTATAACTCTAACTGATCAGAAACAAGATTCTTTGTATTAGTGTAAATACTAATCTACGTAAAACAAAACTTAGTAAAATGAGAACAAAAGTATAATGTTTAAAACGGGAACTTTCCATCATTAGTCTGTTTTTTTCTCATTTCATTCATCAATTCAAAGAATATACCATCACAGAAGGAAGAAAAGAGTTAAGTAAAATATATTTATTGTGCTGATATTTTTAAAGAAAACCGTTAGATTTTGCTCTCTGTGAGTCTGTCTGTATTTTGCTTGTCAGCTCAGTTTGTTCATTAGAGTCCGTATATGAGTGAGATCATGTTGACAGCCAAGTGGGGTAGGGCAGGTTAGGGGGTGGAGGGACTGAGCAAAAAGGGCAAAGGACCCATGAATATGGACAACTCTCTGGTGATTTGAGGTGGGGAGGAGGATATGAGGGCACTAAATGGTAACGGAAAAAACAAATAAATAAATTTCTAGTAAAAAATAAAATAAAAAATTGATCCATAAAAAAACTCAAATAACAATAATGTTTGAAGACAACAAAATTATTTTCTAATTATATAAAAAATTTCTTCAGTGGAATATTATACAACTATTACTTCGTATTATGGGAAAACTTCATGAAAAAGGACATGCAAATTAAATGTATATGTACATGTGTATGTGTGTGTGTGTGTGTGTGTGTGTGTGTGTGTGTGTGTAATTTCACTCATGTGGAATCTAATGGACCCAACAGAACTAGAAAACAAAACAGAGATGGACTCATTAGACAGAGAGCAGGCTGACAGCTGTCAGTGGAGGGGCACTGGCTGTTGAGGGTGGAGGATTTGAGAAAAAAGAAAAAAAGAATAAACTCATGGACATGGTCAACAGTGCAGTGATTGCTCTATTGCAGGGGGGAAGAAAGGGCAGTTGATGTTGAAGAGGGTATAGGGGGATAAATGGTGACAAAGGGGACTTGACTGGGGGTGGTGAGCATACAATACAGTATATAGATGATGTGTTGTAGAATCGTCCACTTGAAACTTGTATAATCTTGTTAACCAGTGTCAGCCTGATAAATTTAATAAAACGGAAAAAATAAAATACACGGAATGATATAGTATGTAACCATTTGGGATTGGCTTCAAAAATGTTTACATATATACATATATAAATGCACATACATATTTGTGCTTATATATATGTATTATAAGCTAAGTACAACTGTAAAATATCACACATTGTCTACAGTTATTTTGGGGAAGATTACTTTTGTGTGATTTTTTAAAAATGCCCTCTAATTTTAATATCTTTGCAATAGGCCCCAGAACTTGCATAACAAAAACGTTAGTCTTGTAAGATGACTGTGGCGCTGCTTGACAATGAATTATCATCAAAAGGAAAGTCAGTTTCACCTGATGTTCATGGTAAAGAATCCCTGCATTGTGTAAATGTTGAAACACTATGCGTTGTTTGTAGTAGTTATGTCTAAGTTGGATACATGGAATTATGTTTGCAGTATCTTTGTATATGCTCCTATAGTAAAAATTAGGTCAATTTTATTACTAATTTTAAAGCAAGTCACAATTTAAGAATTTTGTAATTTTTACTTTGCTGAAAGCCTCAGGGATTTAATGATTATAAGGTAAGAATTTAAAGATTATAGAGCATGGGAAATGTAGAAGCTAAAGAACTTATGATACATGGACATGAACTAAAATAGGGAGAATGTAGGTGGGAGTGGGTGTGCAGGGTGGAGGGGAATGAGGGGGGAAATGGGACAACTGTAATAGCATAATAAATAAAATATATTTTAAAAAATAAAATGAAAAATGATACATGACTGGATATAGTATTTAAGTAAAATTAAAAATAAGGCTAAGCTTTTACTTGTATTGCAGAGGCCCAGATGTACACATTATGATAACAGTAATAAATGTTGAGACAAGAAGATTATATGATGTTGAAGAAAGAGAGGATGAGGTAGAAAGTTAGTTGTCAGGTCTTCAGGACTCAGCCTAGACTTCTCTTTCCTGATCTTTTAAAAACTGGTGTGTGCTGCTATATAACCCTTAGCACATGTTTCACTGCATTGCATTTCTTTATTTTATTACTGTCTGTTTTCTCCACTAGAGTGTTAGCTGGAAGAAGGGAAGGCTGTGGTCTCCATGGCCCAGATGGCACGCTCACCGTGTAGCGGGTTGTCTGACACACTGGAAGTAATCAATGAAGATTTTAAAATTTATTATTGAGGAACAACAAGCAATCAAGCCAAAATGAAATAGGGAGAAAGAGGAATAAGAGAAAAAGAAACTAAGTCAAGATAGATGACATTGTTCTTAAATAAAACCACTAATTAATGATGTGGACTGTTTTATTTTCTGTTTTGTATTTAATCTAAAACAGTGTTTTTGTTTGGTGTAGATATAGACAATTGAGACATCTTTTAAAATATTCAGACTTTTTAATAAAGTTTCTCAAAATCAAATCAAGACAGCAGAAATTAAAAGAGAGGTAATACCTTGTAAATTCTTACCACGTAGATAATATAATTAGTTATTTTAGCAATATAGATATCCCTCCAGTTAAATTGTATCAGTATTTATTTTTAGAAGTTTAAACACAAAATCCTTTTGTATTCACCTCTCCAGATGAGAATCAAGAGAGCAAAAAGCAAAACAACATGAGGATAAATGAACTACTAACAGGAAAAAAAAAAAAAAAAACACCGAACACCGAACAAGCAGACTTAAAGTAATGAACAGTAAGTGGAAGTCACTGAATGTGATAGATTGCCATGTAAGGGTAAAAAATACTTGTGTCAAATGTTAAAATAAATGAAGTACCATAAATTATCCATCAGAACCAATTAAGAAAATACAAAGCAAACATTTAATTTTTTCTGATTCTATATTCAGTTAAAAAAAGTTTGTTGATTATGTTGTCGGGAAACACTGAAGCAAGAACTTTCAATTAGTCATGAGCTGCCTGAGAGGTTTTGCTTGATTGGGACAATGGATTTGTTACACTTTAGCTCTGTACTCTTATTAGGTAATGGGGAATTACTGTTTGAGATATTGTGCTTTGTGCCTATTCCAATACACCAAGAGCAGAGTGGCTGTAAATTTCAGAAAATCTATTCCGGGACACCATGGGAAAAAGTTACAATAAGGCTGATGAAGGTTAAATAGCCCATACATTTTAGTTCAGGCTACAAATCTATAAAAAGTCCAAGCCAATAAAAACAACTAGTGCATCTGGTTGAAAAATCAAAAAAGGCCAGTTTAGGATTATTGTGAAAGATAAAGTCTTTTGCAAAATGTTGAAATCTGATTTAATGAGAATTTATTTTCTGTGGCATTTTTTTGCAGATGTATCCATTTCATTCTGTGACTATCCTTTTAAGTTTGTTTGACTACCTATAACTCTGTTTTATTTTTTTAAGAAAAATAAAGTTCCAAAAAATGATTGAGCTTAGTATTTTCTTGATTTATAACATCTATACCACTCCCACCTTGCATGTAGGAGTTGCAAAATGTTTAAATTGTTATAAATGGTGTCTGTTAAAAATATCACTAATCAAATAAATGAAACGTCAATAGGCCAGAAGAAACGCCCCTTGAATATTCTAGTAATAGAGAAGAAGGAAGATTGCTGTAAAAAAAAGGCACATGACAGGAAAAAACCGTCCTCGGAGAAGATATTGATCATTGTCATGTATTAATTGGCACACGTAAGGCTAAGAGGGAATAGCTTTCTTATTTTATTTGATTCCATATTTTTATTTGGGATGTACCTTTACTGTGTTTTCTCTTTCTTATCCAATTCTCAAATATTTTGTTTTAAGTTTTTTTTAAGGTCACCCACAGAGTATTTTTACATGGCTTGTGATAACTTTGTTCCCAAGTCCATTTTCAAGGATGTTTGTGTAACAAAGAGCCTTGGAAGATAGAAATGGTGTCCCCCTTTGGGGCAAAGGATGGATGATGAGTCTCAAAAAGATAATGTCTCCACCTGAGGCAAAGGTTGGGCAGGTTTGCAAGTAATCACCTCTTAAGATGGGGGATTTTGTAGTTTGGAGCTTCTCCTTGCAGCACAAATTCCCTGTTGTTGCAGGGAAGTTACTTACAGATTGGGTTTGCTTCCAGGTTGCTCCCCAGTAGAGGTCAGGGAAGCCAATGCAAATATAAAAATCATGCTGTTTACTGTTCAGTGAATAATAAACTCCTTTATTTGTGGCCCAGGAATCTCAGGTCCTCTGCCAGAATCTGTGAAACTGTGGCAGGTTACCTTCTCAGTTATTTACATTTGTAATGACAAAGTCCTCTATTTGGAGGAAAGGCACAAAGAGAACATGTATAGAGTATATTGATGACCTGCAAACCCAATGAAGTCATAGCCTTTTGAATGTGATTAGAAGAATAAGCTTATTTTAAATAGTTCAAGAATTTCCTCGTTGAGTAAGAAAAGTATTTCTTTTTAAATAAAAGGTTATTTTGGAGAAACAAGTTAAAAAGCATCTACATTTCCCTGGGGCAGTGTTTGTCAATGGCCAAAGATAAAAAGACCTCTTTTTGTAAGAACATGAGGGGTGTTCCTGGGAAACCTAAGCTAAGACTAAACTGTGACTTCCTGCAGAACTTGTTGTTTTAAATAGCAACTTAAAATAAACATTTCTCCTTTATCTCTGCATTTTGAACAAGCAACCTGGAAGAGTTTCCATCCTTGCTCAAAACAATCTAAGTTAGGTATTCTGTTCCTAAATGCATTCATCCTGGAAGTGAATGTTAAGACCATGAAAGCCTCTGGCCCAAAAAAGTGGTTACCATTCAGTTGGGTACCACCTGTAATTCCTTCCTTAATCACTGCACATATTAACATGCACAAAAACAACCCATTTAAAGGTTGAGGAAAATACTCAGTATTTTTTAACAGCCAGTTGAAATATTGCATCAATATTTGTATTTCTTCTGTCTCATTGACCTTTTTTCCCCCTGATTAACCTATTGAAAAATACTGGGACCATTTTATACTGAAAAGGCCATACTAGAATTAAAAATATAAATTCAAAAACTATATACATTTATTTGCAAAGCCTAAAGTCACAGTGATTTATGGTGGCAAACAGCTTCCATTCTGTGGCACATTATAGTCAGTCTTCGACCTCAGTGACTAGTTTATGCATCACAGCGTTCTGTCTACTCTGTGTGAAGTGTGATTTATATTGCCTGAACCTAGAATACTATATATATATTTTTTATGATCATGGTCTTTCTTCGTTATTTTTTCTCATAATTAAAGAATCAAATGATTGCCCTCTCATTTGTCTCCACACGTTAATCTTATTTCAGTACATGGTCAAAGAAGTCTTCTATTTATGTAAATACAAATATATGAGGTAGTCATCAACTCATTTTTCTGCAGTGAATCTAAGTCAAGATTCTATTACAGAATTTCCAACTTTCTTTAACTCATCTTGAGTATTTAAATACATTTCTCAACTTTAAATATATCCCTTCCTCTCCAACCAAAATGAGGTAAATGTCAGACTTTGGATTTGATTTAAATTTACACCAAGCTCTTTCATCTCAAATGCACACATCTCATCTGTGACTGCTTATCATTGAGGTGACTGAAAGCAATTGCTTTAAGTGCTTAACTCAATATATCTACATCCATCTGTAGAACTTCAGTGTCACACTCTTATATATCACCATGCTCCATGCCTCTGCGATTCTTTCAATGGAGAATATAAGTCTCATAGACATGCACTTGGCATTTGTCTTGAGTTACTGTAGTAACCTAACCCTTCTGCCTTCCCCTCACAAGATTGGATAAAGAAATTATAGTCAAAGGTCAAAAATCGAAGACTTGGGAAAAAATAATGAAATGTGGAATATCTGTTATACAAGTAAAAGCTAATATGCACTTTTAAAGAAAAGATGTTCGAGCAGACTTTATTTCCTTAAGGATCAAAATGATTTTTTAGTTCTACTAATCAACTTTCCTGTTCTTCAATTGCAGCTGACCCACTGTAATTTATATATATTTAATTTTTAACTATGAATATATAAGGCAGAGCATGAACAAAGTAAATAATGATCAGCAATCTCTTCAAATAACAGATTAATTTCCATGTGTGAAATGTAAATGTGAATGTCAAAAATAGTTTTTACCTTAACAATATTATGAATTAATATTGTCACAGCACTCTGGCTGTGTTTTTGACAAAGTAACCAGATCAAATTTAAATTTGCCAAATTTTTCTTTATACATAGACACTTCTACCACATAATATTCTCAGTGGTCTGTGAAATAATTATAGATTCTGACTGAAACTATATAGGAACAAAATAAGTTATTTTTAAAAATTGTCTCTTTTTATTTTTAAAGAATTTTATGAGTTTATTTGAGCCAAACTGGCAACAATTGCTGGGAAGCAAAATCTCATCAGATTGAAAAAATGCTCCAGAAAATGGCAGTTTTTATCACTTATTTTATACATCAGAATCAAAGGGGAAGATGTAAGGGGGTTCCATGAAATCCACTGGTGACAGATTAGGGAAGTGAGAGAAAGCTAAGGCTAAGGGGGGACCTCTGGGATTGGATGAAAAGCAAAACAAATAGACACACACTTCTTTTACACAGGTAGGTGAGGACAGTTAACAGTTAACGATGCACACAATAATCATAATGAGGAGATCCGTGGCCTCTGCTCTGGTGCTGTGGTTGAGCTTTGAGGGGCCTGAGTTGACAACATGGTCACTCATACCAAGTAAGGAGGCAGATCCGAAGCAGCGGGACAACTCCATGGCCAGTGCAGTGCTGAAGGAAGCCACAGGGTCACTCCTGGACGCATCATGGATTGGTGGGCATGAGTCACCAGACAGAAACTCATAAACTTGTTAGTTGGTCTTAAGATTCTGATTTTGTGGCAATGTGTGAGTCAGAGCCCCGTGAATTTCATCTTCGCCTCTTTCCCTGTCTGACACTCTCGCTGACGCACTATCTGCCTGGGCCCAGGGGACTTAGGCACTTTGTGCAGTTATGTCACAACACAGGCCCAAGAGGGGCAATTATTGGCCCACCCAGGGACACCAGAAACTGTTACAGAGCAGACATACACACGGGCATATGTCTCTCACACTCAGGGCCAAAGGGCCCAGGGGGTCACTGTATACTAGTATCGAAAGGACCCCCTACTGGGCTCAATCTTCCATTGCCAGATGGAAAGACGTCTTTCAATGCCAGAGATTTGTGAAAAGGAAAGGAAATGTATATTTAATGGTATGCAGACTTAAAGTAGCAACCTAACGTCTTCATTAAAATATCAAAGTCCTTTAGGATACCCACAAATGCCCACAGTGCTTCCTTCTGCCCCTGCCCTAATTCAGGGTACATAACTCAGGAAAAGAAGCAAACGTCAGGGATCCAGGCTCCGGACACCGTCAGCTGTCTTGCTGTCCAGGCAGGATCTCTGATTAATCCAAAGCCATGTGGCACCTTCTCATGGCCTACTGGCAAGAGTCCTTTCCCCCTTCTTCCAGGCAAAGTCTCTCCTGCTTCCCAGGCCACGCAGCCAAAGGGAGCACCCCAAAGCCACATGGTCCTCTTTTACCGGAGTTGCAGGGGAGGGTTCCCCACTCTGGCAAAACCTCATCGCTCTCTCCATAAAGCTGTGGAGAGGGTCTCCACTCTGCCAAAGCTGCGTGGCTCCATGTTCACCTAAGTTGTGGGGAGGGGGTCACCACTCAGCCAAAGCCAAGTTGCGGTTCTCTGCTAAAGCCACATGGTGATTCTCCCTCACATGGCTACAGGGGTCCTGATTCTACTAAAAGTGAGTGGTTCTCCAAATTGTCTCTTTTTAAATAAATTCTAGTACTCTGCTGTGAAAGGATCTAAAAAGGAATACAAAATATTTTTGTGCATCTAAAATACCATTATTTGTTTTTTAATAAGAATTAGATTAGCTTAATATCTATAGCAGCCAACCAAATACTAATTAATCTCAAATTTGGAGAGTTATCTCATAAGTCTCATTCTTGACAATTATTTTTATATGAGTGATTTATGTGAAAACATATGTCACTAAATCTCTTTGTAAATCAGTTCCAAGTAAGGTGGCATTTACTGTTATTTTACATGTTGAACAATTTCCAAACATCATCTATTACCACACTGTGATTAAGCCACATCCTGACCCTGGTGCCTGAGGTGAATTAACAATATTTCTTACCATCAGGGTAACCGGACCAGGACCCACTGGTGGTGGGACTAGGGAAAGCCTATGGGGTTTAAGAGCCACTCTGACTTGTATTCTCAGAAAAGATCAATAAACTTCACTTTTTTAGGGAGCACCTCATCTGCGTCCCTGCACCCAGCTCCTTGATCTTGGAAGAGGTCTTTGAAGAAGTCTTTAGTTTCTTTTGGGGGTTAGGAAGGAGCCACAGGTGCCTCCCAGTGTTGGGTGGGGCAGCTTCAGGTCCTGGCAGTGAACTCGCTTCTCTGCTTCATTCCAGCCAGCCATACAGTATTTCCAGCAGTAAAATGTGGAGGCATTATTCTTAGTCAGCTGTCCTGTTAAGGCTCTGCTTCTTAACTTTTGATTAGTGTATCCACTACAGCCCTAAAAAAAAAAAAAAAAAAGGAGATTTCTGAGCAATGTGTTTAGAACCCAGTGGATCCACTTGGTGCTTCCTGGTAGCTCTTTGTTCTGTTGTAATGGTGAACGGTGCATGCAGCCACCCTGGCCTGTGAAGGGTATTGCTGCTGTGGGTGCAGGTCGCTTAGGAGTGGAAACTCGGGTTACACTATCGGTTAGGCTATTAAGACCAGAGAAGGTGAGAGCTGCAGGTGAGGAAGGATTTGAATGAATAGAGGAGGAAAGTAAGGCTAAGTATCAGTTACAGTACTGAGGACAACTAGAGGAAGTCCCCCGCACGGTTCTACATTTCCTTCCTGGAAGAAATGCCCACATGAACCCTGAGGGAGCTGCTCCCTGAACCTGTATAGAAAAGAACACGGTATGGACAACAGGCAACATGGAAATGCGCGGCTCCAACCTCTTGGTGTGGAAACGTAAATGACCGATGACCCTCTGTCTCTAAAACTCCGTTTTGGTCATGGCCACCCTGCCTGTATACTGCCATAACTATAAAAGGCAAAGGTGCTAATGTCATCCTATTACAATGAGAAGCAGGGCACCTCTTATGGTCACCTTGTTGAGGGAATCGAAGTCCATCTGTGTTGCTGATTGGTGTTATTCAAAGGAAAGTAAACTTTCTCCTATATTCACAACAGGAGGTAGTTTTACAGCTTGGGGCAATGGGTCAGTGGCTGTCCTCTCTCACAGCCTGAGAGATAGGGGCACTACCTTCCTTCTGTTTACATTTCAAAGGGGTGCCTGCTAGGTCCTTGAGAAATACGGTCCTGGGTTGTAAAATTGGCAAGAAACTATTGAAAAGATTTACAGCTCAAAGGAGCAAAGAGATTACAATGACTTTTCTAAAGTGAATGCTTGGAGAAAAGGGAAGGGAGGGACCTCAGTGATTGAGCCATTCATAGTCCAACTCTGTAAGGGCCGGGCAAGAACGTCATCAGAGACCTAGAGGCAGGAAGTAAACTGCCTAAGGTTTAGTCCAGCTGAGGGGAATGTCAAAGCCGCCTTGGTCATCTCTCAGGACCCTTCGCCCCTTCACTTTCGCCTAACTCCCTCTCCCCCATCGGCAGATCTCATGTGCATACATCCCTCTGTGGAGTCTCCTCCTGTCAGTGGACCCAAACTAACACAACACAGTATTACATGTAGCTGTGTCATGTACACAATGTGTAGCTCACTTGAATCGCAGTCTGCTATGCAGTACTAAAGAGTATCAGCAAGCTTGTTGGCATGTAAATGACTTGTTGGAATAAAAACTCGGTCCAGATTGATGCAGTTACTGTTTCCAGCAAGGCATGAGCTTACTGAACTCAAGGTACTGGATTGCAATTCTCACCAGTCACCTATCCTGGAGGCCTGGTTAAAACAGAAGTCAGTAGTTTGGCTATCGTTATTATTTCTATTGTCACTATTCCGCACTGTTACCTTGCTGTGTCAACTGCAGTGGTCTTCTTGGCTTCTTCTGCTTATCTTCTGAATGGAAATATGCACACACACACACAAGCCTCACAAACACAGACAAAAGGACACAGACATCCTCTTATAAGAGCCACAGTGTTGATTTCCTTAAAGATTCTGTGGGGTTTAAATAATGGTGATTCTAATGATTAATATTATATATATCATAAAAAGCAGATGTTACATAAAACTGGATACATACCTTATTGATATATATTGCCATGTGAGCAATAGAGACATGAAAAATGGTAACTTCTCTCAATATTTGCATCATTTTGCAGATTTTATTTTTAGGAACTTCATTTAACTCACATGATATTAATGATGACCTATAATAACTGCTAAAACTTTTAGTCAATCATTGGCATGCTTTCAATTATTTGAATATATGGGGCATGAATAATTAATTTTCAGTTCTCATTTTGATATTTTCCATTATTCGGCCTGCAGAAATTCACCATCTCCACCCACAGCGTGCACACACGCGCGCGCACACACACACACACACACACACACAGAGAAGCCAAGACATTCTATGATACTTTCTTTCTCCTCTTACTGTGTTAAGTAGAGTTAAGGGGTACTTAAAAGAAACTCATTTTATTTAGGGCTATAATGCGACGGTAACTGGGCTAGGACTCTCACACATGTCATTTAATATTCTCAACACCTGTGAGCTTGGCATTACCACCCATGTTTATGAAGAGATTAAAAACTAAATCTAAGGGGAAAGAAAAACTCTTTTAGGTTCCCAGAGAATTGTTGAGCCAGGAATGAAGTTCAGGCCTGTCTGACTCCAAAGGCCCTGCCTTTCTGTTTTAAGACTGATTTCCTTTTCCTTTATGCTATTAAAGTCATCAACTAATGAGTGCATATGAACTTAGTGGTATATATTACAATGGCATGTTTATACATTTTATTAGCATTAAAATAGGCTAATGGTAATTGCTATATTACTGAGATATATGTTGCATACTCTTAATAGCTATTGCAATATGAATAAGACATGAAGAGAATTTTTGCAGTGGTGATTGTCACTTCAGGAAGATCTATGAAGAAGTTTACAGGCTACATAAACTAAATATGCTGAAGAAAAACACTATCACGATGCATACCTAAGAGTAGCACTGCTTGAATGGCAATGGATTATAAAAGTAATTAGACTGGAAAGTTTTAATGTCTGTTAAATGTAAAGTTAAAATGATATACTTAAAAAGATGATATACTTAAATGGTCTCCCTGTCTTCAGATCCTACCTGCTTTAATCCTCTTCTTCCTAAAATATAGCTTTGATTATATTAAATCAGTTTTCCAAGTTTCATTAGTTGTATTTCCTTCAGCATTGACAGGGGAATAAAGATCATTTTTATTGTCTGATATAATAAGCCATTCATGAACTGACTCATCTAAATTTCTACTTTTCAACTCTATGTTTTCTTTTAATAAATTTGATTTACTTGCTCCACATAAACCCTAGTTACTTATTAGCTTATTCTAAAGTGCCTGTATCTACCTATACATTAAAAAGTCCTATCTGCTTTCATCTGTTTAAATTATACAACCTGTTAACATCCGGTTCCTAGCTATGCTTATGTTAAAAATATTTCTATATATTATTTGAAGTAGTAATTTTTCATCACACATTTTAATGGTGTATTGCTTAGATGTAAGAATATGATCAGCTCTCCTACCATCAATATACATCGGGGCTCTTCAGTCAGGGAACTGATTGTCCAGGAGTTTGGTAGACTAGTCCCTTTGAATGGAGAAGTTATGAAACATGAGAACAGGGCTTGAGGGAGAGAAGAAATTTGTTCCATGAGGAGTTCCGCATTGTCTGTTTTCTTGACCATTCTCACGAGTTTTACAGACATCGAGTTAAAGCTCATAAACATGTATTTCTGTATCTTCCTATTTGCAAAACACTTACATTCTCTGAGCTAATTGTACTGAAAAATCATCATCATCATTATCATCATCATCATCATTATCATAGTTATGTGCTTGGGGTTTTTAATAAAAATATTCTACTCTAATTTTAATAAGATAGGAATCTTCCAATCACATTTTATTGTTTTTTAAATATTATTTTAATAAGGTGAAACATTGATACAGACTTACTTATAAAATTATTTCATGTTATTATATCTAAGAAATAAAAATTCAGTAGAGAATTTATAATAGAATAGTTTGAGGACTTGATCTAAAGAATGAGAATAATTTTTACATACGCTCACTATGTAAAATTATATGTCATTCATATAGACACATATTTTGTGTGTGACCTATGCATTATGTCCTCTTTTGTTTCAATGTTATCTCATTTTAAGTGTGGAACAATTACATGAATATACATATTGACATGTACATATATAAATACAAAGACATCAATATGCAAATGTGCACATACATAAGATAAATATATATGATGTATTATATATCATTAATATAAAACCTACATTTCTTAATGTTTTGGCAATTGATGTTAATCTTCAAGTAAAATGGGAGGTCAACTGTGAAAGAGCCTAATGTAACATAATTCACCAAAATGATCACTGGTCAATTAAAAAGCCACACTTTGAGCAGTTTACTTCACTAAATTGCCCAATTTGTTTATTTCAATGTGTTCATTGAATCCTGTTAGATGGATGTTTCCTAAAATTCAGAAAAATTGGAAGCCATGGTTAAATTACAATTATGACAAATAAAAGACATTAGTTTTATAACTGTACAAATATCTTTGCACTATCATTAAATAAGTTTCCATGTTATAGAGCCATTTTACACCATTTTGCCATTTTAAAACTAATGAAAAATGACATAACATTAATTAGAGAATTATAAGAATGCCAAGTCATATTAACAAGCAAATACTGTATACATACCAGGAAAAGGTTTTGGAATGATGTCAATGTATTTAATTTCAAATACTTCTTATTTGTGCATAAAATATTGAAAGTAAAATAAATATAACATCTAAATATAAAGCATATCTTTGATAATATACAGGAAATGCTTTTCCACATTTTTCTTTGAAAATAATCACAGTAAAGATAAAGTATCATCCAGAATTAAGTGTGGATAACAACATTTTCCTTCTCCTTTACACTCCATCTGACTATTCTACACTGCTCTGAAGTAGAAGATTCAGGAATCCAAGCACTGTCCCTGATTTTGGCTCCAAAACATAGACTGTCAGGATGAAAGAGGATTCAGGTTTTAACAAAACTGGCAGTGCAATCGAAGATTAGCCATCAGCTTCAATTACATGCCAACTGCAGCAGCTGGTCTTTAAAAGTCTTGTATGATCATTTTAATTCTGCTCATTGATTTATCTAAAATAAATGAAAAAAATAAACAATAAGGAAAGGAGGATACAAGTGTCTTCGTGTTGTTTTCATGGCATTGGAATCAACAAATTTAATTGTTTTTTGTCCTTGAAGGACCAGTAAATTTAAACATGATAGTGAGTATTTTGGACCCTATCTCAGAAACTTCCTCAGACAATAGACTACATATTTTATGCACTACATGAACGTATGCATGTACATGTGTACATATGTACATGCACATACATATCATAAAGAGTTACAATTAATTCGAAAAGTAGAGATGTAATATTACATGCTTAATTTATAATCCCTCTTGACTGCATAGCTTAACTATATGCACAGATGCAGATACATAACTATGATAGCTGGTTCTCAATGTGATTTTAATACCCCATATGACTTTTAATGGCACTGAGGAATTAAATGCTTCAACTCAGGTTATTTTTCCATATCCTATATGCTTTATTCATTATAAGATTCTTGATTATTCACTCAGATATTCAAAAGAAATGACTTATAGTGGGTAAAGATTGACTTATTTCATACAGTATGGGAATTATTCAATATATTTAAACAAAAATTACATCTAAGAGCGTCACCAGGATGTTAAAGGAACAAAAACTTTCTTGTTATTTCACAAGTTGTGAAGAGAGTTAGAAATGTTTGGGCTGGGAAATAGACTTGTAAAGTGAGGTAAAGGAGAGCTTGCTTTAAGATGTAGCTCCCGAGTTTAACACTTCAACGTAAAAAATGGGAGTTGGGAAAGAGCTTTTGATATACTGTTAAGTAAGATCATTCTTTCAAAGATAGCTGTTCAAAAATAGATTAGAAGTCTTGGGACGTAGATTGTAGAGGGACTGAAGGACAGGGCTGGTGATCCTGCTGGGTCTTCAAGCTGCAGCGCCCAACTGAGAAGCCGAATGAGTTTAGATAACAATCTATTAAAGATAGGTAGCGTGTTTTTTCTAAAGAGAAGACTTTACAAGGCTGAGAGTTCGCTCTCAATTTTCTTTTATTCACCTAAGCATTTTATTTCTAGGTCCCTTTTACTTAGTGATGTTTGACATTAAACTTCCAAATGATAGTTTAGTTTGCCCTAAAAGTTACTCCAAATGGCAACGTGTTGTCTTAAGAATTGGAAAATATGGAAATCAGGAAGATATCTGCAGTGTTTTTAACAAATCTGTGAGTTGAATAAATTTTGAAATCATTAAAAATAAAGTGAGAAATGTTCCTCCTCTCACAAAATTTATCATTATGGAACCATCTGGCATTTGGAATACAGATATTAAAATAAATTCATGAAATCTTACATTACTATTCATAATGTATGATTGATCTTTTTAGCAGATTTTTTTCAAATTAACCATTCTTGTTTTCCTTTCAAAACACACTTTATATGACCAAAACATTTTATATCACATTAAAATATACTAATAAGAGAATTACTATATTATGTGCTTTTATTTGTTTTTTAATTATTTTATTGTTGTTCAATTACAGTTGTCTGTATTATGTGCTTTTAAAAAAAATGAAAAGTAACTTCATGGTACAGTATATGGAAATTATTTGGGGAAAATTAAAAAAAGTATTATATGCCCAGAGAAAACATAATTAAATATAATTTTAAAATCATTTTTCTTCTTAAAAAAAATAACCTTGCAGCTGTCTTGTAACTGTGCCTTTTGAAAACCAAATGCATAATTAAAGGTCGTTAGGACAGCAAGGTTATTCTATGCACATCACAGTCTTCTCCAGGCCCCTATGCAAGGGAACAGTGTTATATTTTGAGAGTCATAAAAAAATGTGTCCAATCATAATTTAGAGTGGATTTTCTTCAAAGTTCTTAATTATAGGTCACTTCAGTGGTATGACAGATGGTAGAATGGTAAAGTGGATAACAAGACACAAACACAGGTGGCAGAGATGTAGAGGGGATTTTTTTCTAAAGTAATGTCAGTCTTAGCACTTTGATGGCATTATAACTCTCAGGCAAGATCACGGAGGAGGTCACTGCTGATCTTCTTAGGTCATTTAAGAATGAATAATTGCCTTAAGTGAAACAATCCTGTTAATTATCACCTTGAAAGAACACAGTAAAAGTACATTAAGGTGTTTTTTGTCAACAAAAGAATATTCCTTGTGGCTTTTAAAACATTTTCTTAACAAATGAACAACTTTACTTATTTGTTTTCTGAATCAACAGTAAATAAACAAAAATATCTGCAGAACTCAAATTGCACCAGCCATCAAGTTTGTAAACATATCACCCTATACAACCATATTTTTAAAAATTTTTACAAAAAAATACCTTATAGTGTTATTTAAATATACCTTTGTTGTCACGACTATTCTCAGGGACAAAAGGAGAAGGAGAGGAGCTAGGACGTCCTGCTAACCCTGACCAGAGAGAGCCAGGTATCCCCTGTGAACTGACTACAGATCATTTTAAATGGCTAGAATTGGAAGCAAAAGCAGCACCAGCAACAACCAGAGCAGAAATGCAACAAAACACTCCACCAGGAATTATTCAATTAATATGTATTCTATAAATATTTACATACATCTCACATTTTCTTATGTGCTGCAGTGGCTTAGATAAGGTTACATGTACTGACCACGTCTAAAACTTTGAGAACAGACCACCATCCAGCCTGGTTTAGGAACTTTGCCGATGCCTCCCATTCCACTAGAACAGCACTAAACACCCCAGCACCACTGTGATGTATGAATGCTAGCCTAGAGAATAAAGGGAACCAACTGTTGATCTCATGCTTGCCAGAAGGAATGGGAACAAACACTGTATTTTGAAGTTTAGAATGAGAAGGCAGTGCTTTCTTCCAGTTGAACAGTGTTGTCTCCTTTACCCAGAGGGGAGCTCCGGCACTAATAGAGCTCGCCTGGGTTTTCTTCAAAAAGAAGCTACATGTACCTTCAAACTTGGGTGAGTGTCAATTGGGATATTATAACTGTAAATCATTGCCTATGGCAAACATTTTATTTAAGAAATTTTCAGACCTTTCATCTCTTTACCCTTTTCACAATCAACTGATATCCCTGGGTGACAGAGATGTTCAGTTGATTCCCCAATATAAAAGGGTGCAGGTAAATGTATCCAACTTGCCTTAATAAATGGAACCTATTTATGTTGACCTTTTAAATAATAATATCCAGTGTTATAGGTTGAGCTGTATTCCCTCAAAAAAAAAAAAAAGATATGTTGAAGTCCTCACCCCAAGTACCTCTCAGATTGTGGTCTTGTTTTGAAATATGGTTGCTGCTGATACAATTGGTTAAGAAGAGGCCATAGTAGAAGTAGAGTGGTCCCTTAATACAGTATGACTGAGTTTTTTTAAAGAAGGTGGCCTTGGGAAGACGGATAAACACTGGGAGAAGGCAGAGACAGGAGTTATGCAGCTTTAAGCCAAGGAACACCAGAGATTGCTAAAAAACCACAGAAAGCTAGAAGAGGCAACGAAGGAGCCCTTGAAGATTTCAGAGGGAACATGGCCTTGCCAACTCTTAATTTCAAGTTTCCAACCTTCAAAACTGTGAGTATATACAATTATGTTGTTTTAAGCCACTTAGTTTCTGGTGCTTTGCTATGGCATCCTTAAGAAACTAATCAACCTGGCTAAGAAAATATTCACTTAATTAAAATCAATGCTAAGCTATTATATTTGATGAGTTGGTTCCCAGAAAAATTGCTTTTTATTGGTTCCTGTTTCATAATAAATGCACATATACAGAATATAGAATATATGTCTCCTTTTTTTGATGATGTTTGTATGTTGATACAGTATTTAAAATACCTGAAATAATGTTCTTACATGAAATTGCAAAAACAAAACACAACCTTCTTTAAAATATTTCTGATTGTTACATGCATTGTCAAGAAAATATTTCTCTTATTCTTTAACTGATATAAAGAACAGATAAATTTGTCATATCTGAAATGGTCTGTCTACCTACAGATTACTTCTGTTCAGCCAATGACCAATATTAGTTCACTGTAGTTCATTCCTTGATTTTTTAAAAATTGTGTGTTAATGATTAGGACCTTGTTAAATTTGGTTTTGGTTAATATAAGACTGAATTAAAATGTAAATATAAGCAAAACAAATAATAACAATAAATAGTAATGAAATTGGGCTCAATATATCTGCTTTTATAAAGTTTTGCAAAATGAAAGGTTCAGATGAAAGCATTATTTGCGTTATGGGTAGTAGAATATTGTTTGGTTTGTATAGATAATTTTGTTCTGCTTCTGATTTTGCCATGTGGTTATACAAACACATGCGCTTGGAGAGAAAAATAGTGCTTATAATTGAATCATTCTATTATAGTTCACATCAAGAATGCTTACAGGTTAGGATATATCAAGTATTAAGTGAATAACAGAATCACTCTTAGTTTCCTTAGGAAATGTAAGGAAATTTACATCTAAACTTGACTCATGAGTCTAATCAGACAGTGTTAAAGCAGAGCCCTATAGAGGAATCATTCTGCTAATTTGTGTCATATATGGATGGAGCTCTGGAAAAGCTATATCCATTCAGGATTCTGTTGCTTATTTGTTAGTTGTTGAGTGAATTGACTGAACAGATCTTGAATGATTTCCAATACAAAGTCAAGCAACTGCAATGATTTCAGACAAGTTTCCTTTCTTTTGTCTTTTGTTAGTATATTTTATTGATTATGCTATTATAGTTCCATTTTTTCTACCTTTTAGCCCCCTCCACCCTACAACTCCCTACTTCCAGCGTTCATCTGTCTCAGTTCATGTCCATGGGTCATACATATAAGTTCCTTGGCTTCGCCATTTCCCGTACTATTCTCAACCTTCCCCTGTCTATTTTGTACCTACCGTGTATGCTTCATATGCCCTGTACCTTCCCCACATTCTCCTACCTGCTCCTCCCTGCTGATAACCCTCTATGTGATTTCCATTTCTGTGATTCTGTTCCTATTCTAGTTCTTTGCTTAGTTTGTTTTTGTTTTTTAGATTCAGTTGTTCATAGTTGTGAGTTTGTTGTCATTTTGCTATTCATAGTTTTGGTCTTCTTTTTTTCTTAAATAAGTCCCTTTAAGATTTCATATAATAAGGGCTTGGTGATGATGAACAAGTTTTGAAGGAATTATGAATATTAGAACACTTTGGTCTCTATTTCATTAGGAAATTTATCCAAAATTTTGAGAAATAAGCTCATATTATTTATGAACAATCTCATATATTGTCTGTCTGGTATTCAAGGATGTTGTTCTGATTTACCATATTTACTTCAGACAAAAATACATTTAATCCTGATACAAGGGGAGAAAAACAAAAGGTTAAAAAGGAAAAATACATACATATGTATTTCAGATTTTTCATTAGTAAATAAATCATTACCCATAATAAAAGATAGGTTAACAAATCAGAGTCTTAATAATTAAAACTCTTTACTATGATTTACCAAGAAAGAATCAATTTTCATAATACCTTTAAGTCTAAGGGACCCAATAAAATGAAGATACAGGTCTTTATTTTTTAAAGTTTCAGTCTGATTAACCTGTCACCATTGGTGGAAAGCTATCCCTAAAAGCAGATGAAAGCTCTCACATGGCCCGCAGTGAGGTGCCATTTTATGTAGTACTTTATGACACAGTCTTGCACATAACTCAAATTATAACTTGGATCTTTGTTCTGTTGCCCTTTATATTTAATTTTGAGATTTTTTCACAGTTTTGAATCATCTAAAGTTTCTTTTTCTTGCTTTTGAGGATAGATATGTATCTTATATTTTATTTATTAATATCATTTCATAAATGTATCAGGTTTGATGTACAAAGAAGAGATGATATGTACTCAGCTCACCATCTTGAAACTGATAATTCCTCCAATGGTTTAATTCAAATATTTAATAAATGTCATAAACTATGACTGCCTGGATTGTGATTAAAATGGATTTTAATGCACTCCCTGACCTAGCATTTTAGAGGCATCTTGTCTCTAGCTCCATCTCCTGGTATTTCAAAACATACTCTAAATTGAGTCCCTGGAGGTGGGCTTTGAAGTACAAAGTGATATACTTGAGTTTCATATAACACTTAAGGTCCATAGATTTAATGTTTGCCAGGAAACAACAAATTACTAATTAAGAATTTATTATTTTAATAGCATATTGAATTCCTTTTGACATGAATACTTTTGAAGGAATCTTGAATTTTCGTGCTCAATAAAACAAATATATTTCTTATTTTGAACCAATGAGACAAAATAATTTCTGTATTTAATGAAATAATATTAGTTGCCCTACTATATACCTAAGGCAGAAGATGTACCACTGACCAAATTTTAAGAAGGTGATTTTCTATTCATGTCAGAATACATTTGTAAGCCAATTATGAACGATAACTTGTCCCCTTGGGTTACTGGAATGTTACATTTTTACTAGTAAAGGCTCCTGACAAAACATGGTGTAGAACAGCACCTTGGACTTAAACACTTTTCTCATCTATTATCTTTCTCCGGTGTTTGAGTCTGGTCAAATTCATGAAAACAGACTTCCCTTTATAAAGGAATTTCTTTCTTTTTCATTTTCATTGAATTCATTGAGGTGACATTGGTTAATAAAATTATACAGGTGTCAGGTATGCAGTTCCACAGTACATCACCTGTATATTAAATCGTGTGTTCACCACTCTAAGTCAAATCTCCTTCCATCAACATTTATTCTCCTTTTATTTTCTCTTTTTAAAGATATTAAAACATTATTGTTCAAGTACAGTTGTCTCCATTTGCCTCTCACCATGGCCCCGCTCCCACCCATTCCTCTCTCTCACCCTAGAATCTATGCCCTTTGGCTTTGTCCATGTGTCCTTTATACATGTTCTTTGATGGACTTTCCCTTATTTTCCCCTATTACCCCTTGCCCCCTCACCTCTGATTACTGTCAGTTTGTTCTTTATGTCAATGTTTCTGGTTATATTTTGCTTGCTTGTTTTGTTGATTAGGTTCCACTTATAGGTGCAAAGGCCTGCAACCACGACTACTCTACCCAGCGAGGCTCTCAATTAAAATGGAAGGTGAAATAAGAAATTTGACAGATATAAAGTGATTTCTATGGCCCTAAAAATAGTAAGGATGCCTGCCTGCCAGTATGTGAGGAGGGAACTACGGTTTTCTTTTAGAATCATTGTGTGAAAGTTGGTATCAACTGGAGTTTACTATAGTTCTTTTAAAGATACCTAAGAAGGAATCACAGAAATATGTTTGTGGAAATTGACCTAAACACTCTAGAGGTATAATTTATAAGTCAGAAACCAAGTTGCTGCAAACAATTTCCAGATATAAACTGATACTAAGAGTTGTTCCAGCACCATGATAAACTTGAGTAGTTAGTAAATAGTGTGGTCATATAATTATCATCCTGCATAGTTTACAGTGAATGGGAACATTATTAATTGTCCAGAAAAAAAACAAAAACATAATGGAAATGTCTTGGGAAAGCTAAATGTGTGGTCATCTAATTTGTGCTTTCATGAATTCTGCCAATAGCAAGAAGGCACTGGTGTATTTTGCATTTCAAAATGCAAAACAGAGCCATAAGGTCTTGAGGAAATATATATTAGATCAAGAGTTTCATGTTAAACAATTTTTTTCACAATATGATCATCTACAGGAACACTGTAAGACCTATTCAATACAGATTGACTTGGACAAATTTTACTGCTCAGAATACAGGTGAATGATGTCAGCACCCTTAGTTTATTCTTAGATTTAATTGGTTTCATACAATAGTTTGAAAAGGGTATGTGTGCTCACATGTGTGTGCATTAATTAATAGATACATATACAAAATTGTACAGAGATTTTTCATTTGATGGTCATTGATTAATAAGAAAATAAAATCCCAGAACATGGCTTTTCTTAATTCTATGGTCCAATTAATTTCACTAATTCACTTGTATGATAAACATACATAAAAATCACCTAACAAATACTTTGTCATGGTGCTATCATATTTGGGAAATGCTTTGGGAACATTTATACAGATACAAACATAATCTTAAACTATAAAAATAAATACTGATTTTTATATTTAATTTTATCACATAGTTTATATTTTAGCAAGTAACAAATATTGTATGATGAATATTCTTTCCAGATGTTATGCATATGTACAAATATTAGTGCATATTAAACATAAATTACAGATGAATCTATTTTTTTACTCCTACTACTCATTGACAAAAACTTATTTAAAGAAGTCCCACATAAGAAATTGGTTGAAATTCTATGATATTTTACATAGATTAGCTATTTTTGAGTTATGGGGCCAAGAGCCTAAATTTTAGGTTCAATTAACATTTAACATTGCTTTACATGGAGTTGCCTTTTGACCCAGTGATTCCACTGCTGGGATAATACTCTAAGAATCCTGAATCACCAATTCAAAATAACCTATGCACTCTCATATTCTTAGTAGTGCTATTCACAATAGCCAAGTGCTAGAAACAGCCTAAGTGCCCATTAGTAAGTGACTGGATTAAAAACTGTGGTACTTTTACACAATGGAATACTACACAGCAATAAGAAAAAAGGAATTCCTACCCTTCGTGAAAGCACGAATGGAACTGGAGAGCATTATGCTAAGTGAAATAAGCCAGGCAGTGAAAAACAAATAACATGTGATCTCACCTGTAAGTGGAACCTAATCAGCAAAATAAACAAATGAGCAAAATAGAACCAAAGACATGGAAATAAAGAACAACCTGGAAGTTACCGGAGTTGAGGGGGAAGAAATAGAGAAAGAAAAGGAAGGGGAAATTCAAGGAACATGAATAGAAGACTCATGGGCACAGATACTGGGGGGTGTGAATTGACTGTGGAAGTAGGGGGGAATAAGGGAGGAGAGAGCAATGGGGGGAAAGGAGGGACAACTGTAATTGAACAACAATAAAAAAATCAGTATAGTGAGTTATCATAACAGAGGAAAGAGAGAATGTTATAAAGAAAGAAGAGATTAATATTATTAAACCAAACGAAACAAAGGTCAAAAAAGGACATTGAATTTACTGAACAATATATTACAATTAAAAAATCTTGGAAAATGTTTATTTCAGGAAAAAGCAGAAAGAATAATAAATAAAAAGTATTTCAGTTTTAAGAATGGCTGCATAATGAGTTGGAAACGCAGTGTTTTAGTCAGGTTATCATGCCATTGGTGTTTTACACAAAATTATCACTGTTTTTAGGTGTATAGTTTGGTGAGTCCTGTCTTGTAACCACCACCATCAAGACAAAATATTTAATCCAGCCTAATAAATTCCATTATGCCCTTGCACACAGCTCCATACTGTCCCCCACCCTCTAACAACCACTGAGGTAACATGGACATCATTCATGTCATGCCTTTTCCATTTCCGGAATGTGACCGTCACCTGTTGAATTGCATAGTGTGTAACACTTTGAGTTTGGCTTCTGACCCTCACTGCAACATTTTGAGATCCAACCATGTGGTTACTTTGATTAGTTTTTCCTTTTATTACTAAGTACTAGTCATTCTATAGATGTATCTGCAGTTGATAGCCATTCAGTGGGTTTTCCATTTAAAACAACGATGCATGTGTACATTACATCGCAGTAAGTGCAAAAGAAAGTTAAAAGCCATCAAATGAGTAGAATCTGCTGAACAAAGCGCTAAGTATTTACACGTTATCTCATTCCTCACAAGAATCTGATAAGGTGGACAATGATTATTCATGATTTACAAATTAGTAAAAGTAATAATAAATAAGTAGCTCAATGTATCACAGTTATAAAATGCAAAACCAATATTCAAACCCAGGTTGCCTGAGTCACAAGCTCTTTCTTTTTATCTACTTTTTCAATAAATAGTTATTTCAGTCACTCAGATAACTGAGAAACAAAGGAAAATTAGGGTGCCTGAAATTCTTCTTAATAGTGTTGAGCTTCTACTTCAGGATTTTCTTACATAACTAAATACTTTAAAGTGTCTTTAAGTATCTAATAGACATTAAGCTAAATAATTTTTAGCTGCTATAATTTAAGGATATATTGTTATTTTCTTAACCAGAAATCTCCTAGTGATGGAGACATATGTTATATTGTAACTGGCTACATTTTAGTAAATTATGTTACTTCTTCATCTTTCTCATTTAAAATAAAGCATTCAAGCCACATCCCTAGAACAAAAGTAATTGTTTATTCAAAGTCCTCCTGGGGTCAGGGATCGCCTTGAGATAATGTCCCACTTGTCAGAAGCCACAGGATAAATACCCATCACTTGTAAGATCTATTTGTAAAAACTGGGGAGAAAATGTCAGTGTCTTCTACACAATAAATTCTATAATTCAAAATTCTTAAAATTAAAGATTTAACATTGCTTTTAGTCTAAAGCAATTATAATTTAGATAGGCTGGCTGACTGAAAAAGAACCCACATGAAACTATCTTTACCTACTTTTATAATGTAAGAATTACTGTTCCTGTTCAAGTCCATTTTAATAACAACAATCTAATAGTTATTGTTTTTATTTTAAAATGTTATATATGTATATATACATGTATTATGTAATACCGTATATATTTTATTTTAAAAGGTAAATATACAATATGTTCACAATATATTATAGTCCAGCATATTTTACCAGTTGCCTCAGTTAACCTATAATTATCTAACAAAAATGATTGAGATGATAGCAATTATTATAAAATCCAGACTAATCAACATTGCAATGTGACATTTGTTTACTTTACAAATTAAATGGATATTTTGATGTGGACATTTTTATTAAGATTACTTGATCAACTTTTTAATTTTTATCTTCATTATCTTAACAAGAAGAGTTTTGTATAATGCCTTCAAAAACTTAAGTATTTTAAATTTTAATTATGCATTTTATCTCTTTACTCCCTCTCTTATGGTTTAATTAAGTTTGTTTATAAAAGCTATAATCATTTAATAAATGCCAATGGTTTTAGTTTATCCTTTGTACAGGTAGGTTAATTAAATAAATGATTTTTTTGTTCTCTTTTTGATGATGTGAAAAATACATTTCGATACAAGGCACATATTAGAATAAGATAGATTTCAGCCTGAAATGGATTGTAAATCAACTTCGGTACTGTGAATATTTTATAGCAGGCATTTATAAACTAAAAAATCTGACATTTATATAGAAATTGTGCATGCATAATTTCCCTCTTATGTCATTTCTCTGAGATGAAGGTAATCTTAAAATGCAAGGTCAAAGAAATCATAACCCCTAACAAATAATAATAGAAGTTAAGGACAGGTATCAGAAAGTAATTTGGCATTTTTCTATCTATAGGGACTTTAATATCTAATGCATGCCTTCAGATAAGACTACAAAAGGTGAGGTAGGAAATCCTTGCTGTAATATGAAGATAACTGCAAAGTAGATAAATCGTTCCATTGATTTAATGGCTGTTAGAGCTTCCTGGCCAAAACACCATTGGAGCTGTTCTTGTGGGATTGCAGTGTCTCCTATATCTGATAAATGGTGTGACCAGGACAACCTCAGTCTCAGCAGGAAAGACAGTGAACAAATTGTCAGCATGATTTACATACAAGTTGTCAACAGCATCTGGGTTGCTCTGTAAAAGAATGATGGGTAACAGATGTTCTGGGAAATGCTACCATCTGCCCTTTCTCAAAATACATCCCCTGTGAAACAATGCATCAGAATGGATGCCACAGAGATACCTTTCTTTTGAAGAACTTAACCATCCTCAATATTTCAATGTTACTTGTGGCCATCACGAAAGCAAACTGTCTTAAATGTAAATACAGTCAGGGTAAGCAAGCAGACAGATCCTTGAAAAAGCCTTTTTATTCACGTAGTTTGGAAGGAGAATAGTTGATGACTCTCCAGTGGGTATGCTGTGAAAAAATCCATCAGGTCAGGAACTCCACTTGTGCAGTCTATTGGGTGATATAATGCTAGTCTATTATCTGGTTAGTGATTTGTTTAAATTCTACAGTGCTTTCCTAAACAGGTAAACTTTTCATCCTGCAACGATTGCTCTGGAAAAATATAAATTAACAAGAAAAATATGTAATTCAATACACTGGCACCTGTATTCCCATGTTGTATAGATATTTATACTCATGACAATGCTGTATCAAGTGGTAAAGGTCAAATGTGCAATAGATGATCAGTATTAGTAATAGTAACAGGTCAAGGCTCTCAACAGTGGAGAGCATTTAACCACTTTCTTATTCCTTTTCTCCCAAGTATAAGTTACTTATTTAAGCAAAGGGTTTCTTTCCTTTACAGAGATGGTGATAAGATTTGAACTTAGTGGATATGGAACCCTATATAAAATGATATACTCCTCCATATTTAACCATATTTAAATTTTAAACCTTCCAAATATTTTTGTTTACTGAATTATTAGTAAGAATATTATTCTTAAACATACAATTAGTGCAAAAGTCATTCTTAAATTTTCCTCAATTTGTGGATTTGTCATATTTCAGATCTCAATGTATAAACACCTTATATTCGTGGTGATAATACTTTTATTAAAAATAGGATAATAGAGATTTATCTTGACAGGCTTTTAACAACTCAAGTGACAGTAATATAAAATTTGCTTAGCTTATTATGCCTTATTAATACAGAATTTTAGTAATGATTATCTTAAAGAATTTTAAGAACTAAATACATTTAAAATGATAAATAATAATACCTTATTTGTGTTGCACATATTATCACATTCATTATCTTAAATTTCTTCTACATGTTTATTAGTGATGACAACATTGTGGTAACCAGAATATTAAATTCACGGAAGTAATTTAATCTTAATAGTCATCCTGAAAGAGAGAATATCTCTTTTGTGTTTAATATATTTTTAGAGAAGGTTACACTAGCTTGAGAGTAGAATTAGCTACCCTTAGATTTACGTAGAACTCTCAGATGGCAGTCTCAATACTGATTAGAAAAAATTAAACACAACACACACACAAGCATAGCCTTTATGGAGGAACATACATTTGAACCTCTGAACCCTAGTCCTAACCAATTCTCTTTCACTTTGGAATGCCGAAAAAGAACTTATCATCTTAGCTTTTGTCTTTTAATCTTCCTTTATCTTCACAATAATTTTTGATGAAATCTGGGAAGAAGTTGCCAAGCCAAATCAAGATATATTAAAAGGAAGGGATTAGGCATACTGTCCTCTTCCTTCAGCTAATGCTTTAGAAAAATACAAAGCAACAGACCATTACTGATTGACTTCCATTGTCATATTTCATCCAATTCAGTCAGCAAACACTTATTGAAAAACTATTGACAACTGCTTTTGTTAAGGAAAAGTATAAAAATGCAATTCTTGTTCACAGAATGTAAGATAGTGAGACAATCTCACATAGAAATCCTTCATGGGTGATCTAAAAGTTAACGTTAGATGAGCTTTTATGTCAAACTAACTTCATGGCTTTTGATTGTTTGTTGGTTTACTTTTATCAGCAACAGTGCTAGGAATTCATAATCTTTCACCTATGAAAAATAAATACATCTGGCTAATTTTTCTATTATCTCCAAGCCCTAATGTGAAATTAGACTTATTTTTAAGAATAAAATGTATCATGAGAACTCTATGTACCAATTCCAAAGATTAAAAAATAGGGACATGACTCATTATAGATAGAATATGGTTCATAAATAAAAGGAACAGATCCATTAGAAGTCATATTTCTGCAGTCTTTATAATTTGATCAACAGCTTATATAGTTAATAGCCTTTCTAATGGCCATGATTACACAGGACTGATGGCAGATAGAAATGATTGTTTAATGTATATGACTCTAGTCTAAAGGATCGAAGCTCCTTTATTGGAGATAACATGCAAAGTAAAGGAGGTTGATCGGAATCATGGCCAACATTCTCTACCCTTCACTCTCATGTCCATGTTTCCTGCCACATGACTTTGCAGTTTATCTCACTAAAGACACTCTATCTCTCCAGTCCTAACTTCTGAGTTTAGACATGGAACTCACTTAGGCTGATGGAATGGATATATGATGTATGCAGAGAGTCAAAAAAATACTGTGTTTCCATCTTCTTTCTTGATTCTCTTGAAATGACCTGAAGATATGGCTGCAATTGTTTGCTGGAGCAAGGCTATTTTAGGCCATTTGAAAGCCACATGATCCATAAACACGTGAGTTAGTCCTACCCAAGTCAGCAAACCAAAGATACATGCACTAGCCCAACACAAAATCCCCCAGATGTGTGGGTTAAATAAGTCTTTAAACATACATGCCACTGAGGTGTTTGAGATTGTTTTCTACACAGCATGACTGCAATAGTAGATAACTGACACAGAGTACAAGAGGTTATTTTTGTTTGTTTATCTGTTTATTGCTTTTGAGCAGCATAATTAAAAATATGTCATTTGAATGAATGTCCTTAGAAATGCATGCATCTTTCAATTAACTGCAGAGTCAATCACATATTGTTGTTGTGCACCTGATCCAGAGTACACATTTCCGTTACTTGCTTGAATTGTATAAGCTCTTCCTTTTACAACCTTGATCTTTAAGGGTGTTTATAAAATGTTTATTCTTTAGAAATAATAAAACATTTGACACAACTTTTATTCTATGAATCTAGTTGTCCATAAACTGAAAAGTCTCTGGGTTACCTGCCAAATAAAATATTTCAACAATAGTTACTCAAGTACAATTCATGATGTTAACGTTTATTATCAGATTTACTAATTGTTAAGAATAATGTCACAGAGAAAGCCCAGAGAATGCATAATGTAACATTTTGAATAGTGCAAATTGATCTGTGGGACATCTCTGGTAGGGTTCTCAATCACGAGGATGTGTTTACTCTCTTCATAGAATCCTAGTGCTCTCAACAAACAATTCTGCTTAAAATGTACATTGATAGAAGAACACACAGAACAATAATGTGTAATCATTTATTTAGAAATAACATGGGCCTGGATCTAATTTTGCCTCATATCATATAAACCAATGTTATGCTGCTACAATATGTTTCTTTGTCCAAAATAAATACAATGTTGTTTTAACTCTTTAATATTTTCTCATCATTTAAATTCTTTTTTTCTGTGTTAGGGCTAACAGGAAGGATAATATTATTTTTGGTGACATGAATAGAATCACACATCAGTTTTTCATATCTGTGGTATACAGAGAACAAAACCTAATGATTTGTTTATAATGTAGGTAATCAAAGAAACACAGAATTGATATTTGGCTTGGTGTGCATGCATATAAACTATGCCAAATAGAACTGCTACTTAAAACTTTCTGAGGAATTTATAGACAAAGGAAACAATTCTGGATAATCTTAAAGTAAACTCCAATCATGAAGAAATAAAGTTGCCTCTATGAGTGTGGTAGAGTAAGTCAACTTTGAATAGTTGTTAGATATACACTCTGGGATATCACAATAACTTGCCTTATTTGTAAAAATAGTTGACAAATTCATGGTGATGTCTTTGATCTTCTGTTGCATTCCACTTTCTACATTGTAAGTGGACCAGTTATTAAAAAAACCTAAAGGGAATGAAAAGAATTAGATGTGGTCATGAAACAATTATGTCTGTGATGACAGGCATAAGTGCTGTCGGGCCACACTCTGGCCATAACGGATTCTCACTTTCCTTCCTATGGAGCCTGACTGTGACATCCAAACTGTCCATGTGGTGGGGCACTCCACACAACCCTCTTAATTGGATGAAATCCATTTTACTTGGCCCTGAATTTCAGGATTTCTTCCCTCTCTCCTTTAAAGAATAAAGGTCTCATTAAGTGACTTGCTTTCTTTGTCAAAACAAAACCATTTGGTATATTTGGAAGAGACGTTATATAGATGATATGTTTGCTTTGTTTTTTTATATAGATATAATAATATTATTATTATATTCCTGGGAATCTAAAGAGATGTATTTTCCAAGTCATTGCCAGTATGTCCAGATGAAGAGAGTTTAGCAATTATTAAAGAGTTTATGGGACAGCCCAACACAGTCAACAAGATAATATTCTCTGGCGAGACCCTTTTCCTCTTAGTGTCTCTTCATGGAAAGGTAACCTTGTAAAATTAATTTTATGTATTTCAAAGAAATTCCCAGGCATCATTAATTTTGATTGTTTGTTTTTGATTATTTAATATCTTTTAAAATGACATCTCTAATCCATTTTAAGAATTTCTTAAGAATCCCTTCTATAAACTCTTGAGGTCACAGATGTTTCATAATACAGATTGGTTTTGGCTTTTAACATATTAATACATAGCATATATATCATAAACACATTAAGATCCAGGTCTGCACTCTGAAATGAAATGTCTTCTTTTGCTGATAACATATGAATAGCTGTACTATGTGGGCTGAATAATTGCTAGAAGGAGCTTCAGGTCCAGGCAGGAATAGTTTTACTGCTAAATGAACTTGTACAAAACTTTCAACAACAATAACAGCAATGTCACCAACAAAAACTCCTTTGTTTTAAAGCTTTTAGGGTTTTGAAATTGCAAATAGCATATAGGGAAGTGTATTATTAAAAATGAGATTTAAGCTTTATTAAATTTCATTTTTTTTCCTATTATTAAATGTGGTATTTATCATTCAGATTTAAATATTCCTTGTAATCCAAATATATATGAAATTTAAATCTTTATTCTTTTGCTTTATGCATTAAAAAAATAGAATTTAGGCAAAGGTATCAGGTTATTTTACTCACTGCCATAGAATGGAACAGGTCAAAGTTTACTATTGTTTATTTCTCTTTTACAGCATGTATATCTGAAATAGACTCGTAACTTAAATTCTATGTAAAGTAATGAAATTCAACAAGATCTTCTGAGTATTATTTTTGTGCTGAATTATATCTTGTTTTTTAAATGTAGATAGAAAAATAAATGTATTGCCAAAAATAAAGGTGATATTGAACTGAAGAACCAATATTTTGGCAAAGCATCATTACCCATAGGAGTCTCATTAATGCTTTGGCACAAAAATTAGGTAAACAACATGTGGTTTAGCAAATTTATTTAGGCCCCAGGGGAAGTCTTGAGCTTAGGGAGAACAATATGGAACATCAGCTTTTACTGTTTCCCAAATGGTCATTTGTCTTTTATGGAAATGAGGACACAGGTATTATTAAAAATTCTGTCTTTTTAACGTAGCTCTGGTAGAAAATCACAACAAGAATAAATACAGAAATTCTTGAAGATTATTCACATAAACTAATTTCAGCTGAAGCATTATTAGTGTATAAAAATTTAGTGCTTTGCTCCCAATGCAATGGCATTTACATGGTTTTTATTTGGAATCTATCTTAGATGTTACTTGAGTGACCAAATATATTGAATGGATAAGAAATGAAGCTCTATGAAATCCAGGTCAAGGCCATGCCTCTTTTATTTACTATTACGTCCTTAACACATAGACTATTTTATATCATAAATGCTCAATAAATATACATGGTGGGAGAATATTTAAAAACCCATTTCACTGACATTCAAGGATTCTTAACCACTCTCCACCCTCATGCTCCACACACATTGATTCACATATCTGCATAACTTATTCGTGGCTAAATTAATCAATTGATATAACTTGATTTGTTAAGTGAAAGGACATAGTGTCTTCATTAAGAATTTTTTTATTTAAAATTTAATAATCTGGGCTTAATGTTCATCATTTCTGTATTTTATTTCATTTTTGATTCACAGGGCAGCACTCAATCCACTGTGCCACACCAGCCAGGGCTTGTATTTTATTTTATTTTTGATTATGCATATTCTCTACTTAATCTAAACATATTGAATCTCTTATTTCTGTACCAGTCATTTTTGCATTGTTTCTTTCATCCAACATTTTGACAACTTTTAGATAATATAAGTAAAAATAATGACTACAACATTTAACCTTATTGAGGTTTATCATTTCTGTACTGCAATTTCCTTTTGAAATGTAATTTAAAAAACAAGCAAAAAACATTTTGTATACCCACAGAATTTTATGTTTACTCATACATTGTTGTAGTAATTTCTTTTCTAATCAGAGCACTCAACTTATGGTTGTTTTATTTACTAATGTTATTTTTGTCCACTTATTAACACTGCAAACTTGAAGTGACAAAAGTAAGCTGAACAATTACAATCATCACTTGCCTTTAGGAAACTTGGGTTACAAAGGTTTCAGTCACCCAAATATATTGTGAGATGAAGAGTACAATTTACCAATAAAAATCCCCTAAATATTTCACCAAAAATATGTCTTAATTACTATGGTGATATTAACATATCACAAATTCTTTGCTACTCTTCACTTCAGAAGGTTGACTTAATTGTTTTCCCTTTGAGTGTTGATCGAATTTAATAAATCCCTTCTAATGAACAAAGTAGGCTAACTTTTTAAAAGTAATTTTATGGTAGATAAACCTGGTAGATACCACTGTAACCAAGTGATGGAGCTTCGTATTTCCAATTATACATACATGAACATCATCCACCTTCTGACAGGATGCAATGAGAAGGGCACTTCGCCTAGATGGCATTGTCTCTAACATTCGTGACATCAGAGTAATCATAAGGAAAAAAAAAAAAAAAAAACAGGTAAACTTGAACTGAAAGACATTCTAGGAAATACCTGACCAGTATCTCCAAAAAGTTCAAGAGCATGAGGGGGAAAAAGAAAGAAAAGACAGGAAAAGCTACAGATAAAAGGTTTCTAAGGAGATGTGACAACTAAATGCACCATGATATCCTTGCCTACATGCTGGAACTGAAGAAAAGGATGTTGTAAAAACTGGTGAAATATGATGTAGAGTAAGCAGAAGCAGTCTGGCTTCCTCACCCAGATGTCTGGACAACTAAGGGGAGCAGTTTCTTGTAACCTTGAGAATGGGCCTGATAAACAGTGTTCTCATAGCCTTGAGACTGGATCCAGTAAAGGGTTCCCAAAATATTGAGTAGGCTCACAAGCAGAATCTCTCTGTGTTGTATAATATATCTGGCACCTTGCTAGCTTTGTATTAAGTACGTAAGAGGGCTTATGACCTCTTATGGGGGGGACTCTTCCTTGGGGGACAAGCAGCTTGCAGGATGTATGGCTTGCTCACCCTTGCATAAAGGCCTGTTAAGCATCCCCACAGTTCCGTACATTTTTTTCCCCTGCCCTAATCCAGAGTAGAACTGCCAGGCCTGGACAGGCTGCAAGACATGTGAATAAAGTTTCTAGTTTAGTTAATACTTGGTATCAAAGTTAATTTCTTAGTTTTGACAAATGTGCCACAGTGAGATAAAAGGCTGTGTCAGGGGAGAAGAATGAAGGATGCATGTGAACACTGCATATCCTTTTTAATTCTTCTGTGAACCTAAATGCATCTCAAAATAAAAGTTATAAAAATAATAGAGTCTCTGTTGCTTTACAGAACACTGAAGGATTCCCCATAGGTTCTTTTGTTTTTTAAATCAACCATTCTTCAATTTGCCTGTTTGCCTCAATGCTGGTACCAAGTTTTATTTTTAAATTATCTTATTTCTGCTTTGGTAAAATGTCAATCTTACAATATATAAGGATCACCCTAATATCTTACAAAAACGAGGATCTCTGAAATTTGTTGTAGGCTGATATTGCCCTCTTACCTTTCTTTGGATGAAAGAGCAATTATCTGGGTGTCTGATACAGCACAGGTGGCAAACACAAGGCCCTTGGGCTGAATCCAGCCCTCCACCTTGCTTTACCCTACCTGGCACCTTGTTTTACCCTATCTGGCACCTTGTTTCTACCCAGTAGCAGCACCGAGCTCTTGCTTAATTGTTAAGCTGTAGTTACATTTATACAGTCCTAAAATCACACTTGGCCCTTTGAAGACAACCGTGAGGCTGATGCGGCCCCTTGTGAAAATGAGTTTGACACCTGTGGAATAAAGGATGACTCAAAGGGTTTTCAAATAGTTACTGAAACTTTTAAAAAATATATATTTTATTGATTATGCTATTACAGTTGTCCCATTTCCCCCCCTTCATTCCCCTCTACCCTGCACACCCCCTCTCACCCACATTCCCCGCTTTAGTTCATGTCCATGTGTCATAAGTTCTTTAGCTTCTACACTTACCATACTATTCTTGCCTTCCCCTTGTCTATTTTCTACCCACCATCTATGCTACTTGTTCTCTGTACCTCCCCCCAGTCTCCTCCTCCCACTCCCCTGTTGCTAACCCTCCCTGTGATCTCTATTTCTGTGAACTTGAACTTATCTGAGAAGCACTTTATCTCCCCTTCCATTCTAAATGACAGCTTTGCTGTATAGAGCAATCTTGGATGTAGGTCCTTGACTTTCATGACTTGGAATACTTCTTTCCAGCCTCTTCTTGCCTGGAAGGTCTCTTTTGAGAAATCAGCTGACAGTCTGATGGGAACTTCTTTGTAGGTGACTGTCCCCTTATCGCTTTCTGCTTCTAGAATTCTCTCCTTCATTTTAATCTTGGCTAATGTAATTATGATGTGCCTTGGTGTGTTCCTACATGGGTCCAACTTCTTTGGGACTCTCTGAGCTTCCTGGACTTCTTGGAAATCTATTTTTTTTTTTTGTCAGACTGGGGAAGTCCTCCTTTATTATTTGTTCAAATAAGTTTTCCTCTTGTTCCACTTCCTCTTCCCCTTCTGGTACCCCTGTAATTCGGATGTTGGAACATTTAAAGATGTCCTGGAGGCTCCTAAGCCTCTCCTCATTTTTTTGAATTCTCATTTCTTTCTTCTTTTCTGTTTGGTTGTTTGTTTCTTCCTTCTGGTCCACTCCATTCATTTGAGTCCCAGTTTTCTCCCTATCACTATTGGTTACCTGTACGTTTTCCTTCATTTCACGTATTGTAGCCTGAATTTTGTCATCTAATTTGTGAGCAAAATCAACCAATTCTGTGAGCATCCTGATCACCAGGGCTTTGAACTATGCATCTGATAGGTTGGCTATCTCTTGGATGCTTAGATGTATTGGCTCTGGAGATTTAAACAGTTCTTCCACTGGAGCCATTTTTGGGAGGGGTCTGGTCGCACCTGTTGCGTAGTGAGGGGTGGAGCCTTAGGTGTTCCCCAGGAACATATAATCAGGAAAGGATTGGATTTCAGAATATATGAAGAATCTTACAAATTAATAAAAATATAACCCCAAATAATTATAAAAATAGGTGTTCCATAGAAGTGTCATATTAGTTGAATTAAACTTCTGTGTAATTGAACACTCTGGACTTCATTGTAATGAAGAAAATGAAAACTAAAAATATAATGACACTATTTTACATCCAATGCATTAAAATGTTTAGCAAACCCATTACTAGTGAGGATTTGCAACAAAGGGGACACTTACACACCAGTGGTGTGGAGTTGAATTGCTATAATCTTTTCAGGTACTATGTTGTAATGGTGAACATTTTCATACCCTACAACCCAAGACACCATTTGCAGGTAGGTATACATGAACATCGGTAGACATTATAAGGCTGTTCACAGCAGCATTGTTCAAAATTACAGCAGGATAATATACAGCATGGAGAAGGAATGGATTTTAACTGCAATATCACTGTGGATGAATACTAAAAACTAATGTTGAGAACACAAGATGTAGATCACAGAAAAACATATCTAGCAAAACTGAGGAAATGCCACGATAATAAATAACAGTCACTTAACAAAACAAAGCTTTGTTTGGTTTTGTACAGAGTCCTATGTGAACTGAGCAACACATTAGAGCATCTCTTCCTCATGTAGTGACTCAAAAAATTCCCAGATGTCTCCAAATTAAGAATTTACTACTGAAAAATATGGCCTTTATGTTGCCACAAAAAGGGAAAACACACAGATAGCTGAAAAGCTGCTCTTCTGTGCTGTGGTCAGGAAGGGGCACCTGTCCTCCAGCTCTTGGTCAGAAATGGTGAACGGAGGTGGGTAAACATGAGTGAGTGCCTGGCTCTTTGGGAAATGATAAATGGAATTCTCTCAGTAGCATCTTAACAAGATCAATGATAAAGGCAATCTATTGTTTAGGGATAAGGGAATTTAGGATAAAATTACACAAATCAAGGACGGAATAAAAAAATAAGAATACTGACCATATTAGGTGAGAAAGAGAACAATGGGATCAAGAAGAAGAGGCAAGAACTTTAGAAACATTTGATATTTGAATTCATATTATTGTGTCAGGATATTTATTTTGTTATGGATCATTTTAATATAACATATTTAGATTTCACACTTTCACTTTTATGGATAAAAAGTTTCATAATGAAATAAAGAATGGGCATAATGTGAACAATTTTAATTTCTTGAGAAATGGACTTTCCTTCATTAGAAGAAATATACAAGGAAGGCACTTAGGCCACATTAAAGCATGAAATGACTCTTCGGTGGAAACTTATAAATTTCTTCTGTGTTATAAATTTTTAATACCTTTTTCTTGACTGAGTCTCTCCCTTCTTCTTCTGAGTTATTAAACATATTAAACAGCACAAAATTAAACTTTATGTTACCGCTAAGTAATGGCAAATAAGTTCTAAGATTGATTTTGATAATTCACAAAAGTTGAAATTTGAAATATTTTATTCATGCCCTAAAAATTAGTTGGACTGAGGCTACACACATAAAAGTGTCCAGAAATTTAAATCTGTAGCCAAATCTTGCTTCAGGGAGAGTCCCAAGAAAATTGCGTTCTCTGAGGTCTCCCCATATAAACCTTATTTCAGAGCCCCAAATCACAAAACAGGGCCTCATGACTTATCGATAAGTTCCTTCTAAGCAATTCAAGTTTTCTTACCCTATAAGCCATCTACAGATAATACTTTGGTGAAGTCAATCCCTGGTGACCTGTTCCTCAGGGAAGACAAGTGTTAGTCCATCTGCTCTGGTACGTTCAAGTCACATTCTGACCAGCCAATATCATCTTTCAGAGTTTTCCTGAGGTTTTGAAACTTACTGGAACCTGACTTGCATCATAACTTGGCCTGCAAAATGGAGGGGGTTATAATAATATGCTTAATATTAGAACTCTTGTCAGAATGAAAGCATAAAATATGAATGGAGAGGTTTCTATGGCTTTCACCTGCCAGCAGCATTTTCTCAGTCTCTGACACTCTGCTTGTGGTCCCAAGTGACACCACTGTGTGAGGAATGAAGCACCCAGTCCGGGAAAAGCAGAGATGCACCTGTGAAAAGATTTTATTCTCTGTCTTGTAGAATCGAGGGATCCACAGTTGTTCGCATGAGGCAGTGGAGGGTCCCTTGTGATATCAATAAACCACTGAAACACATTTATCACAGCAAAAAAGGAAAGCATTAATTTTGGATAGTCTTTGAATAGGGTGAAAAATAAAACAGTACTGGATAATTAATTTTAGGAAAGGCATAAAGATCAGAGAATTGCTTCTATCACTGTGCCTTTAATTAAATAACCTTGCATCATTTATTTCTGTATGAAGTCATATCTCCTGGATATAGTCCTTCCTGGCACTTCAAAAAAGCAGCCATTGAAGATATTGGTAAACATGGAATGACTTAAAAATTATAAAAATATATAAATTAAAATAGTAAATATTCTCTTTTTGGTGATTAGGAAAGAGGTCAGATTTTACATTAAGAAAAAAATCATTTCATCAAAATTATTTAAAAACAGTTTTGAGAACATCATGTTTTTTTGGAGTATTGCACAAAATTTATTTATTATTGGTGCACCTGACATATTTTAAAGGCCTGCTGCCTATTAGGCTATTAATCTGTATTTATTTAATGGAAAACATACTTTCAAAAATCATCAATCAGTTTGTATGTAAAAGAAGAATCAATGTCAGAAGAGAAAAAGCAACTTGGTATAAGAAATTAAATGCCCCCATTATGTTTTGTACTTGTTATGTTAGTATATTTTTGTTCAATAAATAGTAATGGAGTTTTATTTAGTTTTAATATTAAAACATAGAAAGTAAAAATTTAAATTTCGAGGTTAGATAATTATAATTTTCTTTTCTTTTTTGTTATTCTTGTACAGTTTTCTGTATAGTTTTTCTTATATATCGATAATATTTGTGTAAAATAATTTCATTAATTATAAACATTGCTTATATTTTGACAAATTAAGCATATTATTTTATTATTAACTATTCCTAATAGACAATCAATTTAACGGTCCACAGAGTACCCTGAATATTAACTATGACTACTATTAATTCAAGATATGTATGTATATGTGTTCAAGGAAGAATGTAATGAGAAGCTGGAAGTAATATCTCACTTCTGTATCCAGGGATATTTATTTCTGACTTGGAATTTCAAGCAATAAAACCAACCTCAAATGCTTTAATGCCCAGTTGCAGGTCAGTTTACCACAGTTAAGTAAACTAGCACATTTTCAAAAAAAACTGAAGATTTCTAACATCGGCTCGGCTTTGTGCTAACACCGTGCTTGGCTCTGTTCTCCATCATCGGCACTCTTACAAAGACCAGCCACACAAACCCTCACACAACTCTGAGTTGTACTTTCCGCAGCAGTTACTGAACAGGAGCCGTGGCATCTTCTGAACATATGGCAAGCGCCTATATGAAAACAATGATTTCTACTAATTATGCATTTCATTATTGATTTGGGGCTCTTAGCTGGACTGTTTCTGAAAGGCACAGGATTTTATCAATCCAATTTATAATTTTGTTCCTGAATGCCATTGTTGGAGTCCACACTCACTATCAATTTTAAAACATATTTTTGCTTTAAATCACAAATAATATAATTAACTTCTCTTAATGTATATTGTATTAATATATAGTAAAATTAATATAATTTTAGTAATGTGAGACTACATATCAGTTTAGTCTTTGGATTTTGGTAAATATTTGACATTACACTAAAAATATAGCAGGCTACATTCAATGTTACTTCATTAAAATGGAGGATCTGGAACTTTTTCTGTAAGTCTTCAGTTACTATTTTATTCTTTGAGGTCTGCATGTCGTCCTTGTAGCAACTATTCAACTCTGGCATTGTGGACATATGCAACTTCAGACAACATGCAGGTGATGAGGAGAGCTGTATTCCAACAAACATTTACTTATAAAAGTGACAGCTCTCTGAGTTTGGCCCATGGCTCACAATTTTCCAACCTCTGCACTAAAACATAAGTTTCACAGAGGTGAAAACCTTGGTGATTTATTGAGCTTTTAAATAAGCCCTCTGAAGCAAATATATGCATATAATTACTTACATACCTTCCTCTCACACATTTAATACAGATTCATTTTCCTGATTTTATCCATCAATGATCATTTTTCTATTGTCATGAATAATCAAAAAGATAGTGAGTCTTACTTTGTTCTCTGGTATTATGAGCAAGTTTTTTTTAATGTATTTATAACCTGGCCATTATGTTTTATTAGGATTATTATCTTTTATATTGTATCTTAAAGTAACAGTTGTAGGAAACATTTAATATTAGAAGGTGTATACTAGAGTTGCTCTAATTATTTAAGACAATCAGTGTGTTGCAGAGGCAACTGTCTATTGCACACTTTTAGAAAGAACTTTGACCCCACTGTCTGTTGGGGAAGAAAGCCATGGGAGAGAATACTGGATACAAAGGGACTGAGTGTACACATGCAAACGAGATGCTGATTCCAAGTGTTCTTCCACCCAGATGACTCTTGGAAGAAAAACCTGAAGCAGGAGGAGAAAAACCAAAAGTCATGCCTTTAAGCATATTCCAATAACTGAACTAGGGTAGATTCTCTCACAAGGAAACTCAAAGTCAACACATGGATGGACCAAAAATTTCAGAATAAGATAAAGCAAAACTGACGATAAGCTGAAATTTAAGAGAGAGTTTAACCCAAAAGTTAGACATGAAGACAAACGGTTAAAAAGAATCTGGATGTAAAAAAAATTCAAAACAGAAAAAAAAGAAAATTAAATATAATATAATTGATATAAAAGATTTTGTACTAATAAAGCACATTTGGGATGTTATTATAACATTTGATAATCTGAAGTACACAAAAATTTCTCAAAAGAAAAGATTACCAGAATAAATATTTAACTTTCATACTAAATAGTAGTATAGGAAAATAAAATAAAATTGGGGAATGAAAAACAAAAAGAAAAGAAAATAGAGAATAGGAAATAACATTGAAGAAAATTAGAAGACCTATCCAAAATTTTAACATTCAGGAAATTTATGTTGCAAAATTAAAACAGAAAAAAATTATAAAGAAAAATATTTTATGAAAATTTTCAAAAAAAATTCCAGAAATGACTTTCTAAGGTAATAATCTAAATAAAGGACACATAAATGAAATGAGATACAAGGGGTTTCCTGGGAAAAGGCCAGCAAGGTCACCTGCAAAGTCCCCATTCTCCCTTCCACTGCAGAGGCCATCCGAGATATGCCCAGGGCTACACAGTGGATTGTTTTCCAGATGGGGGCACTATCCTCCTGTTATTTACAGTTTTATTAATGGTACATTATTTTTAAATTTTAGAACATTTTGAACATGAAAAAAAATCCTTCAAGTTTCCAGAGGAAATGGACCATATTGAGAAGATCAAGAATTTGGATTTCCCCAGAATTTTCAAAAGTAATATTGAAATTTAAAAGTCAGTTCAATGATGCTTTAGTATCATTATAATCATTTTTAGTATCTTACTTTATGCCCAGTCAAACCACTGAACACACGTGAGGATAGAATAGCCACCCCTCCCATGCATAGTGTGAGAAAACTTTAAATCACACACACAAAAAAATGATGGAGTAAAAAGTTTGAGGCTGGTCATTCATTACAGAATATAAGCAAAGTCATTTCCAAGAATATGGAGAAGGAAGTCTAATTCTTAGAGATGTACCAATTCATGTTGAAGTAGACTATGAACTCTGAAAGAGCTATCTCCAGAAACAAAAGCCAATAGAATTTCTGAAATTTTCCATTGTCTTGAGAGGACGTGTGTGTGGCATCTGGGAGGATGGATTAGTGCTAAGTACGGAGAAAGCAAAGTGAAAAATTATAGGACAAATATTATACACGGATAATAAAACTATGCAGAGAAAAAAGTAATTATGATAAATACAGGTGAATGACATTTAATCATACAATGTTATAAATAAATACTTAGCTAAAATTATGTTGTAAATATTGAGAGCATAAGCGAAGGACAAGAGTGTACACATGTTGTGTGTGGAGACGAAAGAGAGTCAAATACTCATTTCCATATTGTCAGGTCACTACACAATGCTTAAATTTAAGAAACCCAGTTTTTTTTAACTAGAGATATGGTTATAAATATGCAAAGTATTAAATAAATAATTTGGAAATAATTGTCAGTCTATCAAAGTATGGGATTAGCAAAGAAAATCTATGGTTCCTCTAAAATGATTTGATCAAAATAATATAAAAGCAATTTAAAAAGTTAAGGGAAAGAAATAATGGACAGCTAAATAGGGATTTTTTTAAAATTTTAATTGTTCTTGTGCAATTTTCTGTCTTTTACTCCCACTCCAGCCCTCTTTACCTCCCTCCCATTTCCACCCCCCACAGTTTTTGTCCATGAGTCCTTTATACTTGTTGCTCTAAACCCTTCCCCTTTTCCCCTGAAATTCCCTCCCTTCTCCCCTCCGGTGACTGTCAGCCTGTTTCCAATTTCAGTGTCTGGTTACATTTTGCTTGTTTGTTTGTTTTATTGATTAGATTCCTGTTAAAGGTGAGATCATATGGTACTTGTCTTTCACTGCCTGGCTTATTTCACTTAGCACAATGCTCTCCAGTTCCATCCATGCTGTCTCAAAGGGTACGAGCTCCTTCTTTCTTTCTGCTGCATAAAATTCCATTGTGTAAATGTACCATAGTTTCTTGATCCATTCGTTTACTGATGGGAACCTAGGATTTTTTAAAGAAAGACTTTTGTGGTATAATTTGAATTTTTATTCTGATGGAGTGTAGAACAAATTCAAAAGTTCCAAGTAGAAGAGTGTGAGATTTTTCTCAGTCACTAAAAAAAAAAAAAAAAAAAAGCTTTTCAGTCTTTTTCTAACTTCTATATCATGTCACTTTTCTGTTTTCATCACATTAAGAAGTTTGATTTTCATGTATGTTTTTGTTAAAATATAATGCATATTTTTTATGCTCATGTTTCACAAAAAGAGAACAGAAAATCTTGTTATATAAAATTGGTATAAATACAATTGTATGCATGAGTGATTCTTACAGTTTTGTCTTTAGAACTCCTTTACATTCTTAAAGGTTCTTGAGTAACCTGCGGAGCTTAAAAAGCTTCTTTTATGTGGCAATGTCCATCAATTTTTATCATTTTAGAAATTGTATCTGACCAATGGTTATATTTATATAAAACGATTCATTTGAGAAAAGAACAGTAAGATTACATATTAGCAATTTTTAACTAAATGTAAAGCAATTAAGGGAAGGAGGGCTTTTATTTAATCTTTACTCAAAAATAATTTTTAAAATTGATTTTAGAGAAAGAAGAGGGAGTGAGAGTGTCATAAGCATATGTTGACATCACAGTCTTTCCTCCAAGTCAGCTCCGCAACTGCTCAGCCAGCTGCCTGCTAAGTAGTCTGGCACCAAGGAATAGACAAGAGTCACACATGGTAACCATGCTATTCACTTAGCTTTTATTGAATTCAGGTTCACTTAAAGTAGAACATCAACTTACATTAACATTCTCCTCACACTTGAACAATCTAAGAGAAATATAACATACACACACATGCAATCAATGGAGAATAACAGATCTGAATCTCAGACTCTCAGTCTGCAGGTCCACGAGACAGCACAGTGTGCAAGGGAGTCTTCATCTTCAACATCTAGCAAGGAAGGATCTCCAGAGCCAGGTGGGCAGCAAGGCAGACAAAGTCCTCAGTCCAGCAGGGCAGAGCTTCTGATAGCCAATGCCAAGGGAGATCAGTGGCACTCTGGTGTGTGGAACTCAGCTGTCTCAGCAGTGGTGTGGAAACTCTTAGTTATACCTTGAAAGTGGTGTACTGGACTTTTCTGGCTCTTTTGATAATTGTCTTGGCAGCCCTGCTAGCAAATGGGGAATTTCACCAGGAGCATACCTATTGCTGGTTCTATTCTTCAGACATGGCTATTCTGATCACAAGTGCAGGTGAGTTTCCTTGCCAGATGCATCTGCTTTGGCTTAGATAATTTCCCTCTTGAAACAAAGTATCATGTCTGATTGGCAGCCATCTTGGTTGAAATGAGTTACTCCACTTTGTTTTATAAATTTTATACTTTCTTGACTAGATCAATGTCGTTTTATTGGCCCTGCTCTTCAGTGAGAGAGAGGGGGGGGAGAGGGGGGGAGAGAGAGAGAGAGAGTGAGAGAGAGAGAGAGAGAGAGGGAGAGAGAGAGAGAGAGGGAGAGAGAGAGAGAGAAAGGGGGAGAGAGAGAGAAAGGGAGAGAAAAACATTGATTGGTTGCCTCCCCATAGGAGCCTCAACCGGAGCCTCAACCAGGGATCAAACCTGCAACCTAGGTATGTGTCATGATCTGGAATTGAACTGCAGTTTTAGTGTATGGGATGACATTCCAACCAAGTGAGCTACCCAGTAAGGACAGGAGTGGTTTTATTTTACAAATCTCATACATATGACTTAATGGAAGACAACTAATTTCCTACTTTTGTTTCTGCATTCAAGCAGTTAAATTATGTGGTTTGAATTGGCATATATGAAGAAAAATGGGGACTCACACAGATATACTTGTGTGAAGGAATAGGATTTTAAAAGAATTGTATTTTAATAGTCTTTTCAGATAACTATAGCTATTTCTTTGAGATCACAGATATTGGCAAGGCAGTTTCTTAAAAGTTAGTTGTAATGTAGAATCTAAAAGCACATAAAATGATTTTTTTTACTTTGTCACATTAAAATACAATGGACTTTGAAAGGATATTTTTTCAGGCAGGATTTTGTAATAGCATGCATTGTTCATTTGCAAGCTATTTGTTTACTGCCTTGTGTAGATTTCCTAAGATTTGACACATTTTATTCTGTGTGTCTAAAATCACTTTTTTAATTTCTCTGCTGATTTCATTAGAAAACTTGTAAGTGTCAAGAAGCTGTCAAGTTCACAGCAGCAGATACATTTTTTCTGAATTTACAATTTTCTCCTGAGAGCTTGAATTTAATAATTGGCAACAAACAGAGTAATTTGATTTATTTGAAGTGACAGCCTCATCTCATAAAATTTTGAGAAAACCTGCAAAGTAACCAAAACTGAATAATTATAAATGTTTTATTAGACATCCTTTCAAATAATAATTGTCTTTTTGAAAAAAGTTGCTAGTTGAGCTTGCAACTCACACAATTGATTTTCCTTGGGATGCTTCCTGTACGTTTTGAGAACTTCCTCATTTTTTCACTCAAAATATTGAAAGGTATATGTATTCAAATGTCAAGATTAAATAAAATTAGTAATTTTTGGTGCTATATTGAGAACATTTGAAGTGAAATGGATGTCTGTAAAACTGTGGTATGTGCAGTGGTGAAGAATGTAATGACCATAGTTCCAGTCTGGTGCCACACTGAGAACTGGTGTTGTAAACTACACACAGCTGCTGAAGTGCTTTTCTGATTATGTTTGAAGTTAATCATGGGCAATGTTTGCCGTGATGACTTTTAAATAATCAGATATTCCAGAATAAATATGTCATGGTGCATATTTTTGGAAATGTGTGCATTTGTTTCTACCAACGGAACATTTTATTCTAAAAATCCCAAACTGAAAAATAACATTTTGTTGGTTTGAGGAAAAAATATTTTATGACCTCCTGTAATAATCAGTACACATATGAAGAAAAGATGCTAGCTTTTTAAGTAATATATATCAGAAAATATACATAGATTTATAGCAAATTTTGAACTAGGTATTTTCATAAAACGTTTCTGTGAAGAATTTTCTGAAAAGCTTATTTATGAAGAGAAAAATTGCTTTTAACTTTCAGCTTATGCTTATGCTCATTACAGGTATTATAAAAATCTCAAAAACTTTAGTCACTATGTAATTTGAAAACCTTCAATTTTTTTGTGAATTAATTCTTAGTGAAGAGTAATTGAGGGGCAAGTTGAAGAGAATACATATTTTTATTTTTATGAAAATCTAAGACTACCTAAAAAAATTATTTTTGTACTTTACTTTTTAAAAATTTTTTACAGGTATGCATTTAAAAGTATAAGGTAAAATGGTCACAGAATTCTGAGTTAACATTGTTTTTGTTTTCTGGGGATGGTGGAGGAAGCAAAATTTATGCTTAGAAAGTGAGTTTGTAGCTACTGACAATTTACTTAGCAGAGTATCCTGTGGGAATTATAATAATTTCACAAGCCAATAGCTTTCAGTACAACAATCTCTTAATACAGTAAATAAAGAAATAACACTCTAGACAGGTGACAGGGCAATCACACTATTGTTCCATGGGAGGGGAGCTGGAAGACTAAAGTCCAAATCTGAAAATTGATTTCCAGCTGCCAGCAAATAGTACCCTGTTGCTAGAACACTGTTGCTAGGGAATGAAGATGCTGATATTGGTGGGCAGAGTGATCTCTTTCACAGGGGGCTCTGCAGCCTTTTGCCAATGCCAACCACAGTCATCTCGACGATGCAGGAGCTAAATGTCCTGAAGGCCTTCCAAGAGTTTTTAAGTTTGTGAAGAGTTGTTTTCCCCAAACTGAAACTCTCAGATAGTCCACAAACTCTTGGAATTTATAGTCTAAATGTCCTCCTTGTCATAGTTACTTCATATGTTCTTCTCGATAAGCCCCTAGCAGGGCCTCTGAGCAACTGGGTTGCTGACTTTCTGTCAAAGACAGTGGATGTGGAAGGATGATATCTGGGCACACTTTACTTCATTCTCGCGCCAAAGCAACATTTCTCTTTGCCTTTGTTGTAAACACTGGATTGAAAAAACTTAATGAAGTCATTAACAAGTGGATTTAAACCATATTAAATCAATTCACAGCACATATATTGCATATATTAATGAGATTTATAAATAACCTTTGGAAGACAAAGAAATGTAGTCTATCTCAAAGGTAAAGCATACTTAAAACTGGGTATCTAAACCCTAGGTAAAAATTGAAAATGTTTTATTTTTCATAACTGAAAATGTACTTCAGTATTTTGCTGTGTCTAAATTCAGTTGAGTCTTTGATAGAAAACCAAATTTCACATAGTTGAAGTTATTGCTTTTAAAATTAATACCAAAAGTATTTCCTTGAAATTTTCACAAATTAGTTTGCATCTACTGCAAATGGAAGTATATTAACTACAGTTTCTTAAATTTTAGGATTAAGTGTATAAAATCCTGTTAACCTTTAAAAATGTACACTAACATTCCTTATCTTTAATCTTGAGTAATGTAATTATGATGTACCTTGGTGTGTGCTTCCCGGGGTCCAACTTTTTTTCAGACTCTCTGAGCTTCCTGGACTTTCTGGAAGTCTATTTTCTTTGCCGGATTAGGGAAGTTCTCCTTCATTTTGTTTTCAGATAAGTTTTCAATTTCCTGCTCTTCCTCTTCTCCTTCTGGAACCCCTATGATTTGGATGTTGGAACATTTAAAGTTGTTCCAAAGGTTCCTAAGCCTCTCCTCATTTTTTGAATTCTTGTTTCTTCATTCTGTTCTGGTTGAATTTTTATTTCTTCATTCTGCTCCAAATCTTTGATTTGAGTCTCAGTTTAATTCTCTTCACTGTTGGTTCTCTTTATTTCACTTTTTATAGCCTTCACTTTTGCTCTATTTTGTGACCATACTCAACCATTTCTGTGAGCATCCTAATTACCAGTGTTTTGAAATCTGTATCTGATAGGTTGGCTACCAGGAGACAGTTATTTACAAAGAAGTTCCCATAAGATATCAGCTGATTTCTCAAAAGAAACATTGCAGACAAGAAAGGGTTGGAAGGAAGTATTCCAAGTCATGAAAGGCAAGGACTTACATCCAAGATTACTCTATCCAGAAAATCTATCATTTAGACTGGAAGGGCAGATAAATTGCTTCTCAGATAAGGTCAAGTTAAAGGAGTTCATCATCAGCACGTCCTTATTATATGAAATGTTAAAGGGACTTACCTAAGAAAAAGATAAAACTTATGAACAGTAAAATGACAACAAACTTACAACTATCAACAACTGAACAAAAATATGAACTAAGCAAAAAACTAGAATAGGAATAGATTCACAGAAAAAGGTCACATGGAGGGTTATCAGTGAAGAAGGGGAGGGGAGAGAATATGGGAAAAGCTATAGGGAATAAGCAGCATAAATGGTAGGTACAAAATAGACAGAAGGTTAAGAATAGGTTAGGAAATGTAGAAGCCAAAAACTTATATGTATGACGCATGGACACAAACTAAGTTGGGGGAATGCTGGTGGGATGGTACAGGGTTGAGGGTAATGACAGGGAGACAAGAATGGGACAACTGTAATAGCATAATCAGTAAATATATTAAAAATGTAGACTTGCAGAAAATATTTGCATTTCCTGAAAATTTAAACTGACTGCTGTAATATCTTCCAGATTACTATCTAACTCTTGTGATAGGAACAACTTCATGGATAGTATTCAAGCAGTAGCAGTTTCCATTTTCCCCAGCTGGACAACAACTGGCCAAACAGCTGCGGCAGCTTTGTTGAGGGTCCAAGCAAGACATGGATTTCAAAAGAGAAAAACTAGACAAGGGAAATGAATTGTAGTTATTTTACTTTGGACAGTTATTTACTTACAGAAACAAATAAGTTTTGATTCATGTTTTATCATGAAAAGTTTAGTTTTTCTTTTTTTATTTTAAAAGCATTAATCTCCTAGAAATTTAATATTGTGATTTCATATTGAATAGTAAGTTATATACTAGAAATTTTTACATATAAATTTTGAGGTAGTTTGGCTTTTTAGAAGGTCAAAAATGACACATGTGCCAAGGATATTTTTGAGATTCTTTACCTTCTCTCTGGCATGGGTCCTTCCTAATGCCCTAATATCAATTTAGCATAAAACTTTTAGAGCTATAGCCTGGACCAATGTGATGCCTAGGTCCACTGAGATGTGGAGAATTAGAGTGAAATTAGGGATCCAGCTGGAGTGATTGATAAAAGATCTCTCTGAAATCTGAAAGTAAAACAAGGACCTTTGTATTTCAGTCTAACATCTTCCCATTGAGCTCTTTCACAATTATATAATATAATGAAAATATAAATATTCTTCTACCCCTTACCCAATTCCCCCTGATGAGGTCATAAGCCTAAGACAGTAATTATTCCTTTATTCCTGTTATGCTCCCAAAATAGATGAGAATCTACTGAAACACAGAGATATGTTCAGAAAAACAGAGTTCCAGTTCCTGCACCTATAAAATGGGAATGTTCCAAATGAGTCTATGGTTAGAAGTCAGAAAATTAAGTACTCTTATAAGAGGGATGATCAGATTCTATTTCTTAATCTGGGCTTGACTACAAGTTTGCAACATTTTTGTAATCATAAGTCAATATCAGTAAAGAAAAAACATATTGATTCTGTATTATCAATCAACTTATTTTATATAGGTAAGAAAAATGGTTCTCCTCACTCAGAAGAGGTAAGAAAAAGGAAGTCAGAAAATTAAGATTTTTTTAAAAAGATTTTATTTATTTATTTTTAGAGACAGTGGAAGGGATGCAGAGAAAGAGAGGGAGAGAAACATCAATGTGTGGTTGCCTCTCATACACCCCCTACTGGGGACCTAGAGTGCAACCCAGGCATGTGCCCTGACTGGGAATCAAACTGGCAACTCTTTGTTTGGAAGGCTAGTGCTCAATCCATTGAGCCACACTAGCCAGGACAAAAAAAAAAAAAAAAAAAAAAAAAAAAAAAAAAAGATTTTTAATTGAAGTTATGTTAAAAATGAAAAATTTTAAAAAAAACTGAGAAGTTCATTGTGACACTATTAATCAGACACTATCTGCAATTTTAGTGTGACCTCTTTGTTAGCAGTACACATATATATAGACATTGAGATAGAAGAGGAAAGGAACTAATATAAGTGAAATAAGAGTTAGGAGCACAAGGTATGATTGAGAGGAAAACTTTGTCTGGAGTAGGTGTTTTTGTCAATTCTGAGTGCCAGTCAAATGTTGATGACTTCAGTGGTGCCTCAGAACACCTGAGAACCAGGACTCCTCCAGAGGAGTTTGTAGTTATGATGGCTTCATCAGTAAAATCACTCATCAGCATAGAAAAGGCCAAAAAATAGATTATCTAGCAGTGGACCAAAGGAGTTTCTCCTTGGTAGAGCCCGTGAAGGGTGTACAAATGAGAGTGAATGGAAATCACATAGAATGAATTTGGTTTTGTTCTGGCTCCATACAAATGAGGCAACTATTATTTTAGCATCTGAGGTTGGTGCTAAGTGCTGATGTGGGCGGTGCTGAGCTCCTCAATACTTCTTTGCAAAATGCTGGCATCTGAGTCCTTGCTCATGTTCTTCATAATATGCAGAAACAAAGATTAATTGTCATGGAAAACACAGTGAAACCACACATTTAGACAAATAAATACATAACTTAATAGACAAATGGACTAGTAATGGATATTTGCCTTTAGATATTTGGGCATGATTCAAAGGGATTGTAAACAATGGCTCTGGTCCTGTATTCCCAAACCCTTTAATGTTAAAGGAGTCTTAGATTTTCCCTAGCTTATTAGTTATTTTTTTTTTAATTTGGGGGAGTGAAGAGGGGCAATAAATTGAATAATCTTCTGATAAGACAAAAAATAACTTTTTAATGGGTCTGGTTTATTTACAGAATACTAAAATACTCATTACTTCAGAGAAAACCTGATGGAATAAAACAAAAATAAAATAAAGCACAGGGCAGTGGAATCACTTACACTTAAAGCCATGCAACAGTGACAAGAACCCAAGTTCGTTTAGTAGAGGAGTTACAGTTGTAGTTGAGAAGTATGTGTGATGTGTGAGATATAGCGCACGGCATTCTCACATAGGAAGTGAGTTGAGAAGGTAGCGTGTCTCAGAAAGATCAGGAGTCGTCACTCCTGATCAGAAAGATCGAGTCCATGGGGCCAGGCAAAAAGATTATGGTCGTTCAGGGGTTTCAATCATATGTGTCCCTGGGACGCCAGGAGTTTCAGCTCAGAGGAATCATTTCAGGCTCTGTAACATAGCATTAAAAGTTGCTTTCAAAGGTAAGATATATATATATATATATAACTCAAAGCTGGCACTTTGAGTTGAGCTGGGTACAGTGGTCCAAAGGAGGTGGAGAAGGAAATAGATTGTGCACATTCCATGCAGTGGTGGGAAAGGAGGGAGCGAAGGGAATTCAACCTTCTTTTGCTGCTGTATCTCTTGCATTTAAGAGAGTGTTAAATAAGGTGACCCACTCATTTAAACCAGCTATTTGAGGAGTGAAAAGAAATGCTATTAATAATTGGGCAGTGGGTACAAATTAGAATGGGCAAACACAATCATTACACATCATTTGAGTTTTAATTTTTTTAATTTTAGATTCAATGAAAATTTTAGAGTATTTTTAGTTTAAAATAATTAGCATTATTTGTTTTGTTGATTAGGTTCCTGTTAAAGGTGAGATGATATAGTATTTGTCTTTCACTGCCTGGCTTATTTCGCTTAGCATGAGGCTCTCCAGTTCCATCTATGCTGTCACAAAGGGTAGGAGTTCTTTCTTTCTTTCTGCTACATAGAATTCCATTGTGTAAATGTACTACAATAATATAACCAAAAACACTGAAATTGAGAATAGGCTGACAGTCACCAGAGGGAAGAGGGGAGGGAATTTCAGGAGAAAAGGGGAAGAGTTTAGAGCAACAAGTATAAAGGACACATGGACAAAAACTATAGGGGGTGGAAATGGGAGGGAGATGGGGAGGGCTGGGGTGGTGGGCTGGAATGGGAGTAAAAGACAGAAAACAGTACAAGAACAACAATTTAAAAAAAAGAACTTAAAGTATGACACATGGATGTGAACTAAAGCAGGGGGAATATGGGTGGCAGAGGGTGTGCAGGGTGGAGGGAAGTGAAGGGGATGAAATAGGACAACTGTAATAGCATAATCAATAAAAATATTAAAAAATAAAATAAAATAATTAGCATTATAATTTTAGGTGTTATAATTTATTTAGGTAAGAAGTAATTAGTTAATCACTGTAACCAATCAGTAGAGCCCACATCCCCAACTTCCATAATCACCATGATTAATAATATTTTCATATACAATGTTTATTAGCTCCCCTGGGCCTACCGTCTTGGCACAAGTTCCTTAAATAAACCTTTACTTTCTTCTCTGCAAACTCCTGTTCATCTTATTGAATTTTGATGCACACCAGCAAACCAACCTCTTTAGTCCAGTAACAAAATTATTCTCCTTTGAGTTTGGATCATGCATAGAGATTCTTCTTATCAGGTAAATGGTGACTTCAAATATCAACCTTGGCAATTTGATTTAGATTCTAGGCAGTTTTCAAACCTGCTGTAAAACTGAATTTACTTTTTTAAAAAAGATTTTATTTATTTTTTAAAGATTTTATTTATTTTTAGACAGAGGAGAAAGAAGGTAGAACGAAAGGGAGAGAAACATCAATGTGTGGTTACCACTTGCATGCCTGACACCAAGGAACCTGGTGGAACCTGGCCTTCAATCCAGGAATGTGCCCTACCTGGGAATCTAACATGAGACCCTCTGGTGTGCAGGCCAGCGCTCAATCCACTGATCCACACCAACCAGGGCAATTTGTTTATTTTTAGACAGAGGGGAAAGGAAGCAGAAAGAGAAGGAGAGAAACATCAATGTGTGGTTGCCTCTTGTGTGCCCCACTTTGGGAACCTGGCCTGCAACCCAAGCATGTGCCCTGACTGGGAATCAAACTGGTGACCCTTTGGTTCACAAGCCCACACTCAATCCACGGAGCTACACCAGCCAAGGCTGAATTTTCTAATAAATTTATAATATTGCCTAAATCCACCCAGATGAATTAAAATAAAATCTGGCAGTGTGGCTCAATGTTTATCTTCTATTTTTTTTTATCACCCAAGTGATTCTAATGTTCAAATGTCAGAAAAGATTGTTATAAAAACAGCATTTAGAAAGTAAATCCAGTTCTATTGAGTTCCTGGAACATGGGAAATCAAAAGAATGAAATAGAATATTAGAGCTTGAATATTTGTATTATGAAACATGTCTTGAACGTAAGAACATTATAGAGTAAAACTTTTAATCTTCTTGATAAAGAAATACAATGTTAAAAGTCTGATTCCCTGAACCAGGATCATATTAAAATAATTATATTAATTCCTGATTACTACGGGTTATACTGTCACAAGAAAAAATTAGGCACCTTATGACCATAATAATATTTGGCAAAATAATTTTGAAAATTTATGGATTAAAAATGAAAATAATTTTTAATATAATTCAGCTTTTCTCCCTAAACAAAGACAAAGAGAAGTCTGTCCTCTCTCCACCTTTCCAGCCAGGGTAGGGGCTGATAACCTGAACTTGCAGGACAACAAGAATCACTTCATATATCAATTAATTAATTTAATTAATTAAATTAATTTTAATTAATTAAAACAATCTTGAAGTAAAATTTATTTTTTAATATTTTATTTATTAATCTTTAGAGATAAGCAGGGAGGGAGAGAGGTAGAAAAATATAAATGTGTTGTCGCCTGTGGGGGAATCTCATCCACAACCCAGGTGTGTGCTCTGACTGGGAATCAAACTGGAAACCCTTTGGTTTGCAGGCTGGTGCTCAATCCACTGAGCCACACTAGCCCAAGCTGGTGCTGAGGTAAAATTGAAAGGCTATTTAATAAACTAAAATATTCAATACACTGAAAAGTTAATCTTTCTTTAAGAGATAAGGTGCTTACTGTTATACTTCTCTTTATACATTATTTTGGAATCTGCAATAAAGTTTATTGTTATTGAAGAATATATACAGGAACAAGTATAAAGGACACATGGACAAAAACTGGGGGGGTGGAAATGGGAGGGCGGTGGGGAGGGCTGGAGTGGTGGGCTGGGATGGGAGTAAAAGACAGAAAACTGTACAAGAACAACAATTAAAATAAATGTACAAAAATAATGTATACAAGTCACTTAGAGGAGGGGAGTTGGGTTGTGGCAGATGTGGGCTTTTGCCAATTACTCCATTCAATTCTCTTATTTCACAAATGTTTTATTGTTGCTTTTCTTTTAGAAAACAAGGGGAATCAGTTGTTTTTTTTTTTTTTTTAAAGTGATTGAGTTATTGGGCTATCAGTGTTAATAAAATTATATAGGTCCCAGGTATACAATTCAATTATATATCAGCTGTGTATTATATTGAAATAAAGACAAAGATTAGATTCAAAACCTAAAAATCCTAGAAAAAACATAGGTAGTAAAATCTTGGACATTTCTCATAGCAATATTTAATCTTATATGTATCTCCTTGAGCAAGGGTAGCAAAGGAAAAATAAGCAAATGAGACTTCAGCATACTAAAAGCTTTTTGCACAACAAAGAAAACCATCAATGAAATGAAAAAAGAACCCACTGAATGGGAGAACATATTTGCTAGTGATAAGGGGTTAATCTCTAAAATTTGTAAAGAAATTATAAAACTCAGTGTTTTATTTTTAAAAAGTTCCTTCTAAAAGAGTGTTTCACTAATTATAAAAATGTGATGTGTGAAGAATATGTCTCCATACATAGCAATTTTTAAGTGAAGAACATGATTTTCTTTCTTTCACCTGAATCTTTGTGTTTAGATCATATTTATATATTTAAAAGTTACTTTCTGACCCTGGCCAGTGTGGTTCAGTTGGTTGGGCATTGTTCCACACAGCAAAGGGTCCCCACTTTGATTCCCAGGCAGAGCACATGCCTGGATTGCAAGCCTGGTCCCTGGCTAGGGCACGTGTGAGAGGCAACCGATCAATGTTTTTCTCACACATGCACCTTTCTCTCCTTCTCTTTCTCTCTTCCTCCCTCTCTCTCTAAAAACAAATAAATAGAATAAAAGACAGAAAACTGTACAAGATCAACAATTAAAATAAAAATTAAAAAAATAAAAAAATAAAAACAAATAAATAAAATCTTTTAAAAAGGTACTTCTTGTAATGTATTTATATAATGTATCTAACTTTAATATCAATTGTAATATTTTGCAATGTATTCTTTTTTATGTTAATGTTGTATAATGATTTATTCGGGAAAAAAATCCTGGTAAGTGTTGCCCTTTCCAACAGTTCTATCTATCTATCATCTATCTATCTATCTATCTATCTATCTATCTATCTATCTATCTATCTATCTATCATTATTTACTTACAATGTAGTGTAACACCACAGCAGAATGTTAAAAAATAGAAACAGTGCGCAATGAGTGAGAACTTGCTCATCTTTTTGAAATGAAAGTTTTATCTTTATAATTTTTTGTAGATGCATTCTATTCCTAGAAATGTAAATCTATGAAATGTATGCTGTATTTTTAGTTTTCCAAGTCCTTATTCAGGAATAGGTTTGGAAATTTAATAAACTTTTTGTCATCTACTAAGAATAGTAGATGGAGTTGAAATAGTGAATAGCCTTAAAACAACAAGTACTTAGCTGGTATTATTTTCTGACACTTTACATAAATTTTCCCACCTTTATTCATAAGGGAGCAAAAAGATTCTAATCTTTTTTCTCTTTCTTTTTTCTTTCTTTCTTTCTTTACTTTACTTTACTTTACATTTATACAAATTTTTATAAGGGTTTGGGGTATGTGTTACCTTGCACTTTATTTCAAAATAATATATATGATAACATACACTTAGTAAATCTCATTTCATTTTATTTTTATTCTTGAATTATAATTGATGTAAAATACTTTATTAGTTTCAGGTGTACAATTTAATGATTAAACATTCATATAATTTACAAAGTTATCACCATCATAAGTCTAGTACCCATCTGATACTACACATAATTATTACAATATTATTGACTATGTTCCCTATGCTGTGCTTTATATCTACATGACTATCATTTTAACTGGCAGTTTTAGTGTTGATATTTTCAAAGAAATAGTTCTTGGTTTTAGTAATAAAGCTTGACATTTTTTATTTCTTTTCTATTTTATTATCTTGCATGTATTTAATAATTTTATTTGTAAGTTAGCTTATTTCTCCTATGTGTTTATCTACCATTTTTATAATTTATGAATAAGTAAAAAATAGCCACAAATTTAAAAAATAATGTGTAGAAACCACATCTATTTTATAAATACATTAAAATATAGAAACTGAGAATATTGATATTAACAAGAAGAAAATTAAATTCTGTTTAGCCACTTTAATAGTTAAGAGCATAATTCTATTTCTAATGATACCTATTTATATATAAAACATATCAGACATATTAGTGGTGTCTAGTTCAGTATCTATATCACCACTTATCTATCTCATTCTCTGTGCATTTTATATATGTTATGTAGCCTGGAAAAACTTTTTCAACTATTTTACATAGTAATCTAGCTAAACAATTAGGTAAATATTTCAATGAAGAAAAGAAAAGAATACATTACATTTTGCAGCATTTGTTTCAAATAGAAATGGCCAATTAATCAAGAGTAGCTGTTAAATATTTTTAATGGTAGAAAGAATTGTACCCTAAGAATGTGTGTTAGCTAAATACAGTCTCTAGGCATTATCACAAAAATGTGTTTTAATGTCATTTTGAAAGCATAAGAGTGGAAAAAAAACAGAGCTTATTTACAGATAAAGAGATTAGAGAAGATGGAATAATAATGAAGTGGAGGATTCAGGTAGAAATGATAGATTATAAAACTAAGTTCTTTATACAATAGGGGAAAAAAGTTCAAAGCATAAAAAGACCATTTACCAAATAAAAGAGTGGGAAATCAAAGCTTGAAATAAAGGAATAATAATGTCAGCTGGTGTGGAAGAGAATTCATGTTGAGATACGATAAAAATAATGTCATTCAAAATTCACTTCTAAAAGAGAAGAAAGTTTAATACATTATGTAATTTAAAACTAGAAAAAATATACAGATACATCAGGAGAATCTATTTGAAATTCAATTTCTCATCTAATCATAAAGTGGAAAATGTCCTTTTGTTTGAAATGTTCTTCACTTGGTATACCAAGATATTATGAGAAGCTAAAGCAAAAAATATTTAAGGGATTATGGTAATGGCATTTGAAATAGCGTGAAGAAATGATAGGATTATCATGAATAAAAAATGTCATGAACTGTACTTGAAGTTCTATTTCTTATTTTATGAGTGTTTTGTAATAGCAAAGTATACTTTAAATGGAATATATAAGGGACTACACTAGATTGGAATCCTTGCAAAGAATTGTTTGACAGATCCTGTTTTTGAATGCTGATTCCTTCCATTTTTAGTTATAATTATGCATATATTTTTACCTCTGACTCATTCTTTAGCTGTCAACCAAGCAACTCTTACTGGATATTATAGCAATCTCAAATAATTAGAAGAAAATCAAATGTGTTCTATAAAAACCTAAAGAAAGTAAATCTATTAGGTCCTATTCATGTTTATGATTAAGTTGAAGAAAAAACTAATTTAAAATGAAATAAAAAGGCTTATTTCACTTTTCCACGTAATGCATTATACACACACACACACACACACATGTATACATATATACACACACGCATACAAATATCTGATTCACAATATATTTTCCACTGGTATGTATTTATATTTTGTACATGTTTTCTAAAATCCTTAAGAAATTAACCATTTAAAAAAGTACTTAGTGTGAATTTACTTTTGGTTTGGAGAGAGGTATGCATTTTCAGATGACATTTTTATACTAGTATTATGCTATTGTTATTAGTTTTTACTAGCTTGTAAATGGCGAATGTTCCCCTCATATTTTCAAGACAGCATCCATCCATAATGGGATTTAACATGAATGAGGCAAAGTAAGAATGAATAATATTATTATGATTACTAAGTGTACCAATTCTAAACATAAATATGTGTGCCAAGATCAATTCTAAACATATAATGTGACTTCAAAATATGTGATATTGCCTTATTTATAGAAAATCATTATTTTTAGGTTTAAAAAGCATTAACATTTCTGTTTAGAGTTAAATCTCCACTAAATAGAGAGCTAAATAAGATTGGAGTGCAGGGAAACTGGCTAAAACATGTAAAAATGAACGCTACATCTATCGCTCAATTTCTCCCTTTCTCTCCTTCCCTCCCACCTACTCCCTCTCTCCCTTCCTTTTAGTGTTTGAAAAGATTTTGTAATGTTTTAGTAAAAGATATAAGAATCCCTACTAAAGGATTTGTACTTTTTCTGGGAATATATTTTACGAAGTCTTCTTGTAGTAGAACATGATGCCTAGGAACTGGGTGTTGCCCAAACTCAAGGCTTAGTTAAGAAGAAAGATCACTTGAAAATAAAGATATGACAATTTCGAAGTCTTTAGGGTGGGGGAAGAAATCCCTCTAGGATGAATTCAAAGATAAAATCACCTCTCCATCTCCTCCTTCCTGATTTGATGACTGGTATTTGACCCACATCTAGTAGAGTAAACATATAATTTCATGGCCAAACAAAGAGATGTTCAAGATTTTTTTTAAAAGGGTACTGTTAATACTTATTTTCAAAATCTGAAGCAAATTAAGACTGTTCTGGCAAATTAAGACATAATTTAATCCTAATGAGGGAACATCCGAAGAAGACAAAAAGCCTAACAGTGGATATTAAATCATTTGTTATGTATGCATCGTTTAAATCCCACAAATATATATAAACCATTCGTGAAATTTGAAATGGTTATTAATTCATTAATGTATTTGTGGAAGTGTGGACTAAAAGAGATCACATGTGTTGTTATGTTGGAGATGAGGGTCAGAAACTGTAGATATGAAGGTTAAGGGAAGACATTAAACCCAGGTTCTCATCCATGCCCAAGGTTATCCCACTAACAACGAGTGAATAGCCACAACTACTTGAGCGTTTGTGCCTATGTGTGTTCATAGGAGCAGACATTGGCACAGACATCTCCCTTTATGCCATTTCTGCTTCAATTGCCACAGCGCTGCATTCCTCTACTTTACAGCCAAGATTTCTGAAGATTCTATTTGCCTTTATTGTTTCATTTGTTCCTACAGTGGGACTTGTGTTATTAAACTCTTTTTACTATGCTTAACCAAGCAACAGGCATTCTCCCACCTTCCTCCCTATTAATAGAAAACTGAAATGTTTACATGTGCTGGGAAAAGATACCTTGATTTCAAGAAAGAATGTACCAGCTTCATTTGCAGTTGTGGGCATATCCCCATGAAATAATAGGACCTTTCTTCTGGAAGTTTACACAGTTTTCCCTTAGAAGAGGGGCATGCCTGAGAGAAAGGAGAGCATTTACCATTGTGTTTCTTTCCTCCTGCCACAAAGGCAACAATAGTTGTGGTGCCATAGCAACCATCTTGGGACATAAAAAATGAACTGGTGGGTTAACTGCAAAAACACAAGAGAGTAAGTGGATAGATACCAAGCTGTTGAAGACATTAGACCACCAACCCTGAGACCACTGATTTCCAGATGACAGACTGACTAACTCTGAATCTTTTCCTAAAAAATGATTTCTCACTCACTTAGAAATCCATTCAAATGCATATGGTTTAGTGTTGGGTCCTAATGAGTTGGATTTAGGTAAACAAATCATCCATAAATAATTATAAGCAAAATTAGAAAGATTAAAATTCAAAACAAAATTAAAGATGTGTTTATTAACACAGAGGGAAAAACTGTGACTGAATGTCAGGCTAACTTAGGAGCTAAGGGGAAGCTAGGTCGAAATGTAACACCAGCAGAATACACTTTCAATTTTTCTGAGAGAAATTATTTAACTTATTCTTGCATTGCATCAAATTAATCTTCAGCTATATCATTTACCCTTCAATGGATTTGTATTTATATTTTTGGCAAACAAGTTTTTAATTATTAATTTTTTGTTTCTTATTTCCTTATTTAACATGATAGACTATTAATTTCCCATGAGAGTGACACTGTTCCAAAATAGGTTTCTGGAAAAACATTAGATTTGTATCCCTCTGTGTATATCCTTCCCTCTCATTTTACACACAAATTCTTAAAGATGGATACCCTTACTTATTTGCCCGTTCGTTTGCTTTGAGGATTCTGTTCCAGCCTGAAGTCTATCTAACAGGGTAATTTTTCTTAAATGTTTGATTAATTTAGACTGCTGGTTTGTATTTATAAACTGTTTTCAAGGCTGTTCAGTATCCATTGCTTAAACTGGTTTCTCCACACATGCCATATCACTGTTCCTCCTGAGTGAGCACAGATGAGGATTACAGAAGACTTGATCACCATGAGTGGGAGTCCACAGATGAGCTGTCTGTTCTCTGTGTTTGCAGAGAGGGTCCCTTCCAGATTTAGAAGATCTCTGTCCATCATAGTATCACATGATATTATGTGGCATTGCTCTAGGTTTTCTCCTCACATTTCAAATTTCCAGAGGAGAATTTTTCTAAAGCAAAATGTCCCCATAGCATTTATTGGTAGAGCTTTTCTTTCTTTTTACAAGGCTTTATTGTGGGAAAAAATGCTGCAATTCAACTACATATAGGTTATTATTCTGTATCCCTAGTACTAATCATTTCAACATTTTTTCTATTAACTGACCCTGCACCACAGTTCTTTCTGTTTCTGTACTTTAAACATTATGTATGTTTTTTAAATACACTTGTCAGATTTTCATTCATTTACCTATACTGAGTTCCGATTCTCTCAGCTTTATTATGTTACCCCATCAATCAAATACCATCCACTTTATAACTTTTTGATGTTTCTATTTTGATACAGCATCCTTGCTAGTAGGTCATGCTGCTATGAAATCACTTGTATTGTTGTTTTTGTTACTCATTCTATTTTGCAATAAGATTTTGTCAGGCAAGGAAGACTTCATGGGCTGAATGTGTGTTTGTCCTAAAATTCATATGTTGAAGGCTTACCCTTCCATCCCAATGTGATGGATTTTAGAGATGGGGCCCTTGAAAGAAAATTTGGTAAGAAGGTCAGGAAGGTAGGGATTTCATGATGGGATTAGTGGTCTTACAAAAAGAAACTTCAGAGCTCTCTCTCTCTCTTTTTCTCTCTCTGTCTGCCCCCTCTCCTGTTTCTCTCTCACTTTCTCCATTCTTCCCTCTTTCCCTCTCTGCCATCTTTTCTGTGCGCACACACAGCAGAGGCCACATGAAGACACAGAAAAATGGGGTCATCGCCAAGTCAAAAAGACAGTTTATATCAGAACCTGACAATGTGAGCACCCTGATCATGGCATTCTATTCTTCAGAAAAGTGAGAAAATAAATCTTTGTTGCTAAAGCCACCCAGGCTATGGTATTTTGTTATGGCAGCTAGATCGAACTGACTGACACACAAGATAAATGAATGGTTTAGTCATTGTAACTGGAAGCCACACATCATTTTTGTACTCTAACCACTACTGCTTTCTTAAAATGCGGTTTGAACTGCCACCTTCTCCATTTCTTCTTCCTCCTCCCTTTCTCCATCTTTTGCTTCTCCCTTTCTTCATCTTCATCCTCCTCTTTCTCTATAAAATAGCCTTCACATTTCCTGTTTTATGTTGGTTTTTTTACTGATGGTCCTTGTCTATAGTTCTTCCTATGTGCACATTTTTAATGTTAATGTTTCAAGAATCTTTATTGTATACAATTCACTCTTTCCTCAGCAAAACCCATTTATTACCCTGGCTCCAGTTAGTACTTCTTTGCTGACTAATTCTGAATTTAACGCACATGGGCCTTTAAAGCCAAAGTCAAAGGTTCATATTTTATTCTCAGTATACTGGGAAGGCACTAAAAGTCTTAAGCATCTAAGTTCTCTGATCTCCCCTTTATTTTGTAGAGGACCACACAGTTTTTTAGGTGGAAAAGAATAAATGCAATAAAATTTGGAATTTACAAATTCTACTTCCTTTACATCTCGAACATATTCCCCGAATGGAATCTCACTGGTTCAGATTTGCCCAATTATTCTTGCTCATTGACCCTTTAAACAAACCCTGCCTTATAGGAGAGATGTAGAGATTTTTTATTAAGCCAAGATGACCTTCTTTAAATAAGATAGGCATTAAGTACTCTATCATTATGTATTTTGAAATTTCATATTTTTGTAAGAAGCAAGGAAGAAATAAAATCTGATTTTAGAAACAGCAATGTCCATTACAGTTTATGAAGGTAATACTAGGAAAGTAGGATGAGTTGCTAGGGATCTATTACAGCATTCTAGCTGCATTATACATTTAAGTTTTGCTGAGATTTTAGGCAAGGAGATAGAGAGAAGAAGACATATTTGTGATATATTTTGAGTGCAAGATCAACAGGACTTGTGGATTTACTAAATATGGTGAGGAAAGACAAAGAGTAATCATGGAAGTGGTGCCTTCTACATGGATGGAGAACACTAAGGAAGAACATGTTTTGGGAGAAACACAATAGTTTATTTTTGCTATGTTAGACAAAAAAAAAGCTTATAATATAGTTAAGTGAAGGGAGTAAAGGAGGAACACACTATAGATTTGGAAACTTCCTGTCCCTATTTGGCAGAGAATGAGGCTTATCTGGCAAACATCAACATGGAAGGGAGAAAGGCCAAAACTGAGTCATAGGAACTAAGAGATAGAGGTCACAAGGGGGGGGGGGTTATCTATAATATCAAAATCTACAGAGAGGTCATGTAAGATAAAAATAATGGTGTCTTTAGTGGCTTTGAAATATAAAGTTTCAATTTACATAGTTTGTAGCTGATAAGAAAAATAAATAAGCAATTAAAGTAAATACTGTTTAAAAAACAACTTCTAAGATTTTTGTCCATGAAACAAAATTATGGTCAATTGGCACAAGTTGACAGGATACTGAGGACAAGGAGAGGACTGAGGTTTGTGATCATTGTATAGTAAAAGAATGTAAGAAATAGTGATAATTCATCCTGGAGTGAGCAACGTAGACATACTTTCTATATTAAAAACAGTTAGCTTTTTTATTCTTTAAGTGTGTAGTATCTAGGAGAGTTAAGTGTCATTGAATAATAAGACCAAGACATGAAATGTCCTGTGCAGAAACTACTAAGAAAACAAATGAATTACATAACAATGTAAGCTTCTTGGCACAAAATCTACAGAAAGACCCTGTTGAAATGCAAATGTCTTTATTATGTTGAATCACATTATATCTCATAAACAGTGTAATTCACATAAATCTCATGAAAACTGTTTGTGTTGAGAAACTACAATATATTAATATAAGAGCATGCATATATTAGATAATGCCTTTAAAGACAGCTTTATAAAGATACTGCATTTCATTTTCCATTTAATGTTTGCATTTTGCTAGTTTCTAATAAATTAATCTATTCCAGAGACGTGAACTACCAGATTTTCAAAGGTGATAATTTGCATGATTAGAAACTTGGTCATGATCAGAACAAGATTTATTAAACAAACAAAATCTGATGAAATGTTGATTCCTTTATTTGGTATACTGATATTTTCATTAACATGAGTGTTCAGAATATTTTTATTAAATATCTATTTATCAAAATATTTGGAAACAATAATAAATTTGATATAAATAATACTTTAAAACATGTAAAATATAAACAGTCCAAATTGTTGAATTAATCTGAAAAATTACAAGTTCTCAATTATAAAATCAATTACTTTCTCTGTACAATTCTTAATTCACATCTGTGACAACATCCAATATGGTTATTTTCAATAATTTCATATGGGCTAATGTGAATGCCCTGCAGTCAAAGACAACCAGGAATACAACTATATGTAAACAAGTCATGTTATTTTCTTGTAGCATCAAGAGAGAACTGAATTGAATGGTGTCAGAAAGTGGGAGTGATTCTCTGATTGAGTATTCTACTAAGTTCTATGTAGGAGGGAAGACAAGACCCAGGTGCAACTTTGACTGGCAAAGAAATAACCATCACTCATATTAAAGGGGAGAGGGTACTTTTGTGTTTTCAGCTTGAACAATGTTTGGTCTGTATTCAGACATGATTGTGTAGTACTGATGTTTCTGCCTCCATCCATCATGGTCAGGGTGGTTTTGCCTGATGTTGATGTTCTGTGAAATTGCTTATGTTCAACAGGACAAAAAAACCTGCTGTGAGCTCCAGACAAGCCTGTAGCAATGCCAGCTCCCAGCTCAAACTACCAGGCAAGCTATTGGATGTTGTATGGGCCCCTTTTCTCTTTACTGATACCAATAAGAAATATACTATTAATGTCTAGCTCCTCTCCTCTATAAATCTGATGAATAGTTGACTATAAATATCTATAACACACATATATATATGTATGTATGAAAATTTATAGTCCATATACCTGAACTTAAATGGTCAAGTCCACAGTAACAATGATCAACAGCAAAAATTGCCTTCACAGTGAGAAAATGTGAAAAATCACCTGTGATCAATATTAATAAGAAATAGAAATACTAAAAGTCACTAGAATGAAAACCTAGAGCACAGAAAATGACAATAAAGGTCAACATCAGAGACACTGAGATAATTATCGAGAAAATTAATTACAGAATGACATTTGAAGTATATCAACAAGCTACATTTAATATATTTTGAAATACAAAGAAACAGGAATAATCAAGGCAATCTAGAAAATAAAAAATCCAGAGAGCATACATTTCTAGAATTATAATTGCTATAAATCTATATTAATTAAAATAATCTAATACTAGAACAAAGAAAACTAATCAAATAGAAGAAAAATCTGAGCAATATAATCAGACACAAAGTGATGCATAGTATGTGACTCCATGTATAAACAGTTCAAAACTGTTCAATAATCCCTAGTATAGGAAGTCCAATAATGTATCTCCTTAGGACTACAGAGTGATTGGAAGGTCTTACAAGGGAAACTGTGGGTATGTTTCTTCTTTTTTGGAAGTATGAGGTCTGTCCGAAAAAAGTCCAGCCATTGTTAATATAACAAGAACCATTTTTGCAACATCCATGTAACTTGGCATCCAGGGAGAGTAGACTGGAATGCAAATGCCTGAACAATGTTGACTTCACTGAACTAGTCAGTGGGGGCAGTAGATGCCACTGAGTGAGCATGTGCCCTGTGTGGTCATGGCATTCCAAATGACTGAATAAGTAGAGCAATGAATATGCATCGCATTTTGTATTAAGCTTAAACATTCCTCCACAGAAACTATTTGGATGATTCAGAAGGCTTTTAGGGATGATGAAATGAGTGCAGTGCAAATAAAAGTGTGGCACAAATGCTTCAAAGATGGTCAAAAATCTGTTGGGAGTGATCCATGTTCTGGAAGACCTGCATCAAGCAGAACACCTGAGAATGTGGAACATGTACGGGCTGCAGCCAACAAAGATCAGTAACTGACAGTGCAGGGACCAGAAACTGATCTGAGGATTCCAAAAACTACTGTGTCCAAGATTTCGATTCAGGATGTTGGCATGATTCTGCACAGGATCTTGGAAACGTGTCATGCCAAAATTTTGTTCTGCAGCTCCTGCCACCAAAGTAGAAGAAACATTATGCTATTGCTAATGACTTGATTCAACATGCTACCAATGAACCAGATTTTCTCAAGAAGCTCTAAACTAGAGATGAATCGTGGGCCTACAGATCTCATGGATCCAGAAACGAAGGCCTAATGGAAGTCGCCTGGTTCTCCATGCCCAAAAAAGACACAGCAAAGTCACAGCTAGATCAAAACCATGTTAACTGTGTTTTTTCATTTGGGAAGGCATTGCCCATCATGAATACCTTACTACAAGCCAAATAATTGATGAGATGTATGAGTATTACCTTGATGGTTTTCATTGGCTGAGAGATGCAATATGTTGAAAACAGTGACAGCTATGGACAACTGGTGACTGGTTGTTTGTTGAGCTCCAACAAACAACATGCTTGCTTATGCCTCATGTCTTGTGCAGAGAATTACAGTATATGACTCAGGTGACTCAGTCCCTCTACAGCCCAGATTTAGTGCCCTGATACTTCTTGCTTTTCCCAAAACTGAAATTAACTTACATGGGAAGAGATTTCAGGACATTGATAAAATTCAGAAAAATACAATGGAGCAGCTGATGAAGAGATGCTGGCAGAACTACGTGAGGTCTCAAGGTGCCTACTTTGAAGGGTACTGAGATATTATGGTCCTATGTACACTGTTTCTTGTATCTAGTACCTTCCTCAATAAATTTCTATTTTTCGTAGTACGTTGCTGGGTACTTTCAGGGCAGACCTCCTATATCAATCTGTATACTTTTGATTTGTATTTTTTTCCGTAGAAATGTTATACTTGGAAAATGTTCACATTAAACATCATTTTCTCAGTTTGGTCTTTTCTTGATGTGACCCACTTTCTGCTCTTTAAAATAATCCTATTGTTAATTTCTCCATGTATTTTATTTTTAAATCTGTATATAGAAATAACACAATAATGAATTATTTTTAAGTAAAATCATAGTTGTTCCACCTATAACCAATTATTGTATACTTTGCCTTTATGAATTAATGTTGATACAGAATTTATGTTGGTAATGGTACTAACCTAAACCTTATTAAAATACTTAAATTTATCTTTCGTATCCTGCTCCATAGCTTTGTAAGTAAGCAGGATTAACCAGTGGGGACTTCTGATGATAATATATTGGTGAAAAGAATAGGCTATACATGCATTCACATTTTTATACAAAAGTTAATAAGTTATGTCAAAAGCACAGCAGTCAGAAAAACCCATGTTTAGTGGATTTCTTGCCCTTTTATGTGAGAAAGTGGAGTGGACCAAGAATTCAGCATTTGAACAAGTGAACTTTAAGTTCTATGTAAGGCTCCACTGTGCAGATATCACTTCCATTTGCCTTGCTAATGGGTTTGCACCCCATGCATTGACGATATAAAGAGAAAAGCTATTTGCAAATGAAGTAAATAGCACTTAGAAATGTAGCCGCATGTGGTAGAGCTAAAATCTATTCAGAAAATGTCTGTAGATGATTTGAGGACTAAAATGAGAAGGAATAAAATTGACCATAAAACATATTTATGTGTTCAAGTTCTAATAATATTTTTTAAAGATTTTCATAATTATTTATAGAACTAAACAAATGGAAATTAAAACAGAGCCAAGTTCATGAGGGCAATGGAAACAATAAACAAGCAGACGGGTCACTTTTGCATTAACTGGTGTCCATAAGATATAATAGAAGTAATTGCCTGATTCCTTGCAAAATTTGCATAACAGAAATTTAAGATGGTTGTACCACACAGAGAAGAAAATCAGGAAGCTTTATAACTTATCATCCAGGAAAGACTTCCTTATTGCCAAGTTATGCCCATAGATTTTCTATATTATAGTGGAAATGTAATGAAGAGAGATGAATTTAAGGGCCTTATTAAAGCACAGAAATGAACAGTTTTGTAGAATTGTTCTGGGTAGCAAATTCTCTCTAGGGAGTTATTGTAACTCAGCAGAGGAAACAAAGGATAGAAACAATTGTGCTTTGCAAAAATGCATGTTTGAAAACATTGAGTATTACTTCAAACCATGTTCTCTTTTGGGTCTGTATTAATACATCTGTGTTAAAATATTTCAATTCCTTTGCCAGTTCTTCTGTCAGCAAACTGTGTGTATTCTCCTTCTGGGGAATAGAAAGTTCTTTTAATCCCAGGTTTTAAAAATTAAGTTAACATTAATTGGGATTAAAAAGAGTTTTAAAAGTTTATTATAACTAAATTGTTCTATCTCTTTTTTAAATATGTATTATTGAATATGCTATTACAGTTTTCCCAGTTTTCCTCTTTTGCTCCTCACCACCTGGTACCCCCCTTCCCTCCAGCAACTCTCTCCTTAGTTCATGTCCATGGGTCGTGCATATAAGTTCCTTTGTCTTCTCAATTTTCTATACAATCCTTGACATTCCCCTGTGTATTTTGTACTTACCAATTATACTTCTTAATCCTTGCACCTTTCCCCTATTATACTTCTTCCCCCACCCAGCTGATAACCCTCCAAATGATCTCCACATCTGTAAATTCTGTTCCTGTTCTGGTTGCTTAGTCTTCTTCTTTTAGATTCAGTTGTTGATAGTTGTGATTTTTTGCCCTTTTAATATTCATAGTTTTGAAAACTTATTTGAAAAAGTAATGAAAGAAAACTTTCCTGATTTGGTGAAAGAAATAGACGTACAAGTTCAGGAAGCACAGAGTCCCAAACAAGTGGGACCCAATTAGGAACACAAAAAGACACACCATAATTAAAATGTCAAAGGTTAGAGATAAAGAGAGAATATTAAAAGCAGCAAGAGAAAAATAGATAATTACCTATAAAGGCGCCCCCATAAGACTATCATCTGACTTCTCTAAAGAAACTTTGTAGCTAGAAGGGACTGGTAAAAAGTATTCAAAGTGATGAAAAGCAAGGACCTACAACACAGATTATTCTATCCAGGCAAAGCTATCAATCAGAATATAGAAGGGCAGATAAAGTGCTTCCCAGATAAGGTAAAGCTAAAGAGCTAAAGGAGTTCAGTATCACCAAGCTATTATTACATGAAGTGTGTAAGCGACTTAAGAAAAATAAGAAGATCAAAACTGCTTTCTCTATCTTTTAAGCTCCAAAAAAAAAAAAAAAAAAAAAAAAAAGCAAATAGCCACCAACTGGGAAGAGGATTCATGGTGTTTAGTTAAATGCAGAAAAGGTTTATTGAGGTCAGAGGCTTACACTACAGTGGAATACATATATGTCTATATCAAGTTAATTTTTGAAATATATACACATGTGTTTGTGTGGGTTTTTTATGTATATGTATGTATGTTAATATGCATGTTTGTATGTACAACTGAGCCTCAAACTACCTTGTACCTGAGGCTGATGTTTCTCTCACTTAATTCGTAACACCACTCTACTGCATTATAATACTGTGTATCCAGTTTTTTTTGTTTTTTTTTTTGAGTTTTTAGCAACTGATGCCTGAGAGAGAAAACATACCTGTGTGGGAAAACTGCATCTGATACTCTTTGACCAGAAACATTTTAGCAGTCTAGTTTTCCCCAGAGTAGATTATGAAATGGAACAAGGATCCACTGTATTTATCTATATTGCCCTTCAAATGAAACCTTGGTATGCTGTCACTTTCCCCAGGCCACTACAATTTACCTTGCTTGTTATGTAATGTTTCAGCACCCATATGTATGGTCTTTTTTTTTTTTAATATATATATATATATATATATATATATATATATATATATATATATCAATAGAATTAACTTTCTAGGAAGAAGTTGCCATTGCGGGTTAATTCACTGTCTTGGCCAAAACAAGTAACCTGTTTGTAAACTTCGTTAAGTGCAAATTGATTATAAGCAATCAAAACAATTAAATGAAGAGACTCATTCTTTGATACCATATAGACTTCTTAAGTTTATATATGTGGCGAGAGTGAATAACTTTTAACAAGTTAAACAGCTTATATTCTTTAGCAAATGGTCATAGCCATTTTTGTGAGATGATGATGATGGCAAGTAAATACACCCACGCATATAATGCTGCCATGTGCCAGACACTGACTATATATATATTAGTTCGTTTAAACATTGCAACAAAACTTAGAGGTAGGTGTTAGTCTATATGATATTTGGGAAGTGAAGTACTAGAAACATAAAGAAAGCTATAATCTAGTAATCTCTAGCAAGTGACAGAACCAGGACTCTAACTGAGGCATTCTTACTCTAGTCACCATGATCTTGAACCCTATTTATTCTGCCCTTCATTATATATTGATGTTACTACATGACAACAATCTATGCACTTTCTCTTTATGCATTGTCATTCAGTAGGAAAACTGTTAAAACATCCAGCAATGTTTTAATTATATATTAATGCACTCTATGGATCAAAATTTTATACAAGTTTGAATTTTTATCACTAAAACTTAGTGGAGCATAAATATACAAGTACATGTATGTGTCTGTGCATTGTGTCTGTAAAACAAAGATGAAAAAGTCTATAAATAAGTTCACCTTAGTATTTCATAAACTAGTGGATGAGAAAGATAAATATATAAATATTTTCTATATTTAATTTTCCTCATCCATGTTGAGGAAATGATAAGTATTGTAATCATACTTGTATAATTATATCATATTATAAATTAAAATCTACATGACACAAATACCATTTTAGCTTTCACATTCAACTTGTAATTATTTTCTATAAGGAAGGGTATTTTTGATCAATAAAGGCTTATATACTTCAAATTTATGTTGAATTATTTTAGTGAAATTAACTTAATTCATTTGTAATTAATTACCAAAATAACAGTAATTTTTAAGCGGAGATATTTTTTTTCTCTGGGATGAACTTGGGTTTGACTTTTAGTATATGAGTAGTAACCCCTGTATCCATTCCATGAATTGGTTACTCATCAGCATAAACCCATGATTTTTAAAATATACTTTTTTTACATTTCTATCAATCTTCTATCATCTATCTATCTATCTATCTATCTATCATCTATAGGCTTTAAGCACATGTTAATTCTTAAACTCCCTGCATCAATTCAAGTAAAGTATCAATAATTGAGAAATATATCTGCATAATTCAGTCCCTAATTATCATTTTGGCTACTTCATTTTCACCATCTGAAGGACAAATGGAAAATGAATCACATGGCAGAAAGAAAATGCGATAAATTTGTTCCTTAATTACAAGTTCATGTAACCTTATCCTTCTTATTAATATAAACATTTGGAATTGTGATTAGCAGATTAAAATATAAATTTGAAGAAAGTAGTTGTTTAAATGGTATATAATGAAATAAAATGTTTTTTAAAAGCTTTTGTACAAAATGCTTTCCAAGAGATTTTTTTTTTCTGATGGCAGGGGGCTGACCTAATTAAGATGCCTACCTAGACTAAATGCCTATATATTTTCAGTCTAAATTATCTAAATGATTTTGTGTGATGGCAGCTAGGAAAATATAAAAACTCGTGGGGAATTGATCTGGCGACCTCTGCTTCATTAGCTGAATACATTTAATGAACTGAGTTAGCAGGGTCCCAGGAAAGATGGAACACTTGTCGTCATTACTCATCAGCCTGCATATAGATATTTCACTGTAAAGAAAATAAAAGCTACTTCAGTGATTACGTCCTTGGTTATAAAAAGGTAGCTCATCTCTGCCTCTTTTACTTTATTTTTAGATATATATGAAAACATCCCTAATCCCCTCTGGTCTTTTTCAGCTGATTCTTACTTTTTTATTTCATAAATCACAAATGTGTAGCCGTTAATGACCCATACAATAAAGTATAGACATTAGAATGTTTAATTGGTTCTTTCTGAATTCTTTCTTTGTACGATATATGATATAAGTTTCGAAGTTCTCAGTTTGATATCTAGGCATTGAGAATTTTGGTGTCACCTTATCATCAAAACATTATCAATGATAAATTTACGTTATTATATAAAATGTTTTTATCTGATAGAGTCTTGAGTAAACTATCAAAATCCCAAAAGCCTTGAAACATATATTAGGTAACAAATTATAATAATAATTCCCTAATTATAAATATAGTGTTGAAATTTTTGAAATTTATTTTTTGTACTGTAGGAATGAAAATCTGCTGTATAATAATAACCAAGTATTTCAAAAAAATTAGCCTATGATATTACCAAGTTCAAAGGTTCATGACAGGTTATATTCAATTTTTTAGTAAACTTCAGGGGATAGTTTTAGAATGGAAGCAATGTCCTTGGGGATCTCCTTCTCTTTAGGTAAAGTATTCTTTACTTCCATTGTAATAATAACAAACCAATTTATCCTTAATAGGATCAATCTCCGCAGCAAGTATTGTGACCCTTTCTTTGCTTGTTAATTCAATGGCTTAAAAATCATGAAGAGTCCTTTATACTTGTTGCTCTAAACCGTTCCCCTTTTCCCCTGAAATTCCCTCCCCTCCCGCTCTGGTCACTGTCAGACTGTTCTCAAATTCAGCGTCTTTGCTTATATTATGCTTGTTTGTTTGTTTTGTTGATTAGGTTCCTGTTAAAGGTGAGATCATATGGTATTTGTCTTTCACTGCCTGGCTTATTTCGCTTAGCATGATGCTCTCCAGTTCCATCCATGCTGTCACAAAGGGTAGGAGCTCCTTCTTTCTTTCTGCTGCATAGAATTCCATTGTGTAAATGTACCACAGTTTTTTGATCCATTCATTAACTGATGGGCACCTAGGTTGCTTCCAGCACTTGGCTATTGTAAATTGTGCTGCTATGAGTGGAAATGGGAGGAAGGTGGGGAGGGCTGGGGTGGTGGGCTGGGGGTGGGGTAAAAGACAGAAAACTGTACAATATCAACAAGTAAAAAATACTGATTAAAAATAAAATTAAAAAATGGAAAAAATGAATAAATAAATAAAATATATTTTTAAAAAATCATGAAGAGGCCAGATGGCAATTTTAACTCCTAGTTTGAGGGAACCATTTTTCTGTTCCCTGGAACAAAAATTTCCAGTCAATCCTAAAACAATGGGGACATAAAAAATATTAAGTGGATCACTAGGAATAATAGTGAGATGAGCCACTGAGGCACCCTAGATTAACTAGAGTGTTTTCCTACTCCTGTGAATGGGTTTTCCATTGTGTTACATGGGCATAAATTTTTACATCATTATTTCCTGTTCCCGTAGTTCATATCGCTTGAGATATTTGAGTACTACCAGAGGAGAAACAGGCAGTCTCTCTAAAAGACAAAACAATACATTTTGCCATTAGAATGATTGTAGTTTCTGAGTTCTTCCTGTATTCCTTGTTACTTACTAAGGACCATGTCTATTCCTCAACTTTCACTGTTTTGATAAATATAGGGGCAAAAATGTCTTCTTAGGATAAAAACAGTCCTTACAGGCTGTGGCCTATTATTGAACTCATATCCAATAATCGATTTGAGAATTAGACAGCTAACCTCTAACTTGCCAGTTTTAGGCATTGTTTTTGATGATGCCAGTGATCTCTTGGAGCACAGACCATACCATGTCAGCTTCTCCAGCAGAGATATAACCAGGACTGTCACTCCACAGCCCAAGACTTGAGCAATACGTAAACTCTGTGTGTGTGGATTGAACATAGTTCTTCAGTTACCTGGTGTAGAAGTGCAGGACCCATTTTTTTCCTATAGGATAGTCATAGAAAATTTCAGGCCATTGTAGTTACTGGAATCAGCTACATATGATTCATGGTGATATTGGCTTTTGCAAGAGGTTTGTGTTTAACAGATGTTTAATTTAACAGATGTTTGGAAACAATGCTCTCAAAGATAATATGAAACCATACCAATGTACTGCTCAGTGGAACACAGCTGACTCTGACAAAAAGATGGAAGAGGAAATGTAAAGACTCTCTTGAGGAAGGTGTGGTTGGGAATCATGAGGCTGGGCATTCACTGGGGTCTGTTCTGTGAGCCTGAAGTAGCTGAGTCATGTGGAAGCAGAAATGGTGAGCCAATCCTCCTTGCCCTTCCCAGTTTTGTTAAGCACTTGATGACATCGACACTCTTTTCAGTGGTAGCCTCTATGGTAGTTTTTCCTTGTAGCAAGGTAGGATGTCTTTTATGTATGTTTTCAATTCCTCTTTTTCTAGCCAAAGTATTGAGCTGAGTATCTTCCATGTGCTCCTTATCTGTGTTCACATGAACGGAAATCCAAGTGGCACAGCAAGTTGGACAGACCATCAGGCTTTTCCTGCCTCAGTCCACGGGGTTGGTCCTATGGATTCAGTCCTTCAGCTCATACAGGTCTATGGTGTTCCACAAAGCTCTGCAACTTCTGAATATCCTCACAGGACCACTTTGTGCAGGGTAGCAGATTAGGCAGCTGGACCTTCAAGGGCTCCTAATATTTGAGTGTCCTGGAATCCAGAAAGCCGAGAATCACCTTGACTGGCTTTTGGGATTTAAAATAATCCATCAGAAACCTCTTGCTATTTCAGGAAGATCGTCTCTGTGGCACTGTGTGGCACTGTGTTACTGTTTCTAGAGCAGCCTGACCATGTGCTGATCAAAAAGGCTGACATCCTCTCCACTAATTCTGGGACCTGAAAGCTGCCTTTCTGCACAGGGACCATTAGACTAATTTGTGGCTTTTCCTTTTTCTGCCTTTGCCTATCTTGCCTCCCTCCCTTCTGTTCACAACTCCATTTTCATTTGAAGTTCCTTTTTACTTATGCGTGGGAGTAAAACTATGCATTTAGGTACTTAATATTTTATACCCAAATTCCTTATAGTTTGTGACTAACAACACTGCAAACAGTTTTCAAGAAATTGGTTAGCTACTAATGTTACCTATGAAAAAATCTATGAGGTGCTTAACATTTTTATAAGAAAATCATGATTGATATCTTCTATTTGGATTAGGTTATATCTTTACTGTTCTAAAAGGTATTGCATTTTTTAAAGAAAGATGCTTTTGTAAAACTCAATGATATTGATAAAAATTTTAGAAGGTGGAGATTGATATTCCTATAAATGATGTATATGATTTTTACCATAAACTATCATGTCTAGTGGTGTATTATTTTGAGTGCTTATATCAATACATTTTATTAATATTCTGGTTTCTTTTCTATAATGCTGCATAGTATGTATTATTCTATGAGTCTCTCCTTTCAGAGAATTTTTATCTCTTGTTAGTTTTCAAGGATGTCCAGGCTCACAGCAGCTGAGTTTTTTCCTACAAATTTTATGACTTTAAAGCCATTAGAAGAACATCAATGATTCCCTAAATTGGTTTTTTGGAGAAAATGTAATAAGTTTGATGAATTAAAATAAAAACGATAGAAACATAACAGCATATTGGATTACTTGTTAATTTTTCTTTCTCAAATATTTTATATTGAAGGGGATTGATTTGTGGAGTACATTTTCAAACCAATTTCACCTTTGTTTCTAGAAAAAATACATTTTGTCCTAGAAAGCTATTGACATTTCATCAGAGGAAATAGATTCAGAATTGCTGCCCAGTAAAATCTTTCTTAGCAATAGTTCTCTTTCACCAAAGACAGTGCAATTGACCTTGGGTCGGAGGATAAAAAGCTGCCATTATGAAGTGACAGAATAACTGGTTGTCTTTCTCTGCTAAGCTTTTTGCCATCAGAGTTCTTTCAGTCCCTCTTTCACACAGAGGAAGAATTAATCCAATTGCCACAGCAGCCTAGATTATACAATTAGTTTGTCTTTGTCAATAAAAGCAGAACTTCAAACAGATTCAGAGATCATAAACACGGATAAAATGGGACTTAAAAGCATCTTGCCATTTAAAATGTCACAAGCCAATTTTGTATACTCCAAATTGTTTATCTTTGGGCTCTGCCTCATTTAAAAATAGGAGGCCAGAATCCATTTAAATTATAACAGTTTCACAACAGCAATAGGAAAAAAAAAAAAAAAACCCTTCAGTTTTTCCTTTCCATATAATTAATCTAAATAGGTTTCTTTGAAAAGTTAACATAAGTGGAGTCATTTAAAAATAGAGCTAGAGCAGTAATTTCCAAGCAACTGTCCTGAATGTCTTGCTTCTTGAACCTTTGGAATATTTGAACTGGACAAAGTTACCATTGAACTGGACCAAGCAAACGTTTTCTTACAACTATTTGTAAAGCTAACAGGAAAGCAGACATCCTAATCCCAAGGACTGATGATTATGGACAATCCTTTTGAGTCAGTAACCAGCTTTGTACAGCTAAAGAGTAACCTAGATTATTAACATTAGTAGAAATTCCTTTCTGCTATTCATGTAATTAGTCCCCTTCCTTTTCCCATAAACCTTTTGCATTTAGCTCATAGCCAGGACTTAATTTGGGTTTCTGCCTGAATCTATTCTTGCAGATTGCAATTCTTTTTATCTCAAATAAATGCTTATTGCCTTTGGAAATTAAAGTCTGGAGATACCATTTTTAAAGAAATTTACAAGAGAGTTTATTAAGATAATGATTTGCAAACTAGGAAATCTAACCCTCAGGATGAACAGAGAATGGGTTTCAAGATGGAGGGGATAGGGCAGGGTTTATAAAGGCAAACGTTTCAAGAAGCTCATGATTAAAAAGGTGAGTTGCTAGGGGAAATGAGACCATAAACTTACATCATTTTTTCCTGATTAATAGTGGCAACTGGACTTTCAATTGTTGCCTAATTCAGTGGTAGAGCTAGTGGGGTTGTAAGGTGAGAACAATGGGTAATATAAGATTAAGCATTTATCAAATACTAATTTTAACCCAGGCCTATACAACGAAAAGGCCATCTTTGATCACACAAGTATAGTACAGTGAGTATTACCGAACAACAATGTGAGGAGTACAATTTTTCAAGCAGTACAGTCAGCACAGGGGCTGCTTGCTCTGCAGGCAGTTCCAAAGCCCAAAACGGCAGAGTTATGCTCTGCAAGTAGCTTCAGAGCTCAAGCTGCAAAAAGTCAAATATTGGGACACAGTTATAATATTAAGGTTCACATCAGCCCTCACCTCTTACTTTGGCCTTTACCTTTTAGGTTGATATTACATAAGTGGAAAACATCTGATATAGAGTAACCATTTAATTCCTTTAGAGAGGGAAAATGATTGTTTTAAGTGCAATAACTATTTATATCATATCATATTAAGTAAAGATCAAACAAGTATTTGACAGTTTTTATCTCCTTTGTAAGAAAATACAGCTATAAGAATATTACAGGAAGGAAAATTTACAATAATATAAAGAAAAATGAAAGAAAACTGTTACAAGCAGAAGGAGTGGGTACATTTTCCATCTATTCTTTGGAGGCTACTGAGTTTGGCCAGATTTCTCTGCAATGAATATTAATATTGATTTAGCACCTTCACCATGCATCAGGAACTCCATAAGTGCTTGCAGCCAGCATTTCGAGGCAGCAGTATTTTGAACACATACGTAGTATCTATCTTCTATACAATGAGAAGCCTCACTATGTTGTAGCAGGGATAAATGTGGTAGAACCCCAAGGATGCCCATGTCTTAAACACAGGAATTTGTGAATATGTTACTTTCTATGTCAATAGAGGCTTTGCAGATATGATTAACCTGAAAATCTTGAGATGGGGTATAGCCTGAATTATCTAGGTGAGACTAACACAATCAAAATTTTCCATATAACTGAAAGGGACAAGTCAGATGATGAGGGAAAGATACAAAAGGAGAGGTAAGAATCATGTGATTGTTGCTTTTCAGTATGCAATGGGGCCACAGGTCAGAGATTATGAGCAACATCTCAAACAGCGATTTTCAACCGGTGTGCCACCAGACATTTTAAAACATGCAATGCCTGACTGTGTAGTCAGGGGCATTAAACTCTTTCACCTTAGATTTTCAAGTTTCAAAAAAAAATGACAACAATCAACATGACAATAGCTTTCCAGTGTGAATGAATCAAAATTATGTGCATTTTTGTCAGGTTGACAAAAAGTGCATGTTTGAGGTGCTGTAAAATTTTGATAATTAGTTTATGTGTGCCATGAGATGAAAAAGGTGGAAAATTACTACTCAAGGAACTTGAAATTCCAAGAGAAGGAATTTTCCTTTTAAGCTTCCAGAAGGAACCTGGAGGGTCACCCACCAGTTGACACGTTCATTTTAGCCATGCGAGAGCCATTTTGAGCTTCTTACCCTCCAGAGCTGTAAGACATTTAATTCAAACTGTTGTAAACCACTATGGTTGTGGTAATTTTTTGCAGTAGCAGGAATTGAAGGTTAACAGACATATTTTCATCCCTACAACATTGTTTGTCTCACCGGGAAGCAATAACATGAAAGATATTCTGAAACTTGTATCAAGTTTCACTGTGTGATTGCCTAGTTTTCTGAACATAGTGTTTAATGATTTCAAAGTTTGTAACACTCCTATGTGAACAGACGTAAGGGTGTGTTTTCAAGGTCAAGCCAATGAAATTTTATGAGGGTTTAAATTGTGAGAAAGCAAGCATCAATCTGAGGTTTTGTTTTTGCTTTTGGCCTTATCAATTGTAAGGATGGAATGATTGGGTTTAATGGGGTTGAAGGAAGAGCAGGGGTGTCAAACTTCAGCCCATGGGCCGCATGTAGCCCCAGATGGATATGAATGCAGCCCAACACAAAATTATGAATTAACTTAAAATATTGTGAGATTTTTTTTTGGATTTACATGTCCTGATGTATTTAATGTGTGGCCCAAGACAACTCTTTTTCTTCCAGTGTGCTGCAGAAATGCCAAAATGTAGGACACCCCTTCCAGAGGGAAATGTCCCAAGTTTAGTTATATGTATTGTAAGTTTAAAGTGCCTGGTAGACACCTACACTAAAAGGTGTCTACATATTTGCATTTGTTTAGATTTTAGAGGATGAATGCATAAACCTGAGTGTTTTGAAGATACAGGAAGCAGTTAAAGCGATGGGGCAGGGTAAGATCACCCTGGGGGTAATTGGAGTGCAGACTAGAAGAGGTTCTTTGAACATGCCAAAGTTGGAAGCTTGGGAATATGAAGACAAAGTGGAAAAGGAGTTTGAGAATGAGTAAATGGCGAAGCAGGGGATATACACAGTGAATGAACACTTTCAAAGATAATACAGTAATCAACTATGCCAAATGTTGTTGAGGAGTTAGATGAGAACTAAGGTTTGCACTTTTAATTTAAGTATGCAAATATTATTAGTTACCTTCACAAAAATGGCATTGGGAAAAAAACAAAAAACACAAAAAGCAACTTCATAATACTCTCAAGACAAAATGCAGGTAAAAGAAGTGTAGACAACAACAAAATTAGGAAAAATGCAGGTCAAAAGGTTTTTGTGGCTTTTTTGTTTAATGTAGGTAAAATGTAGTTGTGTGCCATGGGAATAGTCCAAGAGAAGAAGGGAATATTACTAGAGTGATGTCTCTGAATATGTGAGAAAAGATAGGATCTGAAAAACAACTAAAAATTAGTTTAGAGCATAAGTGATCTAATAATTACAGAAATTAAGAAAGATCCATTAATTCAGCTGGTCATTATGTCCCTCTTTGGTGTGGAGTGTTTTCTGGCTCTGCTTAGCCCCTGGCACGGTTCTGTTACCCTGCTCTCCCATCAGGGGCCTGCATTCTGGGAAATAGCTCATGGCATGGTCTCTCCTCCTAGAAATACCTGCTTGTGCAATAGCCAGTTCTTTCTGCAATTCTCTTTGACCAAACTGTCATATAAGAAGACTATGTCACACTGTGGTTGGAGGCAGAGGCTCGAAGATTGATTTTGTTTAATTTCCTCACATATTAGTTTTGTAATGCTTAGAAGTATATTTTGAACCTAATAAGATGTATATAAATATTAGTTTTTCTTAGCCACTGTAACCTAAGTACAGTAAATAACTTGAATGGGCTTTAGAAAAATTAAATGAGATAATATTTATCAACCATTTATTTAATATCAAGTGTCTGATATTTATTTTTCTTCTGTTTGCTTCTTTGATGTTGGTCGAACAAATACAACATGATGTGATTCAAATGGTTAGTCTTCCTTGATCCATCCTACACGTATTCTGCATTCCACAGTTAAACTTTTGGTTCTCTTTCTAGAATTTTTCTTAAGTGATGCTATCAATTCCTATGGATTTAAATAAGGTCTTAGAACACTGACTTTTAAAAAGTATAGATCCAGAACAGAATGCTCTTCTAAACCTAAGCTCACACATCCGACTTTGCACTGATGTTTTCATATAGGCGCCTCATAGATATTTCAAAATTAACTTGAGCCCAAAGTATCACATCTCTGCACTTCAATTTTTCCTTCCCCTAAACCCACTATCACTCCTTCTATTTAACCTTTTCTATTTTAGTAAAGAAAATATAGTCTACTTGGTCAGTCAAGCTTGAAACCTAGAAATCATTTGTAATTTTCCAATACCTTTATAAACATTTTATATTTTTATTTATTTATTTTCATTGTTGTTCTATTACAGCTGTCCCAATTTTGCCCCCATTGCTCTCTCCTGCCCCTGTCCACCTCCCAGCTCCCTCAGTCAGTCCCCACCTGTTGTCCATTACCATGGGTCCTTTATACATCTTCCTTGACTAGACCCTGCTCCTTCTTTCCTCCATTATCCTTTCCTCCCCCTCCCCTCTGGTCCCTGTCAGTTTGTTCCTTATTTCCATGTCTCTAGTTCTATTTCGCTTGCTTGATTGTTTTGTTCATTAGGTTGCACTGCTAGGTGAGATCATATGGTATTTGTCTTTTGCTGCCTAGCTTATTTCACTTAGAACCATTTTAACGTTTCATCATTCAGGAGCTCTTATCAATTTACCTCTTTGTTGCGGACCATTCAGCCTGGTTTCAGGACCTGTAACCCTCACCCCATGGTGGGCTGAGAAAGAGCGAAGGGACCTGCTTCATCTGGGTCTGATCTGTTCTGTCAAGAGGACGTGAGCTGCTAAGAATACAAAGCTCATCTCCCTGGCAGGAGCACCTCTTCTGCCTCATCCATCTCTGGCCCCAATGCTTAGTCGGTTAGTTAATGCAGGTAAGACTCCTCATGGGAGGGGCAACCTAAGCCAGACATGACCACTTAGGAGGCCCTTATGGAAGGACTCGGGGGGCTGCAGCAAAGAGGGGGTGATGGATCCTCACCCCCCCCCCCCCCGGCTATTCTGATATAGCCCGAGTCCCCGTTTCCATCTGGGAGATGTCTTGTGCTTCCTGAGCCTAATCAGTTTAAAGCCTGAAACTATGATGGCCAGCAGCACAGCCCCTTGCTGGCCAGAACAGTTCCCCAGATGATCTGGCATAAGAAAGAATTCATAAAGTCCTGTGAAACCTGCTTTGCTAAGAGTGCTCTCATTTAAATGATAAAGGTCCGAGGAAGAAATGAGTATGTCTCCCAAAGTTTTGCAACCCCCTTTCCTGACAGACACTGACTCAGATTAAGCCCTCAGATTTCTTTGAAATGTTAAACCTGTATTCCTGTGTATTTGAACCCAATAAAAGCCCAGTGAGGAAGGAGCTCTGGGTCATTCTCCTCTGAGAGTTTGACCACCTTTCCTCCCCAAGCAGATCATGTCTTGGTAGTTTTATTTTCATCTGTGACGGAGGGATGGGGCTCTGCAGGTGGAGCCCTCCACATCTGGCACCCAGGACAGGGGCCCCCCACATCTCTTAATGCACCAATGCAACTTTCTCTTTTATTAATTTCCACTGCCAGCACCTTAGTCTTTACTCCAATCATCTCTCACTTCTATTATCTAACGCTCTCTAAACTGGATTAATTGTTTTACTCGGTCCTAGTGATTTTTCTCCCCCATACAGTATAGTAAGTTCCTAAAAATGAATATTTAATCACATACTCTGTTTCTAAAAGTGTTTTAATAGTTTTTCACTTCTGCTACAATAACTCTACACTCTTTGCCATGGCCCTTTAACTATCTCTTCAATCTCCTTATGTTTCTCTTCCAGACACATAAGATAATTTTCAGTTCTTCATATAAAGGAAGCTCTTTTCTTCCTCAGGCCTTTGCACGTGTTTCCTCAGTCTGCAATGCTCCTCTCCTAAACCTCGTAAGACCAGCATCTCATTCCCCGAGTCTTTGGATAAAAGGCATCTCTTTAATAAGAGGCTTCATTTTATAGCTTATCTAAATAAAGTAGCTCTTGTTTCTTCCCCCTCCATTATTCCTCATTTCAGCCCTTTATGTATTTCCTTGAAAGCACTGACATAATGAACAGAATGCATTATTATCTATTTAGTCAAGAAAAGGGAACCTATGAGAACACTTTTCTAACAGGATGTGATCTCCATGAATGAGAGAAACCAGATTCTTTTGTCCTGGCACAGTGCCTAGCACAATCTGTGCTGCATAGTGGACAGGCAATATGTTAATTAAAAAGAATAATAAATTTGATTTTAAAAGTTTATTAATGTCATTTGTTGTATTTTATAAAACATTGTTTAAAACAAAGTTGATTTAAGCAATGAATTAACTTTATTTAGCTGAGAATATCTACATTTATGAGGTCTGTTCAGAAAAAGTCCAGCCACTGTTAATATAATGAGAACCATTTGTGCAATAAGGATGTAATCTGGAAGCTGAGGAGAATGGACAGGAATGCACACGCATGAACAACGATGACTTCACTGTACTAGTCAGTGGTGGCAGTAGACACTGTGGAGCGAGCATGTGTATTGTATAGTTGTCACATTCAAAGACTGAGCAAGGAGAGCAACGAATCTGTATCAAATTTTGCATTAGGCTTGAACATTCTTCCATGTAAAATATTCGGATTACTCAGAAGGCCACAGCTATGGGTTACTGGTGACCGGCAGCTTCATCATGGCAACATGCTCACTCATGCATCATACCTTGTGCAGAGATTTTTGCAAAACATCAAATAATACAGGTGACTCATCCTCCCTATAGCCCAGAACTTGAGTCCTGCAACTTCTGGCTTTTTCCGAAACAAAAACCACCTTTGGAAGAGAAGAGATTTCAGACCCTGGAGGAGATTCAGATAAATACTAGAGAGGAAGCTCATGGAGACTGGGAGAACTGTGTGAGGTCTTAAAGTGCCTAATCTTAAGTGGACTGAGGTATCATTGTCTTGTGTAATGTATCTTCTTCAATAAATGTCTCTATATTTTAAATATTTTATTTATTTATTTTTAGACAGAGGCTAAGGGAGAGACAAAGAGAGGGAAAGAAACATCAATGTGTGGTTGCCTCTTGCCCATCCCCTACTAGGGACCTTACAACCCAGGCACGTGCCCTGACTGGAAACCAAGCTGGCGACCCTTTGTTTTGCAGGCTGGGACTCAGTCCACTGAGCCACACCAACCAGGGCTCTATTTTTCATGTTATATGGCTGGATACCTTCTGGGCAGATCTTGTACATGTTACTTATCCTAGGAAATATTTTATTCCATCAGTATGAACTAAGATATGGTATCCTTATCTACTCTACGTTGAAACTCTCCATTTAGTCAAAATTACAAAATTACAACATAAATAGATTTATCTGATGTCATACACTTCAGTGGCTTTACTGGAATGAAAATAGTGCTTGAAGCAGAATAACAGACTGTCTTACATCTGTGAATTTTCAAGTTTTGACCAATATCTGTGGCTTAAGGCTGTTGGGCATCTGGTAAGTTTCACTCTTGTATTTTGGCATATATTTCTTTGCTATGTTTGGGAAAAAAAATAAAAGCTTGCAAAGTGTGATTGAAATGTTTGTGAGAAATTCATCTTTGCATATTTTATTTTAACTTATAATTTACTAATTCTTATTTTCATTTTAAACTGATGAAAATACAAGTGAAATTAAATTCGTTAATTATTGTAATCAATGTCCAAATACTGAGGAAGAAATTTCGTAAACAGATAATTTAAGTGTTTTTTTACAAACAATTAGCAAATTATGTGATTTAAGCTGGTATATTTTTCTGTAGTTTTGACACTTTATTCTTATACCATACCTCTTTTTATATTACAACAAGATGGAAGGAGTAAAAGAAGGATTACTCAGTTTCAAAACTGAGCAATCTTTATTTCCCCTCTTTCTACTTTCTCTTCTGCTTTTAGCTCCAACACATAGATTTCTCTCAAGAACTCACAGTCTTGTTAAAGCGGAGACCTCCAGAGATGGAACTCGGAAGACAACTCAGTAAGTGGTAAATGGATGCTGGGGACGCAGTTATCCCTCCAGCTCTGGCAGTGCTCACAAGTGCAAGTGCCTCAGAACTCTAGTCCCAAATGCAGAGATGAACTGCGCTTTCCCATGGCATGACCTTCCATGCACAAATTACCTTAATGACATGCAAACGTACAGTTAATTTAAATTGTTAATAATCAAAATATTGGGAAAATAATTCTTAAAATACCAGTATAAATTTTCCTATTAAATATGATCTAAAATGGTAGCTACGATTACATAAAAAGAAGTAAAGCCAGGGCCATATTAATCTAATGGACTTAATCTATTAGAGCAGATGTAGAGCAAAAGTATTTGACTCAATTAGCTAAACTTTTTCGAACAAGTTTTCTATTTGTTAGAATTTAAGGAACTGTGAAAATAAAGTAACTAATGATAAAGTATTTATCAGAACACACAGTGAGCAAATATAAAATGTGGATTTCAATAGTTTTTCAGTCAGCTATTCTTAGATCACTACTTATTCAAGCATTTTGAATTTTAACAGTATTTTTTCTACAATCCACACAGTGAGAAAACAGTTTAGAATATATTTTAATTTTATAATTATGCAAAAATCTATATTACAGTGAACACAGTAAGTATGCACGACCAAACAATTATATTTTTCTTGCAAAGACATGGCATATAAATAACAAATTGTAATATATGTGTGGTGGCTACTGTTTATTTATACAGAGAATGAGGTAGAAATAATATTATGCTATGAATTTTCAAATATGGCTAAATCTGAAGCTGTCTGTCATGAACTACTGAATAAGAAAAGTTTTAATCTGGATTATATTTCTTTATTTCTACATACATTTCATAAATAACTTTTAGCCACCTAAGGACTTATAAGACTCAGTAGTTATGACAGTCTTCGGAAATCATGTAATATATATTAACTCTTTAAACATTATTTTATAGATTAATCCTATTTCTTAACAAAGTGTTTTCTATAAACATTAGGCATTTTATATAGATTTGTTCAAGAATATTACATTTTTCATAATATATTTTGGATAATTCTTTTATGCTATAGGGAGATCAATAACTACATTTATATTAACATTTCAAAAATTTAAGAAATATGGAAAAATACAATAAAGAAAATTAAAAATAGAGAAAAAGTGTTAAAGAAATTAGAGGAAAGTAGGAAACTATTAACTGTATCTTTTGTGATTAACTAAATTAAATTTAAATAGACATCTGACTCATTCCTGTCACTGTCTGGGAAGAGAAAAAAAATTGCCAATAAAGATAAAAGATTGAAGTGCATATTGACTGTGTTATGGTTGGTTTTTTCAACTACTCTGAAATCAGCTACTGAGCTGTAGTTGATATTTCATTAAGTTTTTCGCTCCGCGAAAAACAATAACACTAGTACTGAGAGAAGATAACAGATGACAAGTTTACATAAAATATCACATTACTAAAATAAATGTCATTTGGCCGGAAATACATGTTTTAAGAATAAAAACTAACACTCACCCCATTGGAAAATTGTAGAGGAGATGTTAATTTTTATTTCACAATGATCTTATATATTATTAGCAATTATTATTTTACCATGTTTTGAAAGTTTCACTGTGCAATAATAGAATAACTATGGTTGCTTAACAGGTATCAAACTACCCTTCTGATTGAGAATAAATCTAAGACCATAGAAAACACATTTAAAAAAAAACATATGAGTTTCATACAAGGTTTACTCCACAGAAGTCTGGAGGATGGGCAGAGCTGGCGCTCAACCTGCCAGCCAGAATGAACACATCTCCACTGAAAATTCTAGAAATACAGTTCAGATCCAAAAAAGGGCTCTGCCTTAGTTGTAGTGCTACTTTCTCGCCATTTAATAGGAGCTGCTCTAGGAAAATCTATGAAAAACAAATTCAAGCATCCATAGATCAGTTCATCCATACAGTAACTGACCACTAGAGCAAAAGTCTACTCTACACCTACACACTCAGCAATGTAGCATCCTCTCTTTCCAGTGTAGAATAAAAACTACTAGCTATGTGAAGATACAAGAACACGTGCCCTGTAACAAAAGAGAAAATTCATAGATGTCGATGCTATCATTACAAAAAGAATGGTTTAAAACTAATAATTAATAAAGGGAATTTGTGTAATAATTAAGTGATCTCAGCAGACAAATTGAAAGAAACAATGGAAATTCAATAATTGAGAGGGAGAGTTTCTCTAGAGAGTTTCAGTGGGGTGTGAATTCGTTGGAGCTCAGAGAGCTAGACTCATGTACAACTATCTCATGAGAGGGGTTCTGAAAACAACATTTAGAAAAAAAAGTGAAGAAAATTGAGAGGGAGAGTTTCTCTAGAGAGTTTCAGTGGGGTGTGAATTCGTCGGAGCTCAGAGAGCTAGACTCATGTACAACTATCTCATGAGAGGGGTTCTGAAAACAACATTTAGAAAAAAAAGTGAAGAAAATTTTAAAAGAGGGATTTGAGAAGTTGTAAGAATTACCATGTTCAAATGAAATGGCTGAGAGTACATACTTTGTATGGACTATTAATCCTGACTGATTATTAATATTTTTATACAGATTATTTTATTGTTCCCCAGTTGGTGGGGGGAAATGGTGTTTAAATATTATGTTAATTTGATGTATTTGAATCCCAGAAAGGTTGGTCCCCTTTTGTTTTGCTCATTTACCACCTATATTTGTTCTGAGAATTATCTTTTCAAATATTTTACATTTACCATTTTATTGAAACTGTTACCATTCAAGTGAATATTTAATAACTGTTGACAGATAATACACCACATGATTTCTTTCTATTAGTACAACAGAAGCAGCCCTGGCTGGTGTGGCTAAGTGGATTGAGTGCCAGCCTGTGAACCAAAGGGTTGCATTAGATTCTCAGTCAGGGCACATACCTGGGTTTCAGGCCAGGTCCCCAGTAGGGGGTGTCCAAGAAGCAACCACACATTGATATTTCTCTCCTTCTCTTTCTCCCTCCCTTCCCATATCTCTAAAAGTAAATAAATAAGGTAAAATATTAAAATATTTAAAAAATAGGAGAAGCATTGTCCATAGGCCATGTTTTCCAGGACAGTAGCATTTTCCAGATGTGGTTTCTCAGTTACACTATCAATAAGTGTACAAAATACGGCTATTGGTTATCATATTGGGCTGTTCAAACATAGATTTTCATCATCTCAGAAAATTCTACCAGACAATGCTGTACTATATAGAACGAACAATTCTTTTCACATGTCATTTATGACTATGTTCATATAACCTTTGTTTTCCTGACAGGTTTATTAAAAATTATCCTAAAATATGCAAATAATCTTCTAAATCTTTTGTTAAACATTATGTTATTTTGTTTTACATTCCAAATTTTAATTTCCTAGAATTTATGAGGTATGAGTTAAAGTGTCTAATCACATTTTAACTTTTTTCCTGTGATGACAAAAAATAAAATAAAATAAAATAAAACATGTTATGACACAATGAGGCCCTGTATACTAAGTTTTTGTGTATTCTATTTTTTTCCCATTGATCTATTTGTCAATTGAATTAGTACTGAAATCTTGTTATTCTCTTGCAATATTTGTTCTGGAATAGGACTTATTATTTTCAATTAATTTTTATAATTATTATCAGATAACACCTTTTCATGTGGATGTTAAAATCATTGTATTCAATCCCAAAAGCAAATTTCACTGAAATCTAATTTAGAATTTTATTGCCTTAATATATTCAATATTGGAAAATTGATTTTAAATCATATTATATGTTATCTCTTAGCACTTTGTTCCAATCTTGTCTCATATGCTAATTATATTCTTCACTGATTTTATTTAATTCTTAATTCTATATTTGAAACTTATTCTTTTCTTTTTTCTACTTTCCTACTTTTCAACTCACTCTTTTACTATTTGATAGTGATACCTTTTTGTTCTTTGTTGAAGATTTTAATATTTTATAGATCTTTTGTGTTTTACTCAATGATATGTGACTTTGAGACATACATCTTTGATCTGAATCTCTTAAGTACTCATCCCCTTGTCTGGTTCTAAAGTTAGTTTTCAAGGCTATGTGTAATTTATTTCTGCTCATTCTGTGCTTAGGAGAGGCTATCCATGCCATGATTTGATGAGTGAGGCTAAGATATTAAACAGCTTGATTCTACTATATCTGCATACTTTTCATAATCATTATGTTTTTAGCCCTGCAATGAGAGAGCAGAATGATGGTTAGTTAGTTCTCAAATATCAGCTGGACTTTACCATGGACTGAGTGAATTACACAACAAAAAATGTATTTTCTCACAGAGGCTGGTAATTCTAAGATCAGGGTTCCCCGGGGTTTGATTTCTGGTGGGGGCTCTTTGGGTTTCAGAAGGGCATCTTCTCACTATATGTTCACATGGTAGAGAGAGTTCTCTCCTTTCCCTTCTCTCTCTCTCTCTCTCTCTCTCTCTCTCTCTCTCTCTCATCTTCTTATAAGATTACTATCCTTTGAGATTACATCCCTACCCTTATGATCTCATTTAACGTTAATTACTGTCTAAGGATTCTATCTGTAGTTATAGTCACCTTGGACATTAGGGCTGCAACATATGAAGTTTAGAGACACCATTCAGCCCCAATATAGACTCTCAGGATCTGAAAGTGACAGAGGACAGAGCTGTATGCCATTGGGTCAGGAAGCCCTCTACTGGGAACTACACAGTCATGGAAAACCAGCACTATCTCAGAGAAGGGCTAGGTGGATGAAGGGCAAGTAGAAATTGGAGGGAATATTGTCTAAAAGGACTATTTAGATAATCACACCCAGTTTTACATTTGATAGGAATAAGATCAGTTTCTTTTCCATTACCCACTGGCCAGAGGCTTATAATAATAAATCATAAAAATGAAAGAGCTCTTTCCTTTGGTCACTCTTAGTATAATGTGAATATATTCACAACAATGATATACAGTCCTTGATTTCTCAAAAAAAAAAAAAAAAAGAATGTTAAGGGAGAAGTATAGAAATAAAAAACACTTAAACAAATTGAAAAAGAAAATTTGAGGTCAAGAAAAGGGATATAAAAATGAGAAAAGGTAATGTGATTATAAGTCAGAGTGACAATCTTAGTCTAAGATAGCTCTGATTTATGCCTCTTATCCTGACTTAATCAACAATAACTATTTTAATATTAAAGTGTTCCAGATTGATTTCATCCTTATCAATATCTTGTCATTGCAGAGAACAAGGGAGTTATCAAAGATCATCAGAGTCATTTATAAAGTGCTTAGGAGTCAATCTGAAAATGATTCAAAAAGTCAGCAATGGGCTAATTTGATAAAGAAAGTAAAATATGATCAACAGTAACTTCTAGCATCATAAATAAAAAACAACTAGCCTTGGCTGGTGTGGCTCAGTGGATTGAGTGTGGGCCTGCCAACCAAAGGGTCGCCAGTTGTATTCCTAATCGGGGCACATGCCTGGGCTGTGGGCCAGGTTACCAGTAGGGGCCAGGAGAGGCAACCACACATTGATGTTTCTCTCCCTCTCTTTTTCCCTCCCTTGCCCTCTGTCTAAAAATAAATACATAAAGTCTTAAAAATAACTAAACATAATGGACCTCCTGATAAAAAAAGAATATCTATAAGGTATTCTTACTGAGAGAGAAAGAAACGGAAAGAGAGGAGATAGAATCTAATCAGGTCTCTAAATATAATTGCCAATTTAAAAATAATATATGGACAAAGGCATTTATTTAACAATTCTCCAGGGATGCAATCTAAAAATGCAGAATGTAACTTTACACACAGTTTATTTAAGAAATAAATTTTGATGATTATAAAGGGAATGAGTGTGGATAATATTAAGAAGTTATGCTTTTCATTTCAGCTTTACTAATGTTTCAGATATATATTTCATGAGTACTCATTTTACAGGTATATATTAATATGTTTATGAATGAAATTATATAATTGGGGGATTTACTTCAAAATAATCGATGAGGGTGATAGGAGAAATACAGAGTAGGCTAAAGGCAGGCTTGCAGATTTGAGTACATGCAACTCAGAGTTTATTCTTGTATTATTATTCATTAAATATTGTATTCTTTTCCACACAAACATGTGTAAACCTACTTGTACCCCACCCTGTACATGGAGTGCAATTAAAGCAAAATCAGTCATAGATTGATAATTGCAAAAATAGTTAATTGCCGCATGTGTATCAACTATATTATTTCCCTTTCTTTTAAGATTTGCTATAATAAAAGTTTAAAAAATATATCTTGTTCTGTTTTCCTTCAGAGCAGTTCTAGCATTTGGAGTTTGCAAAAGTCATTATTTTGATTAGCTAGAGGTCAGAGTTCCTAAATGGGAATTCATTGCTTAAAGGCAGCAACTGATGTCAGAACAACGATCATAGTGTTTTGTCATTAATTCTAAGATGAAGCTCTAATTGACTCTTCTTGATATTTGAATTGTGACAAAATATTATTATCATGTAGACTGGGTTTTACAGAAGGAAAGTAGGCAAATCTTTGATTAGGCTCCTAAAATTTATTTGATGGTTTGCTAAACTGGTATTTACTTAAACGTATATCAATAATGAAAGACATTAAGATTCCTGTTTGCTATTGCAGCAGAACAAATAATGTAAAGAAAAATGTAGATGAGAATAAATCACAGTTTAACTTAAGATTAGTGATATAAGTCTTACATTGTTTCATCGTGGATGTTAAGTTATCCTACATGCTTCACTTTGATGTTCCCAAAATGGAACATCGTAGGCATAAATATGTATGCTCAATGAATCTTTGACTCATACTGTTATAAATATTACTGTAATTTCTGAAATTTCCTGCAATTTTATATGCAGTAGTTTTAAAAAAAATCATTGAAAAAGTATCAATTTCTAGGAAGGCAGATATTTAATTTGGTTATAGTCTACCAATGTTATTTTTTTCATACAATTTGCAACTACATGCAAATTCAAGTGGAGATGTCATTTGAAGTGAATTTTTTTCACAAGACCCTTACAACATAAGCACAAGAAATATATATGATAGGCATGATCTATAAAAATTAATTTCAGAGTGTGTAAATAAGCAGATAATGAGGAGAAGCAAGCTACATAACAAAGAGTAAAACACAAAGATTTCATAGTGCTAGGGTGTCTTAATCTGCATTTAGCAAATGTCTCTGAGTGGAAATTTAAACAAGCTTTTTCCTGGGCACCAGATGACTAAAAATAATTTGGATGCAACTAATATTTAAATCCCTTTATGCTCTACAATAAAATAAAATTTCAAGTATTAGAGGTAAGGATCCACTTTTTTTTCAAATGAATACATAGCGTATTTAATTGGGAATCCTGTCTTGTTAGTGAATGTATTTTTGATAAAACTGATTATTTTCTCAGATTTCTAAGTTAGAAAATATTATATAATGTCTGTGTATCATTTTATAGTTTCACTATAAATGTATATTGAAACAATTATGCTAGCACATGTATTTTAAGACTATGTTCTTAAACACTGCCAGTGTTTTCAACGTTGAAGTCTTCTTTATATGGGTGTGTAGTGTAGTCAACATTTGTTCATTTCTTCACTTTAATTTATTCAATGATGAAACAAAAATTAACACTCTTCTTTAGCAATTGTTAAAGAGATGTGATCTTAAAATTTTCTATGGTTGTGAGGTCATATTATGATTAGTGTCATTCAAGACTATAAATTTCTCCTTGAGTTAATTTATTTTCCCTGAAATAAAATCATTTGCATTTTTCTTAATTTTTATCAGTGTTGTACATGAATTTTGAGTGTGAATTAACACACACACATATAAATATATATAATTTACAATTTATTTTTCTGTGTAATGTTATTTCATTGTCCCTATATATTTTTCCGTTGTTTTTTTTCCTCCTAACTTTGAAAAGGTCATATACACTTGGGATATGCCTTGCAATTAGTTTTCCAGTGTGTGATTTTCAATTTTACTCAGCTTTGATATTTTTAACATAGATTTTTAAGATATTGTGTATGTTAAAATGTGTTGATATTTTCTTTCTTTGTAAGCACCTGAGAGCTTGAACAATAGCACACATTCCCCACTCACTTCTGAGGTATTCATTCATATATTCTATCAATTGTGTGGCTTTATTTTAAAATTAAAATCTTTGATGCACTTCGATTGTATAATCTGATGTATGAATATGAGGACTAGATCCAATTTTAACTTTCTCCACATGACTCTACAGTTATTCCAGAGCCACTTATGCAAAACACCATCCTTTCTATGCTAATCTGAGATGGTAGCTATATCATATATGAAATTTCCATAAGCAAACTATTTTTAGCATTTTCAAGAAAAATTCCTTAAATAGATATCACTGTGTAAATGTCTACAGAAATGTCAATAAGATAGCTTATCCTGGTACAATTAGATTTAGTTTTTCTAAGATAATATTTGTCATAGCAACCCAAATGACAAAGGGCTATTTGCTTTTCCATTGACCTCCCTTATTCATTTTCCAACACTCAGTATAGCGCTGGCTTTTTCAGTGCTTTTAAAAAATCCAGGCTGACAGTCACCAGAGGGGAGAGGGGAGAGAATTTCAGGAGAAAAGGGGAATCGTTTATAGGAACAAGTATAAAGGATACATGGACAAAAACTATAGGGGGTGGAAATGGGAGGGAGGTGGGGAGGGCTGAGGTGGTGGGCTGGGGTGGGAGTAAAAGACAGAAAACTGTGCAAGATCAACAATTAAAATAAAAATTGGAAAAAATTCCTGCTTAGCCATCAAGTGAGGAAATATATTTGTCTTTAATTCCAAATATTGAATATTTGATGCCATCTACTACTGTCACATGGTAGCTAGAGCACTTTCTAGTTAGTGGCACAATCAACAAATTGTTTTGGGTTATAGCCTTAGAAAACAGTATTTTTATTCTTAATAAGTGACCTAAATCACTTGTGATTAGAAGCGTTCCTTTGGTAGGCCTGAACATAACCAGGCATAGTGGCCACCTTGGCTTTGTCCCAGTCCACAATCTAATCTCAGTTTTTACAATGTTTTAGGCTTAATGACAAGTATCCTCAAAGTATTGAACATTAAGGGGAAAATAAACATTTCCTCTATACCTAAGATATTGGCCTAAATTGTGTTTTGCATTTTCTTTTTCCTGCCTGATTTTTTTTTTTTTTTTTTTTTTTTTTTGAAGGTGAGAGGGAAATGAACAGCTTTAGACAGGCAAGAGTCTGAGCCACTCTTTTTCCTGCATGCTATTCAAGAAAATATCAACACAGTCAATTCAACAGAGAATTCATCAGTCTTCATTTAAGTAATATTTAACAGATTCATTTCCATTCATCTAATTGGAACTCCTTTTCTTTAATCAGGACCATTTATAAGATTAGGAATGAAATGAACAAGAGGGAGTTGTTTGAATTCATCAACCCATTCCTTCCATGTCCCCCTGATACTTACTATATTTTTCAGACCATAAGATGCACCTAGGTTTTAGAGGAAAATAGGGAAAAAAATTGAAGCAAAAAATGTGGTAAAATATTTGATAACATAAATAATATAATATTTCACCAATGTAAATGTAAACCTATATTTGGACTATAAGACACACCCCCATTTTCCTCCCAAATTGGGGGGAATGCGTTTTATAATCCAAAAAATGCAGTATTTTCAAAATGTTTTCCTTTCTTTTGCAATTCAGTTAGTGTCTCCGTAATACTCACAAACTTAGTGCACCATTGGCAAAAGGTTTACACAACTCGAAGATGGAAGGGAGCACAGATTGTCATTAATCGGGGTGTGAGGAATCATTTCAGGAGATTTCTACCAACATGAAATAAGGATAGCCCTGGCTGGTGTAGCTCAGTGAATTGAGCGTGGGCTGTGAACCAAAGGGTCGTGGTTCGATTCCCAGTCAGGGCACATGCCTGGGTTGCGGGCCAGGTCCCCAGTGGGGGGCATGCAAGAGGCAACCACACATTGGTGCTTCTCTCCCTCTCTTTCTCCTTCCCTTCCCCTCTCTTTAAAAAAAAAATAAAGAAATAAAATATTAAAAAATATATTTAAAAAAGAAATAAGGATAAACTGGATGTGCATGTGGCTTGCATATTCAAAGGTGATGGGGAGCAGACTGCAGACATAGCAATCAGGATGATTTATGTCTCAGAGATCCAGCAGGGATCTGTGAAGTGGTGGGGAGAGTGTGTAGCTGCAGGTGTGTTGAACATTGGGTAGCAGAATAACAAAGGGAAGATATCACTTTATAAGTGTGTGAATATATGAGTATGAGCTGGTATGTACGTGTACATTTGTGAAAGAGAGATATCTAGTTACATAATAGGATGGCCAATGTCTAATTCTGGAATCAGTTGGCCCTTTGGAGTTTTATTCCCAGAAGTTCTAGAATAACTGTCAGATAAACAAGGAGCATATGGCCAAAGTAGGAAGTGAGACAAGCTGATTAACATAAAATCAGGCACTTGAATCTCAGGAAAAATAATGGCCTTGCTGTGGTTTCAATATTTGTACATTCTTCTTGCCTATGGAAAGGGTTTCTGCCAGTGCCTGGGATAGAATGTACTTCACCTAGAAGGCAACATACCAAACAACACATATATTCCCCCTGTTAGGTTCTGAATGAAAATCTGAGCTGTCAAGTATTCTGATCCCAAAATGATTTCACGCTGTATTATAATGTGCAGTGTCAGATACCCAACCTTGATTTAGTGATATGTTCAGGAAAATACATATTTCATTAAAATTGGAGACTACTGATAACATTTTAATATTGTTTTAAATAATTAATACCAACATGTCTGCCAATGCCTAAGTAATGATTTTCCTTGAATCTCACATTTCCTTCTGGGTTCAATTTATTTGTTCTTGATATAGATCACCTAGTGTTTATTCTAAAAAGTAGTTTTATTCTTACCACCTAAGAAATTGTTCTATTTTTATTTGATACCTTTAAATAAAAAAAGCTGAAGTGTTTATTTTCATTCTAATTATATTAAGATGGCAAAAACAGTTTATTTGCTTACCAAATCTCTGTATTAAGATTTACAGAGTTTTTCAGATTTTTAAATTTCAAAATTTAACCAGTCATCTCAGATGCAACTGAAGAACTGGTCTCTAACTTCAAAATAATTTCAAACTCTAGGTGTCCAAATCAGAAATCCTTAATAATACTGGCTTGTCATCCTGTTTTTTAATTACTGTTTTTTTTTTTTTTGTCCTCCAATTGTTTACATTATTTTTCATCAAGACATTATATGGATGTTTTGAAGTATGTTAAAAATGTTACTCAATTCAGGATTTCTATTTGCAAATGCATCAATCTTAATGAAGGAGAAAGATATGGGGGAAAAAGAGAAACAGAGAATTTGTTCATATTTATGGCTCAGGAATCATCCTTGCAAGATCACAAGTCACTTCTTGCTTTGTTTTGCCAGAATTGCTTCTAAACTATTTTGTATCACATGATGATTATCCTTAACCTATATTGACATGATAGAACATGCAGTTTCACGTGTAGAAGTAGACATAACTTGTCCCCCTATGAAACTCTAGAAACAATTATACAGAGATAATGAAGAAGAAAGGATATGGTAACATGCTAAAATAACACAGGGTGACAGATCTTTTCATTGCATCATAACACAACTGCTCCTATTGTCTTGAAAATTAGACATCATTGCTTAGTCAGCAAGGTTGAAAACAATAACGTAGATAAAAAAAAAAAAAACAATGTTATGTTTAAATTAAGGGCCAAGCATGCATAAAAATTATTTTAAAAATCCTAGCAGTGCAGCTTATAGTCTGAGAAGTTTCAAGATTTTAAAAATCCTCATTCAAATAAAATGACTAGCCTATGTGTATGTCGAGGCAATATTAAAATAATTAATTGCTCTTTTTTCATTCAGTCCGAAGCTAAACTATTACATCCTCCAAGTCAATATAGCATGCAAAATTAAAGTATTAAAAATTAATTTTCCATAATTACTCTTTATTGAAATAAATTATTTAGTATTAATTCTAATACTAATTTTCCTTTTGGATCATTGGTAAGTTATTTAATCCCTTTAAATAGACTGAAGATTCTACATGGGGAATAATTTGCCTTGGGAAGAGAATGAGCTACTTAAAAATAGGGAACACTGAGTAGAGGAAGAATTATAATTTAGCAAAGCCATTACAGATGGGGTATCATTATTTATATATCTTTTTAGCAGGTTCTTTTCAACTCAAATGATTCCATTAGTTTCTCAATGCATTAGTCTTTATTTCTAAAACAAATTTAAGATGTATTACTTAAAAAAAAAGCAGTGTTCTTTCCCCTCGATTTTTATTAGTCAAAGACTGTGCAGTTTGACTTATTTACTTAAAACTGGTTAGCCAGAGCTTACAAAATACAATAAAAATATCTGTCTTTCTATTGCAAAGAAAGATCTAAGATAGATCACCCTTTAAAAATATATATTTCAGAATATTTTTTCTTCCCATTTGCAACCAACACATGCAATACATCCTCTCACTGATTTACCTCATCAAGTGGTGGTAGCTGTCTCTGGTGAATCACACAATTTAACATTATTATTGAGAACAGACAGTCTCCTAGATGTAGAAACAAATACTAAATGGTCTTAAACCTGTAGCAGAGTAAAATATATTTTTAAAGAAAAATGCCAGCAGAGAAAGAAAGCATTGTAAATATCAACCATTAATTTGAAACTTTCTGCTTCTCAATTCTATACCACTTGGTTTAAAGACATTCATAGTTATCTGTTGGTAGTTTATACCAACTAAGCATTTTATATATATTTGAACTGTTACCAAAGGGAGATATTTTTTGGAGAATGCTTTCCATTACTATTCTAAAGAGATACTGTACTTTTCCCTCCATCTTGATTAAAGTAAAAATGATAAAATAAAATTACATATTTTTAAGATGTCCAAATATGACACTTGATGTTTTGACACACACATACATTGTAAAATAATCACCCTACTCACATAACTAGCATATCCATCACCAAAGCCATGAGTAAGATTATAGACTACATTCCATTTAATTTTGCTTACTGAATTACAGGTGTAATCATATTGGTGACTAGTAGGCATCTAGTGGTCTTGACAATAATATGCAATTTATAAGTGAAAGCTATCTATTTACTTAAGACAAAAAGTAATTTTATAATATATTTTTAACCTAAGAAAATGTGTCTTTCTCCTTGAATAGTTAAAAGATTAAGTACATATGTATGCAGTTCAATCACAACTGACTTTAAGTCTCAAGGACAAGAAAGTGTCAAAGTATAAATGTAAGTTTAGTAATAGTCACTTTTGATACAATAACCAGGGTTTACTTCAAAATGAAGTGGGGGGACGTTTCCGACATGACACATCTTTACCTGTGGTTTGTGATTTATGTTTTTAGTGAATTGCAGTGTTTTTCTAAAATAGAATTACATGTCTAACCATAACTGAGGCAAATAATATATAATATATAATCCTGAAAACTCGAATGTGCTTTTTACCTCACACAGAAAAAAAAATGATGTATTGTCTTTCTGACTTAAATGATGTTTTCAATAATGTATTATTGAAACCTTTGCCAACTTAAAATTTAAGAGGCAATAACTGAATAAAAAGCATTTATTTGGGATAAAAGTAATTGCAATTTGTAGAGTATAGATGCAAACAAAAACCCTAAAACTACGTTGTTCCTTCCACCCCGAAAGGTAAAAGCCTCAGGCTTCTTACTGGAAAACAGAAGGGAGATGAGGTAAATTGCATTAAAGAGGAAGAGAGGAATTCATTGGTGCCAGATGAAGTAAGGTTAGATTTTTACTTTATAGATTAAGATTTGGTTATTAGGCTAAAGCCTAGATTTGTACCTCATTGAATAGTTAGCATTTCGGTTATGGGCCAAGTCATCTAATCTTCAGTCTTTAAAAATACGATATTCTCATGCTTACTGACTTCTTGGAATGTTTGCACTTATGTCTTGATCAAGAGACAAAGAAAATAAGATGAGTAGGCCACTTCCTCTGAAATGACTACTCTGACTCCATTTTAATATGGCTCTAATAGTATCATCTTCCACAGCTTCAACCCAGGTATTTGTACTTTAGGCGACAGACATCCATGAAATAGAAAAGGGAAACATACCAGCTAAAGTAAATGGAAATTTGTCTTAAGATAAATCATATTTATTGTTTCTTTTCTGCAATTACTAAACTATCTTTTTATTTGTATTAATTTTGGGGATCACAGATCAACTGTCCCAATTCTAGTGATTAGATGATATTTGTAACATATTGAAAATGAAGAAATTGTCATTCTAACAAATCAGCCAGTCTCAAATTTATTTTGCTAGTAAGTTTTCCCTCCCCTAGAGATGGATAATTCTAACAGGAAAAATAAAATTGAGTTCCTGAAATTGTAAAGGTAAAGGTTAGATCTTAAGATACCATGTTAAGTTTAATACAATAAAAATTACAATTTCATCCTGTCAATAAATATAATGAAACACAGTGAGACAAAACAGTAGTTAGTGTAATATTTCTGAAAGGACTAAGAGCAGTAAAAAATTTTTGTATTTTTAATAAACAGTATATTAAGTAAAGAAACATGAAACTTTAAAGAAATAATTTTGTAAAGAGTATGCCATACTAAAATCTTTACTTTCTTTATAGTATTTTAGAAAAAATTATATTTCTCAAAATCTAATAAACTGAAATGCACCATAAATGTAGTGTCATCGTGGATATCTATGATAGAATTCTATCTGTGTAGATAGAATTTTAATTCAATTTTATTAGAATAAAGGAAATTTTCAGAAAGCCATAATCAAAGTTTAAAAGATGATAACAATAAAACTGTATCTTTTCTCTTTAAAAGGTTCACTTTATTTTATTAATTCCAAGTCAATTACAAACAATTATTTATGGATGCATGTATGAAGGAAAATCTTTACCATTTGTTTCTTGGTTTGCTATGGTTATAAACTCCCCAGCAGCTAAATTCTCGTTCATAACTTAAAATACTAGTGACTAAACAATACATTGCTGCCTTAAATTATTTTTGGAATGAGGCAGGTATAATAGATATAGAAAATGAGTAAGTAGGAAGAATTTAAAATTTTTGCCGTATATGATTTTGACTTATCTATACAACCTACATAAGCATTTCCTGGGTAGGATTTTTATTTTTTACTTTTATTTACTTATGTATTTTTTTACCATTCTTTACTTACTTATTTTCTTTCTTTTTTTTTATTTTAATTGTTGTTCAAGTACAGTTTCCTGCCCTTTACCTCAATCCCAGCCCACTCTTCAGCCCTCCCCACCTCCCTCGAATCTCCACCCACCCCTGTGTCCTTTATATTTGTTCCTTCAAACCCTTCCCCCCTTCCCCTGAAATTCCCTCCACTCTTCCCTCTGGTCACTGTCAACCTGTTCTCAATTTCAGCTTCTTTGGTTATATTTTGCTTGTTTGTTTTGTTGAATAGATTCCTATGTGATCTGGGTAGGTTTCTTTTTTAAAAATTATTTCAGAGGAATAGGGTGAAAAGCAAACATTAGTAAGTACTGACTCAATTTGCAGTCATATCTGTGGTCATATCTGCAAACTGGTAATAGAGAGACTGCCCATGAATAACCTGTCTAGTGAAGTTTTCACTTCTGTAAATAAAGCATAGTCACTGCTTTTGAATCAATTAAAGGTTTCCAGCTGTGTGTGTAATATGTGTGTGTGGTGAGTCCCACGGTGAAATCTACACATTGTGCCCTACTTTTCTACCTTTGGAGACTCCATTAACTCAAAATCTGAGCCTACAGAGTGGTCACCACTTACTGAAACAATTGTGTCATGCTAGGATAAACATCACCATTGGCCAAGGATTGCTGTGTTTATTTTATTTAAGTTTAATAGTGAGACTTTCTAACAATCGTATCTTCTCTGGGCTTGCCTCTACTAATATGGAGACACTGTCCTTTTGCTAAGTGTTGAATGAAATTAAGGCCATTGCTTCTTTAGCCTGCTGGGTATGGAGGTTCCTTGGGTCCATCTAGTTCCCCAGAAAAAAGAACTCAAGAAATCAAGCTATTGAAGACATAATAAAGATTAACTGTAATCCTCTTGGGTACATTCATTCACCTACTTGGCTGACTCTATAACTAGACTCCATAAATTTTTGACCATATCTTTGCACCTATTATATCCAAGGGGAGGCTTCTATTTTTACGGTATGTTTATTACATTTTCAAAATAATTTTGATGCCTTGCTTTGTCCAAGTTGTCAGAAAAAAAAGTAATATGTCCTTCCATCTGTGCGGTACTTTTCCATCACCAACCTGCTTCATACTATTCATAACTGGTATTTTCATTGAGGTGATTTTAAGATTTGCTTTATTCCCTTTAAAATGTAGTGAACTTATTGAATCATTTCTATTTTGTCTTATAACTGTTTAGATTATATACATATTTTTAAAATTATTTTATTGTGGTAAGAATACAACATGAGATACACCATCTTAATAAAATTTTAGATGTACAATGCAATACTGTTGATTATAGATATAACACAGATGTTGCATAATTAATCAGTGCTTGTCTTTCTGTGACTGGCTTCTTTGTCATCCTCTATACTTCTTTCTCCTCCTTTCATTTTTTTGAGATTATGGATTCTTGTCTGTTTGGTTATTCTATATTTACTTATAATTACTTTTTAAAATTTGTTCATAGTATGCCTAGTAATAAACTCATAATTTACCATACACATTTAAATTAGCAAAATCGAAACTTAAACCTTTATCCTCAGTATTAAAAATGTTAGAATATTTTTGATCTGGTCACCTTCATCCAAATATCTTTTTTTAACTTTAACTTTTTATCATCTTTTATCTCAGTTTATATAATAATCTGCATCTCTGAAAGAATTCAAATCTATTGAATAAAAGGCTTTGCTTATGATTTATAAAGCAAACCAAAAAATGAGTTGCTGAAGGGGTAGCTTTTAGTAAATTAAATAATATTCCTCTGGGGGGGAATCTGTAATTGATGTGCATTTGATTGAAAAAATAAACTGTATTAGGTTACTATGCAGATTTATAGAACCATCAAACACAGAAAAACACAATAAAGTGCCCTTTCCCTGCTCATAAGAGAGCCAAGTATTTTTTGAAGCTAAAGCTATCAAGTTTACAGCAGCAAAACACTAAACAAAAACTTCTTATTTTTCAGAAAAAAAGTATGTTTTCTCATTTTCTGTTCTACTCATAAATTTTAATTATTTCCCGAGGAACCCAAGCCTCCTAAACCCCTGTCAGTTTCATCTGAATCTTGAACGTCCTCTATTTCTGGATTAAAAGTCTGTTCACAAATGAGCTGTGCAAACCAGTTACCTTTTTTAACTTCAAAAATATCTTAATGTTTTTGGTCAGTATTTGAGTTAAGTTATCCTCATAGAATATTTAGTGTTCTTGTTATTTTGTTACAAACATGAGGCTATGCCATCTAACAACCAGAAGACCGTCCCCAGGGGTTATACAAAATGAAAGGTTTTTATAGGAAAGGGGTGGGAAAAGAGAGCTATTAACAAAATAAAATAAAGGATTATTCTTGGGGCTGAACATCTTTTCTTTGGGGGAAGATAATGGGAAGGGTTTTTACGATGAAGATGGTCAAAAGCAGGGACAAAAAGGGTCTACATGACAGATTACCTTCCTGGTGTTTGATCAGAACATTTCAGATAGGTTGATTAAAATTATGTTTCTGTAAGAGGTTGAAACTTCAGTTAGATCAGATAATAGATGTATCCTGGGCATGAGTGCTGTCATTTTGGGTCAGTGAGTTTTTTCTATAACAGTACAATTCTACACATGTGGGTTTTATTGGACGAGATGACTTGTTTTTTTCTCTCATCGAGTTTAAACTAAAGATATGGAAATTCTTTATCTATCTTTTACTCTTGAAGGATAGTTTTGCTGGATAATGAATACCAGCTTGTTATTTTTTTCTTTTAATGCTATCAATCTTAAGTCTACATGTGCCTGATGCTTCAAAAGGCCAAAACTTAAAACATCAGAGTTTGGAGGAAAGAACAATTTATTGAATCTTGGTGCCAACCAAGAAGATGGGAGCCCTAGTAGTTCCTGCATACATCTTAAGAAATCATAGAGTTCAGGCTTCTTTTACGTCAAAGGAAGGGGAAATGGGAGGGGCTGTTTTTTTATAAAAATTCAAGCCCCAAGGAGAATTCCTCCAATGATTAGCATGTCTAAAGCAGAACTATTAGCAGAAAAGGTGATGACAGCAAAGCAGACTTAAAAAAGATGGGGTCAGAGAGCCCTTCCATTTCACTCAGTTACATCAATGCTTCAAGTATTTTACTTTATTCCTTTCATTTGCATTGTCTTTATCAAGAAGTCTACTGTAATTCCTACCCTTCATTCTCTACAGGTTATAAATCCCCAAGCACAAATCTCTCATCCTACATTTCTATCAGTGTTTGAATTGATTGATTCAATTTTGAGTCCTGGGTATTTGACGCTATTTACTTCTATAAGTTTATATTAGATATTGGATTTTGTCCCCCAACTTCATAAATAAAGCAATTTAAATCTTTGAGATGCCTTAAACCTTAAACAAATGAAGTCAGCAAATTCAGTCTTATTATGTACATGTAAACAATATGGTTTGTATTATATCTATATTTATAATGACAATCTGCTAAAACAACTTTTGGCAAAAGAACTGTTTGAAGGCATCTTACACATTTACAAATACAAAAACAGATTTGACATCTTGTCAGTTACATTATTTTGTTTTAAGTGTGCATATTCTATTTACTTGCAGATTTTCATATGTTATACTTGAGAACATAGTGGATATGTGGGTTAATGGATTAGTCATTATGTAATCCACTACAGCTCTTACAGTCTAAAACTCTTGATTGAAAAGATAACTGTTGCATAGCATCAGGCTCCCTAAATAGTAATTTTTTTTTTAGAAATTTGCAGCATACATAAGTCAGGAAGTGATTATACCAGAGGATTAAATACATGTCTTTAATGGAAACTTACTGTGTTAATAACATCAATAAGTTGGCCTAAAAATTAAGTAATTTGTTTTAATGTCCAATACTTGTGACATTTTTCGACATATTTAAAAATATTCTTTCAGTCCCTGGCTGTTGTGGCTCATTTGATTGGGTATTGTCCCACAAACCAAAAGGTTGAGGGTTCAATTCCAGTCAGCGTACATGCCTATGTTGTAGATTAAGTCCCGGTCAGGGTGCATAGAAAAAAGCAAGTAATCCATGTTTCTCTCTCACAACAATGTTTCTCTCCTTTTCTCTATACCCTCTCTCCCTTCTACGCTCACTAAAAGCAATGAAAAAATCTTCTCAGGTTAGAATTAAAAAAAAAAAATATTTCAAGTAGGTATTTGCTCATTGTTGTATCACGGCATTAAACATTGTTTCTGCATGATATGTTGAATACACTCTCAATGTGTTTCAGCATTTATTCATAAACTTACAAACTAATTAAATAGAAATTTTTAAGAAATTCTGTGTATTTCTAATTTTGTTCCAACCTCGTAGAAATTGTGAGAAAGTATTCAGATAAATCACTAATCCTAATTTCAGATACTTTAAGAATTTAATACTAGTTATTAATTGTGAAATTATTTTCAAAAGAAAAATTTCCCATAGTATTTGAACTCATATAAAGTAGTAGAATAGTTTTTTTTTTTTTTTGAGATTTTATTTATTTTTTTAGAAAGAGGAGATGGGAAGTAGAGAGGGAGAGAAACATCAATGTGTGGTTGCCTCTCACGCATCCTCCATTAGGGACCTGGCCTGCAATCCAGGCATGTGCCCTGAATGGGAATCGAACCAGCGATCTTTTGGTTCGCAGCCCACGCTTAATCCACTGAGCTACACTAGCCAGGCTAGAATAGTTTTAAAAGTGTTTCAATTGATATGCTTTGCTGAAACACCTGTGAGTTTATCTATTTATCCTCTTTTATTTAATATACAGACGATATATTGAACATAACAGTAGGCCAGACACTGCATTAGAGGCTGAGGTTAAAACTACATTTTAAAAGCAAAATTAAAAACCTATACTCTAGTTTCTCACTAATCTTTAGACAAAGGTAGACATTCAAATAAAGGGAGGAAGGGACAGATTGCTGCATTGAGAAAAATACATATATAGTATTGAAAATGTATATAGTCCGAGTAGGTACTTCTTGAAATTTTACCACCCATTTATTTTTCACCATGTAAGTTTCTGAATTTCATTCCTTATGAGTAGAGTCCAGTAATTTTATTCTCAGATGCCCAAGAGAAGTGGCACCCTGCCATAATTAGTGCCACTAGACTGTGAGTGACATGTGGTATAAAAGCATAAAAGTATAGGCAACTCCAAGAATAGTCTTTCGTTTTGAAATGAAAATATTGGGCTGCACAAATAATCTCAAAATACAGATTTTACAACAAATGAATTAAATCAATTATAACTGCTCTGTACTCACACATTCTATGTCCTGACTGTAGCTTATCCAATAAAAATTTAAATATTTATGTATAACTTTAGGATTGTTTAATATTTTCAAATTTAAAAAGAACCTCTTGTATTTAATTTAACTACATATTTATATATACAGTGAACTTTTTGTTACAATTTATCTCTACATCCTAATCTGTTTAAAATATCTAAATAATGAATTAAAATATGTAATAATTCTTTAAGTATGGTATGATGCATTTTGTAATTTGAGCTAATATTAAAATATGGGTATTGCATATTTGTAGTTTTATAAACAAAACTCATACATATTGCTTAATTTTGTTTCAAAATCACCCTCAATATATACTATAAACACTAAATTCAATATATTGAATAAGTATAAAAGGGAAAACTAAGAAGATTTATATTCCTTTCTGACTATATATTGTAATTTATAATATATTTAGAAAAACTGTTAATGTACTCTATTTGTCTGGGTCTAAATGTATACTCTTAATTTTAGTATTTGAATTTAACTTCAGAAGTATCCATTTAGAAATAATAATAAATAGTAAATAAAAAGGTAAATATTTTTAAAATTTATTTTTTAAATTTAATCTTTGTTGTATTTTTTGTTACCATTTAGTCCCCTTATACTCCCCTCCACCTAGCAATCACCACACTATTTTCCATGTCCATGAGTTCTTTTTTCCTTTTTGCTCAATCCTTCTATCCCCTAACCTCTACCTCACCCACTATCTGTCATTCTGCTCTCCATCTATGAGTCTGTCCCCATTTTCTTTGTTAGTTCAGTTTGTTAGTTAGATTTCACATATGAGTGAAATCATTTGGTGTTTATCTTTCTCTGACTGGCTTATTTCACTTAGCATAATGTCCTCCAGGTTCAACCATACTGTCAAAAGATAAAAAAATTATTTTTTATAGCGGAGTAGTATCCCATTGTATAAATGTCCTATAGTTGTTTTATCCACTCACCTATTGATAGACACTTGGGCTGCTTCAATATCTTGAAGACTGTAAATAAGTCTGCAATGAACAGAGGGGTGCTTATGTTCTTTCAAATAGATCAATGAAACAGAACGAGCAGCCCAGAAGTAAACCTACACCTTTATAGTCCATTAATATTCAACAGAGAATGCAAGCACATACAATGGGTTAAAGATAGTTTATTCACTAAATGGTGTTGGGAAAATTGGAGGGGTTTGTGCAGAAAAGTGAAACTAGACCATGTCCTTATACCACACATGAGAATAAATTCAAAATAAATCAAAGACCTAAATGTTAGATCCAAAACCATTAAAAACTGTAGAAGAAAATACAGGCAGCAAAATCATGGACATTATTCATAGCAATGTTTTATTGGCAATATCTCTCCATGCAAGACAAACAGAAAAAAAATAAAAATATGTTTGTAATTATTTTCTCCCAGAACTTAATTGCCCTTCATTTTATCAATAGTGGTTTTCAAAAAGGGGGATATTTAAATAACTAAACTAGAGTCAATCAGAAGAGGCTTTTTAAATAATTTGCCTAAGAATGCCCTAAGCATTCTTTGGTTACCCCGAAGTATTAAAGATTTTTCTTCTATTTTGTTTTTTGGAATGCTATAGTTTTAACATAGACATTTAAAACATGGTATTAGAATCTGATAACAAAACTTCAAATCCACAGATATGGCAGTTAGAAAGGAAATAGGGATATCAAGTACTGCAGATAAAGAAAAAGCTGGTAACCACAATCATGAGCTAAGTCTGTGATACTGACTGAAATCCACATTGGTTCTTATTGCCTCTGACCTATGCTGTGTCCTACAGAATCCAGAGCATTGCGTGATCATTTTAAACACACACACCTGATCCAAGATTTGGAGAAACTGAAGGAGGATCCTAGGGAGAGTGGATGGTCACAGGCCTGGCTACTGCTTTAAGCCAATGAGGTGAGCCAGCAGATAAGTGACAATATGTGTTTCTGTTACAAAAACCACTGTGGTTTCACTTTCAAGTTCCAAATCTCGCCAATAAAATTTTTCGTGGTAGCCCACTGTAACCACAAACATGGAAGAAAATTGTGGGAAAACTAATGCAACCTAGCTAGCCGACATATTGTAGACACTATATTCCACCCCTGCCAACTCGACACTGGCACTCATATGCATCTCCTCAAGCTATATTTAATATCCAATAGCAATGCCATGGCTTGACCTAACATAATACACAAATCCCATACATACCATCTTGTTTTTTTTTTTCTTGAAAGAGGCTTTCTTTTAGTTTTTGGATGATTTTCTTTGCTACTAGCCGATTAATTTTTATTTCTTATAGCATAAATACAGTTATAGAAAATTAACTATTTAACATATTAAGGTATGAGCAGATAATGAAGAGGGGAAGAACACCCACATTCAAATCAAAATAAGGAAGAATTACTTTTAACTGTTGTAGACCTAGGTACTGGGACTGGTTACATTGTTCATGGTTATAACTAGTGTCCATGCTATTCATTTTATAGTTCTTACATACCCAGCAAATGCCTCAGTTGATTGTGATTCATTGCCTGGTAAGACTACTAAAACATTCATTCATAAGGCTTCTGGGCCATTGCTATTAGTCCTGTCTTGGTTGTTGGGTTGTTGCACTTTTTCATTGACCTTAATCTCTGTCCATGAGAGTACTAAGAGACTCTCCAGGGGATGCCTGTAAAATTAGGAGACTGAATCCATTTGTGGTGTTTCATCATTAATAGTTTTTGGATCCCCTGCATCCTTTGCATCTGGCAAACAATGAAAGAAACCCTACACATATCTTTTTTGCTTTTGCAAATTCGTAGGAACTTCAACCTAGTTGCAGTCTGTGTGAACTCTCCTATGCTAGATGCCACTTGTCCTTGTTTGTCTGATCTCTGCATGAGTTCTTCCCCTCCTAAAATACTCCAGTTTGTTGTGAGTGTTTGAGTATTAAATATACTTTACTCACATACATGAGTGAGTGGATTCTGTCATTTTTCTTGACACCCAAATAAATTCCTGGGAGGTAACCATACTTGTCCTGAGTATTTAAGTGGAATCCTCCTTCTACTAATGCATATTGTGGAGTGGTGAACTAATTCTTCTTGATACTCAGGACCGATCACCCAGAATCAGAATAATTTCTTTTTTGTCCATTGACTCAACAACATGAAGAATCCAACATGATCCAGCTGAGTTTAATGTCTACTTTATTGGCATCACTATTGTGCTTGTAGGAAGAAATATTATTTCCTTTGGAACTAAGACCCCTTGACCAGCAGAGCCTAAAGTCATGAGGACAGGAAGGAAATACCTTGCTACTGTATCTCCAGAATATGAGGAAGAGAAACCATTTTCTATTCCTAGACCCATCATTTCCAACTATAAGAAAAATAACATTTTTTTTTGCACTAATGCTAATTTAATGCATACATTGCGCTTGGCAGATATCGCCCTAGCCCAGCAAGGTTTTGCCACCTGCTGGCACTGTAACTGAATCTTCACAAGACTATTCCACCATTCCATTAAGTTAACTGCTTCAAGATGATGAGGTGCATGGCAATCGATGTGAATTCCAAGAGTGTGGGTCCATTGCCACCCTTCATTTATTGTTAAATGAGTTATCCAGTTAGAAGTGTTGCTATATGCAATGCTGTGAGAGTAGATAAGTGATCTACAGTTTTCTCAGAAACATTTGAGCAACAAAGACAAAAAAAATATGCAGAGTTTCTATTTTAGTAAGGAAAAATGCTGCTCCTTCCCGAAAACTGGGGAGTCAAATAGAACAAACCTGCCACAGAAACCTGGTTTATGCCCCTGGGAAATAGTGCATGTTTGGAGCTAAGGACTGGACTCTGCTGTTGATACTTAGGAGTGGCTACAACAAGATCAATAGTATATATTCACCATTACTTTACTTAAAAAAGATTTTATTTATTTATTTTTAGAGAGGGAAAGGGACAGAAAAAAGAGAGAGAGAGAGAGAAACATCAATGTGTGGTTCACTCTTTCATGGCCCCTACTGGGGACCTGGCCTGAAACCCAGACATGTGCCCTGACGGGGAATTGAACTGGTGATGCTTTGGTTCACAGGCAGAAACTTAATCCACTGAACCACAACATCCAGGGCACCATCACTTTACTTTTGCTATTTTCACTATTACTTTATCAGGGATTTATTCATTCAGTCATTTATAATACACAATGTGGTCTGCCCAGAATAAAAAACAACCACCATTGTTATTACAACAAGAATGGTTTGCACAACTTGGACATAACCTGGTGGCCAAGGAAAGTGGACTGGAATGTGAATGAGTGCACAATGATGACTTCACTGTCCTAGTCAGTGGGGGCAGTAGACTCCACTGAGTGAGCATATGTACTGTGTGGCTATCACATTCCAAATGACTGAGAAAGTAGAGCTATGAATCTGCATCAAAGCTTGCATCATTCCTCCACAGAAACTATTCACATGATTCAGAAGGACATAACAATGAGCAACTGGTGACTGTCAATTTCTTCACAACAATGTGCTCACTCATTCATCACATCTCCTGAAGACTTTTTTGGCAAAACATCAAATCACCCAGGTGACTCAGCTCCGCTACAGCCCAAATTTGGCTCACTGTGACTTCTGGCTTTCCCAAAACTAAAATCAACTCTGAAAGGAAAGAGAGTTCAGAACATCAATGAGCTTCAGGAAAATATACTGGGGCAGCTGATGGTGATTGGGAGAATGTGTAAGGTCCCAAGGTGCGTATTTTGAAGGGGACTGAGGCATCATTGTCCTACGTACAGTGTTTCTTGTACCTTGTATCTTCTTCAATAAATGTCTCTAATTTTCATATTATATGGCTGGATATCTTCTGGGCATATTGTGCCATTGGTTGTCGATATTTCCTAGGTAATAGTGATGTTTCATCTTTGTTTCTTATTTTTCTATTATTTTAATAATGTCTAAAAAAGAGAGTGTTTTGATCTTTAAATTTTTAAACCAAAGGTTTGTTTGGAAGCTACATTTGCGATTAAAACATACCCCAGAAATAGCAGTTCTGGTGACGTCTGTCCAATCCATTAATGAAAACGTTCAACCCAATTTTTTACTGAATGATTAGGCAAAAGTTAATGATCATTCCTTGTTCCCATTAATTTCCATCAAGCATTATAAAATATTGCCTTTAAAATTAATTTTCTTGCCATGGCTAGTGTGGCTCAGTGGACTGAGTGCCAGCCTTCGAACCAAAGGGTCACAGGTTCTATTCTCAGTCAGGGCACACGCCTGGGTCGTGGGCCATGTCCCCAGTAGGGGGAGTGTGAAAGGCAACCACACATTGATGTTTCTCTTCCTCTCTTTCTCCCTTCCTTCCTCTCTCTAAAAATAAATAAATAAAATCTTATAAAAATAAAATAAAATAAATTAATTTTCTTGAGTTTATTATTTACAGTTCTTTAAAATATAAAGTCAATATTCCTCATCAAATGTTTTGCTACCCTTAGATGTTGTCAGTAGAGAAAAAACATGACACAAATTCCCTTCTCTTCATTAATACTTATTCATTTACAGAAAAATTTTTTTAATATATTTTATTGATTATGCTATTACAATTGTCCCGTTTCTCCCCCATCATTCCCCCCACCCTGCACACCCTCTCCCACCCACATTCCCCCCTTTAGTTCATGTCCTTGTGTCATAAGTTCTTTAGCTTCTACATTTCCCATACTATTCTTACCCTGCCCCTGTCTATTTTCTACCCATTATCTATGCTACTCATTCTCTGTACCTTCCCCCCGCCTCCTCCTCCCACGCCCCTGTTGCTAACCCTCCATATGATCTCCATTTCTGTGGTTCTGTTCCTGTTCTAGCTGTTTGCTTAGTTTGCTTTTGTTTTAGGTGTGGTTCTTAATAGCTGTGAGTTTGCTGTCTTTTCATTGTCATATTTTTGATCTTCTTTTTCTTAGATAAGTCCCTTTAACATTTCATATAATAAGAGCTTGGTGATGATGAACTCCTTGAAGTTGACCTTATCTGAGAAGTGCTTTATCTGTCCTTCCATTCTAAATGATCCTTTAGTAGTCTGCAAATATTTTTCATATCATTATGAAGTTTTAAATTTTTATTTTTCATGCTTTCAACCCATTGCAATAATTTATTATTATTATTATTTTGTTGTTAATGTGGCTTTTTAAAAACTGGTGGGGATCGTTTTCCAACATTAAAATTAATTTGGATAGAATTCATAAAAATATTCAAAGAACTTTTGTTATCATATCAAGGAAATATACCTACATTTATAAAGGGTGAGAACATACGATTTTTTCCTAAATAACTGTTATACTAAAGTTTTGATAATTTATCCAGTACAATTAGAAGGTTATTTTAGACAAATTAAAGGACTTCTATGTTTAATCATTAAACTATAGACTGTAATTATTATTTTTTCTGTAATTTAAATTTTATATATTCAAATTTCTAACCACATATGTCAAATGTGCTAAGTTTCAATGAATTCTATCATTTTGAGAGCTTGAACAATTACATGCTTGACATTAGTAAAATAAAGAAAATATTCAGAAATGCCTTTCCTACTTTCATACAATAAATTTTGGAGAGTACTCAGAAGTGTTCTTGAGTCACTAACATTTACCCAGCTTCAGAGCTGCTATTTATTATTATGATCTTAGTCAAATCACAGGACCAAACCACTTTTCTCATTTTAAGATAAAAACAAAATCAAACCTCATTAAATTCTTACTGTGAGAATTAAACATATTTGGTGTGTGTGCATACACATATGTATAAGTATGTATTATGTAGCATCACACCTGGTACGTAGATTACTAATAAACATTATAGTATTTGATACTATAATCATTAGCATTACTAGTAATAACAGACTTTCAATATTCTGTTTTACTCTTCAGAAAAATGTGTTTCAAAAATATAGAGTGTAGATTCCATTAATTTAAGATCTCTTTTTTTCAGGTACTTTATTTCAGTCCACAGTATTTTTTTATTCTGTTTATGAGTTCCTCCCTATTAGAAAGGTTAGAGTTTGAAGAAATAGCTCAGTTCTCTCAGGACATAAAGATAAAATTTCTGCACTTACGCAGTTATTTTTAGTGATGTCTTATTAACTCATATTTTACAGCAACTTTTAAAAATATTTATATATTTTCAAGGAGTACTTTATATACTGGAAAGATATGAGTGGTATTACATTCATTTTATTCAATATTAGTAATTTTGGAAACCAAAGTAAACCTTTAATAGAACCAAATAAGTTATAATTACAAGAGACTGTACTCTATCTCTAGACCTCTAAAATACTTAAACATAATGAGGAAATTTGGTAATGATGGAAAAATTCAATCATTTATCAATTTGCTGCAGTAGCCACTCTAATCATTTGGATTCATTCATTGAAAGTATAATGAAAATAATTTATAACATGAAATCCAGGGGCAATGCAATTGCCCCTACACTACTCTACACTACCAAGAAATATATCATAATAAATCTGCTATCCTGTTCCTGTGTAAGGTAGTATTTCAAATTGTTCCTGATTATGTATCATAACTATCATTTTAAGTTATTAACCTATTAGTGTACATGGAAATAGAAGGTTTGTTAACCACATCAACATGGGTGTTTAATAAATTTTGATGTATAGTTGATTGTGATTAAATGTAATTGGTCTAATGCTTCACATATTCATATTTTAAGATTGCACATTATAGAAAATATCAAAAGTGTTAGGAAGTGCCTAACTTGAAAGTTATTGAAAGTGATTCCTACGAAACCCATTTCACTTCAGCCTCCTCTAAACCAATAGTTTGGGGCCTCCCTGCTTCTACCTATGCTGTCCTCCGCCTGTCTCCCTGAACCTACTGTCCTTTCAGTGTGTGAGAGAAATTGTGTCATTCAATACTTAAAACCATCCCAGAGCTGTAGATTCTATTTCAAAATCAAATGCAAGTCCTGAAAATAATTTCCAAGGCCCTTTATGATAGGGATCCCCCCTTGCAACTTCTCTAACTCCATTTCCTGCTAGTTTTCTTGAATATTCCCTTCAATCACATTGATCTTGTTGTTCTTAATCCCAGGTATGTGCTGTTTTAATCTCTCATTTCCTTGAGTTTCCTACTTTATGTCACTACCTTTGAGAAGTCTTCCCTGATCATTTTACATAAAATAACAACATACTTTGCACAATTTAACTTTCTTATATCCTGTATTTTTCACCACACCATATCATCTGATGTTTACCATTTACATCATTCATTTTACCTGTCTCTACCCATGAAGAGTGGTGTACAGGGTTCTTTGTAAGCAGAATTTTATATAGACAGTCAATTTGATGAATGAATAAATGAGGCTTTGGTTCTATTTTAAAATTTATTTTTAAAGAATAATTTATAATACTTCCATTTCTACTTACATGTATATGTAAATGTTATACAAAATTACCCATTGATTACTTTTAACCCTGGCTGGTGTGGCTCAGTGGATTGAATGCCAATCTGCAAATCAAAGGATCCCTGGTTTAATTCCTGGTCAGGGCAGGTGCCTGGGGTGCAGGCATGCAAGAGGCAACCACACATTGATGTTTCACTCTTTCTCCCTCCTTTACTCTCTCTAAAAATAAATAAATAAAATATATTTTTTAAATCACCTATAGGTCACTTTTAATTTCTTGTTTAAAATTTTCTAAGGTACAAAATATAATGCAGAAAGAAGTATTAAAAGTTCCATAATGCCTAAAGTCACTGTGGATAATAAAATGTCTTGTATATTCAAAGAGAAATTTAAATTAATTTGTCATAGCATGATTTATTTTAAAAGGCAAGTCAAAAATCAACTAATACTTTTTAATAGTTTTTAACCAGTGCATGAATATAAATTATATTTATAAAGCATAGAAGACACAGACTTTACATATTATATTAAACACTACTAAAACACTAACATTATTAAATTTTCTAAAATTAGAAAAATTGCAGCCATTGAACTTTAGTAATAAGTTTATGGTATTGCATGGAGAATAATGCACTTTTGTTAAATTGTGTTATTGTCAAAATAGACGAGGCTAAGTATGCTATCACAGGTTACATCAGTGAGGATATTTTCCATAATACAACTTTACATGGTGTTGGATTGTTATATTTATTTGATAAATGTATGTTTATTTTGAACACTCTATTCTAGCATTGGAGATTTAAGTGGAATAAAGCATCTCAATGATTTTATGATTGAATTCTAGATGTGGGAGATACAGAGTTAATAATACTATACATAAACTATCAAAGTTATTTATAAGAAAAATATATAAAAGAACATGTAGGATATTACTTAAGGAAGAAAAATTTTAATATGGTTCAGACTTAAATAGTTTGGGAAGAAGATTGGCAGGAGTTCATGTCAGAGGTCTTATTTTGAGCGAAAATGGACACTCTAAGAAGTTCTTCAGCCAAAAGATAAAAATCAATGGAAATAATCATAACAGCTGCTGAGAAAGTATAATCAGTGGGAGTTGGAAGACCGTTTAAAAAGGCATAGAAATAATTTAAGAGAGTAATTATGGTATCCTGGACTAAAGAGGTATTAATGGAGATGCTGAGAAGTTCAACACTTTTGAATTATGCTATGCTAATGACAGATTGGGGATGTGAGAAAAAGACCAGTGTCAAGCACAATGCATTTATTTAGCCTAAGTTACAAAGAAATAGAGTCCTCAAACACTGAAATTTGGTGAACTTAATCATGAACATATTGAGGGGTGATGTGACACTTTCCTTGATGAAATATGTTATAGACACAAATTATTCAATTAAGTACTGATCTAGGTGTTGCTGTGAAGGTATTTTGAAGATGTGGTTAAAGTTTATAATCATTTGACTTTAAGGAAGTGACAATATCTTACATAATTAAAGTGAGCCTAACTCAGTTAGTAATAAATCCAGCAAGCTAAGTCTTCCCTGATTATGAAATTCCATCCCTGGATGGCAGCTTCACCTTGTGCTTTGAAATTTCAGCCTTCCTCTAACATTTGACCTATCATTTGGGAATTCCCATAGTTACACCCCAAAACTGTGTAAGCCATTTCCTTGCAATATGTATTTTATTATATGTCTTCTGGTTTGCTACTCTGGTTGAACCTTGAATGATAAAGCTAAATAGTAGGGGGGGTTTTATTTCCCTTGAGATACCTATGAATCTCACACACAGAGATATCAGTCAAATATTTGAAATTAGATCTAAATTTCATGGAAGACATGTGGGTTGAAAAATTACATGTTGGAGTTCATCTATTGACATCTATTAAGCTGTAGGTCATTAAGATAGGCCAAAAAAAAAAAAAAATGATCCTCAAAAAGAAATGCACTAGAACCTGTGAAATCCTTGGGACTTGTGAATAATAACTTCTTTTCTAAATGGGTCTTTACAGATAAACTTAAGTTGAAGATCTTAAAATAAAGAGATCACCCAAGATTATCAAAGTGAGTCAGAAATCCAATGACAAGTACACTTAGAAAGGACACACATAGATAGAGCAAACATATAAAGGAAGAAGTGGTATAATGACAGAGAGGCAGAGGTTAGGATCATGCAGCCACAAGATACGGAACAGTGACAATTGTCAGAAGGCAGGAATAATGGAATGCAGCCATACCAACACCTTGACTTCAGACCTTGGCCTCCAGAACTGTGAAAGAATAAATTTATATTGTTTTAAGCTACACATTTTTTAGTAATTTGCTGAAAAATGCTATAATCATATTTAAAGTTATAACAGTAAAAAGGCAAATTAGAAGGTAAGTATAGATAGAAACAAGAATTATAAAAACTAACTGCTGAGCTACACTAAAATTAAGATGTTGGAAAATGAAGAAAATCTAACCAAGGTATTTTAGAGAGTGCATGGAGAAAAGTATTAAGAGAACCAGAAAGGAATGTTATGTAAGCATCCAGGAAAAATAAATGTAAAGAAAATGTGAGCAACTCCATCCAATTTTGATAGGTTGATGGAGATGAATATTGAGAATTGGCATTTATATTTGGTGAGCCAAAGTCATTGACAACATTTATAATGAAAGTATCAGTCTTGTGTGGCAGTTGAGGGCTAATTTCAGTGCAAAAACAGAGAATGACCAGAGTGAAAGTAAATAAATTGAGTAATGTCATCTCTTTTGTGGCATTTTGTTTTAAAGGTAAGCAGAAGAGGAAAGTGGTAGGGAGCCAGAAGAGTGTGTAGGGAGATGTGCCTGTGTGGGTTTCAGGGAAGACAATACATCACATTGGTTCAAGGGTAAGCTTGTACTGTTCCAGAGCAAGTTATAAAATGAGCAGCAGCAAAAAGCAAAAACAATGAACGCATACCCTGAATGTCCATTAGAATTTATTTATTGATACCCTAGGAAAAAAAGAAACCTCTATTTGAACAAGATTACTGGCAAGTAGACATTAAAGTTAGGGGCTTCTGGAACTTCTCTAATTGATTATATTATAAAACCATGAGTTTCCCATCCCCCCATCAGAGTGAGTGGATTTGCTACTTTAATTATGTAACCAGACAAGCTGAGAGTTATTTGACTCCATTTTCTACTTCAAATATCCAATTTGTCCCATTCTAGACAACATGTGGTGTTTGCAGATTAGCTGTGGACTATCGACAAATGGATGCGGTTGTATCAGTTGGGACTAGCTTTGTTCGCTTTGTTTCTATAATGGACAATTTGTAAGTCTTGGTCATTGATCTAGCTGGACATATATTCCTCTGTCTCATATTATTTGCCAAATGACTTCAGGATATTTTGAAAGAGAGCTGACTTAACTTTTTGGTCTAGGTTTAATGTTTATCATAAAAAGAATAACGGGGTAAATTTTAGAACACCAAAACAGAGAAACTAGTAGCACACCTTTCCAATGTCCCTTTCTTCTCTACTTAAAATAATGTTAAACTTATAATACTATTAAAGTAATTGTGTTTACTGTCACTTGCTTCTGTGCTCTGCAAATGGGATTTTAATATTTTTTAATCCCTTCCCTCGTTCTCTCCCCATCTCCCTTTCTGCTTTTCCAGCTTTCTTTCTTCCTTTTTTCATCTCTGTTACCCTCGTTTCCTCCTCTCATTTCTACCTCTCTTTTTTTATTCCTTTATCAAAGAAGTCATGGAGTAAGTGGGGAATACACAGTATCATTTTTTTCTTACAAAGAGATTCCTTCAGAAAAAAATGGCATTTTTCAAACAAGAAGATATATTGACTTCTGATTTTATATTCTTTCTAGAAATGGTAATGATTGGCAATGCTAATATACAATTAGACATTTTCTAATCCTATTAAACACCGAGAAAGTAATTATTTTCCTGTCAAAATAATAACAAATGAAAAGCATATCTGTTTTGAGTAAAGAGGACTAGTATAGGGATTTTGTAAAAACTACATGCACTTTGTCCTCCCCTTGTTCCCACAGGCACCTATTTTACCCAGTGTGTTGTGGTCAGTCTCTAAGTTCTAAGCTGCGGAAGTAGCAGTGATAGTTTATCAATCCTGTTTCTTTGTAGACAAAGAAAGCCTTGACATATAGCCAATATTTAGAGAGCTCTTTGGCCTCAAATCTAGACCATTTCAAGTATTTCCCGGAATGGATTTAATGTATCGTAATGGTCTTGCCCAGGGCCAAAAGCTAGATAACAATCTTGTGGGCAGCTCTTTAATTGCTAGATGATTCCACTCTGTTCCTTGTGAGAAAAGTTAAGATTCTGAGGTAGGAAGTAGGAACACAAAACATGAATCATAGATGGGGTTAAAGGGATAGTGACTTCTAAGATAGTGAGAAAAAATCAGACACATCTTTCATGGCCGGTGAGGTAAGGGATGATGCCATTTTCTCGTGCTCAGACCCACACCATTTTTTTTCAAGAAAAAAGAAAAGCAGCTCGGAAACATAGAAACCCCCATGTCCTTCCTTTTATACACTAGAAATATGGATTTTTCTTATATTTATTTCATTTTTAAAATTCTCAGTGGTGTGAACATGATGAGTCTGCAACTTGACAAGATCATGCAGGACGGAGAACTGATGGACGTAAAAGAGAGATCGTGATCTCTCCTCTAAAAAAAATGTATTTGAATAATATTTAATCTTACTATGGAACTTTCAAGGGCTAATCATTATTCAAACCACTTATATTTCTAACCCACTGAATATCCGGAACCAATTTTGGTGGGAGGTCATTTTTAAAGTGCTGAAACAGACTGAACAGTTTGCATGCAGTTACATAGCAAAGCAGAAGCATACCTAGGGTTGCATTCCAGCTGGGACTGGAATACCAGTGTTCTTACTGTAAGTCTGCAAGGTAACACATTTATAAACTAAATCTGTCTTAATTACACACATCCCAGTTTTAGCTTTTATTTCACCAATATCTTGATCCTTCAAAAGATTTCCATTTTTGCTTACAACTCTCTTGGGTGTTGCTTATATCAAGAGTTGCAAAGGCCACACAACCCTTATCTTCCACTTTGAAAACTTTGTTTTTCCATAATAAAGGGAAGTTTTTCAGGGGCAAGGTCAGCACTGAGCAAACCATCCTTGTATCATAGGCTTCAAAAACACCTCAGTGACCTATATGCCATCATTAGATTTTTCTGATCACTTCACCTGAAATCCCCAACACACATACTAGACAGGTAAAAATAACAGTCTTTGATTTTCTAACATTTGTGTGGCTTTCTAAAGTGTTCTGTAGATTATTTTAGTACAACATCCATCCTCAGAAGTGTAATTGTTGTGTAGTCACCTACATCATGAATAAATGTCCTTTGTCCGGGTTGAAGAATTAAGCTTGCTGAAATTCAGATTCTTCTTCCATTAAATAAGGTGCTCAACTACACAAACTTTAAGATTGTTTTTAGCTCAAATCATGCACAGTTTATATTATTTAGAACTGGTTCATAGACATAGAAGTAATCACTGCTATTTTCTATAAGGCTTTGAAAAAAAACAAAACAAGCAGATAAGCTAAACATCCTTTATTTTTGTGTTACTAGATTAGATTAATATTATCTTTTTACAAGGCTATAGTTGGTGAAAGTAAACTTATATTAGAGAAGCATGTGTATAATGTTTCCTGTTTTTTTTCAGAACTTACTTTTTAAAAATAAATGTCCTTGTGAGAAGATATCAGATCCCATAATAAATTAAAAAATAATTTCATTGAAAAACTTATCTATACCATTGAATAGTGTGATTGGGTGAAAGGTTGATTTGTGTGTACCAGTATATCTACAGATAAGATCGGTTGGGTAAATGCTAAACTATGCTGTGAATGTGGATATATGAGTTCTTTTATACTATTTGCTATATTCCTTTGTGTGCTTGAAATAATGCACAAATAAAAATCAACTTAAAAGGTTGAAAAAGGAGACTATGAAAATATACATTGGGGGAAAATTTTATTTCCAGAATAGCTGGATAAAGAGCTATAAACACTCCACAATATTTTTAGAGATTAGCTAGATAGAGCAGGTAAATAATACATTTTTAATGGATAGTCAAAAAATAAGAATGAGCTATACATACCCTAAATAACTTCAGAGTGTTGCTAAATATAATAGAAACAAACATACTCAGAAACAAAGATGTTTGATTTACATTAAATAACATAACATAAACATAAATTAGACATAAAAGTATATAAAACACACACATGCACTCACACACTTCCCAGAAAGAAAATCAGGAGTTTAAAATAGACTACAACCAGAAATCTGTTCAGTAGAAGAGTTATTGAATGCGTGCATTTATCTTCCTCCATGCTGACCACATGCATTTAAATTTCTAAATAGATCTTTTCCTGCAATCCATTCAGAAATATATTTCTTGCTGTTTTACCTCACATAGATACCATTTTATACTGACGGTGGCCCTTAGGAGACCATGAATAATTGAAAAGGAAAGATAAGGCATACAATAAAGAAAAAAAGCCAGCCAATGTTCAGAAATATTTTTTTTACAATGCAGAATGAGAAGCACTTGAATACTCTTGTTATGTTGCATTTGTAATAATATCTTAGAGCAGGAATTTTCCATTTTTTTATAGGCTGGAAACCATCTCTTCAAAGTTTGACCCAGAAGCATAAACAGATAAAAATACAAAAGCATACAATTCTTGTTCAAAAGACTTTTTTGTTGGACAGTAGTAGAGGAGGTCCTGCCCATGTCTAGACACAAACACTCACACGCACACCAAGAATAGCACCAAAAGGCTTCGCTTCTTTATGACTACTGTTACATTTTTCAAAAATTTATTTTACATTATTATGTATGTCAATGCTTAAAAACTAAGGGACAGATAAACATTTGATAGTCAAAGCACAGTAAATATAAGCAAAATGTAAAGTAGGTAATGAAAATTTTATAGATAGGAAGTAGATATTAAATAATACAATAAATGCAGAAAATTAAGATATCAGGATACCAGAGAGGAAACATTAATTATATGATTATCCATTTGTCCCAAAAAGTCACATTTTTAAAACATTTAAGTACTGTGTATGCCATGTTATAAGTAGAACATTAAATCACACCTTTTACCACAACACTCTTATAAAGTTATAAATAAAATTTAAGAATACATACAAAATATACTTTTATTACCTAAATAGAATAGTTGTTCTCCAACTTTGTGAGTATAGATACAGTTTATAAGTTCCAAGAGTTATGTTCTGTATGTGCGTGACTTGTCTTAAGATTGTATCAAGTGTCTAAAGATATATTTATCGATGTACCATTTCTGTGCAAATTATCTAAAGTAAGAATATGGTTACAGGCCAAAAAAAGAAAAAAAGAATATGATTACTCTTCAGTAAAGAATAGTATCATAAAATTGTTATGTAGGGACTGGATTAATATAACTACTCTCAGATACATTTCTACGTTGACAACAATTTTTAGAATATTTTTTATTTGTTTAAAAAACATGTAAATACTTGGTCATATATGTTTTAAATGACACAATAAAACAAAAGATATTTTGAACAAGAAAGTGTTGACTGAATTAAGAATGTCTTTTTCTCCCCAAATAAATTCCTTTCTACAAAACTTTTAACCATTGGAAACAGAATGTTATCATGATCAAAAGAATGATTTTTTAAATATTTGAACATTCAAAACCAATATATACATATCTCCAAGAACTTTTAATTTATGATACTAGAAAAGGCATAACATCTGCAAATTAGTTCAACTAAGACCATACCAAAGAGCATGAAGAAGCCCAATTATATTTTCAGAAGCACTGACTATTTACCTAAATTACTGTCATCAGGAGCACCAGCTGCAACTATATTCCTTAGATATTTGCTCTAGGCAACTTAAATCTTAGAACTGCTTTTGGGAAAGGGATCAAGGAAAATGAGATAACTAATTGTTGCATTAAGCTTCTTGCGGCTTAAGACAAAGAAAAATAACAAAGTCATTTCGTAAGAAGGCATGTCCCACTAAAAGCCTGCATTATCTGAGTTTTAAAGGGATCATATCCATAAATCCTCTATGTACTTTGTTGTTTTATTCAATAATGCTGCTTGCTTCCATCATAATGTCACTCTGTGTTTATTGGAACCCAGTATCTCTCTCAATTTTCTGTCACTGTGAGACTCCTCTTCAGTGTCTGGCTTTACAGGTGTCTGCAAATCTTGCCATGCATGAAAGTTACTTGAGAAGCTTGTCAAAGATCCAGACTCCTAAACCCAGTCCTGACAGTCTGATTCAGCAGATGTTGGGAGGAAGCCTGGGAAAGCTCTTTTGAAATAATACAACAATAGGTACAAAAAAAAAAAAAAAAAAAAAAAAAAACACCAAAAATAAAAACCCCAAAAAAGAAAAATACACTCCTAGTGAGTGTGATAAAGATATTCCCCTGACCAATCTTTACAGAAGTCTGCCGTGATGGTTCTCAGGCACACCTTTCACCTTTTATAAATGGTACATAGCAATGTGTTTTTTTTTTTTAATCAAGAGTAGCAAATAAGGGAGAATGTAGGTATGTAATCATTCTCTGCCACATTTCTGAACCTGAATTTCCTGTCCCCAGAAAGAACTATTACCCCTTCAGTTCTTTTTTTACCCCTGTTAAATTATCTGTTGGGTGCTTCTAACAACAAAATAATGTGTCTATGTTGATTTTTTTAATCTACTTTATATATCATCTACAAATTATCCTATGATTGATAAAGGTATATTTCACTCAGACCATGAAAACTTCCCACTCTCAAAAATATATTACTAGTTTAGTCCTCTAGATCATAACATTCATTTTATACGAGTGGATCAAAAAACTGTGCTACAGCCCTGGCTGGTGTAGCTCAGCCCTGGCTGGTGTAGCTCAGTGGATTGAGCGCGGGCCTGCGAACCAAAGGATCGCGGTTCGATTCCCAGTCAGGGCACATGCCTGGGTTGCCAGGCCAGTTCCCGGCAGGGGACATACAAGAGGCAACCGCACATTGATGTTTCTCTCCCTCTCTCCTTCCCTTCCCCTCTAAAGATAAATAAATAAAAAGTTGAAAGAAAAAAAAAAACTGTGCTACAACTACAGAATGGAATACTGTGCAGTAGAAAGAAGAACTTCTACCCACCGTGACAGCATGGATGGAATCGGAGAGCATTATGCCAGGCAGTGAAAGCCAAATGCCATATGATCTCATCTATAAGTGTAATCTAATCAACAATAAGCAAGCAAAATAGAAAAAGAGACATGGAAATAAAGAACAAACTAACAGTGACCAGAGTTGGGGAGGGGGATAACAGGGAAAAGAAGGGGAAGGGTTAAGTCAAGAAACAAGTATAGAAAACTCATGGACAAGGATAATGGGCGGGGGAGGATTGAATGTTGGAGGGGTGTGGGGAGGGCAGGGGAGAGTAATGGGGAGGAAATGAGGACAACTGTAATTAGACAACAGTAAAAAAGAAAATATAATTGGTCTGTTCTAGAAACACTAATGCAGTTTTGAGTCTCCTTCACCTAGTCTTTTGATATCAGTTTTCTGTTAAAGGAATTGGAAAAGATATGTTTAAGTTCCCATTATTTGCTTTGCTCTTGAGGCCTGAAAGCATTACAAGTGACAGTCTTGGTAAATGCACATGGTGGACCTTCCTACATCCTTCCCACAGTACTACAAACAATTATGAGATTGTGTGCATATTCTATTTCTAAACTTCAGATGAAGTGGAGTTGGCCCAATATTTTGTAAGTAGCATGCATCTCATTTATCTATGTTAATTGGCTAAAGCTTTTGTGCCTAGATAGTGTATAATTAACATTACAAAAAGTTACTATAAAACTGTTCACTATTTGGAAGAATAAATTCACATTCCATTAAATAAGGATCATCACCACTTTAATGGTCTGCATGTTGCATTTTAATAGCCATATAAGTAACCAGAAAATTAAATGCATCTTTTATCTAATATGTATTTTCACATTTGAGTGTGCTCCTGGCAGAAGATTACTGGGATAGCTGCAACTGATCAGCTTCCATTAATGTGAGATTGCTTGTGAAGTAGTACATTTTCTAATAGCTTGTGTGGAAATGTTATGCAAATTATTTGTAAATGTGAAATCCTCAAGAGCAAAGCTACATTAACTGTTCTTATTGCAAAGGTATGCTCAATAATTTACAACCCATCAAAGGATGAACTGGAAATAAATTGTTTCTGTGCAGTTCCAAATTGCAGTAGAAATGTAAACAGCACCACCTTCTGGATTATATGGACTCTTAGTTGTTTTATAAAATGCTGTATATGTGTTCTCTTAAACAGATGCCTAACAGATATGAAACATCATATGCATATGCTGCGTATTTTGAAGTCTTTACTATTTATTTTAAACATGACAATTAGATGTGTGGATAAAATATTTGTATTTTTGTAGCATTACTTTGGATATTGAATTATAATCCAAGTATAAATATATTAGAATACAACACATAAGTGAATGTATTTCTGATCTATTAACTTCATCTTTTTATAGTCATTGGCAGTTTATGAAATATCTGATACAGAAGAAAACATTTAAATCTTGAACATTTCATTGGAAAAGTAAAAGAGAAAATAGACACAACATCAATGTACAGAGTCAATGTTCTCATTCTAAAATGAAATTTTCAATAAATGATTACTCCAAACTCTAATAGCTAGAAGAAAGTTAGTTTACCACTTCCTTATCTCACAGATAATTAAGCTTAACAGGAGGAAAGTATTCAAAGATATTGTGAGCCTTGTAATAGCATTGTGCTTTCAACTGAAATATAATTCTGGTGATTTAATTTTACTTTTGCCAATACTGAGAGTAAATTTATGATGCTCTTGTTCTTTAGCTCAGACAGAATGCAAGAAAAGCCAGGGGAATTAAAAGTAAGAACCAAGATACAAAGATTACAAAGATAGGTAACCCTAAGAATATAATCATGACAATATTTTATTTATATTAACTATGTCACTTCCCCAGCAAATACCCTTTGACCTTCTGTGCTCAGTGACTGGACCCTCACCTTTCTTCAAGTCAGTACCTCTGTGTTGTCATCAATTTATTTACTCCTCAGGCTAGAGAGTAGAATCTTCTTTAAGCACTGTCTCCTTAATGCTGCCAGTGATATGTGTGTCCTTGAATCTGCTTAACCTTGGGTCTATTTAACCTTAGCTCAAGGTCTATTTTAACCTTGAGCTAAGGTTAAAAAAGTAAGCTTTAACTCAACTCAACCTTCCAACTTCTCTTCAGCATTGAAAGGGGTGAACAGGACAGACACAAAGACAAATATTGTATGATCTTACTTGTATTTGGAATTGAAATCACCTAAACCCATAGAAACAAAGTGCATCATGGTCATTATCGGGGGGCTAGGGAGTTGGGGAAATGAGGAGACATCCATCAAAGTACAAACTTTCAGCTAGAAGATGTAGGTTCTGAGGAACTGCTGTACTCATTATGATTCTAAATAAAAATACCACATTATATGTTTCAAAATTGCTAAGAGTAGTTCCTAAAGGTTCTTGACACATAAGTGAACGGTAATCACATGACAAGATGGAGGTGGTAGTGACACTAACATGGTAATCAGAGTAATACAGAGTAATATGTAAATGTATGGAATCCACAGGTTGTGCACCTTAAAATTACACAATGTAACATGTCTATCATATCTCAATAAAGTTGGGAAAAGTGCTGACGATGTTGTTAAAAGTATAAAGTTGACCTCACTTTTAATGTTGAGGGTGATTAGCATCTGATTTGGCAACTTACCACCTCATTTTCATGACTTATATGAGAATGAGTACAAAGCTTCTCTGTGTTGTTTATTCTGTCTCCAACTGCTACTTTTTGATAAAAGAACAAATATGAAAGAAAAGGAAATTACAGGAGGAAGTTTTAGAGCAGAGTGTAGCCTGTCTATAAACCCACAAGAAAGATACATTATAGTAGATTCAAACAGAAACATACATATATGTATTTTTATTTTAATTTTTATTTATATTCCTATAAATACAATTACACATATATGGATATGAAATACATATAAATATTTATATTTATCTATTATATATATTTTCTTGGAGGTCCATTAGGAGCCATTAATAATGAAGGGAGTGGCATAACAAAATTTTTGTTTCATGAAGATTCTATCTTTCACTACAAAATTTGAAAGAAGGGATGTAGTATAAGAGAAAGAATCAGTGAGGAGTCTATTTGTGAAGTTTTAAGGTCTATTGGTAATTTATGACTTGATACCCAAGGTAGGAACAGGAGAAAAGAATGCCTCCCAGATTTTGATACTCAGTATATTGGTGATTGTGGCCTAAAATGAGTTAGAAGACATGGAAAAGGAAAAGGAAAAAAAAAAATATATATATATACATATATATATATATATATGTATATATATAATGGAGTAATATAATAATCCATTCTTAAAAATATGGAGTTCGAGATATTTGCTGTAAGTATAAGGAGGAAGCGTTACTATAGATGCTTAGCTAATTGTGGGGGACCCTGTCCTGGGTGCCAGATGTGGGGGGGCTCCGCCCGCAGAGCCCCATCTCTCCGTCACGGATGAAACTAAAAACTACCAAGATATCTTCTGCTTGGGGAGGAAAGGGGTCAAACTCTCAGAGGAGAATGACCTAGAGCCCCATCCTCACTAGGCTTTTATTGGGCTCAAATACACGGGAATACAGGTATGTCAGGCGACAAGGATCAAACCATGGTTAACATTTCAAAGCAATCTGAGGGCTTAATCTGAGCCAGTGTTTGTCAGGAAAGGGGGTTGCCAGACTTTGGGAGACATACTCATTTCCTCCTGGGACACTTATCACCTAAGGAAGAGCACTCTTAGCAAAGCAGGTTTCACAGGACTTTAGGAATTCTTTCTTATGTCCGGATCACCCAGGGAGCTGTCCTGGCCAGGACAGGGCTGCACCTCTCACCCCCACAGTTTCAGGCTTTAAGGCAATTAGGAAGCAGGAGACATCTCCCAGATGGAAATGAGGACTCGGGCTATGTCAGAATAGCCGGGGGGTGAGGGTCCATCACATCCTCTTTGCTGCAACCCCCCAAGTCCTTCCATGAGGCCTCCCAAGTGGTTGAGTCTGGCTTAGTTTGCCCCTCCCATGAGGAGTCTTACCCGTCATTGACTGCCAACCAAGCTATGGGGCCAGAGATGGGTGAGGCAGAAGCAGTGCTCCTGCCAGGGAGATAAGCTTTGTCTCCTTAGTAGGTCACGTCCTTGTGACAGAACAGACCCAGATGAAGTGGGTCCCTTGGCTCTTACACAGCCCACCATGGGGTGAGGGTTACAACTCCTGAAACCAGGCTGAACGGTCCGCAACAGCTAATTATTAATAAGAAAGGACAACAAAGGGAATCTGAAATAGAATTTAATAAACTGGGAGTATCAATTTATTTGCTTCAGGGATTACAGTGGTTCTCCACCAAGTGGATTAACACTCCTCCCTTCCCTGCTCCAGTACCTTATTGTGGGAAGTGCAGTGGGAGGTGTTAGACCATACAGGCCTGTCAGTCTAACTGGGGGGGTAGGTTCATGAAAAAGCCTTCAAAACCTTAGTAAATTCATTGGCTCTTTTGATAAAGCCCCTGGTTCATCCCAAACCCAAGTTAATATAATCCCAGAAGTGGGCTCGCTCGCTCTCTCTCTCTCTCTCTCTCTCTCTCTCTCTGTCTCTCTGTCTCTCTCTCTCTCTCTCTCTCTCTCTCTCTCTCTCCTGCCTACCTAGTAAAACAATTGCCCCATTTGTTCGCATGCTTTCTCTCCTGGGACCACATGGCCTTGAGGGTTTAGCAGCTAACCTGGGCCCACAGCAGATGGCAAGGTCTCTGAAAGACTAAGCTTTAAGATGAAGCAGAAACACTGGACACTGACTTTTGTTTTGGCTGTCCTGTAGACACGATTGGGCTTTTTCCATAGTAAGACAGATAGAGACAGGACAGACAGGACACAGGGGCAGGCTACCTCACTAATACACAATTTTGCTATGACCACATCTCCCATGCATGGGTCCCTGGAATATTTTCATCACCATCCTGTTGAGGAGCCTGATTTCCACAGACAACAGAAGGATCAAATTTCAGCAGCAAAGTTGGTTATGAGCTCATTATAACCTCTGCACCTCAGAAATAAATGTGAGAATTTTATCTCTTTTTGCTAACTTAGCCCAAGAGAACAAATGAGATCATACCGGTGATGTGTAAAAGAAGTGAGCATCTTAGGTGACAGGGTAGCTAAAAAGAGTTGTCTTTTCAGGAGACCAAGTGAAAAGGGAGAAAAGGATCAGTACAATGCTTCTATAAAATGGCTGAAAGTAAATTGTGAGACAGGATATTTTAAAGTGATCAGAGCCTCAGACAGGTAATGTTGGGCCAATATATGTCTACTGGAATTTTTGAGCTTAGCAAGAGTATTTCTCAAGGATTTTGGGTGTTAAAGCAGATCTCCTAATTTATGTTTCCTAAGCACATTTCTTGTATTTCTTTCACTCAATTTTTTGCTTTGGCCTGAGGGTTTGCAGGGGCTTATTTGATTATCACATTTCAAATGGGTAGTTGAGCATGCTTAGCTCAGCTATGCCCTTCTTCACCTTGAGAAGTGTTTTTTGTTTGTTTGTTTGTTTTGTTTTTTGTTTTTGTTTTTTTTTTTTTTTTTTTTTTTTGTATGCCCCCTCCCCTTCCAGAGGGAGTCTTGCCCCTATCAAATAATACAGTAACTGGAAGGGTGCAGTAGTTTCTTGGGACTGCTGCAACTAAGCACCACAAACTGGGTGGCCCCAGAAATGTATTGTCTCCTTGTTCCGGAGGCTAGAAGTAGAAATCAAGATGTAAGCCGAGTTGGTTCCTTCTGAGAGCTGTGAGACAGAATTTGCTGCATGCCTTTTTCCTAGATTCTGGGGGTATCAGACATTCCTTGGCTCATGCTCTCCCCGTCTTGATAAAATCTTCCTCTGTACATGTGTATTTGTGTGTCCAAATTTTCTCCTTTATAAAGACATCAGTCATACTGGATTAAAGTCCGCTCCAATGTCCTCATCTTAATTAACTTTATCATCTACAAAGACTTTATGTCCATATAAGGTCATGTTTCCTAGTACTGCAGGTAAGGACCTCATTTTTCTAGGGGAAACTTTAACCTATATCCATGGGTGAGTCTGCTTAATTCTAGTGCTTAGTATTAGTTATTAGACCTAAAGCCATATTCTCTAATATAGTTATTATCATCAAAAAGGTTAACCTTTGTGCTCATAAATATATTTGTCATTTCTCAATTTATTCAGAACTCATGTGGGAGAGAATTTTATTATTTATGTCAGCCCCCTCAAAGGGATGCTGGAGGAACACAGTTTGCAGAACTCTTGGGATCATCACAAAAGCAGGTTGGAGAAAATTTTTACCAGCTAAGGTGTGACATTTTAAAGAATTTTGACAGCTAATTACTAAACATACTTATTATTAACAATTAAATCATATAAACTTGATCATAAAATATATTATAATAAATATACAAACCCCATGGTTTCAATTTTTTTATTAAATTATCCAACTATCTGTGCTCTTGGGTTATTTCCTCTATGTTTTTATGTGGTGGAAATACTATATAATGCTACTGGTGTGCTATTGAATACCTCTTTCCCATTTTTCACTCAATGACATCATAATAGTAACTTGAAACTGGCCATGGTAGACATATATACTCCATATAAATCAGTAAAGAGTACTTACCAGTATTTAATTATTGTTTACAAAACCTCTTGACTAAAACGTGTGATGGAAAATTGTTGATAAAATACATTAATTGTAAGTCATGTTGTCTGAGCTGATACATCATAAACAACAAGAAAAACTGAGAAAATAGTATTCCAGTATTCTAACACTATTCTGCTTCAACAAAGTAGTCATTTGCATCTTTGACAAGTGAGAGAATTTCCAGCATACATCTGTACTATTTCACTTTTGTTTTTACTCATTAACATAAAAACAAGTGACACTACACTTGAAGAATCAGTTCCTAAATCTTCACTAGTACGTCATAGAATAGTGAGGAATTTATAATTTTTGTAAGAATCTTGAAACTGCAAGTAAGTTGAAAGATGTGTGTCAATATAATTTTATTACTGTGTTTTCATAGTGGAAGAGATTTAAGAGGTTTAAATATTCATTGGAAGATGGGGGAACTGAATTTGAATATAATGGAATATATACCTTTCTACATAATTTACGTAATACATAAAGAGATGAATGTAAACCTATGATATAGTTGAAGAGTTTAGCCATAAAGTTGGAGGCAACTGCTCTTTTCTGAAAGGAAAGAAAAAAGTGTAGGTAATTTGTAATTGTTATTGCAACATACTGAGAAAATTTACACCTGATATTTTCACATTTTTCTACAAAATGAGTTTATTACTGAAAGTCGAAGGGAAGTCAGAAAAGTAAGGAACTTTATATCTAATGGGGTGGTTTTGAGTCATCTACAAGAGTGATGAAACAGAATATTGGGGGAAGTGGAATTAAAGGTAATAGGTAGAGCTTTGTGGTATCCTATCATTTTGCATACTATTTGATAATTTTTCTACCCTGTTCACGCCACTCAAAGCTGAAAGGAAGAATTGGGGTTGGCCTAAGTCTACTTTTTCAATCAGTACAGATGAAGGTGGACTCCATATCATTGAGAGCTCTAAATGGGTAGTGCTTAAATGGCAAATGGCAAGATCCTACTGCGTAGCCTTAGGAGTGCAGATGAAAGAGGGGCCACATACTAAATATGACAAGCTCAGGAGAGGCTTGCATAGTGGGACTTATAAACTGCCATTCTCAGGAGCATTTTCTCAATCAGTTAAGATTTTACTTCTCAGGCAGTTGTCATCAGTTTGGTTCAAATAAACTCACACATTCTTACAGGTCTGGATATTTCTTACGTCTAGAAGAAGAAAGAAACAGCCCTAAACTGTGCCACCTTGGGGGAGGGGTGATGCCAACAAAGTCAAGGTGTTCCTCTTACCCACTTCAGTGGGTCCAAACTAATTTTTCTTGTTTGGCATTTTCCCCTTCAGTGGAGTGCTGCTAGAAATTCTCCTCTGGAAACTTGGAGTTCCAAATAGGCTCTCTCATTTGTAGGTGATTACCCTAGTTCGTGTTCTGCAGGCCCTCCCAGACCACAGCCCAGAGGGACCAGAATAAGTTCACAGTCTTCAGCAGGTGCCACCGAGTTAGGGAGGTCCTTCTGCCTGTTATCCAGTGCAACAGATAGTAAGACTCCTTCCTTGTGCCTTGGCCTTTGGAGCTGGGTCTTGCAGCTCTAACAGAGGCACTTCTGTTCAGGCAAGGGTGCTGAGTTTTTGTTGTTGAGGGAAACAAAAACGAGGAGCATTGTATGTGCAGATTTCAGTTATGGAGGCAATGTAGTTAATCTGTATAATGTTTAGTAAAGAATTATTTTTCAATCTTATCAGTAATATATATCTTTTCAAAGAAAACATTAATATAAGAACTACAAATATATATTAACTCTTTTGTGGTATCTCAATTTTGTGTTATATATAAGAAGGCCTTTCCCAGCAACTAATCTATTAATGTTTTATTATTGTTATTATTATTATTATTTTCATTGTTCAGTTGCAGTTGTCCCACCTTTTTCCCCATTGCTCGCCCCTACCCTGTCCCCTCCACCCCCACAGTCAATAACCCCCTTCTCTGTGCCCATGAGTCTTCTATTCCTGCTCCTCTTCCTGCCCCTTCCCCTTCTCTCCAAGGTTATTCCCCTACCTTCCCCCATCTGGTCACCATCATTTTGTTCTTTTTTTCCAAGTCTTTGGTTCTAGTTTGCTTGTTTGTTTATTTTGTTGATTAGATTTCACTTACAGGTGAGATCCTGTGGTATTTGTCTTTCACCACCTGGCTTATTTTACTTATGCAACGGTCAGTTGCCATATATGCCTACTAAGTACATAAAAATGTGCCTAATACAACTAGGAAACTGATTTTTATATTACTTAATTTTAATTTATTTAAAGTTAAAATGTTAGATGAAGCCAATGGTTATTATTTTAGACACTAAACATATGAATGAACCCACAATTTTTTTACATTTTTAGTTTAATTGTTCTTGTACAGTTTTCTGTCTTTTACTCCCATCCCAGCCCACCATCTCAGCCCTTCCCACCTCCCTCCCATTTCCACCCCCCTAGTTTTTGTCAATGTGTCTTTTATACTTGTTGTTCTAAACCCTTCCCCTTTTCCCCTGAAATTCCCTCCCCTCTCCCCTCTGGTGACTGTCAGCCTTTTCTCAATTTCGGAGTCTTTGGTTATATTATGCTTGTTTGTTTGTTTTGTTGATTAGGTTCCTGTTAAAGGTGAGATCATATGGTATTTGTCTTTCACTGCCTGGCTTATTTTGCTTAGCATGATGCTCTCCAGTTCCATCCATGCTGTCACAAAGGGTAGGAGCTCCTTCTTTCTTTCTGCTGCATAGAATTCCATTGTGTAAATGTACCACAGCTTTTTGATCCATTCATTTACTGATGGGCACCTAGGGTGCTTCCAACACTTGGCTATTGTAAATTGTGCTGCTATGAACATAGGGGTGCATAGATTCTTTTGGATTGGTGTTTCATGTGATTAGAAACACAAAAGTTTAGATTGTAAAGATAACATATGTCTTCCAATCCCTATTGGGATTCCAGCTGCTATAATTTACTACAAAAAATAACTATTTTTTTAAAAGATTTTTTATTTATTTATCTTTAGAGGGGAAGGGTAGGAGAGAGGGAGAGGGAGAGAAATACCAATGTATGGTTGCCTCTTATGTGTCCCATGCTGGGAACTGGCCTGCAACCCAGGCATGTGCCCTGACTGGGAATCGAACTGCGATCCTTTGATTCGCAGGCCCGCACTCAATCCACTGAGCTACACCAGCCAGGGCAAAAAATAACTATTTTTATCCTTGGAAAATTTTATTTTGTCCAATACTTTGGCAAAATAAATGAAGTGAAATTGATTTACCAAATTCTTATTTTCTTTTTTTTACCAAAAATATGTTGTATCTGAGTGTTGTAGGCAGAAATCTCAGATCATATACATGCTCTGTAATATCCCCTCCTTGAGTGAGGATAAAACCAGTAAATATGATGAAATCATGTGTATGGCTAGGTTATTTTATATGTAAAAGATAACTGTATTTCACTGATGTTATACAGTTCTTTATGCATTGGAATGTAAGTTAGTCAAAAGGGAAGTTATTCTGAATAAGCATGTTACATGTGGTTTTAAGGGAGTGATACAAATCATGACCAAGTGAAATTTATCATTGAGATACAAGAATGGTTCAGCACATGAAATCAATAATGTGATACACTATAATAAGAGAATAAAGAATAAAACCTACATGGTCATCTCAACAGAAGCACTTGACAACACTCTTCAGTGATAAAAATGCTCCATGATTAAAAACATACTAGGTATAGACTAAATTAAACTCAATATAATAAAGACCAGATATGAAAAGCAGAAAACTGATATCATATTCATGAGTGAAAAACTAAAAACTCGTCTTCTAAGATTATGAACAAGGCAGGGATGAGCATTCTCACCACTTCTATTCAATATAGTACCAGAAAACCTAGCCAGAGCAATTAGACAAAGAAAAGAAAGCAAAGATGTTCAAATCAGAAAGTAAGAAGTAAAATTATCTGTGTTCACAGATGACATGAGCTTATATATATAAAACTAAGAAAACTCTATGAAAAAAGAACTGTTAGAATAAGATAGTTTAATAAAGTTGCAGAATATAAAATCAACATGGTAAAATCAGTTAAACTTCTATACAGTTAAAAAATATCTTAAAAGAAATTAAGAAAATAACCATACTTATAATAGTATCAAAAATAAAATAAAATCTTTAGAAATAAACTTAACCAAGTAGGTAAAAGACTGTACACTAAAACAAAACATGAATAAAGTAATTAAAGAAGATATAAATTACCTGTGTTTTTAATACTCTATATATGTATGATATGTATGATACATATATAGTGACATACAGGGTCCAGCAAAAATAACCCCCTTATTTATTACAAAATCTTTTAGTACAAAATCATAAGCATGTAATCCAGTAATATAACAATATAATACTCAAGTACACCATATGACATTTTAGGTGAAATGTTCAAATTAAAACTATGAATTATTACACCAGTATCATTACCCTACCAACCACACTCAAGCAGGCCTTACTTCTGCAGGACCCTGTATGTATAAAGTATGTTATATATATACACATATAAATGAGCAGTCTGTGCAAAAAATATCCAGCCATGCAATATGAAAAAGAGAGATATTTTTTGAAGAAAATATACTATACAACAAACATTGTACACAAGCCAATGATACCCCAGTCCCCTTCATAGTAGGTACCTTGGGACCTCCACAGTTTTCCCAACCACCATGAGCTCCTCCGTCATATTTTTGTGAACCTCATTGACAATCCAAAATCTCTTCCATCAATGGCAATTTTAGTTTTGAGAAAAGCCAGAAGTTGCAGGGTGCCAAATTTGGCCTGTAAGCGGCTATGTCACCTGAGTGATTTGATGTTTTGCCAAAAACTTCTGCATGATATGTGATGCATAAATGGGAGTGTTGTTACTGCTGCCAATCACCAGTTTCCCATAGCTGTAGCCTCCTGAATCATCTGAATAGTTTCCATGGGGGAATGTTCAGGCTTAACGCAAGATTTGATGCAGATTTGTTGCTCTGCTCGTTCAGTCATTTTGAATGTTATGGTCACACAGTACATGTGCTCACTCAGCAGCATCTACCACCCCCATTAGCTAGCACAGTAAATTTGTCATTGTTCACACATGCACATCCCAGGCCACTCTGCTTGGCTGCCAGGTTACATCAATGCTGTGCAAACAGTTCTCATTATATTAACAATGGATTGACTTTTCCTGGACATACCTCGTGTTTGTGTGTGTGTGTGTGTGTGTGTGTGTGTGTGTGTGTGTGTGTAGAGTCATACCTCAGAACTTGTTGGCTTCAGGACTTGTCAAACCCTGTAATAATTGCATTTTGATAATAAAAATGTGTTTCAGCACTCCGGGTTTGTTCAGATTTCATTGCACTTGCTGGAACTTGCATGAGTCACAACATTGCCACCCAAGAGAAAATGCTTCATCACTCATCATTTGAAAAACTCATTCAGTACTCATCAGTTTTGCCACTCCTCATGAGTTCCAGAACAAATGAACAATGAGTACCAAGGTACCACTCTACATGTATATTTTTTAAAGATTTTATTTATTTATTTATTTATTTATTTATTTATTTATTTATTTATTTATGGGAAGAGAGGGAGAGAAGAATCAATGTGTGGTTGCCTCTCATGCACCTGGTACTGGGGACCTGGCACACAACCCAGGCACGTGCCCCAGACTGGGAATTGAACTGGTGACCCTTTGATTCACAGGTCGCCACTAAATCCATTGAGTCACACCAGCCAGGGCTATATGTATATTTTTTAAAGATTTTATTTATTTATTTTTTAGAGAGAAAGCAGGGGAGGGAGAATGAAAGAGAGAGAAATACTGATGTGAGAAACATCAGTTGGTTGCTTCTCACATGCATTTCAACAGGGACTGAAACTACAGCTTAGGCATGGTCCTGACTGGGAATTCAGTGACCTGTTGCTTTGTGTAACAATGCCCAAACAGATGGGCAAAACCAGTCATGGCCCCAATGCTATTTATAGATATAATAAAATCCTTACCAAAATCTTAATGAATTTTTAATAGATATATGAAAAAAATCTTAAAATTCATATGATACCACAAAAGACATGAATAGCTAAAGCAATCTTATCTTGAGCAAGAAATTCCAAACTGAATTCATCTCAATTCCTGATTTCAAAATATATTACAAAGGTACAGTAATTAAAACACTATAATGTTGGTATAAAGATAGATATATAAACCAGTGGAACAGAATAAAGGGCTCAGAAAATAGTCTTGTGTATACTCTCAACTGGATTTCGATAAGGGTGCAATAATACACATAAGGATTGACTGTCTGAAAAACAAATGACATTTGGAAAACTGGATATCCATGTACAAAAGAATGAAACTAAAATTAGAATAAAAGGAAAATGTTCATGACACTGGTCTTGGCAAAATTTCTTAGATGTCACACTAAAAGCACAAGTAACAAAGGCAAAAATAAAAAGCTTTATTCAGCTATGAAGACCACATCAACATAAAAAATTTCTGCTGAGCAAAGAGAGCAATCAAGAGAATGAAATTAAGAAATTATTATTGTCCAATATCTCACATATACTGGGTGTTTGATAAACACTAAGCCTGGTGTTGGCTACTTCACATAGGTTAATTTATTTAATTATGAGTAGAAAAATGCATGACTGATGACCATTACTTAAATTTGCCCACTTAGAAATTGAGGCCCCAAGATATACGGTAAGTTATCCAGAATTTTGCAAGCAAGGAAAAAGTCACGGATTTGACAGTAGGGATTGTGGCTCTAGAGTCTCTGTGCTTAACCAATTCCCAATTTTGCCTCTCAGTGGAACAGTGGCTTGTAGAATGTGAAAGGAAACCTCTTTCTCTCATTAAGAGAAATGCTAATATTATATCTAAAAACAAAAGCCATTTTGAGTTGGCAAACAGGGTATCACAGGGGATGTTGAAGAAAATTGAGCGAACTCTTGAAAAGATGCAAGAATTTTGAAGGTAAAATGGAAAGTAAGGAAATATGTAGAGAATGGTAGATAATCAAATAAAATTGCAAAATTTAACAACAGAGTTGGGGGATTTTTTTTTAAATATATGTTTTCCAGTGGGGGGGAAGTATCTGAGAATAAAATAGAAAAAAAATCAATTGCACAAGTTCACATTTAAATAAAAGTAGTTCTTAGGATTTATATTAGTCATGAAAATGAGGTAGTTGAAACAATGTTACAAATAAAAGTGTTTACTCAGAAAATATATCTGATAATGAGATAAGAAAAAATAAAAATATGTTTTCCATGTTATTCAATAAATCTCTGTTTAATATGGACAAGCCAGAACCATACACATTAACCATAAAACCTAAGGCAAAACAGCCAGATGTTACAAAGTAGACTGAGATAAAAAGAACATGCTAATCGTTTAAACCTGGGCAGGAGAAATATATAGAATTTCCTAAGAGTGAGTTTCACAATTCCATTGGGACATATGCTCCAGTTGTCTGGCAGCAAGTCTCCTTAGTAGTGTCTAACCAAGTTCCAGCTGGGTTAGGAGTTAAGGGCAGAGGGTCTGGACTCAGAGTTTCACTGCTGCCTAGTGTTACTGCAAGAAAAGGAGGTAGTTGTAGAGCACCTCGCAACTGTCCAGTACGTACTAAAACACCATACGCACGCAGCTGTCATTGCTAACACTAGTGCTGGAAACCATAGTGGGGGAGCATCTGAGATTCTCATTAGTCAGTTTTTGCTCTGGTTTGGGAAAGTAAAAATTAAAAAACAAAACAAAACAAGGCCATTTGTATTAATCCAACTGTATATTCTATGTCTGAGTAAAATATGTTCAGTGAAATTGTTTTTATTAAGCCATAATCAAATTCCTCATAATTTTTCCAAATGAGTTTATTCACAATTCTCCAGAAAAAGCAACCCAGTCTTCTCACTGAAACTTCTCATTCAGATTTTCTTCACAATTTTATTCATATTATTCTGTTAGATACAATTAAAATAATTACAAATTATAAAGAACATATTTTGAACTTTGACAACTCAAATTTCAGAATAACGCATGTTTTACTTAGTCTTTTACATTATATAATTAAAGACTAAGAATTAACTTGCTTTAAATTAAAAAAAAACAAGTGCGAGAAATGAAAGTTTTCTTTTTCTTTCTATAGCTCAATGCTCGCCTAATCCAAGAAAAGCCAAATGCCCTTACCTTTTTCAGTAATGCATTAATACCTGTAGTGAAAAACCTTTATTAGTGCTAATTAGAGAACAGCAGGCCCAAGGGTTCTATGTGGCTATCTACAATAAAAAGAAATTCTATATTTTATGGGCCTCTAAGCATGCAGCTAACCCACCTGATTACAAAAGGCACAGAGAGCCATTAACAGGCATCAAGATTTCCTGAAGACAATTATAAAGGAATATAACACCTGTTCTCAATCATGGGCAATGGGGAAGAAAATGTGCACCCCATGATACGTTTATGTACAACAAAGAAGTCCAGCTGTGCAAAGAAAAGCACGTGAAAAGGCAATGGCCGAGAAAGAGCAGTGCAAAGGAAGCATTGTTACAGGACAGTGAGCCATGATGATCTCTTTGAGTAGCTCTGGGGTGGCAGGATCTGTTTGTTCTCCCACAAGAAGGGCCGCCTGTGACACCCTCAATTACTGATACTATTAATACAAGAGTACTATTTGCAAGACAATTGGATGTTAACATTTCCAATGGTAAACTACAAAAAAAAGCTACATGGGGCAGAGCATTTTCTCAGCCCGTTGTTCTAAAAGTCCAGGATCAAAAATGCCTTTATTTCTTTGGAGCAATCTATGTTATTCTAAACCAAGTTTACCTACTCAAAAACAGAACTAAAACAGTCCCACATTAAACTTTGATACGAACAATTATTGCTGAAAATAATGACTAGGGATATCATGTAATCATTTACAAAACTGGCCCCACCACTTCTCTGTTTCTCTCTGTCATTCTTACTGGGCCTTAGCCACACTTCCTCCTTACTGTTCTTGCAACGAAACCTGTCCCTCTAGCCGCACCTTTGTATATATTGTTCTGTGTAGTTGGACTGCTCTTCACCCAGTTATCCGCAAGACACGCTTCCTCATCACCCGCATGCATTCACTGACATTTTGCCATCATAGTAAAGCCATTCCTGGAAAACCTATTTAAAACTAAACACCTTCCACACTGGTACTTTTGTTTCTGATTTATTTTTTTTCACGTAAGACTAGCCAGCTTTAAACATATTTTCTTCATTTTTTAAAAATTTTGTATATTTATTATTTTCCCTGGAAAATATAGTCTTTGTGTAGTTAGGGAATTGAGATGCTTCTGTTCAATGTTGTATCATCAACATGCATGACAAAAGTTCAACATTATTTCTCAAACAATTGAATTATCGTATCCAAGACCTCCAAGTAGGGGAAAAGTATTGCCTTGTGGCCCCAAATATGATTACACATCAATGGCAATACTACAAACAGCTCTCCAACACTCATACTTACATGTTTCAAATATTTCTCTCCATCTACTTTCGTATTAGCTGATGAGCTCAGTTCTCAATTCACAGATTAAATAAAAGCTCGGTTTTATTCAATTAGAAAAGTTAGACAAGAACTCTCGATTTCCACCCTCAAATTTACAAACTTCTGTATGTTTGCACTGTCTTTTTCCTTCCCCTGGCTTTTAACAGAGATGGTGTACCTTTTTCAGCTTAAAGAGAATTTCTCTATCTTATATGAAACAGTACTCTACTGACCACCCCTTGGATGTTTAGGACTTTCAAGAGTTTCTTCTCTGAGTTCTGTTCACTAAACAAATAAAAACCTATCAGTGTGCTTGCCAAAAAAAAAAAAAAAAATACATTGCATAGGTAAATGGAAAAACAAATTGTGTACATTCATACATTATTCAACAATTTAAAATTGTAAACCATCAAACCACAAAAAGACGTGGAAGAACATATTGCTAAGTGAAAGAAGCCAACACGAAAAAGCTGCATACTATATGATTGCGACTCTAGGACATGGTGGACAAGGTAAAGCTGTTTAGAGTGATTGACAGGGTAAGGGAGCCAGTGGAGGGAGGAAAAGTGTAGCACAGAGGTTTTTAGGACAGTGAGACTGTCCTGTATGATGTTTGGTGTAGTGGTGCAATGGTGTTTTCATGACAGTCTGCATTTGTGAAGAAACATAGACCTGTACAACACAAAGAGTAAACCCTGCAATTTAGTTAATAATAATGTAACAATATCTGCTTCTCAATTACAGCAGGTGTATCACACCTGTGTATGATGTTAATAATAAGGGAAACTGTGTTGGGGAGGGGGGTATACGGAAACTACATTTTAGATCAATTTTACTGTAAAGCTAAGACTACTCAAAAAAGTCAAGCCATTAATTTTGAAAAATTAAAACAAAATAATACAAAAAAGCATACACACATTTAGAACTTCTTTAAATACAGCATAGCCAATGACTTCTGCATGCTCTCCTTACCTCCTGCACCTACTTCTCTATGTCTCTATGTCCTTAATTTCTACTAAATTTTTGAACTCCCTTGTCTGACTTCTAACTGCATCTCACTCATGAAAACAACTCTCTTTCAGGGAATTAATGACATAGATTTATCTAATTCTTATTTTACTTGAGTTAGTGAAGTTTAATTCTCATTTTACTTGAGTTAGCAACAGAATTTGGGAACAGTATACTATTCCCTTCTTTAACTATTTTTTTTTCTTTCTCCTTTTACTTTATAATATCATCTTCCTTGCTTTCTCAGAAACTTCTTTGGCTACTCCCCAGCAGTGTCCTTTTTGAGGCTCATCATCTTTTTTTTCTACAAATTGCTCTATTTCTACATTGTTCTGTCGAAACCTTTCTTTGTGTTCCCTCTGTAATTTCTTCTTTAAAAACTGTTTCACTTGTTATTTATAGGCTCTATGTTTTCTAGTCTTCTCATCTGAGTGCCTGATCAATGACATGATTGACAAATCTGCTTGTGTATTTCAAAGGCACTTTAAATCAGTAAGTGTACACTAAATTTACATTCTCTTTAAAAAAAATCAATCTTCTCTTAGAAAACATCACTTCTTTAACCACTTGAAAAAAATAAAACAACAACAAAGCTGTTTGTGATAACATCTTTCCATTTTAATCCACATCCAAGGGCTTTTTAAGTAATGGAAAACGCTAGCTGTTTTAAACCAGACTCAGAATATTGACAGCTTTAAATTAATAGTTTTAATAGTTTGAAGGTTGGATGAACTCCAGACACAGTTCTTTTATAGCACTGACTGTGTTTCTTGGTGAATCTCTTTTCTCTATCTTTCTCTAAATCTGAGCTTTCAATCTGAGATTGCAAGGACACTAACAGCCATACACAGCAGTATATTTTTATGACTCAGGGCCAGGGCAGAGAGAAAATAACTTCTGACACCTTGTACGTAAAAGCTGTGTTTTCTTCCTGTGTGAAGATATTTGATCATTTCATCAACCTTGAACCATAAACATTGAACATTGGTTTTCTTAAACTAATTAATGCCTATTCTTGCAGTTGTGATGGGGTTAATCGTATCCAAGTAAGTATTTTGTACACAATGTGTTAGGGCTGGAAGAATCATTAAAAAGGCAATAACAATGCCCAGAATCTATCAATTGTCTACTTGATATTGATATTTACCCTTCTCCTACAGAAAGCCTCAGAAATAGCCATGGATAAATTCATCATTCTCATACCATTTTCCAAGGGGGAATAATCAATGTTTATTACAGCTTCTGTGTTCAGCTCTCATTCTAGAATTTTGGCTTCATCAGCTCTCATCCTAATTGGATCCTGACAATGCTCCTCATATTCCAGTTTCTTATGACTAGTTGATAAGACATATACATCTCACACACATCATCTGTGATGAAAAGGAGAGATCATAATAGGTGCAATGGGCCATCTCAGTGAAGGTGCTGCTATTAGAATCAGTCACTATTGTGAGATGTTAGATGTGGCTGTATAACAATGGGAGAGGTGAAAAATTCATGAATAAGCTTATGTTTTGAATGTTAGTAAAATTATTTTGTATAAGTATCTCATTTGTATTTGCAGTCAAGTTTAAAGCCATGTTTTGCTGACTTTGCAAAATGAGGCAGGAAGGTTTTTTTTTTTTTCATTATCTAGATGAATTTGTGTAAAGCAAGTCTTTTCTTAAATTTTTTAAGAAATCCATAAGTAAATCTTGTCTAAACAAGTTTTCTTTGTGAAAAGATATAAAATTATGAAGTCTAGTTCACTGATAGGTGGAGAATTATTCGGATATCCTATTTCTCTTGTATCAATTATAGTTTTTAAGAAAACTTTTTATATACAAATTAAATATTGCTGTTATTATCATTTTATATTTTTCTACCTGTAAGATATATAGTATTATTTCTTTTTATCCCTACATAAGAGAGATTTTATTAATTTCTTTTATCAATTTAATCATTTTTATTTTTATCTGTAAATTTAGTTTTTAAGAAAATTGTTTTCTGATCTCATGTTATCACAATTTTCTTCTATTTCACTTGAAATTATTTAGTTTTGCTTGTTATAACTTTGTATATTGATATATTTATTTCTTCTGGCTGCCAAATAATTGTGACAGCTTGAAACCACATGCATTCATTCTCTCTCGTATTTCAGGAATCTGGAAGTCCCAAATCAAGGTGTTTGCACCTTGTTGTTACCTCCAAAGACTCTTAGGGATTTTTTCATCTTTGCTTTATCCAGGTTGTGGTGGGTCCCTTCAGTACCTTTCTCTGTAGTCACATGGTCTCCTCCACTTTAGTCTGTCAAACCTTCCCTCTGGATATTTTATACAAATACCTGCCATTGGATTAAGAGCCCAAGGCCATATCTGAGATGAACTCAGTGTCCTTAATTTAATCACATCTGCAAAGACCATTTTTTTCCAAATAGGGTAACACTCACAGATTCTAGGAACTAGGAGGCTGACAAATTTTTTTGAAGGCTGCCATTCAACCCACTGCACTTTGCCAATTAAATGCTTACATCATGGAATTTCTGCCATGTTTCACATTGAAGACATCTTTACTTGGTTTCCAAAAATTATATCTTACTTGTAGTATTATTTGATTCAAAATATTTTGTGATTTCTTCATTAAGACTTGGCATGTGAGATATTTCTAATTGTTTTGCTTAATGACACTGTTCTTGTGTGATATTTTTGGCATTGATTCTTAGATTGCTCTTATTGTGGTTAATAAATATTAGCAATACGACTTGATCTTTGAAATAAGTTTATATTTTCTCAGAATTTGGTCAATATTGAAAGTTCTTGAAAATAATTTTATTGTCAGAAATATGGCTGTATAAATTGCTTCCTGACCTTTGGGCTAAGATCAAGTGTAGTAGTACCTGTTCTTATCAGAAATACATTTGTATATCTGACTTTCTTTTTAAATAGGGAGCTGGGGAAAAGTAGACAATGTTGAAAAGGGTAGCACTTGCTCAATTCCCATTCATTTAACTCATGCCCGGAGGCAATCAGCCCTTTGACAAGGGCACAGCTCCTCACAACAAAGCTTTGATGGTTTTTCCAAAACCTTGATTCAACTCACAGCTGTTACTTTGTGTTAGTTGTGGTAAGAAGAAACACATGGGGAAAAGTCTGTGGCTTGTTGAAGAGTAGAGGTGATTTCTTTTAAAGGAAATATCCATGGCCAGTAAAGCATCTCTTTTATTGTAAATATGCTGTTGTCATCTGCATGTCCACAGTTGCTGCTGTGGTTTTTACCTTCTCTGGCAATGGCTAAGAGATGTGGAAGTAAGGTAGGAGATGGCCATCTCCACTCATAAATGACCAGTAGGTGGAATACTGGTGCAGGAATTTGAACACAGGACCACAAGTTATAGAGTAAGAAGATATATTTTCCATTCACCAAGATAAAACCAGAAAATTCCATAACAAAGAAGGAAATAAGTATGACTTTATAGTGATTAGTTCATGCCATGTTCCATCTATGATTTCTGAGGGATGTAAAAGTCCTGGAGAAGTTCGAAGTACCATATGGCGACATGGGAGTTTCATGTGAAACAAAAATCACCAATCTCCGGCCTTTTGTTAGGAATCCGGTCTTGTATTATTTCACCTCCACACTTGCAAGTTCATATTCTATCAATAATGACACTCAATGTTTATGTGACAATGCCATCACTTTAATGTAATTCCATTGGTTATCTTTGCCAATCACTTTAACTGTAGCTTAAGCACATTTGATACTATTCAAACATCTGATTCAAGGCATAATAAGAAGTACTGAAAAAAAATCCCCTTTAATTTCTAAGTAAAGCACTATTAGAGTTAGTGGTAATAATCAAATTGGAAGTATGACATATGACAGAGTAAATATTTAACATATTCAAATTCTGCAGATAAATTATCACTATTATATTCTTCCCAAGTGTCACTACTGATAGACTGACTTTTGCTAAAGATTTAGAGATATTTTGAAGTTAAATATTTTATCTTTCTTTTTAAAAAATATTTAATTCATTTTTAAAGAAGAGAAGGGAGGGAAAGAAACATCAATGTGTGGTTTCCTCTTGCACACTCGCTACTGGGGACCTGGCCTGCAACCCAGGCATGTACCCTAGAAAGGGAATCTGACCAGCGAGGCTTTGGTTCACAGGCTGGCCCTCAATCCACTGAGCCACACCAGCCAGGGCAGTGTTTTATCTATCTTAAGAAGATGTTAAGTGAAATAAGCCAGGCAGTGAAAGAAAAATACCATATGATCTCACCTTTAACAGGAACCTAATCAACAAAACAAACAAACAAGCATAATATAAACAAAGACACTGAATTTAAGAACAGTCTGACAGTGACCAAAGGGGAGAGGGGAGGGAATTTCAGGGGAAAAGGGGAACAGTTTAGAGCAACAAGTATAAAGGCACATGGACAAAAACTATGGGGGGTGGAAATGGGAGGGAGGTGGGGAGGGCTGGGGCGATGGGCTGGGGGCGGGGTAAAAGACAGAAAACTGTACAATATCAACAATTAAGAAATACTGATTTAAAAAAAGAAGAAGATACTCTTGATGTGGACATGAGATTTGAGCCAGCCAAGTATAATTACATTAAGGCAGTGGTTGTGGACATTCCATTCAAAGTGTGCCTTTCCTGCAGCCCATGTGTATTGCCCAACAAAAAAAAAAAAAAAAAAAAAAAAAAAAAAAAAAAAAAATCAGGTAGGAGATATTTTGTAAATACTTGTAAATGGAGAGGAAAATAGTGTCAGTTAATGAAGATGAAACTAAAGATGTATTAATTCCAATTTTTGTGTCATGTATCAGTTAATATTTGGAATTTCACAGGGGATATCTAAAAATGCAATAATTGATGTTTATAACTCAAGAAATGGGTCACAATCTTTCCTCCACATAGAATAATTCTTATAGTTATGGATGTAAGGAACACTTTTAAAAAAATAAGTATTGACTGTAAATCCCAGATCACTAATATTCCATTAAAAAGGTTAAATTCAATTGCATGTATTACAGATCTTATCTTCTATTTTCCCAAGTGACAAAAAATTAATTATTTTTAAAACATGATAATAAGCTATAAATGTGTGACCTTTCAACAGTTAAAACAATAAAGCTCGTTCCAAGATGCTCTGTTAAGCATAATATTAAAATGCTTAAGTTATGCTAATTTTTTATCAAATATGTTAACATATTACCAGTAACATACCCTCTTGTATGTTTTAAAGGACCATCAAGTGTCACATGTAGAGCTATTTAATATTTGAGAAAATTTATTTTTCTATAATCTCTTTCTATTTACATAATATTTATGAGCACATTCTTATTTAATACATATTTTAATGTAATATAAAATTTTCCCTGCACAAATGTCTTATTTTTACATATTTAGAAAATCAGATATTCTTGTTCTAGTGAATAATTACTCATATAATCACATTAAATAAATATAAAGCAAATTTTAACTAAATTTATTGAAATATTTTAGAAGTTATGAATCAATAGTTTCTATTTTATTTTTCTGGTTTTAGAGATGCGCAGGAAACAGAAATCCCATTAACTGGGCTAATTTCATAGTTGTTTAAATATCTGCTATCATCACATTTTAATGTGTAATGAATTCTTGCCAGGGTCATGAGTTCATATTTTTACTAGATAACAATGTTATTTTTCCTCGTTTTACTAGTTGTGGATAATATAATTTTTAATGAGATGTTCATATTTTATTAACAAACCTAAGAAGCACTGCATGTGCTCCAAAACATAGAATGTGACACACATTTCAGTAAAAGTGTAAGAGCTACATATTAATTTATATAAATTAGCTCATGTAATTCTCTCAACAGCCCCATAAAGCAGAGTGATTACTTAAAATAATGTGAGTTTCTATGACAGCTCAGGACCCAGGTATCAGTGGACCTACTTAACACAATGGAATTTAATGTCTCATTCACGTGCATTTTAAATATAATAACAAACTCCTGAGCTGCCTTCAGTTCCACTCAGTCACTCAGGGAACCAGACTGATAAAAGTGCTTCCCGCTTCAACACATTGCAGCGGGCATTAATATCCGGCCAGCAGATGGGAAAGAGGGAGAGCATCGCACACAGAAGACTATGGGGGCCAGACGCCATTCACACTCACCGGACATTAACTCTCTCACGTGATAATGCCTCAGACCTAGGGAGTCTTATCATTTCAGGGAATAATGGAATGATGGTCTTTTTTGTGCTACCAAACTGTACCACACAGTTTGTCCTTCTCTTTTCAAAGATCAATTTTACCATTTTTTCACATATAGAACATGCTTACTTCTTTCCTGATGAAGAAGGCATCTCCATCAATTTTCTGTGTACAATTAGATGGAGCTATGACGCTGAAATATATGAACCAAGAAGACAGATAATTTGCTGTCGGCTCATACGATATACAATGGGGCAGCAGGAACAAGATGACTGCAATTAACCTCCGCATTTTCAAAATGAAGTATGGAGACACTCGAGAGCAGTGGAGAAGTTCTGTCAACTGGAATTGAAAAGAGGAGGAAGTTCCTTGGCTAAACCTAATTCTGCTCTCTAGGATAAAATTATGTCATCTCTTGTTTTTTGGAGCCCATCGATCTGCTTTCTAGGATGTCCTCTGTCCTTTTCTCTGAGGCCACATAACGTGAGCATTGAGCCAGAAGTAGACCTCCTACAGGATCTAAGATTTGCACAGACAGCCTCCCGTGCATTAAGGTTTAAGAACTTGAGAGTTCCTTTACAACTTGTATGGTCCAAATATATTTTAGTTCCAGTTGCTAGTTTTATTGGCATTATAATTTTTTCAAAGTATGAGTGTGCCACTGGGTAATTTGATTCTAGTCAGTACCATGGGCCTATAACCATACAGGAATTCTGTACTAGACAAAATTTGAAATATAATTCACTTTTTGAATTCTATTTTCTTGTTTTTACAAACAAATGGCAGCTACTTGAATCCAATCAGACTTGTGTGGGAAAGAAATACTCAATCATATTTTTGAAATGGGGATGATTCTTAATCAGTTGCTTATACACTTTTTAAAATTTATTTTCTATCTTCAAGGTGAATATACAAAAAAGTTGATTTTTCTAACTATTGAGGCTGCACATTAGTTAGAAGCCTGTATTCCCAATAGATATGATTATTATCTTATTTACAGATGACAAGAAAGAGATACAAACTATAGGTTATATAATGTATTCTGTATACGACTGCTATTGTTTTAAAGGTAAGATACAGTTGCTTACCAAAAGATAGAACTTCTACTATAATGTCGCTCGCTGCCTTTTTTTTTTTTTCTGCCCATGTCACTTCTCCATCAGGGCTCACATACCCATCTTTTTGGTGTAGATGTGGAAGAGATTTTACCACTTCCCACATAATCTTCTTCGATCTTTATCTTGGATTTCTTCATATACAATCCTCTTCTATATTTCAGTGCAAATCTGAAATTCTTACACATATAATCTCACTGAAATGGATGTCTGGAACTACATGATGTTAAAATTTCATCTATACCCACAGGCAAGTCCAAATTTCTCTTAGATTCACAGAACAGTTCCTGCTCTATACATACATGTAACAAACACTTGTACGTTTGCAAGTGGTATTGGATTTATATTTTAAGATCCATGCACATTGTGAAGTCTAGAAATATGTATGTATGTGTTTGTGTAGCCACATCATATAATTTCTTGTGGCAATTTAAATTCACGTGGAACAATGTTTTGGGCGAGTTAATGTGAAAAATCTATTATGTGTTTTTACTTAAACACATTGTCTTTGTTGAACATCATCATATTTTTTTGTACCAAATGTTTGTTAATTAGAAAGGCTCAGAAATATTTAAATGAATATTTAAAGACCCACCACCAAAGATTTTAAGGTCTTAAAAAAATTCTGTTCTCATCTATATATAAATTGTTAAAGTTCTATAGTTTATTTAGATGTGCCAAGTTAAAAAAAAAAACAAAAAAACAAAAAAACAACCAACCAAACAAACAAACAAACCAACAAAAAAAAATTGTGCTTCTTTTAACAGTCTGGGCTAGATGAATAATGTCCTTCCAAAATGTTAATGTTTTAATTCCTGGAACCTGTGACTATGTTATCTTACTTGTAAAAAGAAACTTAGAAATTTAGTGGTTATGATTAAGATAGAAATTAAGATTGAAATAAAGATGGGGAGATTATTTTGGAGTACCAAAGTGAGCATAACCTAATCACATGAATTTCTAAAAGCAGAAAACCATTCCAGCTGTGGTCAGAGGGAGATATGCTATGGAATGAAATCAGTGAGATGTATTAATTTGTTAGTCACTACCTTTGAATACAATGGAGGGATCAGAGGAGTGCGGTGACCTCAAGAAGCTAGAAAAAATACTGAAATCTCTTCTCCCATAGAGCCCACCAAAAACGAATGCAACCTTATTCATTGATGTTAACAAAATGAAACCTGTGTTTGACTTCTGACCTATGGAGCTATACAATATTATAGTGTGGCTTAAAACAGCTAAAGTTGTGGTAATGTGTAATAACAGCAATAGAACCTAATGTGCTGTCTTTATAATTCATATTTTATTTCACTTTAACACCAGATTTTATCCCATTTCTTTTTAGTTGGATTCTTTAGTTTGTATTTGATACAGTAAAATAAAAACCTTAATATCATAACATCTATTTTATTTTTACAATAACATGAAATTTCAGGGTTTTTTTTTTTTTTACATATTTATGAGTGGTGAGAAATTCTCTTGTTGTCCCCAAATTGTCAATTAGGATACAAAGCTGAGAACAGATGATATACCTCCCATTGCAATGTGAGCCTCAGACTTGGTACTAGACACTTGCTATAAATTGGGTTTATAAATTGATAAACTACACTATGACCCATAAGTCTCTACTTTTTCTTCTCCTGTCAGTATAAGTAGAAAGTTCAAGTGGAGAAAGAAAAGACAATCATTAATCTCACAAGTGTTGTTTCTGTGGGATGTTATGTGCAGCACCTAGCTCTGCTCAAAAAACTGACCAGTGCAGATTCGTGGTACCTGAAGAAGGGGTTGCTAGTGACCCTCTCTACTACTTGTATGGTGGGCTCCAATAATGAACCGTTCCGTCTTTGGGATACCACTTTGAGGGGGCTATCCCAAAGTTGTTAGTGCATTTGTGAAGATAATCTGATGTCTGTTTTTCCCTTGGATATTCCTGATGGCAACAGAATTGTCAACTTAGCCTGTATTAGTTGGATAATGTGTTTGGAAAGAAATAGGTTCAGAAATAAAGGAATCCTAGTGCTTCTCATGAAACAATAATAATGAGCTCTGTGGTTAAAACAGAAAGCGAAAATGTAAAAGCAAATAGCAGATGATGTTCTGCATTGTATAGATGCTTAGCGTAGAGCTAGATGTAGAGAAAATACGCAATAAATATGTTATAAATCCATGCTCTAATTTAATGACAAATAATGAATAATAATATTCATCAACAAAATGCCAACAAAATATACTTTATATCTTAAAAGTAGACCATATAATTTTCACTAATATAATGCATATGTCATTAAAAAAACTGAAAGAAACGTAAGGCCCATATCTCATGCATGAGCACTCAGCAAAAAGTAAATCGCCTGGAAAGAAAAGAAGGTCATATTCAGAACTAATCATTACACAGACATGACTGAATTAACTGATAATAAGAATGAGGAAAAACAGGCTTTTATTACTATGTGATAAATGGTTCACAATTGATTTTGTTTCACTACAGTCATATTTTTTGACAAAGACATATTTATACTCAAATGACCTTTCCTAGGAAACAAAAATGTGTTTGTTTATATAAATATTTTGCTAAATGGTTTCATACATGGGCAACTTTTCTATTTAACATTTATAACTTTATACACTTAAATGGCAAAACATATATTATCTAAAAACTAGCAGTCATTTAAAATATCAGTTACTTTCTAAAGTCAAAATATAATACAAGGTAATTAATAAAATAGAAAAGAGTAGTTCAGAATTGAACTTCTTATATATGGTAAGAATAACCTGTATAAGTTACTAGCTAATAGCTTTTCATATAATATAGTATGATTTGGTATAAGAACTAGGTGGTTCTCCTAAGAATCCTGGAACACCAATCGAAAAGAACCTATGCACCCCAATGTTCATAATAGCACAATTTACATTAGCCAACTGCTGGAAGCAACCGGAGGGCCCATCAGTGAATAAGTGGATCAAAAAACTGTGGCACATTTACATAATGGAATTCTATGCAGCAGAAAGAAAGAAGGAGCTCTTTTCTTTTGTGATAGCATGGAGGTAACAAGAGTATTACGTTAAGTGAAATAAGCCAGGTGTTGAAAGCCAAATACCATATGATCTCACCTATAAGTGGAACCTAATCAACAAAACAGACAAGCGAGCAAAATATGACCATAGACATGGAAATAAAGAACAAACTAACAGTAACCAGAGGGGAGGGAGGTGGAGATAATGGGGGAATAAGGGGAAGACCCATCAAGGAACATGTACAAAGGACACATAAACAAAACCAAAGGAGGTAGAGTCAAGGGTTGAGGGAGTGGATGGGTGGGGTGGCAGCCTGTGGTGGTGGGAAAATGGAAACAGCTGTACTTGAACAACAATAAACAATTATTTAAAAAAGAATGAGGTCGATCTTCGCATAAATGTAACAACAATTCATTAAAAATAGTGTCAAAACCTCAGTTGCTTAAGAAAATAAGTGCATATTATGAACATATATAGGGAGGCCCGCTAGGTGGCTCTGCTGATGGGTTGGTTCAATCAAATCTAGGAATAAGCTGGCTGACTAATAACCTAGAATGGTGGTGACTCAGACAACTGCGATAAGTCAATCCTGTTCCATGTGTCTCCTTCCTCTTTCCTGGGACCACTGGGATATCTTGAGAATGCCTGTCTCAAAGCAATGATAGGAAATAATAGCACTAGCAGAAATATGCAAGCCCTTTATTAAAGCTTGTGCTTCTATCACATCTGCCGAACAGTCTTTCCTCAAAACAGGTCACAAGACAATGTCAGGGTCAAAGTGGAGAGGCACAGCAAACTTATATGGCAAATGATGTTATTTACAGGAAGGGGTAATTTGGTGACTTTAATATACCATAGTCAGAGCTTAGCTAAAATTATTCGTGCTTCTCCCACATTGCAAAGTAGTCTTACCCTGGTTCCAGAAACCCCAATTATCTCATCTATCACCCACCAGGATTACAGTTCAGGAATGTGTGATCTACATTAGGTACAGGCACAGCTTCTCTTGATGTGGAAATCTATGAACTAAAAGGACAAGGCATCTTCCAAAACAAACAGTGGTAAACAGTTGCTATAAACACCCTTATGGGAAACAGAAGAATGGTAGATACATTATGATAATGTTCCATAGCAATTTTCAATCCTACCAGGTAACTGTTGTCAAGTATCCTCTACCAGGGGTAGGCTGGGTCCCCTGATTAGGCCCTAGTTCTCGTCCCGGGGATTCGTGCCTCCCTTCACTATGCACTGTAACTCTTGGCTCTGTCCTACGAGATATCATTTTTCCCTCATCACTTTATTGGACCCTTCTTAATTTGGAAAATGCCCTTTAGGTAAATTTTCAGTGCATTTCTTACCAGTAGAAAACTAGGAAAGGGAGTATATTAGGGTTCTCTAGAGAAATAGAAAAAATAAGTTATCTATCTATCTATCATCTATCTATTGATCTATCCAGATATTTATTACAATGAATTAGCTTACACAATTATGGAGGCTGAGAAATCACTTCAAGTTCTGTCATCTATTAGCAGGAGACCAAGGAAAGCCTCTTCAAATGTGAATTTCATCTGAAAACAGCTTCACAGACATAACCAGAAATAACTTTTAGCCAAATATCTGGGCAATTTATGATCCAGTCAAATTGTCACGTGGAGTTAATCATCCCAGACAGCAAAGTCTATTTTACCTTGTAGGTTGTCTCAGGACACTTTAGTCTAGGTTGGTGCCACTTTGGCCAGTGCAGCAGTCTTAGTGGTGTGAATATTCTAAAGATTGTGTTAACAACTTGTGGCAACATCCACATCTGTCTCTCTTTTTCAGATGTGTCTCTCCATAAACATAATCTCTGCTTCTCTGGTCACAGCAGACTGCTGGACAATCATACTCTGAGGAGCCCTATAACCAGGTTAGGGCAAAGGAGTCTCATGGGCAATCAGAGACCTTAGCAACAGGACTCATCCACATGCCATAGCTTTGGTGTTTACCATGAGATCTTTTCTTACTTTGAAAACCTATAAAATGTATGAGAAGCTGGAGCTGAGGCAGAAAGAAAGCTATCAATTAATTGTCAAGTTACCAAGTTCTGGACTCTCTGTACTGCCTCTAAATTCTGTTTAAAACTACCTGCCTTTTCTTTTTGTGAAATGAACTCTGTAAAAGGGGAGATCAGAAATTGTCAGTTGCTTTTAAGCATAAAATAACTTTATTGAGTTATAATTGCCATACCATAAAAGTCACTTATTTGAAGTGTAAGTTAGATGACATTTAGTAAATTTACCATTCTGTTGCATCCACTACCATAATCTTGTTTTAGAATGATTTTACCACTCCAGTGAAATCTTTCGTAATTATTTACAGTTAATCCCATTCCACTCACAGCTCCTGGCAACTACGTTCTACTTTCTGTCTCTTAAGATTTGCCTTTGTAGGACATTTACTATGAATAAAATCATTAAATAAGCAGTCATTTGTATCTGAATTGCATTACTTAGCTTAATGTTCTTGAGATTCATCCATGTTGTGGCAATGCAAGACTTTTTGAACATATTTTAATCTATATGTATATAACACTCTCCTTTGTTGGAGAATTGTCACTTCATGTTTTTATAAAAATATTTATTTATTTATTTTTAGAGACTGAGAGGGAGGGAGAACAAGAGGGAGAGACACATCAGTATGTGGTTGCCTCTCATGCACCCCCTACTGGGGACCTGACCTGAAAACCAGGCATATGCCCTGGCTGGGAATCAAACCGGCGACCTTTGGTTCACAGGCCGATACTCAATCCACTAAGCCGCACCAGCCAAGGCTCATGTCTTTTTTTCAATATTGTTCAGTTACAGTTGTACCACCTTTTGCATATTTTTCTCTTTTTTATTTCAAAGTGCTGATTGTTTAAAAATAGACTATTATTCATTTATGTGATATATGTCACAAATATTTTTCCCAGTTTTTTTATATATCTTTTGATTTGTTTATAACTTTTATTTCCATATAAATCTTTGTTGCTTAATTTATCAGTATTTTCTGTTATTGCATCTGGATGAGAAATAATGATGTTTTATACATCATTATTGTTTTCTTCTTTTCTCATTTGTAGTTAAATTTAAGCTTGATAAAATTTTTAGATTTCATCTTAACATAGATGAAACTCCTTTTTAGGCCTTGCTCAGCACTGAAAGGTAGAAATTGGCCCCTATTATACTTCTCCACTCATGTCTTACAAATTGAAGCCATGATAATGAAATTTTCATAGACATTTTCTGACATGATTGACATGTCAAGTGGCAATTTCACTACTAAGAGAAGCACATAGTTTTCCAGGTTTAATTTTCCTCTGATGCTGTCCTGACCTGCATTGACAGCTGGAAGTGTGTGTGTGTGTTTTCTGCTCTCAGCTTTTGACTTGGCAGCTACTTGGGGGCCCAGCACATGTAATAAAAATACAGAGAGGGACAGCACAACACTTTCACAGAACATCTATTCCCAGCCATATGAGTTGATGTACAGTTTTTGTAATTTGTGTTAGATGGCGATATGAATATTTGTTCAAAATGTATAAAATCAATTAATGCCAAATAAAGCTGATGTTTATAGACAAAGGAAAAACAGTCCCAGATAATATTGCTATGATGAGTTCAGTTGAAAAGTGAAAACCACTTTTGCTTTTATCACCATAAAGCTAGTAGATTAGGCTTATTACTTTTTCTTATTACATTAGCATGTATTCTCTTTTTTTAAAAAACAAATTGTCATAATGTTAATATAAGACACATTATGTCATTGTATTCTATATGCCCTTTGAAAAATACACTTTATAGCTTGTTTTAGCAAACTGTGTCTATCAGAAGGACGCTATGTTATATTTAGTTCATAAAACCCCAAGTATCCAATATTCAAATAGTGTACTATACAACATTTTATATTGAGCAACTATAGAATAAAATAGGATTAATTTCAGATAGAACATTTGAATAGTAGAATAAAATAGGGTCTATTTCAGATAGAATATTTTTCCTAACACAAAAATGTACTAAATAATATATATACACATACCTATAATGTTTATAACTACAGACTGGATTTTTATATAGACTTAGAACAATCAACCCACATTGACCAGATATCTTCAAATTTTATTCACAAATCATTTATAGTATACCTCTCACAATTAGACGTAGTAAGCTAAACCTGAAGATAACTTCCTTTTGAACTCTTTTATAGTCAACACGTAAAAAGCTGTAAATATTTAATATATACAACTTGATGTCTCTGTAGCTAAGTATACAGTCATGAAACCATCTCCATTATCAATACTGTAAACTCACATATCGAGTCCAAAAGTTTTTTCCCATCTTCTTTGTGTCTTTTGTTTGTTTATTTTTCATTTTGTGGTAACAGCATTTAAATAAGTTATGCACAAATATTTAAACACACATGATATATGTCTACAAACATAGATATTTGATCAATAAATAGTGAAGTGTCAAATTATGAATTACATAAAATTTTACAACCAATAGATGTTACATAAAAATTGTGTCACATTCAGTGCTAGGCATTGATCTCTAAGTGATGCACACTTTGTCAATGTAAAGACCAGAATTCAGGTTTAGTAATTGATGTTTCAAGATGGTGCTGGAGATATTAAAATGTATACATTAATTAGGAATTGGCTAATGAGTATATCTCAAGAATTAAGTCTAGTTAAGAAACACTGATTAACAAAACACATTATATAAATGATGTCTGAGGGTGTGACAGGGCATGAGATTGCTGCTGGAGAGCATGGTGGAAGGTGGAAAAGGAGATCGAAACCTCGGGAGTACTGGTACTCAGTACTGGTGCTGACAGGTGCAGATGAGAGCATCTTAAGACTAAAAAATGGCCAGTGACAATAAATAAGCTTGCAAATAAATCTGTGTAATGATTTGTTTCTGAAATTCTTTTAAACCCAAATTTAGTAGGAGATAAGGAGCAGAAGTGCAACCGAATTGGTTTACTCTTTCAAAATATTTGTTTGTGGCAAATGAGGGAAGATAAAGTACAGTAACTTGAAGACAGCTGAATAGTGTGTTTGGTAGGTGGAAGATACATTACAGATATATTACAGAAATTTGAGTATATTTAATATAGATTAGAGGGGCATATTTTAAAGAGGTTCTGAGGATATACAAAAGAAGAAATAATCCCTAGAACAAGGTGAAATGATCTGTCACTATGCCTTTATTGATCTGTAATAAACCACCTTAGCACACTGCTTTCTATAAGGTTTGCTATCTATTTCGTCCTCACTTAGACTTTGTCCCTATATACGTATTTGGAAAATAGTCAAGGCTTGTGAAAAAAGCTCATGCAAATTGTAGACAATACCATTTACAGAATTATTATTTTTTTCTTTTTGTTCAGTCGTCTCCATTTTCTCTCATCCACTCCCCCTGGCCCTACCCACCCTCACCTCCTACCCTCAACCCTAACCCCCTTTGGCTTTGTCCATGTGTCCTCTATATGTGTTCCTTGAAGACCCTTCCTCTATTTTCCCCCATTATCACTGTCTCACCCCTTTGTTTAGTGACAGTTTGTTGTTTATTTCCATGTCTCTGGTTATATTTTACTTGCTTGTTTGTTTTGTTGATTAGGTGACACTTATAGGTGAGATCATGTGTGTTTTTTCTTTGTCTTTCACCACTTGGCTTATTTCACTTAGCATAATCCTCTCCAGTTCCATCCATGCTGTCACAAAAGGTAGGAGCTCCTTCTTTCTTTCTGCTGCATAGTATTCATTCCTTTGTGTAAATGTACCACAGTTTTTTGATCCATTCATTTACTGATGGGCACCTAGGTTTCCTCCAACACTTGGCTATTGTAAATTGTACTGCTATAAACATTGGGAATTAATTTTAATTTTTTATTAAAATAAGCATATTAGTTATGCCATAAAATGATCATTTGACTGTGACTGACAGTTTTAAAACAAAGCTCCTGTTGAGGTGAGTTAATTTATGTTATCTTATTAAAAGAAATACATAGATACTATTTGAAAATACTGTTTAATATTTTGTGATCTTAGTTTTATTTTCCCAAGTGACTTTTTCATAGCTTTATATTCAATTTGCATTTTAAAGGAACATCAATCCATAAGGCTCTGAATTCTTATGCTTATCACAATTCTTTGCATGAGATATTTGCTATCTGTAAATGTTCTAAACCTTTTAAAAGCCCTTTATTCAATGTTGCACAAAGCTATATTATCTACAATTCACGTCAAGGCTGAAAGAACTCAAATTTATAGTCAAATGAAAAACAGAGTTAGAATGAGTTGGAAACACTTCCTATTAAAATTTATTTTAATATGCCTGTTACACTTTGTGAATTTTAACTTATTCTCACCTTTTCCCTCAAATATTTAGAAATATATGCTTGGTAGCTAGAAATATGCATATTCCTTTAAAAGTACGGATAATCTCTCTCCTTAGTCCAAATGTGGATGTTTCCATTTATAACAATTGGTATCATTTTTTAACAATGCATTGGACTGCTCAGAATAAAATACTATTAGTTTATAGGCTCATATAACCACACTGTATTTCACCTTAGGTTTATGATGCAAAATATCACACTACATATTATCACTTATCTATGATCTTCAGAAATCTTTCCCCTTGCAAGTTGCATAGCACTTACTGCTCTCATTCTTTGTTTTCTTGTCATAGGCAATGCTAAGTTGTTAATTCTACATTTTACACATGTTTCCTTTCAAAATATAAGTCATTTGGTGCAGATATTGTTCTTTACTTCTGTGTTGTACATACTGACAAAGACCATGGTTTGTGTCTAGAATTGGTAAAATAATCATATAACTAATTTCTTAGTATTCTATTTGTTACTAAATGTTGAGCTTGGGATACAGTACAATAGTTGTACTTACTCTGATCTATTCGTTATTAGTGCCTTTCATCTGAGCAAAAGTTTTGTTGATCCTGAAATACAATATGACTTGAATGCAAAGGATGGTTGACTCAACAACACTGCATTGCATAAAGAACTGTGGAGATTTATATTAAAAAAATTCATTTTGGGTCAAGGAACATGGACCAGGTTTTAGCAGGGCTGTCCAACCTTTTTGCATCTGTGGGCCACACTGGAAGAAGAGTTGTCTTGGACCACACATTAAATACATTGTGACATGTAATCACAAAATTCTCATAATGTTTTAAGTAAGCTTATGATTTTGTTTTGGACCACATTCACAGCTATCCTAGGCAGCATGCAGTGCATGGGCTGCAGGTTGGACATCCCTGTTTATGGGGAAGTTCTAAATCTTTTTACATCAGGGCTCGTCTATTCCTTTTCTGATAACTCCCCCACAATTCATAATGTGGTAAAATGACACATGCATTGCAATCTCTCTCTATCTCTTTCTCATGCACACACACACACAGGAGTGAAAGAAAATTTTCTAGAACTTCTGTGGCATTATGAGTTCAAAGCATCAGCAATAGTGTCAGTAACAGCTTCAGTAGAAATGGAATACAAAAACTTTGATATATGTATGCATCAACACTGTTGATATTAGTCAGCTGCTAATTGTAGGCACATGTTAAAAGCAGAAAGGATATCATTTAGCTTGTATCAGTGTCATTCACTTGGAAAGACAAGGAGAAAAAGTATTACCATTTTTTGAAGACATATCAGTACTCTCTGTATCAAGCATTAAAAACTCAGAATGGACTCTATAATTTATCTGAAGCAATATTGGTTTCAGCAACAGAGCTGCTTTTTGCGTAACTGTGATAACTTGAAATGCCACTGGATACTGATACAGATGGATAGACAAAAGTGGCCAATGCCATAAAAATCCAAAGGCACAATTTTTTTTCAGAGCAAAACAAAATATCCTCTATTTCAAAACAACTTGAAAGAAACTGGAGTTTTGTAGAATGAGAATAGAACTTCAAATTGTTTGTGATTCTTTCAAAGCTCTATTTTTATCTTCAAGCAGTTGAAGATTGGGAAATACAGACTCCTGTCAGTTCTGTTCAGGAAGCATTATATCAAAAAGCTACAATTTGCTGGGCACTCTTCTGGGTGTGAGACATAGAAATTAAATATACTTAGTGTGTGTTCCTCCAGTAGAGTAAACAGATGCTCAAAGAGATTGCTTTTAATGTTACATGTATTATAGTAGATTTTAAATGGTTTTAGTCTTTGTGAAACTGATACATATCTAAGATTTTAAGGATGACTAAAATTTGGAAAGGTCAAGATGTCTACCTAAACAAAGAGTGAAAATGATAAGAGCTAACATTTATTCAGTATTTTCTTAGTGGTGACATTCTTCTAAACAATTTAAATGGATTTTTCATTAAATCCTCACTACAATTCTATGAGGTAATTCTATTATTATATCAATTTTCCTGATGGGGGAACCATAGCTTAGAATAGTCACATGATTGTACACCAAGACAAAGCTAACCCAGAGGCAATGAATTGAAAATCTACGCAGCCCAGCCCCAGAGCCAGCACTTAACATTTTACTAAACAAGGCATGGAGAACTGTGTAAATTTACCTTACACTTATCTCGAGTATTTCAGGCAAGTATCAAAAAAAAAATTTAAGTAGGGACAACACAGTTAGATAGATACTGAAGATTTTATGCTCATGCTGAGGAATTTTGTGATGATTTAGAAACTAAAGTCTGGATCACCATTTAGAGATAATTGCGTGTGAAATATGCCAGGGTCTGATTTATGATAGAGACAACAGTGAATAGAGAAGGAGATGTATCTGAGTTACTACGGGGATTAAAATGTCCAGGATTCAATGTTCCATTGGGTGCTGAGCGTACTTTTAGGATGAAGAATGAATGTGTATCTGGTGTTAAATTAAAGGGAGGAAATGCAGGCATCACAAGCCTGGAGTGTGATGAGAGGCAAGATCAATGGAGATGTGCTGGGTAAGCTGAGATTAAAATGTCTGTTGTGCATTTATGTAGGTGTGAATAACACACAGTTCAGTGTAAAAGTTGGAAGCAGAGATAAAAGGAAACCCTTTGTGAGCTCGATTTCAATTCCCTTTAGCTCAGTTTAATACATATTACTGAGTGAGTAGTATGTACATACTAGTCAAATTAAGATAGATGGAAACACTAATAGGAAATCTTCCCTGCTCTCCAGGACCTAAACATCTATGAAGATTCATCAGTATATAGGTGGAACATAAAGCACATTACTCCAAGATATCATTTGCTCGAAAGGAGAATGGACCGTTTGCAGAGTGAAATGGAAACAATAAGGAGACTGATGAAAGTGGTAACATGATTACAGGAAATGTGATGCTGAGATGTAATAGTGGTGGAATTTCAATAAGGAAGAGCTCAACAGTGACCTACACTGCACAATGTCAATCAATGTATAGTATGATTTTTAATATTTTTCTTTGGTTGTTCCTATTTGGCAATATTTATTTGCAATTTTAGAACTACTCTATCTATTCATTCAACAAAACACCCAAAATGTATACAAAAATAGCATTGTTTCGTCTGTTTGGTCAACTGGTTGTGTGGGGATTCTGTTATTCACAATGGAAAGAAACCAGACAAACAAAACCAGTAAGACCAACTCTTGTATTACAGGAAGAGAATGACTCCAGAATACCATTATACTGTAATGGTATACAGTACCAATGGTATATTTTGGGGAATGACTCCAAAATACTGTATATAACCATTTAAAAATATGTATGACGTATATTTTCTTCAACATGAATTCCTCCAAATGCTTAAAGGCTTACAGCTCCTCAAAGAAAACCCATCAAGGAAGATGTACAGAGGACACACAGACAAAGCCAAAGGGGGTAGGTTTGAGGGTGGGAGGTGAGATGGGGAAGCTGAGGGTATGGTGGGAGGAAATGAAGACAGCTGTACTAGAACAACAATAAAAATATAAATAAAAATAAAATAAAATAATAAAATCCATGTGTATGTTTTCTTTGGAAAAGATCTAACAGAGATACCCTAAAGGGCAACATTAGAGCATTGCAACATTGTCTTGTGTAGTACCTCTTTCAAAGCTTTTTACATTGCAATATACTGTACAATAGTTGTATCGAAATAAGTTACATATCGTCCTCGCCGATGTGGCTCAGTGGATTGAGCACCAGTTTGAGAACCAAAGGGTTGCTAGTTCCATTCCCAGTCAGGGCACATGCCTGGGTTGCAGGCCAGGTCCCCAGTAAGGGGTGCTCGAGAGGCAACCACACATTGATGTTTCTCTCCCTCTTTCCCTGCCCCTCTCTAAAAATAATAAATACATCAAATCTTTATAAAAATGTTTTGGCATTAATAAAATAATTATATATAAAAACAAATTGTATTTTAAGTGTGAGGATGTTTCATCTGGATATAATAAATTATCAACTATTTCTTCATCAGGTCCCTTATCTAAAATAATATCTAATATTTAAAGGATTTCTATGTTCTTAAAATATACCCTTTTTAAAACTGTTTTCAAATGTTAACTAACAGGAAAAGAGAAAAACAGAGAGATAAAATTAATTGGAGTCTAAGTTTATAATAAAATCCGAACAGTTCATAGTTATATTGTCATTCTTCCTAATTAAATTCAACAAATAATGGTTATTTCTAATATATGCACAGTATTATTTTAGGACTCTAGTGAAATAAAAGGTCAGTAAAAAGTTATCTGACATAAAATAATTTACTCTCTAGTAACAAAGAACAGACATGTTTACAAATAAACATGAAAGAGGGATGAATGTGATCAATGTCTCTGGTTGATTCGGGAAAGAATAAGCTAAGGTTTCTTCTGAGTTTATATTTAAATGGTTTCAGTCTGTTCGGGCTGCTATAATAGAATGCCATCAGCTGGGTGGCTTAAACAATGGACAATTATTTCTTATTGTTCTGAAAGCTGGAGACAATGATCAAGGCTCTGGCCCACACAGTACCTCACGGGAGCTCTCTTCTTGTCTTGCAGAGGACCATCTTTCTGTATCTTCACCTGGTGGAGGGAGAGAGACCACCTCTCTCATCTCTTTTCTCACAAAGCCACAAATCTCATCATTAGGGCTTCATCCTCCTGGCCTAATTAACCCCCATAGGTCCTGTCTCTGATATCATCACCTGGACAATTGGGGCTTCAACATACAAATTTTACGGGGACATAAACATTCAGTCCATAACATTCCCCTTTAAACTAACATGGGGGAAAGAAGGGGAATGGTCTAGTCAAGGAACAGGTATAAAGGACCCATGGTAATGAACAAAAGGTTGGGGACTAACTGAGGAAGCAGAAGAGAGGGCAGAATAGGACGGTGCAATGGGGGGAAATTGGGACAGCTGTAATTGAAAAACAATTAAAAATATAGATTTGACTGATATAAATGAGAGACATAAAAAATTAGAGACTTTGAAAGTAGGGCCCATCCATTAGATAATTACTACCAATGATATTCTGTGTGCTGGCTTTACCTATCTCTCAAAATTGTAAAACATGGGTTATTTAGCTACACTGTAACTAAAGTCATTATCAAGTATTGAAAGAGTATAAATATTCTGATGGCCTACATAACATGAAAATCTTAAATTTGTTTTGGAGGAGAATTTTGTCTGAAAAGTTTATTTGAACACTATAAATTTGTACAGAATCATGTCTATATTTTCACCATAATTACTTAAGCAAATGGATAGATTTAAAAGCTTAGCACTCTTCAGAATAAAAAGAGTCAAACATATCTAAGTAAAATTTGCCTCCTTTGCTGTAGCAGAGCATTGACTTTTACAAAGTTTAATGCCACTAATGATTAAATCAATAAGAACATTTCTGAGAGTTAATAGAACTTTCAGTGACTAGCAATTTCAAATATCACCATTACCTTAGTTCAACTCAAACATTTCTCTCATTTATATCGACTCCATTGCTGGAGTCTGAACCTCATACTCATCATATAATGATTTTAGGAAATGGGAGGTGATGGAAAGTCAGTTTCAGAAAAGGCTGTGGAGTAACAGCTAATTAGGTTGTGTTAAAGAAGGTATAACATATCACCATCCCTAAAAACTAATTTCTGAATGCTGCCTTTGTCTTGCCAGACCTTATTAGAGAATATTTTAGATATGCTAATTAATGATGTGAGACCTAGTTTTAAGCTGGGATCAAAATGCACTTTACATATAAAGGGTAATATTTTTCTATCAACAATCAAGTTGACTCAAAAGCAGCACAAAATAAAAATATTATCAAGATTATCATGTAAAAAATTTAAAAAGTAAAAAAAAAACCACTTAAAATGAAGGAGATAAATATTGGTTGAAAATGTAGATAGTGCTTCCGTGTTTAGTATATGTAGTATCATACATAGTGTGCAGCACACAAAATAACTGGAGCGGGGAGGTTAGGGTGTGGAGGGATTGAGCAAAAAGGAGAAAAAGACTCATGGACATGGACAGCAGTGTGGTGATTGCTTAGGGGCGAGAGGTGCAGGGGGATTAAACCATAATGGAAAAAAAATACAATAAAGATTAAATTTTAAAAGCAGGAAATTAATTAGCTTTTAATTAAAGCAGAAGCAAGAAATTCTGGGGAACGATCTAATAAGAAATCCAGTTCTCCAAGGAAGATACCATAATCAGGGGGAGAGAGAGCCCTGTGCTCATGTCTGTAACCGCTGGAGGGAAGCTTCTGTCAGACTGAGCCTGGGGGTAGGCTGGGCGGGGGTTGTGCTTAAGACTACATCTTGTTGTTTCTCTCAAGTAGATTTTCTAAAATATGTTTCTTTATTTGCTGTATGACCTCAGGAAAATTTCCAGAGACTTGAAATGGCTGTTTATCGAAATTTGACCACGTATGCCCTTTCATTACAGGAGCATCTCAGACTACTGTCACCACTATTCTGGAAGTGGTAAAGTGTTAGAACAGTTAAACTACTTCCATCTGCTATCTATGTATCTCTATCATCTATTCATCCATCTACCTATAAAATGCACGCACACATACATGCACAGACTTCTCTCAGGCCCAGCTGTTGAGAAGAAAGAATGCTGGGGCCTCTACAGCCTGTCTGTGTGGTGGATTTTCTGTGCTGAGAAATATAGGCTAAAAAGACTCTCCAAAGTGCCTGACTACTAAAGCAAATGTGTCACTGAGAGATACATGCCACTGTCCCTGCCCCCAGCTCTAGGACCATAACTCAGAGATTTTTCTCACAGAAATATCCAGACCATAAAATAGCTTTGAAAGTTTCCCTGAAGAATTGGTTATATTTAAAACAGAGTGTGGAGAAGTTTGAACCTAAATGTGACCTAAAAACAAATAAACAAGCAAAAAATGGAGAATTTAGTGGTATGTAATTAAGAAGAGGCTGGGATCTTCATAAAACAAAACAAAACACTCCACAAAAATTCAAAGACTTAACTCAAGGACAACCCCCGAAAAAGAGCCTGCATATAATTGGTATTACATTAATAATGCAATAAAACTACCCACAAAGAAAACTCAGGCCAGTATGACTAAAGTGGTGATTTCTACCAAATATTTAAAGAATTTTTACCAGTTCTTTGCCAACTCTTCCAAAAAATATTAGGGGGAGTAACACTTCCTAATACATTTTGTGAAGCCATTATTACCCCAATACCAAAGCCAGAGAAAGGCATGATAATCTAAAAAAAGAAAGAAAGAAAACTACAAACCAATATCTCCTATAAATAGGAACAAAAAAATCTAAAAAAAAAATACTAGCAACCTTAGTCTAGCAATATGTGAAAAGTTTTATATACCATGATAAAGACGATACTATCCCTAGAATTAAAGTTAGTTTAAGATCTGAAAATTAATTAATGCAATACACCATACTATAATGCAGAAACACACAATCATCTTAATAAATAGAGAAAAAATGAGTTGACCAAATGCAGCATGTCTTCATCATAATGAGACACAATAGATGAGGTATGGAAGAGAAATTCCTCAATTCAACAAAGGACATTTATGAAAAACCCACAGTTAATATTATAGTTTGTGGTGAAGGACTGAAGGTTTTCTCCCTATTAACTGTGTACCATATACATTTTGTTATTATGAGTTTATTAAAATTCTATTTTATGCTAAATTTACTTACTAGTATTATTTTTCTTTAACATCCCCTAAAATATATTGCAAATATATTGGCACAAAGGTTTTCATAGAATCAACAACATATGTGTATATGTCATCTTTGCCATTGCCAATGTAATTTTTTTCTTTTTTCATATTTCTGTTTTTGTAGCTGTCTGAAAGAATATTTACTATATGTCCTCTAAATTTTGTATTTGTTTTCTATTCCACTGATTTATGCTTATATCATTATTATGTTGAGGGAAAATGCAATTGTTGTTTAGCATCCTGAGTTAATGGCTCAATTCCATGATTTTTAAACATTTTTAGGCAAAGGGTATAGGCTATAATAATACCTCCATGTATCATTACATTTGGAGATCTCATGATTTTTATGTAGCATATACAATTACATTTTGTTCTAAGACCTGAGTCTTTTCTTTGTGGTATACTTATTAACTCACAGTTTATTTGGTAATATTTTTGTTAATTTTCAAAATTTGTTGGTAATATACAATGCAATCTCTAAAATTTCAAATATAATTTATTTTAATAGAGCATATAAGATACATTACTGGTGTTTACATTTTTGAGTTGCTTTGTCATTCATTAAGGAATGATTTCTATAGATGTGCCTATATGTCTTTAAGTTTTGTATTTTTTAGAGCTGAGTGCAATATAAATTCACCATATTAAGGTACTTGGTATAGCACAAACTTCCTGTGTTGCCGGAGTCTTCTAAGCATTCTATATTTTTGTCTCTTTAATACATTTTTTTCCAGCAGATATATGCTAAAAAGTGTGTGTGATTCTATCCATTCTCTTATAAAAACAATAGATACAATTCTCTCATTTTATTTTAATCTAATTTTTCCTTCTAATAATTGAATTCAAATCTTTAAAATTCATATCAGTATTAACACTGATACCTAATTTATCTTGTCTTTCATGTTCATGCCTTATAAGTACTCCCTGTCATTTTGTTCTCACTACGTATTGAAACATGTGATTTTAGTACTGATCCTGGTCACTCATTGTCAGGGCAAGGCAAAACAAGATGCACCTTTTTTCAACCATCGTTCATCTCTTTCCAGCCAACATATTTCCCCTTTAAGAGATAAGACTAAATGACAAAAGTGCTAGTGATTTTTAACATAATTTTCTGTTCAGTTTTACATGACTTGACGTTGGCCAGTAGAAGTATCAGTTCTGCAGTGCAATTCACCTATTTTTTTCCTCTTCTCTTTATATTGTTTTCTTCTCTTTCCTTCCTCTTCTTCCCTGTGCCATCGTAAAAGAATGATGTTAGAATATGGATCCAGTTCTTGGTTTTTTCATTCTCATTATAAATACACAGTTGCAGTGACCCCTGATGGCAGAGTCAGGCTCACACAATTGGCCACAAAATATAAAAACAGAGAATTGCCATCACTCAGAAACTAATTCTGATGGCACTAAAGCTCAGGGTGTGTACACAGAATCCAAAACAATAATTAAAAATCATATCAACAACAAGGCAAGTATATTGACTTCGGAGTGCAGCCAACATTTCCATCTAGACTTATTTTGCACACAGAGAGATCTTCAAATAAAATTACCAATATTGTTATTCTTAATATTTTCATCAATATTGCCAGTTGTTGTCAGAGGCTGGCTACATCAAACCATTTCTTCTCTGTTTTTTTTTTTAACAGAATATTACAAAATATTACTTATAACAGTATCTTCTGTATATTTGTCATCATTGGTGAATTATAGCACATCCCAACTTTTGAACCAATAGCAATTCATTGTCCAGGGATTCTTGGATCTTTCTGGTCATGGAGAAGTAATATAATTCATCTAGGGGCACACTGCTTTTTCAGATTTGTTTTAATAAGTGATAAGCTTATATAAACCTAGATCATAATGAATTAATGAACTACAATGTCTATTTGATTCTCTAATGGTATGTTTAAGTAAACTATTTCTAATATAGATTCAAAACACTGTTGTTATTGAATGTTAATGTATAGGTGATAATACTGAAGAACTTATAGTTAAAGATATGATGTTTAGGATTAATATTATCAGTATCAAAATATTATGTTGGATGAAAAGAGATAATACAAATTAAGGGTTAATATAATGGTTTGACCATCAAACCATTAAGATTTCCCCTTTCACCTTCTTTTTCCAAATTATTTTAAACTTTCACCTATATCTAACATTATTAAATAGTGGTCAGAGACATTTGATAAAAAAAAAAAAAAACATTTATTAACCATGAAAAGGAACAAGTAGATGCAAATATCACAGCTTTTGATTTTCTATACGTCCTCAGAATAAATTATGATATTCTTCTCAAAGCCTAATTAATATATACTTTTAAAAAGTATATAGCTTAAGCAAAATTATGCAACCTTATTTTATCCTGAAAATAACCATGCACTTACATAATTTTTCACCTTGTTCCAGTTATGCTAAAAAATGGAATTTAGAAAGAGAACTGAAGATATAGAAAAAAATATGGCAAATGACTTTATAAGCTGCCTTAGTGCAGTTACAGAAGTATAATTGGTAGACATTACAAAATGTCTTTTATCTATAGTAAATATAATTTACACAGCAGAAAAGAGTAATTAGCGTTAGACCACTGAGAGGCTAATGAAAAGAGCTATTGGCACGGATGGGGATTGTTCATTTTGCAAGAGATCAGAGAAATGACAAGAGCTGAAGGTATTTTTACATGCTCTGAAACATCACAGACATGCTCAATCATGCCCTAGGACACAGAGCAATACAAACATTTTTATTAAATAATTCAAATTCTAAGGCCTGTGTTTGACTCACATTTTGATAGATAGTGAATGGAGTCATTTATTACTTGGAAGTTACAGTATGTTTCATAAATTGGGCTTGTAAGAAATATTAACAAAAGAGAGCCTTAACAAAACAGAACAAAATAGAGGGAAGGGGTTTTGCAGGGACAATAAACGAGAAACCAAATTGCAAAACTAAATTGAACAACAAAATAAATGGATCTGATATGCTGTTGAAAATAACAGTCCACATATTTGGTTTGAAAATGATGTCCTTTAATAACTATTAAAGAAGTTATTTGAAAAGTTTCATGGTTTTTTTGTACTCCAGTTAATGAGATTGTGGAACTTAAAACATTGCCTAAGGAAGAGAGAATGAAAAAGAAAATTATGCTTCTTTTGCATCTTTTGGTAAATGACTGCTATTGCTTAATCAAATAAAATTGAATCATAAGGGAAATCGGAGGTAAGCAAACTATCTGGAAAAACTCTTAGAAGAATAGTTAAAGGAAACTAAGAACACATGAAAGAGATAAGGTCACCAATTGCAATTCTTATTAAATGCATATTTAACAAGAATCATATTTTTCTAGATAATATGAAAATCAATTGGGATAATAAAATCCTGTTGTCTAGTTATAATATTTAAAATCCCAATAGAGCATTTAATTCACATTTTGAAGTTTAGGCAGGAAGAATGAGGGAATCATTTTGAATTATGAATTTAATATTAATCTGTGATACAATTATTCAAGACAACATATTCTTAACAAATGCACATCCTTATGTGTCATTTTTCTTTTTTCTTTATTATTATGATTAGAGACTGATTGAATTTTTAATACATTTTTCAAAAAACAGCTTTTGCATTCAGTGAATCATGCTGCTTTCAGTTTAACAGAAGTCTATTCTTACAATTTTAACTCCTTCCTTCTTTCTTCATATGTAATTTTTTGAATGTTTTAGATGAAAACATTAATTACTTATTTGAGGCCATATCCTTTTTCTAATAAAGTTATTTATTGCTATAATTTTCTCTAACTACTACTTTTGATACATTCCATTAATTTTTATATTTAAATTTTTATTTTATACAGAGAAAAGTATTTTTATTTCATTTTATGTCTTCCTCTTTGATATGTAGTTAATTAAAATTTTTTTGTTTAATCATCAAATTTAGGGACTTTGCAAATACTTTTGTTATCAATTTCTACTTTAATGTTTTTGTAGGGTGAAAAATTAATTGAAGAGAAAGAGGTACAATAATAGTTGTGAACTGTAACAGCAAGTTGTTGGAAAAAGGTGATTTAAAACAGTGTTTCTGTGGGTTTGTCCTCCAGAAACACAAGAAAAATATTTAAATCATTTTAAAATAAATCTTTGGTTGTTTTGAAACTCTACTGGTTAAACTATACTTATACTAAAACATTGTCATGATATGCATCATAAAGTGTTCTTCATCATTAATATTAAACATTTTGGTTATTGCACACCTACTTTATGCAAAGTATGTTTTTTCAACATTGTCTTATGGACATTTTGGGCCAGATAATTTTTTGCTGTCAGTGTGTACTGTGCAGTGTAGGACATGCAGCAGCATCCTTCACATGTTTTCATTAGATACCTCTATCACCTATCCCTACTGTGACAACCAAAAATACCTCTGGACAGAGAGTCATATGTCCCCCAGGGACCAGAATCACTCTTGTTGAGAACTACTGCTATAAAGCAATGTAGCTTATATATAAGATTAAAATAAAACATTGAAATTATATGACTTAAATTTTTATACAGTAAATGAGGTATTTTTCATTTTTTTGCATTGAATACATAGGCGCAGAAAATTGAAAGACCCAGAGAATCTTCAGGGTATCCTTACAAAAGTCTTTAATACAGTGAAAAGATGTTTATGATACAGCAGAGAAAGAATCCCAAGCAAGCCTGAGCGACCAAAGGGACTTTCGGTGCAGCTCTCCAGGGTTTCTTTCTCAGTTGCAGAGGACGCACTTTGTCTTTGGTTTATGAATTCCCAGAGTATGAAAGAGAAATATTGCTTTCCAGAGACCTCAGGCAAAAGATTTCAGGTCTTTTATACCCCACCAGTCATGTAGCCAAGACAGACTGTGTAACCATGTTAAGTAGGTTTAAGGCATAGATCTATAAATCTGTAACTAATTTTAGCTAGCTGTACCAGAAGTATTTTAAAGTTTAAAAAGCATATTATACATTCCTAGCTAGCCCATCTTGTTCTAATATTTTCTATGGTTCAGTGCCAACTTTGAGTTATTTTGGAAATAAGCACAGATCTATCTCAGTACAGTTGTAAAGAAAGCTCTGTTTTACACTTCCCCTCAAAGAAATTATTTCTAGAAACCACTTTACTTAATTTTTTCTGTTTTTTTTTTTTTCTGAATGGCTTTAAACAATGTCTGTCTTCATAATGATATTTTTTTGTGTAATTTCTCATTACTTGTCTTAGTTACTACACCACACATTTATGTTTAACTTCTTTACTTTAAAAAAAAATTCAAACACGCCCATTTACAAATGAAGATTTATTAGTTTTAGCGCACATACAATAGTGTAACTAGCAGCACAGTCAAGTTTTAGGGCATTCCTATTCCCTGCAAAGTTCCTCATACCCATTTGCTTTCTGCATCGACTGCAGAAAATTACTAATACACTTCCTCTATGTAGTTTTGTCTTTTCAATATTCCATATCTGCGGAATCATGTAACATACTATCTTTTGTATTTGAGTGTGGCAGACCCTTCTGCATGGTGTGGGCCACTGAGGAGACAAAGCTTATCTCCCTGGCAGGAGCGCTGCTTCTGCTTCATCCATATCTGGCCTCCAATGCTTGGTCAGTTAGCCAATGATGGGTAAGATTCCCTCAAGGGAGGGGTCACCTAAGAAAGGCATGAACACATGGATGGCCCTCAAGGAAGGACTTGGGGAGGGCGGGGCACAGCAAAAAGAGGGTGATGGACCCTTGCCCCCCGCCCACCCCCAGCTATCCGGACATAGCCTAAGTCCTCATTCAGTCTGCAAGTCTCCGCCTAAGCCTGAAACAATGCCAGAGGTGGGTGCAGCCCTGTGCTGGAAAGGGCAGATAACCGGGGGAAAATCAGGCCTAAGAAAGAAAATATAAAATCCTATGAAACCTACTTTGCTGATACCCTCAATTTAAATGATAAGGGTCCAAGCCTGAAATAAGTTTGTTTCCCGAGAATTTTATGGCCCTTTAGCTATTTGACCTTGACTCAAAATAGGCCCTCAGAGTTCTTTGAATGTTAACTATTTGACCATTACTGCCTGACAATGATTGACTGGGCTTAATCTGAGAGTGTGGGTCTTTGGAACCACTGATTGTTTACTGATTATAATAATGTTCTATGTATTTTGATATATTTGCAAATTATTTTCTCAGGGTTGTGTGGGAGACCAGCAAACAGCAAGCTTTGTGGGATCATAGCGGTTCTATTAAAACAAAAACGGGGAGATGTGGTAGACCCTTCTGCGTGGCCTGGGCCCAGCTCCCACTCGGGGATGCACAGGACCCACACCCACAGATAGGTTCTCTCGTGGTAATCAGATTTGAAGAATACCTAGGCTGCTTTTGAGACTTGCTTCTTGCTAAAACTCCCTCACCCTGCAAGTGCTAAACCTTGCAAGGACCAATGTAACCGGCTCAACCACTTTTGCCTTTTCATTTGCTAATATCCTTCTTCTGTGATGTGATGAGGGGCATTGGCTCCTTTTGTTGTAACTGGGGGATAGTGAGTGAGGACCATTTTGTAATGGGAAGAGATATAGAATAAAGGCCTGTCATGGCAGAGGCTGGGGCTTTTGCTCCCCTTGAGAGAAAAGCCATGCTGTCGTCCTTTTTCCTCCACTGGACTCGGTAGCCCTTGTGTATGTTTTTATTTCATCCATAATGACGTGGACACTGCTAGCCGGTATCCACATCATTTGAGTTTCTTCCTTTACAATGATGGTGTTTTTGAGATTTCACCCATTCACCATTGCATATAATAGTAGCTCATTCCTCTGTTTCTGAATACTATTCTATCATATAGATATACCCCATTTTGCATATCCTTTAACCAGTTGATAAATATTTGACTTATATCCAGTTTTTGTCTATTATGAATACTGCATTCATGGCTATTGGTGTGTAAGTGTTTGATCATGTTTTCATTTCCTTGAATAGCAATCTAGAAGTAAAACTGCAGTGTTTTAAGGTAAATGTATGTTAAACTTACTAACTGTTCAAGAGTTTTACAGTATGATTGTAGAGTTGTATTTCCCCACTAGCGACATATGCAAATTTCTGTTTTTTTCAACATCTATTCTAACAATATTGTTAGTTATTAAAAATTTTAGCCATTGTAGTGGGGGTAAGGTGGTTTTGTTTACATTTCCTTCATGGATAATGATGTTGAGCATATTTCTTTTGTTCACAGTTTTATTGAGATATATTTGATATAATGTTGTATAAGTTTAAGATGTAAAATGTATTTATGTATTATGTATATAGATTGAAATGATTAATACCATAATATTAACTAACACCTCTATCACTGTATATAATACAGAATTTTTACTTATATTCACTATGCTCCACATTAGATTCATATGTCTTATTTGGCATTCTATGGAAAAGTATCTGTTCAAATGCTTTTCAGTTTCATTTTTAATGGGCTGTAATTTTTTAATCACTTTTTACACATTTTTATTTATTTTGGAAACCACTCTTTCATCAGATAACATTTGTTGAAAGTGTGTTCTCCTCAGCTGTGGCTGGTTTCTACATTTTCCTAATTGTGTCTTTTGAAGAGCAAAAGTTTCTAATTTTGAGAAAGGCACATTGATCAGTTTTTTTATTGTCATATTTAAGACATTTTTTCCTAAGCAAAGGACCCAGAGATTTTTTTTCCACCAAAGTTTTATTCTAGAGGTTTTATAATTTTAACATTTGCAGTTAATTATGTGACCAAATTTGAGATAATTTTATGGTATTAGCTGAGTAATGAGGTTCTTTTTGTTTGTTTTCTTTTATTTTAATTTGCAAATGAGTATTCAATTGTTCCAGCAGTATTTGTTGAAAAGATAATTCTTTCACCATTGAATTATTTTGGTATTCTTATTTAAAATCAATTGACCATATGAATATATTTATTTCTTGAAACGACGGAATTATATGAATGAAGAGCTTTTTAGTAGTTGTCCAGGTAGTAAGGAACGCGTTAGTGGTTGCAGGGGAGGAAGGAAGGTGCCTGTGGAGATTGAAAGACAGTATGGTGAACACTCGTGATCACCCACTTCTGCATCTGGAAGGCTAGGTGGTCACATGAGTCTTTACATGTGATAAAATTGCGTAGAAATAAATAACCACAGACACCAAGTGTATGTATGTTGGTGAAATCTTTATCAGGACAGTGGACTGCCTCAATGCTTGTTTCCTAGTCATGGTACTGTAATTTGGTTATGCAATAACTGTTACCATGGACAGAAACTAGGCTGAGGGTATACTGAAGCCTTCTGTATTATTTGTTACTACTGTATGTATATCTACATTTATCTCAAAACACACACAAAAAGTATTTAAAAATACCTTTTAGCACCGGCTGTTGTGGTTCAGTTGGTTGGAACACCATCCTGTAAACTGATAAGGTCACAGGTTTGATTCCTAGTCAGGTTGAGGGTTCAGTCAAGGGTCAGGGCATGTGTGAGAGGCAACTGGTAGATCTTTCTCTCCCTCTCTCCCTCCCTCCCTTCCCCTCTCTCTCTAAAATCAATAATCATATCCTCTGTTGAGAATAAAAAACTAATTTAGAAAAATTCCTTTTAAATGTTTGTTAAACGTTTATATCCCAACAATTTTGTAGCTCATTTTGTTAAACTGAATCTCTTCACCTTTAACATCACATAACACAATGAGAACACATGCTTTCAAATATGCATTGTTTATACTATATAATGTGAGCCTGGAACCTTGTAAGGATTATATCTATTTGTTCAATAACACAATACAATAAAAATCATGCTATTTGGGGGAGATATAACTGTGAAAATGACAATCTGATCCATCTGTGTAGGAGGAGCAACATAAAAATAATAGTTCAAACCGACAGCACACTTACTAACAGGCAGCACTCTTCAAAGTTCTTACCATACATAAAATCCTGACTCTCAGAACTTTACAGCAAGCCTGTGAAATAGGTACCAATATTACCCCTATTTTAAAAATGGGTGAACTAAGGCACAGTGAATAGAAAATCAATTTCAGAAAGCTAGTAAGTGAAAGAGCCAATCTTTACACTAGACATTTGTGCAAGCATTCTCAACTCCCTTCATAATAGTTAGCCTCTCGAAGGTACTTAGTGGAAGTCTCACAGAATTTAAAGATGAGTAGAACCGATGTGGACTAGAGAAGATCTGCAAATTGTTAAAATAAATATGCTTTAACATATTTATATTAAAGTGAAATGAGCAGGCTTTTGGTTTCTCTGTAATAAGAACTTTTGTGCTGTAAACTGAGACATATTATTGATCAAGAATCACATTTAAAATCAGTCAAGCGAGAACAATTAAAACAGGTGGCTAATCAACAAAACAAACAAACAAGCATAATATAAACAAAGACACTGAATTTGAGATCAGTCTGACAGTGTCCGGAGTGAGAGGGGAGGGAATTTCAGGGGAAAAGGGGAACGGTTTAGAGCAACAAGTATAAAGGACTCATGGACAAAAACTATGGGGGGGTGGAAATGGGAGGAAGGTGGGGATGGCTGGGGTGGTGGGCTGGGGCGGGGTAAAAGACACAAAACTGTACAATATCAACAATTAAAAAATACTGATTAAAAAAAAGATCAACAATGAAAATAAAAATTAAAAACAAAACAAAACAAAACAAAACAAAAAAAAAAAAACAAATGGCAAAGTATCTCTAATGTGATGGTGAACCCATAGGCTCTCTTAGTTTGACGCCATTAAATATTTGAATTACATAACTAAAAAAAAAAAAATATTAGGTACATATTACGAGGTGGCAACATCTTTAGGAAAGCTAAGTCTTGTTCCTAAATAAGATATCTTTTACTGCAGCCTGTAAAAGTTGAAGAGAAAATGTCCTCTATATTGAGCAGGTAGGGAGAATTCTGGAATAGCAGTGTTGGAACTGATTCCTAGTAGAGGGAATTAGAAGTTGCAATCAAGAGAAAAACGACTGCAACTGAACACTAATTGACGACAAGTAATTAAAAAGGGATTAGTCAGAATGACTCTGAGCATTTTAAACATGGTGACCGACAGATGGCGGTGTAAGAGGGCCTGTCATGCACCACACAGGTCCCCATTCAGGAAGGAAGGCCTCCCCCGCCCCTGCCCAAGGTTGAGGGAATGGTGACATCCGACATCCTTCCCTGTCAGCTCTCTCTGGGTGCTAGGTGCTTTGGTTGAAGAAACATCCTTGTGTAAAGTCATAGACCTTTCCGATTCAGCCCAAATCTATTGCCCAATCCATAGTTATATGAAGATAAACAAAATTGTCAGAGTGAGTGGAAGCCCCAAGTTCCCAGGTTATCTCTACTTCAAAGATCTGTAGAAGGCAGCGAAACCTTTAAGACTGCAGCGGAAACTTCAGTTTTCATCTAATGCCGCTTCTTCCCTGTCCATCGGCAAACCCCAAGCACACTCCCTGGGAAGTTCCAGCATTCTAGCCTGTCACCGGGTCTACTTCCCTGGGAAGCTCATCTGCATGGCTGGCAGCTTTGAAAAACTCTCACTGACAAGGTGCCTGTGAAAGTGAGATTTATGTCGCATATTGAGATGACAGTAGGATTTTTGAGTAACTATTTCATGAGCCATGTCTCTCTGGTTCTGAATTTGTTAAAAACAGCATCATCAGAGTAACAGGTCGGAAATTTCAGCTCATCCTTGACTCTATTCTGTGTCTTTTACAGTGTTTCATACAATTTCAATTATGAGTTTCTCCTCTCTGTCTCTCTTCTGTTGCCTTATGTTTTGACCTTGAGCATCTTTTTCCTAATTTGACTGTTTTATATTAATTAATTCTTCAAACTTTAGCTAATAGAATGGTCATTCTAATACTCAAAAACTCAACCTGACAATTCCAAATATATTATTTTGTGGCTTTCCATTTTCTACAGAAAACAAAAATGTATTTGTGGTGTTTTGTTACAGGTACTTAGGCATCATTTTCTTGCTTACAATTGTGGGTCTTGTCTCTTGCCACAGCCTATTATTACATAGCATCACTAACATTTGCTATTTAGCAGGCTAAGAATTGTCCAAACTGCTTTATATTGATTACTTCCTGTAGTCCTCAAAACTTTGCCAGCTTAATAAAGTACTTGCAAGACCCTGGACATATCAAGCTATTGTAAGCCATGATTTTATATTGTTTACTCCACATGCAACAACCATTCTCATCTGCCATGTGAACATCTAGTCCTTCCAGACCACACTGAAATAGTACCTCCTTTATTAATACTTTCTGCTGCCACTTCAGGCATTAGAGTTGACTTACTCCTGACCATTAATTTTAGATATTTATGTCATAAAAACTCTAATGCTCTACTAGTTTTTTTTTTTTTTTTAATAATCATTCACTCCCTGAATGGACTTTTAGCAATACAAAGAAATAAATCACATCAAATATTTTCTCTTCTGTGGTCCAAAATCTTCAATAAGTTAAACACATGTATAGGCAGTACCACTGTCTTATTCTAACAAGGGCAGCGATTAAAGGGATTTGCTCAAATGTATGGAGTTAGCAATAAGACTTGACTTAGAGTTGCACTGTATTACAGCATCAAAGTGTGGACTTGTAAACCAGTCACACCTTGGTTTTAATCCTGGTTTTTGTCTCTTATTTACACATTAATTTGTCTTCAACTTTTAATATCACTTTCCTCTGAAACATGGTAGTATTGGTGCTGTATGTTTTAAACAAACTTAAGAGGTAGAATCAGTTTTCCATATTACATAGGAAAGCCACAGACAACAACCAGGTATAAGCAATCCTTACAACTGAGTTTTAGCTGCCTTCCGTTATTTCAGGTTGAGTTAAGCGGAATTCGTAGCTGTACCTGAATGGCAGTCTAAGGATGCGTGATGCTCAGCTGGCTCCAAATGCATTAGCTGTGGGCCAGTATCTCTTGAGGTGCTGGTGCTCAGGGCTGTTCCCTTGCACTGTAGCCCAATGTTGGAGCTAAAGTAGCAAGGCTTTTGAAGGCCACTAGTTGATAGCCAAGCCTCCATTAATGGTATATCCAAGTGTGACATCTAGATCCAGAACAATAAGCCACGGTGGCTGCTCGAATTGAATCACTACATACTGTCTCTTTTCTTTTTCTGACAAAATTTCCTGTATTTGGCTAAGTTTCCCTCCGCCTGCAATTTTATCCCTGATATTTATCACCAAATTCTACTCAAGTATCTGCTACCATTTGTAAAACACTGTTCTACATGATAGGAAATTAATGAAGTAATAATTCATTGCACTTATAAAATGAAACTGGCTTCCTAGAAGAAAAAATGAAGTGTCTGAAAAGTATCTTATAATAAAAGTCAGCTACAATAAGCAGAAACTAATAAACTGATTCAATAAACTTATTTTTTATTCGGATCATCTGAGCACTTAATTTGAGTGGGATGCAAGAAGAATGTCCAATAAAAAACTAGTAAAGCATGAGAGGTTTGTATTTAAAATATTTCAGTAAAAAGTATTCGATAAGTAACAACAGATAAAATTCCTATACTTCAGACAACCTTTCAACTAGATTTGCATTTAATGTTTCCCCATTTTAGTAGATATTAATGATATTAATTATGAACAACAAAAATGAAAATATATTTTCTATGCATTTTACAATTGTTTAACTTAAAATTAAAACATAAATTGGTGTAACATTGAACTTACTGTGCAGTAATTACCTTTTAAAATTTATTTCCTTAATACAATTACTTATACAGAATTACTTTAGAATTTGTTTTATACTGGAATAAATTAAATTAAATTTTTACTCTATGAAAAGTAAAACCTAAAATATCTAAAGTATACTTGGGCTACAATCTTCATGTTATTATTTTAGATACAGGCAGTTTCTAGTTACTCATTGTGGTAATATTTCTTTAAAGCACATTTTACAGGAAAGTGGTATGGAGTGAATTAAATCCCTCTCTAATCAATCAGAAGTTTTGCACAGGACAGAAAGGATGCAGTTACAATTTTGACACTAGATGGCATTCCTGTGTAGTCAGAAGAGCAAAGGCTAATACAGTTGCAGGTTTGTTTTCCTGAGAACGATAATAAGTTCAGAAATGAATGGACTGCAGACTGAGAAAGTTAAATATAGGCTTTTATTCAACAGATTATATAAATAAACCAATTTTGTCATATTATTTACATTTTTTGCTATTATAAAATTAAAAATTGTTGTTTTTCCTTTACTAAACTAGAACCATGATGTCAGCTACAAAAAGTTATTTTTTTTGCTCCTTATCCATTATATCTACATACATGCAACTATTTTTGTTTATGCATACAACATTTAACTTAACATTCTATGAAAAACTTTTACAAATTTATTTAAGAAAATCATTCTAAGTATCGAAATTAGGGATTATCTTAGGTTTATTATTATTGTGAAAAGTTTAAACTGTATAAAAAATTCTTAAAATTATTTTACAAATTACACTTACAAATCTCATTATTTTTCATTTGTATATGATGGTAAAATAAACCACTAATTTCATATGATGCATACTTTGACACCATATTAAAAGTTTATGTTCTTGTCAACATAGAGCTTCTTAAACTTTTATATAGCCACCAAACACAGAATGTAAAAATAATTTTGTGACCAACTTGGAGTTAAAAGAAGGCTACCCAAAGCATGGAAAAGATGGATTCGATATGTCAGAAACCTGGAAGTCCTTGGTGGCACACTAGTAGAGACACTAGGTGTGAGACATAAACACACAAATGTTAACTTTTCATAGAATTAGATACAATTTTAAAAATTATGTGATAAAAATGATATATAGTTGAATTTTATTTTTATATGAATCAAGAGAAACATTAATTTTTGCAGCAAGAGTGCATTTTTAGTAACATAACATGTGTCCAGAACATCACAAATGTTATTTCTAGTTTTCAGAGCAATTTAACTCAGTCCTCTGAGAAAAATCTGGGTTGATGAATTAAATTACTCATCACAGTTCACCAAATGACAGAAGCTGAATTTAAACTGCCACCTACTTAACCACACACATCAAAATTTTTCTACATAGTTTATTATGCTTGTTATGGACTGAATTGTGTGCTCTCCAAATTTAGAAGTTGAGGTCCCAAAACTCAGGGCCTCAAAATATAATAACCATATGCAGAGACTGGACCTTTAGGAAAGCAATTGAGGTTAAATTAGATCATACATGGTGGGTTCCTAATCTAATACAACCGGCGTCCTTATAAAATGAGAGACAGCAGGGATGTGTGCTCATGCACACCACACACACGAAAGAGCATGTGAAGAAACAGCTCTTTCAGCCATTGGCAAGCAAAAAACAGAGGCCTGGGGAGAAACCAAACCACCTAATATCTTACTCTTAAATTTGCAGGGTCTAGAACTGTGAGAAAATAATTTTTTGTTGTTCAAGCCACCCGGTGGGCAGCCATTTGTAATGGCAGTCCTAGTGAAAGTGCAATGCTCAGAACGGAATTCTTCATATTTAATAAAATTGGTTTAAAATGACTTCCATTGTATTTAAAGCAAAGACTTTCTGAAAACAGTCTTAAAATACCAAATTAAATAAAATGTTACATGAGTGGGGACCAAAAATGAAATGGAATTATCTTCTGTAAGGCGGGCCCCTTGTAGTAAAGGCTTCCCCCACTAGGTGAGTGTTCTAGGAACCCATCTGTATCAGTGTACCCACTGTCATTGTTGTGAGAGGCTGGGTGAAATTTTTTGAAGACTCTGAAATTTTTTTCAGCTTCAGTGAAATTTTTTGAAGACTCTTTCAATGTGTTTGCCTATTTCATGATGGGTGATTTATAAGTGCACCTGCCCACACTACACTGTGCATTCAGCAATTTTTAACCAAAAACGGCATGATCCCCATGTCTCACCTTCCCTATTCACCAGATCTTCCCTCAAGCAACTGTTTTTTTGTTTCCTGGGCTGGAAAATGTCCTCAAGGGAAAATGTGTTTTTTTTCTGATGTGAGAGAGGTAAAACAAAAAACAGAAGCACTAAAAGGCATCAAAATCAATGAGTTAAAAAACTGTTTTGAGCAGTGGAAAAAAGAACATCTGGATAGGTGCATTGCATTAAATAGGGAGTACTTGGAAGGTGACTGAAGTTTAAACATCTGAGAATAAGTACATATTTTTAGTAAATAAATTCCAGTTTGGGGGAGTGCCCCTTCATATAACCAAGGCTCTATTTATTAATTTATGTATCTATTGATCTATTTATCTCTCTTTCTATCATCTATGAATTTGGAGAGGAGAGAGAGAGGGGGGAGGAAGGGAGAAAGAAGACTACTATACTAATATTTGTCACTAAACAAGAATTATAAATAAATCTAAAATTTCATTCAGTGATTTTTGATACTTTAGAAATAATTCTTCTGATGTATATTCAGGTAAAAATTATTATGAAAGATTTAGAAACCAAGATTTTAAATGAAATAGAAAAGACAAAACAAAAACATTTAGTTATATAAAATGCTTGCAGCACTAAGTCTGCATGAGAAATTTCAAACATGAAGTTATAATTTCATCAACCCTTTTTCTATCTGCTCCCTAAAAATATTTGAAAGCATTGGCATCCCAGGCACAATGATCACTCTAACCACAAGCTAGTTGGTTTTCCACTAAAATGCATGGATATCAGCTCATGGTAGGTCTAGCTCAAATAATGTACAAAGTGAGTGTGAAACCTTATGATGCAAAGGAAGTAAAGAATTCTAAGGCTGATGGATTCACTCATACACATACAGAGGTCAGCTTGCATGTTTTAATATTTGTTGTATTTGTGAAATTGGAGTATCAAAATATTAATGATTTTAATTGATTTGATCAAAATTGAATAAAAAAATCTGTGACTACTTTGGGAGACAAATAAAGATAAATACCAAACAAATAAAATAAAACACTTACTTTTACAATTACATGTCTTTGATACATCAGTTTCTAACTTTGAAAACTGGTATTAAAGAATCAGGCAAACTGTTATTCTGCTGTTTCATTACAAAAATGCACTTCATTCATCAAATAACTCCAGCTAGTCGGAAAATTACACTCTTGTGAAAATAATGCTAGTTGATAAAAAGAACAATAGAATTTGAAGATTACCAAAGATCTCCAACCAAATTATTGATTTAGAAAAAAAAAAAATCAACCCATGTTAAACCCAATAGGGGACATGCTGGGCAACTGAGTACGCACACAGCACCAAAGTATCATGGCACACATTGCCTGTTATTTGTCAACAAAATATGGTAACCACGCAATGGAGAAACAAAATATTACGATGTGTCTGTTGATGCTAAAACCTTCATTGTTAATCTCTCTCCTTTGGAGCTAACTTCCAGTTAGCAGGAACACAGAATATAGAGAAATATATTAAGTAACAATTTAGGGAAGATGAGTAAATCTGGAATAGAAAAAATTCTCTAGATTGAGCGTCCTTGTCTTGCCCACAAGCCAGTATGATTAAAAACAAAGATGAAGGTAGAAATTATACTAAATTAAATAGACTGAAAAGACAGAAAAATGGAATGTTGTATATGGGCATTAGTTATATTTTTGGGGGAAAGTCAGCTACTAAGTCTTTTGGGGAAAATTTGGGAAAGTTAGAAATGGAATGTATATTGGAAATATGAATTTTATTAGCATGATCATTTCATTGTGGTTAAATGTGAAAATATCTTTTATGATTTGAGTATATTTGTTCAAGATTTTAAGATAAAGTGTTATGACATGAGATAACTTTAGTTATTTTAGCTCTCCAATATTTGATTTGTGTCGTGCAAGTAAAGCAAATATAGGAAAATTTAACAAAGATTGAATGTAGGTTCTGGAATGCATACCTGTGTATTCACTGTATCATTCTTTAAGTGTTTCTTAATTTTTGAAAGTTATCTTTCAATAAATATTTTAAATTTCTCAGATTGTTTTAATGGTTTATTTTTATTGTATTTTACTACCATTTATCCTCCCTACACTCTCACCTCCATCCTCCTCAACGCCCCCGGCAATCTCCACACTGTTGTATGTGTCCATGAGTTATATGGAACATGTGTAGTATAAACATCATATTTAATACCTAAAGTAAATAATATCTGTATTCATAGTAGTGACCTTTTAAATCCAGTGTTCTGACATATATGTGATGTTATTTTCTAGTATCACGTTTTCAGTGTTCATCAAGAGAGAAAATGTGTTACTTCTAACACATTTAGTCAGCTAGAAGAGTTATAGTTAAGAACTCATTCTATTTTAAAATACCAGACCATCAATCATTTAAAGACTTTGAATAAACCAAATGTCATTTAGTATGAGCTTAGTGACAGAAAAGTAATTTAATGATTCAAAACTATGTTCTCTGTCATGTCAGGAGTGTGTCCTCAGAGTTCATTACCAGCCTTGCATGACCTGATATAAAATCCAATACAGTACATGCCCCGTGGTATTCGGTTGCAATGGACAAGGAGTCCTTTGCTTAGCCCTAGTTAGATGACAAAGAGGGAGGATGACAGGTGATTTGTTTTGGGTAACCTCTAAACCTTTGCCATTATTTATTTTCTGATTGTAAATGTGTACTAGTGAGCCATGCTATGAATGATGATAAAAATTATAATAACAAAATCATATTGGAGTCTTCTTATTGATTTTTTTAGAGATATTGATGAAAGGAGAGAGAGAGAGTGCATCAACTTGTTCCACTCATTCATTCACTCTTTGGTTGCTTCTTGTATGTGCCTCCAACAGAGATCCATTGCGCATCAGGATGATACTCCATCAATCTGAACTACCCAGCTAGGGTAGATCATGTTGGAGTCCTGTGAAGTTGTGTTACATGAGAAAAAAAACTTAATGCAGATTAATGAAAGAGAATTAAGTCCTAGCCTTGGCTGGTGTGGCTGAATGGATTGGATGTCAGCCTGTGAACCAAAGAGTCAATGGCTTGATTCCCAGTCAGGGTACATGTCTGGGTTGCTGGCCAGGTCCTCAGTAGGGGTCGCTCCAGAAGTAACCACAGATTGATGTTTCTCTCCCTGTCTTTCTCTCTCTCTTCCCCCTCTCTAAAAATAAATAAATAAGATTTTTTTAAAAAAAGAAAGAAAAGAGATAAGTATATATAAAAAATAGAATTAAGTCCTAGAAAAAAAAGATAGTATAAATTAGTCAACACAGACATAGACTTGGAAATTATGTATTTTCATTGGACTTTTATATCCTTGACTTTATTTAATTTCATTCCATGGTAGCAATTAATGATTTTGAAATGATCATTTATTTTCCATAATTGTAAATTAATCCATCCCTAAATAGAAAAATATTTGTTTTATATTTCTAAAACTTTCACTGCATGATTTTTAAAGAACTATCTTTTCTACCATAAACATATTTCACTGGGAGAGAGTAGTTGTTTTAAATACTAAAATTTAACTGAATTGCAATAAGGATTCCTTAAAACTGCTATTAACATCTCCTCAGGACTTAAGGCCAAAATAATGTATTGTCTTTCACATTAAATCTTATTGTGTTTAGGAATCATTTGGAGGGACTTCTTTCTCATAAAATTATTTCTGAATTTTTTTAACTTCCTGATGAGAAGCATCAACTTTAATGAAAAGAATGTACAACATTCTTAGTAGTGATAAATATGAAATTCTTGTCTTCTTTTAGTTTCATTCAGTCATATAAAAGGATACCTCAAAAAACTGAAATTATCATCTAGAGGGTGGGCCCCTTGTAGTACAGGCTTTCCCTGTTAGGCGAATGTTCTAGGGACCCATCTGTATCAGTGTACCAGCTGGAGTCGTGAAAGGCTGCAATCAGCTTTAGTGAGTTTTTACGAAGACTCAATGCGTTTGCCCATTTCATGATGGGTGATTTAGGAGCTCACCTGCCCACACTGCACTGAGTGTTCAGCAGTTTTCGCCAAACAAACAAACAAACAAAAAAACCCAGCATGACCCCCATGCCTTACCCTCCCTATTCACCCGTTTTCGTCTTGAGTGACTTTTGTTTGTTTGTTTCCCATGATGAAAAAGAGGGCTAAAAAAATGTTTTTCTGATGTGGAAGAGGTGAAACAAAAAATGGCAGAAGCACTAAAAAACATCAAAATAAACAAGTTCAAAAACTGTTTTTAGCAGTGGAAAAAAATGTCTCAATAGGTGTATTGCATTAAATGGAGAATATTTTAAAGGCAACTGAAGTTTAAACATGCTAGAACAAATACACTAATTTTAATAAATTTAATTTTTGTGTCACCTCTTGTACCTATTATTACAATACAATTATGACCTGTATTATGTTACAGACAGAGAATTTCACTTTAAAAATGCTGTTGTAGTGGATAAAGGGGTTCAAATACATGGTAACAAAAGATAATTTGAATTCGGGTGGTTGGACACACAGTGCAATATACAGATTGTGTATCGTAGAAAAGTACACTTGAAACCTATAAAATCTTGTTAACCAATGTCAACCCAATATATTTAATTAAAGAATGAGAAAATGTCATGGACCTCCAACACAGTATTTACTTGTAACACTAAAGAGCTGTACTTTCACATTATGTGAATTGATTTTCAGGTTAATAGGGTGATAATATTCATCTCACCAAGTGACAATCTGAATGCAGGAGTGTAAGTAAAATATGTGTTTTTTCCTTCAAACTCATTCTTACCTAAAATATATAATGTTTTATATATTGGCTAAGTATAAACACATTCTATTAATTTTTAGCAAGTTACTTTTCAGTGAAATAAAATTGCAATTTGATTGTAACAAGAAAAACTCAAAACTGAATATATAAATCAGTATTATTGGCAGTTGAAAAAGACACAGCCTAGATTATTGTTAGTGACTAGAGAAATAAATGAGCATTTTAGAGGTTTTAGAAACACTTACAAGAGTAAATGAAGATAGCTTTTGAAATTTGCTGATGGGAATTTATCATAATGGATGCCTGAGTTATACAAATGACATTTATTCCCCTGATTTGATCATTATAAAAGGAATGAGGTTTGAGTGAAAAGAGATTTCTATATATGAAAAAATGCTGAAACTGCATAAGAGAAGACTCAAAAAGATATGTTGGTTAATACTAATAAGTAGCAGAAAAAACACTAGTTTATATTAAATTTAAAAGTCTTGAATTTATCATGATGCCCAACAGAAAACTCCCATGTGTATTTTTTTAAAATAATATAATGACAGCATACAGAAGGGTGATATGCTAAGAGCATCAGCTTGCTTTTGAAACTAAGTAAAACTACGTTCAAATATAGCTCCATTAATTATTAGCTGTCTCACTTTAGTAAAACAAAATGATTAGGCTTACTATGCAAATGGAATATAATTATATTTGAAGATATCTGAGACAGAAAGTGTATTCAACACATGTACTTCAAGAGTATTTTTCACAAATTAGAAACCATTATTTCTTTTTTTACATCTCTCAGGGAAATTTTGAAAATTTTACATACTTTTCAAATATTTTTTAACTTTAGTAAACATGGAAGCTCTAAATTAATATCTAAGGAATATGTATTTATTAAGGATCAAGTTAAGATCACTAACGAATGATCTCTTAATGATCTTTTAAGAGCATTTTATGATCTCATAAGATCATTAAGAGATCTTTTAGTTTTATTGATGTGATTGATATTTTAATTTATAGTTTTGATCATTTAAGAGAAAGATTTAACATGAAAATTTATTTTATTAATCAAATATATCTACTTGTTTTGAAACTAAAATTTTACATTTCAGACCCAATTATTTAACTTCAGGTGGTTGAACAAAGATTAAACGTCATATAAATATTTATTCTTTTTTTAACTTTATCTGTTTTTTTGCATTTTATTTTATTTTATTTTATTTTTAATTTAGTGAATGGTTTTTTTTAGATGTCATTACCATTTATTTTTATTTTTTATCAGTATTTTTTAATTGTTGATATTGTACAGTTTTCTGTCTTTTACCCCGCCCCCAGCCCACCACCCCAGCCCTCCCCACCTTCCTCCCATTTCCACCCCCCATAGTTTTTGTCCATGTGTCCTTTATACTTGTTGCTCTAAACAGTTCCCCTTTTCCCCTAAAATTCCCTCCCTTCCCCCTCTGGTCACTGTCAGACTGTTCTCAAATTCAGTGTCATTGTTTATATTATGCTTGTTTGTTTGTTTTGTTGATTAGGTTCCTGTTAAAGGTGAGATCATATTGTATTTGTCTTTCACTGCCTGGCTTACTTATCTGTTTATTTTTAGAGAAGGGGAAGGAGGAAGAAATTCAGGGAGAGAAACATCATTGTGTGGTTCCCTCTGGAGTGCCTTCTTCTAGGGACCTGGCCTGCAACCAAGTCATGTGCCCTGACTGGAAATCGAACCAGTGACCCTTTGGTTCCCAGGGCAGTGCCACCAGCCAGGGTATACATTTTTATTCTTTATTTGCAGGAAATTAAAATGTTAATAACCATTCAAATGTAATGATACATTCTCAAGAAGTACCTCTTATTAACTGACTTTGTGATATAGTTAATTTAATGTCTTCTTAAAATGTCCATTAAAAACAAGATTGTTTCACATTTATCTTCAACTTATTCTATTCACAGTATTCTCTTGGGATGCTGTTTAGACTTAGAGCAACTAAAATCATATATGACCTATTCTTCTTAAATCTTAAATAGAGATCCACATTTCTATTGTGAGTAACAGAATCATAGGAACTGGGCTTAGACATATAAATATTTACTATTTTTCTAACTTTGTATCAATTTGCAATTTACATCGCACACAGATCTCGTTATATAAAACTTTTACTTATTGATATACCATCTCAATCATTGAATAAAAGTCTTTAACTTAATGAATATATTGTAACATTTAACTGATTTCATTTATATTTAATTATTCAAAACCTCACATTGAAAATAGCAAGTAATGGTGGTTTAAAATGTCTGAGCTAAAAATTTTAACATTAAAATAAACCATATTCTTCATCTATTTAAAGGAAGACAAAGGTTAGTGCAACCTTTCAAACTTAATCAATTTAATGGAGAGATCTGTGTATACCCAAATATTAATTGGGTATAGAGTATATGCAATATTCTATGGGCAAAACGAATATGAACAAAACACAGTTTTTCCTAGCAATATGTGAGTAATGTAAGAAAAATTATCAAGATATAAAATGTCTTAGGACTTTCTGATTCCCATAAAAGAACAGGTTCAGAGAAGAGCTTGATCAGATATTATCTCAGATAAAAACAAAATAACAACTTTAGAAAATAGGAAGTAAAAATGTCATAGTTAATTGAATAGTAATTAGTATTATTAATAGCTTATTTAATTCTTTCAACTTTAGAATTAATAGCTTATTCAATTTGTATAAGTATTCTGTTTATTAAACATATGTTTATGATGTCCCAAAATTGGAAGGACAAATTTAACTGCAATATTTTCCAATTACTATTCCAGGTACTCAATGAGTATGATCTCCTAATGCAGTTCTTCATTCATTTTTATGCTAAATTGGAGACTGAACAGGGTCAAAGTGGTGAGAAAATTGTGCTATAAGTATAGACCATAGAATTGAGAAATATGAAAAAAATGGAAAGATACCTATATTGTTCTAATTATAGAAAAGATCAGGATTGTATGGTTGATTTTGATATTTAATATTTTTAAAATATTTAGTCTACCAATGTTACGTTTTAATATGTCTGAAGCCAAAAGAAAAAGAACTAGCAGAATCTTTGACAGTTTAAGATAGTAAAAGGAGAGAAACTTCCGATTATCTTACAAAAAAGAGAAAATGAGAACAATTTCTTACAATAAAAACTATGAAAAAAGCGTTGGAAAATTCTAATGCTGGACAAGGTTTTTTAAGAAAAATAAATTATTGTAAGATAAGAGATCTTTTGAAGCTAAGCACCACCACTTCTAATGAGACCAAGGAGGAAAGGAGGGGGCAGGAATGAGCTAATGTAGTTTGGGTCCCATGTGGCCACCAAATGGAGAATCCAGAAAGACCTTGATGGGGTCAGCACATTTATGGTTGCAGGTGCTGTGCGTTAGCAATTTCAGGGGATGCCGTTCCCATTGTCGTCAGAGTAGGTGCTTTTGGGGGGGAAAAAAAAAACTTTCCCTTGAAAACCAGTAAACTGCTTTGAGGAAAGTTATATTTTCCTAATGAACACCAAGTCACCATATTGGTTAGCAGTGAAGTGTTAAGAAGCAGTAAGTTAGGTATTGCAGAATGAGGGAGGGCCTGGGTGATACCAAGACAGCAGGAAAAGAGAACTGTCACGAGCACAAAGGAAACGGGAACAGGCAAATACATGTGATTAACTACACAGCGAACTATGATGGACATGTTTTTCAGCCAAACAATTTCCGATTCAAATGGAATAAAATGAGGGATTCTAATTAACTAAACAAAGAATGCGTAGCATGTCTCATGATATCTGATTTTAACATGGGAACAGGCAACTTAGAGAGTTGTTAAAAGATAGTTGGAAAACAGCAGCAAATGCATGGATAAGAGAATATTTTCATGGTTACCAAATGAGAGGAGGTGTTAGGGGATGGGTAAAAAAGAAGGGACTCAGATGTACAAATTGCCAGTGAAAAAAGCAGCCATTGCGATGTATAGTACAACAGAGAGAATATAGTCAATACCACTTTAGTAACTATGGATGGTGTCAGATGGTACTAGACTGGCTGAGGTGGTCACATTTACAAATTACATAAATGTCTAATGACTATGTTGTATAACTGAACCTAATATAATATTGTATGTCAACTGTAATTTAAACATTAAAAATAATTTTTAAATGAGAAAATAAAAGCATAAAATATCAAAAGAGTAAGTTAATGGAGGGTTGGAATCACATGGAATAAGTAATATATCTGATGGTGATTTAATTTTCCAATAGTGACTAATGATAATTATTTGTCACAATAAGAAAAACTAAGAAAAGGATTCTTATTTTTCCCTCTATTTTTTATCATCTAATCTGTTCACAAAGATTTAATGACAACGAATTATTATATTTATACAATGGTAAATTACTTCTGATTGTAAAGTGATTTTAACTATGCATATGCTGTATTCACCTCAACTGTGATGTATTTTACTTCACTGTTGATTTTTATTATCTTAAAGTTGACTTTACATACTGTGGTAGTTTTAGCAAATTTTTGTATTTTTATAATGTAATTCTTTTGACTAAGTAGTTTGCTTATGACAAAGCATAATAGTCTTTTGTTTATTCACCAGCTATAAAGGGGAGGGAGTTAATTAAAAAAATAAAAACAAGGATAAAACAGATTACATTAGTGGTGAAATTAACCATTTAAATTTTTACTTTAAGAAAATATAATTAACATGATATTTGCAATTATTAAAGATTCTATAACCTAATTTAAAATTCATTTAGATCCAAATTGTCTTTTATTCACCAAATGAAATACTGGGCAGAAATTTAATTTGTTCTTTGGGGCTATGTGCATAGTGTTCTGGAGCCAAACACTATGAGTTCGAATCTCCACTCTGTCACTTCCCTCAGCTCTCTGTGCACCAGTTCTTTTACATGGAAACTAAGGTTGTAATAAGAGTATACTCATTTTATGGATTGCTAGGAGGAACAAAACTGTTACTAAGTAAAATGTTTATGAATGACACAGAGAGAGCAGAGCTCTTTGTCATCCTATAAAGATTTGTCATATTGCAATTTCTTCAGTTATTACAAAGGAAAGTTTTGTGACATGTTTTTCATCTGTTTTTTCCTCTCAAGTGATGTTTTTACAAGGCTTTCTTTATTTTGGATTTAAATACAGTAAAGCAGTAGTCATAGAATATCATTATAAAACATCTGGCCACATATATAAGGAAGGACTTAACGGTTTCAATGTTCTAGAACTCTAGAACTCCCAACCACACCCCCTAAAACAACCCTGACACCGTGAATTTAAATATTGTCCAGGGAACCAGTGTATGTTTAATTTACCAAAAGCTCAGCAGGTAAGTCAAACACGCACATCTGTTTAAAAATCACAATTAAGTATATCCTATAAAGATTTCTCTCACAATTGAATGCTTGGGGTCACTTTTTTGATTTCCATGCTTTTAGTACATCAGTTGGTACCTCTGAACCAAAAAGTGACAGAATTTGTTTAATTCCATTTCAATAGATCTTAACTTCATAAATGTTAAAAAGAAGAATAACTCTCCTTGGACCATTTTTTCTTTAAATATTGCAATGTTTTCTGATCTTCATAGTTGTAGATTCTTGGATTTCAATAGTCCTCACAGTTTTTTTGTTTTGTGCCAGCACCAGAATTAAAAAGTAATGATTTTTGAAACTCTGAATAAATGTTCTGTACATCTAAAATATTTACAATTTTCTGTCCCTCACCTATTATATCCCATGAGAGAAAGTCCTTCACAATATATTCTACATCTGCTAACTCAATTCATATCTTCTTCCAAAGCATGACAAAGTTATTCAAGTAATATTTAAAGCAAGAATAAATTAGTCTTCATAAATACTTCATTACAAGTAGCTACTGAGTAAGATATCTCAATCTTCTCTCTTTCTTCCTTTTATACTTAATTCTCCAGGATAAATGTGTTCTTATTAAACTAGCAGGCTTCTACTAAGTTTAACACCTAATTGGGAACAGATTTTTTTTAATTTTTTCTCAGTTACAGTTGTTAAAGTGGAACCCATAGAAACAGAGTGGAATATCAAGTAGTAGGGACTATGGTGTGAAGGGAATGTGGAGAATTAGTCGAAGAGTACAAACTTTCAATTATAAGATAAAAATGACATGGGATCTAATGCACAGCTTGGAGTAAAGCTCATAATACATGCTGTGTACTTTAAATTTCCTAAGAGAATATACCTTAAACACTCACACCACAAACATAAAAAAGGAAACTGTGAGAGGTAATACATGTGTTAATCAACTGGGTTATAGTGATGATCTCAAAAACTATAAATATGTATGAATATGCCAGATCTCCCATTGTACATTTTAAATATATGCAATTTCATTTGTCAATTATGTCTAAGTAAATCCAAAGATAAAAGAAAGGATTATAGATTCCCACTGGAGGCATAGCTATAGTTGAAGAAGGTTGAGCTTATGAGTATTTATTGCAAAAGAAAAAAGGGAGACCATAAAGCACATGAAATCATGGTGCTGTAGAAAGAGGGTGTTGGGAGTGGCTTCTGATAGGGCTTATATTGTAAAGAAGGTTCAAGAAAGTAATAGTTTGTTCTGGAAAGGATGTTGTCAAAAGCAGGGACAATATTGTGATTGATATCTTTTTTTAAAAAATCTAGATGGTGGGGAAAATGAAGTGAAGTTCATTTGTAATTGACAGGAAAAAAAAACAGTCATGATAAACAGGAAAAAGGAGAGTTCAGATATTTTGGTGGTTTGGACAGTGTTTAGTTTTTTGTCTATTCAATTCAATTACATTTAGTGTGTACAAAAGATATATTGTCAATAAATATGGTCAAAAATATAAATGAAGTAGTGAATAATTTCTTTTCAGATTAACCCTTGTGTATTTCTTACTTGCAATGACACATGATTGCAAACATATATATATATATATACATATATATGCAAACATATATACTATATATATATAGAGAGAGAGGTTATTTTTCTGATTTGACTTAATTTCATAACTTTAGCCAATTCTTACTACATTCTGATAAAATTAACTTTTATAAGTGCATACCTACATTTAAATACCTTGATATAATTTGATTCTAGTCTCTTTTCTCAAACTTCCCTATCACATGGAGATTAGATTAACATCTAAAAGTAAATTGTTGTGCAACTATTCTTTTAGGTTTGTATATTAACTGTGTTTACTTTTTCATAAGAATAATATAATGCAGAGTTAAAAAATGTGGCATCTGGAGGCTGATTGTGTGGCTTAATATTTAATTCCTATGGGTTACTATTTTGCATGATCTTGAACAAATTATTTAACTTCTCTTTAAAAATATTGTTCTTTACCTAACTTTTCACCAGGAAAATGGTGTTAAAAATAAGGCTTAACTCAGACAGTTGTTTTGAGTTGTAGAGTAACTACTAGTTAAAATACTTAGAAGGGAGCTGGTTACTTAGTGAGCCTACGATACATGTAAACCAACTTAGTATTCCATGGTTTTCTGTCACTGTGTCTTCCGAATGCTACCTTTCTATTTTCACATTCCTTTATTCCAGAATTCTCAGTAGATCTCAGTGACACTAAGAATACAGAGGCTGCTATTCAAATAATCCTGTGCTGTAATTTCTGACCTAATATCCCAGTGCTTCAAAACAGAGAATCCCTTCTTCACCAATGGTTTCATCAGCTCTAATCAAATGAAGGACAAAATTTCTGTACTGTTTTGAGACTCACTATATAATCTCTATTCCTATTTTCTTCCAGATACAATTCCTGGCCTCCCTTATAGGAGTGTGGCATGAAAATGAGTGTTATCTGAATAAGAGGGAAGGGAAGTGATTAAGCCATTTCCAGACACATTCAATGATAACATCTCACATGGTCCTCCATGTTTCTTTCTTCCCTTAGTCAGCCAGTCAAAAGAGCCAAAGAGCATAGGTCACTGAATGATCTGATGCATTATAGAAAGTCTCTATATGCAAAGCTGTATTGCATTAGTACATTAGCAATATAAAGTTCATGTGAGTAACATGTTACAGATTTTAATATTGTAGTTACCTGTCCATGTTCATTGGGATATTGTCCCCATATCTCCAGTGCTCAGTTACCCACCCTTACTTGTTCGATGAACATGAATCAGAATTCACGAAATAATATAATAACCTTAAAAATATCTTACTACATACAGCAGTGAGAAGGATAAATAACACTTTATTTCTTAAAGAATAAATTACTCCCTTATTAAAAATTGTTTTCTCTAGTAAGTTACATTATAGATTTTAATGTGAGGATACATGACCAACAGAGCACCACATTAATTTTTTAGCAAACACACAATAATTTCCAAACTTTAATCTTTTCAATTTACTGAAATATTATAAAGCTAATTTAACCTTCCTTGTATTTTATGTTATTTAAAAATGACTTAATGGTACAGAGGATCTTCATATCTTTCTCCATTGTACTTTCTTTACTTTATACATTTTCACATCCAATCAGTGAATGTAATCAGCAGATTTCAAGACATATTTATTACATAAAAACTTAGCAATGTTGACATTTGCTGAACAATTATTATTGTCTTCAGAATAGTCAAAGCTTTATGCAAGTGCGCAATAGTGACCCAGGTTAGATAAAGTGAGAAGAGGAAATAAATTGACAAAATCCAAAAACTGCTGACTAGCTCCTTTTTCTTTCAGAAAGGGCAGTAGGAGGAAATATGAAGAGGAATTTCAGCATGAAGGGTTTCAAATTACTTCCTGTCAACGAGCACCTTAAAATATATGTTTTTTTGATTGAACAATAAACTTAGGTAATAAAGCAGTAAAAAATCCAATAATGTCTGATTACACAAATATTTTATGTACCGTAAGTAAGTCAGCACACAATTTAAAGCAAAAACAAAACCACCAAATTTTACTGTGCCTTAAGCTAAATATTTTGACCGTTAAACTTTGTCATGAACTGCACATTAATAATCATTAATCACTATGTAATATGATCTTTGAAAAAAGTTTAAATTATTTTATTTGCTATTTGGGCACACAGTCATTAACCACAGTTAATTCATTTTCTAAGTGTCCATAAACAATTCAATGAAGAAGATATCAAATCTATACCTGAGATAAAATGTTAACAATATATTTTTATCTACATGATCATTCATACTCTCAATTATAGAATTAAAAATGTTTTCTGTCATTATATGATTTTATGACATGTTATTACTTAACACTGTGTCTCACTAAAAGGAAATAGTTACATTTGTTTTTAATGGTTTCTAATAAATATACTAACCTAGTAAAACTGAAGCAGGAATAATAAGTTGGAGTAAAATTTTTGCCCTAAACTGTTTTATGAAAAAAATGATAAATCTGCCAAGTCATATTAAATGTTACCACCTCAGTGAGGAACATTAAGATGAAATTAAAGGGCTTAATATTCTTTTATGGTAATATCCTTGAGGGAGGTTATTGATTAAATTACTAAATGTATACATACAAAAATGTAAAACTAGAAATAATCTAGGCCTTATTGTACTGTTCACTTGAACTTATATTTAGATTAAACAGTTAAAACTTTATATGGCTCTTAAATTATTTTATTTTGGCTAAAGAATGCATTGTTGTTGACACTGTTCTTAATTTTTTCAAAAAATATTAAAATCTCTCATTTTCTACACAGATATTTCACGAACTTATTAGATCTCATTTTTTGATAGACAAACCTGAGAATTATGGTATCTATAGAACCTGGGTATTGGGGGACATGTGGTAGCTAGGTGAGCAAGAATTAAATATTCATTCTTGACTCAACCCAAGCAGCTTATTCTATGAGGACGGCAGGACTTTGCTCAGCACTCCTTTGGGTCAGCACCGTGACTCACCTAGAAAGGCCTGCCACAGGACTGAAACAGCATTTCTGTCTGCCATCGATACTTAAGGACACTGTCAGGGCTTCTGCTGAATCATACGGCTCAAGCAGAACAGCTTGTATTGCAGCATAGACCTGTTGCGGAGCTTTGTCGTGTTCTGGGACCCACTCACAATAAAACCAGCAGTCCTTTAGGTTACTAGGTAAATGGGCCTGAGTGACCCATGCAAAGGAGGAATATATTGCTTCTAAAATCCAAAGTGCCCCGAGAGACTGTGTGCCTGTATTTTCATTGTATAGAAGTCACATGAAAGAGCTTATCCTTCATCCCAGAAAGAATATCTTGGCATGCTCTACATCATTGGGCCTCTAGAAATTTTACTTAGTGGAAGGCTCCCAAATTTTGGTAAAATTTATTTTACATCTTTTGATCAACAAATGTCTTACCACTTGGTCTAGATTAGTTGTTACTTCTAGCTCACTGTGTCCAATGCCATGATATCATTCATGTAATGGACCAGTGTGATATCTTGTGGAAAAGAGTATTACTAGTCTTGCGAGATGAAAACAAACTGTTCCTGGTGGTCATTACAAACAGTTTCCAAGGGAAAAACTGTGCAAGATAACTAGTTGTATATCAAAACAGATAATAGGTAACTTTGCTCATGCAATGAAACAGATCGGGAGCATCAGCTACATTTGGAGTCATCACTTGGTTGAATCTATGATAACCTGTTGTTTGCTATAAGAGACCGGATCTCTTTCACAAGGTCAATTCTCTACTACTCAAGGTAACTCTTAGCCTTTGGTCAAGGCACTCCTCCAAAAAAAAAAAAAGAATCAGTTGCCTAAGAGTTGGAGGAGCCAGTGCAGGGACAGGAATAGATTTAAAGAAAAGAGTTAATTGACAGTAGTATTCCTGGAAAATTAATTGATGGGAAGCTCATTAATTTCTTACTTGACTCATACAAGCAGAAAAGATTGAGGTTGATTGAACAGAAGTCTAAAACAGAAATTACCAAAACAGAGTTGTAAGTCCTCAATAAATTCTAAAGTAGTGCCAGTTTATAGAACTTAAATTAAGAGGAGGCTGAGTTAGTCACTGCATATATTTAACTAATTATTTAGAAAAGAAAGGGGAGCAAAGGGGACTAGACATTAAACTTAATAAAATGGGGAGCATGAGCCTGTTTGCTTCACCAGGGGATTAGCACTCCTCCATTCCCCGTCCTGGTACCAACGATTTGGCACCAAGTTGTTGTGGGGCACAGGGGGAGGTGCTGGGTCAAAGAGGCCTGTCACCTAACTAGGGGCCTGAAAAAGCATGGGAAGTTCATTGGCCAATTTGAAAAGGCATTGGTCCATCCCAAGCCCAAGCTGATATAATCTTAGAGGAACAGAGAAGTTCTCTCACTCTCTCTCTCCCCCCATGCTCCACAAACTGGAGACTTGCCCCATTTGGTTATGCACTCTCTTGTCTTAGAGCATGTGATCGTGTAGGTCTAGAAGCTACTGGGGCTTACTGCATGCAGATGGTGTGACCTCCAAAACAACTAAGTTCCATATGTCTCTCCCTCTCTCTCTCTCTCCCCTTCTTGGGTGACGTGCAATCACCCCATGAGTACATATCCATCCTCTCTACCTGGTCATGTGGCCTTAGCAGCCGTGTGGCCAGTGGCCATGGAGACTCCACATGCAGGCTCCAGGAGGGAGCCTGAATACTACAACACAACATAGACTACAGCTATAGACACACACTAAGCTAGCTGGATACTGGACTAGACTGGAGTTTAACATGAAGCAGAAACTCTGGACACTGGCTTTTGTCTTGGCCTTGTTGAAGGTAAGATTAGAACTTATCCGTGGTGGGATGGATAGAGGTGAGATATCAGGAAGGCAAGAGGGGGACCCTCCGAATATTACATCATCAATAAACCATACCATAGAGTTCCATCCTTCCATGCAGGCCTCAGGAAATTCTTTTCCTTGCAATACAGCAAGAACCCCACTTCCACCAAAATAGGTCCACTTGAAAAAGGGAATGTACAGTACTGATAAATACTTAATACTGTTGATATTTCTCCCAACATTCTCTAAAGGGACATATGGCAATTTACAAGGGTCACTTTATGTTGGAAAACCAAACTTTTAGGAAATCCTGAAACTGGAACTGCAATGACACTAATTATAGGAAAACTTGAAAGTCACTGTGGTCCAGCAGATTTTGAAAGGGTGTATGGAGGTCAGGAGATCGATTAGAATTTTGGATCCTGTCCATCCCGTAGTGGGTTCAGTGGCTCACATGAACTGAACCTATGATGTTTTCTCAGTTTTAGAATATACAATAAAATAGGCACATGCAGCAATTGGTTCCCTGACTTTTTTTTTTAATATTTTATGGTAGGAAAGGAAAGATAGTGAAGGACTAAAACCTATGTGATTTGAATCTACTTCATCTTCACACTGCAAACAGATATACTTTTTACTATACTGATTAATATATTTTTGATGATCACAGTAACATGTGGGAAAAAACTCTAGCATTCATAAGCTTTAAGCACAAGTTCACACTTATTTGTAAAGCTATCCATACTCATCTAAAAATATAGATTTTTAAAGAGAGAGAACGACAGAATGAGAATTTGTCGTTCCACTCATTTTTGCATTCATTTGTTACTTCTTGTATATGCCCTGAGAGGAGATTGAATCTGCAAACTTAGTGTATAAGGACAATGTTTTAAGCGACTGAGCTACCTGGGCAGAGTCCCCTTTAACCATTTTTATAATCCTTTCTAGACTTCTTTGGTAGGAAAGGCCAAATATAAGCTACTAGAACATCCTTCCCCTACAAAATTAGAAACCGAAAACAATAAGATTAGTACTTGGTCTTGAAAGATGTAGGAGTGAAGATACAACACATTCCTCCTCAAGTCAAGTATCTGATCTGCACAGAAAAACTACTGGTTCTGCTTCTCTGGCAGAACTCTGACTAATTTAAATTTGGTGGAGTGGAGTGGTGCTGTACAAAATACTTAAAAATGTGGACACGGCTTCAGAATGTTGAAGTTAATGGAGGATGGAAGAATTTTGATAAACATTATAGACATATTCTATATTTATTTGATTAGTCCACTAGTAGAAATATAGACATTACAGAATTATGGGTGAGGGCTCAGAAGGAATTGATCATGATAGTGAAAACCTACTTTCTCTTAAAACTACCTATTATCATAAAAAGACTTTTTAGAAGTGAAGACTCAAAAGGAAATGAGGAAAATGTTACTGGAAACTGGAGGAAAGAAAATCCTTGTGATAAAGTGACAGGACTTTCAGCTGAATTTCAACGTAAGATATGTGGAAAGCAGAACATTTAAGCAATGGATTTGGGGGTTTAGGTGAGATGTCCTACTGAAGTGCTGAAAATATGCTATGGTTTCTTCTTACTGCTCACTGTAGAATTCTAAAGAAAAGAGATACATTGAAGAAAGAACTGTTAAGCAAAAAGGAATCAGCTTTAATGATTTCAGAAACTTTAAACTTACCCAGATTGCAGAGCACACTAAAACAGAAGTATTTACTGTCAGTAAAGTGTGCTGTGGAGAGAAAGTCAGCCTTTCACTAGTGTCTTAGAAGTTTCAAAATGTCTGAGTGTTCAGTCGCACAGGATGCCCTTGGAAGGCGCGATGGATGTGGCACAGAAGCGGAGGGCGGAGAGGTGTGACCGTGGAGGCAGAGATGGGACTGATGAAAGGCCACAAGCGAAAAAACGCAGGTAGTTTGGAGAAGCCCGAAGCGATCAGAAAGCACATTCTCACCTAGAGCCTGCCAAAACATCGCAGACTGGTCAACACCTTGATTTTAGTCTGCTGAGACCGATTTTGTAATTCTGTTGTTTAAGGTCCTTAAATCTGTGGTAATCTGTTGCAACAGAAATAGGAAATTAACACAAGGACCTATATAAGAAATTCAGAAGGGGATATTGAAAAAATATTATTATGAAAAATAAAAATATCATTCTTCACTTTTTACATTTCATAAAAACTGTTATTCTCTTCAAATTTTTCCAATAAAATTTAACAAACATAGACTATTGAATGCAATACCCAAAATTCCATCAAACTTTTAAAGAGAAATTCTATTCTGTTCATATATTTTTGAAAATATTATTTCTACAAATAAGAAAATTATTTGCCACCATTTTTACACCGTAAAACCAATATTAAATAATAAATCATTGGATCTTGTATAGTCTATAATCATTAGAATAACTGGCTAGCTAATAAACACTAAACATTTTCTATGAAATATTATTTTCATGACAAGTACAGGGTGTGGCAAAAGTAAGTTTATAGTTGTTCATATAAAAAATGACATAGTAACTAATAAATAATAGTACAAAAATAAACGCTGCGTTTCACATACTCACAACTGTAAGTTTTTCCCACCCTGTATTGTGTATTATACTTAGAAATATTTAACTTGATTTATCTCTCTTCTTCTGCAAACTACTGAAAATAGACCATGGGTAAACTGTGATTTGGTACGCATATCCCTAGAGAAAAACTACTTGTATGGTCTATTAGTTTGCTTGTGATGACATAAAAATATACTACCTGCTGAGTGGCTTAAACAATGGAATATTTTTCTCACTGTGCTGGAGCCTAGAAGCCCAAGGTCAAGGCGGCAGCATGGCTGGTTTACTCTGGGCCTCTACCTTGTCTTGTGCATGGCCACCTCGTGCCTCCGCTTTATTGTGTAGGCAGGAGCAGACACAATGGTCCCTCTGTGCTTGCATACCTCTGGTGTCTCTGTGTGCTTCCCAACCTTCTCTTTTCTTTACTAGGACTCCAGTCTGATTGGGTTAGGACACATCTTAATGACCTCAATTTTAACTCAATTACATTTTAAAAACTTAATCTCCAAATGCAGTAGCAGTCTTAACTAGTACTTGGTAAGGTTAGGGCTTCAAAGTATAAAATTGGGGGAGCACAATTTATTGCATAACAGATGGTAATACAAGCTGTTGTAGCACCTATCTTTCACATTGTATTGTGAGTCTGTAAACAATCTCTTCTGGCCTTTTTGTAAGAACCCTTTCATTATGCCTGTTTGGTTCTTATTTTTTGAATTATTATATATAAATATATATACATTTTAGTTGTTTCGATAATTTATTTCAAGAGAAAATCTGTAATAATTCCTCGATAGACAAAAATATGGAGGAAAAATAAGAAAAAAAGACTCAAGAAGTTAAAATTTTGACTAATTCCTTTCATTAAAAACTTATAAATAATAAAATGCTTGGTGAAACTATTCTTAACGTAAAAGGGACTCATGTACTTGGACAACAGTGTGGTGATTGAATGGGGGAGGGGAGTGAAAGCGGGATACTGGTAATTGGAAAAGTGCAATAAAGATTAAAAATAATGAAGAGAGGATGAGTTATCCTCCCAAAACAGAAAAGGGGGGATAGCAGGTGGAAATTCAAATAAAAAGAGATCATGAAACTGGGAGCTCACAGAAACCTTAGGAAAAGTTGAAAGATGCTTAGATTAAAAAAAAAAAAAAAAAAAAAAAAAAAACAGGGACCTGGGAATGGGGTAGATGGAGGCCTTCTAAGGAGGTTTTGCCTGGAGTAAAAATGGCATTATGCATTTTTCTATTTGTTATGGATTATTAAATTAGACAACCTGTCACAAATAAAAGGATTTTCACAGAGCTTTAGGAGAGATAACATTAGAATTATTGTGTTTCCTGGTATAATTAAGTTTTTAAATTACCAATGCTGAACACTTTTGAAAGAGTTTCTATAATTAGAATAATCATATATAGTTTCTTCAAGTATGTACTTTCCACACAGTAGATAAGGTTATAAATGTAAATTTTGTCTTGCTTCTAATCTGCTTTAATCCTTCAGTGGCCTCGCAGTCTCTTAGAATAGATTTCAAAATCTTTACAAAAAAATGTCAGGAACCCACTTGAGGCTGTGTTTCTTCTCATTCATTACTCTAACTTCACGGTCTTAATTTCCTTGCTTAAGTAGACCAATTCATTCTTGCCTCAGGAAATTCACACTCACTGTTTTTTCTACCTGGAATGAAATTCTGCATAATCTACTCATGCACAGAAAACTTTATTCATTTTTGGGTGTCAGATTAAACGTTATTTCTTCAGCAAAGTCTTTTGTCAACAGTTGAACAGTTTAGAAACAAGTGTTACTCTCATACTAGTCAAATATAAAATGCGAAAGGTCTCTGATGAAAATACTGTCAGTAAAATTCAGGAATCAAATGGAAATGTGTCAGTGCCTGCCTTCTCTGTTGGAAATAGGAAACTATGTTAGTCAGGCAAGCAGAGATATTCTTGTCGCTATCTCTTTTTTTTTTTAATGAAGATACGCAAGAGTTGTGAAAAGTGAGAATTAGGATAATAAAAGCTGAACATACAGACATGCTAGTTCAAATACTGGTGGTGAAAGTGTTTGGTGGCTTTATGACCATTGGTTTGGGAATAGAACTCATTAAGATTCTATGCAGTCATTTTTTTTTTTGTTTGGCTGAAAGTGGTGCCAAAGCACCAAAGCAGCCACCATAAGTAAAACTCAGCTTCCAAAGACATGCAGACGTCTGATCATGTTTGTTTGTTTGTTTGTTTGTTTTTGTTCTTCTCAAGATAGATGTTTAGTCAACCAGAAGGTAATGGGTACACTCAACTTTGCATTAATGCAAAGTTCAAATCTTTCTCTCTCTGTATGTATGTATTTACACACATGTGTTGTTGTTATAGTGAGAGTGAATAGCCAAAAAAGCTGAGATTTTCTTGAAATGTCAAAAATTTCTGCAGATAGTAAGCAAATTTGATTCATAGCAGAGAACCCAGCGAATCTGTGCCTAGTCTTTCAACTCACAAAAACTGTAAGATAATAAATTGGTACTGTTTTAAGTCACTAAGTCTGTGGTAACCTGGTATACTACAATAGAAAACTAATACAAGAAAAGAAGGAAAGAGTGATCCTGAAATTCTCCTGGATGGATTATCCTGATAAAATATGAACTGGAAAAAAACAGCCTCACTTATAGAAGAACCATAAGCTCTTTGAAGACCCAGTATATGGTCATTAGCTAAAGATGCGTTGCCCACCAATAACCAAGCCAAGAACATACACCCACAGGAAATTTCACCACTGACGATGGCTCAGAACCAGAATGGAAAATACAGAAGGCAATATGTGGAGCCTAGGGTCTTTCCTTCTCACCTCTATGTGGTTTGTCCATTATTTCTTCTAGAATAATTCAAACTTTTATTTTGATCTCATTGTCGTTATGTATCAGTACCACTGATGTTGTTGATGAAACACCTCGTATCATCATTATGCAGTGACTTAAGAGGGAGAGCTCTGGTGCCACACAGCCTGAATTTGAACCCTAGGCCCTCCATGTTCCAAAAGTATGGGCAAGGTAACTTCTCTAATTCCACTCCCTCCTCTGTCTGTTAGGGATGCCATAGTCCCTACCACCTAGGGATCTATTATGAATTAAACAACTTGGTACATATAAAAACACTTAGAATACAGGATGGATAGAGATAGAGTCAGAGGATTTTATTTATAATCCAGAATGGGACACCTTGAGAGAAAAAAGAGAATACTCTTCACAATTCTCCTCGGTCAATTGAGAACTGAGACTATCCTAAGCAAAGAGATACATATACTCACCTAATTAAGAATTACTATATGTGTTCTGTAGTGTTACTCTCCTGGAGTCAACTTTACTTCACATATAGATTCAACAAATTGAGGGTTTCTTTGCAACAGACAGTAAACTGCTGATAATATAACAAAACATAGAATCCTGCTGGTGTCCTCAAAACACAGAATCTCTACTCTGGCTGGTGTGGCTCAGGGGATTGAGCGCTGGCCTGCAAACCAAAGGGTTGCAGGTTGAATTCCCAGTCAGGGCACATGCCAGAGTTGTGTGCCAGGTCCCCAGTAGGGGGTGTGTGAGGGGCAATTACTCACTGATGTTTCTTTCCCGTTCCTTCTCCCTCTCTTCCCCTCATATTAAAAATAAATACATTAAATATTTAAAAAGAAAAAAAAACATAGAATCTCTCATTCTCTCATGGGATAGTAATATGCTTCAATGATTGTACAAATCATTTAATTACAATTGTACAAAGAAAAAATCAGCAATTAAGGAATTATTTTTATTTTGTATTTTTCTACAATTTTTCAGTCTTCTAGGCAAAAAAGGGGAGATTTTATAACTTACAGGAAGGTACTTTTTCTCCAAAGAATTCATGGAGGAGGGTATTTAAAGCAACCTTGCTTCTGATAAGCACGGCAAGGGGGAGCAAAACCATGCACAACATTTAGCAGCACAAAGCAGACACTGCACATACCGCAAATAGAGGTAAAAGAAAAATAACAAACAAATTTGTATTAGCAAAGTAGTGCTCCAAGTTTTGGTCATCAACAGTTTTAATCTGTTTCTAGCTATTATCTTCCTAATGTACTATAAGAAATAACATATTAGTTAAGTGAAAAAAATGTGAATTTTTAATAAAGTAGAGCTTTTAAAAAACTTTATTATAGTTGGTTTATTTTAAAGTCATGAATTATACATGATTGATTTCAGCATGTGGTAAATGAACTTATTTGAATGGAAGCCAGGTTATTTATCAGTGCTAATAAAATATTAAATCATTTACATATATGCACTAGATTTTTTAAAATATTTAAATAATTTAGAATATACTGATAATATTTTAATATAAACATTGATATAAATGTGTGGTGGTCCTATGAGATTTAAGGATAGTGTACTGTCTTAGTCAAATTGGAGAATGCAAAAACAAAACAAAACCATCTGTTGAACTATTTTTTACTTTTTTCTGAAATATTTGTTCATGCATAGTACAAATTTCTACCATTAATCATAGAATGAGACAAACTTTCATATTACTGATTTGACATAGAAATTTTTGTGTAAGTCTTGGAGAGAACATCATTGATAAATAGTAGATGGTAACAAACTATAATAACAGCCTAATATTAACTCTTATCCTTAAAAAGCTTGCTCTTAGCCACCTTATACATATATATATATATATATATATCGTCCTTGAAAGGTGGAAAATCACTTCTCTGAAGGAAAATGTGTACATATGTATGAGTGTGTGTTTGTGTGTATGGACTGAAGAGTATGAAATAAAAAGTTTAAGGGGTAAAAATAAACAATAATCTAGGAACGTACTGTTTTTATTCTGAAGCTTTGCTGTCACTACTTAAGCGATGAGCAGACATGAGAAATGGAGGTAAAAATTAGCATGCAACAGTCAATGGGATTTTCTGTCAGGAAGGAGTGAGTGTCTCAAGTCTATCACGGCTGCATTCTTCCACAAACTCCTGTCCAATGAGAATGGAGCGAGAGCAGAGATATCAATCCCTTCGAAAGTTCTACTGCAAAGGGCTGGGGCCTGCAGTCAGCACCCCTGTCCTGAGCTTGTCCAGATTATAACCCCTTTTAAATCAAAACCCGTAACTTACTCTCTGAACGGGGTCCATGGCTCCATTTTTTATCAAGAAATATAACAGCATTTCATTGTGCTTAATTTATTGAGAACTTAAATCTAAGAATTTTCCCTGGGTTGTATTTCTGACTTCCGAGAAGAAATTGGAAAAGTCACTTGCTCCTCTGTACACTTCCACCACCCAGTTTGTCAGGAGGAGGAATATTCATCTTTCTCTCCCAGGTGCTTGGCCTAAGCTATATGAGTACAGAACTTTTCATTTTATATCATATTTCATAGAAAAACGCCAAGCTTTTATTTCATCTTCATGTACTTCCTATCAATTGCTTCCCCGGTTTTATTTCACAGTAACACTTTTAGGATCAGTGCCATTCTGCTCTCTAAAGAACTAGCTTTCAAGACTGTATATCAATAGACTGCCTTCCTTTGTTTTGCTTTCACAGTCAGCAAATGTGATTTGAATGTATATATTTCGGATGCCTCTAAACTGTATAAAGGAAAGGAAGGGAGAAAGGTTATGTGTACATTTAAAATATTATTTTCAAATAACAGCAGCCAAATACTACAGTGTGATATTCCTGCAGATCTTACAATTTTTGGGGGGGGCACACTTCAAAAAGCAGTACCTTAAAATATATTGATACTAAGAATTAATGCGTCTTTTAAATCCCCAAGTGGGATAAATAAGATATAAACATTTGCCATTTCATTTTAATCTTGAAAAAAACTATATAGCACTACAAATTTGGACACCAATAGCATCCAATAACTTGAAGGACTTGCTATAAGTAATATGTGCTTGTTATTCAGAACACACACAATCCAAGACATTTCATTTCAAGGTTTAAAAGAATAAATATATGAATTTCTTTACTGCACAAAGATATTTCTTTACTGCACAAAGAATTTCTTTACTGCACAAATATATTTGATATATTATTTATGGCTGGATAACACAGTAACAACTTTTGATTATTAAGAGATAATAAAATGCTATTAACTGTTAACTCAAAATGTTGACTGTATATCATCATATTTAAACCTTCCTTTACTTTCATTGAAGTAAAATTTTCCATGAAATATTTAAATCTCAAAATCAAGAGAGTGTAATGTGTATATATATATCAGTAGCTAGAGCATATGTTATTTAAATGATAAAGTATCATTGGTTTCTGTTCATAGTTAAATTTAAAACCAATAGTTATCAAATACGAGATAATAGCAGTATGATAAAACACAATATTTTAAAAATAGATGATCTACTTGTGTCTAAAACAAATGTCAAACAATTATTAACAAATATACTGAAAAAACCACCTTAGTTTTAAGTAACTGACATATGCTGATGCATTTTATATCTGATACAAAAAGGACTAATCAGATCAGTATCTAAAATTACAAATGAATGAGTATTTATTCCTGACTGGGGCAATGAGACACACCCTAATGCTTCAGTCTACATATTGTATGTGCACCTTATCTGTAATGATGCATAAACCAAGCCCTCATGTTTTGTTGTGTTAGGTCCAGTGTCACTCATAAGAATCTCCACCATGAGGCCATGGGTGTGGCTGAGAAATAGGTCACAATGATGTATAAATAAGTGCCACGGGAATTACCTGCTTGTACAATTTAAAAGAGAGAGTCTAAGGCCAGGTCGAGCACAGTTCCACACATACCATTTCCAGTCAGGTAAGCAGTTCAGTGACACAGTCTGACTCAGTGGGTCAGATAATACCCAATTTACTAAGTGAAGTTGAGGAAATACCTCTTCGCTCAGCTAACCATCATTAGGTGTTTATGTCCTATGAGAACACAATGTGAAGTCATTTTTTCTTCTAATCTTTAGACACAGGACATGATGTCCCTATTGGGCATGCCAAAGCTCCTATACTACAGACTATACTATCAGCGGGTAGTTAAGGCTCTGATCCCCACTTAAAAGTGGCTGCCTTAAGGGCGTTCTCAAAAATAGTTCAAAGCCACATACACATATGCAATAAATGTCTCTATAAATCTAAGCTCAGCAATTAATCTTTCTGAGGTACTGGGTCCCTACGTTTTCTCTGCAATTTTATTCCACTCTCGCGTAACTATATAGTCTTTTCTTTTTGGTGATTTTTTTTAATTGCTTTACTATTGTTCAATTACAATTGTCTGCATTTTCTCCCCACTCCTCCCCCACCATCCCAGCCAAACCCACCTCCCTCCCTTGCTTCTACCCTCCCCCTTGGTTTTGTCCATGTGTCCTTTATAGTCAGTCCTGAAAACCTGTCTCCCCACTGTCCCCTCCCCCTCCACTCTGGCTATTGTTAAATTCTTCTTAATTTCAATGTCTCTGGTTATATTTTTGTTTGCTTTTTTCTTTTGTTGATTATGTTCCAGTTAAAGGTGAGATGATATGGTATTTGTCCTTCAAGTAACATTGGCATTTGCTACTTCTTGCTTAGAAGCCCCAATCAGCTGTCACCAATGAAATGAAGAGCATAATATCCTCAGTAATATCAAAAGAAAAGATAACAGTAAGCCTGATAATGACAAAGAGATGGAGGACTATAATAGCCTTGAACTTAGTCAGTTATATTGATGCCCTTATAATAAAAGAATGCATGACCTCTGGGGCATTTCCTAATTGATAAAGGGAAGCGTGTATTTGTATTTCAGGAGACACAGGCTTGAATGATTGGACCCAGTAAAGATAAAACAACCAGCACAGCAGGGGGCATTGAAGTCAACACCTGCTAAATATAACAACAATGCACACTTATTTATCAATAGCTTTGTTTCTAGAAATCAAATAGGAAAATTTTAAAAAGTGAAAGGAGAGACCTTCTGTCTTTTTCATGTCTTTGAATGTGGAAATGATATTTGCAATTTGTCAGCTATGGTATATCATTTTTGTTTATTATTTTGTTAGGGTAGAAAAGTTCCAAGGGCTTTCACCTTTCCATTTTTACTGTAATAAACTCCTATCTACCTAAATATTTTTTCCAATTTTGTCTATCCAAACCCAATTTACCACTGATGATAAGATCTCACTAACTTGAAAGCAAACCAAGTCACACATAGAGTTTGAAATATTTATCCATGATGCTCTATCCTGTGAAAACACTGCAAACACCTAATACTCTATCAAGAAAAAGTCAATTGGGAAAACCCAAATTACACTACGTTTTTCAAATAAGATTTTAATACAGGAATTTTAATAACTTAAAGCTCTCAGGATGAATGGTCAGAGATGATATTTATAGTTTTCAGCTCTTGGACACTAGGAACCAGAGAAATTATGGTTAATGATGTCAGTGGCTTTCGGCTCCAAAGTAGATGATTATTAGAAAGATGCCTAAAAGCTACTGGCAAAAAGCCAACATGTGCTTTATTGCAGAGCAAACACATTGGTCCACAGTAGCCATTACACAGGTGGGTTTTCATTCTCTCTTACTTTCCAAATTTACGTGAGATATTTCATTAGCAACATTTAACCTGAAGCTTGATTTTTAAAGAAAGTCTAGATAATAAGTGTCAGGTATTTCAAACCTTGTGATACAGTGAAAGGCAGAGAGATACTATCACAGAGAGACATTGATTGTTTTGAGCAGATTATATCTCATTCTTCTTTGGCTTTTACAAGACAATACCATAGACTGGGTGGCTTATCAACAATAGACATTTATTTATCACAATTCTGGAGGCTCAGCAGCTCAAGGTGAAAGTGTTGACAGATTTGGTACTGAGTCAGGGCCCAGTTTCTAGTTCACAGACATACATTTGCTCACTGTTTCCTCACATGACAGAGGGATGAGAGACTGTCTTTGGGTGTTTTTATGGGGCACTGATTTCATTCATAAGGGCTCCACCAACACAACTAATTAACTCCCAAAGACCCAAACTCCAAATCCTGCTACACTGAGGATTAGATTTCAACATAAGAATTCTGGAAGGACTCAAATATTTCGCTTAAAGCAGATGAGTTCTAAATTGTAAATAATCTAAATTCTAATATGATTAATTATTTTGTTGTGCTGAAAGTAGACTGGAAGAACATGGAAAAGAATCAGTGAACCTAGTTAGAAAATTCTTGTATTAATAAAGAAAAGGGATAATGGCAGTTTGTTTCACACGACAGTAGTAGGGTTGTTGAGAAGTAGTCAAATTCAAGAAATATTCTGAAGATAAAGGCAGTAGTGTCTGCAGGTAGACTGGATATGAAGGGTGAGTGGAAAAGTAGAGCCTAAGAACACCGTTTTACCTGAAAAAGAGGACTGAGTTGACATTCATGTGGATGGAAAAGCCTGTAGATAGAATATATTGAGGAAGAAGGCAACTTTAGTTTGTATACACTGTTTAAGTTTATTAAATATATAAGTAATCATATGGAGAAATGGTTGAATATTTCAGTCTAGAGCTTTGATCATGTAATTTAGGAGTTGCTGGCTTAAGGTTGTATTTAAAATCATGAGACATGAAACAGTGCAGAAGTGGGTTTACTTACAGAAGAAAAAAGAAGGCTGAGGCTCAGAATATCCCAGCATTAAAAGGTTGGGAAGAAAAAAAGAATTCAGCAAATGAAACTGAAAGGCAGCAGTCAGTGATGTAGGAATGAAATCTTAAATTCGAGTGAAAAAAACAAATGAGTCACTGAGGACAGAGAGACAAACTGTCAAAAACTGCTAATCGAACATGTTAGATACAAAGTAAAAACTATATGACTTAACAATAGAAGGATAAATATTGAATTTGGCCAAAAAAAATCTGAGAAAAGTATAGCCTCTAGCCCAACTAAAATGGATTTGGGTGAGAATAGAAGATTCCAGATAGTAATTAAAGAAGTTTGGAATTTTTACCAAATTTTCTCACATAAAATGCATGGGTGCACATACACATGAACACATTACCTTCAACAAACTGAATGCATTGCCATGAATAACAGAATATAATTTAATGGGGTCAAATGACTGATATTAATATGATGAAGACAGTATGACAGTTGTGTTTCAGAAATCAGAGATAAAAACTGGGGTTTTTTTTATAGTCTTCAAAGCTCGAAATCTAGAAATTACAAGCTAATAGCCACTTCCCACCAAAAGCTGGTTATCTGATAATCATAGAGAAAAAAAAGCAGATACATTAATGAAATAGCCAAAATACGAAAGAGTCTTTCCAAAATTTCTTTTGTCAACAAATTCTAGAGGACAATGGTGTGGTTCTCAGAGATCATAGAAATATCCAATGGAAGGTCTTTGTAAGGAAAAATAAATAAACTATTGAAGGTGCAATAAACCTTGAATAAAGATAGAAGTCAACAGAAGTTGGAGCACTAATAGGAGATGTGGGAAGAGAGCACAGACTCAGAAAATATTTGGGGAGTTCTTAAAGAGGATGCATAAATAAAGGTGAGAAGGTTGATGAATATTTGGTTGGATATAATATGTGAATACCTAAACATAATTTAGTTGGCAACCTTTGTCATATTTGTAAATATAAAGTGGCCAATTTTTAGCCTCCTGAATCTTTTCTAAAATATTATTTATTTATTTATGTTTGTTTGTTTGTTTGTTTTTAGTTATTTATAGACAGAGGAAAAGAGGGAGAGAGAGAGAGAGAAACATCGATCTGCTGCCTCTCATCCTCACCCTGACCGATGATAGAACCTGCAACCTAGGCACGTGTCCTGACAGGGAATCAAACTAGTGACCTTTATTTTTGTGGTAAGATACCCAACTGAGCCACACCAATCGGGGCTGTATGTATGAATCTTAATATGAATATTTAATCATTTATATGCTGCATATCTATAATAAATGATTACATATCAAGAAAATTAAATGAGTTTTTGGCTCTGTATCATTTTAATTATTACTATGGGTAATTTTGCTTCTCTCTAAACCTGTTTGATGTTAAACCAAAAATGCATTGTCCTCTACACGTGATGAAATCAAGGAATCTCTGTTCTTACAGTGACTGTGTCCTTAGGAGTCTTCACAGAAGCTCAGAAAAATGTCTTCTAATATCACCAGAAGTTAATGGATAGACTCAAATATAAATTTTTACAACTTTAGGTCCTTAACTCAATTCTTTAGTGATAAAGATACAATCTTTCACAATATGGAAAGTTTGAAAGGGGCTGCTTCTATTTCCAGCTCTATAATGTATGAACTTGAAAATAAATGAGAAAATTTAAACGCTGATTCTACCATTGATTACTATCAAGACAGCATTTTGTAATTCATAAATCCTAGCAAAACCTATTTTCCAAGTTGTCATCTTTTGTAAATCACCATTTCCTTTGTAAAAAAATAGAAATATGTTGGGAATAAAAAACAGCAAAGCATATTTTAACCTATCTAAATGTGGGATAAATTGCATTTTTCTATTTGAAGTAGATAAAGTGAACATTTATCAGAAATATAGCAGTTATAGCTACAGGACATTGAAGTCTACTTTCTAAATAAGACTACCACTGATTTTGACAGAACAAATGAAAATAAATCACAACTAAATACAATTATCTAGTCTTTGGCATGATTAAGTACTTTTGGGTTGTGATTTATTTAAATTACATATGTAGGTATTTTATATTGTAAACATATGTTGGCGATCTCAATCTAACTGAAATCATTTACTAGTTCCCTCTCTTTGCTAAGAGAAAATGAAAGATAACGCTCATTTGATTTCTTACTAACAGGGCAACCCTCCTATGGAAAGTCATAAAAATGTGATGCATAACATTTATTATGGTGGAAGGCTTCAAGTTGAAAAAAGAAACCAATTACAATTTTATAAAATAATATAATACTTGAATTGCTAAAGAAAATAGAGATATCTGTCTTTTTTTCCTGATAATATGATGTCCCTCAGAATGAATATCTGCACTTGGAAGATATATTTGGAGTTACTTTCTTAACTGTAGAGGACATCTGACTGCACCCAGACTTAACTATGGTTTCTGGGGTGGAATTTGGTAACGTTGATCCTCATCCTGACTGGCAGAGCTGTGACAGAGGGTGACACAGTCAGGATGACAGCAATGGAACAGGAGATAGAAAGAGATTCCAAAATTGAGATGTGGTCCTCTGACCACAGGGAAGATTGACTTAGGAAAAATTAAAGATGATTCCTTACAGAGAGAAGAAAAAAGAACTACTTAGAAATGAAAAATAAAATGAGAAAATACCTACAAAAGGACCTGACCTTATGACGACTTTCGTAGGCCCTTCCTTCAAAACCCTGGGAAACCCTTATTTTAGTAAGAACCTTCAAAATTCCATTTCCACATCATATTTCCTCCTTCGGAAATAAGAAGGAGCTTATGGAGATGGAAAGCCAGTCAACCTCACCCCATCTTCAGATTATTCTACAGTTCAAGGAAGAGACAAGCACTAGAGTGAGTGACAGCTCAGAGTGGAGCTGAGGCCAGGTGTGAAAGACAGCATAATAAGTGAAGAAATTCATAAAGTATAGCGTTTTGATTTTCTCTTCTTAAGAAAAAAAATAGAAGCTACTATCTGTGCAGTGGTATTGGAGTGTAACGCATGGTCATTCTGGGTTTTAAACAAATGAATGATTATTACCATGTCAAAAATGTCCTTTTAATGTCTAGGCTGGACATTGTAACAATCGATAGTTTTTATCAGACATTTACAGAGAAGAGTCACATAAGAAATAAGATTCTGGAGCTCCCAGCTTTTCTCCCAGAAACAGTGGGTCTTCTGTTGTTGAAGTTATCATTGCTACAAAAGCAAAGTCTAATTTTGGACTTTTCTAGTCCCTAATAATAAGTAAATGTAAGTGATTTTTTTTCTGGAATGTATCAGATATTAATGTGAGACACATAATTTCATCATACTTATTATTATCCAGTTTTAGAAACATTAGCTATGAGTAGTATATCCTTATGCATGCATGTCTGCCTGTATATGTGTACATACACATGTGTACATGTGTAATTTATCACATATCTGTATATCTATAATTTTTACTGTTCACTCTTTATAAATTCAAACGGATCCCCTCTTCTACGAAGACTGCCTTTGATATTGACTCAAATTGCTTGGCAGGGTAAATTGCACAGCAATTATCCTTGGTGGTTACCAACACAAAATGAAGCATTTCAAGATCACACTGAACTTGCAAAATAGAACAAATTTTACTTCTGCTTGTTTAATTTTGTTATTTTTTCATAACTATTATTTTATGGCAATAGTATTTAGGTACAATGTATTCATTTCAGGTAAAAAGTATATATTTGAAAATGGAATAGCTGATCTGAAAAGTTAACTGTTTCTTTGAGAACACTTTAACTGTTCTTTAAAATGCTATATATTGGTTGAGAAAAAAACAAAATTCAGTTTGTTCAAGTATAATTCAAGTCTGTTCTTCACTTGACTTTGTCAGTAAACTCTTGCTCGACATTTAGAACATCATTGCCTTGAAGAAGTGTCAAATTTTATAGAAGTTAGTGCTCTGACCAATACGGCATTGTATGAAGTATTTAGTATAATTAATCATAGAATACTTTAAAGTAACTATTTAAATAATTTTGTATTTTCTTACTCAGTAAAAATACTTCTAAATTATTTCCAAGTCTTTTTCTTTCTTTTTAAAATTACCTACCTTCTCATTTATTTTTTTCTTTCTTCACTTTTTTGTACCTTTCATTTAATTGAAAGATGTCATTTGGTTATTTAAGTTTATTTTTATTATATTGTGGGAAGATACAAAGGGAATTTTTAGAGTCAAAGTCAAAATACAGACAGATAAAAACAGGTTAGATAGATGATGGATAGGTAGAAATAATCAATCTTTGACGAGAGTTACAAGACCTAGAAATGTTGGGTGAAAGACAAGTTCACTGGCATATGCTAATTATAGCTATGGAATTCATTCATTTATTCACCCAGCTAATCATTCACCCTTTCATTTATTTCATTAGAAAAAGAGTTACATTCTTACTGCTGTGTTGAACCCTGAGAACAAAACTTCTAATGAGATAAGGGCCTAAATTTCTTAGAGGTCTTATACTCTGAAAGAGGAGAAAGGCAGGTGAATGAAATGTTATAGTGTAATTTAAAGAAAACTAGAGCCCATTATTTCCATATCTTAAGACTTCAGAACAGTCCTTACAAGCCTGGTTATCATATGCTAACCTGTCTACTAAGCATTTTACATTTTTAAATTTAATAAATCTTCAAGGTGACCTGTGATTTACATACTATTATTCCACCCACTTTACACTTAAGAATAGTGGAGCACAAGAGCTAAGTATCTTACCTAAGGGCAGTAAGTCAAGTAACATTTCTCCAATGAAGTTAATTTCAGAATTTTTAACCTACCCTATTTAGACTTAGGTTTTCAGTTTTTATAGTTGCAATTCTGAGAAAACAAAAACTTGCTGACAGAGAGGAGCTGTCTAACATACCAGGCATTTGGCAAAAGTCCAAGGGAATGGTGAAGTGATGAAATACAGCTGCTTCATCTGTAGGATATTTCTCAGTGGTGGGCTTCACATAGAGGCTGAAATTCCAAAGAATTCCCAGGAAGAGGGCCACTTTTGGAGTACAAAAAGACTAAAGCAACTTATGATGAATACATGGGACTGGAATCTTTGAAAAATGGATGAATTAGAGGCATCAAACAGCCAGGGGTGTGGTATACAGCCTTGTGTTAGACATAAATATTATAGTGAACAGATCTGATGCTCGGAACAACAAGCAGAAAAATCTAAGCCAAGTTCATCCTGAAAAATAGAAAGAAAAACTTTCTATAAAGTAAAAAGAAAATATTTTCAAAAGAAAAAAACTATTAGAAACACAACCTGTATATTTGATGGGAAAGCTTAGAGACTTCTACCCATGTAACAAGAATGAATTAGAGAAAGATTAAGCCTTGCAAAAGGAATAATCCCGGTTCAACTATATTTATTGGGTTAATATGGCTAGATCTTTTGCCAACCTTCTTTATTTAATGTCTAGAGTTCACAAAAATTGCAAATCTGTTTAAAATGCAGACATCAGGAGTAAGAATCAAACCAGAAAGCTGTGTAACCGGGTGTAAGTGTGTACTAAATACTTAAGTAATATATGTTTATCCCATGGCTCCCAGTCCATGCAGCATTCATGTCATGGCACTCAAAGTCTATGTTAGATTCAAATATGACTCATTGATTAGGTGACCAATGGATTAAACTAGCGAGTTATCCACCCTTCCTCACCACACACTCCAAAAAATGATAAAACATGAACGAGAAAAATGCAAACATCTCTCATTAAACAATAAGTATAATAGAAAACCTATAACTGTCAATGATTCTTAGCAATTCTGAAATTTTGATGAGTAAAAGTCAGCAGGTTCCCCTGTAATAGGAATAGGTAATGTTTCTTAATTAGATCTTAGTTCTGCTCAATAAAATTCTCTCTCACTGCCCATTGTTTCCCAATGATTTTTCTTTTATTTATCTTCAGTCACCTATAAAAAGAATATTGAAAAAATTTACCCGTTTAGTGGCAGATAATATTTTAAGCCTGCTTTCTATTCCTAGAATATTCAGATTTCAGAAAACACTTCATATCTATGAATTCAGGCATTTGTTAGGTTAAATGTAGATAATTTTGATAATAAAATTTTTTTCAAAGCAGTTTGTGTTTTCTATGTATTTGATCTAGGTACTCCATTGGGCAAATGCTATATCTGAGAGACTATAGACAGATTCCTCTCTCTAAATGTACAATTAAAAAATCAGCTACTATGAAATAACAATGAACACTTCTTAGAGTTCCTTTTATTTGGTTAAAGAGACCAATAGAGATTATCTTTATGTAAGTCACAGATTTTTACCTGGATACCATATAGTGGATAGACCTTTGTTTGGTGGAGAATCACATACTGTAATTGAATTTGAAAGTACTTTAAGAATGATGAGTTGGAATATAAGACATATTTTTATTTATTTATTTATTTTTGCTAAAATAAGATTGGTTATGTTGTACTTTAGCACATGAAACTAAAAAGGAACAAATCATTCACAAATACTGTAGCTAAAAGCCATGTACCGGTTGACATTAGATTAATTTCCATCCCTTTAAGTTATTATAGGTTTAATTTTATCAATTTTTACAACTAAATAATAAAAGCCAACAGTTTATCAGTGTCCTTAAACAGTTTTTTTTTTATCCTTTCTTCAGCACCCACTCATTTTGTGGTTCTAATGACAATAACATATGGAAAAGACTTTTTATTATAGTTGTACCCCAGCTTCTGGTATCAGATTTTAAATCTGTTAACATTTTCTATGTATTAAATAACCCCTAAGCTCCATGGCTAGAGGTAACTGTTTATTTTCAGGCATGCATCCATAGACCAACACAAAGTCAACTGATGGAGACTGCGGTCAGGTAGACAACTGCAGAATGGCAAATGGGTTTACCCACATACCTGTACATCGGCACAGAGACAGCTGTTCTTAGACATGCGTGGGGGGTCCCTACCTGAAGTTGCTTTGCTCTAAGTGTACTCCACTCTCCTCCTCACATCAGCAGAATTACCTAAGTGTATAGTCTGAATGGCATGATATAAGTAAGCACAAGTCAGATAAAAATAAGTCAAGCGAAGGAAGACAAAGTCAAGAACAAACAGCACCTTCAGTGGAAAAAAAGTCAAAATCATACATATGGCAAAGTGTGTGCATACAAGAAAAACTGAACAATGGAACAAAATTACAATCTACTTAATGCAGATTAATATAATTCTCAATCTATCCCTAAAATATTGCTCACACACAGATTTCTACTTGGAGTGTCTATTTTTCTATATTCTACTTTAACTTAGTCTTAAAATTAAAACTTTGTAGTGCAGTACAAATCTTTCTTTTTCAAATAAAATTTTTCTGACTTCTCCATCTAGAATTTATATTTCATCTTACTAATTCTTATGACATTTTATGATAACTAATATGAACATATTCTTTAGGGCTTTCCTCAATATCCATTTGTATTCATTTTTTAAATGTAGTTTTTATTTTATGCTGTTAAGAAAAGAATGTTATATCCATCATTGCATCACCTCGATAGTGTTGTATGTAATCATTTCCATTCTGATCATTCAATATAATTGACACAGATATTAAATGACAACAGTTAATGAGTTAACAATATGTCTGTACTTGAGCAATCAGTTTGTTTGAAGTCTTCAAATTTAGGTTCCTTAGAAATATTAAAATTGTCCTTACATAAAATCATATACTTTGTTGGTATAAATTTATCTAATATTGAAAAAATAAGCAAATGTTGAAAACTTACTTGAGTCCTCCACTCATATTAGTCTGATAAGAAGTTCACATGACTTTGAAACTTCACCTTCAAAGTGTTTTACATGGCTTGGAAAAAGAAAAAAATATTTTAAAGCCATTACACAATTCATTGCCTTATACCTAATATGACATTTATAAACCAATTCAAAGTGAAGTATTACTATTATAAGAAATTCATTTTGGTATATAACCGTGTAAAAAATCATTTTAATCATGCAGTCTACTTTTCATATATCTAGCAACCACATTATATTTAATATATTAATAATTTTAAATGTCTAATGTTTAACTCAGGTGCTAAAGTAGACAAATAATTGTTAGCAAATATATGTTGAATGGTCAAGAATATACAGTTTGAGATAATAAGAGGTGCAAAGCAGTACATTAACATAAGTGTTTGTAGACAACCACTAACAAATGCATATCACTGCTCAATATTGAAGTGTTAGTAATTTGACTGGCAGCCATACTCCTTTTCTCAGATTGCATGCTATTAAATGTGATATTTTTAAGCTGAAAAGAATTTGCTTTTTTATTACCAAGCTTATATCATATGTCATTGTTTTATATTCTGATAATATGATTCTATCATTTTAAATTAAGTTTCAACAGCAATTTAAAATAACTAATAAACTCAGAGAAAATTACTATTACGGAAAAGGACAAAAGACAGTATCATTTGATGATGAATTTTTAAAAATCTATGTAATCAGCAAAAATTATTTACTAAGTAGTACATTTCTTTATTTCAAAAGGAATCTTCATCATGTTAAATTAGTAGCAATTAATCTACACTTGAAATATTTATCTCCCTAACCTAGTTTTCACATAGATTATATTACAAGATCATATTAAATTGCTTGCTTAAAAGTAATTTTGCATTCTGTATCCAATCACCTATTACTCAGACTTGACTCAATCTATCAGTCGATCAATCATAAACATTTGGGGAATTATTTTTACATATTGTGTGCCCATATGAAGTTTATATATGAAACATAGTTTTCGATGCCAAATTGCTTATTATTATCACATGAACCTGATTCTATCAGACACTGGGGAACATGAACATTACCTTAGAAATAAAATAGATGGCAGAAAGACATTTTTCTTGTGTAATATATATTCAGTTTTTCTTCTCTTAATAGGGCTAGACAAACAGTAGGTAGCTTAAATTTTCATAAAAGTTCTATCTTTTTAGATATCAGATTATTTCTTGAAATAATAACCTTCTTAATAGTTCTGAGATTATATTGGTCAGAGGATGCTTTCTAGGAAAAAGGTGTGGATATATTAACATAGATTGAAATGGAGAAGTGAAAAAAATGGGATAATTAAACAGGAACAACTATAAAGGACTCATGGACAAAAACTATGGGGGGTAGAAATGTGAGGGAGGTGGGGAGGGCTGGGGTGGTAGGCTGGGATGGGAGTAAAAGACAGAAAACTGTACAAGATCAACAATTAGAATGAAAAATTAAAAAAAATAAAGTATAAAAAATAAACATGATGAGTTAACTTTTAGAGTCAAGGAAGGATAGAGTTTATATACAGGAAGGACTTGAAACTTGCTTCTACCTTTAGCATACAGCACATGTGAAAGGATGCACATATTGATGAATTGATTCATTGTACATGATTATTTTGAATCTAAGTGCCAATCATCTTGTTGGAAAATCCTATTTTCCTTGCTGGGTTTTAAGTCTCAAGATGCCAAGTGGTGTGCCTCCTATATTGGGGGGCCACAGGACAGAATGCTGAGGGTGGCTTCCAGTCAACACTAGCAATAAACTGAGGTTCTCAACCCAGCCTCCTGTGGGAAACTGATGGCTGACAGCAACCACGTGGGCTTAGAAGCAAACCCTTCCCCCACGTGAGCTTTTAGAAGGTCAGGAACCCTAGTTCAACACTTTTTAGACCTTGAAGCAGAGAACTGACCTAAACTGTGCCCTGACTCTTGACTCACAGAATCTAAGTTAGTTATTTGTTAGTTATAAATAACAAATTTGTTAGTTTATAACTTGTTAGTTATAAACAAGAGTTAGTTATTTGCAGCCGTTAAATCTGTGGTGATATTTGCAAACAACAGACAACTAATACAACAACTAAAGAGATGAGCTTTTGAATGGCATCTTATACATTGAAAAGCTTATTGTAAATTGAACTAATGAAAAATATTTGATAAATTGTTTGCTATTTAGAATGCTGCCAATAGGTGGAGGACTGTGAATGTCAGTACTGTTTGAACATTTCATGTAAGCCGTGTATGTCCAGCAGGTGGATGATATGGTCATTAAATATTCTGCAAAAGATATGAATCAGACAATATAATGGGAAGAAGTTTCAGTATAAATATAATAAAGTGGTCAGAATTTAAGGAGCTGCGTAAGAGGATTGTAAAGGAATTGAAGGACAAAGAATGATAACCTATGCTAGTCTAGAGACAATGATAGAAATAAACATGAAGAAATCCATTTCCATAGTATAATTTAAAGGTTGCTTGTATAAATGGGGGGAAAAGGATAAAGATACAAATTATAAAACTATGCTTGAAAAACTGCTTTTAGATTTTGATATTTTTTTAAAAAGAAAGAAAGTCACATTTTCAGTCAGAAGAAAGATCTAGAAGGAGAATACGATGAGTTCATTTTATCCAAATTATGTTTGAAGTACCAGCAGGTTACCTTAAGTAACAATATATGAAAGGGACATGAAATAAAAATAAGAGTTAAAGTTGAAGCTGTAGGATGTATACAATCATCATGAAGGTTGACGTACTTATGTAAGTTCATATACTAATATACAAGACAGGAGAGAAAAGTCCCCAGGGAAAGAGACAAGCAACTGAGCTGAGCTTAACATATGGTCAAGATGTAGATATTATTATAACGCATTCACTACTTAAAAATATAATATTTCCCTTTATTAATCCTACAATATTTATATTATTTTATTTAAAATAATTCTCCAAGATCCATTTTATATTAAATGATTAATTGGGAAGTGGAATTATAGTAAACATTGTTTTAAAATTTCAAATTCTTCATTGTACTTAACCTAAACAAACCAATATATTTTAATGATATTAAAATGTTAATGTTAGGGACTGAATTGTGTCCTCTTCTCCCAATTTATATGTTGAAGTGCCAATCCCAGCATCTTAGAATGTGACTGTATTTTGAAAAAAGGTCTTTAAAGAGGTAACTAAGTTTAAATAAGTTTAATGGGCCCTGGCTGGTGTAGCTCAGTGGATAGAGCACGGGCCTGTGAAGCAAAGGATCGCGGTTCGATTCCCAGTCAGGGCACATGCCTGGGTTGCAGGCCAGTTCCCAGCATGGGACACACAAGAGGCAACCGTACATTGATATTTCTCTCCCTCTCCCCCTCTCCTACCCTTCCCCTCTAAAGATAAATAAATAAAAAATAAATAAATAAAAATAAATAAATAAATAAGTTTAATGGTGCAACCTAATCCAGTATGACTAGTGTCCTTGTCAAAAGAGAAGATTCTTATCACAACACAGATGCACATAGAGGAAAGGCCTGGTGAGAACCGTGGAAAAAGACAGCCATCTAAAAACCAAGGAAAGAGGCCTGCATATCTGATCTTGGATTTCTAAGCTCCATAACTGTAAGGAAATAATATACACGTATGTATATATGTATGTGTACATACATAATATACATTATGTACAAAATTCAAAATGTATGCAAAATACATATATAAATATATCCATATATAACTATATATACATATGAATGTGTATAATATGCATACATATGCATGTGTGTGTGTGTGTGTGTGTGTGTGTGTACATACACTTAGTTTGGGGGGAGCCCATCCCAAACTCTTAGTATTTTCTCATTCCAACTGAAAAAATACATAGGCCATTATATCTGGAGAATTAACCCCTGTAGTTTAGGCTTTCCCTGGCTATGTGAATGTTGTAAGAACCCATCTGTATCATCTGGCATTGTCGTGAGAGGCTGTGTTTGCTTTCAGTGAATTTTTTTTGAAGGCTCTTTTAGCACGTTTGCCCATTTCACGATGGGTGATTTACAAGTGCACCTGCCCACACCTCCCTGAGTGTTCATCAATCTTTGACCAAAAACAGCATGACCCTTGTGCCTCACCCTCCTTGTTCACCTGATCTGCCTTTTTTATCCCAGATGAAAAATATCCTCAAAGGGAAATGTTTGGACTATGTGGAAGAGGTGACACAAAAAAGGCAGAAACACTAAATATCATCAAAATTGATGAGATCAAAAACTGTTTTGAGCAGTGGGAAAAATATCTCAATAGGAATATGACATCAAATGGAGAGTACTTTGAAGGTGACTGAAGTTTAATAGTGCAAGAATAAATAGACAATTTTTATAAATAAATTCCATTTTGGGGGGTTTCCAATCACATAATTCAAGCTTCATGTTCAATACAATTTAGCAAATTTACATGTATACACCATATGTTGTTGCATAAGATTCTTATTTTGACTTCCAAAATTAAAATCTTGCTGTTAGCTTTTTTGAAGACCAACACTTTAAAAACAGTTTTTATCAATACACACTCTAAAATTTAACTTTCCAAAGGTAGTCATTGTAGAAACACATATACAACTGTTTTAGTCTCTTTATGTATAAATGTGACAGAGAGAAATTAAAAGCATGAATATCTGACAGAAGCTGATTAGATGAATAATGGGGATGTCTTTAAAAATAACTCCTTTGGATTCTAATTATGTCAAATTATCTATTGCCTAAATTTAAATCTATGAATGTAAAATCCATCACTCCAACGTTGTACCCTTATGTGAAACACATCTTTCTAAATTAAATGTGTAAATGCTTCCAAAGCTATTCAGAAAAAGTTATTTTGAGAAGCTGTGCATCTATAGTTTCATCCACTTTTTAGAAAAATTAATATAAATTTTAATATATATTGTCCTGGCTGGTGTGGCTCAGTGGACTGAGCATCAGCCTGTGAACCAATTGTCACTGGTTCAAATCCCAGTCAGGACACATGCCTGGGATGTGGACCAGGTTCCCAGTAAGGAGTGCTCAAAAGACAACCATAAACTGATGTTTCTCTCCCTCTCTTTCTCCCTCTGTTCCCCTCTCTAAAATAAGTAAATAAATAAAATCTTTATATATATATATAAAGTTTTATCAGGCATTCTAATAAGAACACATACAGTGGCTTTTATTATATTAAAAATAAAATAAGGCATAATTCCCTGTGTTATATTACAGCAGTAACAGTGTGATACTATGGCTCTTACATAAAAATTGAATTCTGACTCTATTTCCTACCTAATTATAGGCACTTTGGTAAACTTTGGTAAAAATAAAATAAGGCATAATTCCCTGTGTTCTATTACAGCAGTAACAGTGTGATACTATGGCTCTTACATAAAAATTGAATTCTGGATCTATTTCCTACCTAATTGTAGGCACCTCAGTTTTCTTACCTTTAAAATGGAGATGATAAAAGTAATTGCTTCATATACATTTTATGACAATTATAAAAGGACAATCAGGCATGTGCAAAGCCTAAAACAATGCACATATGCAACAAAGGATTATTTCCAATAATGATTCTTATCATTATGTGCCTTTGCTTTAGATTTCTATAATTGTCCTCTCAACAAAACTATTTTGGAGTATATTAAAAGCTAACCATGTTAGTCGTGATGCTTATGCCTCCACCATAAATTAGTGTGAAAACTATATTTTTTCAGCATAAAACCAGGGTGAATTAGAAAATATTTTCCTCCTACTTATCAAGGTGTCGTAGATATGGTTATAATGACTTTTGTTGGTGACACTATCATTGATTAGTTTATTACTCACAACATTTAGCTGCTTATTTATAATAGATGTTCCCTTGCCCTTTGCTATGTAACTCTGGTGCATTCCAGGAGAGTACAAAACTGTGCATTCTCACCCTTCTGACTCTGTCTGGTCCATGTGAGTGACATTGACTAGCAGAATGTGTGAAAAAGAGTGATGTACTCAGCCTGAGTAGAGGCTGTAAGATTCATCACCTTAAAGTTGACCCTTCTGAGTTTTCTTCAATAGCAATACCATATCTAGAGTGCAAATGTTTCTTCAGTCTGAGTTTTAGAATAAAAGCACTTGTGGAGACCAGCTTAGCTCAACTGAGATGCAGACCCCACAGGAAGAAATAAACGCTTGTTTTTGTAAGCCATTGAGATTGGGGATTATTCTTACCACGTGAAAAGCTGATTGATACATGTGCTAAAGACATTTATATGATAAGAGGAAGTATAGTTTCATTATGCTATTCTACAGAGAAAAGGAAAGAACAATAAAACATGAAGTCAAACACTAATTAAAATTTACTTTCTGTGCAAAAATTTTAGAGATGATAAGCCTATTGAAATAAAAAAGCATTTGGTATGTAATGAGAAATAAACTATTTTATGCTGCATGTTAACTTAGGGTGTAATGATTAATTTTATATGTCAACTAGTCTGAGCCACAGTGCCCACTATTTGGTCAAACATTACTTTGCAAGTTTCTGTAAGAGTGTTTTAGGATGACATTAAGATTTAAATTGGTAGATTTTGAGTAAAGAAAATTGCCTCCCAAAATTGCCACCCAGGGTGGTCCTCATCCAATCAGCTGAAAGTCTGAATAGAACTAACAACTGACTTTCCTCAAGTGAGAAGAAAGCTTACCAGCAGACGACCTTCAATTCGAACTATTTGGTTGAACTAAAACATCAACCCTTGCTTGGTCTCCAGCTTGGCTGCTTTTGGACTTGAACTTTAACATGAAATCTTTTCCTACCTGCTGGCATATTTCAGACTTGGAACCCATATTTCAGACTTGGAACCCTCTATAATCCTGAGTGAATTTATGAAAAATAAATATCTCTCTATGTCTCTGTCTTTTTCTCTTTATACACACACACTCTCACACAGACTCACACACACTCACACACACACACTTTTACTCACATATATCCTCACACACACATACACACACACACACTACTCTTTCTATTTCTCTGGGGAAACTTGGCTAATATAGATTTTAGTACTAATAGCAAGAAATGAAATTTTAAGAATGAGTTTTCTGAACTGGTTTTGTTCTAGAACTGGCTCTCTACTCTAAGGAAATTGCCTTGCAGGACATGGTTGACCCACCTCCTCAATCTCTCTTTGCTTCTAGACCTATAATTAGGCCCAAGTCTCAGGAGGCTCCTACATGTGAGTTACTAAGAGTGACCCATGGGGAAGTGTGCTATACTCCAAAAGAAGTATTTCATTTTTTAAGTTTATATGGACAAAAATCTGTGCAATATATGTGGAAGTTCATATTAAGGGTGTGGGGCATGGTGGAAATAAATAAGGTTGGATCCCACTAAATTTATTGAAATTTCTGCATTTACTATTTCAACTTAAGAAGTTAGAAAGGGCTCTCTCAGGTCTATTTGCTTGGTTGACTGAAACCTAGAGAGAAAGTTGGTCTATATTAAGTGAACTTGAATGCCTGACCTGCATTGGTTTACAGCAGAGGAAAAAATTCCAAGGCTTAGAGAGATTAGAATGTTAGAATGGACTTATCATTTTAGAAATACCCACAAGGAAGGGTCCAGGAGATGCATCATTCCATATTACCAACAGAAATTCAGTGCTCCGTAACTGTCCTTCTCTGTGGGTGGTTCCCACCACATCCCCATCGAAGCCACTTTTTGGCCTGCACCAGAACAGATGGACCTTGGAAGATGAGAGTAGATTATCATGTGTGTAACCAAGCAGTGACTCCATACACAACCACTTTCCCAGGTGTGGTTTCATTGCTTGAGCAAATTAACACATTTCTTGGTATCGGGTATACAGCTCTGGCATTGGAAAATGCTTTCTTCTATGCCCCAATAAATAAAGATGAACAGAAGTTTGCTTTCAGATGGGAGGCCAGCAATACCACCTCATTACCCCACCTCTGAGGTAGGTCAACTCTTTACCCTATGACATATTTTAATTTGCAGGAATCTTGATCACCTATAAGATATTACACTGATTCATTGCATTGATGACATTATCCTCATTAGACCTAGTGAATAACTATACTTACTGATTAAATGTTTTTGTGTTAGAGAATGGAAAATAAATTTGAAAAAAATCCAGAACTTTCTACCTCAGTGATCTCTAGGAGATCCGTAATGTGGGAAATGTTGAGAAATCTTTTCTGAGATGAAGGTTGCATTGCTGCATTTGGCCCATTTTACAATTTAAAAGAGGCACAAAACTTAGTTGACCTGTTGAAATTTTAGAGACAACCTAATCTTTCTCTGGGTGTGTCACTCTGGTTGATTTGCCAAGTGACCCCAGAGCTGATAGTTTTGAGGGAAGCCCAAAACAAAAGAAGGCTCCACTAGAGATCTACATTAGTCCACAAGCTGTTCCTCCACTTCGACCACCTGATCCAACAGGTTCAAAGGTGCTGGAAATGTCAGTGACTGGTAAGAACACTGTCTGGGGCTATGGACAAGTACTTACAGGTGAATCACAGTGTGGTCCCTTGGGTTTTATGAGCAAAGTCAGGACATCCTGCATACAACTCCTCTAATTTTGAAAAACAGCTTTAGCCACTAGATCGTAGCAGAGACTGAGTGTTTAATCATGGGACACCAAATTACCATTCAACCTGAGTTGCCAGTGCAGAACTGGGTGTCATCTGACTCATGCAGACATTAAGCTGTGTGTACACAGCAGCACTTTACCAACAAAGAAGTTGGTATGTATGGGATTGGCCCAAGAAGGCCCTGGAGTCACAAGTAAGCTAAATGATGAAGGGACCCAAATGCCCATGGTCCCCAGTTCCGCCCTACCATTTTTTCTCCCCCAGTCTGCCCCTATGACCATGAGGGAGTTCCTTATGATCAGCTTATGAAGGAGGAGAAGGCTCCAACCTGGATTACAGATAGTCCTCTACGCCATGCAAGTATCTCCTAAGAGTGGACCTGTGCAGCACTACAGCTCCTTTCTGGGACTTCCCTATGGAACAATGGCGAATGGAAATCCTCCCAGTGAGAAGAGCTTCGAGGAGTGAACTTGGGTGTTCATTTTGTTGAGAAAGAGAAATGGTCACGTGAATGATTATATAGTGAGTCATGTCTTGTGGTCATGAATTCATTACAAAAAATCTGGGGAAGAAGGTAGAGCTCTCTGAATGAGCCAAACCATAAATATATTGTATCCATGTGAATGATTACCAAAGGGTTGCCTCATCAGAAGATTTTAAAAATGAAATGAATAGAATGAGGCATCCCAAAGATGCCTGTCATCCTTTTTCCTCAGCCACCTCTGCCATTACTTGGAGTGGTGTTTTTGTATAGTGGTCCAAGAAAACTAATAGACCCTCAACTGTGAAGCAATCTGCTTGGTAGAAGCAAGAAATGGCCTTTCGAAGACTAAGTTACAGAACCAGCTAAGCTGACAGTACCTTGCAGGGCTGAGGCAAGGTTCTCCAGGAGAATGTATATGCTTTGAATTAGCACCCAATATAATGATACTGTTTTTTCCCATAGCCAAGATTCATGGGTCCAGATCAAGGGGTAGAAAGTGTAATGGTACCAGTTACTATTACTCTTAGTGACTCACTAGAAAAACTGCTTTCTATCACTATTTTTTCATGATCCACAAGCCTATAGGTTTCAGTTTCAAAAAATGGAGTGTTTCCACAAGGGGAGGCAAAAATAATTCCACTGGACTGGAAGGTCAGACTGCCACTCTGGCACTTTGAACTTCTAATGTGTCTGAATCAATAGGCCAAGAAGAGAGTTACAGTATTGTCTTGGGTGATTGATTCTGGTTATCAAGAGGGAATTGGGCTGCTACTCCACACTGGAGGCAAGGGAGAGTATGTCTGGAACACCAGAGATCTCTTAGGAAGTCTCTTAATATTACCATGCCTATGATTAGAATGAATGGAAAACTGTGAAATGCAACCCAGGCAGGACAACTAATGGCCCAGGCTCTTCAGGTACAAAGACTTGAGTCATCCTTTCAGATAAAGAGCCTTGACCAAATAAGGTGTTTGCTGAGATACATAATAATGGAACTCATAATGAGTCATGGAAAAAAATAAAAACCAGCTACAACCACATGAGCAATAATTGGTTCTGTTTCTCTGCATTTCCAAATCTCTACTGTAAGATAAGTATAGATTATATCTCTTCTGTTTAGGTAGTTTTACAGTATTGTCCATCTTATATATACTTCTTTAACATATACATAGTCCTTTAATAACATTTTGTCAGTAATGTGAAAAAGCAAAGCTGAAATATATTCAGTTACAACAACATAGTTGGGAAAATTACTACAATACAATTATAGGAGTTGAAATCAATATGTATTTTGTATCTATATCAAAATGTAGCCTAAACTATGTGCTTGGAAATGACCAGATCCTTGAACAAATGGCTTTTGCTCTATTCCATTCATGTTGGAAACCTCTTCCTTATCTTCAGAAATTCTTGGGATGATGGTATATTTTTAACAGCTAAGCAGTTCTCTCTCTGGGTTTATATCTGTTCTGGACCTTGCTTTCTCTTCTACTGGCACTTTGCCTTCCTTAGTTGTCCAAATATGAATCTTTCTTATTCCGTTAGGTGTCAACTTAGCTTGTATGATGTGAATTTTAATAAATGTCCTGGGGTGAGAAGATGGGAAATGGAAAGTTTTACACCAAAAATTTACCTGACATTTATGTTAATACATTATTATTATTTTATGGACCTTGATATTTTTCACCATCTTTTCCAAGTCTTTAACTTCCTAGTTTGTTCCTGAACGCATTATTCTTTTTATGCCTTTTTTCCTCTGTAACCTTTCTCATTTCCTTTTCTCCTTCTCATTCTCTTTATTGTGCCTTCTATGTGTCTCATTTCCTCACTCTCTTGTACCACGATGACCTGAAGCTAAACATTCTTCCCTATATACTGAAGGTTTTAGCTCTTCCCTATCACTTTTTCATCTTAAAACCATCTTGTCAAAGTTAAAAACCTATAAGGTAATCTAAGCCAAATGCCATTGGCTTTTGATTTCCAGCTTCTTCCCACAAAAATTACCACTACTGCACTTGAAAAAAGAGACTTGTTTTAGTAAATCAAATTAATAAGCATAATGTCTTTTATCTCCATAAGCAAATCAAAACCATACAATGTAGAAATGTTTATTTGATCTGCTCAAAATATAACCTTCACACCAAGCTTCTTCTTGCTTACAGATAGACTAAGGACACAGTCAGTATTTTTTGTTGTTGTTATTCTTGCTTTAAACGAGGCCCTGTATGTATATATATTTGTTTCCTTTATACTACAGAGAAAAAAGTTGACATAGAAACACAAGATTAATATTGATGAGCATTAGAAAAATAAAGAAGCAAACACTAAACTCTGATGCTAAGGTCATGTTAATAAAATACCTTAATCTGCCATTGATTCTTAACATTCAACTTGTAACCCCCATCTGAAATATACATATTATGGATTTTATTATATCCATAAACATTACAAAGCTAAACGTTTTATTTTTAAATTTAAACTATATGTATATACATGTATGTATATGTATATGTATATGTATATGTATATGTATATGTATATGTATATGTATATGTGTGTATATCTATATCTATATCTATATCTATATTTATATCCCAATACTTTCCCTACATTTTTCTGGACTGGAGAGTTTCATAATAACAAAATCATCGCTATTGTATTTAGAAATATATGATAATTAAGATTGTGACATTAAAAGGAGACAGTTGCCAAGCTATAGCTATAGCTTCTGTGTGACTAGGGGGAAATTACTTAAATTCTCTAAATCTTAGTTTTCCATGTGTGAAATGAAAACTAAAACTGTATCTATCTTGGTTGGTACAATGATAAACTGTTTAACAATGATAATCTTGTGCACAAGATCTAGAATAATGCTTGGACTGCATTAAGCAAAAAGAATAGTTTTAGTGTACATAAGATAATATTCAAATTTATTCTCTAATTAACAGTAAATAGTTCCATCGAAAATTAAGTATGAGGTAAACAGGAAGATAAAATATATATACCAAATCAAGAAGAAATAGAGGGTAATGTGGACTACATAATAACAAAAAAAAACAAGTATTATAATTTGGAAGAAGAATGTTTATGCATCTACATTAACGTAAAATAAGTATCATTGTCATTCTTATATTTTCATATTCTTAAATATACACTGAAAAAATCCATTACAGAGAAGCCAGGCAGGAAAAAGAATAATGCATTTAACTTAGCCTAAAATGTATATAGTTTTAATTAAATTTAATAAAATATTTAAAACATTAATTTATTTAGACTCAATACTGAGTTATTTATATTCCTGAATTTTTTAAATTTTGCTTACCAGAAGAACAAAGTTCATTTTTGAAATGTACCAAAAATATGTGAGTACCATCTAGTGGTAGAACTAGAGGTAAGCAGCATGCTGTGAGAGGAAAGGATTGAAGCAGGTCAGGGAACCTGAGGCCAGAATAAGATTATTAGGAAAAGTGAGGTTATGGCCAGAATCAGTAAATATCAAAAGAAAAACAAAGAGCCCATATTTTTATTAGAATGTGTATGGGGGGCTAGACTGTTAAACAACTAAGCTGTAACAAACAGAGGAAAAATGCAGCTCTACAAAAAATATGCCCCTGATCACAGTTCTGTATACTGAAGACACAACTAAATTCTAGCACCTGAAAAGATGGAATTATTGGCATTTAAACTCCTCATATTGGTAGACAAAAAGTAATGCACAACTGTGAAACAAGCCTGAGATGGGGGAAGAGGGTGAGGGACTTGGAGATTGCTGTATAATGTACCCGAAGACACATTTGCAAACAGTGTTGTAACAAAGCAATGGAGTTACCCTTAAGTATAAGTTACCCTTATACTTTTATACTTATACTTTACATACTTATACATTATACTTATACTTATACCTATACTTATACTTATAGTTAAGGGTAAAAATTTGTTTCAGAAGACTTTGTTACAATTATCTTTCAAATCCAGTAGAGCAAAACTGGAACTTGGCCAAAAACTCAAACTTAGTAAGACATGATTCAAGAACTCAAATTAAAGACTATTTGGTTACAAAATAAAACTCAACCAGTAAAAGATGCTTTCCCAAAATATATAGTAATAAAATATATTTCATGTGAACGTTGTTTGAGTGCCTAAGGAAATATCAAGTGTAAATATCCTGATAAAATAAAGCTATAAAATCCTAAGCTGTCTCAAATGAGTAAAAAATCAGAGGCTATGAATACTATCTAATGCATTTTGAAATTATGAGCGAACAATCAAAAGAAAGAAAGGAAGAAAGAAATTCACAATATTCAAAAGATAAACATATTTTTGACATAAGATTAAATTTTGCATTGCTATGCACATGAAAATATATTGATAATGATAAGAAAATTAACTGAAAAATAAATATATCATATATAAATATGTATTATATATATTTCTTGTGTGCATCTTTTCAACATCTAGATGCCATAATTCACAAAAAATGTGTTTATCATTTTAATAAACTTGAGCTTTCAATCTCTGGCTATGTTAATGAAGATTCTTAATGATCAGGAGTATCATTACATGCAATTCAGGAATGCAATGGCAGAATTGAAAAAAATAAAATAAAAAACAAACCCTAAAAGACCTGAAATAAGTATGAGGAGTTTCAGGCCTCTACCTACAAAGTTAGAGGGCACGTTGTCCTCTAAGGCACTGCCCTTACTTCTGACACGAACAGCCAGTTCAGGAGGACCCTCAAGTCACTCCCAGGTTCAAAACTTTTCCAAACAGACTCAGAATTTATTGAATGCTATTGTATTCATAATTATAGTTTATTATAGGTAAAGGATACAAATTAAAATGAGCCAAAGGAAGAGACACATAGGTAGAGAATGAGAGAATTCCAAATACAAGGATTCCACTGTTCTGTTCACAGAATCGGGGAAGCTGCAGGTGGTTGTTTGAAAAGCATTAGCTTGCCCTACTTCAACACACCCCTTCGCTTTCCATAATGGTTCCCATAGAGCAGTGTCCTGTACAAACATCTCTCTAATAAAGTATTGCCCTTCTGCCTGACCTTATGCCCAAACCACTGGCCCCATATCTTGACTTAGTAAAACCTAGACATAAGGGCAAACAGCATCCAATTTAGCCTACTGACCTGATTTGTTTTTACTTTTTTTGAAGTGATGCCAGACTTCTACAAAGGATGCTGTCAATTCACCTTGGAATTGTCATTCTTCAACCAAGAAACATTTGTTGGTAAACAGAGACCTGTTCGTAGGGTATTGCTCAAGTGACCCAAGAAACCACAGTCTGGCCATAGCAGATGGCATTTTCTCAGGAGGTTCCAAAGTTATCACTAAGGAAAAAGAGGTTACCTTTGTAGGGGTATCTCCTTACATTCCCCCTGCAGCACGTTCCCGTATAAAGCACTTCCATTTTGTTATGGAACTGTTGTGAGCACTGTCTTCTCTATTAGAATTACTTTGACATCACCCAAGACAGTACAGACATTGCAGGTTTCAGGACTTCTTTTTGTTCCTCATTCATAGGAAGAGTTTTGATTGTTTTGAATAGCAAGCTCATAATTGTCTCCCAAATGGAAATGTTCAAGTTCATATCCCAGTGTTGTTTCTGGGTGGCGCTCAGAGGTTGTTGCCATAAGCTCCAACACGCACTCCACACGGGATTATTGTACAGCAAATTAACAACCTATGTGGTCAGGCATTCTGTGGGTTTCTAGTTAATATTTCCAATTCATATTAGAAGAAGGGTGGTATTACCTGCTTTCTGTTTTACAATACTAGGTATGAAGAATCCTCAAATCAAACACAGTCATCTCCATAATACACTCAGGTAAAGGCAACAACCACTTCACAGAGGGTCATTTGCAAATGACCTTGGGTCCACAGCTAGGGGTTGGGCTAAAGCACTTAAGCCTACTCTCAGCATTTATGGTAATTAGATACAGGCATTGACCCACACGTTTAAAGGTTGGGTTTCTCATCATCATATTCACATTGTTGCTCTCTAAATTTCCCCAGACTCGGGTTATTAAGCATATTTATTTCATATTATTCAAAGTCAGAGCACCGAAAGGCACACAGCTTCTAAGAGTGCTGTATTGACTTCTGTTTAGATGCCACCCACGTCCTCTGTCCACATCCCATTCCTGGATAACTTTTTTTATTTTATTGATTATGCTATTACTTTTAAGGACCTCCATCCTGCTGGAATGTAACTTTTGATTCTCCAAGCCCTCTTTCTCCATTCTCTTGCAAATCATTTAAATCTCCTTCATTATCTGCTGTTTTAGCTCATTTCCCTCCCTCCCCAGCCCCCTTTCATTATGGCTCTAAAGCTAGAGGCTAATGCTCTGAATGGTTAGAATCCAAGCTTGGCTCAGCATCAGCATCAACATCAGGATCCATCCCAATGTCCTCTCCTATTTTCATTGTGGCTATTGCTGTGCGGAAGTTCCATAAAACGGTGACCCCATGGCCATCCAGGAGTCAGAAGTTTGCCATCCCCGACCATCTCATCATCCGTTTTCACCAACCACAGGTTTCAATGAATCAGGGTCATTTTAGCAAATCTCATTTCTAAAGCCAAGTGCCTGGAGTTAACAGAATCTCAAAGATGAGTGCGCACAGTTCTCCACCAGACTGACTTCATATCTAACAGCAACTGCAAGTTTGAGGAACTTCCAAAACCACCCCCAGGTTAGATAATTTCTAGAAAGACTCACAACTGTCTCACAGTTAAGGATTATTACAGGAAGAAGATCCAGGTTAAAAATCAACCAAAGAAAGCAATACATAGGGCAGGATGGTGGAAGGTTCCAAATGTGGGTCTTGTGTTGCCGCTTCCTGTGGAGTGGGGGTACTTTAATGTTGGAGCATCAGTTGTAAAAGTGCAGAGTATGCCCGCACAATAAGGGCCCATCCAAACCCTGCTTTGTAGTTTTTCACAGAAGCTCCATTTATGACTGAATTATTGTTTTCACATGGGGTTGATCTCAACCTCTAGGCTAATACTGTGTGACTCAAAGCCCTGTCCTAAGCCACAGTGTGTGTCTTTCTGGCATGATCAGCTCTGAATTTAGAATATAGTAGTTTGGCCAGTCCCATTCTAAACAAAAACACTCCTATCAGGTATAACTTAGATTAGCTCCTAGAAGCTGAGGGTAAATGTCAGACTCTGCTTTGGGCAAGGCCAAATTATCTATCTATGCAATAGATCATTTCAAAGTTTCAGACTAGGAGTTGTTAGGGGTTCACATGAACAAAAACTCAGGATGGCAATATTAGACGCTATGCCAAGAATAACACAGCACCTGTCCATATTTGCTATGCTTTAAGTTTGAAAAGATTAGAATATGTCTATAAATGTTTATGTTTGTGTGTAGATAGATATGGATATGGGTATAGATTGATAGGTGGATACAGATGTAAATATAGATCTTTATTTAGTTACTATATACAAAATTAATTTGTGGAAGGGAAAGAGCAGAAGCTAGACAGCCAATTAGGAATCCATTGATTTATACTGGGAATTTAAGTAAAAACAAAAGGCCAGAAATGGAGAAAAATTAAATACATATACATATTCTTCTCATAGTAATATATTACTATGAGATACATATTACTATGTATATACATATTACATAGTAATGTATGTATATTACATATACATGTAATATATATACATATTATATAATATATGTATATACATATATACATATTGCTATGTAGATATTACTTATATATATATATATACATAGTAATATATTACTATGAGAACTATCTAAGGTAGGATATTGATGATGAGGTCTATATGTAAATACATTGAACAGATATGATATTATTTTCTACATACAGATTGGTAAGTCTGAACATTTAAAATGCTTTCAAAGCAGTATAATATCTTAGAAAATGACATCAGACTTAAAACAGAAAAATTAATATGATAAGAATAGTTTCAATTCAAGAAGTTAGTGTAAAACAACAGGCATATAATTTGTACAGTAAAGAGCAAATCAGATAAGAAATATATACTCATTTGCACACACACCAAAATGGTAGGAAGGTATATCCTCATTCACATCCTGTAGAAAATCTTGTTTGTATTAGAAAGAATGGCTATGGAACAGGGCAGGATGGGAAATTTCCCTGTCTACCAGGGCCTGATGTACAGTAAATGGCTAATCCAGGCATCTGAACTTTTAAAGCTACTGATATCGACAGCACAGATTATTGGATGTGGGGTAGGTCTGAAGTCAGACTAAGCAATGAAGGCACAAAGTCAGAATGGTTGTAAAAGGTTATGGAATTTGTCGAAGTTGCAGAGATGGCTTCTCAGACAGGGCAGGGCACACAGGCAGACCTCAGGAAAGGATGGGTTCTTCTAAAGGCTCTGACAGGAGAATATCCTGGTGAGAAACAAAACCTAAATTTCTGCCCAGGATTCCCCACTAGCCACTTGTGGTAAACTGGAAAATGGCCTCGACCCAGTCCTTGCAGATGATTAAACAATCCCATATTCATATTTTTATTTTGAGATTGACTCCTCTTGACAAGAGGTTATCCTGGATTTTCCAGTTGGGCTCCATGATCTTGAACTTTGTACCCAAGATCCTAAAGAATAATGCTCATTACAGAAATCCCCCATCTATTTCTGTCCTGGAAAATGACTCACTGCAAAAAGCTACCCATCACCCTTTTGACTCATCTGAGACACACAGGTGCCCCCACCTTATTTACATATAAGACCCGATGCGTACCCTCCACATTCCCATTAGTACCTCATAAATGATTAATTGACTGCTTTCTCCCTATTGATCCATCGAAACAAATATTTGTTTAGCAAATTTTAGTAAAGATTCTCTCTTTTCCCAGTCCTGTAGATTTGGCCACCCCCAGCATGGGCCAGCACACAGCCCTTCCTGAGAGGCCACCAAGGAAGAACATGCCAATGTCAGGGTAAGACATCCTCTGATCTCCTATCTAGTAAGATCATCCTTTTGCCCCACTGCAGCACACAGGTTCATCTGGCTCCCTCACACCAGGGTCTTCCTAGTCTGGCTTGTTTCTCTCTATAAAAGAACTATCTTATTGTGCCTGTCCCCTGAGACACTTGCAGAACCTAAATTCAAAGCATTCTCCCTGTTGCAACAGTATTTTTAAATGAAATTTCTTTTTACCTAAACTTGGATTTGTTTTTCATTTGACAATTCAATATAATCACGAAGATGCTTATCATAAGGAGGCGGTAGAGTTAGAGAGAAAAGATATTAGATATTATGGACAAAAAAGGGGGGTTCTGTAATAAATCTCACCAAAAATAACCTCACAGCATGATCTGATCATAAATTCATAACAGGCAGGTCATGGTGGGTTTGTCAAGTCCCAGGCCTATAACTTCTTTAGTGAAAGATGTTTAAGCCAACCCTGTCTATTGTTCTTGTGTAGCTTTTAGATGCCTGAAATAATTTTTTTGCAGACCCCTGGAAGGCATAACCACCTTCAAGGGAGCATATAACCTTGTTAACTACCCTGTAATGCAAACCCTGCTTTGCGTTCACTCACCTTCATGTAACCTTTATCTTCCCTCCTTAATTCCAAATGCATAAAAGAAACTGCAAACTGTCATTTGCCAGAGCATATTAAATCTTGCTTTCCTGTAATTGTCATCAGTTTGGCTCAAGAAACTCACAAATATTTTTTGCAGGTTTAGACATTTCTTACATTGACAATATGAGGACAGAAGCAGAGGTTGGAACGAGGCCATTGCAATGCACCTCAGTCATGTGGTGGAAAACAATCCTGTGATACAAGCCTTCTCTAGAATCTGAAAAATGCAAGGGAATAGATTGTCTCTTAGAGGCCCAGAGGTTTGGTCTAAGTAGGCAAGTGATAGCAATATCCTAGGGGTCAATGAGAGCATTTTAAATGTCTGGTGTTCAGTGACCTTGTGAATGTGTCACAAAAAGACTAGTTAATCATAACAGAAGATAAATTTAGTAATATAAGAAGCCAGAAGCAAAACCCTATTACCAAGTAAACAACCAAACAACCAGTAAAGGAGTTCAGCCCCCAAGACAGGGTGAGAGATAAAAGTGGCAGCAATAGACTCTAAGCCTTGTTTGTTCTTCTCAGGGTGAGAATGAGGTTATCCCAGGGTTATCAGAGGCCCATTGATCAGGATCAGACTAATGCCTGAAAATGCTGGCCTCTGACCTGGAACTCACATAATTAAGGAGACTGACTAATTTCAGGACCATATCAGGCAAATGCAGAGCTTTGACAGTGTGCTGTGTCACAAAGGCATAACCTTTTGTGTCAACTTGTGATAAAGCAGCAGCAATTACCATAAATTACCATTGAAAGATTTAAAAAATGTACAAGACAATTAACGATATTTTTAGGTTTCTCCAGAGTTCTTGAAGCTTGAGAGCTTACATTTTCTTTTGCGTAAAATAGGTCCTGAAACAATAATATTTTTAATTATATGTGTGTGATTGTGTGAGTGTGTATGTGTGTGTGTATGCGTGTGTGTGTGTGTGTGTAATAAGGAAGATGAGATGTTTATGAAGTTATAAGGTTTCTTAGCGTGCTAGGGCTGCCATAACAAAATACCACAGACTGGATGGTTTAAATTTGGAAATTTATGTCCTCACAGTTCTGGAGGCTAGAGGTCTGGGATCAGGGTGCCAGAATGCCCGTTCGGGTGAGGCACTCTTCCTAGCTCTCTGACAGCCTCCTTCTTCTTGTGTCCTTGGGGTCTCTTCTCCTAAGAGCGCTCATTCTACCACATCACGCTCCACCCACAGGACCTCATTTAACCTTGACCATCTCCTTGAAAGGCCTTATCTCCAATACAGTCACATAGGGTGTTAGAGCTTCAACATATAAATTTGGGGGGACAGAGTTCTGTCATGGCAAAGGTGATAGTTGAAAATTACACATGAAAATTTAGGTTCATTTAGTATTAAATAAATCCTGTTTATTTTGCTGGAGACAGAAAACAATGAATAAGTAATAAGAACAAAATTACCTGCATTCCTACTCTTGGGCAGAAATGTCTACTATTATGGCATTTCATTACAGTCATAGTTCTGTAAACTTCGATTCTCAAAAATGAAATTTTAAAATTTAAGATTATAGTACATATTTTTCTGTTATGATAAACTTTACTAAAACATTATTTTAAAGGCTTTAAAATATTTCAATGAATATGTGATCCCCCCAATTTTTTTGAAAAAAAAAAAATCAGACCTAAATAGCAGTACACTGTTCATCTTCCATCAGCCAGTCTGCTTCTCTGTCTTGTTTCTCACAAGGTGAAGGGCACAGTAAGGCTAACAGTTTCCATATTCTCTCTCTATCAGAGCCTCTCAGTATACCCAGTGTCAATGGTTACCACAAGGGAGTCACATGTGAGCCAAGGTACAGATCCCCTCAGTGCTTGAGCTTCTGGGTAAGATCTGGGAACTTATGGGACCTCCTGGGCTTATGGGGTCTCTTGCTGGGAATAGCCTTCACTCCAGGATGTTACACGGTATAGTGATTTTCTTTGTATGCCTCAACCTGAAAACATCGAGAAGGCATTGCTTAAGTTTCATGTTCTAAAAGGCCCTGTGATGGCCACATCGGTGACCAAAAGTATATTCAGTGTGTCACACCCTTTATTAGTTAGACTTCCTGAAATTAAATGACTGAATAAGAGATAATTTTTTTCAAGTGAACAGTACAAATTGCAAAACTGCTTTTCCTAAAACTTATGTCAATTCACACTCCCAGTGGAATAGACTAACTCACATACCCACAACATTTGTAAATTGAAGTCCCAAGCCCCAGTGTAACTATATTCAGAGACTGAGTCTTGAAGGAGGTGATTAAGGTTGTATGAGGATGTGATGGTGGAGCCATAATCCCAAAGGAAAGGAAGAAGCACCAGGAGTGTGCATGCACAAAGGCCATGTGTGGACACAGTGACAAGGTGGTGGTCTGTAAGTCAGGAAGAAAACTTGCTGGCAGTCTGACCTGGGGCTTGTAGTCTCCAGAGTTGAAAAAAGAAAAAAAAATGTCATTAAGCCACTCAGTCTATAGTATTTTGTTATGATGACTTGAGGAGGCAAACGATAATCAACAAATTATTATTTACATTTTTCACATACTTAACTAGTTCTGATACAAATATTGAAATATAGTTAGGCAGAAAAAATAAACAAACAAACTTAAAAAACATTAATATTATACAAGCTAAATATGTGTATATTCATAAAAGAGTTTTCAAAAAAAATTGATTGCAAGCAAATTAATTATGATTATTAGTTAACATTAATTTTAGGTGAATTATTTCTGAATTTAGAGTGATTGAGACATTATTACTTTTTCAATGTACATTCCAATTGCCAAAGCAAGCAGTGTTTAAAGACAGAGACAACAAATTTATATTAGAGATGTATTCTTGAGTTAATGATTAAGTAAATGAAGGCCAAGTTTGGAAATATTTTCATCAGTAAAAAAGTTTAACATATTTGAATATTTATTTTGTTCATTAGACTCCACGTATGAGTGAAATCATGTGGTACTTGGCTTATTTCACAGGCTGATAGAGGAGGGGGCTTTCGGGGTGGGTGAAAAAGATGAAGGTATGAAGCAAAAGGAAAAAATACCTTATCGACACAGACACTGCTATGGTGATTACCAGTGGGAAGGGGCGGGGGGTGGAGAATGCAGAAGAGGGTGTAGGAGGGATAAATGGTGATGGAGGGAAACTTACCTTGGGGTGGTGGGCACACAGCACAACATACAATATGCAGATGGTGTGTTATAGAATTGCACACTGAAACCAATGTAATTTTATGAACCCATGTCACCCCAACAAATTCAGTACAAAAGGAACAAAAGTATTTAACAAAATATTTGAGAAAAAAAGAACTGATTTTTCAAATGAATGGCATTTTCACAAACTACCAGTAGATGGTGTAACAGGAGTAATCAAAATTTAGAAAACATCCACGTGTATTTTCGCAGTAACTGCTCTTCAATTTCTTTACTCAGAAAGTTATTTTCTTAAATAATATTAATTACTTTAATGTGAGTAAATGCCTGCATAGTGCATTTTCATTAGCTCTGTACTATTTTGAAATTGCCACAACTGATTCCAACAAATAGGAAGAAATATGTGACACTTTATTTTTTTCTCTTTGTTATTAAGTTCCATACACAAACATTTCAGGCAAAGCTTACTTCTATGTATGTGCCTATCATATACATGTCTTTTTTCTTCCAGTATAACACATTCACTTTTACAAATTTGTGTTCCATACTGATCTAGACTGTAATCCATATTGGTCTAGACAAAATATTGTCTTTATATTAATGTTTGCAAATGTGTGGCTAAGTTTGAATTAATGTATTTATTATTCCTTTATATCAATAATATATATTTCAAATAATACAACATATATACATCAAATTATATATTCAGTTTCAGTTATGCGAACTTTATGAATTGCCATTATAGTTGAACACTCTAAGAGGTAAGCGTATCTCTATCTATATCCTCTCTATCTCTATCTCCAATCTGTCTATATACCTATATTTATCTAAGAAATTGCATCTCATGACTATGGAGGCTGGTTCAAATTCTGCTGGGCCAGTGGGTTAGAAAATGATGGAAGGACTGATACTGCTCAAAGTTGAAGACCTCCTGCTGGTAGATGGTTGAGGTCAGTCTTTTGTTCTCTTCTGGACTTCAGCTGATTGTACATTATGAAGGAAAACCAGCTTACTCAAAATCCACAATTTCAAAGTTAATTTCATCCAAAAATGTTCTCAAAGAAATTGAGAATATTGTTTGATCACACATCTAGACGTTGTGGTCCAGCCGATTTCGGCATGTAAAATTAGCCATCAAAGCGGATCTGAAGCCTTTTCTGGTCAGTCTCTCCTTCCTGATGCATGGCGATTCATAGAGCAATGTGCACGGAATCCCCTGGAGTGTGACTTGCAGAGTCAGAATTCCAGACACTTCTGTTTAGTATTCAAATTCATTAGACCTCAGATCATGGACATAAATTTACAAATTTAGAAGTCTCTTAGGGAGATTCGGGTACAGGTGGTCATGCACCTTCCTTTGAGAAAACACTGTAAGTAATTTTCTTCTGACATTCAGAGTTTAATTAGTGCTTTATGAAGTCATGGAGAGTGTCAGCACCTGCAATTGTTCATCGTGGTCATGTTTAATAGTCTGCAAAAATGTATATGTTCTGCTCTATAATAGTCTTTTCATCCACTGGTTTCTTTTACTTTTTTAATCACTAATTTCCTAGGCTCATTTTGCTTACATTTCTCACAACTCTAACTATTAAAATGTTTAATGTGAACCTTAAATATCATTCCTTGTATACATTCCTTTAGCTGCCTTAATTATTCAGTGTTTGGTTCAGATTATCAGTGCATTAGCGGACAGTTAATACCAAAAAATTCTGACAATTTGCTCTCTAGATCATGTATGTCTGTTTTACAAAATAGATGCATAAAATTGTATACATGATGGGGAATAAAAATAGAAAAATATAATATAATGTAAGTATATTAACATTGATTAAAACAATACCCACTTCATAGTAATTTGAATATTTTCATTAATGTAAATTAAATTAACAAAGCACACAATGATTTGAATTTTCATAGAATTAAAAAGGTAGTAACTTTTTATATTAAGTAAGTACTTTCTTTACCAACACATTAGCAGTTAAGACAGATGGCCTATAATAAATATAAAAATATAATACCTACTCTACTTATTTGGCAAAATTTCTGAACTTTAAAGTTTTTTGTGGTGTTGAGATAGGAATATTGTATGTGTAGCATACACTAAATAATCGGATTTTCAGCAGGGTCAACATCTATAATATTGGATGCAATAAGACAATAGAGGAATGCCTTCAAATTTTAAGGAAAAATTATTTGTCAAGTACAAAAACAATATATTTTTTTGCACCTATGATTCTTGACTGATAACAAGAAAAGAAGGAGGAAACATCACAAGCCAGACAAAGTTGGGATGACCTGACAACTGAAAGTGATGTGGTATTTTGGACGAGATCCTACAACAGAAAAAGAACATCAGGGGAAAATCAGATGAAGTCCAAAGAAAATCTGGACCTTCATTTACAGTACTGTGCCAAAGTCAGTTTCTTAGTTTTGAAAAATACAACATGCTAATGCAAGGTGTCACTTTGTGCCAACATTGTGCTGTGTCTTCAAAACACTTCTGCACTAGCTTTGGAACTTTTCTCATTGCAAAATAAAAAGGTTAATGAAAAAGTCATAAACTTCCATATTTGTGTGTATGTATATATGCATTTATTTACTATGGACTTCAAGTGCATTTGTTGAATGTATACCACATTATTATTTTTACATTTTCCTTCACAAAATATTTTTCTATATTATGTATTAACAGTTTTTTAAAAATTATATTATATTGATTATGCTATTACAATTGTCCTGATCTTTCTTCTCTCACCCCTTCCGCCCAACACCCCCACTCCCTCAGGCATTCCCTACACCACTGTTTATGTCCATGGATCATGCTTTTAAGTTCTTCGGTGACTCCATTTCCTATACTGTTACTTTACATCCCCCTGACTGTTCTGTAACTACCTGTTTGTACTTATTAATCACCTTACCTCTTCACCCATTCCCCCATGTCCCCTTCCCATGAGGCGACCATCAAAATGCCCTATGTATCCATGAGTCTTTCTCTGTTCTCATTTGCTTAGTTCCTTTTCTACATTCAGTTGTTGATAAATATGTATTTTTTGTCATTTTTATATCATTCACAGTTTTGATCTTCTATTCTTTAAATAAGTCTCTTTAATATTTCATATAATAATGGTTTGGTGATGATGAACTCCTTTGTTTTTTTCTTGTCTGGGAAGTTCTTTATCTGCTCTACCAAGCTAAATGATGGCTTTCCTGGGTAGAGCAATCTTGGGTGTAGGTCCCTGCTTTTCACCACTTTGAATATTTCTTACTAATCCCTTCTCGCCTGATTTTGAGAAATCAGCTAAGTCTTATGTAACTCCCCTATAGGTAACTAACTGCTTTCCTCTTGCAGTTTTTAAGATTCTCTCTTTATCTTTAACCTTTGGCATTTTAATTATAATGTGTCTTGGAGTGAGCCTCTTTGCATCCATCTTGTTTGGGACTCTGTGCTTCCTGGACTTGCATGTCTATTTCCTTCACCAAACTAGGGAAGTTTTCTTTCATTTTAGATTACCAATTTCTTTCTCTTTCTCTTCTCCTTCAGGCATCCCTATTATATGAATATTGGACCTCTTAAAGTTGCCCCATGGGTTTATGCTATCCTCATTTTGGGAGAGGGTACATTTTTTCCTTGTTCTTCTGATTTTTTTTTCCCGCTTCTTTATGCTCTAAATCATAGATTTGATTCTCTTTATTCCCTCTATGGTTGTTTCTCTGAAAATTGTTCTTTATTTCAATTAGCGTATCCTTGTTCTTTCTTTTGGGCCATGTTTCTTTGCCTCCTTGTTTTGGCAGCCTCCCTGTACTTGTTTCTTTGACTCCCTGTCTTGGTAGTGTGGTCTAATGTAGTAGGTGCCCTATAGGGTCCAGAAGCACAGCCTCCTTATGACTCAAGCTGAGTGCTTGAGGTACACCTTCCATGTGGGCTGAGTACGCTTTCCCCTTGGGGTTGAGCTTTGGTTGCTGCTGACAGGACAATGGAAGGGATTTACCCAGGGCAATTAGCTGCAAGGATTGGCTGTGACCACTTACTACTAACCTCTGCCCTTGATAGAGGATCTGCTATGCAGGGGCAAGGTGGTGGTGTTCTGATGTCGTCTGTAGCTGTCCACTGGGTGTGCTGGCCTGGGAGTTTCCCAGATGTGCATGCCAAGGACAACCTCCACCTGTGTTTTGCCTGAGGCCACCCTGAATGAGCTATAAAGCAATCTGAGATGGCTGCTACTTGTGCTGAGCTTGGAGATTCAGAGGCAAAGCCAAGCTGTGAGTCTAGGCTGGCTGCTGTTAGAGTTGGGCCTATGAAAAAGCAGCATATGTTGGCCCACAAATTGGGTGAGGTAGAATCTCTGGGGATCTCCAAGGTGGGTCAAACACTATTAGCCAGGTTGATGGAGTCTCAGATATGGCACCAGCTTGCCAGCTCTGTGGTGGGAGGGTTTGGAAAAGGGACAATGGCCTCTGCTTACTTTGATACCAGATACTTCAGTTCCTTCTTCTATGCCACTGGTGCCTTTCAAGTTGCTACCCCAGTGCTGGAGCTCAAAGGAAGTGAGTCTATGAGTAGGTGAGTCAGTTTCTGGGTTCTTTGAGAGGAACTGCTTGGAGCTCCAGAAGTTTCTTCCACTGACTCAATCCCCTCTGTCTTTTGCAGTCAGTAGTTTTGGGGAGTTATCTTCCAGACATTGGAACCCTGGATTGGGGGTGGGGTGTGAGGCTGGGACCCCTTGCTCCTGAGATATCCTTCCTGAATTTTTATCCACCACAGATGGATGAGGGACCAGCGCATTCTGTGTCTGCGCCCCTCCCACCAGTCTAGATGGATGTGGCTTCTTTAATTTTATAGCTGTCAGACTTCCATTCACTGGATTTCTGATGATTCTGAGTAGTGATTGTTCTATATTTTAGTTGTAATTTTGATGTGGTTGTGCAAGGAGGTGAGCCTGTCTGCCTACACCACCATCTTGACCAGAAGTCCCTGTATTAACAACTTTTGTTTGTGGATGCTTATAATATTTGTATTTCTTCTCTCTTTATCTAAAAATATTCCTAATTTTAGAGGCCACTCTGTATCTACATCTTTAATAAAAGTACTTTGCAACTTCACCCACAATGAGACTGAATTTATTTGCTCATTCCAAATGTCTGCACTGGCCTGTGCTTTGCTTTTGCTGGTAGCTTGCAAAAGTGTCATGTCACTTCGAAATGCAAGCCTTAAAAAGCGTGGCATACTTCTCACTCTCTTAGAAACCTGCTGCTGCTGTGTGAAAAGGTTTTGGCTAACCTGCTGGCTCCTGACAAACAACATTGTCTGATCACTCCTATTAAGCCAGCAGACAGACAACCAACTGCCAGATAAGAGCTTTCCTAGAATAGCCAGTCTCCAGCCACCTACAGCTAACCACTGGCGTATAATTAGCACAACTGTGAATAGCCACACCTGACCCACATCAGTAGTACTTGTTCAAATGTTCATGAAGTCTTACAAATTACTAAAGCTTTCTTGTTTGATGCTACTCTTAAATATGTGAGTGAAACACACACATACACACACTATATATATATTCAATGATATATATATCTATAGCTGACCCTTGAACAACATGAGTTTGAACTGTTTTAGTACACTTATATGAAGATATTTTCAATAAATATATTGGAAACATTTTTGGAACTTAGTAGCAATTTGAAAAAAACTCACAGATGAACTGTGTAGTCTATAAATAGTAAATATTAAGAAAAAGTTAGGTATGTTATGAATGCATGTAATACAACACACACACAAAATATGTGTTAATTGACTATTTATGTTATCCATAAGGCTTCTAATCAGCAGTAGCTATTAATAGATATGTTTTGGGGAAGAGAAAGCTATATGCACATTTTTGACAGCATGGGGATTGGCCTCCCTAAATCTCTACGCTGTTCATGGTAAACTGTATATAATATGTTCTTTATATTTTATGAAATATTTTGGTATATTTTAAGAAATTAAAGGAAATTGTTTTTATGTTCATCTGGCAAATAATTCTTAAGCATACAGTGTTTCAGATTCATCAGCTTTTCTTTATTTATTAAAAAAATCATATCATTGTCTCCATTAATTTATTAATGTGTTCATTTATATTTATAGATCTTTTAGTGATGTGCTATATTTTCTCTTTTGAAATATAGAGCTGAGTTCATTTTGTCCTTTTTTAAAAATTTAAACTGTGGTTTTAATTATACAATTATTTACTTAAGATTTTATTTTCTTCATAATTTATGAAGGAAATAGAGCTACATATATTCTTTTTGTGTTGTCCTTTAGAAGTTGAGAAGTTAATAATATACTGTGTGCATATAATAAGCTGGACATTGTATTAGAAAACTTCTTTTTTTTTGTATTTTTGAGTTCTCTTCATAAAAAACATTTTTCTTTTTCTTTATTTTTGTACTTTATCTATTTTACTGATATCTGCTCTTTCTGGCTCTGATTTGTCTTACTAATCCAAAAAACTTTTTTGGTGGTCATTGTGGAACTGATTCTAATATTTAATTGGCTAGGAGCCAAATAAGAAATATACACTTGAATAAAACAAGTTGGAAGGACATATTCTCACAGCTGATTGTGCAGGTAAAGAAAATGTGTATGTATCTGTAAAACACATACATACAATGAACTATTATTCAACCTCAAGAGAATAAACAAATCTTTCCACTTCCAGAAACATGAATAAACCTGGAGGGCATTATGTTAAGTCAAACAAGCCAAAGAGAAATAAATACTACATGGTATCACATACATGTGTAACCAAAAAAAAAAAAAAAAAAAGTCAAGCTCAGAGAAAAAGATAGTAAAATGATGGTTGCCAGGGCATGTGGGGTGGGGGAAATGAAAAAATGTTGGTCAATGTGTATAAAATTCCAGGTACAATATATAAGGTCTAAAGGTCTAATGATAAGATGATAATACTGTATTGTTTCACTAAAATTTGCTGACAGAGTATAAATATGAGGCGATGAATGTGTTAATTAATTTGTTAGTAGGAATGTTTATATATATATACACACATATATATATAAATTACAACATATACTTTAAATATCTTAGTTTTATTTGTTAATTATACCTCAACAAAGCTGAAAAGATTATTCTAGAAAAAAACATTAGTGAGTGAACTATGCATATAATTATTTTTATTTGATATCTATATATTAATTTAACATAAACTGTTAAGAGGTGCACTTGTCAAAAATTTAGTAATGCATCTCTCCTTGAAGAATAAAAACTTTCATTCATAGAAGTGTAACAAATAATTTAAAATGCACTTAAGTGCATAAGTGGAAAAATACATGAATTATACTCATAATTATAATTCTTTTACCTTGAGCAATCTATTAATCTTCTCTCCATAGTTTACATTCTGGTTAAGTTAAAATGATTTACGCTGGATCAATGCTTTTGAAATGATATAACACAAGGTTTCTTCAGATACAACTCCAGAAAACTAGCCACTTTCATGAATTCCAGGGTCCTGATTCCTAGATTGCTTTTAACTTGAACATTTCTCAGTGTATCTACTTACTATATCGTTTTGTGTAATACATTTGTAAAGGGTTTTATGTATATTAAAATGTTAAAGAACCAGTATAAAAGTTAGGGTATATTTTGCAATTTTTTAAATCTGACTCACATTTTCTAAAGAAGTTAAATTGTTACAATTTTTTAAAGTTATGCTTAGTCTATTATTTAATAATCAATTAAAAAGTCACCTTGGGTAAGGTGCTGAATTAATTTCTGCCAGCTTTGGTCTTCAATCTTTTAAGCGAAGTATTTGACTAGATCAGCAATTTTTAACCTTTTTATTTCATGACACGCATGAATTCATTACTAAAATACTGCAGCACACCAAAAATATATATTTTTCGCCAATCTGACAAAAACAGGTATAATTTTGATTGATTTACAAAATAATAATAATAATTATCCACATTTTTTGCTACAAAATTTTTTTAAGCAGGTGTTTATACTTGTATAAATGTATTTCTGGTACCTAGTATTAACCAATGAAAAGCAACCTTATTATGTGACCTAAGCAATATGATGCAATTTTATTATATGCCTACATATTTGTGATTCAAGACAGGGCATTCACACCACGAAGCTATTGTCGTGTTAGCTGTTGTCATTTTTTAAATTGACAGTCTAAAGGAAAAGAGCTTAGTGTCCTTGACTGAATAGCCAACCATTGCACGTTTTAAAAATTCTTGCCGCACACCAGTGTGCTGTGGCACACCATTTGAAAATTGCTGGACTAGATGACCTCCATGTTCCAATAAGGCCATAAAGCTCTGTGGCCTAGAGGCAAAGCAGAGTAGTGAAAGACTAGTTGATAGCTGACGGATGGTCAGAGCTGATTATCTTCCTACCAACCTCTGACTATACTTATCGAGTATTAGTACATCTCTACAGTTTCCTGAAGATTTATGTAAATTATGTGCTGGGACAAAACAAATACTAATGCAACTTGACATCTCTAATATCAAATTATGCTCAATACAATTTGCATTAATAATATTTTGCTGTATTCTTTTTATTTGAAATCGATTATTCATGTGTGCTGTATGGGGTCTTCATGATATAATGTCAAACAAGATGCTGTTTCCAAATCATCCTTGTTCATAAATGTTATGGAAAGTTAAAAAATAAAAATAAATAAAAAGTGTCTAATAGTTTTTAGATTTTATTGTTAAGTACAGTTGTCTCCATCCCCCCCACACTCTCCCCTGTCCCACCCACCCCCATCTCCCACCTTCAATCCTACCAGCGTTTGACTTTGTCCATGGGTCCTTTATATGTGTTCCTGGATGACCCTTCCCTTTCCTTCTCCCGATATTTTTAAGATACAGCGATAAAAGCAAGTTTAAAAAGCACAACCATAGGAGGCTTTGTAAATAAGTAGTAACTACTTTTCTCTACAGAGACCTAAAACTGGCATGCCCTAACCAGCCTCTATTTCAAACTATAAGGCAGCTGATCTACGCACAGATCACCAGGTACTTTATCCTGAGACTTTTTCATTCCAAGATATCCACACAAAGTTGTGGGATAAATATCACTTGCATAAGTAATGTAACCAAACAAATGCGTTCTGCTGCCTGCCACAAGGAAAGCCAAACTTGTGAGGTGGGCTGGCACAAAAGAAAAGAGGTTTACTCAGGTGCTGGATGACCAGGGAGAATGGTAGACTCCTGTCTTCAAGACTGTCTCCCCTTCCTGCTCAAGCCCATGGTTCTTATAAAGATAGGGAGCGGAGGGCTATTTTTCTACCCCATATAGCTTTTGGTACAGTGTGGTCCTGTCCATCTGTCTTTCTAGCTTTCCCTGCACTTGTAAGAACCTCCCACTGTGCCATGTTGGCCAATGGGGGAGCTCCCCAGGGGCTCGGGGCCGCAAGGCCCTCTATCAGGAAGTCTGGGCACGTTGCAGTACTCAGCCTGCCTCTTGAAGGTACCCAAACACCCGGAGAAGCTGGTGAGACTCTGAGGACATCCCTGGATCTTGGTACCCTGTGTTTTCTGTGCAGCCTCCTTGTGGCCAGCCCAGACCCGCCCTCCGATTGAGAGCTATGTATGATAACAGTAGGGGACTGGCATGCCCATTTGTACAGATTCACAGTGTAATTCTTACACTGGCATTTTCAGGAAAAAAAAATGAATATTTGTGGTGATTTTACCAGTAGAACAGTCTTAAACAGAACATTTCAAATGCCTGGGTGTTGACTTTATCAGTCTGCTTTGTTTTCTTCCTAAGTTTAATTCTCCATCATCCTATAGCTTTTAGAAGCTACCAGTTAGCCTGCCTTAAAATACCCTTTCCCCTAAATGAATCAAATTGGCTTCTAATGCTTGAATACAAAAATTCTGACTTAGCATATTCTACATATGCCCTCCTCCTAAAAACCCTACTCATTAATTCCTGAAAATATTTAAGAAAAAACAACCACAGCAAGAAACTTCTTTATTCCTTTGATACTACTTCAACATTTCTTTATATTGAAACTAAAATAAAACAATCATTTTGCTATTTTCAAAATGTGTTCTTTCAATCTTTGAAACTAAAAAAATATTCTGCAACATGTATAAACAATCATTAGGGGTCCTTTTTAATGAGTGAGCCACAAGCTAGGCAGATAAAGAGTTTCATAATGAAAATAGCACACACAGTTGTGTCTTCAGTTTTCAATTGTTTATTCTTGCTGTTACTGAGAAGGTCCCTGGGGAGTAGTCTTCTAAAACAAATCTGTACTAAGTTTGAGGACATGGCTATTCAATGTGACAGAATTCTTTGCGATTAGATATTCCCTATTTGTATTTTATTTCTATGGTGATATTTGAAGGACTAAGGTTCTATTTTAGTAAAAATCACTGAGGTTTACAAAATAAATAAAACTGAAAGCCAGTCCTTTATTTAATGTATAAAGTGTACATGTCCTACATTTTGGAGACCATATATCAGATAATGACAAGAATTGTATGAAATATTTAAATTAAATAAAAATAAAAAAACATTTATTATTAATCAGTGCCTTTTGTGAATGCTCTCATTATTTCAATCTCATTATCAAAACACATTTTTATTTTATAATTTATATTTTATTTTTAGCACACTCTCTTGTTAACTTACATAAAGAAAGTAGAAATGTGGTTTTGAAAATAATGTTTCTTTTTTAATTTTGGTAAATATTTTGATATTAATACTTTGATGAAGAAGAGATTTCTTGTAAATTTTAGAATCTTGTTTTATTTAAACAAACCAACTAATTTGAACATATATTCAGGTATACATAAAATATTAAAACTTCAAAAGTAAAAAAAATACATCATTAAACACAAAGTATTTTAACAAATACTTAAAGTATGCTTTCCATCTATATATGAAGTAAATAGAAATCAAAATTTAGAGAGATAAATGTTTGAATCAAACTCACTTCTCTATCTGAACAGGACCTCAGCCTAAACCGGGAGCATGGCATGTCCTCAGATATCACTCATTCACATGGAGAATATGCTACTTTCATCATACAATTACAAACACAATACAAGTTAAATAGATTGCCGGAATGAACGAAATAAATTGAACAATCTGTACTTTATTATAATCTTGTTTCCAAATTCACACTTAATGAGTGAAGTACATTGACTATTAATTGCATCTTGGTTTTAGTGTAATTAAAATAAAATTTTAAAAAAAGAAACTAGTTGTGATATTTCAATGAAATTTCACTCAAGTGTTTTTAGATGTTTCTTTTGGAAGTCTATATTTAAACACTAGTGTGTTCAAGGAATATTATAAATGTTTAAGTCATGTGTTGCTTAATTACCAGGAATGAGAAGCTCTCAGTTACGTGTCTTTAGGTGATTTTGTCATCTGCAGACATCCTGAAATGTACTTCACAGAGAGCTGGATGTCATAGCCTACTACACACCTAGGCTATATGATACAGGCTTTTGCTCCTAGGTGACAAACCTGTGTAACATGTTACTGTACTGAATACTGTGCGCAATTGTATCTCAGTAGTATGTATGTACCTAAACACATCTGAACAGAAAAGTTACAGTAAAAACATAGCATAAAGGATAAAAAGTGCTATACCTGTACAGGGCACTTAACAAGAATGGAGCTTGCAAGACTGGAAGTATCTCTGAGTGAGTCGGTGAGTGACGAGTGAATGTGAAGGTTTAGGACATTATCGTACATTACTGCAAACACCATATCCTTAGCCTACACTACATTTATAACAAATGTTTGTCTTCATTCAATAACAACATAATCTTAGCTTTCTGGAACATTTTTACTTTATAAACTTTTTAATTTTTTTAACTTTTTGAATCTTTTGTGACAATGGTTGAGTTAAAAGAAAACAAACACCTTGAATAGTTTTACAAAAATAGTCCCTCTCTTTACATCTTTATTACACAATATATTTTACTACTAATTTTTTTAATCCTTACTTTTAAAATTTTGGGTTTTTTTGCTCAAAACTATGACAGAAATAACGCACATTAGCCTAGGTCTAGGTAGGATCAAGATCACCAATATCACTGTCTTTTACCTTCACATTTTTGTCCCACTTAAGGCTCTTCAGGGGCAATAAATTATCCAGAGCTGTCACTTCCTATGCAGTAAGGCTTTGTTCTGGAATTGGAATACCTAAGGAAGGACCAGCCTGAGGCTCTTCCTGAGGTTTCGTGCTTTTCAAAAGTATGTCTACCCTGGTTAGCTTGGTTTGTTTCTTTTCTTTTTTGTTTTTCTTATCATGGATTTGCTTGTAAGGGATAATGCACCGGGGACATTCTTCTGTGTTAATGAAAACCTTTTGTTGTTGGAGTTTGTTTCCAAACTTTTTAAGATATTACTGAGGTCTGCAAAAGTTTCTGTTAAACCTTCTTCACTGTGAATTTTCTTGGGAATTCTTTATCTTCTCTTGCGGTTTCTTTATCTCTTGCCTCTTTTTCCACTTTGCATTCTTAGCCCAGTTCCAACAATTTTCCAACAATTCCCTATCAGCCAATGCCTCAGGAACCACCTCTAAATTCTTCTCATTGTTAGACATACCCAGGTTAAAGTTATTTGTAATCTCAACCGCAGGCTTATTGAATTTTTGCAATCTCTTCATCCTTGGCTGATTCAATGAAGTCACTTATGAATGTCTTGAGTGTCTTCTTCCCCATGCCATTCACCCACAAAGATTAATGCAATCCCTCTGTAATTGCATAATGTCTTCTCAGTGTCTTTTTCAGTTGCAGAAATGCCATGGGCAACGGTCCCCCTCATGTATGGGGCCTTAGAAGTTTCTATAACTTCTTGATCATTGGTTTCATCAAAGAGGTGGCATTTGGAGGAAGAAACATCAGTTTAATATTGAGATGAAGATTACAAAGGAAAGGAGGATGTTTGAAACCGTAATCAATAGTAATCACAGTCTTGAATGGTATGCTGCTCTCCAAAGTGTACTTCTCCATTTTGCTGGCATCTTGGAAGAGGAGCTGGGCCGTCTGTGACTTCCTAGTGCTCTGGTGGTGTACTGGTGGTATATGTTCACTGGGAAGCTTGAAGGCTATGGGTTTGCAGTGTGCCAGTTTACAGAGGGAGCCCATATGTAGCCTGCAACATTGCCCCAAGCAGACTATTATCCTGTCCATAAAACTCTTGAGACCTGGCACTGATTTGGTCCCTTTATGAATAAAGTTCTGTTCAAACATTTGTTACCTCATTGAACATTTGTTCTGGCAAATCACTCACTTCCACATTATGTATTTAATAACAGTTCTTAAATCATTTAAACCACGCAGAGCTAGCAGTAAACTTAATGTCATAGTTGCATCTAACCTTTTTCTTTTTAACATCACATACTAACATTTTTGTTTTGGTGGTGATTCTCTTTGTACAGAGAGGGTTGATCTTCTCTGTTGGTCTTCAATTCCAGTCATTAAAATTTCTCCTTGTCTGATTTTGGCATTTCTCAAATACTGTCTTGTCTTCAGTGAAGCAGATCCTTGAACGGATCCATCACTATGTTCTTGTTCTTCAAGGCTGTCCCTACGGTGGAAAGGCATATGCCTAACTAGTGAATAATATCTATCATTGATTTTCTACTTTGTAGTCCTTAATCACTTCTTATGTTCAGCTCAATTAACTGATGAAGCCTTTTTTTTTTTTTTTTTGATCTTGAGCTGTATTTTTAATCTTTATTTTTTAAAATTTTTTATGTATTGTTTTATAGTTGTTCAAGTACAGTTGTCTCCATTTTAGCCCCATGACTCCCCTCACCCTACAGGGAACCTATCTACATGGCATGGCGGATGTAGCCCAGCCCCTGACTCGGAAAACTGGTGGGGAGCGAGCCAGCACACAGGACACAAGCCCACAGATCAGTTTTCCTGTGGGCAATTGGGCCTGCATTGTACCTAGGCTTTGAGACTTGCTTTTTGCTAAAACTCCCTCACCCTGAATTGAGGCAGCGAATGTTTACTGCATATCTTCAAAGTAACTTCCTAAAAGCTATGCTAAACCTCCCAACTATGGAGTGTAACCAGTTCAACCACTTTCCCCTTGCATTTGCAAATATCCCTTTTCTTTGAAGTAATTAGCAACTTCTTTTCCTTTGTTATCTGTAAAAGTAAACCTGTGCATAGTAAATGAGGACCATCCTGATGTAATGTGCCCAGGAAAGCAATAAAAGCCTGCCCAGGCAAGGGTCAGGGCACTCTCTCTCAGAGAGCGGCCATGCTGTTCCTTTTTCTCCACAGGACTTCTGTAGTCTGTGTGAATTTGTTCCTCGCAGTCACAACACATGGACCCCACTGACTTGAGTCTGCATCATCACCCCACTGACCCCCATCTCCCACTCTCAATCCTACCCGCTTTGGCTTTGTCCCAGGATCTTTCATACATGTTCCTTGACAACCCTTCCCCAATGTGGCCCTTTACTGACAACAATAACAATGGATTTTGTCAACTTGGGGCCAATGATGGACAAAACAATACAAGATTTAAATCAAGCACAACAAAAATGGTGCAATCAAGAGAGCCTATGAACACAAGATGTATGATGCTGCTGCATTTATCACATGGCATACTGTTGTACAGCAAAGTTTTTTTCATAAGTAGGAAGAATCCACTCTAAGATAACAATACAACATACAGTCAATACACAAGCCAGTAACACAGTTGTTTATTACCATTATCCAGTATTATGTACTGCATATAATTGTACACACTATAAACAACGGGCAGTGTGGTAGTTTCCTTTCTAAAAAGCATCACCAATTTTGGAAATGCTGGCCATTCCCAAACGTGAATAATGAGCAAATTGTTTGTGGGTTGTTTTTTTTTTTTGCATCATAATGAATGCCTGGATTTATACATATTTGATGTATTTCAATTTGTTGTAGGCATTATACTTTCTAAATACTTTTATTTAGGTATGATTGACATGCAATGAACTGCACATATTTGAAGTTTACAATTTGATAAACTTTAATATGTGTACATCTAGAAATCTTCATCGCAATAACGACAATGAACCTGTACAAAAAAGCATCACCTGACTCGGAAAACCAAGAGGGGAGCAAGTCAGCACATAGGACCCAAGCCTACAGATCAGCATCACCACAAATACATGGGGAATGCTTTGCACTGTGACATGAGTACAACTGCATCATCATTTGGTGACAGGGATTTTTCACCTTCATCACAGTCTTTTGGAATCGATGGCATATACGTGGTCTCTTGTTGACTGAAACATTATTGTGTGGTGCATAACTATTCTTCCTATTTGACAAGGAAAAATCCACATTATTACATTGGGTAACTAGTTTTATTGATCAGTACATTCCAGAAAACACAGTCCACAATATAAAATATATTTGTAGAATCATGTACTTTATGAATTTAATTTTCTCACAATAATTCAAAAAATCAAATTTCTCATAATGAAACTCATATATAAACAGGCATCCTAACACACACGTATACATAAAGTATCCATCTGTGAATAGTCTGGCTTTGCAATACTTAGGATGTGAAGATAAAATCATTTCGTTTAGTTTTACTAGGAAAAATTATCCAAATGACCAATTCATTTATAAAAGTGTATGTATTTTAAATATCAGTAATAAAAATAAACAAGAACACTGCAAAATGTTTTTAATATCTCTGTTTAAATTATTTGAGAAACAACAGCATGCATTTCCTTATGAGTATGTTCACAGGTTATCACCAAATGAAATCGGGTTTTGGTTTCATACTTGTTTTTTCTTTGATTCCTTCATTCTTTTTTTCTTAAAATCTCTCCAGACAGATACAAGTGTTCTCATGAAATGTCATAATCAATTGGTTTTCTTAACAGTGTCTCTTCTTTTTTCAAGTCTGAAATAGATTTATACTAATAATGTAAAAAATATTGTTGGATATGAATTGGGGTCAATGCCTTGTATAATATGAATAATAGTAGTGTTTTCAAAAATATTTCTAAAATATTTTTTAAATTTTCATTTTAACAAAAGTTTAGACTCAACCTTAGAGCATACATTTTAATGTTTATTGGCTTTAATTCAGGCCCAGATAGAATGGTAAATCTGAGAGTAGTTTCAAATTATTAATCACACACATGTTGCATATGACCAATTATAAGTATCACTTCTACTGGGACACATTCACAAACACTCTTTTCCTTATATGTCACTAGCGTTGTATTCATAATCAATGGATTGAAACTTTTTAGAGGTGTAATTTTCCAATGCATATGTGAAGAGTTTGGAGTTGGTTACAAGACTTAATCATTTATTTTATCACCAGAATTTTGAATTTCTTTATGCCAATGTTTTCTTAATGACAAAGTGGATGAAATAATATAAGCTATTTACTTATGTGTGTGATTGTGAGGTTATTCAATATCTTTCTATTATTTTAAAACATTTCATTCACTGGTTTTTATCAAATCTGTGTTGATTAATAATGAGAATTATTTAGTCATATATAATGCTTAACAAAAAACTATTAAATTTTGTGTAGATAACGATATAAGTAAGGCAAAAGAGAGGGGGCATATTTATTATCTAACAATAAAATTTAGTTTAGAATGACTGACTTCTATAGGCATGACCTTAATTTACCTAAAATTGTGTTAGGATCAAATAACATCCATCATTTAAATGTCTGTAATTTCTATTATCTGTCTTTAAAATTTAACATTTATAAAACTGCTTCTATGAAAAGGCACTTTGAAAATAGATGAGCAATAAATGCAACCCTAAAATATCAGACTTATAAATGCATAGTGACAGAGTTTATTAATCACTGCAGTGAAATTAACAGGGCATAGTTAACATGAAATCATTCCATTTATGGAGTAGAAGAATATCACAGAGACCTTTCAATGCATTAATGTGGTCTCATATAAATCTAATTTTAAACTTTAGAAATAATTTTGAGGTTCACTAAATTTAACCCTAGGTCAAAAATGTGTTTTCAATATTATTTTTTTCCCTAACAAATCTAAAAAAATGCCTTTGAAGAACTTCAGAAAGCACAACTCAGAATCAATGATGCTGATCAGGGGCAAACAAGTGGATGTATAACACTGTGTGATGTACATAGATATCAGATTGTGATTCATATGTTTGTAGACTTTTGTTTTTCCTCTCATGTTTTTATTTATTTTTTAATTTAATTTAATTTTATTGATTATGATATTACAGTTGTCCCATTCCCCCCCTTCATTCCCCTCCACCCTGCACACCCTCTCCCACCCACATTCCCCCCCTTTAGTTCATGTCCATGTGTCATACATTCTTTAGCTTCTACATTTCCCATACTATTCTTGCCCTCCCCCTGTCTATTTTCTACCCACCATCTATGCTACTTATTCTCTGTACCTTTCCCCCCTCTCTCCTCCTTCCACTCCCCTGTTGCTAACCCTCCATATGATCTCCATTTCTATGGTTCTGTTCCCGTTTAGTTGTTTGCTTAGTTGGCTTTTGTTTTAGGTGTGGTTGTTAATAACTGTGAGTCTCATGTTTTTAAAATAAATTATCCAAGAGGGAGGCCTGCTTGCATAAAAAAATAAGAAGTCTAAATTGTATCTAAACAAGGTGCCAGCATAGCTTTAATTTTCAGGGGCTGAGATCAGAGAAGCTATTTCTTGTTTCTACTCTCTATCGCTGATTAGGAAAGCAATTTTCAACGTAACTTTACATCTTCTAGCATATATTTAAGTGCATTTCAAACTTTTAAAACTTACCTTGTTTATATTGGTAAGTTTATTGGACTCCCAAAATATCTTCGATGCACCAACATTCAGGTTTATAGTTGACGCTAATTACCTCAAAAATAGAGCCCTGCGCTTTGTATTTTATTTGATTTCTTATAAATTGTGAATAATTTGGGCTAAAATAAACTTTTTAATGATGTTTATTTCTTCCCAAAACATTAGAATAAAATCTTCTTAGCGGATTTGTTTCTTAAAGTAGTTTTGTACATTCCCTTTAAAAATTCCCTTCCCCAATATTTCTTTAAATTTCCTAAGGGATGACATAAAATTATCATATAAAATAAAACATAAACCAAATAAAATTTGTGACAGACCCTTCTGTGTGGCATGGGCCGAGCTCCCACTCATAGATGCACAGGACCCATGCCCACAGATAGGTTCTCCCATGGAAAATCAGGCTTGCAATGGGCGCCAGCTATCTCGGACCCCATCTCGTGTGTCATTGTAGCTAAAACAAAAGAAGTTCACAGGACGACTGAATCCTGTGGAAAAAAAGGGTGAGGGGCTAAGAGGAGCAAAAGCCTTGGCCCTTGCTTTAGCAAGCTTTTATTGTCTTGCTGGGCACACTACAGGAACGTTCTCATTAACTATGCACAGGTTCGCTTTAGTGTAGCGGTATACAGAAAACAAAGAAGAGGATGCCAGTAATCACATCACTGAAAAGGGATATTTACAAATGAAAAGGCAAAAGTGGTTGAACCGGTTACTCTGGTCCTTGGAAGGATTAGCATGGATTTTAGGAAGTTATTTTGCAGTAGATGTTTGTTGCAAGTCAGGGTAAACGGGTTTTTTGGCAAAAAGACGCAAAGTGACCTAGGCACATTGTAAGCCTGATTTTCCATGGGAGAACCTATCTGTGGGCGTGGTTCCTGTGCATCTCCGAGTGGGAGCTGAGCCCACGCCACACAGAAGGGTCTGCCACAAAATTACTTCCAGGAGTTGTTAATAGCAGTGGACAATTTTAACTTCACAAGTGTACTTCACTCATGTACTTCTAATATATTTGTTACAACAATTAAAAGTTTACAACTATATGTTTTTATAAAAATCAGTTATTTTTATATTTAATTTCTTTATTTGAAAATTATGTTAGATCAATAGGAACATTAGAAAGATTGTGCAGAGCGACCTAATAAATGCTTAAGTCAGCTCCCACTAATGTAAGCATTTTCCATAACCTGGGTGCATTTGTAAAAACTATATATTGAATGTTGTTCCACACTACCAACTAAACTACCAACTTATTCACATTTCACAATTTTTCCACTAATGATCTTTTTAATTTTATTTTTTGTTGTTGTTTTTCAAGTATCAAATCCAAGATATCAAGTTGCACTTAGTCTTTGTCTCCTTAATTCCCCTCCAATGTCTAAGAGTTGGTCAGTTTTTCCTTACATTTATAACCTCTGCAGGTCAGAAGATTAGTGGTAGGGGATTTTGTAGACTATCTCTCAGGTCACCTCTGCAATATGTATTTCTTAATCATGATTAGACTAAGGTTGTGGATTTGGAGAAGACCACAGAGATAAAGTGCCTTCTCTTATACCATAAAGAATCTACCTGATAGCAACTTGATTTATTACTGGTAGTGTTATTGATCAGTTGGTTAAGAATATAACAATGGTTGTCAGGTTTCTACACAGTAAAGTTATCCCTTTTTGCTTTCCATACTCTGTTCACTGGAATTGAGTTACTAAAGCCAAGCTACATTCTAGTGTAGAGAAATTAAGCTCTACCTACAAGAGGGAGAAGTATCAGAAGTGGATGGTTATTTTTTTATCTCACTGGAAGATATGCATATCATTTTGGGGCGAGGGAGAGAGAAATGGGGGGAGAGAGAGAGAGATCAATTGGTTGCTTCCCGCAGGTGCCATGACTGGAAACTGAAGCTGCAATCTAGGCATATGTCCTGACTAGGGATCAAATCTGTAAACTTTTTGGTGCTCCAGATGACATTCCAACCAGTTTAGTCACCCATCTAGGGCTAGTGGACACTTTAAAACCAACACAGTAATTAATAAATGTGTGGAAAATGTAATCTGAGACTCTGCAATTATCTTCTTTCTATTCAAATGTTATTATTTTTAGCATTCATCAGTAGATATTGTCTACAGCAATTATTACTATGGAGTCATAAATGTTATTTATATTATCCCTCATTCTTGATACTTTTATTTTGGGAGTTCTTATAAGAAAGTTTTGTTTTCTTTTTCATAATTTTAAAATAAATTATTAAATTCAGTATTGATTTATGAATATTTAATGTATTATTCCAGTGACAATCTATTGATATCATTATTTATTCTGTTGTTTAAATTTTTCAGCTTTTGCCATTGAGAATCAGGGTGGCTCTCATATTTTTCGGACATAACCCTTTCATTTTCTTTTACTACCAGATACTCTTGATTTATTTGGAAGTTTTCAGCTCCACACTAGATTTAGCCATATCTCAGAGTCCTGATTATTTTATCGGAGAGTACTAATAATTGTGATGAAGGATATTTTGGTGCTAAGTGTGCTCTCTGCAACTGATTGCTGATTCTAGGTCCTCTCAGCAAACTGGGCTAAAAAATATGTGTATGGATAGTGTTGGCATGTGTATACAGCTGTTTCTATATTTACTTTGATATAAATATATATATATATATATATATATCAAATATATATATATTTCCTAATACCATCTGCTACTGGAATTCATGGAATTCACTGTAGTCTTCCTGTCTTGCTTATCTGTAACCTCTTTTTCTGACGTTAAGAATCATTACTGCCATTATCTTCATTTATTTGTTGTACCCTAGTAAACCTGTAGAGCAGTTTCAAAACTACTAATGCAGACCTCTCTGAGAAGTAGAAATTGTCAACCAAGTCAGTGTGTAAATCATTCCTTTCTTTTCCTTCCTTCCTTCTTCCTTCCTTCCTTCTTCCTTCTTCCTTCTTCCTTCCTTCCTTCCTTCCTTCCTTCCTTCCTTCCTTCCTTCCTTCCTTCCTTCCTTCCTTCCTTCCTTCTCTCTTTTCTTCCTTCTGCCTTACAGAGTTGGGACAGAGGTGTGTTTCCTGATGTCCATAGCCTGAGACTCAGGGATGACCTTCCCCAGTACCGCTGGCCTCATCCTGATGTAATGCTGGGCTCAGCACGTGTTCTTTCCCTGTCACAGAAGTAGACTTTTCCCCCTGGTCTCCTCCTCCAGCTGCAATAACTCCAGGTGGTATTTGGATCAATTTTCACCTGAAGATCAAGTCCCAGAAGGAAGCTAGGTAGACATGCCTGTGTGAGCTTTGACAGTGATCCCTATATTCCCCCCACTGCAGGGATTCTCATCAGTGCCCAAGAGCTACAGGCATGAAAGATGTACTCCTGGAAATCCAGCTGAGTTAATCTTGGGCAAAGTTTTAGTAGTGATAGATGTTCTCCATTCTCAACCAATATCTTGAGGGAGGTTTTGTGAGAATTATTTCTCATTCTCCCTGTGAGTTGTTAAAGAAAACATTCCATTGAAAACTTGTAAGAAACAGCAAGGTAGATTTTATTTAACACTATTGCAATAGGGGAGAGAAATGAAGCTCAACTGCACTAAAATGAAGGTTAGTTTTTAAACGTTGGAATACACTAGTGGAAACATACTGGAGGACATTAGGGGGAAGGCCAACCAGGTGATTATGCCATCTGTGTTTGCCAATCATTGCTTATCCAAGGAAGGTACCTACCCCCAGACAGACAGTGAGAGACAGGGCCCTTTTTTGTCAATGATTACATTTCAAAGAGTGAGCTGACAGGGCCTTGAGAAAGACCTGGGCTGTAGAAGAATTATATCTCAAAGGAGGAGACAAATAATATTTCAAGTTTTCTGAAGTAAATATTCTAAGAAAAAAAAAAGACAGGGTCTTGTAGTAGGGAAGAAACCCACCCAAAGTCCTGGTTATTTCCTGGCCACAAAGCCTGTAAGGGGGACATAAACATGTTTGTATTTGTATAAAAACCTAGAAGTGCCTCTCTCTCTGTAGATTTTGGTTTCGTTGTTCACCACATAACATCACTTCTCAGATGGATTCAGGAAGTCTTAACTGCAGTCGTACAGCTCATTTTCCTAGGTGTAAGGGCAGGAGAGTTGATCTTACCCATTCTTGACATCTCTGAGGTAAAATCAGAAGTATGGTGTGGGGAATGACTGAGGTCAGGGGGAGTGGTGCGGGGTAAATGCAGACAACTGTACTTGAATAACAATAAAATAATTTTAAAAAATGTTAAGATGTAAACAACAGCTTATTCTTTTTCATTTTTTAATTTTAACTGTGTATTTTTCCATTACCATTTAGTCCCCTTATGCTCTCCTCCCACCAACGATCACCACCCTGTTGTCTATGCCCATGAGTCCTTTTTCCTTTTTGCTTGATCCCTCCACCTCCTAACGTTTCTCACCCCCTCTTACCTGTCATCCTGTTCTCTATGAGTCTCTCTCTATTTTGCTTGTTAGTTCAGTTTGTTCTTTGTATTTCCTGTATGATTGTAATCATATGGTATTTGTCTTCCTCTGACTGGCTTATTTCACTTAGCATAATGTTCTCCAGGTCCATCTATACTGTCACAAAGGGTAAAAACTTTTTTATGGCTAAGTAGTATTCCATTATGTAAATGTCCCATAGTTGTTTTATCCACTCATAGTTGTTTTATCTACTGGTGGACATGTGGCTGCTTCCATATCTTTGCTATTGTAAATAATGCTACAACAAACATAAATGTGCTTATGGCCTTTCTAATTAGTGATTTGGATTCCTTCAGATATATTCTCAGAAGTGGGATCACTGGGTCAAAAGGAAGATTTATTATTAATTTTTTGAGGTATCTCCATAATGCTTCCCACAGTAGCTGCATCAGTCTGCATTCCCATCAACAGTGTAAAAGGGTTCTCCTTTCTCCACATCCTCACCAGCACTAGCAATATTCCATTGTATATACCTCCCCAGACAAAGGAAACAAAAGAAAAAATATGCAAATGGAGCTACATCCAACTAAAAAGCTTTTGCACAGAAAAGGAAAACATCAACAAAATAAAAAAAGACAACTCACAGAATCAGAGAATGTATTCACTGGTACATCTGATAAGGGGTTAATATCCAAAATTTATAATGAACTTATAAAACTCAACACCAAAAATACAAACAACCCAATTAAAAATAAATGGACAAAGGATCAGAACAGACATTTCTCCAAAGAGGACATACAGATGGCCTATAGACATGAAAAGATGTTCAACATTTCACTAATCATCAGAAAAATGCAAATTAGAACCACAATGAGATACCATCTCACACACGTCAGAATGGCTATCATCAATAAATCAACAATAGCTTATTATTTTAATTGTAACATCTGAACATACAAAATTGAATCTATCATCTCCCTTTCATACAAGAAGACTGTTTAGTGTGAGTGCTTAAATGTACTTGTTAAATTGATATATTTATACACCAGAACATCAGTTATAATGGGCTTTATATAAGAAAAAAAGAGTGCACACTACTCATCATATAAATATATATGCACACACTGTGTCAAAGAAGGTTTAAGTGCTTTCTTATGCATCCTATGTCTAATTTATGACTACAGCTTCTTGCTCCAAGTATCAGACTCTTTCCTCCACATCCACTTATGATAATAATTTAATTTCTCTCAAATGTGTTTCCATATGCTATTTATTATTTTGATGCTTGCATTTATTCAATAAGCAAATGGAATAGAACACTGAGTTAGCAGTAAACATAGATAGCTATGTAGGTGTAATAAAAATAGATTTTTTAATGTGAAAAATATTTTGTCTTTTTATTCTTAAGAAATTTTAACTTTTTTATATCTAGTTAAAAACCAAATTGTCCCTGATTTTCCACTGAGTTTCCTTTTCAAATCATGGATTAAAATTAATGGACATGCCAACAATCTTTAATTATTTAAATGCTAAAATTTTTTTTCTGAAACTTGCTTTTGATATTTTTCCATTACAGATATATACCTGCATATTTATTTATAAATGCTTTGTAAAAATAGTTAATTTTCTATCTACTTTTATTAACTATCAAGAAGATGCAAAATATAAAATAAAATTCATAAAGGCCAATATGCAGGAAAGTCGTGTGTTTTTTTATTGTTTGCATATGACAAGCTCAAGAAGCATTATTATCCATTAATGAATTTGAGATCTGATTTCCAATATGGCACAAGCTGGATATTTTATTAAGATCTCTAGGTATTTACAATATATAATATGTTAATACGTTTAAGTCTCTTTGCCTTATAAAGACATTTTCCTGATGTATTAAAAGATGATTATTTTCTAGGCATAGAAAAGAGAATGTATGAAAACAACAATGTAAAAAAAATCAAGCAATAAATGCTAATTATCTGAGCCTCTGGAGAAGCAATAGTACCAGGACTTAATGGTAAGAATAAGGAAACTGATTAATATTACAGAATTGCAATTAATTAAACTAAAAGGTAGAAAACTCTAAAAGTTTTTTTTTTTCCTTATCAACCAACTAACCACAAATGCATATGAATTAGCAGATTCTATTTATATATATTGGCCTTTCTTTGTTCTGCACATTAATTGCTTTGAGAAACTGTCCAGGGATTTGGATTTTTATTACTCTAGAAAAAAACAATAAAAATCTAAAAGTAATTTTTATATTTTGAAGTATTAATGGCATTGAGTTTACAGTTCCCAAGATTATTCAAACCTGCTCAGTTTTATGAGTGTTGCACAAAGTTGTTTCTGCATTGTATTCTTCCAAGAATCTACTCAAAGCAAAAAGAACAATAGGAATGCAAAGCAACTCGGCTTTCTTTCCTGACAAAGAAATTTGAAAGCCTCGACAGTATTAAGTAAGGAGGGAATTTCAAAGTCAGTGAAGAAGGGTCAGAATAAGGGCACACAATCAGAGAGTCTGTAGTTACAAGTTTCAGACTATTTTGACACAATGCATTTCTTGAAATACAAGTTTCAATTCAAGGAAAGGAAACGATTCTTTGTTAGGAAAGTAAGTAGACTGTACTGACAGTAACTACATTAAGTCTTGATTATAATTGCAAAATAACAAAAGAATAATAGCTAAGAAAAGAAAGCATTTAAATTCACTACTGTTTCAGGGAGTGTTGAGTCACTTAACTGGTTTATTTGTTTACATAATTGTGATCATTAATATGTATAGGTCTATTTCCATCTTAATACTTTGTGTTATTTCTAGCATGCCTTTTTCTCCTTTTTCACTTTCTCCGATTTGCCTTTTATATTTGCTATATTTTTGTCTAAATTTTGTTCTTTTTTAAAATTTTTATTTTAATTGTTGTTCTTGCACAGTTTTCTGTCTTTTACTCCCACACCAGCCCACCATTCCAGCCCTCCCCACCTCCCTCCCATTTCCACCCCCCCCATAGTTTTTGTCCATGTGTCCTTATACTTGTTCCTGTAAACTCTTCCCCTTTTCCCCTGAAATTCCCTCCCCTATCCCCTCTGGTGACTGTCAGCCTGTTCTCAATTTCCATGTCTTTGGTTATATTATGCTTGTTTGTTTGTTTTGTTGATTAGCTTCCTGTTAAAGGTGAGATCATATGGTATTTGTCTTTCACTGCCTGGCTTATTTCACTTAGCATGATGCTCTCCAGTTCCATCCATGCTGTTGCAAAAGGTATGAGCTCCTTCTTTCTTTCTGCTGCATAGAATTCCATTGTGTAAATGTACCAGTTTTTTTCTTTTGATGATATACTTATAAATTGTACACATGTTAAAGCTAGTATTACAACATGAAATATTAGAAAACAGGATATTTAACTTAAATTTTCCTCACCTTTATTTTCCATTTTATTACTGCTTAAACTTGGTTATTTCTTGTTTTATTAATGTCTTCAATACATATTTGTATTGTCCAGTTATTTCTTTTTTTTTTTAAGATTTTATTTATTTATTTTTAGAGAGGGGGAAGGGAGGGAGAAAGAGAGAAAAACATCAATGTGTGGTTGCCTCTCATGTGACCCCCACTGGGGCTCCTGGCCTGCAACCCAGGCATGTGCCCTGACTGGGAATCGAACGGGCGACCCTTTGGTTCGCAGCTCACGCTCAATCCACTGAGCTACACCAGCCAGGGCCAGTTATTTCTTTAATGATAATCTTTTTGCTTAACATTTTTTTCAATATTTTTAAATTTGTATTTCTTCTTCTAATTTCTTTCTCTCATAAATCTATCCTTACTAGTTCTGTTTGTAACTTTAGTAGCAAAAGTTCTGTTTGTCTTGTTTCTTTGTTTTTACTATTGGAGATAGTTGAGCTAGATACAAAAGTGCAATATAACTGTATTTTATCTCAGTCTTTGGAAGATACCATTCTCTCAGCTTTATCATTTTGTTGTTATTAGTAACAAGTCTTTCTTACTCTAATTATTTGTTCTTAATAGGTAACCTATTTTCCCCTTTTGGTTACTTTTAACATCTTAAAATCTGTCTCTAATATTTTTTATTTTATTACATATTTGTATGATTTCATTTTTATGGATTTTTTTGTTGTTTGCAGTATTCAATTTCAACTAGGATATCTATCAATTCCAGAAAATTATAATTATATATATAAATATTATTTTTTCTTTTTATAAATTTTCTTCCTACTTTCTTTTTCTATATTTTCTAAACAACCCCCACTGGAGTTTCTAATTCTATCATCATGTTCCTTATTTCTTTTTATAAAATAATTTATAAGTCAGTGTTATATTCTATTTTCTGCGAATATATTTTCATTGATAATTTTAACCATGTCTAATTAATGCTTTGACTGCCTACTGCATTTTATTTTTAAGTGAACTATTTGGTTACATATATATTGTGGTTATTTACTATTTCAGATTCAAAAGAATCTGCTTACCTATTTTGAATTACTTATATAAAATTGTAAAATTTCAAATCTTATTTCTTGTATTATTGACTCTATGTATTTTAAAACTAATATATATATTTTGTGTGTGAAATTAATTTTATAACAGCTTTTTAAATTAATTTCATTACATATTTCTACACAACAAATTCTATATTGAAATAGATTTTAAACAATTTTTACAAAATATATGGATTTTTCATTTTCTTTCTTTCTTCCTCTTTCTCTTTCTTTCTTCCTTCTGCTATGTTCCATTGGGTTTTTAATAGCCTAGAATTGATTGTCAAAATAATTACTCAGTTTGGGAATTTTTTTATACCTATGTTTTAATATACATTTGGACTGTATGCCAATATATGACACATTTGGGGGTTGTTAATTCCTAACCTGTTTTTAATGTGTACATGTATGTGTTTGTTATGCTTTGTTGCATGCTGTGACTGACTGACTGTAGCTTTTGAGGACCTATATTATGTCATTCCTTCATTCATTCACTAAAGCTTTGTTCCTCTTTTTCAATTAGTGAAAAGCTTCTAGAGCTTTTAGTTATGCCATGGTTTTAATCTTGACTACCCTTAAGCTTGTTAAGGGCCAAACACAATGTCCTGACTTCCTATCTGTCTCAAATTCCAGTTATTGGTCATTAACATGGCACCCAAGCCATTATACCACATTGGACTATGGCCTGTTGTCTCGGGATTTGTCTTCTTCATCCAATCAGTTTTGTGATGCATTCAATCTCTACTCTAGCAACAGAGGAGTCCTTCAACTCACAATTTTTACATATTTTAATGACTACCTACTTTATTCAGGCTGTGATGTTTCCAGAATTGGAAGCCACTGATATACATATATATTTTTTTATAAGTATGTAAATATTTTTAAAAGCCTGAAACAACATTGAATTTAACTTTTCAATATCATGACTAGATTTGGCTATATGATATTCCTTTTTTTTTGTTTTTCTATTCATAATTATAAACTATATTGAAAAATTTTTGTCATTATTAAAGCATGTTCAATACTTTTCACACCAGCTGGTTAAAAGGCTTATCAATCTTTTTGTTCTGGCTTCATCTATGCTTAGAATTTGAATATTATGCTTAAATGACAAAATTGAGTGATTATAGAATTATTTCTTGGGACTGACTGTAAATTTAGTCAAGCTTTCCAGGATTTATCACATATAAATGCTACACTAAATCTTGCACCTGTCTTCTATTACAAATTAGTAAAATAAGACATTTTAAGATGACATCCATAGAAAAGTGACACATATTTTTAAATTTTCAGTTCTGTAATACTGTTTTACCAATTACAGAAAACTTGGGGAGGAAAGAGTTTATTATAGAAGTAGTGAAAAGCTTAATGAGTTTGAATTTCTTAAATTAAATTTTTTATTAATGTATTTTATTTAAAACTAGAAAACACATGTAAAAATATGTGGAAACTTGCAATTTTTAAGTGTCTACCTTAACATCAGAAATTTTGGAGAGTGTAATGTTGTTCTTGAGATTTTTGGCATAAAAGATACTAAAGTCATTTTCTTCTTTTCAGCATTACTCCATTTCTACTCATAGCTCAGCACATTAGCTTGTCAGGAGAAATCATCACCTAGCAGATCCAAATATGTTTATAACATTTTTATGGGCTCCCTCTAATGGATGCATGCCATCAAGAAAAACCATTTTGATATAATTTTTATGCAGCACAATAATGTTTCATAGTCTATATGAGATTTTCCATTTACAAGGGTTAGAGAAATTTACATATAAAGTGAGATAGTTCAAAAAGTGCCACATCATTAAGATAAAGCATAGCACAATATACCCATTAGTTTAAGATTCTGTTGCATTTCTTTAGTTAAGCAATTTTTGCATGCCATCTCATTTCCACAGATAAACACAGGAAAACAAGGAGCCATTTATCTGATTATTTGAGATACACTGGCTTGTTTTTTAAGATATTCTTTTGTTTTCACTAATGTTCCTAGAGCTGTTATCGGCTGTTCCTGAAAGCTTCTCTGCTCTCAATGCATTCAGACCATGGAGCATATGGCACTCTCTGAAAGATATCCTTTTGCAAAGAGTCATAACCTTGAAGGTTCTTGTGATTTTTTTATTGCTCTGTCCACATGTAATGATATTTATATGAGAATTGACCCAGAGATGACACTGGACTCAGTCTTCTTACTGCTTCAGCACAGTGACAAACCAGGATAACCGGAAATCCAGTTGTTCCTTACTCATTACTCTCAAAACATTTCCATCTCAAAAAAATTAGTTAAGAACAATTTACTCAGGCATGTTTTTTATGCCACAGTTCCTTTAAGGGATCATGGGGACCCTAAAGCCAACGTCCATGGTGACTGCATGGAACAAGAGTCTGGGTCTGGTCTCTGGACTGTCGCATTGTTTGCACCTGAGATCAGTCTGGTCACATTTAGTCCTGCTGATATCTCTACATGGACAAGTCACTGAAGAAAATGTTCAGTGTAGATGTGTCCCTCCTTTTCTAGGTTAACTCAAACTATCAGTTTCCTAAGTACTGCCATGCATGCTTTAAATTATTGTAATCTATCGTGCAGTGATTTTATGCAATGCTTACCTGTTTACTAATGGGCCATGTCTTCTTTCTTTCCCCTTCTTTGTCACTCCCTATTCATTATCCTCCTTCTCTCCCTCATGCTTTATTTTTTCTCTTCTTTCAATCCCAATCCAGTGGACTCTATTTCTTCTTAAAATATATAGTGTCATGGGCACTCCACGTTTATCTACATATGATGTTTATATAAATTAGATCATGTAATGGTTAGATAGTATGGATTGGTTGAGAACCACTTACATGCTCAGGATCCCTGAAATATTTATTTACCTTATTAATTGTATTAATTCATGAGGCATGTGTTCATATGGAACAGAGAGGTTAGTTGAGAGTGGATTAAACCTCAAAAACCTTTTTATGTTTTAAATGTAAGGGTCAGTGGTGAATAATTCCTGCCTCAACATCCTTCAGCGTGTATGTGGCTTCCCCTTTGTATGCGTAGTTGGATACTGCGGCTCTGGGCACTGCAGCGATTTTGGAGGCAGAGGGAATAACTGAAGAGGGTAAAGCCCTAAGTGCCGCCTGTATCAGGAAAGCAAACGTAGTTTCCAGAAATCTCTAGCAGAATTTGGCTTATTGTTTCACTATGAAGGGCTATGCCATAACGTTACGGTGGCTGCAAGGGATGAGAGGAGACATTAAAACGTGGCTCTCTGGACTTCAGTAGCTGTTTTTGAAAATGAATGGATAGACAACTTGCCTAATGGCCATGGAACCGGCTTCTTTGCAGAACATATGTATCATTGTAGGGACACAATTTAACAAATGAAATTAGAAGTTCAGTATGTCCTTTTAAAAACAAGCTAGACACAATATAGATAAGATTTTCATATTGGATGCACAGAAATAAGGGGGGGAAACTAAATGGATAATGGAGAAAAGAGAGGTAAGAAACTTGTGAGACATAAAAAAGAATCAAAAATATATTAAATACGTATAATTTAAGTAAAAATGTTTTAGAAAACACTAGCTACAAGGTTTTCATAACTCGTGACATGTATTTATCCCAATATTCCTGAAGTGCAATGAATGGATAAAATGAAAATTACAGTTAGGTACATCATAATGAAGCTGATGAAATTTTAAAAAAATGAAGAAAAACATTATGCATAGAAACATTTATTAAGAGAGCATGAAAATTGAAATATATAGAATATACATTATAAAAACACCAATAAAAATGTATCTTTGCATATGTACTAAGATTCAACAGAGTAACCTTTAGGTTAAGAAAATTCTAGTGCTAAAGAAAGCCAAAGCATATTTATACTTAATTTTATAATATAAAGTATCTACAACAATGCTACATATATGGTAAATTTTTAATACAGGGTAAAGCAAAGGTAGGGTTACAGTTGTTCATATGAAAAATTATGTAATAATTAATAAATAATTATACAAAAATAAACTGGTTTGCATACTCATAACTGTAAACTTGAGTTTGCCCCACCTTGTATTTGCTCTATCTGTTCTCAGTATATAGCACATAAACTAAAGGAAAAAATCATGCATCTTTGTGGGCCTACTCAACTTATTTTGCTCAAAAAGTAACCAGTAATATACTTGTGATGAAAATTCTCACTTTTACTTCTAAGTGTAATCTAAAGTAATCCACTGCACCAAGTGGATAAATATAGAGTTACATACATACTGAAATAATATTTTTATTGACCTCAAACAAAAACCATATAAACAATATTAATAACTAATAATATAGGGTAAATAAGCAAATTCTATAATTTTAATATAGCCACACAAGAGAGACTCTAAAGCAATAAAGAAAATGTCTCTAAAATACATTTGAAGATTTATATGTATGGTCTGTGTCTACGTATAATTTGTATATGCATATGGAAGTATACATCAAATATGTAGCAATTATTTATGAGTAGCTGGAATGGAAACTCTTTGAGAATGATAAAGAAATAATCTTTATTTTTCTTCTTATTCCCTTTGTAACTTTGTGCAATTTTGGTTTGTTTTATATTTGGGTATGCATGTGTGCAGGCATGCTTCAAAGAGCAGTTTTACTTTCACAGAAAAATAAAAAAATGTTTGTTTTTAAAATATCATGCACATGGTAAAAAGGTGTTCCACAACATTTGAATTACCAGGATAAGTATAATTTCTGGATTTCAATGAATTGGCTTATCCATTTTGGATAGAATTCTACACAAAGCATACGGCACTACTTCCTACAGCATTATGAAATTACAACTGTATTTTGCCAAAAGATGCCAGATGGCCACAATGTACCAATTGCTCATGTTGACTATTGTGCCACATTTCAGGCTTGGAATAGGCTGAAATATGGTGCAAAATATCACAAATGCCAGAACAGATTGTTAGAAGACACTGGCCATTATGAACTCTCAGGCATCTCCATTATCTTTATTACACTAGATGTTAAAAAATAAAATAAAATAAACAAACAAACAAAATAAAAACCAGTTCTAGGCCTTAGAAGGAATGAGCATCATTTAACATATATTATGCAGCCTCCAGTATTCTCAGATGGCATTTATGTAATCCTACTGTTGGTGCTGACATCTGCACTGATCTTCTATAGGAAACCATATTTATGTGATTTATTTGGACTTCAGTTTTCCTTCTTAGGTTACCATTAAACTTAAATTTTAAAAAATCATTTATAATTATTTTTACATGCTCGACTCCCTACTTTTATATGAAATAAACAAATCATATATTTATGGCAATTTAAATTTTAAGACTTTTCATTAATTTAAGTGCATGAAAATGTAGGAGAAATAGTTTTTCATAGTACCCATCTCCTCTTCTTAAATATCTGGTACAAGGGATGCATATGAAGAAGCGAATTCCCTCAAAATGGATCTGAACCAGGGTTTGCAACTTGCCAATCATCATTTTCCAGTATGTGCTATGTATGGTAAGTCACAGGGATGTGAATCAGATTGCAAGGCGTTAGCTGAAAAACCAAATCCAAGCTGCCCACAGCTGCCCTGTTCTATACCATACCACTCTCCCTCACCTTACACTCAGGCTTGCTTCTCTTGGAAGGCTTTACTTTCCACACCCCGTACTTTAAAACAATACCAAGTGATATTCCTCTTGCATGTTCGCTAGGCTCCTATATCTATAGTGTTCATCTCTTTTACATGTTTGATTTTGAAACTTCAAGTTAATATTTGCTTGGCTCCTTTTTCTCTCATTGTATGTATTCAAACAGTATATTTTGTACAGTCAAGTGTTTTGCATAATGTTTAAAATCAAATAAAAATAATATATACATATACATGTATGTACATATGTATGAAGTACCAATAATTCTTTAAATTCTATAAAATGCAAAGTATAAGTTCCAAATAATATGTTATGTAAAATATTGATGTCAATAATATACACGTATTCTAAGATTCATAAGATACTTGTCATTTAGACTTCATAAAATGCTTCATTTTCTTTTGTTTTCACTCTCTATTTTTTGGGGGGGGTGGAAGAAGTTACTTATGGACCATCTGCATTTATTTTATATTTCAAAAGTTGCATCTTTAAATCAATTCTAATAACTCATGATAAAATGTATGTCCTGAACTCTTGAGTTGTATTTTTCTTTGAGAAATTAAAACAGATTTAGCTAATTTTAAGGATACTTTATTAATATTTTTATTTTCAAATTTTGTGCAAAATTCATAAATTTAATACTTCCACTTTATAATTAAATTAATTTTAGTATTTTCATACTTTGGTAAGAATATATTACCAATTTAAAAACATTGCTTAATAAATTCTAAATTTTTGTTGTAGTTTTGATTTGAATTTTCCTGGTGATAGATGATTTTATGCTTCTTTTTATATAACTGTTCATCATTTTTATGTATTCCTTTAAAAAATGTCTGGGTCTTTGCTCTTTTTTCTTTTTATTTATTTATTTATTTTTTGCTATTGAGTTGTGTGACATCCTTGTATATTTTGGATATGCATCCTTATTAAATAGAAAGTTTGCAAATATTTCTTCCATTTAATATGTTGCCTTTTCATCTTGATTGTTTCCTTTGCTGTATAGAAATTTTTTTCATCTGATGTAATCCTACTTGTCTATTTCCGTTTATGATGCCTGTGTTTTTGGTGTTATAACCAAAATATCATTGACCAAACTAATGTCAAAAAGTTTTTTACCTTTGTTTCCTTCTAGTATTTTTACTATTTCAGGTTTTATAGTTAAGTCTCTACTTTGTTTTTTATTGATTTTTGTAACTGGTATGAAGTAAGGATCCAGTTTATTCTTCCACATGTGGATATCCGGTTTTCCCAACACCATTTATTGAAGAGTCTATTCTATCCCCATTTTGTGTTCTTGCCACACAATGTTGAAGGTAAATTTACCATGCAAATGCATTTTTACATCTGAGTTATTTTTTCTGTCCCATTGTTCATGTCTGCTTTTATGCAAGCACCATACTGTTTTGATGTTATAGCTTTGTAATATGTTTTGAAATCAGAAAGTATAATGTCTCTAGCTTTGTTTATCTATCAAGATTTCCTTGAGTATGCAGGGTTCCTTGTGGCTTCACATGAATTTAAACATTGACTTTTATCTTTCTGTAATGACTGCTATTGAGATTTTGAAAAAAGTATTGCATTGAATCTGTAGATTGTTTTCAGTAATACAAATATTTTGTAAATATTAACTTTTCTACAAAAACTACATGCCTTTTGACTTATCTATGTATAATATCTTTCACAAATTTTTAAAAATGTTTAGTGAACAAATCTTTTACCGTATAGTTAAAATTATTCCTCTGTTATTGGTATGTCAAATGGAATTTTTCTTAAATTCCTTTTTGGATAGTTGTTGTTTGCATATAGGAATGTGAGTCATTTTTGTAGGTTAATTTTATACCCAATAATTTTACTAAATTCATTTATTACTTCTAGCAGTTATTTTGTTAGGTTTTTATGGGTTTTCTACTTATATAATTATGTAATTTGCAGACAGAAGCAATGTTACAGAGGCATTTATTTCCAATGTGGATGCCTTTCATTTCTTCCTCTCTCCTCCCCGAGTTTCTCTGGGTAAGATTTCCACTATTAAGTGAAGTAAAAAATGCAAGAATGGACATCCTTGACTTGTGAAGGACCTTAGAGAAAATGCTTTTACTTTTTTTTCCATTGATTATTGTGTTTAGCTACAGGCTTTTCATGCACATTTTCATTGTGTTGACATATGTTCCTTTTATACTTTTTTTTGTTGTTGAGAGGTGTTTAAAAAATAATGAATTGATGGTATATTTTTGTCAAATGCTATTTCTGCATCTGTGGAGATAATCATGTAGGTTACTTTTCTTTTATTCTGTTAACCTAATATATGAAATGTACCATTTCTTAAAAGAGTGCTCCAGCACTCTTCCAAATGTTTGCTTCCAATCTTGACAGCACTTACCTAAACGTTAAGGCTAATAGTGATGTTACAGAATAAAAATTAAACAACAATTTAATCAATGTAAGTGAAATCATTAAAGGACATAATTCAATGGAAATGATGATGCAGAAATAGTACATGTTTGGGCGGTTTCAGCCAGAATGGCTGCTACCTGGCCAGAAGTGGTCTTTAAGTTTGGCTAAGTTGGGGGAGTGTTACAATGAGCTAAAAATTACTTGAAGTTGATAAAATTTTAAAAGTTGGTAAAATAGAGAACCTGAAACATCATTAAGTGGGTAACCTTTACACATGCCAATTGTATAATTTAGTTATTTTTGTTATTTTAAAAATTTTGTTAATTACAGTTGCCTGCATTTACCCCCACCGTTCCCCCCACCCCAGACATCCCCACCTTCTTCCCTTGCTTCCACCCCCCATCCTTGGTTTGGTCCATGTGTCCTTTATAGTTATTCCTGAAAACCCTTCCCCCCATTATCCCCTCCCATTTCCCCTTTGGTTACTGTCAGATTGTCTATATATGGCTTTTTATATCACTTTTAAGCAGATATCTCTTACATTGCAAACAATGTAATTTGAAAGCCATGATTTGCTTTTCGTCTCTCAAAAATAAGTCAATGTTGCAGTAGATGCAGTAGTATTCTCCCCAGATACTCCAATGATACTGAAGACCCCCCTCCACCAGCCAGTGGGGCTGTTGGTGGATGCCAATTATAATCTAAATCATTCCTTATGAACTGTCTTCAAACCCTCACTAGGGCATCCTACAGCCCATAACTGTATGAGCTTATATTTATCACCAAAAATAAAGCAAGACTTATCTTCTATCTATATTGGATTAATTTTAAAACTGGAAAAAGCCAACAATAAAATACCTCCTCAAACAATTGAGGTAGAAATTCATATAAGATCACAAGCCAAACTTGAATTCAGTTATATCACTGGAGAGCATTAAAAATGCTTATTTTAGAAATATATGCAAAATAACAGATATTTTGATAACAGTTCTCAAACTTCATGTACATAGTAAGCAAAATATTAGCTGCTGCTGTACTAAAAAATAAGAAGACAAAAGATGTAATAGCACTTGAATAAAAATATAGACCCATTTATTGTCCCTTTACCCCAGAATTCACGTGTTTCGAGCTGCCAGCTTTAACATATCATGAACTCAATTCTAGAACCTGTTGGCAAAGCATCTGTATTCTTTTGCCCTTACACCAAAGAATTAAGAGAATTTGTAAAACTTAATTACAAGGCATTTTCTATTCACAGTCTGAAGTAATGCACAATTAAACATGAATTTATCATATTTACTGAAGCTTGCTTTGTTTATAACAAAATACAAAGAAGAAAAGTCTAATAACATATAAATTATGTCATTTCCTGCCTCATGCTCACAATTAATTGCCGGTAGCATTCTTTTCCCAAGGAGGATTGAGAAGTGCATGTGCATCTCAGAGGTCAAATTTAATTTCATCTTTAATTTTGTATAGGGAAACATAGTGTCCCACATCACTTAAAGTAATTTTAACTTCTTTACATTTTATTCTTCATGGCACGAAGCCACTCTGTTTTGTTCCCTGAATAGCTCACATGTTTAGTATTATTTAACAGCTTTATCTTCCTGACTTCTGCAATACTGGTTCAGTTGGTTCAGCTTTTGGGGAATTAATATAAAACTACATTTAAACTAAGTTTATTAATGAGGAAAATGATCAGCCTCAGGGGTTAATTAACCATGAATGCTTCAGTCATGCTCTGGATTTGCCTATACTTTTAATGAAGTATAATAGAACTTCATCAGTTAAGTCTTGTTGCATAAAACCACTCAGCACCTTGTGGCTTGTAACAACACTCATTTATGATTGATAATGCATGTGTTTGTGACTGGGGAATTTGCTGTTCTAAGCAGGTCTTAGCTGGGGCAGCTCAGCTATGGTGGCTCTGTTGCCCATCACTCTCCTGCTCCAGTATCCATGATCTTCTCCTGGTGATGTCAAATGAGCAAGCCAGTGAATGAAAAGACATGAGTCTTTTTCAGGTCTTGGCTTGGAATTGGTGCACTGGAAATTCAGCTACTCTCATATACCATTGTCCTTAGCAAGTCATGGGAAAAGCCCAATATCCAGGAATCTGCCTGCAGTGAGGCTATGACAAGACCATAGATGCAGGGAAGGGTAAAACTCAGAGTCAAGATTACAACCAACCACACATACACACACACAACAACAACAGAACAAACTATCTTTACCCTACTCTTATGACTTTAATTTGTTTATTTTTTAATGCTATAGCGAATAGAGAGGGCATTTACTGTACTGGTGTTAGTTACACATAGTATCATCTTAGCAGTGAAAAGCTCATTATGAACTAGTTCCTTCTCTTTGTTAAGAATATGAGCTACCTGAAACCTGGAATGTAGATACTTATTTTACTTTTAATGACCAAAGCAGAGATTGTGAAATATACAAAAATGTACTGGAATTCATTATCCATTCAATAAAGAGGATTTCCTGTTAGGTCAACATTCACAAGAATATGGGAACGCAAAGGACTCTGGAGTAGCTACTCTTGCTGTCACACACAGAATAGTCTAGGGAGATTGGCTTGGCATAAGCGATGTGGGGAGTGTAGGTACAGAGAGAGCAGGCAACTATTTAGTCATTTGAAGCATGATATAGTGAGAAAGGTAAGGTATGCATTTATCATATTTGGGTCTTAAAATTGTTAGAAACTTCTAATATTTTAATATCAAACTAAAGCAGTGATTTTCACCCAGTGTGCTATAAGAATTTTTAAAACATACAATACACTGACCTCTTTTCCCTTACGTTGTCAAATAAAACAATGACAGCAGCCAACCCAACAATACCTACCCAGTGCTAATTAATCAAAGTTTTACCTATTTTTCTTAGATTGGCAAAAAATATATTTTAGCGTGCCACAGAACTTCAGTATTAGTTTATGTGTGCCAGGAGATAAGAAGTGTTTAAAATCGCTGACCTAGAGGAAGATGAGTAATGTAGATGACTATAATAAGGAAGATCAGAGTTCACACTTTTATAGCAGTAGCACTGGGACAAGAGAGAAATGGACAGTTTGATCGTCATGGAAGATGAGAAAAACATCATGAGTTTGTAGGAGATTAGAAAAGAGAGGTGGAAGGGCGAGCATCAAGTATGGTCTCTGGTTTAAATGCAAATAACAATAAAGAAAATATCAAGAGAAAAGCAGATTTGTGTGAAGGTGTACAATGATGACGGGTTAGATGATAATTTCATATTTCTTAACAGATGCTCCAGAAGACATTTTCGTAAGCCACTAGATATATGAACCTGGAACTTATAAGAGTAATTCAGGGTAAAAACATACATTCTGGGTCCATGTGCACAAAGGTGGTAGAAGCCAAAAAATGGGGTGCAGTGGAAGATTTATGCACCAATTGAGGGGAGAAGGGAAGATTGAGAAAATTCTGAGAACCATCAAGTTTCCAGGGACAGATAGAGGTGGCAGGTATGGTTCCTGAAAGAAATAGAGGGTAAACGTCAAGGATATGCTGATCTTTAACTTTCTTGTGCTTAGGTTTATTCATATGTCCTCTTGCCTCACATTCTGTTAAGATCAAAGAAAAAACCAAAAAGTTAACTTCCATTTCCTGGAACCAATTAGACCAATTTTTTAATTTACTTTTTGAATGACTTTAGCTCTCATAATTTTATTTATTTTGCTTGATAGTTATTAAGATAGGTACCCCCCAATACATGCAAAATTTTAGTCTCATTTAGTCAATGTGAAAACCATGAGCCTTTGGTGTAGGCACTAGAGCGGCTAGGGCCTCATTGTCTCTGACCAATAAATAGCTCACTACCTTTTGCTCAGGGTAAATTCTTTTTTTTTTTTTTTATTTTCAGCTTTATCGAAGTATAACTGACAAATAAATTGTATATGTTTAAAGTATACAATATGATGTTTTGATATATGTGTACATTGTGAAACTATCACCACAAACAAGTTAATTAACAAATCCATCACCTCCATAGTTAACTTTCATGTGTGTGTGTGTGTGAGGGCATTTAAGATCTACTCTCTTCAGAAATTACAACTCTGCACCACGGTATTATTAACTATAGTCATCATGTTGTACATTAGATCCTTAGAGCTCACTCATCACAGAAAATCTGCCCTTTATCCACATCCCTGACTTTCAGCCCCCAGAAACCAACACTTTACCCTTTTTCTATGAGTTCAACCTTTTACTGAATTCCACAAGAGTGAGGTCATACAAAATTGGTCTTTCTTTGTATGGCCTATTACATTTACCATAATGGCCTTCAATTTCATCCACATTATTGGAAATAAGATTTTCTTCTTTCTCATGACTCAATAATATTCCATTGTATCATGAAATATATGTAATTTCATGATATAATGAAATGACATTTTATTATATATTTACATTAAATTTTTTTATTCACTCATCCTTTGAGAGACACTTAGGTTGTTTCCATATCTTAGCTATTGTGAATAATGCTCCATTAAACATAGGAGTGCTAATATATCCAGAAGTGGGATTTCTGAATCACATGGTAGTTCTGTTTTTAAGTTTTTGAAGAATCATCATACAGTTCACCATAATGATTGTGCCTATTTACATTCTCACCAGCAGCGTACAAATATTTATTTTTTTCCTATATCATTGCAAACACTTAACTGTTGTCTTTCATAAAACAGCGGTCAAAGGTTAGTTGATTTTATATGTCTGGATTTTTTCTGAAATTTCTATTCTGTTCATAAATTAGGAGAATTAATATTTTTAAAATGTCTATATGACTCAAAGTGATTTATGGATTTCATGTAATCCGTATTAAAATTTGCAATGGATTTTTCTTTACAAAAATAGAAAAAAATACAATTCTAAAGTTTGTATGGAACCACAAAGGAGCCTGGGAAGCCAAAGCAGTCTTTAGAAAGAAGGACAAAGTTGGAAGCATCACACTCTCTGCCACATTCAGGGTAAATTCTAAACTTTGAAAGGCAACAGATTGCCACATGCTATTTTCGGGACTGGAACATAAAAAGTAATTGCTCTTAGGAATCACATGTCTTGTAATTCCTTCTGTTTTCATTTCTATTAGCTGTTGACTCTGTTGATTCTAGCTAAATTCCATATTGTATTTTACTCTGATAAATGATGGGATTTTTGGGGGGCACTCACAGTTATGTCATTCTGAGCATACTCAGTAGTGATACCATTCCATTCAAGGTCTAATCAGCTATGTACCAAATTTAGATACTGAGTGCAGAACTCCATCTATTGATAACTCCTTTACTACACTACAAATAATTAGCTAAAATCCATCTAAGATCAGATTAGTCATTCAGCAACAGATGAACCTCAGTTTTGTTTAAAAAATCATATAGTAATGGCATTACTTTCAAATAATGTAAATTTTCCTTAGGATGCAACCTAATGGGTTTCCTAACTGATTTTAATTGTTGAGGACCATACCTGATTTTTCTTCCCTTTACTGCTACAGTTCATCCCAGCATTTTTATTACCTACTGTAGTCTCATTGTCAATCCTAGAAAAAATATTTAATATCAGTATCTTCTAGTTCCAATCTTTAGTTTGCATCCATGCATATTGTTCTACCAGACCCACAGAGCTCTGTCCAAGTCTGAAGTTAGGCTATTCTAATGCCCACTCTTGGACACTCCAAATGACCCCACTAAACAGAAGAGGGACCTACTTACTGAAGTGCCACAAATAAAAACACTTTTTAACTTCATTTTTTTCTTATCATGGTTTTTCTACCTATATGGAAGAGCTCTAAATTTTTAATTTGATATGGTATAAAATTTTCGTTCCTTAACTCATACCTGCTGCATCAACTCTGGGATCAGAAGGATATTTTCTTAAAAACTCCTTCCAACCAACCTCCCAAGGGAGGATGTTGTATCTTTTTTCTTATTCACAGACCTAATAGAAAGAAATATTATCTGCTCTGCTGCAAATTTCAACCATTACCTGAACTTTCTAATCATAAGTAATACTTAGTGAGTGCCTTCCATTTTCCAGGTACCCTTCTTATTATTTTACATGATCTACCCAATTAAATTCTCACAATAGCTCTATATATTTGGCACGGTCTTTCCCTCAATTTTATAGAATTACTTGAAGCACATAAAAGTTAAATCACTTGCTAAATGTAATGAAGTTAATAGTCGGTGAAACCAGAATTCGAAACAGATTTCACCTTCTTAAATAATGTGTAATGGTGCCTCTTCCTACATTTAAACAAAATATTTTTGGCATCAATTACTTCAAGATCTTACAAAAATCACACTTCTCAGGCTGTGAGCGTGTGTCTCCTCTTTATCACTTTAAATTGGGCCAATACTCAGTTTTAAGGCATGAATCCTATATCCTTTTCATGTCTTTCAATTTTTACAAGATAATTGAGATATGTTTTAGGTTCTTTTCAGTTTATCAAGTTAATTTATTTCTGAGCAAGGTTTTCAGGTGGAGACCTCCTAGGCCCTTTGATCGGATCAGTGTAGTGCCATGCACGTATTGTATGTTCGATCATACAAATGTTAACAGAATGTTACAGAAATACCACTTGCTTATATTCCTAATTTAACGTTAATACAAAACTATTACTTGTCTTCATAGCGGTTAATAAAAAGATTTTAAAAATCATATAGAGAGAGTCATGAGAAACTATTTATTGAAGCATTTAAAGATGGGGATAGAAGAATAATGGAAATGTCAGAAAAGTTATTTTCATTGCTAGAAAATTATTCACTTACTTTATCAGATATGTACTATATACTTACTACACCCATTTACCTGTCACTGTGCTTCAGTGGGCATCCAGAGATCCAAGGAGTAAGGATATCATCATGTGGTGGTAATCAAGTTGCCATTATGCTCTGCTCCTATGGGAGGAGCCAGTTTACCACATTTGGCCAAATGCTTTTGATAATATTGCTTTGAATTTATTTTTCTCTGATGAGAAAATGAAAAGGAATATATATTTTATATATATAAATAGTCTACCCAGGAGGCATCCAGCCATGCACTATGAAAAATAGAGATATTTATTGGAGAAGATACATGATACAAGATACAAGAAATATGGTACATAGGACAATGACACCTCAGTCGCCTTCAAAGTAGTCATCTTGGGACCTCACACAGTTCTCCCAATCGTCATCAACTGCCCTGTCATATTTTCCTGAATCTCGATGGTCTGATATCTCTCCCCTTTCAAAAGTGATTTTAGTTTTGGGAAAAGCCAGAAGTCACAGGGCACCAAATCAGGTCTGTAGAGGGGCTGAGTCACCTGGGTGAATTGATGTTTCACAAAAAAGCTCTGCACAAAACAAGACTGCATGAGTGGGCACATTGTCATGATGAAGCTGCCAATCACTAGTTGCCAAAAGCTGTGGCTTTCTGAATCATCCAAATAATTTTTGGGTAGGAATGTTCAAGTTTAATGCAAAATTTGATGCAGATTTGTTGCTCTGCTCACTCAGTCATTTTGAATGTGATGACCACACAGCACACATGCTCACTCAGTGGTATCTATCACCCCCGCTGACTTGTACAGTGAATTTGTCACTGTTCATGCAAGTGTATTCTAGTGCACTCTCCTTGGCTGCCAAGTTATATCGATGCTGCACAAACCTTTCTCATTGTATTAACAATGGCTGGACCTTTTCCAGACAGACCTCTCTACATAAAGATTCAGAGGTAAAAATTTGTTTTTGGTTTGAATATTTGTTCAATTTGAATATTGTTCTTCATAAATGTATACTGCACTTTCTTCTTACATTTTCTAACTTCCAGGATTTATAATGTGTTTATGAAATAATTTCTCCTAATTATATATCCTCATTGTTATTTTCAATATTTTGAAAGCAATATAACCTATTTTGTAAAACATACAAAGATAAACAAATAATTACATTATTTATTTTTATAAATAATAATAAATCAGTTGTTTCATGTGTACAGAGGATAAAGGAACCAAAAGGGGGTTAGCATTGGAGAAATTAGAGTAAAGAGGAGACAAATAAAAAATGTTCAAAGTGTACTAAAATAAAATGTTGATCTCATTATGAGATATGCACAATGTATATGTAGATTATATATATATAATATATTTGAAGTTTCAAGTGTATTTGAATTTATATGTACCTTAACTATGGCTGCATTTTCAAGAATGTGTCAGAAAAATATAAGGATTACATTTTAGTAAGATTATATCTATATCTATCTATATATATATTTAAAAACATGGAAGTATATATGTAGTTCAAGGTCATTTCATGTCATAGTAATTTGAATGTGAGAGTGGGGTAGGCATGGCAGGGGAGGGCAATGGGGAAATAAGGACAACTATAAATGAACAATAATAATTTTTTTAAATATATTTTATTGATTATGCTATTACAGTTGTCCTATTTCTCCCCCATCTTCCCCCCACCCTGCACACCCTCTCCCACCCACATTCCCCCCTTTAGTTCATGTCCATGTGTCATAAGTTCTTTAGCTTCTACATTTCCCATACTATTCTTGCCCTCCCCCTGTCTATTTTATACCCACTATCTATGCTACTCATTTTCTGTACCTTCCCCCCCCCCTCCTCCCACTCCCATGTTGCTAACTCTCCATGTAATATCCATTTCTGTGGTTCTGTTCCTGTTCTAGCTGTTTGCTTAGTTTGCTTTTGTTTTAGGTGTGGTTGTTAATAGCTGTGAGTTTGCTGTCTTTTTACTGCCCTATTTTTGATCTTCTTTTTCTTAGATAAGTCCCTTTAACATTTCATATAATAAGAGCTTGGTGATGATGAACTCCTTGAAGTTGACCTTATCTGAGAAGCGCTTTATCTGTCCTTCCATTCTAAATGACAGCTTTGCTGGATAGAGCAATCTTGGATGTACGTCCCTGCTTTTCAAGATTTCAAATATTTCTTTCCAGCCCCTTCTTGCCTGTAAGGTCTGTTTTGAGAAATCAGCTGACAGTCTGATGGGAACTCCCTTGTAGGTGACTGTCCCCTTATCCCTTGCTGCTTCTAGAATTCTCTCCTTCATTTGAATCTTGGCTAATGTAATTACGATGTGCCTTGGTGTGTTCCTCCTTGGGTCCAACTTCTTTGGGACTCTCTGAGCTTCCTGGACGTCCTGGTAGTCTATTTCCTTTGCCATATTGGGGAAGTTCTCCTTTATTATTTGTTCAAATAAGTTTTCTACTTGTTGCTCTTCTTCTTCCCCTTCTGGGACCCCTATAATTCGGATGTTGGGATGTTTAACGATGCCCCGGAGGTTCCTAACCCTCTCCTCATTTTTTTGAATTCTTGTTTCTTCCTCGTTTTCTGTTTGGTTGTTAGTTTCTTCCTTCTGGTCCACTCCATTGATTTGAGTCCCAGTTTTCCTTCCATCTCTATCGGTTCCCCATGAGTCTTCTTTCATTTCACGTATTGTAGCCTGCATTTTTTCATCTAATTTGTGAGCAAAATCAACCAATTCTGTGAGCATTTTGATGACCAGTGCTTTGAACTGTGCATCTGATAGGTTGGCTATCTCTTCATGGCTTAGAGGTATTGACTCTGGTGTTTTCATTTTTTCTCCAGTTTGAGCCATTTTTGGTGGGGTTTTTTTGTTGTTGTTGTTGTTTTGTTTTGGTTTGGTTTTAGTCTGGTCGCAGCTATTACGTATGAGGGGTGGAGCCTTAGGTGTTCCTCAGGGCGGGGCAGCCCAGTCCCTGGGTTGTGACGATTTAGGTGGGGGCGGGGTCGGAGAGGGAAGAATGGCGCCTGTTCCGCTCTCTCCTGGACTCCGGTCCCTTCTGCTGCTTCCCCTTCGCCTGGATTATCTGCTCATGCTCGCGTGCTGGTACGTAGCACGGAGTGGAGCCTCAGGCGCTCCCCAGAGTGGGGCAGCCCAGTCTCTGGGTTGTGACACTGTTTGTGGGGGTGGGGTCTGAGAGGGAACAATGGCGCCTGCTCCACTCTCTCCTGGATTCAGTCCCTTCCGCCACTTCCCCTCTGCCTGGACTGTATGCGTGCGAGAATGTGGGACCACCTGGTCAGCCAGCCGCCTTGTGCAGCCTCACTGGGTCTGCGCAGTTGCCCCTCTGTGCACCCTCTGGGGTCCGCCAGCTGCTGCCTGTGCACCTGGGAACTGCCAGCCGCTGCTGCTTGCATTCCTGGGTCCGCACCTCCACTTTTTCCTGCCGCGACACCGCCCCTCTTACCGGTCTGGATGAATGGTTGTTGGACTTCCGTACAGTTCAGTTTTCTATGAGTTCTGGTTGTTTTCTTGTTTCTAAATATTTGTTGTCCTTAATTTTGGTTGTGAGAGGAGGCACAGTGTGTCCGCCTACGCCTCCATCATGGCCGGAAGTCAACAATAATAATTTTTAATGAAATCCTATAACATACACAGATATTATAGTGTATTTTTATATCAATCATATAATGAGACAGCTTTCTTCATATGAAGACAATGCCTGGAGAGAACTTAGCTGTGATCGTCAGTAAATCACAGCTGGGTGAATGCATGCATTGTTCTGAAAGGGGTCTGAGTAGTTCACCAAATCATTCACTTCTGTCAATTCCTAGCACTTCTTGGATGCCTGTCTGTATAGAATCAGTTCATCTCATCTAAGAATAGTTCCTTCAGGTGTCTAGATAGCCTCTTACACATACATGGCTAAAGAGACAATTCCAGCCCCTCCCGTGAAGCGTGCCCTGAGCCTAAACTAATAATCCTCATTGTCTCCCTCTTCTACTACCCTTTGTAGATCCCTTGTCTTTCAGTTAGTACCCAACCCTGGAAGGTCTCTCTGTACCCTTGGTCACTATGCCCTTCCTGCCAGTGACTGTGGCACATATTCAGTGACTGTCAAAATAGGACAGGGCATATCAGAGCCATCCTAGGAAACTAATTGGTATCATATTCTGCTCCTCCTTTTCTTTGTATAACAACAGCTCTATCTTGTTCTGTTGATCAGTATCTATTTATGTTAATAGGTTCTTTTTTCTGAGACTCTTGGTTTTCCAATATTTGTCATGCCAGTCTGACATTTAAATATCATTTGGTATGGCCATCTCTTTCCCAAGGTTTCAAGATCTGTTGTGACAGTTTTGTTGTCATCTCCCAGGATCCTTATAACAGTGTTAAATACTGGATTACAGCATCAACTTTCCTTTACAAAACATTTAAATAATATTTGGTCTACGTGGACTTGGTCTCACAAGAAGAGCGAATATGCTCACTCAGTGGGAACCACGTAATTAAAAAACCCAAACACCATGAAGTCCAGTGATTTTTAAATGATCTTGAGTCCTAGAGTGGAGGAAGAGAAAGATGATTATTTATATCTTATTCCTGTTATGGTAAAGAGAGTTTTTTGTTTGTGTTTTTCTAGCCTACAATGTCATTAGGGATATAGCTTGAGGGGAAGTATCTGATTGTAATTTGCTGCTTTACAAAGAATTAAGAATTTCTCAACTTTGATCTTTTTAAAATTTATTATTACTTTTGAAGATGTTGTTATTCATGTGCCCTGCCACATTGCCAGAACTGAAGATTAACCCGGTCACTTTCTCATATGATTATTGCTAAATCAATATTAATGTGTCCTTAGATAAAGTTAATAAAAGATAAAGCTAATAAAAATTATTAGAAGTTTATTTTATCCTGCATATATTCATACCACTGTAAGACTATACTTTGAAATAAAGTCTTATTTGGAGTAGAGAATTGAAAATGTTATGATTTTAATCCACATAATTAATTCACAAAAATGTTTTCTTGTTATATGAGAGATTAAGCAATAATCTGTTTTTATTACAAGAATTTACTGACAGTTTACATTTAATAGAATTGTATCCTCCCTGAGTTTGTAGCAATAGCTTTTAAAAATGGTACAGAGTTTATTTTACTGAGAAATAAAATTTCTTAAATCCAACTTTGGGTTATAATTATTTATGTGTGACCATGTTAGGGAATTAATAAACAGAGTGGTTTCGAGTTAAGTCAAATACTAATAATTCTTAACACAATTGATATAGTGATTAATTACCATGTGTCAGGAATTATATATTGCATTGAGTAAACAGACATGAGAAACCCAAAGCCAAACCCTGAACTGATAAAACAATTAAATGTTAGATTGTTTTTTTTTTCAATGTAATATGAACATCATTCATTTCTCCCAAATCAAGATGAGAATGCTGTGATTTCCTAAATAATCTGTGTAACCCCATCACAGAGAGTGCATTCTGCTTGAAGTTCTGCTGTGTGAGTCATGCAGAAATGAGGCCTGAGATTGTTAAATGTCCTCTGCCTAATAGTACCTAAAACAGTATGTCACCTCAAATGCAAAGAAAATTAGAATTTCACAAGTTTGCCTCTCTGACCCCTCTGTAGAAGACTGAAGACAGGTATTAACACTGTATTTATATACCTTTGATATTTATTTTTGTTCCTGTGAAAGAGGAAGAATAGAATGAAAGGAAAGAACAAAAGAAGGGAGAGAGGGAGGGGGGAAGAAGGGAGGAAAGTAGGGGCTCATTATTTAATGGTTTCGGCACTGATTATACTCAAAATAAATTGACTCAGTCCGTTAGTTAAACGCATTGAATGAAGAAAGACCCTAGTTGTCTCCTGGCTGGCGTAGCTCAGTGGATTGAGCGCGGGCTGCGAACCAAGGGGTCGCAGGTTCGATTCCCAGTCAGGGCACATGCCTGGGTTGCAGGCCAGGCCCCTAGTGGGGGCCATGTGAGAGGCAACCGCACATTGATGTTTCTCTCCCTCTCTTTCTCCCTCCCTTCCCCTCTCTAAAAATAAATAAATAAAATCTTTAAAAAAAAAAAAGAAAGACCCTAGTTGTTTAGAAAAATTAAATATTTAATAAACGAATAAACTAGCAAAGAATCTGAAAAGGGGGGATTCAATTTTGATTCTTTCTCCATATATATGATTTATAACTAGCAGTCCCGGGGAAAAATCTAGTTGATGACTATAGCATATTAATTTTCAAAACTATCATTTAAGAATAGTCATATTATAGCACAGGTACCTTAAATGACAGTAATTTTTGTGTGAGTGTGCTCATTTTAAATCAAATTTATTGAGGTGACATTGTTAATAAGATGATATAGCTTCCAAGTACATGATTCTATGATATGTTATCTGTATGTTGCATGTGGGTTTAAAGCATGAGGGCAGTTGTTGCAAAAACAGCAATTGCTGCACTGTTTCCACAGCATTTGAAGCAACCACATTCGACTGATATACTTGTAACATACAGCAGAGGGCTCTACTAGTATTGACCATAGAATTGAACATTCTATTACCAATTTGAGCAAATATAGAAACAGATATTTATTCAATGCAATATTGTAAAATAAAAATAAAACAAGAAGGAGAACGGTAGTTATCATTTGAATTGCAAAGTTTGTTCAAGTGCAGTTCACTGTTTCATCTTTCTTTCTTTCTTTCTTTCTTTCTTTCTTTCTTTCTTTCTTTCTTTCCTTTTTCTTTCTTCCTTCTTTTTTGATTAAGAATTACATTAAGTCTGCTCAGGTTTGTTGCTTTGAGAGTATTACTATATGAACATTATATAGATCTGGAAATTTGTGATAAAAGAGGTTATCAATTCTTTGCTAAATCATTTTGGCAATAAGGCCTTCAAGAGCATCATTATTATAATAAAAATAAGAAATAATGTTGCTCTTAGAGCAGATAAAATTATAGTTTGTAAATAAAACATAATTATTGAAAAGTTGATATGTATAAGGCAATAGCTAACCTCTGAATCGAGACACTTACAAATAAAAAGTGTCTTCTCTCACTGAGTATAAATGATACAAAAGAAGGAAAAATAATTATGTGGGGCAGAATAAAGCAAGTGTAATAAAAGAGATGAAACTTCAGCAAGATGCTAGAGCAGTTCAAATCAGAAGGTTCTTATAAATTGTTTACTGAGGGGAGTGAAGGGGATAAATAAAGGCAAGGAGCTTTTTAGGCAGGTCATTAAGTTCTACCACGCACAGCATTAGTGCAAACAGAGAATATGCAGGGAGTTACAGATGCTCAGTCTGACAGAGAAGTAGTTTTCAAAAAGGTGGTAAAAATCATACAGGCTTTGTGCATCACAGTGGATTAATTTAATCAAGAAGCTATAAATGTCACGATTAACAGTTGTACTTAAAAATCAGGTAAGCTTCATTATGGCCCCTATTAAAACCAGAAGACTCAAAATCCTGCATATGCCAACTATTTTAAAGTCATTAGGTAGCCATAGACACAAATTGCCGCATATCTAAGTTCAGTAAGTACTGATAGTATTATACGTGCAAGAATTGCTGCTGGAATATAAATATTTCTTTTTTGTTATACCATTGTTTTATTTTGCACATCAAATTAAATCTATATAGTTGGTAAAATATACTTCTCATAGTATATAGGAGTTATTTTTATTTTAGTTTTTATTTTTATTTGAATTGTTGTTCTTATACAGCTTTCTGTCTTTTACTCACATCCCAGCCCACAACCCAAGTCCTCCCCACCTCTCTCCCATTTCCACCCCACCTAGTTTTTGTCCATGTGTCCTTTATGCTTGTTCCTGTAAACCCTTCCCCTTTTCCCCTGAAATTCCCTCCCCTTCCTCTCTGGTCACTGTCAGCCTGTTCTCAATTTCAGTGTCTTTGGTTATAGTATGCTTGTTTGTTTGTTTTGTTGATTAGGTTCCTGTTAAAGGTGAGATCATATGGTATTTTTCTTTCACTGCCTTGCTTATTTCACTTAGCATAATGCTCTCCTTGGATCCTATACATTATGACAACTGTTTAAGTATTTTAAACTTTGCCATAGTGGCATAATATTATACAGTAAACCTCATGCACATTCAAGAAGTTTCTAATGTGTTTTTTCCTAAAATACATGATGGATTTCTAGTAGAGAGAGTAAAATAAGAGCCCTCCGAATGTAGTATTGCCTAAGTTTCAACAAGAAAATTCCATGGAATTTTATTCCATTTAAATTCATTATAATTACTAATATATTTTATAAAACTAATTGCACTGTGCTTTCAGCCAATCAACTTATTGGCTCTATTAGCAAGTTTTTTGTTTTGTTTGCTTTTTTTCCATATCTTAGACCTTATAAATGAACTGCCTTTCCCTACAGCAAACTGGACCTGTAGGATCCCTGACCAATTTCTAAGATTCCATAGTGGTATAAATCTTCAGTACTCCTTCCTAGATGCCAGTAAAGGCCTCGCCAGTGTTTTTGATGACTGGAGTGAGGGGGGTGGGGGAACTTCATAGCTTGGAAGCAAATGCTGTCAAATTATGAGTTACTTTGTAAACTTTGCAAACTCTTGGAGAATAGCTGCCTGTAGTGCCCTGATTTTCTTTTTCATTTAGCAGCAGCACTTTGTGTTGATTTAATCACCCAGCATAGCTTGTACATCGGACATTCTTTTGGATGCCAGTTTTGATGTGCTCCCCACCATAACTAGGTGTAAGTCCTTGCCTTTCATGACGTTGAATACTTCTTTCCAGCCTGTTCTTGCTTGCAACATTTCTTTTGATAAGTAAGTTGATAGAGTTATGCTGGCACCCCTATGATTTGGATGTTAGAACGTTTAAAGCTGTCCTGGGGTACAAAGCATCTCATTTTTTTGAATTCTTGTTTCTTCATTCTGTTCCAGTTGAATGTTAATTTCTTCCTTGTGTTCCAAATCATTGATTTGAGCACTGGTTTCCTTCCCTTCACTATTGGTTCCCTATATACTTTCCTTTATTTCACTTTGCATTGCATTCATTTCTTCCTCTATTTTACATCTATACTCAATAATTTCTATGAGCATCCTGATCACCAGCGTTTTGAACTATGCATCTGGTAGGTAGGCTATCTTCTCATCATTTAGTTCTTTTTCTGGAGTTTTGATCTGTTCTTTCATCTGGGCCATATTTTTGTCTCAGTGTGCCTGATACATAGTAAGGGCAGAGCCTTACGTATTCACCAGGGTGGGGCAACCCACATTGTGGCATTGTGTGGGGGGCAGGGGTCAGAAAGGGAACAATACCACTTGGCTGGCTTTCGGTTACTTCCCTTGCTACCCACAAGCAAATTTTGTCCTTATGGTGCTCATTCCTGAGTGGGTGGGCTTCTGAATGTTCTAGGACCCTGTGGGTCTCTCTAAGGAACTCTGCTGTGAGGCTGGGAGTTTCTCCCACTGCAGCAATCCCCACAAGTTTTTACAGTCAAAGATTTTGGAGGCTTTATTTCCCCACACTGGAACTGTGGGTTGTGTGGTTGGTCTCACTCCCCGGTTGTTCTTCTTGGCTTATCCACATGCAAATGTGGGATCCCTGGTCCTCCAGTCACCATCTTGCTACAAGAGAGTCCTCTTTGCCCCAGCTGCCCATCTCCACCCCTCCTACCAGTCTGGATGAATGTTTCTTTAACTCCTTGGTTTGTGGACTTCCACACAGTTCAATTTTCTGACATTTCTGACTATTTTTTTGCTTTTACATTTGTTGTTGTCCTTCTTTTGGTTGTGCAAGGAAGCAAAATGTACCTACCTATGCCACCATCTTGGCTGGAAATTCTCTAAAATAACTTCTTTTAAAACTAAGAACAACTAAAATAGTTTTAGGACTCTTTATAGCATTTTGTACATTTTAATTGGTCTTCTACCAGTTCTGAGTGGTTTGTATTACTGTACTCATTTTGAAAGTGAGAAAACTAAAGTGCAGACTTATCTTACTCATGGCACCAAATTAGAAATCCGTAGAGCTGACACTCTCAGTGTAGGTAGTTTGCTTGATTACCTGCTGGAATTGTACAGTGTGTCATTCTAGTTTTAATCATGTAGAACAAATAAGCAGTAATGTTCATCCACATGTGAGATAATTTTCTCAATACTTCATTCTTAATACAAATATTTTGGTTAGTATTATTCAACTGTTCATTTATACCTCTGTGCTAAAGACAAAGAAACTAATTGCAGTATAATATGGTATTTAATAACATAGTATTTTTATGCTACCCTTTTAAGAAAAATAATGTAAGAATAATCCAACCTACTTCCAACCAGAATTTAACATATTAAATATGAACTTTCTTCCATATTTAATACAGTAACATTTTAATAATTGGACTGCATTATGTTTTCCAATCTGAAATATTTGAAATGTGCAAAGAAAAGACCATGAGATGAACAAACTGCTAGGCTTGGAATTTTGCATTCTTATTTATTTGTTCTATTTTTGAAATGATTTAGAAACAACCACGCAAGGATTCTTGGTCTGTACATATGCTTTATGACAGATGAATAAGCATACATTTTGTCATTGGCGTGGCTGCTACTTTAATAAGCTCTCTCAGTGGCAGGCTTTTATAACCTTGGGTAAAGTAAAACTATCTTTTGGAGCACACTAAAATCTATAGTAAGATTATATCAGTAGGGAAGGTGATACTGACTGAAGCAACACAGTGAGATTAATTTGTGATGTCCATAACATTTGCCACTTAAGTCTTCACGTAATTGATTGATGGCACTAACGAGTGGCTCCATGAACCTACCTCCATGTACATATCCCTATTGGAGCTCTTGGAAACATACACACCAACAGTAGAAAAGATGAACAGGACAGCAATAAAATTAGAAAAGTATAAAGAAGAAAAGGAAGATTCGTAAAAGTCATCTTATTCCCTTTATATGACATTTATTTTTATAAATTACAGTGGTTTCTTTATTAAGGGTAAAATAATACAACACCTTTCTTTTCACTAAGAGTTCTAGATTTAAAAAAGTTCTTATTTAAGAATTTTTAAAGATTACTAGTGAATAGAGTTAATCAGTGTTGTTACAAATTAATACCTTTCTCCATCTTCTATAAAAGAAATAACAAAAATACTTAAAGTCTTGCTTCATAAATCAAATACTTAATAATTTGATGTTTGGATTGCTAAAATTGGACAAGTTCCCCTATTGATCCAACATGTATTACATACTTGTATCTCATAAGAATAGATGGCTGCATCCGTGAATCCCAGAACAATTGCCAGCGCCCATCCTCTGCTTTGCTTCCAGCACGTGGATGTAACCTGAGCGAGCTTCAGATTCCTCCCAGTAGCCTTCCCCTGAGCAGAACCATATATCATTCTTAGACCATTGTCTCCCACCAGATCTACAGAACCAATTTAGTGTTTCATGTGTGTTTTTTTCCAGTGGTTTTCCTGAGCCCTAAGAAAATAGTGCATCCATTCTGAAGTGAAAAGAATTTAAATTGTCAAAAGTAGGAAAATATCAAAACCTTTTCTTTTTTCATGTATTTCATATGTGCACTGAAATTCTCCCAACTTTAGTCTCCATTTTGTCCTGGAATCATATTAAAGTCTCTGTCTGATGATAAAGTAAAAAGCAGAGAGGCTTGATTTTCCAAAATATGAGTATAAAAAGAAGGAAACAAGATGTACCATAACTACAGATAAACTTAATAAACTAACATTAACCTCATTCTGTAGGAGAGCTAATACTCTTACCATTATCTCACATGAATATCCCATAATTAATTTATCAACACTCTTTTTGACATTGTCTTTAATTATAAAATAGCTAATAGTTAAATATTTGTACATTGTACATGCTTATGTTGGATTAATTAGAAAAAATATACAAGTAAAAAGTAAACTAATTTGGGATGCATATATACTAACTTTATACCTACTACTAAGTTTGCATCTGGAAATATTTACCCTTGGAAATATCATCAAAGACATTTTACTTCTACTTATTAAGGAACACTTATTTCTTCAGTCTATCTTTTTTTTTTTTTTTTTTTTTTTTTTTAGTCCAAGTTATTTCAATTTCTTCTATTTTAATTCTGGGTAAGTCTTCCTACTCCAAACAATCGCCTTGAACAAATGCATGTATTCGATATAAGATTAGAACATTTGCAACAGAGGCTTAAATGTATGTAATAAATCTTCTCTTCCTACTCCTTTTATAAGGATGAGAAAAACTTAAAAAGGCTTTCTCTTGTGCTATAAGTACATGTGAAGACATCAACTTGATTGCTTTAACGTTCAGCAACTAGTGACTACATGGTTCTGAATGAGCCCCAGGGAAATTCAATTTTTAACCATAATCCAAACAAGTTCCTATTTGAACTAAAATTCTCTATTAGAGAATATAATGTCTCCTTAAGAATGCCTATTTGCAGGTAAGAAAAAGTTTGAGTTTATGTGTGTTATCTCAGCAGTGGCTAAGAAAACTGTTTTCACAAATCCATTTTTTTTTCTCTTTTGGCCAGAGGTGTGTGTCTTGAGTTCAGGGGGATGACCATCTTACTGTTCCAATGTTCTGAAATGTACAGAACATTATAATACTTCATAATGGGTCATATTAGAAATGTTTGGGGGGGATTTGGAAGCATCAATTGGGGTTTGGTAAAATTAACATCTTTGCATTATGTGTCATGGTAATGCAAATAAAATACACACTACTAAGAGATATATTAAATATGTGGTAGGGTTTTAAAATAATTGTTAGTAGTTTTAAAACAGCTTGGTTCCATTAACACACATTCATTGTATCAGCTTTTACAATGGAAATGGCCACTTGTAATTTTTGAGCATGAATTTTAATAATGGGCTCTTCAAATTGTGGATAAAGACTAAACCATATAATTTTTATATAAGTAAGTAAAGAAATTAAAACTGTCATTATACCATTTAAGAAATTAAAACAGATTAAATTAAAGTATTTTATAACTTATTTTCATGCAATGAACAACTGTTATGTTTTAATTCATTTCAAATAAATTTGAATCCCCTTAATGTATTCATTAAATCCATTTAAGTGCATTACTATCAAGAATTGCAAAATAATATGAACACTCAGTTTACAGCACACCTGTCTTGGCAGAGTTAGTAACCCTGGAAATAAATTTGGAAAATATTAAAAGGGACATTAGTTCCAAACAGATAAGACTTTCCATTTGAAACTAAATCAGCTAGGAAACCCCACTAGTGGCCACATTTCTTGAACTGTGTTTCATTCTCCCTGGTTCCTGGAACATGAACCCATCTGTAAACTCCAGGGGTCATTTGTCCAAAATACCCTTGGAATAAATGTCCCAGGGTTGGGGGTGGGGAGGGTTTCCTTGGCTGCAGTCAGCATATAGTCAAATGGTCTTACATGCCAAATCTAGTTCACATGTTTTCTGATCCTGGGCTCCTGGGACACAGTGTCAGACTATATTCTGCCAGAACCACAGACTGAGGACTCTCCACAAGGTGGCTTGTACCTGAAAGCAGCATACTTAAGGGTTAACTGTTACCCCAGAACTCGCCAAACTTTCCTGAGACAGCTTGGATTTGTGATCTATGCAAAATATTGTCATATGCAGAGAATTACTTCTTAGTGAACAATTGTTGATTTTTGAAGAGACAAAAATAGTGTTTTAAAATGTATACTTGCCTCAAATCATTATATTATGTTTAAATAGGAGCTCATTTAATATCCTCCCCAAACACTATAAATTAGGTTATTTTTATTAAATCCCTTTTACAAAAAGGAAAACTGAGGCACAGAAAATTTAAGAAACTTGCCCAAAACAACAGAGCTAAGAAATTATCTCAGGTACCCCAGTGTCAGGGCTTATGGTCCTGGAGTCTAGCTTCTGCTGCCTCTTTATTTCAACCAAAAGAATTAAGTGTCGGGGGGCAGAGAGGCAGAGAGGAAATCTGTTAAAGAGAGCTGAAGAAATTGATACTCCACAAGGACAACTAGAGGAGGAAACATATACCAGACATTGCTGTTTCCAATTGCAGCCCAATCTCACCCCATATTTTATAAACAATGTACATAGCAGAAAATAATCACATTTTGCCTCATTTTTCCTAAAAAACATTTATAATCATTCCCCCATTGTGCCTTGTTTTTAGCCTTTCTCAAATCTTTATCACTTAGTGCCCAACTCATTTGTTGTTGTTTTTTTTCCAATGTCAATTGGTGGACCAATCAGGTACTTGTTATATACTTATATTCATAAGCCTTGATCAACTTCTCGAGTACTTAAACTGGACATCATCCGCAAAGAGTCATACTGGGCCAAACAGAGATTGAGTGAACCACTGGCACAGAACGGTTCACCTCTCATGCACTGCCTAATAAAGATGTGTAGGCCTAAACCTGGTTATGTGTAGGCATACGTTACTAATTTGCAGTGTGATCCATTTGTAGTTTCTTCTTCATTCTTCATTATTACTGGGAGCTTAATGATTTAGCTCAAAAAGTTTTAGAGTTGACAAGTAAATGATATATTAAATCAAACTTTCTTGTAGCTTAAATGATCTGCTAAATGTGCAAACACAGAGTTTCCTAGAATAGGTATTAATCCTACTTAATCCATCAAAATTACATATTTAGTATTCTGTTCTGATTTAATGTCTTTTCCTTAACAAGGAGATTAAAGATTCTTCTTATGCTTACCATTAAATAATGTCATAGTTATAAATGAGAAGAGCATCCCTGCCTTCTGGAGTCTTCAACTGCAAGATAAAGTTAGAGATATAAAAATGTATCGATTACTATATCAGAGATATAATGTAAAAGTAATGTAATTATGAGATATTACCAAATATTTCATCCACTTTTCTAATAATTGCTTGAGTATCAGTTTCTGAGTACACTATAAAAACATTAAAAAAGTAAAAATATTACCAAAAAATTAGGTATTGTCATCTTCATTAATTGACATGAAATAATGATCACTATGAACAGAAACCAAATTTACATTCTAATGGGAAGCCAATAATCTAGAAAATAAACAGTGAACAGATAGATTTATATGAGAGTTAAGTGAGGTTTTCTAATTGTGGTAAGAACACATGAGATCTGCCTTTTTAACAAAAATTTTAAGTGTACAATGCAGTATTTTTAATTAAAGCTATATATCAGATCGCTAGAACTTACCTTGTGTAACTGAAACATCTTATCCATGGAATGGCGAATCTCCCTCTCCTGCCCCCTCAGCCCCTGGCAGGTACCATTCTAGCCTCAGTTTACATGAATTCAACATGCTTAGATACCTCAGAAGAATGAAACCATATGGCATTCGTCCTGGGACTAGCTTATTTCAGTTAGCATAAGATCTTCCAGATTCATGCAAGTTGCCACATATGGTAGGATTTCCGTCCTCTGTAAGTCTGAATAATATTCCACTGTGACTTTTAAAGGGGGCTTACAAATTCAAAGTAGTAATGGAATACATAAACAATAATATAGAAATGCATTCTATTTTGTTTTTATTGTTGGCAATTTGTTTTGCATACAGTTGAATATCTGTGACAGATCTTCAAAAATGGATTAAAAATTGACTGTACAATAGTCCCCTTCATCTGCAGAGAATATCTTCCAAGAACTCCAGTGAGTGCTTGAAGCTGGAAAGTACTGAATCCAACATAATATATTTTCTCTTATACATACATTCCTTTCCACTTAAAAAAAAAAAAAAAAAAAAAGAACTTTGTGAATTCTCTTTGGCATATCTGAATTGCCAATATCACTATTGTTGTGCTTTGTGGCCATTACGAAGTAAAATAAGGGTTACTGGAACACAGACACTGAGATTCTCCAAATGTCAATATGATCACAGAGGCAGCAACTAAGTGACCAAAGGACAAGGAGGGTATAAGGGTGGAGACAAAGGACAAAGCAATGCTTCATCACCCATGTGGGGTGGACAAGACTGCATGAGATTTCATGACACTTTTCAGAATTGCACACAATTTAAAATGTATGAATTGCTTATTTCTACTTTTTTATTTAATATTTTAGGGCCACAGTTGACCATAGTTAGCTGAAACAATGGAAAGGGAAACACTGATAATGTGGGTCAACTGTACTCACTATGCAGAATATAGAGCCCTCTTGTGGCCACGGCCAAGTGAAATCAGGACAGTGTTAGTGTGTTTCTGTGTGTTTTCTTCAGCCACTTTCATTTGAACAGACACTAGAAAAAGGGTTGGTGTTAATGAGGATTAAGGCTTTTCCATGTAACATCAAAACACAAGTAAGGGCCCTGAATGGTGTGGTTCAGTGGATTGAGCACCAGCCTGTGAATCAAAGGTTCCCAGGTTTGATTCCCAGTCAGGGCACATGCCTGGGTTGCAGGCCAGGTGCCCAGGAGGGGATGCTTGAGAAGAAAACCACACATTGATGTTTCTCTCCCTCTCTTTCTCCCTCCCTTCCCCTCTCTAAAAATGAATAGACAAAATCTTTTTTAAAAAAGCAAGTAAAGGGTACTATTACCAACAAAAATGGGCATATGGCTGCCCATCACCACCAAAGGCAAACACTAGAGACAAAGGCTGGTGAGAAAAAGAGATTTTCCCCTCAGATTCTGGATAATATGGGAGAAGGGGAGCTTCCTGTCTCAAAGCTCATCTCCTCTGCAAAACCAGGATAAAACCCAGCCATCCCCAGCAAGACCCGAACAAAAGGCAGTTACCAGAGTTCCTGCTCCATTTCTAAGTACTGTCCTTGGGATCCCAAGGGCTCTGTTAAGTGGTCATCCAGGTATCTTAGCTTGTTCCCAGTTGCTGTCTGGCTTCAGAATCCCTCCTGGAGTTCGCATGTGGAGCCTGCACTGCTATTGGCCATGAGGCTTCTAGGGCTGCAAGGTTTGGTGCTCCCAGGCTGGAGATCATGTGAACGCGCCTGTGAATGTTCCACCAGGTTGGCATGATAGAGAGACTCCCTCCCGGAGGACATGGGCAGTGTGACTGCTAAGGACATGTGGCCCTTGTAGAGCACAGGCAAGTGTACTGTCCAAGTGTTTGTTCTGAGCAGCAAGTGACAAACAAAAGAGAGAAAGTGTTTCTTTGTTCCCCTAGGTTTGTATTAGCTAGAAGATCTAAGACATAGCAGGTAGTTACACAGAATGACAGATTAACTTCCTAAACTTTTGTATGTTTGGGTGGGTCCACCTCCTATCCAATCCTGTCTTTCCCCTGGCTAGACTGACAGGACTCTTTGATCCAGCACCTCCTCCTACTGTCATCTTGCCCAGAGGTTGGAGAAACTCCCCTGTGCTACATCATCTCTGAGCCCTCCCATGTACTAGTCCTCTGCTTACAACAAGTTGAGTACACTTGTGGTCCACCAAAGGATACCCCTAAATAAAGGGACCCTGGAACACGGCATGGCCTCTCAGGCAGCTCTGATGGGAGTCTCGGCAGTGAGGTGTGACATACGCAGCCAGGAGCAGGATCTGCCCCAGGGTGGTACATCGGCAAGACACACACTTGGTTACATGGGCACGCAGCCTCAGCCATGGGACCTGGCACTGCCTTGCCATGGCTCCAGATGGTTTGCCACCTTCCCAGAGAACTTTCTTTTTCCCTACCCTCAGCCCACACCCTGCAGTCTGGACTGGCTATCTGTCTGTGTCAGTACCAGAAGTGACAAAGTTTTAAAGGGAGAAAGATTCTATGGTGTCCATGATATTTGATCTTTGAAAGACTAGAAATTAGTACACAAGGGACAGATTTGCAAAAATGAGTTGAAAGCCTGAGAAGGGAAAGATTGAACTTGCTCACAAATCAAATGCGAATGACCCCTGGACAAGGAATATGAAATTGAAATTCATCCCCAGAAATCTTTATTTTGCCCTCTGATTTCCTTTTTTTAAAAGATATTATCTATTTATTTTCAGACAGGGAGGAATGGAGGGAGGAAGAGAGGAAGAGAAACATCAATGTGTGGTTGCCTCTTGTGTGCCCCCAACTGGGGACCTGGCCAGCAACCCAGGCCCGTGCCCTGACTGGGAATTGAACCAGCGACCCTTTGGTTTGCAAGCCAGGGCTCAGTCCACTGAGCCACACCAGCCAGGGCTGGTTTATTTTTCTTTTTCTATAGCATTCATTATCAATTTACTATCATGAGTAATATTTACAGAGTGGGGCAAAAGTAGATTTATACGTGTGCATACCTAAAACAGAGGTTATTCTTGTATTCTAACTTATAAATTATTGTATTTCCATAGGGGCAACTGCAAAACCACTTTTGCCCTACTGTTTTAATAAACACTATCTCAATCCCCTCACTCCCTAGGAATACCAGCAAAATACTTTTTATCTCCTTTCCCCCAACAATGTTTTGTTCAAGAGTTCCAAGAATATAACACTCACTGCGATCATGCTACTTGTCATAATATTAGCTAATAGAACTAATGGTTGCATTTTGTTCTAAGATAAGCGGAGAAGCTGTGATTTGGATTGTTGAGTTTATTAAATTGAGAATAGAATATGAATTCAATCTCTTCCCTAATCTATGCTAGTCAGGCATTTCTTTGGAGTTATGACGAGCGTTGAGGTTAAAAGAACAAAAAGGCCATTAAGACCTTAAGGACCTTTGAGATAGTGAAGTGCCTACAGAAGTCAGAAGAATGACCACTTCTCCTGTCACTGCAGATATTTTCTAATTGTGTTTACAGATAATGCCGGGCCCTCTTTGTTTTTATCAAATCATGCTTTGTTTTTGTTTTTGTTGTTGTTGCTGTTTTTTGTAAGCTCCTTCCAGAAGAGAATATCCCCATGTAAGGACAGTGAAATAATGGATATAATTATTTTTCTGAGCATTTATTCTTGGTTTTATTATCTTGCCTTTTTTTCTCATTTAGTTGGAATCAAGTTATTACCTCATAAAACAGCACAATGATACTCTTATGGCTGCTATTTTACAGAGTTTGTAGACTGGTATGCTATGTTATCAGACCTTGAATTTCAGTATTTGTAAAGTCAGTAATAAATATTTGTTAAACTAGGTGGTGGTGTGGAGCAAGAAATACTAAGCAACATAGACCACTCTGCCATATCACCTTGACTTTATTATATTCTGATGTAAAAATACATGGCTCAAACTTGAATTCTTGTGATTAGTTTTGGATGTTCAAATGAGTGACAATATAATTCAATAAACAGATTCATATTACATTATTAACACTGAGGAATCTTCTCTAGCTGGTGTAGCTCGGTGGATTGAGAGCCTGCCTGTGAGACAAAGGGTGGCTGGTTCGATTCCCAGTCAGGGCACAAGCCTGGGTTGTGGGCCAGGTCCTCAGTAGGGGACATGTGAGAAGCAACCACCCATTGATGTTTCCCTCTCTGTCTCCCTCCCTTCCCCTCTCTCTAAAAAGAAAATAAATAAAATATTTTTTAAAAACTTGAGGAATCTCTTTAATACCAATAGACAGCCTGTCCAGACTGCTGGGAGCGGCTGGGAGAGGGGGGATGGGAAAGCCTGCTGGGGACGTGGAGCTGGGTCATGGGATTGGCACCTGGGTGCCACTTGTTCCATGAGCCGCACCCCTTGGAGAGGAAGGCTGGAGATTCCAGCACTGAGGGCATAGCATGAGGCCATTCAATGACTTCACAAACCTCCCAGGGACATGGCAAGTTCATTGAGTTTTGCTTCCGCACATGAGCGTGCACTGCCTAGGTAACCATGCACGTGCCTTGCAGACACTCTCTACCCCTCCTGCTGAGGTCAACCATGAGAGGCCGTGAAGGATTTCCAGGGTTCCTCCCTCTCCAGGTGGGTATTGAATGCGTGCAACTTGCTTTATACAGGGATTAAGGCATGAGAGGCAGAGTTGAAGGCAAGCAACAGGATCTCCCTCATTGGCCATAATTATGGCAGGAGGAGGTTCTTACACTGAGCCTATACAAGGACAGTGAAATAATTGGATAAAGGTGCAAAAACCCTTCTCCTCCCTTCTGGTACCAGATTTTGGGTGAAATGAGGGGAAAGCAAGCACATGTGCCATAGAAGTCAAAATGGCAGTGAGGGGAGTTGCTGGACAAAAGAAGCCTGTCAGTCCAGTAAGGAGAAAGAAAGGATTGTTTGGGAGGTGGACCCACAAAAGTTTAGGAAGCTAATTGGTCATTCTGAGAAACCACCTGGTCCATCCCACACCCAAAACTAATACAAACTTAGGAGAACAAAGAATCTCTCTTGCTCATCACTTGCTACTCAGGACCTTCACTCAGAGTGTACACTGGCCTGTCCTCTTCATGGACCATGTGACCTTAGCAGTCACATTGCTCATGGCCTGCCGAAAGGAGTCTCTCTCTCTCTCTTGCCAATCCGGTGAAGCATTTGTCAGGGTGTTCCTGTACTCTCTACCCCAGGAGCATGAGGCCATGCTGCCTCAGCAGCCACATGGCCATGGCCATGCTGGCTCCACATGCAGCCTCCCAGAGGGAGCCTGCAACCAAGCAGCAGCTGATCAGAAGCTAGGCTACCTGGATGACCGTTTAGCAGCTATCTTGGGCTCCAAACAATGGTACTTCAAAACAGAGCAGAAACTCTGGCGACTGCTTTTTGTTTTGGTCTTGCTGCGGTTGGCTTGGTTTTGTCTTGGTTTGGGTAGATGAGATTTGAGATGGGAAGACCCCCATTCTCCTAGATCATTCATCATCTGAATAAAAACCTCTTTCTTTTTGCCCTGGCTGGTGTAGCTTAGTGAATTGAGTGCAGGACTGTGAGCCAAAAGGTCACTGGTTCGATTCCCAGTCAGGGCACATGCCTGGGTTGTAGGCCAGGTCCCCAGTAAGGGGCACAATAGAGACAAGCACACATTGATGTTTCTCTCTCCTCCTAACTTCTCCTCTATCTAAAAATAAATAAAATCTTAAAACACACACACATAAAACAAACCTCTTTCTTTTCTCACCAGTTTTTGTCTCTTAGTTTACTTTTTGTGGCAGTGCACAAAACCCCCATTTTTTGTTTGATAATATCTTGGCATCCAGGATTCCATTATCTTAAAACTAAAATTGAGAATATCATTATTATCAACACTAATTTTTTAGCACTGCTCTATTTGTTGGAGTTAGAAGATGAATCACAGACACCTAAATATTATGTGAGTGTTTTAAAGCAAATCTGAATTAAAATGTGTTAAATTTATGAAATACATGGAGTTTCCTCAAACATTATTTCATACTTCTGGGTTTTCAAGATGACTATTGGGATATTGTGACTTAGAAGAAATCTACATTTGGGGTTCCTCTAGTTTCTGGCACAGAGCTCCTCAACCCTTGGAATTTCCATAGTGTTGACTATGCTAGGTGTGTCTTTTGTTATGCTAATGAGGCAACTTTGGAGCCTCACATAAGAATGGGGCTGGTTTCCAGAAAAACAAACCGTGTCATTAGAGGGTTATGATTTACAGCCCCACGCTCTACATTTGGGAACTAATGAGGGGCTGGAGGCTGAATCACTTGCTATTAGTCAAGTGATTATGTAGTGATTATGTAATCACTTGCCATTGGCCGAGTGATTATGTATGATGTGGTCAGCATGATTATGTAATGAAACCTTAGTGAACACTCACAGAGTCTCCATGTTGGTGAACATGTGGAGATTTGGAGAAAATGGCATACCTGGACAGAGTGTGAACGTGCTGTGCCCTTTGCCCATACCTTGCCCTATGCATCTCTTTTATCTGATTTTCCTGAGCCATATTGTTCCATAAAAAGCTGGTGATTTAGTAAGTAAAATATTTCTGACTTCTATGAGCTGCCATAGCAAATTAATCAAGCCCAAGAAGTGGTAGTAAGAACCTCTAATCTAGAGTCAGTTGGTCAAAATTAAAGATTAAAAACCTGGCTTTTGTCCTCTGATGAGGGGTCCTGGAGCCTGCAACCTGTAGCTGTTACTCAGAAGCTCAGGCAATAACCTGGACTTGGGATTAGTGACTGAAGTTGGGGGAGGAAGGCGATCTTGTAGGACCAACCCCTCAACCTGTTGAATATGATGCTATCTCTGGGTACATAGTGTCAAAAAGAAGTTAAACTGTAGGACACCCAGTTGGTATCCCACATATTGCTTGGGTGTGTGTGGAGCCCCTGCCTGCCCCCATTGCATACCTGAACATTGGAAACTGGGTCTCAGAACATAAATAACTATATATTCAGTAATCTAGATACGTGAACATGTACATTACCTAAAATATTCTCATCATATTGTAGCTGTATTTACTGTGGGAGACTCTTGTGCGTGGTGGGGGCCCAAGTCCCACTCGGAGATGCAGAGGACTCACACCCGCAGATAGGTTCTCTTGTGGGAAATCAGGTTTGCAATGTGCCTAAGCCACTTTGAGTCTTGCTTTTGCTAAAACTCTCTCACCCTGGATTGGGATAGCAAGTGCTCATTGTAACTTCCTAAAATCCATGCTAAACCTTGCATGGACCAGTGTAACCTGTTCAATCACTTTTCTCTTTTCATTTGCTAATATCCTTCTTCCGTGATGTGATTGGGGCATTGGCTCCTTTGTTGTCTGTAAAAGGTAACCGCCTAAAGCGAACCTGTGCATAGTAAATGAGGACCATAATGTAATGGGAGAAGAAACACAATAAAGGTCTGTCATGGCAGAGGCCACAGCTTTTGCTCCCCTTGAGAGAAAAGCCATGCTGTCCCTTTTCCTCCACTGGACTTGGTAGTCCGTGTGTATGTCTCATTTCATCCATAATGACGCAGACACTGCGGGATGGTATCTGCATCAATTGACATAAGAACTCAGTAAAATATGCATCCCCATGATCGCATTACTTCCAGGACAAGCAAGTGCTATCTTCAAATCTTTCCCATAAGTGTTTTGTGTATATTTGCAAAGAGTGGATAAAACAATTTTAATGTGTGGATTTTTTGCTAGAATAGCAATCATTTGGGTATTTAAAGAATATATATCAGTAGCCACTATGGATTTATTGTGATCTGCAGTGGGAGCCTGAAGGCAGCATGTGAAAGATATTTGTGTGTTTTATTTTATAAATATTTAATTTTTTAAATTCAATAATGTTTGCATAAGTCTGTGCTATTTCTTCATGTGTCTGATTGTTAAAGAGACTCGTGCTATTATCACCAACTAGCTTATACGATATACTGAAGACAGAACAACATCAGTGCCTGTCTCAGTCATCGTAGACTGCCATGACAAATACCATGCACTGGTGCCTTGGATGATAGAAATTTATTTTCTCAAATTCTGAACATTTGAGATCAGGGTGCCCGCATGGTCAGTTTCTGGTGAGAACTCTCTTTCTGGCTTGCAGATGGCTGCCAGCTTGCTGTGCCTTTCCTGGCTTTTCCTTGGTATATGACATGCGGAGAGAGAGTGAGTTCTCTATCATTATTTATTATTGGCATACTAATCCTATCTGATCAGGACCCCACTCATTAATTACTTCCTTAGAGATCCTGCTTCCAAATGCAGACACACTTAGAGTTAAGGTGTCAACATATGAACTGGGGATGAGGGCCCAATCATATAAGGTCTACAACAATGCTAGGGTGTATCGTTTGATTATGGGATTAGGTACACAGGGATCATGTGGGAAAAACTCAGGTTATCTGTGGAACACACATAGAATGAATATTATACAGAGGGCTTCTTTTGCAATTTTAAGAAAAAATAGTAGCTATGCTGATAAATTGCCGTTGAAAATATATACTGTATCTAGTATGATACCCCATTTTCTGTTTGGATAATTGTCACAATTATTAAAATCTACTTATTCCATGTAAATATTGAATAGTATTGGTATATAATCATCTTTCAACATTACAAATAATCAAAAACATATTTATCTTTAATTTACTCCAAAACTCAAAGTTATTATGTTTAATGATATGTAAAACAAATTTTAAAACAATATGTAAAACTTTCTGATTTATAAATCTATAACATATTTCTACTACAAAAGTTTATATTTAGCCTTGCCTGCATTTTATTACTACATAGTGTTAGGAAAGGTCAACACCAACCTTGGATTTCTGTGCTGTTTCCTTCAAGTCACCGTAGTTTCCACACACCCAACTCTCTCTGTCCCTGACTTCTCTGGAGAAGGTTAATGTCTTCGTCTCTGTTTCCATCGCCCTCTTCACCTCAGGGTCTCCATGCTGTTTTCCAGGAATGTGATGATCACTCATGAACTCTCTAGTACATGTTTTGGTCAGCTTACTTTGATCATTTCTATTTGCTAAAAACTGCAGTCTAAACATAGTCGATAGTCAAAATACAGGTGCTGCAGGCATGATGGAGAAGTGTTTTAAAAAGAAATCCCTGTGCAGGGAAGGACGCCCTGTTTCAATGACGATTATTTATGCAAAGTTAGCTCAAGAAGGAGGTGACCTGGAAATGTAGGTCAGTTACTTATTTTTTTTTTCACAATATATAATGAAAACAAAAATAATATTCTAGAAGTAATCATATATCTGAAAGTAATTTTACTCTGAGGTTATAGACCCAAGTATTATAAACATCATTTACTTTAGAGTAATTAAAGTTTTGTTTATTTTATTAGCAAAGGTTTGAAACAAAGAAACTTATATTGTGCTTTTAAATTAATCACACATATTTCATTGTGTTTTTGATGACAAAAACTTCCACTACCATCACGAATGTCATGTCTTTTGTTTCTCTAACCAAACTACTCCAGAAGCTTAGAGTAAGTGGCAACACATATAAAGATGCATGAAACAAAAAAAGTCAGTAATTAAAATAATATTTAAATATATTACAAAAACAAAAAGTAAAACTGAAGGTACATTTTTCTGTGTAAACTTGTGAAAGATGTACTGAAATATTATAATTTGTTATTTGTACATAGCAGGATTATACTTTTGTTAATTTAGTATGACCTAAATCTTAAGATTTTCTACTCTGATGTGTTAGTGAAAGTATTAAATTTATATAATTTTATAAAGATTAAAAATTAAATAGTAAATATATATGTTTACATTGCAATTTTCAATATCAAGAAAGTAAACTGAGATCAATCTTGAGTTATTGTTTATTTCATATATTTTTATTTAGGGATGAATGTCATAAAATTTAAAAAAGTAAAGTACCTAAATTAGAGGGCAACAGAAAAGTAAATTGACATTTTGAAAAGAAGTATTAATATGCACAACCTAAGATTTTTGTTCTTTCTTTGGCATACTGTTTTACAAACCTGTGATGTGAGTTATTTATGTTTGCCCCTTACAGAGACATTTTTTCAGAAAAGTTGAATGTTATTCAGGTTATTAATTAGATCAAGTTCTTGTAAGCTTTACTTGTATTTGTATTCACTATATCAAGTATCCAGAAAACAAATGTGCAATCCCCTACAGTGAAGGCAATGATGTGTGTCTGTGCTGTTCAACAGAGTTGTTGCCAGTCTTCTGCAGCTCCTGAGCACTGGAAATGTGTCTAGAGTCATTGAGGAACTCACTTGCTGGTGTTTTTTATTTTAATTAATTTAAACTTAATTTTATAATAGTCGCATGTGTGTAGTAGCTACTGTTTAGTGCATTGCAGGTCCAGACAATGGCCTTTATGCATAACATGTGGGAATCCTCTCCATGTATGATTTTATATGTAATGTTAAGCTCCAATAATGTCTCGTAAATAACAAGTTAGATTCTAAAAGACTTCCTCCCTCGTAATATTTCTTAAATTAATTTATATATAATACTTTTTTCAAAATTAGTTTTCTTATTTATAAAATGGTGGGTTGAATGTAACTATTAATGTATTATCTCTAAAAATCTATAATTACATGCTATGTCAATATATATATTTATAATTATAAATAAGAATTCTTAGTTCTGGATTCCGGGTGGGTATAATGATCTGGGAATTCACCCCATAATATTGAGCTAAGATTGCTCATTTCATAAATAGAGAAAATAATGAGTAACACAGAGAGTAGATGTTGATCTTAAAACAATTTCTGGAACATAGTAAAAAGTCAGTATTTCTATTTTTTTGATGTATGACAGAGACTGCTAATTTTTTGAAAAATCCTCTTCTTTATTGTAATAGAACTACTGAATTCTTGCAAACCCATTTCTCAGCTTCGTTTGTAGACAGATGTGGATTTTCACCTAATTATGGCCATGGGTTGTGTGTGTAAATGACATAGGTCACCTCCTTAAAAAGATGATTTTCTTTACACCCTCTATCTCACAGGCTAAAAGGCAAAAATAGAGAGTCACGTGGCAATGCAGGCTAGGTTCACACCTCAGGGAGAGTGTTACGAGAAAGAAATGACCCAAGAACTTAGATGTCCTCATGGAGCAGAATTTTATACACACTCTGGATCATCAAATATGCTCTGGAAATTACATAGGAAGAAAGAAATAGCAATCTTGTGGTGGAACTCCTTGTTACAGAGGCTTAATGTACCCACTATAAAGGCATGAAATTAATGCAGGAAGTATGATGCTCTCATAACAACAAAAAAATCTAAAATCAGTGACATTGGCTTAGGAGCTGGCACGCAGGCAGAATATGTAAGGCAGGATAGAAAGTATATCTTTGAATTGGAAATATAGGTGGTGAAATCGTCACCCATAAGAACTCAGAAGGAACAGCATGTGTTTTTATTGAACTTATAGTTCTATAAAAGTGATTAGGAAAATTAAAATTATTGGCATCCCTTGCTGTTTCTGGCAGACACCAGGAAGTGCTTGATTCAGGCAAAAATCCGTTGATTTGCAAACAGAGATGAAAGGGAACTCAGCTCTGCTGTAGGAAAATCTCCATGCATATGAGCTACAATTTGAATTGATTGCAATTTTGGTCATCTTGGGTCTCATACATGTTGAAAAAGCCAAAAAGCTACTGAAGCCCAAGCAGCAGGAGATAGGATTTTCATTCAATGTCTTTTTCAAGAGCCTCCAGTTCAAGGCCAGACAGTGGGTGCCAGCTCAGCTGCAGAGAAGAGATTAATGATGCTGCTCTCCCTATTCACACCAAGCTTGCTGTTTCCATTGGCCTCCCAAGAACTGTGACCAGATGTGATCGGCAACTGTGGAAATCACGCAGAGCAAATAAACCAAAACCTCTGAGGGGTTCTATATCCCCAAAGATACATAAACCTGCAATCACTAGGCACTACAGGCCCTTCCATCTGTAGACTTCCATGCCCACTTTAGATGGAGCCAAAAAGGATAATGGACCAGAAATGCCCTTCTACGGGGGAAAGCCAGAGTCCAGGGAGGATATTGGAAAAGAGAATTCCTAAAGGATAGAAATAGGGTTGCCAGATGGGTAATCATGGAAATTTCTCCATGCAGGACGGGGGGTTTTCACAGTTACTGCCAACAGAGATTGATCATTGCTGTAAAATACTGACTGCAGTAGGCTTCCAACACTTCTGCCCGCTCCCCACCTTTTATACAGTTATCTTGCTCCTTCACCTATTATACTAAATGGAGTGGATAATCTGTCTTTCAATTTCTCAATCAACAGGAAATGGAAAACAATGTCTTGATTGCCCGCAAAGTGCAGTGCCTCCTCCAAGACCATGTAGGGTAAGCTCCATTCAGCAACTAGTGAATTCTTTGGAATGTTATTGACAATAGCTTATAGAGAAACTCATATATACTAAAGCAAACATTTTTTATTCCTTTTTCATTTTTTACCTGTTGTTCATTTTTAGTATTACAATCCCCAGGTTTCAAATGCACACATGGCCACATAATACTTGTCCAATTCTTGTCTCCTCTGCCTCTATTGACAGTGTCTATATAGCAATATTTTGCTCACTGGGATGAGATATGCAACTTTTGTGAGACATATCTGTAAGAGAAAGTTGCTTGCCCTCTGTTTTCTTGTTCTTTCCTCTTGGAAGCTCCAACAGTGACATATTATGGACGATGCAGTTTTGAACATGTAAATAAATAAAGCCCCCTAAAGCATGATAGAACTATAAAATTAAACAAACGTGAATTCCAGAATAAAGTTATAGAGTAGCACTAGCCATCATTCTAGTCTGCCCACTTACCTATCAGGTTTCTTCCCTGAAAATTTTGGAAATATGTATCCTTTTCCTTATACTATGATTATTCCTTTGGAAAATTCTGGACTTAATATGATTTTCTAGTTTTAATCATGGCATACCATTTAACTACATATATGATGTATTTTTCCTTATTTTTGAAGTGCAAGAAATTTACAAAGATATGCTTGGAGGTTAATTATTATCTATCAGATTTCCCTGCAATGCGGTGTGATATTTCAATCTATAGATTCAAGGTTTTTTGTACAGAATTTCTAAATTTACTATTGTTCAAGTTGTTAAATGTGTACACTAGCCAATATTCCAATAATCTTGGAAATACATTGAATTTTTCATTGTTTATCAGTTTCCTGTTGCTGCCAGGCAAGTTAACATGAATTTAGTGCGTAAAAGCAATGCAAAATTATTGTCTTAATAATAAATTGGGTGGTGGTCCAACACAGGTCAGAACAGGCTAAAATCAAGGTGTTGGCAAAGCCGAAATACTTTCAAAGTATTTTAAAAAAACAATCTATTTCCTTACCTTTTACGGCTTCTAGAAAATCCATGAATCTTCAACGACTCACGGTTTCTTTTTCAATCTTCAAAGCCAACCATTTGCTTCTCTCTGCCCCTTCCTCTGTCCTCAGCCTGGAAAAACTTTCTGCATAAGAATGTACATGATTAGATTGGGCCCAATTGGTTAATTGAGGAAATCTTTCCATTTCAAGGTCTATATCTTTCATCACATCTACGAAGTCTTTTTTGCAAGAAACCATACATATATTCAGAGGTTCTGAGTTTTAGGGCATGGGTACTTTTGGAGAGCTATTGTTTTGTCTACCATATAAGGTTTATTATTTATTTTGGTCTGTTCCACACATAAAAGGAGGAAATAGAAACAATGCTATCCAAACTCTTTCTAAAAAATAGTAGAGAAATGAATACTTTCTAACTAATTTTATTGTGCCAGAATAACTTTATTAGCAAAACCAGACAAAAAATTAAAGAAACAGATTATGACAATCTAATATCTTTGAAACACAGATCCTTGGGATGATATTTATACCTTGAATTGTCCAATAGTGTCTCATAAATAAGGTCTTGAGTCAGGTTTTGTATTGATGTCTTCGTATTTGCATCTAAAGAACACTGTGGGGAACATTTGTCAGCTAGTCCAGACAGTCTCTAGGGCCTGTAAGACTTTTATTATTACTGTTTTGGTGTGCATTACTTTTCCCTTTGAGTGTACAAAAATACTAGGTTTCTGTGACCAAAAGCATGCAAAAATCTTTACTCTGGGTTGTATCTTATAAAGATCAGTGAGTACTTAAAATGATCTATGTGTTTCTTTGTCATAGCTTTATAATTAAGTCTTTTTTATTTCATTTCTCTTCATTTTTTCTAAGTATCTTTTCATAAGTATCATTTCATAATTAATTTTCCCTCATAAAACCACAATGATCTGAAGAAATGCCAAAATTTAAATTCCGCAAATGATTTTTACTCTTTAGCCAAAAAGAAATATTTTATTCCCATTGTCACCTCTTCGTACATAAATTGACTTGACCTTTGTTAGTAAATTTCTTCACTGTATTATTCTGTCAGATCCACTGTTGTGTTTCTGTGCATCCTCAGGTTTTACATTATTTGTTTGACTGAGACAGATTCTTTTTAGATAAGAGGAGAATAAAAAACAATTTTATTAAACTTATTTTACTCTATAAAATGTTCAAGTAAAATGTAGTTTAACTTTAAGTTTTAAATGCTATATTGCCCACTTCCTCAGTAGATGAAACTGTTTAAACACCTATAATAGGTCTTACAATGATTATGCACATAGTTCACAAAGAAAGAAACATTAACAAAAGATGGTAGAGATTATGGTGGGATGTTATTGCAGCTAAGGGTATTGTCAGCTGTTAGTAAAACCTCCTACAGGTATAATGAAAATGAAATTAAGAAATCTCAGAGAACAGCTTTAGTTTTTTTTCATATATAGTCTTCTCTTCAAAAAAATCATACACTTCCTTGAGAGTAGTAATAAGACAAAAATTCTGACTTAATTAAAAATTAAAAAGAGAGAGAGTTCTAAACATCTGGATGATAATCAATAGCTGAGCAATAAACAGTAAGAGTAAACCATAAATTCAAGCAGACTGATATAATTGCCTCTTTCATAAAATTCTAAACTTAGATGTTGATTGTAGTATATTCATTAACTATACTGTCCTATTTCCCCCTGTATATTTTACTTTAGTTTGACTATGCATTATCACATCCATATGGAATGTGTAGTTGCTAAAAAACTATATTACTATCAATGAACTATATGTTACATATGTCAGAATACAGCTAAACTAAATTATCTAATAATGAGGGCAACCATGCATGTTGTATGATGAGTTTAGGTGTTCCCATGGTACAAAAACAAAAACAAAAAACAAACACACAAAAAAGGGATTCTGATTAATGGAGCTTAAGAAATTTGAGGTCAAAGTAATAACTTATAATTTGGTGCCTCTTTTCAAGTTAAAAATTCAGATGAAAATAACTTGTCTGGAATCATACGCCTACGAATGTTGTTTGGAATATGCAATGTACTGGTAGAAAAAGTAATTGTGGAAACAAAATTGTTAGACAAATGTTATAGTCACTGAATTATGTTATAAAATGCAAAGGATGTTAAACTTTCAGAAGTAAGAAAAGAATCTTGGAAAGAAACAGAAATACATGTAAACTTAACAAAAACATAACTATATTACAAATAAAAAACCCTGATGAATGTGGAGCCACTCAAAACCTTGTTACAGTTTTGACCATGACCTGCTTGAATACATTTTCCTGTGGCTCACAATATGCTATATTTACCTGTTTTTTCCTCTTACTTCTTTGAAAGTTCATCTAAGTTGTTCAAAGCATATTTTTTCCTCATCTTGAGTTTAAAGAGAGAAAGTCTTAGTATCTTAATTCTAGGCTTCTTTTTTCAAGCTATAATCTTTAAAAATGGTTTCAGTAACTTACATGATGTTTCTAAGTTCATATGACTATACAGATTTTTATGAAAACCTAAGTTATGTACACTTGTCTGTTATATTATCTATTTGGGTAGTTCAAAATCATCACCTGTACATAGGTTCTGATGGATACGTAGACTAGTTTTTGCCCAAGTGGTAGAATACTACTATTGTTGGGCCTGGAACTTGTTTCCAAAATGATGTATTTCCTTCCAGAGGGAGAATGACAAAAATTATCTTTTCACATGGAAACAAGATCCATTCAAGACATTTGGTCCTTGATATTTGGTTCCATCCAACATGTTGTTGTTTAGAAAATATTTTTGGGTTCAAATAGCCTATAACATTTATTTCTACATTTGGTTTACAGTGTTAATACCTAAAATTACTATTATACTTTAATGGTCCTAATTGTGTTGTGGCTGTGTGGCCTATTATATATGTGTGTGTATTGTTTTGTACTTCAAAGTCTAACTTTTACACAGGGGATTCTCTAAAGTCTAAATATAGATTCAAAGCAAATACAAACGAAATCCCATAGGTAATTTGTAAAAATTAACAGGCTGATTCTAATATTTATATTGAAGTGTAAATAATCTAGAAAACACACACAAAAACAAGGCTGACATATTTATAAGCTTTCATTTTAAGAATTACCCTAAAGCTATGGTAATCTAGTATTATGTCAAATGGATACTCTTAAAGATTATGAGTAAAAATATATGGAAATAGATTAGCACTCACGTGGTCAGTTAAGTTGTGGCAATGATGACAAAGCAACTTTCCAGGCAAAGAATATTCTTTTCAACAAATGGTAACAGGGCAACTGAATATTCATTTATAAAAAAAAAAAAAAAAGAACATTAAGACCATCAACTATTTCCTCAAAAGTCAAAATTTATTTGAATTGAACCAGAGAGTTAAAGACAAAAACTAAAACTAATATTACTCAAAAGAAAGCTTTGTGGCTATGCGGTTGGCAGACATTTCACAGATAAGACTTACTAGCTAAGTGATGTCATCACACACTATGGAATTCAGTTTATGTGAAATTCCAGAAAAGATAAAGTTACAGTGCCAGAAAGAAGGTATTCCCCAGGTTCCAAGAATGGGAAATATGATTACAAAGAGGCAGGAGGAACAATTCTGAGGTTATGGAACTCATTTATACCTTGTTAGTAGTAAAGATAACATGACTATATGATAATGAACAAAGCTTGTCAATCAGTAGATCTAAAATGATTGGATTTTATTGTAGGAATGAATTGTATTCACAAGTGAATTTTATTTTACATGTATTATTCTTCAATAAATTTAGTGAGGTAAGGGGATAGCATATATTTAGTGAATGCAGAAGTTAAAATTTCATTTATTGGTAGATGATCTGTGTTTATATGTATAAAATAAAGTACAGACTATAGTCAGGTTTCTGTGGACACGTTTCTGTAAGATCATATTTGCAACCAGACTATTAAGCTTAAAGAATGGAAGAAAGCACATAAAAAGTGAAAACATCTACTTCATAAATAGTTTTATTTGATTATTTCGAAACTATTTCACTCAAATAAAATTGTATTACTAAATACTTTGTATCAAAATGTTTTTATTTAAATATTTTCAATCATTCATTCTGAAATGAGAAAACATAATTCATAGATTTTTCAGAATGAGCTATAATATATTTTTGGAAGTGGGGAATTAATGGAAATTCTCAAGCTAACAGTCCTTTATTCAAAACTACCTTGAATAGGGTAACTAATAGTAACTGAATAGTAACAAAAAGGAAAGAAATAATACTATCAAATAATATATAGCTTACTAGATAATTCATAGTAAATCATAAATAAAACCATTCTAAGAGTGAAAGGTATAACCACATACAGATACTGTCTCTGATGTGTTTGCTATAATATCTCAAAGCAGTTTACATTCCAAAGAATAAAACAGAATTATTTATTTAAAATGAAACCATGTTCACGCTTGCTCAAAAAAAAAAAAAAAAATCTAACTGTGAGAACAGAATTGAACCATTGGGCTCACTGAAAACAATCTATTACAAGCCATGCAGTCCCTCTTCTGCCATATTTTCTACAGAAACATGGAATCCTTCTCGAGTATATATTTTATATCTATCTGAAGGTTATCAAATAAAGAGAAAATCATATTTTATTAACAAAACTACATTTTAAAGTATCAGAAGACAAGCAATGACCAGAATAACTTTTTAAGAACAGTAGAGCACTAATTATTTTATGTATTATGTAAGAATATTCATTCTTTTTAAAGATTTTAGAGAGATGGGAAGGGAGAGAGAGAGAAAGGGAGAGAAACATTGATGTGGAGAGAAACATTGATGGATCGCCTCTTGTACGTGCCCCAACAGGGGACCATACATGCAACCTAAACATGTACTCTGAATGGGAATAAATCCTACAACCTTTTGGTTTGAGGAATGATGCCAAACCAATTGAGAGACAGTGGTCAGGGCAAGAATATTCTTAGGCATCTTGCAAGAAGATGAATTGACTGATTGATTAGATTGTACAGTATTTTAACAAAATATGTCAATGTTTATAGCATTTTTGCCTGTCTGAGTTCTGCATAGCATATCTCTGTGACCTGGACTTATGTAGTTATACTCACCCTCACCGTTGGTGTCATTCATGTCAGAAACTTTCCACTGGGACCTATCATCATATTGGATTTGAGTATGTCAATGAAAGTATTAACTAATCAGAGAGTAAATATTTTCCCTAGAACGATGAACTATGATGAATGTCCTACACAAACACTTACAAAGTGATGTGTACAACTTGCATTAAAATTTAAAAATTTTAATGGTAAAAATAACTCACTACTTTGAATATGCAAAACATATACTTGTAACATAATATTTTCAGTCATTCGCTAGAGACTGGTGCTTGAGACAAAGAAGATAATTATACTCATTTTCTACTGTTGCCATAGCAAATAATGGCTGAACCACACCTAATGGCTTCAGATAACACACATTTAGTATCTCACAGTTCTGTAGGTCAGAAGTTCTAGTTGACTCTGCTGGTTTCCTGCCCTTGATTTCACAAAGCCAAACTCTAGGTGTCAGCCAACTGGGCTTTTCTCAGGACATTCTGGGAAGAATTTGTTTCCATTTCAGATTATTGTAAGAATCTAGGTCCTTAGAGTCACAGGACTAAGGTTTTATTTCCTGCTGCCTGTCAGCTGGCAGATGACTTTAGCTCCTAGAGATTTTTCTCCTGACCTTGCACTGGAGACTCTAAATCGCAGTTCTAGCAACGGTCCTTAGAAACCTTCTCAGGCTTGCAATCTCTAATTCACCTTCTGTCAGATCTCTCCTCCCAGAGAAAATTCTCTGCAAAATGCATTTAAGGGCTCATATCAAGATGGACCAACAAGATTAGTCTCCCTATTTTAATTTCCATGACTTTAATTGCTACACGATATAAAATATTCACAATTCCAGGGGATTAGGAAAATGACACTTTTAGAGGGGGCCATTACTCTGTCTACCACAACAGTAAAGTAATTTAAAATCGTAAAGGTGTTTCTTGTACTGGAATAGAAATTTAAGTGCAAAGCTATTTCAAATACACCTACACATTGAATGCCTAATTTTCCTTCACTTTCATTTAGTAAAACAAACCTTGTATACTTTAAGAAATACAAGGACATTCAATTACACAATCAAATGTCATTGGAAGATTAGAATTCTCATTCATATTTAAAATACATTTTAAAAAAGAAGTTATTTTTAAGAAACAAGTATCTATATATTTCAATAATATCATATAAGTATATGTTGGATTTTAGGGAAAGATGCATAGTGATGTGAATGAAGCCTTGTATCATCCATGTTTGTGTGTTTGTGTGTTTATTAAATTACATTTGAGAAGACAGTAGAGGTTTGAAAAGATCAACCTCAGAAAGATCCAGCAAAAGTTAAAAAAAATAAATAAAGAAAGAAAACAGTCTCTTTGGCGTGGGGAAGTGTTCCTTCTTTGTTCTCCCTTGCTCTTTTTAATAAGTCATGAAGAATATGCACTTGCTCTTTATACAATACTGTATTTCTTTCCCTGAAGGACAAAATGTTGTAAGGATATAGAATATTTGAAAAACACAATAATAATTTTGATGTATCTTTACTATTAGGGGAAACACATTAGTCATGAGCACATGGAGAACACAACTTAAGACAAAGACAGATCTCAATCCATGCATTTCATTCATGGTAGCATAACAAATAGGGTTTATTTTTGAATACAATTAATTTTTAAAATTAAACTTTGAAGGTATTATGCTAAGTGAATTAAGCGAGATGCAAAATGACAAATATTGTATGATTCCACTAACATGAGGTACTCAGACTAGGCAAGTTCATACACAGAAAGGAATGGCAAGGGCTGGGTGGAGGTAGGGCGATGAAAGTCATTGCTTAATATGTAGAGATCTGTTGGGGGTGATAAAAATTACGAAAAAGTAGTGATAATATTAGGACAACATTTTGAATGTACTTAATGTCACTAAATTGCTCATGTCAATGGGAAATTTTATGAGATATATATATATAGCCACAATAAAAAAAGTCTTTAAAAATTATGCTAGTCCTTGGAAATCACACACACACACACACACACACACACACACACACACACCCCTTCACTATTTTATAGTTCATGAACAAATTAAGTAAATAATTTTGTTTAATTACAGATGCTAGTTACTGTAAAAAGAACGCATTTAAAAATTTAGACAGCCAGCAAATCTGTACTGAAGAGGCAAATTTTTACATAAATGTTTATACTAAATAAAGAAAAAAGGCTAAGGTTATGAACTTTGGGGAAAATAACAAAATTAAAACAAATAAAGTAGAATGAATATATATACACGAACATAAATGTATAATATAAAATATGTTTACAAAGGTAAAAGATTAGTTGAGAAGGACAATAATATAGGTAAATTTTTGGTAAAACTATAAAGAAAAAGATTGAAGGTACAAATAAGTAGTAGGGATAAAAAAGAAGAAAAGAAGTTTCTACTTTTTGTCTGCCTTTCTCGCCTTAAACCTACTTTCTTGGAAATAGACATTTTTCTTTATTTACTGTTTGTGACTAGAAAAATAACAGTCCCCAAAAATCATATTGTAATCCAATGTAACCTGTGACTGCTGTTAACTTACATACAAGAGGAATTTTGTAGATGTGATTAAGAATCTTGGAAGTAGAAAGTATTTAGGATTATACAAGTGAGTCTGGTGAAATCACATCTGTCTTCTGAATGAAAAGAGGAGGAAACAAGGTCAACATCAGAAAATATTTAAAGATGCTGGGCTGCTGGCTTTGAAAATGGATGAAGGAATTTCAAGTCAAGGTAACAGCAAGAGGATGAACTCTTCACTAGAGCATCCAAAAGGCTCTTTAATTTTAGATCAGTGAAACCCATTTTGGACTTCTTTTAACATTGTAAGATAAATATGTCTTGTTTAAGTCATTACATTTTTGGTAATTTGTTATAGTGGCAATAGATACCTAAATATACAGCTGTATTCTGAGCACCTAGAATAGTCCCTGGCACAAGAAATAAGTCAACTAATTGAATTATAGGTTGCAAAGTCTACATCACTCCAAATTAATTGTCATTTCACCAATGTAATTATATCCAAAGTATTGATTCTACTATATTAACAGTAGAGTATTTTCCAGAAGCTCTGTCTCAACTGTGCACTGGACAGCGGAATGCATACATGAATAAAGGAAAGGAATTAGAACTGGAAATGTGAGATGGCTTAGGTCACAGATTTCACAAAAATACAGTAGGATCGGGTTGAGTAATTTCTAAATTCCTTTTCAAGCATGGCCTTCCTGAAACAAAAGGTCAAGAAAAAATTAATTTGTCATGGGTGGCATTTTCAGCATTATTACCTATTTCACAAAAACAAAGTTGCTCAAATTAGAAGTGATAAGTCCATGTAAGAAATAATTCCTAGAGTCTAAATATAATTAGGGCTAGATGATTTACAGAAATGAAACAAAAATAAAACAAGACCACTAGCCTGTGTTTTAAGACTAATTATTTTACAAAGTTCTTTTAGCTTGGCAGTAGTCCTTTATGTTTCAGCATTTTAAAACTTTATGGTATACTATAAACTATACCAGTTATTCACTAATTTATTAATTCATTAATTCATCAAATAGTAATTGAATATTTAAAAAAGGTCCAAGGAGTGCTCTAGTGTACTGAAAAGTAAAGTCAACTCTTGAGAAGGTAGAAGACATCAGAACTGCGAGGGCAAATTCAGTGAATCAGAATGGACCTCACCTGAGGAAATACAAGTTCATTATAATTTCATTTGAGTTAACAGGTCCCAGGAATATCATCAGATAACCTAGAGTATCTATGTTTGTTTGATTTTACTTGGTTACAGAAAATGTTATGGCTATAATAATAGCCATCAAGTCATTTGGAAGTTTATAAGATTTTAAAAACATATAATATGATATATAAATAATTTATTAAAATAATTTTTCCAATAGTGGGTAATATTACAGGCTTTATAATTAAGAGGCAGTTATATTGACAATTTTGTTTACTTTTTATGGGCCATATGGTTTCTCAAAAGTAATTTGAAAAAAAGGCTAACCACCATCCACTCCACAAATAGGCAAATAATTTTACTTTTTTGCATTTCAGAAATGTCCTTAAGAATTTAAAATTAGTTCCACTGTCACAGTATATAGTATTAAACTATCCTGAAAAAAATCAATTTAAATAAGAAACTTACCTTTTTGAGAAACATTGGTATCTTTCTATTTATTCTTCAACCAATGTAAAGAAAAATAATGACATAATTTCTTGCTGTTAAAATTATTTTATGATTCCACCAAAAGATTAAACTATACAGGTACAAAGTATGTTTCATGCAAATATCTTAGTAATGAAAAAGATGGAAGATGATATGTTATGTAAGCATATATTTGCTAAACATATTAATCCTCAAAGTTTCTGATTAAGTGTCATCATTTCTTGAAAAAGTCAACAGATTAAAATCACTAAATTAACCTTCAGCTCTCTGCTTCTTTTTATAAGGTAATCTCTCTAAATTACAACTTCTGTTTATGCCCACTTTTAACCTCATTGTTTTAAAAAGATGATTTCTTGTTCATACATATTTTCTTATGAAGTTTTCTGGTTAAATCTGACTTTAAGTTTCTTCTTTTTAATAGTCACCCCAGGAGATTTCTTCATTGCTTTTAGATAGAAAGGAAAAGAGAGAGAGAAACATGTATTGTCCGCTTCCTATACATGCACCAACCAGCAATCAAACCCATAACCTAGGCTAGTGTTCTGACAGGGGATCAAACCTGCAACCTTTTGGGTTATGGGATGACACTCCAACCAACTGAGCCACACCAGCCACACAACTCCCAAGTGAATATCCTTTTGAAACAATAATAATAATGTGCAGACCATGTAGAAACACTGGAAGCAGCCACGTAATTACAATCTAGTGGGGTGATTATTATTGTTTTTATTTAGCTGTCATATTTTTATACTGTCAACTTGGAAAATCTGGAGCTAAATTTTCCAGAAATCCTTTTATTTGCATGGCTCCCATTTTAAATTAAAAAAAGAGAACATTCAGTGAAATTTCGAGGGCAGAAGTAAAGCAGCATATACTAGTCTCTGCAAATCACTGTGGTTAGAGAAGCCAAGAGAGAAATTGAGATGTTCTGTCAGCTTTCAGCATGTCTTTGCTCTGCTGCATGTGGGAGAGATAGATGCCAGTAGGTTAGGTTCCTACTTTCTACTCTCACACACTCCACATCCAGCTCTTTCTCCCATCTGTGGAGTGGATCATTACTACTCCTCAGACACATTACCAGGCATAAAAGTAAAGTCATCTGCTTTCTTAACTCAACCCTGTCTGAAGCAGTTATAATATCAAAAATAATTTTAGAGGAACTGAAAATTAAGGATGAGAATCTCTAAGTGGTATTTCATCTGATTGGATTGAAAGGCTATAATGTCCCTATTGCCAGTGTGAGAAGGCACATTCGAAGTCCCTGCCAAGCAGTAGGAAAACATTTACTTACATTATCTACAGTAGATACTTGTAATCAAATGCATACTGAAAGTAAAGTTTTAATTTATCAGGTACATTCTGGCATAATAGAGTAACAGTGACAATAAAGGGGGTTGAGTGATTTGAAGTACACTGAGTGACTTGGATAAATAAATTCATCAGTTCAGGACATAGTCTTAGGTCAAGGCTCACTTAAGAGTCTAGAAAACTTTATTTGAAATCATCACATAATTACAATTTTCTAAAATTTTCAAAACCAACCCAAAATTAAAGTGTAGCCTGAGTACAATGCAGATTAAATTTACAAGCATGCGAGGTCTATAGTTTTAAGTTTAAGCATAGATCAGGAAGGTGGGGCACCCTTCAATTTGCAGAGGGTTCATATGAACAGTTTGTGGTAGCACTTTGGAACTTAAAATGCATCTTCTTTTTAAATAATATGCATGTGCAGTCCCACTGATTTATCAGCATTTTAGATTGGTTTCATACAAATACTTGTGACAATGATATGAGCTGGGTATTCTCTAGTCCTGGTATGGGCATTGGAACCCTCAGTTGAAATCAATATGTATTTAAAATGCCATGCCCCATGAAAACTAATATCAGTCAAATCCTAGCTGATTTCCCCAGAACTTATTAAAATGCCTCATAATCAGTTGACAATGTAAAGGACTCATTATCCATAAAGAATTTTGGAAAGGGGATTGCAGGGTTTATGCTCAAAGTGTGTCTCTACCTTGTTTATTGGGGTAGAATTCAAAGAAAATCACCGGCAGAATTTAAATTAGCTATAATGGGACCAAAATGCCATTTCCCTGTTTGGTGTCAAGTTGGGAAAATACTTGTCAATATAAACCCAAATCTCACTGAGCAAGGGAACAAGCAGGGTTAAGAGACAAGAAAAAAAATCTTCAGGAAACTATCAAGAAGAGAGGATTGGTAAATTGACATCTGTAGGAATTAACGCTGATGAACTGAAAAAGTAGGAATTGTTAAACTTAGCACTTACATAACTTTAATTAATGTAGGAAATAGTGTATCAACCTGCTAGGATCGACATAACAAAATAACACAAATTACATTATCAAAATAGGCAGTTAGTTATTAATGGAAGAGAAGGGAGCAAATTAAGCCTGATTAAGTCTGGAAATAACACTTTCACAGTTCCTGCAGGCTGCATTTTTGCAGACAGCATCCTGCCTACTAAACTCAGCAGGAAAGCCAGCCTCGCAGCCACCCCAGGAGGGTAACCAGCATGTTCAGTCAGATTAATGAAGTGGGGAGGAGAGAACAGCAAGGGGGGAATTCCTGTCACCGAGTGTTTGCACAGTAGAAGCCAAATGACAAGCAGAACATTCCCGGTAGGAGCCAAAATGGTAACCATAAAAGAAGGGTGGGGCTAGCCTGAGAAGGTCTGGGAAAAGGATGTGATTGGAGAAGGGCAAGCGTAAAACCTCCAGAAAATCCAGGAAAGAGATAGGATAAAGGGAGGGCACCAGCACAGGCCCAGGAAAATCCAGGGAAGAACTTGGATAGTTTGAAAGAAGGTTTACTCTTTCCCTGAATCCAAGGGAAAGCCTGGCAAAGAACCCAGCACCAGCCCTCCTTGAAGCATGCCTGTGCCCTTCTTTCTCTAGGGCACATACTTTTTGCCTTCTTTCCTCCTAAAGTGTAAGTATCCCCACATGACTTGCAACCAGGGGGGGCAGCAAGCACTGGCAGAGGACTCTCTTTTTGCCTCTGTAACTCCTTTTCCTGAGTTCACAGAGTTGCCTGCTCTTTGCCCCTCTGAAAGTGAATGTCACTTTTTTGCTTTAATAAAACTTGCCGCTGTCTCTAAAAACTGTCTATGTGAGTGTGTCTGAAATTCTTTTCCCCTGACACTGCAGAAGATCCCATTTCCTCTGATGATAGTGTGACTTCAACAATAAAAATTTTTTTTTTCACAGTTCTGGAGGATGAAAGTCCAAGATCAAGGTGTCATCAGAATAGGTTCTAGTGGGACCACGTTCTTTGACTTGCAGATAACCTCCTTCTTGGTGTGTCTGGTGTGTCTTTCCTCTGCGCATGCCCACATTTGGTGTCTTCTCCTCTCCTTAAAAAGATGCCAGTCCTATTGGACCAGAGCCAGCTCTTATCACCAAACTTAATTACCTCCATAAGGGCCCAGTCTTCAAGTATAGTCCCATAGGGTTTTAGGACCTCAACGTATGGTTCTTAGGCACACATCGTTTAGTCTATAACATTATGCATCGAGATTCATGCTTTGCCATGTGACTTTATTAACTATCCAAAAGAACCATATTTGAATTTACATAAAGGGGCACATTATTAATGTTAATTTTGTATATGTGGGGCAGGGAGTTTTATTTTTTTAATGACTACCCATGTAGTTTCTCATATCACAAAATAAAATATACCTTGAAAATATTTTATAATTTGTTTTTTATTTATCATAGATTCGATATTAGATTTTGTTTAAATAAAGTGGAAAGGTCTCCAAATCTTCCACATGGGAACCCTTATTTCATTCAAATGTCACATTTCAGAAAATCCTTCAAAATCATCAAATCTGAAAACTTGTTTCTAACCAGGGGTTTAATACGCCTTTATTTTCTGTAGTACACATTTTCTATTCATGTCTTGTATTTGCTCATTATTTTTCTTAAACAAAATAAATATATATTTCTGAGTGTAGAAATATCATCAAATTCACCAATACATTATTAGTGCCTGAAATAATATCTGACAAAGGGAAAAGATTTCATATATCCTTGTTTGTTATCGTATTATAATAATGGATTTACAATTAGATTATTTTTACAAAGAATAATACTTATAAAACATGAAATATAAAAATATAAAACTAAAATAAATAATAATTCTAGAGATTTCACTATTGATATGGAATTAGATTTCAATTATTTTTCAAAAATATTCTATTCCATATACTATACAAAGTCTATTCAGAAGTTATTCAGACATGTAATTTGAAAAATAGAGACATTTATTGAAGAGGATACAAGATACAAGATACAATGTATATAGGACAATGATGCCACAGTCCCCTTCAAAGTAGACACTTTGGGACCTCACACAGTGCTCCCAACATCATCAGCTGCCTTGTTCTATTTTCCAGAATCTAATGATGTTCCTAAACCTCTTCCCTTTCCAAGATAATTTTAGTTTGGGGAAAAGATAGAAGTCACAGGGCACCAGGTCTGAGCTGTAGGGGGGCTGAGTCACTTGGGTGATTTGATGTTTCTTAAAAAAAAACTCTGCACAAGATATGATGCATGAGCAGATGTGTTGTCATGATGAAGCTGCCAGTCACCAGTTTCCCATAGCTTCAGCCTTCCAAATCATCCAAGTAGTTTCTGTGGAGGGATGTTCAAGCTTAACACAAAATTTGATGCACATTTATTTCTCTACTCAGTCATTTTTAATGCTACGGCCACAAAATACTCATGCTCACTCAAGGGCATCTCCTGCCCCCACTGACTAGTACAGTGGAGTAGCCATTGTTCACATATGTGCATTACAGTCCACTCCCCTTGGCTGCCAGTTTACTTCAATGCCATGCAAACCGTTCTCATTATACTAACAACGGCTCTACTTTATCTGGACAGACCTCATATGTATACATATATATCACATAGCTTCACTATACTGTTTTGTCTACTCAACAAAAACTGTTCGGAGTTAGTAAACAGAAAATGCATAATCTCCCATCAGGATAATACAAGTGTGCATGTGTCTTTGATGACCAGGAAAAAACTGTTACAAGTTGGCTGGCAAGTTCCGATTCATCTGCCATATTCACCAGACATTTCACCTTTAAATTTCCATTTATTTTATCTTTACAAAATTACCTCAATGGGAAAAAAAATAAATCAATTCCCTGGAAGACTGCAAAAGGTACCTGGAATGGTTCTTTATTCAAAAAGATAAAAAAAATGGGAAGATGGAATTATGAAATAGCCTGGAAAATGGCAGAAGGTGGAGGAAGAAAACAGTGAATATGTTGCTCCATAAAGTTATTGGAGAAAATGAAAAACGTGTCTTTTATTTTTACTTAAAAAACAATCAAACCTTTTGATCAACTGATACCCATTGGTTAAGTTTATTCTTACGAATTTTTGGATAAAATTGCAAAAATGATATTGTTTTCTTAGTTTATCTTTCTGATAGTTTATTATTGGTGTATAAAAATACAACAACTTTCTGAATATTTATTTTGTACCCTGCTAATTTACCAAATTTATGTATGGGTTTTCCTAGTTTTTATGGAGGAATCTTTATAGTTTTCTGTATACAGTATCATGTCATCTACAAATAATGACAACTTTACTTCTTCCTTTCCAATTCGAAAGCCTGTTACTTCTTCTTGTCTGATTGGTGTGTCTAAGGCTTCAAGTACTATGTATGAAAAAAATATATATATATTTTTTATCTGGTCATTCACTTTTTCAATTCAGGTGCCAGTTTTTACCTGGGGGTCGGGGAGAAGTGTACAATGACTACACTGGAGCAAGTTAGAGAGTCTCCTTCTTTGTGAATATGGGAAAAGGCCATTAATACAGAGATGGTAGGGATGTAGAATCAATTTTTCTATTTTTCTGGCAGCAGGCATGCTCTCATGTTGTGTATAGATAAAATTTGTGAAAGGAAAATAGATAAGCTTAAAAATATCTTTTTATGTGTAACCTAAAAGAAGTCTTCTGGTACTTAGAGAATACGCATACATTGTTTGAGGATTCCCAGCCTTAGATGACCAAAGTTATGTAGCATTTGTAATGTTAAAACTTGGACTGAATTGAGAACCAGTAGTTGGAAGTTTTGGGGTAAATTTCAATAAATTTCTTGTTGTCATAGTCTTATGTTCCTATTTCTCCTGTTTTTTTCCCTTTAGACAAGATTCTTTTTATTTTGTGATAATGTGCCTTTTAAAACTTTTAAAACCAATAATATAGGTAGTTTTGAAATCTATCTATCTATATCTATACCATCTATATCATCATCTATTTTACAACTATCTATATCTATACCCATACCTATACCTATCTATCTGTCTATTTATCTGTCTACATATTACAGTGATAAAGAATTTTAAAAAAGGAAAGTTATTTGAAAAATATCATGAAAAGAAATAGGGAATTCTATCTCAAAATATCTACCAAAAAAGCTTTTCAATAAAATAACAAAGGCAACAATAAATTAAAGTTATGGTTTCAGGATAATAATTAATGCCTTAATTCATTTCTCCAGGGTCAGGGATAAAGTGAAATGGTTATCAGTAGGAAATAAAACTATCAGTGATAATGAGAACAGAGTGACTTGAAATGGAAGGAACATAAAAGGAACAGAGAGATGATGGCATAATTAAGCCTCCTAGCTAAAGCTCAATGAAACACACATGACACGATCTGGGGTGAGCGGTGATGATTATTTTCTATGTGCCTTAGAAACATATGGCTCCTTGAAACAATGTGTCCACTTATGTTGTTGTGTAATGAGTTTTCTTACTGTGCTTATGCAAATTGGTTATTCAAGTGTAGACCAGAACATGATACCACCTGTCATTTCCCTAACTGTGGCACAGACTGTAAAATTAGTATACTACATGTTTATGCAGAGAAGGTGGTGATTACTAACACTGAGCATTTTACATTGAGAATGACATCCTATTAAGTTATGCATAATCAACTTTCACTTACTGATAGTTATGGAAGAGCATACAAAATCCAAAAATAAAAAAAATAACAGTGTGTGTTTGTATGTGTCAGAGAGAAAGAGAGAGAGAGGAAGAGAGACGGCACTTAGCTATTGAATAGAAAGAACATTGATGCAAAAGGATCTAGAAAAATGTTTTGTTGTTATCTTTATTTCATAATAACTTAAGGAAGTAATTCTTGTTTGAAAGTTATATTTTTCTATTGACTTACAAAATTCTGAATCTTATAATAATGTTCTTAAGAAAGGACATTAAAAATCTTGGTGTAGATTGCATGCCAATTATTAAAACCCAAAGGACTATATATAATCAATGATGGCCATAAGAATGCATGACTTTATTCAAATCACAACACTTACATGAATATTTTAAATGACATTCTAGAAAAGGCGTAATTGACTGCATTCTCTATGAGGAAAGGGATAATATTGCTGTAACTTTGTCCTTGCAGTAAACCTTATTAATGAACATTTTGCATATCACAAATGAAAATTAAAGCAAAATGAAAGCTTTGTTGATCAAGAAGAAATTAACACTTCAAGAAATATTAATTAATGTGCAGATATTTACAAACAAGATGTAAAGATGGCAAACAGACATATGAAAAATGCTTATCATCATGAATGCAAGTCAAAAGTACACTTCACACGTAGGAGAATGGTTATTCTCAAAATGTCAGCAAATAACAAGTGTGGGCATGGAGATGAAGACAAGAGAACCCTTACTCACTGTTGCTGGAAATGAAAACTGGTGCAGCCTCTATGGAAAACAGTATGGAACTTCCTCAAAAAAATTAAAAATTACTACTGCCCTATAATGCAACAACTCCACTTCTTGATATTTATCTGAAAAAAAAAAACAAAAACATTAATCCAAAAGGGTTTTGCACCCTTATTATCATTGCGGCATTATTTACGATGTCCAAGATTAGCAGTGAACTAGGTGTCTGTTGATGAATGGATAAAGATGATATGGCACATATATGCAATGGAATATTGCTCAGTAAGAAAAAAATAAAATCATGCCATTTGCAACAACATGGACAGACCTAGAGAGTATTATGATAAGTAAAATAAGTCAGATAAAGGTAAGTAACATATAATTTCTTTTATTTCTGGAATCATATAAAGAAAACAACCAATAAAGGAACAAAACAAAACAGAAACAAACTCACAGATACAGAGACAAATAAAAATAATGGTTGCCAAGAGCAGGGTTGTGGGGAGATGGGTGGAAAAAGTGGAAAGAAATAAGAACAACAGACTTTCACTTATAAAATGTATAAGTCACAGAGCTATAATCTAGAGCATTGGAAATATAGCCAATAATGTTGTCATAATTCAGTGCCTGACCCAAAACAGGTATAAATTATTTCTTTCATTCTTCATAAAAAAATAAAATACAATGTAACGCTTCAAAATCAAACAAATCGTAAAGCCTGATAGTCTTAATAGTTAAACTTTCTTTTTTAAAAAATATCTTAGGCTCACTTTCTAGATAATAGGTATGTAATCTAACCAACTTGTCTGTATTTTCCAAGGATTTGTGTCACAAATACACAAACACACCACACTAACAAAGGACTTCTTATTTAATTTAATTTATTTTATTGGGATCATACAGTTTCTATAATTTTGAGACAAATTCTTTTTGTTCATCTTTATTAAATATTATTAGTATTATTCTTATAAACCTTTTTAAAAAAATTCACCAAATGTCTATGTATTTCTTGATGTGGTGTTATAAAGTTAAGCTTCCATGGAAAACAGACCATGGTGTTTGCATGCAAGGACACATGTCGTGGTGCTCTGGCAAACACACCTTGGCCATCCCAAGAGAGCTTGAGCTTCTAGTATTTGCCTCAGCTGCTGGTGGGTTATATATTTGACATTCTTGGTAGCTAATACAGCCTTGGCGAGTTGAAGGGCCACATCGGTGAGCCTCTCCATTAACTCATTTTTACCATCACAGATACAACATTCATGAGCCTGTTGTGTAGCTCTTGGGGTTTTCAATGATAGGAACTAGTTGACATTAACTAGCTGACGTCAGCCAACTCAGCTGCCTGGGTCATTCTGCCTAATTTGTTGTTTAGTGATTCTTCTGTGGTGGATATTCTGTAGAAGGCATTAACACATGATGGAAATAACTTTATATTTCAGATGCACTTTTATAGGTTCTTCCTCTCTCCTTAACATATTTCCCAATAATCTGTAATGTTTTCTCTCAGTAGTTCTGACCCAACAGTCAAGGTATTTGAAACTGCCCATCTAACACATACATTCTAACCACAAGTCATAGCTCCTTTGCCACAAAGCGTGTCAAAAGATGCAACACTTGAAACTGCTTACGGGCAGACTATTCCCTTGCCTGTCTTTGGAGACCAGCGCTGAGTGGAGCTGTCCCGCAGCCACATGTCACTTCCATCTTGCACTCACACTCTAAATCACAGGTGACAAACACACGGCCCATGGGCCAAATCCGGCCCTCCACCTTCTTTTATCCAGCCTGGTACCTTGTTCTTACCCGGTGGAAGCACTGAGCTCTCACTTAACAGTTAAGAAGTAGTTACATTTATACAATCCTAAAATTACATTCAGCCCTTTGAAGGCAACCACGAGGTTGATGTGGCCCCAGGTGAAAATGAGCTTGACGCCCCTGCTCTCAAAGGACCCCCATCCATAGCAGCCACCATAAGTGTGAACCGCAGAAGACCACATTGTTTAACGATGATGGACGTTTGTTATTTTCTTAAAAGATCCTTTTGTGGTTTTAGTTTAGTTAGAAAAATATTAAGTAGAATTCATTGGACTTGAGCAAATAAAATGGCTCTTAGAAAATTACTCCAGTTCACTGCTCTCTGAGGTCAGTAATCACAGTGTGGGGCGGCAGGTGAAGGAGCGCTGACCATGAAAAGAAGAAGGAAAGGGCCCGCTATCCATTAAAAACTCTCTTCAATTGTTTTAACACATTAATGAAATATTCCCAAAGACATATGGTAATCAGAAAAATGCAAGCTGCTGATTACACTTTGGTTAGCAGTAAGTTTGCAATATACGGAGCAATTAAATCTTTATGGATCAATGAAACTTAAGAAAGGTGCTTTCCAAAGTCAGTGTTGGGATCACTCATGAAGTTAGAGAAACATGAAGGTCTTCCAGGTCATAGAAGCTCTACAAATCCACTCAAAGTGATTCCTTTTCAAAAAATTGGTATCACTTGATTTTCCTTACAAATGATTGTGACTCAAAATTTTCAGTGGAAGGCAACCATAAATTGTGAATAAGTTTTTGTGATTTTATAGAATTGTGATTAAGTTTTTAAAAAATCATTACATTTATTTTATAGATTTTTCAGTTTTCTAAGAATTGTGACATAAATACTTTTAAAAGTAAACAGTAAAATTGATGGCATTATAAACATAGCCAGTTCTATTAAGTGATTTCCTCAAATCCATATTCGTATTAACTGAATTTTAGAAAGAACATAAATCAAAAAGGATATTGATTTTTTCATATCACTGTTATATACAAATGAAAATAAAATATATATTTTTTCTCTACAGTTAATATCTTTGCGATATAAAGATAAAAGGTCGATAATTTTAATTAAAATGGAAAACTATTTAAATTATATGTTTTAATTATGAATTTACTCATGAATTCATAAAATAAATTATAATGCAGTCCTACACACATCTGTTTATACTTCCTTAAGTTTAAGTAATTTAGAATCATAATATCTACAAGGACCAAAAGTATTTAAGTAAACCAGAAAAACAAATATTTTTAAACCATCATTTTAAGAAAAAAAAAAAGTCTCCTTATTTTTGGCTCAAATTTTATAATAAATACACAGTTTATTGACAAACATGTTTTCTTAAAAGCAAATTTGAATAATAGAAAGATATTTCTAATTACAATAGTACTACAAAGCATGAACAGATATAATATGTAAATACATGATATATAATATATATACATTATATATAATACTACCTATGTAATATTGAGAAGTAACATATTTTGTGTTAAATTTGACAAAACTAAGGAACAACTTTGTGTTTTTGGCAATCATGCCTAGACATTAACATTTTATGCATTATTTTTAGTACTTATTGAGATTTTATGCAATTTCAATGATTTAGATATTTTATTGTTTTAATAACAAAATTAGTTATTAAGTTTATTCAAAACCCCAGTTCAGGTGAGTTGTAAAACTTGACCTCACTTTGAGGGCCTTCACCCTTCCAGGTTATAATCCAGTGTCTTATTTCTCTGTTGACATTGAAAATCACAGCAGACAGTGCTGTAATTTCTGCTTTAGTCATCTAATAAGGTTGAGAAAAATTGAGGGGAAAACACATTTATTTATTTAATTGTCAATCTAACTATATATCTATCTGTCAATTTATGATTTTCTTACTGTTTTTCTTCCTTGATAGTGTTCCAGTAAACCTTTTATTATTTCCTTTCCAAATTCTTTATTTCCTCTTCATCTGGGAACATCTTCATTTCCCCTCATTCCTGAGAAATTGTTCACTGGATATAGAATTATGGGTTATTTTTTTCTTTTAGTACTTAAAACTATTCAGTCATGTCCTTCTGGCCTCCAAGTTGTCTAATGACATTTGCATTGTTATATGAGTTATTTCCCATATAGATAAAGTGTCATTTCTCGCTCCTCTCAAGATTTTTTCCTTTTTTAAAAAAATAAGTTTGACTATGATGTGATTTGCCATGAATTTGTGGGATATATCCTACTTGGATTTGCTCAACCTCTTGAATTTTCCCCAAATTTGTTGTCTTTTTCTAATTTGGAAAAATTTTAATCATGATTTTTCTTCAAGTATTTTTTAACACCTTGTTCTCCTATCCATCCAGGATTTGAGTGACACAAATTTTAGATTTTTGTTATAATGCCACATAAATCAGAGGCTGTGGCACTATAACACAACCTCTGTGTTATATTTTTTAAATGTATATTTTTCTCTGATGTTGAGATTTACATAAATTTTATTTTCTGTCCTCAAGTTCACTGATTCTTTACTCAGTCCTTTCAATTCTGCTGTTGCACTCATCCATGGACATTTTTATTCTTGTTATTATATTTTTCACTTCTAAAATTTTCATTTTTACCTTTTTATGTCTTTAATTTCTTTGATGACACTCTTTTTTTTATTTTTTGAGTCTTTTAATCATTTCATTTGCCATAAGCATGTTCATGTTTGTTCACTGAAGCATTTTTATGATATTTCTTGTCAGATGTTTCTAACATCTGTGACATCTCAATTATCATTCAATTTTAGATTTTCCTGCTTTTAGTTGTGACAAGAGATTTTTTATGGAAACCTGGACATTTTATGTTATATTGTGAGAAACTGGATCTTATTTGATAAAGAGGGAAATGTTACTGGTGGAGGTAGAGGGTTGGTGTGGAAGTCCTGGTCCATTTACACTGAGGTGGGAGAGGCTGCTTATTACTTCGGAGAGCGAGCAAGCATTCAGGCTTCTCTCTACTCCTGCACTGGCACGGAACTGGATGGACAGGGCAGGAAGGCTGCCTGATTACTGGTACCTTTGAGCTGTGGTGACTCTCCATTCTTCCTCTGCAGTCACCATCAAGAGAAGAGGGGGAAGGTGCCTCATTACCACCAGGTGGGGTGTAAGTGCAGGTTCCCTAGCTTGTCTCTCCTGGTGTGCGGAGAAGGGGGGATACTTACTAACAATCTAGTAGCAATAATCAAAGTCCTAGCTACTATAGCCATTCTACACAGAAAATAAATGAATATGAAAGGTATTTTATCACCTTCATAGAACCTGGGGATAGTGAAACAAACCCCTAAAAAGCACATATTATTTTCATAAAATAATTGTTTCAATATGGAGAATGGAAGTTACCTATGTAATCATTTTTCTTTAATCAAAGCTTTTTTTACATTAAATTTATTGGGGTGACAGTGGATAATAAGATTTTATTGGTTTCAAGTGTACAATTCTGATACATCATCTGTATATTGCACTGTATGCCCACCACCCAAAGTCAAATCTTTTTCTGTCAACAGGTATTGACCCCTTTACCTTTTACTACCTCCCCCAACCCCTTTCCCTCTGGTAACCATCATACCATTGTTCGTGTCTGTGAGTTTTTGTCTATCTGCTTTTCTGTTTATTTGTTGCTTTTAGTTTTATAAGTTAGAGTTTTATTTTTTCATTTTCAACTATTATATTGCAATGATGAATTTTTAAGTTGCATATATTTTCTCTTATTGTCTCTGTAGTACCACAGAAATGTAATGCTGGAAGAAATGTTAGATAATTTTAAAACTGACCCCCTGGGATACAGGATTAAGGACAATTAAATCCTTAAAAGAGTAATGTTTAGATTAAGGTAACAGAGTTATTAATGACACATTTGAAGTGTGGTAAAGGTATCCACAATAAAATTTAATTTCCTTCACAGTAATTTTGTTAACAGAAATCTATAGCTGTAGTTAATATGTAACTGATTCTTCTCCATATCATGTTTGCTGGAATCATATAACAATGCTATATTTGGTAATTTATAACATGATTTGTGCATATGCATGATTATGAGAGCGATGCGTAAGTATGAATTTTATCACATTTACAATAAAAATGTTCCAAAGTGACTTTCTTTTCCTGTGTTTCAGATTATGTGAAATGAAGGTGTAAAATGCAGTTTCATTTCATTAATAAGTATGCTAGTGGCATTTGTCAAGATAGTGAGTATAAAACTCTGGGTAATTGGTGCAATAAACATAAAACATAATCCAGATATTTCATGAAAGTACATAAAACTGATGACAGCATCCATTCAAATGATGTTTATTATGTAATTTGAGATAGCTTTATGCTGTCCAGATTTTTTTATTTTAAGATATTCTTAAAAGGTAATTAAAATATGCATGTCTTAGCAAATTCTTCTTATTTTATTATTTTTTGCTGAAATATGCTAAATATATTATTTTAAAATATTTTGTCTTGCCTTTTTAAAATGTTAACCAAATCACTGGAAATATTTTCTCTACATTATGTTCTACTCTACCTTGCTAGAAAAGATTATCTCCAAATCTAAGATTTTCTTTGATTTATTTTCACTCAGAAAAATTTAAAAAGTTATTGTTTAATACTATAAGATTTTTCTTATATTAATTTTCTTGACTTCAAACATTAAGCCAATTTAAATTACAGCTAATATGGTATAAGTATACTACAAAATTTACCTTTTCTTAGAATCAATTTGTCTAGTTGAAAATCATTCCAACCTTTGAGTAATCATCCTTAAGTAATGTCAGTAATGAAGCATGATGAAATTGTGCAAAAAGGCATATAGAGTGTTTTGCCAAGGATTTAGTACCCTCCTGTCTCTATGGAAGTAAAAATGAGTGAATACTAATTTTACAAATTTTAGTTTTATGTGTATTCAAATTAGTTAAGAATTAATTAGTTGATGGAATAAAAATGAAGATTTTGGGGAGTCTCACTCTCTGAGATTCCAAACTGGTATTTCTTATTTTGGATTAAGGAATCTACTCCCCAGTATCATGGGAAATACTGATTAAAATAGTCCACAAATTGCTCTTTGGAATTTAGGAAAGGGTAGGATAGTTTCCATTTTGTAAAATCATACAAGAATTAGATAGATTCAAATTATTTTAGCTTCCAATCTAAATAAAGTTCAAATAGCATGTCATGTAGTAGGTCTACCATTTTACTACTGGAAACAGATTTTTTTAAATGAATTAATTTATTTTTACAAGGACTTCCATGAACTATATGTTATATAACTACATCATAAATGATTGTACACAGCAAACATGGATCCTAGAACTTTCCGTTGAATTGCTCAGGTCAAAACAAGGGTGTGGAAATGGAGAGCCAGATGCCAGCATTTTCCTTGTCCTTTGTAAACCCTGAATCACTTCCATGATATGCAGTTTCTGAGAAAACAATTTCTGCCTTGTAATTTCTAGTTAGATTACAAAGAAACTTAATTTAGCCCCCACTAAACAATGCATGTTATTCAGATAAAAAAAATTACCAAGCACAAAACATACTAATTATTTAGCGATCCACAAGCATTATAATTATAAAGATAAAATCTTCACTGAAACTGTTTTTTTCATCTGGGGGAAGATGCAATTATCATGGCACTTCAATTATTTCCATAATTTTTCATATGCAAATCCAGTGTACAGGCAAACCTACACTGGAACTTTTTATGAAGTGCTTTTTAAAAATAAAATGAATACACCTGAGTAACCAAAATACATTCACATACAGAAAAGACTGGTACCCTGGAAGCTAACTTTTGGAAATTGAAAAGAATATGTAAATTAACTATTTGAATTATAAATACATATAGCAAGCAAAGTCATGGAATCTATATTTGCTAGATCAATGTAGTAATTGTATATCTTTTAAAATTAAACGATCTTAGATAACATGAAATTAATAAAGTGAGATGATACAAAGTGAACACAATACCCCATATAGAATAAAATTTAAAACAAAACACAGCACACCTAGAAATAAATTGAATTTTTGTTTGCTTACTTTTGGAGGTCTCTATTACTTCAACATACATACAATAATTATTTTAAAGTTTTGTCTCATAATTTCTTTGTCTGCATTATCTGGGAGTGTGTTTCCATTTTCTCTGGGTTTGCTTTTTGCTTTTGCTTTTTTTTTTTCTTTTAATGATGACATTTTCTTTTGCCAAATTTTGTGTTTTAAAACATATGGAAGCTTTGAAGAATACAATCTTGTTAAGGGAATTAAATTCTTCCTCTCCTTGCTAGCAACTTGTTTTCTAGCAATTCTGTCTATTTATACAGAGGGCTCATTTTGTAGGTCTGCAAGGTTGGTGGTCTCTCAGTTTTGTCTTGGTCACAGGATGTGACCTTTAGAATTAATGGCTGAAATTCTGAGTGGTTTCACAGAGCCAGTGTTTCTGGGTGCAGATTAAAAGCAACTTAATTTTTACTAGCATCTCAAAGTTGCTGAGATCATTGCAGAATTCTTTAGTCTCCAAGAACTTTCTTACTTCTGCATTTCTTTACGCTGTATCCTGCATAGGCACAGTGCTTTGATTTGGCAAATGACTCAAGGTAAGAGAGCATACAGATGTTTTGCTCACTTCTCCAAGGTTGCCCTCAGTCCAAATTAGTCTCTCAAGTCCTAGCCACTTGAAAAGATAGATGTAAATTCCGACTTTTCTGTTAGTATACCAATGACGTGGTTGTCTGCTAGGACTCTACAGCCCTGTTCTTTAAGTATCTTCAGAGTGCTGCTTTCCCTTCTCTTAGGGATCGAGTATTTCAAGTCTCATCAGCTTTAAAGCCTTTACACAGAACCCCCATCCCCCTACCTTCAACAGCTGCTTTCAGTGAGTGAATTAGTATAATGCAGAATCCTCATTGTTTTAACCAGTACCCAAATTCCTTCTGTTAACATCTTTATCATAATTACTTCTAAGTCTTTGGGGATAGTCTATTTATCTTTTTAGTTAATTGTACTTCATATGGTCCAACTTGTTTCTTTCTTGACACTATTTCATGCCAGCATATGTTTTTAGGAGTTATAAGGGCTGATTTTCAAAAGGGTTTGTTCCCTGTGCAAGTAAACACACCTATTCTAGGAATTGCCTATAACAAAACTTCCACTTTTGAAGAGCTCTGATTCAATGTTTACATGAGGGTATTTGTTCAGCAGTTCCAGCACAGGCACCAGGAACAGGGTTTTTCAGGACTTTGTGCCCACTTCATTCAACTTTATCCAGATTAGACACAATGAGGTACCTACCTGCTTCTGGTACCCACAAAGCTTTTTCAGAATTAGTGACTTCTTCCCAACCTAAATTTGAATTCCCTTTTTCTTTCAGATGTTTAGAAATTTTCTTCTTGGTTACAGGTTCAATAATGTATGAAAACACTACATTTTAAAAAATGTTATATTTGGCCAATCTACTATTGTGAAGCAGAATGGACTTGGATGATTATCTCTATTAGTAAACTAGGTTAACTGGAAGTTCTGATAGGAATACTAATTGAAGTGGCTACCCATAACTATGTGTCTTTATACAGAATTGACCTACACAATTAAACAATCATTATTTATTATTTTTAAAAATATATTAAGATACAGAAATTATTGATTTGTGATAACTTTAATGCTTAGCATATTAAGCCAAATAATTATTATTTATTATTATATTACCTTTTAAAGATAAAAACTTATAAATGTGTTGGGGAAGATCAGTGATATTTTGTTCTTGGAGTCCCTTGAAATTCTTCATTGAATGTCTTGAGAGACAGGTTATTATTTTTCATTTGACAAGTATTTATTTCCTTGTTCTATGCTTATCATACACCAGTTTAAAGTAGGAAATATGGTTTTATGTGTCAAGGTTACATTAAGCTGAGGAAAACAGAAAGTCATTTGGAAAATAACCATATAGACATACAAATGTAACATAATGTTGAAATGAAACTCAAGTTTTGTTAAGAAATGCATAATGGGTAGCTAAGGTAAGCAGTGGGCGCACCTGGTCAGATCATTAGAATCTCCCTTAAGATTTTTAGGTGTTGGAACTCATGGGCATGGGGGGAACTCCTGCCATAATGGAGTGTAAGGTTATATGCAGACAACGGGGAGGATTGGGCACCACAGAGAAAGGCACAGAGACAGGGGTTATAGTAGGGGGCATGAGAATAGAATAAGCTTCCCAGAAATCTCTACCCATTGCCTTTTTAACTATTTGTATTTATAAGTGAATTAAATTATGGAACCAAATGGCTTCATGTCATTTATCTTAATAAACTTTATTTTTGGAGCAGTTTTAAGTGAGCTAGTTAGTAGTATAAAGAGTTCCCATATTTCACTTAAGAAGCCCTCCCACCCAATTTCCCCTATTTTTAAAATTATCCAGTAGTGGAGTAAATTTGTTACAATTTCATTTTGTTTTAATGACTGGGATAGATTTTCTTTGTTGTTCTGTAAAGTTATATAATGTATATATAATGTTTTATATATGTGTGTGTGTGTATACCAGTGTGTGTGTGTGTGTGTGTGTGTGTAAGATTGTCATGACATTTATGTTAATTTGGGTTGCCACAGAGGTTCTGGAATGCAAGGATCACTTTTATCACAGAATTATATTGTTATTAAGTGCAAAGCTTTTTATTAGGCAACATAAAAATATTTAGTTTCTAATTTCCCTAAAATACATCTGTGTATTAACTTTTTAAAATATTTTTATTTTTCTAGAGCACTTTTATGTTTATAACAAAATTGAGAGGGAAGTACAGAGATTAACCATAAACCTTGTGCCCCCACACACATAACTTCCCCCATTATTAGCAACATTCACCAGAATGACTTTTTCCCCCCAATGATGAACTTACACTATCATCACCCAAAGTCCATAGTTTCCTTTAGGATTTATTCTGGGTATTGTACATTTTTGGGGTTTGGACAAATGTATGACATATTTCCATCATTGCAAATCATAGAGTATTTCATGCACCTAAAAATCCTATGTTCTCACTTTCACCTTCCCAATCCAGCAACTACTGAACTTCTTACTGTCTCCATAATTTTGCCTCTTTAAAATGTCTTCCCTTTGAAATCATACATTATGCAGCCTTTTCAAAATGGCTTATTTCACTTATTAACATGCATTTAAGACTCTTTCATGCTTTTCATGGTTTTAAAGCATGTATTTTTAGCTCTGAATAATAGTCCATTGTCTGAATGTATGACATTTTCCCCTTTGCATTGCTGAAAGGAGTCTTGGCTGCTTCTAAGTTTTGACATTTATGAATAAAACTATTTTTAATTGAGTTATTTGTTTTTATTGTTTATTATCTTTTATTCATACACTTTTTGAAAGTTTGTATTTTTAACTTCACATAACCAAAGAAGGGACGTAGTATTGTCTTTAAGATTAATTTGGATTATTTTCCATATTTTGCCGTGTGTAAGGTGCTCCTATGTGTATTGCAATTTAATTTTTTATTTATTTATATTTAGGTATGTGTATTTAGGAATTGTAGCATTTATTTTTAACACATTATGGTACAAGAAATTTTATGTAACCAATAACTACAAAATGTAAGGACAGACACATACAAAACGTAGTATTTCAGGTACTACCCATGAATAACGTACATCCTTATATTCCCCTCAAAAATTTGGGCAAAAAAGTGCACATTACACATGGCCAAAATATGGTAATACCAAAGAGTTGAGATAGCTCTTCTTTCTAAGGGACAGAAAGAAGCTCTTCTTGGACAATGGATAATAGAAAATAGGAAGATAATATTCCAAAGACATTGAAATAAAGAAGCTATAATTTTCTACTTTTTATATTGGCTAGCTATATATTATTTGTAAGTTAATGGCAAATGGTTCCTAAACATAAGACAATTTTCTGATTCAGTATAATTGGAATACATATTTTGGTAAATATATTAAAGAAGTTACTTCAAACACAATAAAATGTCAAATTTTCTTTTAGGTCTTTGAAGTAAGTGTCTATAAATGCTACACAATCTCAATATCAGAAGTCCCCAGCATGGGACCTGAACACGTACACATACACGAGGCAAATGCACTTTTAGAAAAGCTTGTTATGTTATACCTTAGGCAAATATGTTTAATAAGTTATTTCATTTACTAATTTTCAACAAATTTTCATGTCCTTATAAAAACTCAAGTTAAATATATTTCAATCATTTTACATACTAAAAGAAAATTGAACCAACAAGCCTAAACTTATATCAGTAGTCAGTACTTTGCTTCTTTAATCTGATGGACAAGCTGACATAGCTTTTTAAAAGTGGTTCCCTTATCTGGCTAAATAATTTATTTGTTATGTTTTATTTCTCATTGTTTAGGATTTTCAATCACATAATACATTTCTATAAATTACTTGAATAACATACCTGTTGTCAAAACAAAGAATACCAGAGTGAGAAAATATCCTTTGAGTATAATTGATACTATATTTGAAAGAACTTATAAACAGAAAACAAACATAATGTGCATTATAGTAGTCAAGATAATATCAGTTGCTCCAAATAGTCACAAAGCTTTCTTATTTTAAATACGTGGATTCTAAGATTGTTGTGGGAATAAACATAATTGACAGATGAGAATGTGTAGAAAAATGCCAATACATGTTATTCATTCAGTTTAGAAATGATTCACCTTACTGTGGGTAGGAGAGCTGTATTGGATCGACTACATAACAGGTGGGAGAAGAGGGTTAAAAATGTTTCCTGCCCTTAGCCATAATGTCCTACTTCACTCATCAGTTAGCATTGGTTTCTGGAAAGTAAAAGGCCAACTCAGATTACGAGGTGGGCATGGAGTGTGTTAGGGTGGGGGTCCTGTGCAATGGAAAGAGGGTAGATAATTGCAGTAAGGATATACAATGATTCTATTGCTTAAATATTTAGGATATATGGAGCTATCATTATCAATTTTAACTTTTAAAATGTATTTAAGGATAATGAGATTATTTAAAGTAGGTTCTATATTTTAAGAAAATTTCTTTGATAATAATATTAATTATTTAATGTGATGAATACTTTTTAAGGACATATAATAGAACACTTTAATGTCATCTGTTTACAGAGGTAATAAAACTGTTTATTTAAATCATAAAATGACATAACTACTAAAGAAGAAATAAAAATATCTAAATTATGCTATAAGGTAATTTCTATACAACTATACTGGAAAACAAAAGCATTGAAATCAAACTTAAATTTTTAAATTAATAATGGATATGTTCAGATTTTCAAACCAAATGTATTGGTGAATAACTTAATGCTCATGTTTGAATTCTTCAGTGTGAGATTTAATAAAAAATGTATGCATGATAAATTATTGATTTGAAAAAAATTTTTGTTACAATTATCACCAAAAAGCTTATACATCATAAAAGTATATTCACTGATGAACATTTTAAAATACTCACATTAGGGAACATAGTTTGGTGTCAAATAAAATTTGACTCCCACATAAGGTTAATCTAGGTTCTCTATCACTAATGCTAATATGTGCTTTTTAAATTCTCTAAAGTATGTAAAAGTGAGGACGGTAATGCCATTTTTGATACATCCTATATTTATGTGCATATGGATCCTTGTGTGTATATGTATGAATGAATGTATATGTGTACATAGTTGTGCATATGTGTATATATATTTCTGCTTTTTTTAATTAAAACAAAATGTTAACTTTTTAACTTAATTATTGTATAAGTCATAGAGTGTGAGCTTAGAGCATGAATTTCACTGGGAATTAGATTTTGAAGAAATTTCTGAAAAGGGTGTTTCAGGGCAAAGTTTCAAATCCTATAGTCAAATATTCAGGACAGGGATAGAGCAGAATATGGAGAAGTTACCTTTATAATAAACACATGGGAAGGCTCTGGAGCACAGAAGTGTCATATCTTGTATAAAGATATCAGTTACAAATGATGAAATCTCATTCAGTTCCTCTCTTTGATATTAAGTAGTCATATCAATTGGGTAAGTGATTTAATAAAATGTGGAATCTAGTGTTGGAAACAGGAAAATAGCTAAAGGACTGTCCCTGTGCGATTTGGCTCTCCAAGGACAGAGAACAGAGAACAAAGAACTTGAGGCGGATTACCATTTAAGGAGATGTTTAGGTTTAAATTTCCCATTCCCCAAACCCTGCAACGCATAGATCCCACGTGCTAAAAGATAGCCAATAGCTAACAGCCACATCTGCTTCTGTGAAATGCTTGCTTGCCTGCGTCTATAAAAAGGCTTATCTATAAGCGTTAGGCGCGGCTCTCGTCTGTAGCTATTCTGAGCATTGTGTCTCCGGACACTCTGGGAGTCCGCCCCTGCGCAGGTTAAACTTTTGGCCAATAAAAGTAACATCTCTGAATCCTGAAAGTTCCCGAACATCTGTTTCTCGCGTCGGCGGATGCAACATCTAGCAATTGCATTTTCCCTGTGTACCATGTAGAGATAAACTAAGGAAATTGCTTTGAAAATCTTATACAAGTATATAAATCCAAGAGCTATACATGCAACAGATAAAACCTTTCATTATCTTTTTCCCTATGAACACTTTCAATATATGTGATCATTTTTCTTATTTTATATAAATTAATTTATATGCATTATATAACAGAAAACACTGTACAGAAAGATTTTTTAATATCGCAATATAAAAATATTCCATTGATAATGTGTTTTTTACTTTATCATAGAATTCACTTGTTAATTTTTCTTCTCTTTTAAACTGAAACAGACACCTTTATTGTTTACAATTAATTTCAAGTTTTGGAAGCCACTGTGAAAGAGACCATGAAAAGTCATTTTATATAATTTATCAGAAATAACATTTATGTTTTCTATATTGTGGAGCCATGACATCCTATATATAGAAAAACATAAATGTATCCTATATTTGAACCACACGAGACTTTAATTTATTTAAATAAAATTATTGTATTTAAATAAATTAAAGTCTCGTGTGGTTCAAATACAGATTACTTTTTCAGTCATCTTAGCCCAGTCCAAGTGTTCAGGAACCACATGTGGCTAATAACTATGGTATAGGACAGTGCAGATACAGAATTTTTTCTTCATGGTAGTACTTTCTCTTGGAACATAGCAACAAAAAAGATTGCAAATTAATATAATTTTGGTATTAAGATACTATTATAATCGCTAAAATTTCTAAACTTTGAAAATTGTAATCAGAATTAAAATGAGATGAATTTAAAAAAGGCAAGGGTTCAGGGATTAGGTGTCATTTATAAAATTATTTGTACAATATATACAAATCAGTCATCATTCTCTTTCCATGGAGAGTTTTGCTGATTAAATTGAATTGACATTTTTATATGAAAGTTTTATATAAAAGAGTATTCAGTTAGACTCATCCACTCACACTGTGTATGGCAGCCCTTGATTTCCAGAGAGCATAGACAGCCTATTTCAGTGCTAGCAGTTCCTCCCGATACCCCGATGGCAGCATAGTTCCAGGTTAGTAACATCATATTGGATCCTAATTAGTCATTATTAGCAGGTATCAATTTGTAACATCATTCTGTGAACTTTTGGGACTGACTCAAAATATGGAGAAATACAGAATATTAAATGAGTCTAATGTTTTCAATTGAGTATCTTCCCAATACATAAATTGTTACTTGTTAGCTATTATAACTAGAATTCTATGTTGAAATTTCATTTTTCAACTGTTAATTTTGGTGACATATGGTTACCTAAAATTTCAGATTTTAACTATTCAATAGATATAAAAATTTAATATAATGCTTGTTAATTATTTTAAATATGGATTAGAAAATAAAACAAGAAAGAGCAGTGGGTTTAGGAAATTATAAAGAACATTGCAATAGAATTTGAAACACTTGCAATAAGAAACGATGATCTCCCTCAGTAGGTGACTGCATTCTTGGAAATGCTGAACCAGGGTGTCTTAAACTTAGAGACTTCTAGTCATTACCTCCTTCAAATTAAACTGTAAATCTGTTGACAAATCTGTAATATTATTTAATTCACTGTTATCCTTCAATCAAGAAAAGGATAGAGGGTTTTAGGAACCCCTGCTTTTGTACTTAATAGCATAGACTTCTCTTCATATCATGATTTCATTTTTGGTTTTATATCATGCTGAAAATCTCACTGTTTCACCAGGAGAGCAAAGTAAATTGCTACAGATTTCAATTTGGCAGTCTGTGAAGCAATTAAACACTAAAACAGACAAGCAGTAGGGGATTCTTTCAGCTCAGGAGAATAAATTAGGCATGATGTTAACACAGTTGACTTAAAGAGAAATTGTAGTGTCTAGGCTCAGATGGAGAGTTTGTGGAGCTTGACAAAATTTCAGAATGATTGTATTGTAGAATTGTACCTAAAATCAAATTAGATATCAAATAGAATATTATAAACACTTGTGCTCTATTTAAGTAGAACCTTGGTAATTTTTTATTATACACTCTCTTGTGACATAACACAATTCAGATTAGATGCATAATAAAGTTTGTACATGTTTCACATGTAGTTGAAAAGTTCTAAATTATAAATATGAGTCAATGTTTTAAACAAATATGTGTGTAGGTATATGTGTATATTTGTTTCTTTAAAGCCTGTTTTTTTTTAGCTTCAACAAATCTGTATTAAATGTTTACCATTTCCTAAATCTAATCTTTAGGAAAATAAAAGACAGAGTCTCTGTTTCTTGTCATTGATGAGAACACAGTTAGTTACTTTGGGAAGACCATGATTTCTGTAGAAAACTTGTGTGGCAAATATTATAATCTAGGCATGAAAAAAATTTCCTGAAACATGATCAAACTACTAATAATTGATTTTTAACTAAGTATGACCTTTCTCCTTTACTCTTATATTTGAGAATGGCTCCTCCAAATATCACGCGCAAATCCTATAACTTGGTCTAGACCTTGCACATGAAGTCTTGTAGCTAAACACCAAGCTTCCAGAATAACAGCATTATTTCAAAAGGTCATGGGTTGTAAATGGGTTTAAATGAAATGGTTTAAAAACACATAAATGGCTTCTTATAGGTTTACAAGATTATATTTAAAACTTGACTAGTCACCAGAGTCATGCATATTTGTCTTTAAAATATGACTATTTCCAGACCCAGAACTTTAGAATCAAAATCTCCAAGAAGTACCTATTGAATCATCACATTCCATGAATGCTGTACTTCAACAAGTATGATTTCATAGTTTTCAAAATCATCACTTATGCCAGTTGGTGTCAGTGAGAAAGAACTGCAGAAACAACAACAGTATTTTTTAACGTTAATATAAGGAATTATTAATTCGATGCAAAGTTTTTAGCTGGATAACTAAAAGATTAAAAAAGAACTCTATGATGCCATCGGAGAATCAACTATAATGATCATCTACTTACTCTAATGTTAAGGGAATAAAAGGAAGTATGGTACTTGTAACGAGTCAAGTAGAAATTGCTAGAAGAGGCCTCTAAAGCTGAAATTCAGGCTTCTGAAGCACAGGTGATACCTTGGTTGGTGCTTTATCTTCCCCCCACACCCAGAGCTGACACTGGCACCTCTGAAGGACCACAGCCTGTACTTTGCTCTCTGAGGTCAAACACAGCAATGCCTCTTGTTCACTGTGAAAACACTGAAGACTTGTTCCAGTAACTGTTACAGAAGTGAATCGCTGCCCTTGAGATAAAGAAGCATTGCTGGTCAGCTACCCATTGAATGAGGAAGCCCATAGGAAACCAGAAGAGGTGCATAGAGGATGTAATTCTCATTTTCCTTTTCCATCCTCACAGTCTCGGTCTAGTATTCTCTGTTGGCACAGCCTTGCATAAACCCAGCTGGAAAATAAGAAATGTGGTATGCAGAACCCCAGAATCAGCAAACCAAGGGAGTTTGGAATGGTGGGTTGGTGCTGAGAATCAATTGCTTAATAACCGGCACATCAGTCTGTTTAATAAAATCAAAAGGTGCACGAGAATCACAAAAGATGATTTGCATATGATCTTCCCATTGGCAGTCCTTTGTATACTGCTCCTGTCAAGCTCTGGTCTGTACATCATCCAATCTAGATGATGTAACCATTTACACATTAAATTAAATAGGAAAGAAGATTTCAAACCCTACTACCTTTGTTCCCCTTGATTTATCTGTCTGCAACAAACTTTCTCCTTTTGTCTCCTTGAATAGTGTTCCAACATTTTCCATGGCTCTGTCCAATTTCATCTTTCCATTTCATCTTCCTATTTTGACCCATACTTTGCAACTGCGTTAACATATGCAAATACATATAATAAATGGTAATATGTAATGTTTAACATGATATATAATATAAACATATTTTACAAATATATAAAACATAAGATTATATGTGTATATTTGCATACATGCAAACATGTAAACACACACGTATACTTCTAATATTTTGAACAGCTTATTCTGTTCCAAGATCACAACTTCTGCACTTATACAACTACCATTAAACTGTAATCTCCTTGAAAATGAGTCAAGCTGTGACTTTTCTTTTAAGGCCTAAAAAAGTATCTGACATATGGTAAGTAGTGAAGTTATATTTTTAGTGAAAAAATTAATCAATATCTTCAAAGTAGGTCAATATTGAAATACCTATATAATTAAATAGGTCTTGGAAAATTTTACTGGTAATATTTTTGTAGAAAATATATCAAGAAAAAAGGTAATAGTAAATTGACATAACTCAATCTAAAATAGAATTGTAAAATATCTCATACAAAAACCTATTTTAATCACAAACATAAATCTATGTAAAAATTCAGTTTAACTGTGAAGTAAGCAGAATAAAAATCTATGATCAATTCTAAATCGACAATAAAAATTTAATTTGGGAGTTAGAGCTATAGAAAAATTATTTATAATAAAATATTTTCTCATTAGTCTATGCTAAACCTTATTGGGCATGCTGGGTATGCAAGAAAATGTATGCAAAGCAGAAAGAAATGTTTTAATATGAAAAGGAAAAACATTTCTGAATGAAATGAATATTTTTGTTTAAGCAGAACCATGAATAATTACATTCATGAAGATTCTAGTTAATTTTATTAATATAAGCCCTTAATGTTTAAAATAACAATTTGGGAATCTTTTTTCAACATGGAAAGATTTTTAAAAATGATCTAACAATTAAGGATTTTATCTCTAGAATTCTATAGCACAGAGTAGTTAAGAAATTTGCCAAGGCAACAAATTACATAAAAGAGCAGACACATATTCATTAAACCCCATGCACTTTCTGTTAAACCACATTATTATTATCAGAAAAGCAATTGGTTTTAAACACAAAGCCACATTCTGAATAGTTCTTTAGGACAATGAAACTGTGCACCATTGCAAATGGCAACATAAAGACAATTCATGGCAGAAAAACTATTCCAGTTTTTCTCTTTGCCTCTATGTGGTCCTCAAAGCCATGTATACAATAATACTGAAATGAAACTCGTTCTGAATGCACTGAAAGAGATGTAGAAAAATAATTTCTTCAAGACCTAATTCAAATATAAAACTCAAGAAGATCCATCTTTTCAGTCTATCAGATACCTTGTCATTCTTTGAAGTGAAAGGATTCATTGGAAGTCATCAAATGTTTGAAGAAGGGTTAAAAGTAAGCTTCTTGCTAGTCAGAAGCCAGATAGTAGAGGGTATCTATATGCCTTGCTAAGGAGTTTCGATTTTATTCCAAGTGAACTTGAAAGACATTGAAGGTTAAGCAATGGGTAAAAAAAAAATGTAAATGAAAAATACATCATTTTATTTGATTTTTTCACTTTTTTTAAAAATTGTTGCTCTAGTACAGTTGAACAGACACTTCTCCAAGAAGGACATACAGAGGGCCCAGAGACATAATGAAAAGATGCCCAGCATCATTAGCCATCAGAGAGATGCAAATTAAAACCACAATGAGATATGACTTCATATTGGTGACAATGGCCATCATAAACAAATCAACAAGCAACAGGTGCTGGTGAGGTTGTGGAGAAAGGGGAACCTTAGTGCACTGTTGGTGGGAATGCAGACCAGTGTAGTCACTGTGGAAAACAGTATGAAATTTCCTCAGAAAACTAAAAATGGAACTGTGTTTTGACCTGGCAATTCTACTGCTGGGATTATACCGTAAGAACCCTAAAAAATACATCATTTTAAAGAACATCTTTTAGAACATCCTTGGGTATTAACAAATTTATTTTAGTAATTATTTCACAATATATACATATTTAAAATCATTATGTTATACACCTAAAACTAATAATATCATATGACAATTATTTATTGATTTAGAAAAAGAAATAAAGAACATCCTTGAAATACCTTGATAAACTATTTAAAAATATAAAAATTGATACCCAGGAGAATAAGAGAGTGTGGATTTAATCCATGAGTTACATAATGGCCTAAGATAGAGAAGTAGTCATTAAAATGGTGAAAAATGGATGAACTAGATAATTTTTGTGAAGGAAAAAATCACTCTAACACATTAATTTGTTAAATGTGTTGAATAAGGGCAATGAAGTCTTAGTTATTTGACAAATGCACAGAGGTTATTGACATCTGTAGAGATAAAACATTAAGAAACAGCAAAGGTGCGTGGCAAACCTAGTCAATTCCGTAACTCTATTTGTACATTCTTTGTCTGAATCCTGTGGTCATCCAGGCAGTTTATAGTAGGTTGATATTTCTATCGCCCTAATATTGAAGAAAAGGTCAGGAATGCAGACATCACCTGAAGAGGATGTGTAAAATCAGGAGCTACAAAGTCTAAAAACTAGGAGAAACAAAATGCAGACAGTTGACTACTGAAGACCTCTGACATCATATGTATAAAGTACCCTGTATTTAATCAATCTCAACACAGAAAGCTACCCTAGAAATGATGAAATATTTTTCCAGTTGTTGATACATACGCAAAATCAGGAATGTGGTATGCTAATTAAGATTTCTCAAAGTTAAATGTGAAACAGAGGTTTCATGTCAAAACAGGTGCCATTCTAAGGCACATTGCAATTAATATTCAAATTAAATCATATATCTGTGTTTATTTAATGGCATTCATAAATGTTTTTAAGGAGATTATTCTTAGGTTAAATATGGCATGCCACCATTTATTTTGTTTTATATAAAGAAAATGATTGGAAATAAGCTACAAGGTTATTTATTTATGTTTTGCATCTTAATAAAAATATATACAAAAAACAATGCCAACCCACTAAAATATGCTGAAATGCCATGGGACATATAGTGATTCCCCCATAATAAGTCCTAATTCTCTTTTAAAATGAAAGTGACAGAACTTCAGGGCAGAACTTCTACCTGAACTATGGGAAATAAAAAGGATGGTTCTATTTCAGAAAATGTGCTGATGTGATTTATGGAGCAGTTATTAGGTAACTCTACATTCTTTGTAGTCTGATTGTATTTGTCAAATAATTTCAAAGTCATTAGCATTGTATGCACAGCGAACCTATTACCCCAAACGTATTCTTCACATGGATGGTGCTCATTTATTACGTGTTTATTTGAGGGTGGTATGCTTCCATATATTTTTGTGGTTATTTACTTTATACACACATAAATATCTTTGAACTATGTATTAAAGTATGAATTACATGCATAAAATAATGCATTCATAAATATAGAATCCAATTATTTTTTACTAATTGAAATAACTCATGTAAAAAATACCCAGATCAAAAAATAGAACATTAAATAACCACACCCTTGGATTTCCTTTCCAATTATTATCACCCTCCTGTTAGTGTTATTCTAACTTCAACATTGTAAATTAGCTTTGCACAGAAATTTGCGTTTGGCTTCCCCCCTAAAGACAGTATATAAGAAAATCCTCTATACTTCAAGATTTAGTTGTAGTTAATCTATTCTTATTGCAGCATACAATGCCATTGTATGAAAAATACACCACAATGTATTTATCCATTCTATTGTTGACAGACACACGCATCATTTTCACTGGAGTCTATTATGAACAATGATATTATCAACATTCTTTTAATGAAGAAATGAGAGCATTTTTATTGAAGGCATCACCAGGAATTTTAAAGCATCCTTTATTTACAAAGAATTTAGTGTTCCTCTCTCATGAGAGATGAAGGCTTGATTTATCAACTGGTAGGTTAAGAGAACTGAGAGTATCAACTAACTTGCTAGGACACATGAAAAGTACAGTCAACAGGAGTAGAGCCAATCCATATTCAAACAGTCCTCAGGGGTCACACATACTTAGGGTAATAGGTACTTTGAGAGGACATACAATGATTGAAAATAGGAAATGAGAGTTTAGCTGATGGTTTGGCAGAATTCTAATATGGCTCAAAGATTTCCACTCTCAGTATAATCCCCACCCCATGAGTGATGGTAGGACCTGTAACTATGGAGGATAACATTCCTATGATTATGCTATTTTCTCTGGCAAAGGAGAAGAGATATTTTAATGATATTTGAAAGGTGTTAAATTTGTCAAAACCGAGTCTCCTAAATAGGACTAAGCTAATCAGCTGAACTCTGTTGTCTAGAAGTCAGAAAGACCCTCCCACTGTTTGAAACTTCTAGGAGATGATCCTGAAACATACAACAATAAGAAGCTAAATTCTGTCAGCAGTCTGTGTAAACTTGGAAGGTGAACCTAAAATGCAAATGAAAATGTAACCTAGTCAACATTCTGACTACAGCCCTGTGCAAACCTGAATACACGATTCAGCTAAACAGGCTTTGATACCTAGAGCAAGGAACTGTAATGTAAAGTGTAGGTTTCATTAAGAGCTAAAAGTGCCATAATTTGTTACACAGAAGTAGAAAACTTGTACAGATTGTGGTATAAGTAATGGTGTGATGCTGCAACAAATACCTAAAAATGGGGAGGGACTTTGGAACTGGGCAATAGACTCTTGACAGAATTTGAGAGCATAACGCAGAAAGCGTAATTGGAAACATGATTAGTAGAAATGTGGATATTGGGATGCTTAAGACTCAGAAGCAAGTGGGGAGCATGTTACAAAGAATCTGAGGAATTTGAGGAGGCGGAATCCTTCTGATTAGGTGGCAGAATACTTAGCAGAAGTGTGATCTGCAAGCGTACGGAATGGGAACTGTGTATGGAATTAATTTGAATTGCCTAAAAGCATTTCCAAGCAAAGTGTTGAAGATGATGCTTCGTTTCTTTCTGCTGCTTGCAGTAAAATATGAGAAAAGAGAGAGAAATTGAGAAGATAATTGTTAAGCATAAGAACCAAGACAGAAAGATTTTGAAAATTCACACCCTTTCAATAAGGCAAAAGATGCTAAAATTAGATGCGGCTGCTGAAATCATGGCGTGGAGACAGGCTGAGTGCATGAGTGTGCAACATTTTGGTAAGACATCAGTAAGATCTAAAGGTCAGAATACACAGTGACACAAAGAGTCCTTCGAGGAGAGTAAGGTTTTGCCTCCCGGAACCTCTCAAATAAACCAGAAGATCCCAAAGAAGCTTAAGGGCACTGTCTCTCAGCCATGTCTTGAGGAGCCAAAGAGAGAGAGAAGATCAGCTCAGAAAGACTCCTGGTGTTGGCTCTTGTTTAATGAATGTAATCCCCTTGACATCCATGAAGGCTCACGGAGTTCTTGAGAAAATTGTTTCAACAGAACTACTGTCATCTTGGACTGCAAAGGACAGAAAGAGTATGTAATAAAACAAGGCTATCAGTCTCACAATGTTGTTTCATCCACAAAGCACATGATAAAACTACTCAGCTGCAAAAACATAATACCCTTCATGAAAAAAAAAAGGCTGAAATGGGAGAAACAAGATCGTGGAGGTTGATCTGAGGATCATGCACAATTATTCTAGGCCTTGAAACCTAATTAAGGAAAATCTTGGGGGAAATGTTAGGGTCAAATGACTTATGCATTGTACTGTTTTCCCTTTTGAATTAAATGTCTATAACTGATACCCTGTGCCTGTTCCACCGTTATATGTTGGGAATGTTAGGGGCCTTTAGATTTGTCCAAGGATGGGAACTAATTATACCCTAGGACCTGTACTTAGATGATTTAGAAAATAAGGTTTTTGATTTTAAGCTGATGTTCCAATGAATTGACACCCTTGTGAATCTTGGATGAGGATTCATATGTTCTGAAAGTAGGAGGGAAGTAAAGCTTTAAGATAAGAAGATGAACTGTGGCTGTCAGATTGGTGGAATGCCACCTAAAATTTCTGTTCCCTTCTTTGCACTGTATACTCAGCTAAACACTGAATGTTTGTGTCTCCCCAAGTTCATCTGTTGAAATCCCAATCCCCACTGTGATGGTATAACAGATAAGGCCTTACGGAGGTAACTGGAATTTAATGAGACCATGAGGGTGGGTCCCACATGTATGGGATTTGTACTCATGTAAGAGTCAGGAGACAGCTTGCTTCCTCTCTTTGCTTTCTGCCAGGTCAGGGTATAAGGAGAAATTGGCAGTCTGCAACCCAGAAGAGGGTTTTTACCAGAACTGATCATGCTGGCACCATGATCTCTGACTGTTAACCTCCAGAACTGTGAAAAAATAAACTTCTGTGGTTTATACATTACTCAGACTGTACTATTTTGTTTAAAAGCCTGATCTAAGACTCATTCTTTGTATAATCCCCACCCTTAATTGTGGGAAGAACTTGCTATATGAAGAGGAAAATTTTTAAAGGCTTCTGATAATTTGGAACTGAGTCAATGAAAAGGGAAATTAATCTAGGTGTTCCCGGTGGCTTAGAAGTAAGACTTTATTGATGATTTTGAAGAAGCAAACAGCCATGATGTAGGCTTCCCATCCACAAGGCTAGACTTTGGAATCTGAGGGCCTCAGTCTTGCAACCTTAAGAAGTTGATTTTTCCCATACTTTAATGGATCTTAAGAGAGGTCTCCAGGTTCCAGATAAAAAAACAAACAAACAAAAAACAAAACAAAACAAAACCCCAGATTTTTCCACCCTTGGACTACAGCCCTCTGAACCCCTGCACAGAAAACCCAAATAAGATTTGATTGGACTCTTGACTTATAGGAACTGTAGTGTAGACTTTTTAAAGACCCAGAGTTTGTGGTGATTTGTTATACTGCTGTAGAAAACTATTATAGCTGAAGATGGAAAGAAATGTAGAATGTCAAAGAGTTGTCCACGGGAAGGAAGATAGGAAAGGAACTTTCTAATCAAGGGAAATAACATTCACTTAGAGGTAGGAAGCAACAGGGCACTTTATAAACTGAAATTATTTCAATATGATTGAACCAAATATTAAAAGGGATTAGCAACAACAGTATCACCAATACGTCAGACATTGTTCCAAATATTTTATATATATCAATGGCTTTAATTTTAACAATAGTATTATTAAGTAGGTTCTACTCTTATCATCACTTTGCAGATTAAACAAATGGGGTGGTGTGAGGTTTTATGTAATTTTCCCGCAGTCGCACAGTTAATAATTTGTATATTTTATAGCATCTTAATCCCCAACAGATTTAAATAATCAGATATAAACATTGTTACAGGAAACAGCCTCTGTCATAATTTTTAGGACACAATAACTTGCATTTCATCCTCCTTTTGTTTAAAAACCCTGGGTTAAAATGAAAAAAGTTCAAAACAACCTTGTCAGATAGAATGGTTATCTACATTTTTCTCCTTTCATGACTGTCCTCGGTTTGTACTAGTTCAGCTTAGATTTCAGATGAGACTGCATATGTATGTGAGGCACCAACTACTAAGAACAGCATGCAGTGACGAGGATTACTCAACTTCAGGCCTTTTGGGATTGGTTTCAGATTGTTCAGTATTTAACGACATATTCTTTCTTTCTCTGTCTGTCCTTTATGCACATTTGTCAATCATTAATCTTCTTGTAGAAGTATGTTTTCTTAAATAGCATAACTTTGTCTTTTTCACACCAATCTTCAATCATTACACTATCTTCTCTAATTCATACAGTTAATACATTCATATGGTTAATAATTATCAATATTACCATGCACCCTCACCAAATCACCATTTTCTCTCATTTCCAGAGCCTCCTTATATTGGTTTTATGTGTAATGTCTACTGTGTTTAGGTGAACTTTTCAAGAGAAATTTGAAAATTGTCTCTTCCTCATCTGGAACTAGATGTTCCTGTACTCTCCTATTTCTTTTAATTATGCTTTTTTTTTTTTTTTAATTTGGTGAGAATGTCCTAGCCAATTTCAGACATATCCTTAACTTTTTATTTAACATCTCTGGTTTTAAAATTTCAAAAACTTCAAACATCTTTTGCTACTGTTTTAATATTTTTTGATTATAAAGTTACAGCAACAGAAATGTAAGTAGTCTATAATTCCTGCTCCTTAACAGAGAGGAGCAATTCAGCATTATTTTAAATTCTTCTACAATTTCTTTTCACAAGATTATCTCTTCTCTTATAAAGGTTTTCATCAATGAGCCAATTATTAATACAATTCTATAAACAAGGCAGTCCAACTTAAAAACCTAAGCATTTTAATTGTGCAGTTGTGACCATCACATAGAATGATCTAAAGACACCACATTAGAAGGTAATTTTCTCAACATGATCTCCGCAGTGAGGTGGGAAGATACGGTCACATATATTGATAGTTGGCGTGCGGTACTCTAATCCTTGGAGCTCTGCTATCCACGCAGTCCTGCAGGAACATTTTTGTCTTCAAAAGTGACTAGTCAACAAGTATAAGACAGAACTTACATTTGAACTAGAAATCAGTATTTGTAACATGATGAGGACTGATGTTTTGCATCTGCAAATTAAAGCTCTAGGGTTTTATCTTTATAGATTTTCATATCACTTATGGATTTTGTTAGTGATGTAGGTTTTGGTGTGTATCACATCAGGTCTTTAATTTAAATATGTATTAGAATTAATGTGGTTTGAATTATTAAAAACAGAATTCATAATTATAGTACTTGTATAACATCCTATAATTTTCACCAAGGTCAAATTCATTATTTGGTAATAATTCATTTTGTTTTGTTTTAATTTTTTGAGAAACTATGACAAAATTCATTAGCAGTGTCTTCCTGATAAGAAAGACAGAACAATTATTAAAAACGGCATAGACTGTAAGTGTGGGACTTCTGGACTGTGAGAAAGTAGAACTACCTCTGTGCATTGCTTTTCTCTTCTGGACACTGAACTTATGATAATACATTAACTCTGAGAGTATTTGTGAGTGTTGTGTAAGTTAATAAGCATGATTTCATCAATCAGTGCTTGACAAATGGTACAGTTCCACAGAATGACTGGCTTTACATCTCAAGTACTCATATTTGATCTCTTGTTTTATGTTACATTGAAGATTCTCACGACTGCTGTATAGAGAGCTTTGCTATTCACAATGTGTCCCACGAAGATAAGCATCAGACTGAAGTAGTAAGGAATTAAAAACTTGGGGTACAATCCAAGCCTCCTGATTCACAATTTGGATTGGAATAAATGTTAGGTTATTGCCATACACATTAAAATTTATAAAGTACATGTACAAGGGTTCCTTTTAATTATTCTGTACACCAGCTTACCACACCATCACTGTGCATTTAAATCATCCCACTACTACCTTATGTTAGTGGACCTTTATTACATGAAAATTCATTTTTATTTGGCTCAATTAAACAAATACAGTTCCAAACTCAAATCCAATTCAAAATAAAGAAGACTGAAGGAGGAGGAGAAATAAGTAAATTGCATTTTAAGCTTCATCAATTACTTAAAAATTTATCAACCAAAAAGAATAATTTTTTCTTGGCCATTTGATGTCTATTTTCAGACTTCAGTTTGATCAGGTGTGAAGGGAAAAGTGCAGTGAATATACGCCATCTCAGATTGATGTTCTGTGTTACATTTGAGCTATAGAGGCTATTGCAAAACACTGTCTAGCATTTTGGGACTTTAAAGGAGCAAAACAAGAAAATATGAATTATTGCAGAGCTTCTTATAGCAAAATGTACCAGAGTATAACATTAATAAACCATGGTTTCATGATTTCACTCTATAGAAAGAGATTTAGATAGTGATGTGTATGAAATAAAATGTCTTGGATATACTCACCAGTGGAGTCATCCGTAGGGTATCATGAGATGAAGTCAAGGGGAAATCAATAGAGATGGTCATTCAGAGGCAGTTTGAGAAATATCCAGGTATTATACCATAGTCTGACTACAAATATCACCTGTGGCTTTGCTGGGAATGACTTTGTAACATCAGTGACAGAGTAATCTTTTATGTGTTTCTTAAGTAACTTTTTATTCTTTTAGGATACTGTCATGGATCAGTATTTTTTCTTCCAACATTCTTTGACTGTGTTACATGGACCAATTCATATATCAAACACTGTTGGCTCTCCCATCTTTAATAACACACACATGCATACACAGACAAAATGTGACCTCATTTTGAAATGTTAGGGGCTTCAGAAATTTGAGCTTATGTCCATGTATTAGGGTGTGTTTGTGAGTGTGAGTGAGTGGAGAGAGAGAAAAAGAGGTTTTAAGGATTTAACTTATTCAAGTATGGAATCTGAAGGAGGAGGCCTGAAGGCTGGAGAAATAGGAAAGCGTTGAAGTTCAAGTTCAAAGGCAATCTGCTGGAGAATGTCTTCTTATTAGGACGAGGTCAGCCTTTATTCTATTTAAGCTTTCAACTGACCCAATGAGGCACACATTATTTGAGTATTCTCCTTTATTCAGAGTCCACAGATTTAAATGTATGTCTCATCAAAAACACTCTCAGAGAAACATCCAAATAATGTTTGACTAAATATCTGGGCCAAGACAAGTTGATGAAAATAATTATCGCAATTGTTTAAAATAAAAAAAAAAAAAAAAATAAAGAAAGCAGCTTCAAGTTTGCCTAGAAATAACAGGTAGAACTTGAAAGAAGATACCTCAGAGAAATCTACAACTAAAAGAACACTCATTATTCTAGTATATCAGTTATTATTCTATACTGAATTTGATAGTATTGCGTTTCTCTTTATCAGACTATACATAGAATAACATGATATTAACTTTATATTTCTAATATTTAGCAATGTAAAATATACATTTGTGTGTATTTATATTCTCTGTTCACAATCTCAATAAATTATAATATTGGTTCATTTATTTCATTAAATTTATTGCTATTCTACAAATATTTATTGACTACTTATTTTGTGCCTGACAATCTTCCAATAGCTTTGGATACACATAGTAAAAACAATGGGACAAAAATTAAAAAAAATTCATTATAGTCATAGACAAAAATGTGGTAATGGCCTGAGGAAAATGGGAGTGTGGAGGGGTGGTGAGCACAGAAAACTGAGGATATCTGCAATAGTGTAAACAATAAAAATGAAGTTAAAATAAACAGTAACTTATGGAAATGGTTCTGAAAACATTAAGCCTACTATGTGGTACCCAAATTAGAAACAGATACATATTTTCAATTTTTGAGTTTCAAATGATTTTAAATAAGATCCTGAAACAGGTAATATATAATATGACAAATTTCTGAGGTTCCAATTTTCCTACTATCGACCCAGTTGCCAATAGGGGCCCCTGCAAATTCAAATGTAAACCAGACTCATGCTAAACATTGTCATGACATAAAACTTTCCAAACTACAAGAAACCTTGGTATATGGTCAATATGTAGTAAACAACTGATCCCTCAACTCTTTACTCTGAATTGTAGAAATTCTGCAACTAATTCTCACTCATCAACTAATTTCTTTCTTTTTTTTTTTTGGCTTAATAAAAATGTTACCAGAAGGTTCTTGTTAAGTTTTATTTTTTAAGTCTGTGCTAAATTTTCTTTTTTTACAAAATAAATATCTTCATCTTACTAGAAAAAATATTCACCACTTGTCTCAAATTAGAAAACTCAAAATTTTTGAGCATCTTGAAAGTTTTATCTTGAGATTCTCCATGCCACATATCACACATCCCTTCAGTACATTTACTTTTCTCCATTTCAACTTGTATAAGTTGCCCACATTATTAGTCGATTACTTTCAGTTTGTTTTCCTTGAAATCAAAACTGCCAGAGCTCTGCTGATCATGGTATATACTTCTTTTTTTGTTTGGTTTGGTTTTCAATATTTTTATTGTTGTTCAACTACAGTTGGCTTCATTTTTCCCCCTTCACTCTCCCCCACCCCACCCATTCCTGCCTCCCACCCTTGATCCTACCCACTTTGGCTTTGTGCAGGTGTCCTTCATACATGTTCCTGAAAACCCTTCCTCCTTTTCCTCCCATTATTCCCTCCTACCTCCCCTCTTGTTACTGTTAGTTTCTTCTTTATTTCAATGTCTCTGGTCATATGTTGTTTGCTTGTTTGTTTTGTTGATTAGATTACACTTATAGATCAGATCATATGGAATTTGTCTTTCACTGCCTGGCTTATCTCACTTAGCCAGTCTATCCATGCTGTCTCAAAGGGTAGGAGCTCCTTCTTTCTCTCTGCTGTGTAGATTTCCATTGTGTAAACGTACCACAGTTTTTTGATCTATTCATTTACTGATGGGGACAGTATATATTTCTAACAAGCATATTTCTCCATTTCCTTCTTGCCAACATTACATTAAAACAATCTATTCACTTTAAGTCACCTTTTATGACAGCTAACTTCACGCAGCATGCCTAATCCCCAGCATGTCTCAGCTGACCGTGGTGAGATATTTTATGCAGTCTTCCCACTATTGAACTTGCTCAATACAGTCTACCGTCCACACAACAGAAAGTGGATGTTCCAAGTCAAATTTCAATAATGTTAGTCACTTGCTTCCTTCAAGTAAAATAAATTCTGTAAACCAGCCAGCTGCACAGCCTTCCATGATTTGCCCCTCACAGCTGTTCACCTCAACCTTACATCACCTATTAACATGCTCTCCTCCAGCAAATATGGAACTTATCAAGGCAGATATAATCTTCTATCCTGACACACTGAATCTTGAACTACCAGAGTTGTTATTTCTTTGAGCAAAAAATTATATACATATTTCATATCTCTTCTTAATAATTGATTTCTTAAAGATGATTCCTTAATTCATAAGTTATTATAAATATTATTATATTGTCTCTTAGCTTAGTACTTTATTTCATTACACTAGTATATGTAGAAGCACACCATTGTTTCACGACTATATTTCCAGTTACACAATAATCTACCTAAAGTACGTAATTAGGCCTGCCTTATTTCAGTGCTTAGCAACAAAGCTTGAGTAGAATATGTGCTTAAGTCATAGTTTCTGCATTGATAAAGAACTAAAAGATTATTTATACATAGAAACAAGTTTTTATAAGAGAGTGCTTTTTGATGAATCATACATTCCCATTTATTCCCTACAGTACTCTGTTATGAATCTACTAGATGTTCATTCATACCTTTTCTCTCTATATACCTATTTCTCTCTCTATAGGGTATGGAACCAATTTCAACATCTCCTTCTAGTAACCATCCTTTGGTATCTATTTCTAAGAGGGGGTGGGAGGATGTATGAAAAAGGGAAGGGTATACAGTTAATAATATTGTCATAAATTTACACGATGACAGATGATTACTAGAATCTGTGGGGTGATCCCATTGTGAGGTATAAAAATGTCAAATCACTATATTGTACACTTGAAACTAATATAACCAATATTAAGGTTGTATACCAACTATACTTGAAGAAAAATTTATTTCAAAAATTCAACTTTTCCATATACATTTCTCAGCTTCTCTGTGTATTCTTATTGAGAATCACCCTAGAGATGATCTCTTACCTGAATTTGCCTTAAACCTCGGTCAATTCATTTTTGTTAAATGATTGCATTTCTGAAGCATCTAGTCTTATATTACCAACCATTTTATTTTCCTACTGAGTTTTCAATCTTTAAATCTTAAATCTTCTTACTTTGTTAACATTGTATCATGATTCTGAACAAATGCTTCACAATCTTCTGATTGCTGAAGCTCTAATTCTTACATTTCAAAAGTATGTATTTTAATGCTAATTTATAAATCTTTACATTCAATAAAAATTGTCATCCTTATTTCAAGGGTATTAGAAATGTATTTGTCAAGGTTGTATACATATTTACAATTTATCTAAATTATCAGCTAAATTTAATTGATTCTATGTGCTATACTTAAGCAAAATTTATTTAAAAGAAAACTAAAGAGGTAAAAGCCAAATAGTCATAGAGCATACTGATGAGAAGGTACATAATAGAACGACTTGAAAAGGTGACAATTTTCTTCTTTAAAAAAAAAAAGTTCTACATCTATTCCATCACCTATTTTTTTAAAGATTGTATGTATTTATTTTTAAAGAGAGGGGAAGTAAGGGAGAAACAGAGAGAGAGAGAAACATTGATGTGTGGTTGCCTCTCACATGCCCCCTGCTGGGGACCTGGCCTGCAATCTAAGCACGTGCCCTACGGGGAATCAAACTGGGGACCCTTTGGTTTTCAGACCGGCACTCAATCCTCTGAGTCACATCAGCCAGGGCAGAAGGGCGACAATTTTCAAGGAAAACAGATTTCTGTATACCTAGGTTGTAAAAATCCAAGATCTGTAATCTTCTAATTCCTTTAGAAGCCTTTATAAAATGAATTTCCCCTTCCTTTTAAGAATTAAATAAAAATAGGATGCAAACACCATAGTCAACTCTAAGGAGAGGTTTGTCTAAATTGTGATTTGATTGACTAAAAGATATGAGCAATTAGAATTATTAAGAATTGCTGTTTGCGTCATCATGAGACCTCCTGAAATTAATACTGTAATTAAAGAACCACAAAATATTCATTATCTTGTTTTGGTTGGAAAGTTGTCCGTCCCTTTGATGCCTTTTTTACAGCATTTTAGGTCTTGGTACAAATGTCGAGTTTTCTGTAAAACTTTGCATCACTCTACCAATATTAGTAATAATTCACTCAGCCACTGTCTCTCATGCTACCCTATTTGACTTTCCTCAGAGCATTTATGATTATCTGAAATTAATTTTTGTGTTCCTCAGATGGAAACAGAAGTTTCTTGAGGGCAGGGACTTTGTTACTTTACTATCCACTGACTCTCCAGTTCTTAGACTAGTATTTGACACATGATAAATTAAGTAATAATATTGGTTTGTTATGTGTATATATGACGTCTGCCCAGAAAAAGTCCAGCCATTGTTAATATAACCAGAACAATTTGTACAGTATCATGTAACCTGGCAGCCAAGGAAAGTGGACTGGAATGGGCGTGAGTAAACTATGACAATTTCACTGTGCTAGTCAGTGTGGGTAGTAGATGCCCTTGAGTGAACATGAGTACTGTGTGGCTGTCACATTCAAAATGACTGAGCAAGTAGAGCAACGAATATGCATCAAATTTTGCATTAAGCTTGAACTTTCTTTGTGAAAACTATTCAGATGATTCAGGAGGCTGCAGCTATGGGCACCTGGTGGTTGGCGGCTTCATCACAACAAGAAACCCACTCATGTATCATGTCTCCTGCAGAGGATTTTGGCAAAACATCAAATCACCCAGGTGACTCAGCCCCCATGCAGCTCATATTTGGCGCCCTGTGACTTCTGACTTTTCCCAAAACTAAACTCACCTTTGAAAGGAAAGAGCTTTCTAACCATCTGTCAGATTTAGGAAAATATGATGGAGCAGCTGATGGCGATTGGGAAAACTGTGTGAAGTCCCAAGGCACCTACATTGAAGGGGAGTGAGGCATCATTGTCCTGTGTACAATGTTTCTTGTATCTTGTATCTTCTCCAATAAATGTCTCTATTTTTCATAGTGTGTGGCTGGATACTTTCTGGACAGATCTCATATATTTATATACATTTATAATTTTTTTGGAGACTATCCATTTAATAATAGTAGAAAGCAATACATAAAATGATTGTTTTATATTTTGAATATTATTAATTCAAGTGTAAAATTAAAGATGAATTCTGAAGGTAAGCTATACATTCCATGCCAGTTTTTAATTATATATATTATGTAATTAGTTTTATTACCAACTTATACTTGGTAAATCAGAATGGAAAAAATCAAGAATCATTGAAGTCACATGAAATAAACTCAAATGACATGTATGAGTAATATGATACAAATCATTTAGGTAAGTTATTTTATATGGAATTCTCAGCAATTTAGAATCTAATTGCTATTGGCCAGTTTAGGTAATTCACAAAGAGAACAGAAGCAAGGGTTATAGTACCTTATTTTTCTTTTAAATGAATAGTCTAAATCTTCCACTGAGCAGACTATGTTATAGCCCTCAAACAAAGACTCACTTCATTCATTAAGCAAAGATGTTATGGTGATATATCAGTTACTATCAATTTCAATTTTTAATTACAAAATAAAAGAAACTATATAAAATGCAAATTACTTAGGTGACTGGCATGGCATATCATTTGTATGGAGAACTGAAATAGGTAGTAAAATGAAGTCTTCATATGTACAATATTTTTTGTTTTATGATAAACTTTATCTTCATATATCACACATAATTAAAACTCAGATATATTTTCCTTTTATTATCCTAACACATAATTTATCACAGTTTACAGCATATATTTTAACATTACATTTTCCAGTGAAAAATAAATTATAGCTGGCAAGATATCAAGACATTGAAAATAACATTACAGAAACATTAACATCTGCTCCAGAATTCTTTATTTGCTGAATGATAGACAATATTTAACGATATGCAATATTAATCAGCTCTGAAAAATATGTATGTGTAGAATGAAGTACTCATACTTTGCTATTAAAAAAATTGAAATTCCTTTCACTAATTTACTAAGTGTTTGGCCTTGGGCAAATTACTGTGCTTGGATAAGTTTTGATTTTCTTATTTTTAAAATGAAAATAACAATGTCAGTTTATGTCATTGATATGAGGATTATATAAAAATCACTTAGCATACTAATAATTATATTGAACATTTAATAGATCACATACTAATATTTTAAATCATTAATTTAAAATCAATTTCTGAATCCAATTAATAACCATACAAAATTTCATTTTACATTCTTGATAATAAAGTCATCATATTGTTGAAGTAAGCAAATTCAATTAATTATGCAGAACATATAGTATATTTAACTGAAGACTGAACTGAAATAATTTCTTTGAGAATATATTTACCTGAAAAAGTAGAAGTGTGGAGCAGGAATAAATTCTATATATTCAGTGGTTTTATTCTGGAAATTCTCAAATATCTACAAATATTAATATATATTAATTCAACTGAAAGACCTTGTTGAAAATCATCATTTATAATTCTCCTGATCCCTATTTATTTCCCATTTGGCCTGTAATTACAGTAAGGGCACTATCAGAATACTCTCTGCTGTGTATCCCTATGAAATAATTGTACCGTATGGCATATAATAGGTTTATATTCACACTGTTATTTTGGTTTCTTTAGCAACACAAATGCACCTGTTCGCAACACAATTAGGATGGGCCATATTGAAAGTAATCAAAACAAATAATGAAAAATGGTTTGCTTGATTTGGAAAATAAGGCATAATGCCTAATCAGGCATTGGCAGAGCGTTGATAGTGATGCTGTGTGGAATTAGCATATTTAATGAAAATTGATTTTGTTTATGTACAGAGGTAATGGATATGCCTGCGGAATTTCTGGGCACTGGCTCTTAGTTATTAATTATTATTTTATAAATTACCCATGACAATTCAAGCCAAAGGTAGCATCTGTTTGGCACTGAGGTTCTACTTAGCTTTAATTTTCCAGTTCAAGAAAAATAGCTATAGAGAGTCAAACAGACTATTCAAGGTCACAAAAATAGTAATCTCCTTTAATTAGAGATGTGTAATACACTATAGCCCAGATAGGCAATTGCAGGGGTTTACTGGCAGACTAAATCCCTCTTCATAGGTAATAAGGAGTTAAAGTGGAGGAACAGGTCAAGAATTAGGATGAGATTTTTTTTTTGTTAAATAAAATAATCCCCCATTCCTTCTAAATTTCTAAAAATATATGAATAATTGCAGTTATACAAAATAGTTCATAATGCTTGTGCCATCAAATTGTAAATAATTTTTTGATTTAATATTCATATCTTAGAAACTTTGTACATGTGGCTACAATTCAATTTAATTTAAAAAAAATTTGATCTGAAATAAATAAATAAATAAATAAAAACCTAGTAAAAAGTCAGCCTCTAAACCACTTTCCAGATTGGTAAACTTTCTTAAAATTGCATTAGCTAATTTATATATCCTTGAGCTTTGCCTATTGTTTTGCATTTTAAAATTCACTGTGACTTTTCATTTCACAAAAAAGCAGAGTTAAAATAGACATTTTGTTAACATTGTTACTTCACAGATGAAGAAACTGATATTTGCAGCAACATTATAAAACACATACATTTAGATAGTGGCATGCCAGGAGTCAGGGCTTTGGACTAGATGCAGGGCTCTCCTGTTCTTTGCTTACTCCAACGCTGAACCCGCTGTGAATCTCTGAGCGGCCTCAGTCGATACCGGGTGAGATGAATCAAATTGAATTCTCTTGCCCCTTCTATCATACCTAGCTCCCTCATTCATAAACGGGATGTTGGTTTTTTATTTTATGCAATATCATGATTCCAAGTATATTTCCTCATAAAATGTTGCCATTTAATAGAAAATTCCCCTAGGCACTGGTCAGTGTTTGGGTGCCCAGGTTTGTCAGCCATTAAGTGGCTCACGGTGACAAATACCGAGGATATTCATCTTTCTTTAGAGAGTAAGTTATTAATGTAGTTAAAAATAGAACATAGCGCCCTGGCTGGTGTAGCTCAGTGGATTGAGCGCGGGCCTGCGAACCAAAGGACCGCGGTTCAATTCCCAGTCAGGGCACATGCCTGGGTTGCCAGGCCAGTTCCCGGCAGGGGACATACAGAAGGCAACCGCACATTGATGTTTCTCTCCCTCTCTCCTTCCCTTCCCCTCTAAAGATAAATAAATAAAATCTAAAAGAAAAAAAAAGTACAAAAAGTCAAAGAAAACTAAAAAAACATTAAAAAAAAATAGAACATAGCATATCGCATTGCCAGAAAATTCATCTAATGATAGTTTTATTTATATTTTGTAGTACATAATTATACATGCAAAGTATTTAACTATAAAATCCATGCAGAATTAAAAAGGAATAACTTTAATATTAGTAACAATTGCACATTTTATTGTAATATTTTAAAGCAGTATCTCTTCCCTTTGATAGCACTTTTGATATCACTTAAGAATAAAATTTCAGATAAATTTCTCTAAATCTTAATATAAGATATAGTGAGTGACATTAAAATTGAACATTTATCAACCAGAAAAAGGGGAAGAGAATGCATTGTTCCATCATTACTGTAGAGTTAACTAAACAGTATTCTGTGAGGCTTTTATGTCCACAGTGGAGGTTCATATCATAGACACCATCACTGAATCTAATAATTTTATCTGTCTCTGTGCTCTGTATCTTTCTTTCTTCCTCTACACACACACGCGCCTCCAACTTTTATAGTTTTTTATAAGATGGTGAGTATCGTACTGGAGTCAATGGCTGCGCACACATAGCCTTCAAACAGGTAGAATTTATATAGGTCCAGTTTGACTTGAGTGCACCCAATCTTTTCTGATGTTCTCATAAGTCTTTTGCATATTTCTTGACTGTTAGAAGTAAAGGAATCTGATATAAATCATTATTTTTAATGTACAGGAGACCGTTCTGTGTGGCGTGGGCACAGCCCCCACTTGGAGATGCACAGGACCCAAGCCCACAGATAGGTTCTCCCGTGGGGAACCAGGACTACATTGTACCTAGACTGCTATGAGACTTGCTTTTGCTAAAACTCCCCCACCCTGAGTTGAGGCAGCAAGCATTTACTACATATCTCTAAAGTAACTTCCTAAAATCTATGCTAAACCTTCTGAGCATGAGTGTAACCAGTTCAACCACTTTTCCCTTTGCATTTGCAAATATCCTTCTTCTGTGATGTGATTAGCAGCAGCCTCTCCTTGGTTTTCTGTAAAAGGTAAGCACCTAAAGTAAACCTCTGTATAGTAAATGAGGATCCTAATGTACCTGCCCAGAAAAGCAATAAAAGCTTGTCAAGGCAAGGGTCGGCACTTTTCTCTTGATAGAGTGGCTGTGCCTTTTCCTCCACAGGACTCAATAGTCCGTGTGAATTTGTCTCGTACCTCATCCACAATGTCATGGGCCACACGAGCTGAGGTCCGCATCATTAATGAACATGTAAACATCATATTGGTACCATACGGAGGAAAGAGAATGAAGGAGTGGAGTCCTTCTGACCTGTGCTCACCCCACAGAACCTCTGGTAACTTAGGGAATCATTCAGCAGCAATCCTTTGCCTACCTTTTTTTTTTTTTTTTTTTTTTAAACCAGACATTGTGTAACTACTGAGTGTAGAAAAGTGAACCAAAATGTCATTTTCAGAAAGCTTTTATTCTAATGGAAGGAAAAGGGGAAAACAACAACTAAATTATCACAGATAATTATCCATCGCTTAACAACAGGGATGCATTCTAAGTGATGCATTGTTAGGTGACTTTGTGCAAACACCATAGGGTGCACTTACACAGCCTAACCCATAGTAGACCTATGCCATAACCCTAACCATAGTACAGCCTATGCCACCCCTGGGTCACATAGCACAGTCTATCTCTCCTAGGCTACAATCCCGTGCAGCGTGTCCTGTACTGAACACTGTGGGCAACTGTGACACAACAGTAAGTATTTGTGTATCTAAACATAGACAGGGTGGAACAAAAATATGGTATAAGAGATAAAAAATAATATGGCTCTCCCTCTTGCCTTTCCCTTCCACCACAGGCAAGTTATCTTTGCCTTTCTCTCTCCTAAACTGCTAGGGCCCTTCTCTTGCCTCTGTAACTGGTTTCCTGAGCCTATCCAGCCCAGCTAGCTCACTTCTACTATCTGTAACTATCTACTGTAACTATCTAAATAAACTTTCTCTTATAATTTGAAACAAAAAGTTCACCTCAATAGCGTACTTACTGTGAATGGGGCTTGCAGGACTGGAAGTTGCTCTGGGTGAGTTGATGGGTGAGTGAGTGGTATATGAGGCCTGGGATATTACTGTGCCCTACTGCAGGATTTATAATCATGGTCCTACAAACCCTCAGCCTTCTCCCTTCTGACAAGGTCAAAATAGATCATGGATGCTGGCAGTGCTTTCATGAACAGGAATGTGGGCTGCATTGATTGGAAACATCAAGGAGAAACAGGCAAGGTCAGGCAGAGATCACTGTAATAGTGACTGTCAGGAAGGAGTGAAAGATGGCCTGAGGGTCAATCAGTAGGAATGAGAAATCGAGACGTAAAGATAAAGGAACCTAGGGCATTGCCATGGCACTGTGCCTTTGTATATTCATGTTGGAGCAGTTATCCGATTGATAAAACTTAGTGGTATTCATAAAAAAGAGGGTGTTTAACACGTGGAGGGTGTAGAACTGAAGACTCAATCTTTCGTTTGGAAATTTGGTATCTTCTGAGGCCTCTCTTCAGGGCTTGCAGATGGCCATCTGCTCTCTGTGCTGTGTGTGTGTTCATGTCCCAGTCTCCTCTTCTTAGAGGGACACCAGTTAACATTGGATTAGGGCCGACCTTACTGGCCTCATTTTCCCTTTGAAGAGCCTGTATCTCCAAATATAGTCATATTCTAAGGTACTGGGGGTTAGGAGTTCAATATATAAACATCAAGGAGATAGTTCAGTCCAAAACAAATGATAAGGAAAAAATAAAGTAGTGTGGGGATAAATACAATGAATACTGTTTTAGGTAGCAGGAGAATGCGCATTTTCCCTAGGATAGCCTTTCAGCCTAAACCTAAATGAAGCAAGAAAAGAAAACATGTGTGTTTCAGAGATGTACATATTTCAGGTGTGGCTTGAAGCACCTGAAGAGGGTGCTTGACAGAGCCTGGTTTGCAAAGTGGAGAAGAGTAGAATGAGGCCAGAGAGAGGGTGACGGATTCGATTACATGGGACACTGTAGGTCACAGGGGGATCTTAATTTTTAATACATTCCTTATAAGTTGGCCAAAGGAATATAAGTCAGAAGTTACATGTCATGACATTTTTTTCTGAATTTAGTAATATGAGGTTTAATAATGAGATCCATTACAAAGTGTGAAGAATTAAGAAATATTTAAGTTACATGTATGAACACCATCCATAAACTAACACATACTGGAAACCACAACTTTTGTGGGTAAGGTGGACATGTATTGTCTTTTTACAATACATGTAAATGCTGGCGATAAGAAAATGTGCCAGAAAAATTATCAAATCACTGCTTTATGGTACATCACTACTAAGCTTCACTTACTTTTCATTAAGTATCTAATTGGAAACACACTGTGCAATTGCAAAACTCGTCAGAATTTCTTGTTCATTCTATGAAAAAATCAGATATTCAGAGATAGGGAGATTATTGAAAAGCTTGTTTACACCCTGCTCCCTTATTATAGAAAATGATTATTTGACAAACAAAGGACCGGGACTGTGAAATACGCCAGCATACATCCACAGATGCAAAATAGCTTGATTACACTCTACTTCAATCAGGAGTCCAAAAACAGCTGATTCAGTGGGCGCTCATTAAAGCCAGCTTCTGAAAAACAGTTGTCAATGATTCAATTTTCTAAGGAAAGAAATGTTTAAAGGAGATTGAAAGGATATAAAATTGTCAAATATAGAAACCCAAATATCCTCAGTACTAAAGATTTATTCTGGACGACATTTAAGCAAACATTTTCCTTTTCAGTTTTAACACATTCTGAACTTTATAAATGTTTGAGGAAAAATGACCTATTTTTCCTAAATATTCAGTTTTCTCCTTTATTTTATCAGAAATGAAACATAAAGGAAAATCATGTTTAATTTTTCTTTAATAGGAAAAAATGTGAGGTTTTTCCCAAAGAAAATAAAAATCATTTTAATCTGCCCTCTGTGAAGAATTTAAGTTTAAGTAATTTATTATCTGCGCCTTGAAAGAATTGATATTCTTTCAGACAGAGTATGTCCCCCTAAAAAGGTTTCCTTACTCACTCCAATTATAGGTCTCAGACTGAACTAGTAATGGCTTGGAAGGATGCTGGACCAAAGAATACAGCTGTGGGAAAATCGTGCAGGAGGACACAAGTGTTCCTATAGGCACTCACCAAGGCTGACTCTAGAACAGCGGAAGTTTCCGAATTGTGACATTGTTCTTTGTCGGCTGCGTATGTTCTTAAAGCTAAAACCAACTAAACTACTTCTAGTAGTTCAAAGAACATTAGTCAAATTTGTTTCATTACTTCTTTCCCATATGCTTTATATATTTCATTTATGTACAAAACACATACTATATTTTTCGGACTACAAGATTCCACCCCCTCCCCAAATTTGGGAGGACTAATGGTTGTTAATGCTGCTGTTGAGTTCTATTTATATTTACATTGGTGAAATATTATGTTATTTATGTTATTAAATATCTTACCACATTTTTTGCTTCAAATTTTTTCCTATGTTCCTCCTCTAAAACCTAGGTGTGTCTTATAGTCTGAAAAATATGGTATAATCCATAATATATAATACATTATTACGTAAATATATTATATATAATATTATTTGTAAATTTACAAATAATGCAATTTAAGATTAGTTCTGAACATTGGAGGTATGTATATTAGAACAATAAGTCTATGGTTTGAGGACAAAAAAGACAATATTTATTTTTTTAGTTTATCTAATGAGTCTTCAAAGGAAATATAAAAGTATATCTCACCCTTGTCCAATCTTACCCATGAATCAATATTATAACTTTCACTTTTATGAATACCTAAGCTTCCAGTGATGCATATATGCCTTGGATTTTAAAGAAAGAGTCCTGTTAGGCTCTTGAACTTCAAGGTTAGGAGGCTTAGTAATGGCCCAGGACTTCATCTATTTCTTTTTGCTTTGTGAACTCAAGGTATACATAGGCAGATATTAAGAAAAGGCTATTTGGTGGCAGTGAAGAGAATTGAGGATTTCCTCCTTCTGAATAAATAAAATTATATTCACTTGGAACAAGGAGGCACAGTCTTTAGGCATTTGTTTTATGCAAATTCACTTCCTTGCTGGTGACAATCAAGGGTGCTTCTTAACTTCTTTTCTAATAACCTTTCCTCTTCTCATCCTGGTCAAATAATATCAGATCTTCCCTTTCACTTCCTTTTACGACTGGCCCCTTTAACTTTTCAGAAGATTAAAAACATAGCCACAGTTTTCCCTCTCCCATTAAAATACATCATTTGTATTTCATCTCCTAAATTTGTCACAAAAGGAGTTCTGGTCAGTGGCCAAACGTGACACCAGCAACAGTTAGAGAGGTGCTTACTTGCTTGTTGGGACATCACCCCTCTCTGAGAGTAACAAGCCCTTCCAAGACCACTCTGTGAAGGCCCATGACATAGTCTGCAAAATAATGAGAAACATGTGACAAGTCACCCCTGTCACCTCAGACAATCAAAGACTTGTATACTCAAGGACTCATCTACACAGAAACATCAAGCTCTCTCATCTGTGCAAGGCCGGGGATGGGGAAAGGGAACATCGAAGAGGCTAGCACCTTTTCTTTTGGTCTATTGCTTGCATCATTGAAATGAGGAATAGAAGCTTGCTTTTTGCTTTTCAGTTGGCTCCATGTCCTATGGGGCCACCTCAGAACCAGGCAGCTCAGTGCTCTCTGGCTCGTACAGATTGATACAAGCAGATGCCATATGATGGCAGCTTTCATCTGTATTACTACCAGTTATACAGATTTTGTGATAGCTTTCAAATTCAAAAATGAAAACCAGTGCCATCCTAGAAAACAATCTGTTTTTAGAATCTGGCATAACATACATATCAACTTTTGATTGTAATTAATAGTACAGTAGACAACGCTCATGTGTATTTTGACATTACCTTTTACATCACCACAATTACGAATGAGTAGTGCTTTGGGGGTTTCTTTAGTGCACCAGGAACTATTTGTGGTTTTGTTCAATAATGTTGTCACAGATGAAATGGAAAGATAGGATATCCCTAAATCTACCCTAAATTGTTCTTCCAGGTTCATAACCTACAATTGACAAATAGCCTGTAATGCTCTCTATAATTTCTTACTTCACTTCATGGTTATTACAAATTTTCCAGAAGATCTCTCCATGTGTGCAACCTCAGGCAGGAAAATGAATGTCAAATATTTGTACCTCTCCTCAGAAATTTTCTGCCCCTACAGGCCCAGAATAGAGAATGTAAACAGATCATCAAAATACCTGTTATTTACCAGAATCAAGCAGTAAAGGACTAGCCTATTGGAATTTGTTTTAATCATCACCTCTGAGTAATTACAAAGTAGTAGAAGCAGCCCACTTCAATCCCTGTGACCACTCCAGGCAAACAATTAGATCAGAAAGAGAAGTGCATCTCCAAACTTGAGGACTAAAGATCATCATAGCTGATCTTTACAATGGGAGTTGGCTCCGATATTTGGAATAAAACAATAGGTGGTCACTGGTCATCTGCTCTCTAGGAAGAGTGAGTCCCAGGCTCGTTTTACTTTGAATACTAATCCACTTGGTTCCCAGCTGCCTGGTATGTTAAGATGCAGATTGCAGAGGCTGATCTGAAATTCCTTGGGATGGGGTCAGAAAAGCTTGTGTCACTGGGCCCTTCATTTGTAGCTGATTTAATTACCAAGCCACACTCTTGTCCAAATGAGTGAGCTTGAGAAAGAATATCTAATTGCCTCTGGATTGTTGAAGCAATGCCTCAGGTAAGCAGTTGTTTTTTTTAGGATAGGCATGGCATCGAAATTAACCACACTCAGACTCCTGATACAGTTGCGATTTCTGTTACCTGTTGCCCTGCAGTGTGTCATTATGTTTAACCTAAATACTGACTCTGTGAGGGAGGAACCCTAAACTTCTCTTTTCTCCTTTTACTAATAAAGAAACTAACTTTCAGGATTCAGAGTTGCTGTGTGACTCTGTCTGATCAGAAGTAAATCTTTTGTGGGGTTCAAATACGTATCAATACTTAATTTATGGTGTAGGCATTATATTTTTAAAAAAGATAAAACAATTATTTCCAAATTTTTAAAGGCTGAAATATACAAATAAAATTTAAGAATTTTAACAGAGTAGAAAAAGGCTGTTTCTTTTAATGGATCTCTTACATATTAATTTTAAATAGTTTTAAAGTAACTTTTAGTTAAAGCACCTTATTTTATTTCAATTCTAATGATTCTCAGCTCTAAAAAAACAACTGCAAATATTGACGTATCCACATTTTTGGATAATGAAAATCCCAATGGCTAATTAAACATTTGATTTTATGGACTATAAATTTTTTTTTTTCTTTAAAGAGATCAGTTTGTTGTCTGAGAGTAAACAATACTGATAGCCTTTGTGACCTGTGATTCCCTTTGCAGCATTATTCTAGATATGACTGAGGAGTTTTCCTAACATAAATGCTTCATTTATTATATCTATTAATAGTGTTTGATAAAATGTTTTTCATTGTTTTATCTTAGTCCCACTTTTATTCACTATCTATGAGGATTTTTTTAGAGTAAAAAAAGTTTCTGCCTATTTTAGCCATGTGGCTTTTCTTCATGTAGTGACATATGTTATGTAGAAGGAATGCAATTAATCACACCACACTCCGAAAAAGAAGCAGCCTCAGGATCACATGGAAAGGAATAGGGCAAAGAGAAAAGAACACAATCTAAGGAAGCAAACTTTAATTTAAAATTGTTCTGCAGGTAAAGAATTGAGTTATCTTGAGAATATGCTAGATCGTTAAAAATATGAATGTAGTAAGCAGAGTCAGTAGTAGGATATGGTGGTAAGAGGTCCTTAAATGGGGGGAGGGGATTCTCTTCTGGAGCATAGCTCCTTGCAGTACATGCTTCCCCTGCTAGGTGAACATTCTAGGAACCCATCTGTATCTGTGAACCAGATGGTGTTGTTGTGAGAGGCTGCATTTGGCGTCAGTGAATTTTCTTAAAAACTATTTCAAGGCATTTGCCCATTTCTTGATGGGTGATTTACCAGCACACCTGCCCACACTGCAGTGAGTGTTCAGCAGTTTTTGGCCAAAAACGGCCTGACCCCATGCCCCACCACCCTTATTTACCCAGTCTCACCCCAAGAAACTTTCGTTTTGTTTTGTTTTCTCAGATGAAAAACATCCTCAAAGTTAAACATTTTGCTGATGTGGAAGAAGTGAAACAAAAAATGGCAGAAGCACTAATAAGCTTCAAAATTTATGAGTTCAAAAACTGCTTTGGGCAGTGAAAAAATGTCTCCATAGGTGTATTGGATCAAATGGAGAGTACTTTGAAGGTGACTGAAGTTTAAACATGTGAGAATAAATACAAAATATTTTATAAGTAAATTATATTTTTGGGGTCATCCCCATATTAATTGGTGAGATTTTCTTCTATCTTCTACTGTCAGCAGATGCATGAAGGAGAAACATTTGCTTTCCTTTCACCATTATATACATCATATTAATATTTGTTGAAAGAATAAATGAGGGAATAAAATTTTCATGATTTATTGAGTACTATTGCTAGTATATCTGACTCCATGTAAAACTTGTTTTCTATTAGAATTATTGTTTGTGGCAGACCCTTCTGCGTGGTGTGGGCCCAGCTCCCAGTCAGAGATGCACAGGACCCACGCCCACAGGTAGGTTCTCTCGTGGGGAATCAGATCTTCAATATACCTAGGCTATTTTGAGCCTTGCTTTTACTGTGACTTCCTAAAATCCATGCTAAACCTTGCAGGGACCAGTGTAACTGGCTCAACCACTTTTGCCTTTGCATTTGTTAAAATCCTTCTTCTGTGATGTGATTAGGGGCATTGGCTCCTTTCCTTGTAACTGGGGATAGAGTAAGGACCATCTTGTAATGTGAAGAGAAATAAAATAAAGGCCTGTCATGGTGGAGGCCTCAGCTTTTGCTCCCCTTGAGAGAAAAGCCACACTGTTGTCCTTTTTCCTGCACCAGACTCGGTAGTCCGTGTGTATTTTTGTTTCATCCATAATGATGCAGACAGTGCTAGCCGGTGTCCGCATCAATTGTTTACAATTTTACAATGAATATTTATTCCAAAATCTGACCTTTTTATTCCAGTATATATCTTAAATACAATTTCTACCATCTGAGATGAGTTTTCATTATTTTATATATTTTAGTATTTGTATAAATGACACAGTATGTTAATGAACTCTTTTTTCCCTAAAGACCTCTTTATTTTATATTGGCATTGAAACAATTATGTATCTTGTATAACTTTAAAATGAGTGCTTTTTTATTAGCCCTTTATCCTTCATAAAGGATGAAAAGTTTTTATATCTAACTACATATTTACCATTTCCAGTGCTCTTAACTTGAGTGTAGATTAAGATTTCCACTTCATAGAAAGAAGAGCAAAGTAGGAGGGATCACAATACCTGATACCAAACTGTATTACAAGGCCACTGTAATCAAAACAGCCTGGTACTGGTATAAAAACAGGCTTGTGGACCAGTGGAACAGAACAGAGAGCCCAGAAATAAACCCAAGCCTCTATGGTCAATTAATATTCGACAAAGGGGGCAGCAACATAAAATGGAACAAAAATAGCCTCTTCAACAAGTGGTGTTGGGAGAACTGGACAGCCACATGCAAAAAAATGAAACTTGAGCACCAACTTACACCATACACAAAAATAAATCCAAGGTGGATAAAAGATTTAAATATAAGCCGTGACACCATTAAAGACCTAGAGGAGAACATAGGCAGGAAAATCTCAGATATTTCATGCAGCAACATTTTTGCTGATATGTCTCCTAAAACAAGGGACATAAAGGAAAGAATAAACAAATGGAATCTCATCAAAATAAAAAGCTTCTGCACAGCTAAAGAAATCAGTATTAAAATAAAAAGAGAACCAACTGTATGGGAAAACATATTTGGAAATGATACCTCAGACAAGGGATTAATCTCCAAAATATATAAAGAACTTACACGATTCTACTCTAAGAAGACAAGCAACCAAATTAAAAAATGAGCAAAGGCCTTAAACAGACACTTCTCCAAGGAGGACATACAGAAGATCCAGAGACACATGAAAAGATGCTCAGTATTGCTAGCTATCAGAGAGATGCAAATTAAAACCACAATGAGATACCACTTGACACCAGTCAGAATGGCTAACATAAACAAAGCAACAAACAGCAAGTGCTGGAGAGGTTGTGGAGAAAAGGGGACCCTAGTGCACTGTTGGTGGGAGTGCAGACTGGTACAACCACTATGGGAAGCAGTATGGAATTTTCTAAGAAAACTAAAAATGGATCTGCCTTTTGACCCAGCAATTCCACTGCTAGGATTATATTCTAAGAACCCTGAAACACCAACCCAAAAGAACCTATGCATCCCTATGTTCATAGCAGCACAATTTACAATAGCCAAGTGCTGGAAGCAACCTAGGTGCCCATCGATAAATGAATGGATCAAAAAACTGTGGTACATTTACACAATGGAATTCTATGCAGCGGAAAGAAAGAAGGAGCTCCTACCCTTTGCAACAGCGTGGATGGAACTGGAGAGCATCATGCTAAGCAAAATAAGCCAGGCGGTGAAAGACAAATACCATATGAGCTCACCTTTAACAGGAAACTAATCAGCAAAACAAACAAACAAGCACAATATAATCAAAGACACTGAAATTGAGAACAGGCTGATAGTCATCAGAGGGGAGACGGGAGGGAATTTCAGGGGAAAAGGGGAAGGGTTTAGAGCAACAAGTATAAAGGACATATGGACAAAAACTATGGGGGGTGGAAATGGGAGGGAGGTGGGGAGGGCTGGGGTGGTGGGCTGGGGTGGGAGTAAAAGACAGAAAACTGTAAGAATAACAATTAAAATAAAAATTTTAAAAATTAAAAAAAGATTTCCATCTCATATATTTTTCATGTGAATCAGGAAATCTTTTAGTATTTTTTAATGCATTTTACTGAGAATTTATTTTGCCTTTGCTTTTGAATGATATTTTTATGAGAATTTGAGCCTGGGAAATTTTTAAATTTTATTTTTGTTGTTTATGCTGCTACAGTTTCCCACTTTTCTCCCTTTCCTTACCTCCACCCAGCCCCACCTTCATCCCTCCACAAGCCAATCCCCGTAGTGTTTGTTGTCTGTGCCCATGGGTTGTGCATTAGTGTTCTTTGTTTAATCCCTTTACCGTCTTTCACCCAGTGAAGTTGGTAAATTTTTGTCTTTCAGTATTTTAAGATACTGAAATGGTCCTCCATGGTCTTCTGTCTTACCATTTCCAAATACGTCTGTTTTCATTCCTTTACCTTCCTTCTATATTCGATATGCCCTTTTCTTTCCTCTGCCTGCTTGCAAGATTATGTAACACTAGTTTTTAGCAATTTAATTATAATATTCCTTTTTGAAATTTTCTTAATGTATTGTCGTGCTGGAGGTTGTTTAGGATTTTTGGATTAGTGGGTTTATAGTTTTATAACATTTTAATTTTTCAGCTACAAAGTTTTAAGTATTTTTCACACTTCTTTCAGATTTCTATTACACAGATATTTGTCTGACGGTTATTTTTTTCAAATTTTCACTTTTTTTCCAGTTTCATTCCTTATCTCTATTGTTGACATTGTTATGGATATGCACCTGTCCCTAGGTCCTTCCTTTGCCCTCTCCACCCAGCCCTGCTCTCCTTCCCTCAGGCCATCACCACACTGCTGTCCGGGACTGTGGGTTATGCATACTGTCCCTTGACGAATCCCTTCACGTTCTTGAGTCCCATCCTCCTCCCTACACTCCCTTGACAGCTGCCAGTCTGTACCACGTATCCACGCCTTTGTTTCTATTTTGTTCAACAGTTTATTTTGTTCCTTTGATTCCACATGTAAGTGAAATCATATGGTAATTGTCTTTCTGTGAGTAGCTCAGTTTTGTTTTGTTTCCCTGTGTTTGATTTTGGAGAGTTTACAAGGCTTTCTAGGTCAGTATCTGGTATTAATAACATCCAGTGTATTTTTCACCTCACACATTGTATTATTTAAATCTAGATGTTGATTTTGCATCTCTCTTTTTATATTTCATAGTACTTCTTGCTGATTTTTTCTTTACTTTCTTGCACATATGGAATGTGTTGAATGTCCTTTTTAAATATTACTGTCACCTGTCATTTCTAGGTCTGTTTCTACAAACTGATTTATCTCATCACTTCTGTCATGTTTTCCAAATTCTTCCCAAGCCTAAAAATTTTGATTGGATGCCAGGAAGGCATTGTGAATTTCAGATTTAGAATGCTGAATATATTTCTATTTCTATAAATCCTAAAGTTTTGTTCTGAGATGCAATATATCACATTGAAACACTTTCATATTTTTAAGGCTTGCTTTTGTCATTTTGGAATGACTAAAATTTTAAAACTTAAAGCACATACTTATATATATGTACATTAGACTTCAAGTTTTCATTTATATTTTCTTTTATCAATCTTTGTTGATTTTTTAAAACTGTTTATTGTGATGTTCTATACAACTTCAATTATTTTAAAATATAATTATCTGTCATAAATTTTAGTTATAAATTTCATTAGTACTTCTGATTTAAAACTGCATTACTTTTTAAAAGACTGGCAAAAGAAGTAAACAACTATGTGAATACATGATAACAAGTTTAAAAGTGGCCTTTGCAAATTATATAGATATGAGATTTCAGTTAGTGAACATATACCAATTTTCACTCAAATGTAATTTTATTTGATAAAAAATTGAAAAATTATATATGGGAAATATGAAGAATAAGGGTTTCATTGGATGTAGATTTTTTTAAAGTAATTGTAATTCTTTAAGCTATTTATTATTTCAATTCATTTGTTTGGATTTGATTTTCTGAAAGTATATTAGCAATTAAATTGATTTTACACTTGGACAAGAATACAAGTACAAGATAATTAGAATATTATTGCATTTTTAAAAAACTGAATAATTATGTTATAAGCTTTATATAAGTACAAGATAATTAGGATATTATTGCATTTCTTTAAAAATTTTGAATAATAATAATTATGTCGTAAGGTTTACTAACTTCTTAGTTTAATTATGCTGTACTTTGTGTAATAGGATGATGATACTAACCAACCATTAGTAGGGAATGTGCTTTGAACTGTTTTCTTTCAGTAATTAGTAAGGTGATTGAATATCCACTAAATTAAATTGGGGAATTTGTAAAGACCACTCGGGAGAATGTGTGCATTAAGCGTGCGTAGTCTTTCTATAATCACTATGCTTTAAACCTAATTAAACTCTAGAGAATTCAATTAAACTAAGCAGAAACAATAAAGCAATAAAATGATTTGTGGATGAGTTTGATACTTGTAATCCAATATTCTTTAAGAATTAAAACCTATGATTAAACAAGTTTAAAGTTTTAGGAAGAGTAAATGGACTACTTGTAAAATGGCAAACTCCGAATTTCAAATTGAATTGAAAGTTCTACCTACTAGATGAAATAATTAAATACAAATTTGAAAAAAAAAGAATTATGAAAATTATGGAAAAATATAAATATTAGCCTATAAACAACCCAGGGATGTAGCAATTATGAAGATATTTAATAAAAATGGCTACCAATTTTATTTCATAGTAAGCTAGACATAAATTTTTAAACCATCATATTTTTATTTTAATAAAGATTAATATACTTTATAGATACAATCAATTCAAAAAAGTTTGAAATATGATGCTGCTGATGATAATATCCACACATAATTTAATGATATTATCAAATCTTTTTTTTAAGATTTTTTTAAGTACTTTTTTTTTTATTTTCCTTTTAGATTTTATTTATTTATCTTTAGAGAGGAAGGGAAGGAGAGAGGGAGAGAAACATCAATGTGCGGTTCCCTCTTGTATGTTCCCTGCCGGGAACTGGCCTGGCAACCCAGGCATGTGCCCTGACTGGGAACCGAACCGCGATCCTTCGGTTCGCAGGCCCGAGCTCAATCCACTGAGCTACACCAGCCAGGGCGATATTATCAAATCTTAAGCTCCTGTTTTATTCAGTTAATTATAGGATTTTTACTTCATTATAAAGTTATGTTATTTTTGTACTAGCTTCAAATTCCTACTGATTGCCTTGTGAAATAAAATAGAAATTTAATGCTGTAAATATATTTAATGCTTTAAATATATGTACATTTTAAAATTTCACCTCTAAAATATACACAAATATAATTTTGCATGTCCAAAAAAACAACACAGACTGACATTTCAGACATACAAATCTGTCCAGAAAGTATTCATCCAGGCACTATGAAAAATAGAGATATTTATTGAAGAAAACATAAGATGTAAGAAACATTGTACACAGGACAAGGATACCTCAGTCCCCTACAATGTAGGTATCTTGGAACCTCACACAGTTCTCCCAGCATCTCTTCCACTGTTCAAAACATTCTTCAAAATTCTTTGTTAGAATCACCTTTAGCTGTCCTGTCATATTTTCCTGAATGTCATCGATGGCCTGAAATCTCTTCCTTTTCAAACGTGATTTTAGTTTTGGGGAAAAACAAATCTGGGCTGTAATGGGGCTGAGTAACCTGGGTGATTTGATGTTTCACCAATAACGACTCTATATGGGTCGTTATGTATGAGCAGGGGTGTTGTCTTGATGAAGCTGCTAATCACCAGTTGCCCATAGCTGTGGTGATTTTTGTTGTATTACATCTCTCAACTGATGAAGAATATTGGGGAAGTATTCTTTATTAATTGTGTGGTCGGGAGGGGTGGACTCATGATGGACAACATTTGCCCAATCAAAAAACACAGTTAACATGGTTTTGATCTTGCTGCAACTTTGCTGCACCTCTTTGGGCATGGAGAACCATATGACTTCCATTAGGACTACTAAGACTTCATTTCTGCATCATAGACATGGCTGTAGATCCATGATTTATCTCCAGTTATGACCTTCTTGAGGAGATCTGATTCAATGGTAACAATTTGAAACAAATCATTAGTAACTGCAGCATCATGTTCCTTCTGCTCTGGTAGGAGAAGCCTCGGAACAAATTTTCCCATGACGTTTCATGCAAGATTCTGCATCAAAATCTTGTACACAGTAGTTTTTGGAATCCCCAGATTAGCTTCCAGTTCTCGCACTGTCAGTCGCCAATCTTTGTTGATTGCAGCCTGCACACGTTCAACATTCTCAGGTGTTCTTTTTGCAGGCCTTGCAGAATGTGGGTCCCTTTCTACAGATTTTCAACCACCTTTGACGTATTTGTGCCACATTTTATTTGTGCTACACTCATTGCTTCATCCCCCAAAGCCTTTTGAATCATCTGAATAGTTTCCATGGAGGAAAGTTCAAGCTTAATGCGAAATTTGATGCATATTTGTTGCTCTAATTGCTCAGTCATTTTTAATGTGATGGCCACACAGTACACACGCTCATTCAATGGCATCTACTGCCCCCACTGACTAGTAGAGTGAAGTCGTCATTGTTCACACGTGCAAATTCCAGTACATCCATGGTTGCCAGGTTATGTCCACATTGCACAAACTGTTCTTGTTATATTAACAATAGCTGTACTTTTTCTGGACAGACCTCATATATCAGTAACACAATTAAATGAGGTCCTATTAAAATATTGCTGTTTAGTTGTTCAAAACTATATACAAATGTACCTTCATTTATTAGAGCTCTAAGTACTGCTGGGTGGGTGAAAGATACAAGTCAACTGATTTTGCAAATGAATGTGGATTACCTCTAATTTATGTTCTTCATCTGAACTACTAATTTACTCACTAGTTTCATAGAATGACAATTTAATCAAGAAACATTTTTGAAGATCTCTGAGTTTAATGTGGCAGAGCTTTTTATACAGCTTTTTCCTCATTCAAAGAATCCTAAAACTAACAAAACATAAAAGGAAATGTTTTGTTTTATGTTTGATGAAAATGAGAGATGTCTGTTTTCCCCAATCGTACAAGACAAAGATAAAAAATGGCAGGCTAGAGAAAGAACATTAACAATGAGATGATGAAGCAAAACCTGGTATGTGCATGTAAACTGTTTTATACCGTAGACTGAATAATGTTTCAGGAATTGGAGGCATATTGCATCACAGAAAATATAGATAAGGAGTGTAGTGATGGGAAAAGGCAAGTTTTAAAGAGCATAAAAGTTGATGTTTATATTCACATTTAAATCTTGCATAATTGAGTGAGGAAAAACTTTTCTACTAAGCGAAAGAGAATTTTGTACTCCAGAACACTGAAGGCTCAGAGAATGATATTGAAAATGTGACATGATGAAAACAGGAATGATGAACCTTTGAAAGGTGGGGAAACATATTCTGTTATCCACACAAGGTACCATCTTCACAGTTTGGAGAGCAGCAGATAATTCTATGGATGACCTAAACTGCTCAAGAGAAAAAACCAGTTAGTAATGGTAACTTGGGTTTTCCAATGGCAAAATTTACCTGTATAGTAAATTTTGTGTATTATTTGTGTAAAATATGGTGTACTGGCTTCTTTCTCATAAAATTATAAACTACAGCCCTCAGATTCTCTTTTGGTAAGGTTGTAGATTAAAATTTAACTTCAAATTTTACTAATTTTTTTAAAGATTTTATTTATTTATTTTTTAGACAGAGGCGAAAAGAAGGAGAAAGAGAAGGAGAGAAACATCAGTATGTTGTTGCTTCTTGAACAACCCCTACTGGGGTCTGGCCCACAACCCAGACATGTGCTCTGACTGGGAAACAAACCAGTGACCCTTTGGTTTGCAGGCCGGTACTTAATCCACTGAGCCACAGCAGCCTAGGAAAATTTTACTAAATTTTGGAAAGAATAAATAAGGTGGAACTTATCTTTTTAGTGCTGATGCTATTTACATGCAGTGATGGATGTAAAATATTACTTTTGAGACAGTTTGTGGCATCTTGATTTAGGGGCACAGAGTTTAATAGCTTAGATGCGTTAATTAGTTGTAATCGACATAGTAGTTTCTTGTTCTCTATTGTAGGTATCACAATGTGTCCTTGAATTAAACAGTCCAAAGTAAGAGGCTATCTTCTCTACCTCCAGACTTTCAATCGAATTTTAGTTACCTGATCCTCTCTGTGAATCACTTCCTACTCACTTTAAAATTGTTTTATGTAACATGCACTGAACCCGATATAACTAAATACCATACATTGTAGACCATCAATGTTTGCTCAGCGCTCACAACACACACACCACGCTCACACACATGCTCATACAATTGGGCAGAGATTCTAATTAGTTCTTTTGTGATTCATAATTAAATATGAATGAAAAAGCAATGGACTCATTTTATTTGAGTTAAAATGCTTATTACCATAATAGTAAGAAATATGTTATGTGTAATACTGAGTCAAGAGAATAAAATACACATAAATATGTAGGTGAGTGCCTATTAAAATACCTATATGTTTGAAAATGGTTGGTTCTGGAAACAGAGGCAGAGAGACATTGGGAGATATATATATATATGAATCTTTCAACAATATTAAAATATTAGATCATTTATCAAAACTATTAAATAAAAAATTAAAAAGGAAATAGCAGATCAATGTTGAAATAAGTAGACCTATTGTAATATCATAATTTATCATGTTTAAATGCATGTAGTACTATGCAACTTATGGATAACAGCTTCTTCAGTTATTACTATATAATGGTAAATTTCTCAAAATACTTTAAAAGCAGATATGTTATATGGAGTTCCATTTATTGTATATATAATTGTAAAATGAGTACTTTCTAATCTGTGACTATTTGGGTAAAATTAGAGATAATTAGCTCAGTAAAATTATTAAAGTTGTTGCTATAAATCTAGACTTAATGAGGTAAAACTTATAGTGGATTTTGTATAAAGCAGAAGTCAAATACGTGATGTATTGAGAGAAAACACCTTTTTAAAAACATGCCCTTTTTCTATTTTCTGCATTGTGGGTTTGAAGTTTTATTACTCAAAAGAAGCAAAATGAAAGGGTTTAAAATTGAAAGAAGACCAGTAGTTTACTGATACTCATTTTAAATAAAGACCTCAAGCCCCCAAAGACATTAGCCAATTTATTTTTTTCATTTTCAAGTTTAAATCACTGTGATTGGAAAAAAATGTGTCTATTTGAATAGTAACAAAAAGTTGTTCATTTCATTATTAAAAAAAAAAACAGATTCCTCTACTTTCTGTTGAGATGTGTCGTTACAGACACCACAAATACCCTTACTATTCTCATCTGACTCTACCCACGATTTACTCAATTTATTACTTATCCGTTGTCAGCTACATTAAATATCACATCTTCTTCACTCATTTAAGATTTCCGAGTCCTAGAGTATAAAGGCATTGACTAATTTTGCCTCTATGTCTTTTTCTAAATTGATAATTGCTTGAATCTAGGAAATCTATTTTTTTTTATTTTTATTGCTTATGCTGTTACAGTAGTTTCCCCCTTTTCTCCCTTTCCCCACTTCCACCCAGCCTCATCCTCTGCTCTTGACAAGCCAATCCCTATATCCTTGACCGTGTCCATGCTTTGTGCATAAATGTTCTTTGGTGAATCCCTTGACCACCTTTCATCCTGCCTCTCACCTCCTTTCCAGCAGCTGTCAGTATGTTTTCCGTATGAGTATCTAAACTTCTGTTACCACTTTGTTAATTAGTTTGTTGTGTTCATCAGATTCCATGTATAAGTGAGATCATGTGATGTTTTTCTTTCACTGACTGGCTTAATTCATTTAGCATAATCTTCTCCAGGTCCATCCATGCTCTTGCAAAAGGTAAGTTATCTGAATGTGCCATATTTTATTTGTCTGTTCACCTAGTGAAGGGCAACTTGATTGTTACCAATTTTTGGCAATGATGAATGAGTAAAACTGCTATGATTCTGAAACAAATTCTGCTGTGGCTTCCCCCAACCCCAACACTATCAAGCAATTCTCTGACACCAGCCAAGTGTCCTACAATTCAACTCAACTGAGAACCCACAGATTAAGGGCTCAGTCTTACAAGACTGCCTGCTCCAAAATTCACTCTGGTTTTAGGTCCAGGTCCTCACAGGTGCTTCTGACTAAGCAGCTATATGTTGGAGGTTCCGAACATCTCTCCCCAAATGAGATTAATTTGCTAGAGTAGCTCACAGACCTTATAGAAAGAGTTTACTTACTAAATTTACCAGTGTATCACAAAGCATGTTAAAGAATTCAAATCAACATCCAGATAAAGTGGTTCCTGATTGCATTAGTTTCCGTCTCTGTGCAGTTTGGGGTCTGGCACAGTGGCATGTGGCTACATTCTGGATCACCAGCCTGGAAGGTCTCTGAACCTAGCCCTTTGTTGTCATTGTTGTTGTTTTGACGGAGGCTTCAGTACAAAGGCATGACTGAGTGGCCATGGGCCATTGGTGATCTATTCAACCTAGGTCCCTTTCTCCATCATGGAGGCCAGTGGGTAATGATCATGCAAAAGAGGAAAACATTTCTCTCCTTCTCTCCCACATTCTTTGAATTGACTAATAACATAATTTGATATAGAATAACAGGAGAACAATAAATTTAATTTTGTGCGTATGGAAACTCCTGAAAACATAAAATTCTAAAAAATAACCAAAGCAGGCAGCTTTTATACCTTTTAGACCAAGAAACAATAAATGTGTGAAGACTTGATAGGACAGAGGGATTTGGGTTTATGGTAGAAAATTACTAAAGGACTAACAGGTTTACTTATACAGCCTTCTTGGCCCTGAGTCCTCCGTGACTGGTGAGAAGGATGCTGCCTTGCTCTCTCCTGGTACAGGGAGGGGCATCTTTCACAGGGGAGATTTATTTAGTGTGTTAAGCTATTTTAATTCAAAATAATCAATATGCATATGATATATTTTGGAGTGGCATGTTTTGCTCCCCCTTAGTCAACAAATGCCTTTACCATCCATACAGGTGTTCAAATAGAAATATTTGGTTTACTAATTATATGCCAGGTTTTTGCATAACACTGTTTTTCACAACAAACTACCTTTCAAGTTAGATATCTTCATTTTCATTTTAAAAACTGGGAACTTGCTGCTCAGAAAGTTTTTCAAATGTTTCCAAGATCACATAGCCTGTTTTGGCATCACGCCAAAACATTTAGACCCTCCCATACTACTTTAATAATTTTACAGAAATGTAATGCAATGTACCTGCGCTTAAAATAAACATAACTCATGATTTTAAATTTATTTTTTTTCCTTTAAGTGAGGCACCTGTGTTTCTGAGGTCTTATTCTAGTGATAATTTTATTGCTCAAAATATTTTAAACTCCCTCATTGCATTTGGGCATGCTTAAATTATTATTTTAAAAGGTAAAATGCTAGCAAAATATATTTTTAAAGAATTATTCTACTATGGGGAATATTTAAAAGCATTTAGAAAGTAACATAATTATAGAATTTTAAAATAATGCAGAAATAAAAATTGAAGATATCGAAATATTTGGATGTATTGTTTTCATGTAAACGTTTTCTTTTAATGTCAACATTGTGAGTAGAATATATGCATTTTAGTGATGATCATTTGATTAATATTTTTGCTAATTATCTTTTGAAATGGTCTAATCTTATAGTTTAATAGCTATAACATTATTAATAAATCTGTATTTACATCTCATATTGGAATTTAAAGGTGTCTATTTTAAATTACAAATAGCACTTCTATAATTAGTCATGCATTTGTCCTGAAATGTCCTGAATTTGTCCTAGGCAAAATACAATACATTTGGGTTTCAGAAACTAATTGGTTTTACTTACTAGTAAGATCCTAGTATCTATCCTCCTGTGTACATTTAAGTAAATGAGTTCCCAACTGGTTGATGTTTTAAAAGAAATGGTTGCAGGCTTCATGTGGTTATTATGTAACTTCTCCTGCTGAGATGCTACCTTTAGACTTAGAACTTGAAGAAGTAGAAATCTCACATGTTCTGGGGAATCTCTTCTTCCTGCTGTTAATAAGTTGTCTGATCTAGTCTAGTAAAGCAGAAGGAAATGAATTGTTTTAATATTTTATACCTTTGAAGAGGTGAGGGCTATTTAAAATAATATTAATAACTATTTTAAACGGGTTTACTATATTTTAGATATTATGTGCACATTAAAGATTTCATCTAATTTTTTCCTTTTGTACAGCCATCTTCTGTAATTCCTTCTTTTCTATTTTAATGATAGTTGAAATGAGACTTAGGTTAAGCAAATTACCCAAATTAATTTAGCCATAAATGGGGTAACCAGACATCAATCTGTATATATCCACATACAAGAAGAAAAAGATGCTTGATTTGCTTTTATCTATCATTCCCCAAATTATAGTAATAGTCTATATTAACATCCTGTAGAGATAGTGTTCATGGGTTGTCCTTGGAAAAATGAAAATGGCTATTAACTTACTCATTTTGAAGACAAATAAACTTAAAGTAGGTTAGTTTTCCAAAGTCATAAAGTTAGAAGCAGAAAAGCATAATACAGAATGCTTTTTATCACTCTCTAATCTTTTTTTCTTATCCTCAGTATGACCTTTCTACTATAGCACAGCTCTTTCTTACATGAACTAAGAGTAATAAAGAACTAGTAATGAGTGGCTGCATAAAACAGGAAAGATGACTTGGCTATCATTTGGGGTCCTATTCTATTATTTGCTGGAATACTTGTCTGTATCCTTTAGCACAGGAGGCAAACACAAGGCTTGTGGACTGAATCCAGCTCTCCACTTTGTTTTATCTGGCCAGATGCCTTGTTTTTACCCAGCAGCAGCACCAAGCTCCTTGTCCCTAGCTAAGGAGTAGTTGCATTTATACAGTCTTAAAATTACATTCAGCCCTTTGAAGGCAGCCTCAAGGCTGATGAGGCCTCCAGTGAAAATGTGTTTGACACACCTGCAGAGGTATTACCTCATTTAGTTTTGTAAACAATCCTATGGAATAGGCATTACTTCTCTCTTTTCGTAGGTAAGAAAACAAGCTGAAAGATGTAATTTCTTAAAAAAATTATACATTACACGTTTCTTTATTTGAACCCAGATTTGACTAAGTTAATAGTCTATAATCAAAGAGAGAGAGGTAGAAAATGAGTTTGAGAGCAAGAGCAAAGCAGGAAGAGAGAATAGCAGCAGGGTTTTCTCTAAATAGGTAATTTCCTGCTTTTAGATAAAGCACCTAAGTAAATTAAGAGCAATTAACCTCTCAGCAGACACAGACAATTGCAAGGGCTGTTAACACAGAGGGCACACTGGGCCATTACATGGGGAATTCATGAGGTTTTAGGTCCTTGGGATGGAGTCAGATAAACTTAACATTAATAAAGTGACTATCAGAAAGTATATGAACAATGCTTATTATATGATATCCTTCAGTAGAGTGTGAGGTACTTGTGGGCAGTGAGCAGGTCTATTAATTAGTTTATATTTCCCTACTTCTTAGTACAGTGCCTAGGAATTACTAGTCATTCAAGATACGGGTTCTCGTTTTGTTTTTCATTTTTCTTAAAGCATGGGAACTTTTCTTGTTATTCTTGTTATTTTTTTCTCATATATATTTTTAGTAAAACTTGAGTGACACAAGAGTACTATAGTAATATCTTAATAATGCTGAAAAAATTATGTAATTTGTATCTTTATTTATTTTTTAATATGTTTTATTGATTATGCTATCACAGTTGTCCCATTTCTTCCCCATCATTCCCCTCCACCCTGCACACCCTCTCCCACCCACATTCCCCCGCTTTAGTTCATGTCCATGTGTCATAAGTTCTTTAGCTTCTACATTTTCCACACTATTCTTGCCCTTCCCGTCTATTTTCTACCCACCATCTATGCTACTTATTCTCTGTACCTTTTCCCCCTCTCCTCTTCCCATGCCCCTGTTGCTAACGCTCCATATGATCTCCATTTCTGTCTTTCTGCTCCTGTTCTACTTGTTTGCTTAGTTTGCTTTTGTTTTAGGTGTGGTTGTTAATAGCTGTGAGTTTGCTGTCTTTTTACTGTCCTATTTTTGATCTTCTTTTTCTTAGGTAAGTCCCTTTAACATTTCATATAATAAGGGCTTGGTGATGATGAACTCCTTGAACTTGACCTTATCTGAGAAGCACTTTATCTTCCCTTCCATTCAAATGACAGCTTCACTGGATAGAGCAATCTTGGATGTAGGTCCTTGCCTTTCATGACTTGGAATACTTATTTCCAGCCTCTTCTTGCCTGTAAGGTCTCTTTTAAGAAATCAGCTGACAGTCTGATGGAAAGTCCTTTGGAGGTCACTGTCCCCTTATCCCTTGCTGCTTCTAGAATTCTCTCCTTCCTTTGAATCTTGGCTAATGTAATAATGATGTGCCTTGGTGTGTTCCTCCTTGGGTCCAACTTCTTTGGGACTCTCTGAGCTTCCTGGACGTCCTGGTAGTCTATTTCCTTTGCCAGATTGGGGAAGTTCTCCTTTATTATGTGTTCAAATAACTTTTCCACTTGTTGCTCTTCTTCTTCCCCTTCTGGGACCCCTATAATTCGGATATTGGGACGTTTAACGATGTTCTGGAGGTTCCTAAGCCTCTCCTCATTTTTTTGAATTCTTATTTCTTCCTTGTTTTCTGTTTGGTTGTTAGTTTCTTCCGTCTGGCCCACTCCATTGATTTGAGTCCCAGTTTTCCTCCCATCTCTATTGGTTCCCCATGCGTCTTCCTTCATTTCACGTATTATAGCCTGCATTTTTTCATCTAATTTGTGAGCAAAATCAACCAATTCTGTGAGCATCCTGATGACCAGTGCTTTGAACTGTGCATCTGATAGGTTGGCTATCTCTTCACAGCTTAGAGGAATTGGCTGTGGGGCTTTCATTTGTTCTCCGGTTTGAGCCATTTTTGGTGTTTTTTGTTTGTTTGTTTGTTTTTGTTTTTGTTTTGGTTTGGTTTTACTCTGGTCGCGGTTATTACATATGAGTAGTGGAGCATTAGGTGTTCCTCAGGGCGGGGCAGCCCAGTCGCTGGGTTGTGACGCTGTATGTGGGGGCGGGGTCTGAGAGGGAACAATGGCGCATGCTCCACTCTCTCCTGGATTCAGTCCCTTCCGCCACTTCCCCTCTGCCTGGACTGTTTGTGCGCACGAATGTGGGACCACCTGGGCAGCCATCCGCCTTGTGCGGCCTCACTGGGTCTGCACAATTGCCCCCCTGTGCCCGGGGTCTGCCAGCTGCTGCCTGTGGGCCCGGGGACCGCCAGCCGCCGCTTGTGTTCCCGGGTCTGCACCTCCACTTTCTCCTGCCTCGACTTCGCCCCTCTTACCGGTCTGGATGAATGGTTGTTGGACTTCCATACAGTTTCATTTTCTATCAGTTCTAGTTGTTTTCTAGTTTCTAAATATTTGTCATCCTTAATTTTGGTTGTGAGAGGAGGCACAGTGTGTCCACCTATGCCTCCATCTTGGCTGGGAGTCCTGTAATTTGTATCTTTATTCCACACATATACTGGTTGCTGAAAAACACTCCATATGATATTTTAAAGTTCTGTGATTCAAATAAAAAGATATATTTGCATAATAAAGAATTGTCTTTTGATTTATATTTTCATACCACAGAAAGAAAGTTTTTGCAGACATCTCAACAAATTGACATATAACATTATGCACTACAGATAGAGCTCGGAAGGGATAAGAAAAGTTAATTCATTCAGATTTCCATCAAAAGGTTTATTAGCAAAAGTAGAATCCCCAAACATTTTTATGTCACTTTTTGGAACTCAGGGAAACATAACACATAATGATATTATATATGGTATGATAAAGTACTCTGACCAAACTACCCAGGGTCCTCCAAGGCCTCTTCTTAAGTAAGCCTCCACCTTGGCCCCATGACTTGCCAGGGCTGCATAGCCCAGTTTTAGCAAGAATCCCACTAGGTCAGGTTAGAGAGAATTGCCTACCTTTGCTGTCTGATCACTCTAACTTGCCCTCTGCAAGAATCCTGGGAAGTCAGCTTAGCAAGAATTCTTCCTATCCCTGATGTCTTTCTCCTCTTAGTAATTTCCCATCCAGTGATCCCTCAACATGATCCTTGGACTAAGTCCTCACTTGTCCAAGTGATAAATATGACCGCAGAGAATAGGAGTAAAAGATAGGAAAATATTTGACCATATATATTGTATTCAGCAAATGCATAATTAATGGAAGAATTGCATAAAATAACCTACATGATGTAGGTTATTCTTTGTCAATTTAAAGCAATCAATTTTTAGGTGAAAGAAAAAATGATAATCTAAGGAGAAAGTTAAGAAGGCAGCTATTTTATGATGCTAATTTCTTATGCTTCCTAATACATGTACTTCTGAATGATCATACATTTATTTAGAAGATATTTCAATTCTAGATAAATGGAGGTTCTGACCACTCGTGACAGTCCCCATCTGTCCCAACCTATGTGAGTGATCAGAAAGCAATTGTACTCTTTATTTCTTAAAATGATTAGTCATTTGCATGAATGTTTAGAATTTGATAGGAAGAACCATTTTATATTTTATATCTCCTTCTGTTGATTCAGATCTTTAAATACTCCTCAATGCTTTTATAAGATACTTTTCTGGTACCTTCACGTATGCTATATTGTTCCCACAGAATTAAAAATCTAATGTTACAATTTAAAGTTATGAGCACACTCATTAACACATTTCTCTTTATTGAAAACAGAATGTAATTCATAATAATCAGTTCAGTTTGGAAAATCCTTAAAGGTATGCCTGGATATAGCTTGCCTGAAAGAAAATTACTTTGCATATATCCTAAAGGTATGCATTTTGTAAAATCAGGAAATATGCTCCATAATCAATAAGTTTCAGCCCCCAACTCAGTGGATTTTAAATATTTCCTTCAACTGTAAGTAAGGATAAAGTATTAAGCAGGGTGAAAATAGTATTCCATCCTCCTTTTGGGGATGTTAAATGGAATGCTTAATTACAATTTGGGACTGCATTTCTTCTACAAAAAAGAATAAATAAGTCATACAAACATTTATCTAAAAAACAGCAAGATCTGTAAAGGTATATTTTTTCCAATCACAAAGTGTTTGATTTCTAAAACAAAACTATATGTGCATACTAAAATATGGACAGAATGAACCACATCTTTCATGAGACTTGCTTCACATTAATTTCTTGCTGGTACAGATGGTGTAATAGGAGGTATAAATAAAACACAATTGACTATAAGCTAAAAATTGTTGAAAGTAGGTGATGACTACATAGCATTTTAAAAATATATTCTCATCCTCATTTTTTTTTCATTTTGTGAGAAAGTTAAATTATATCTAAGTTGTATTGGTGTTCTTGTATCATGTTTTTCTCTCTCTTTTGTCAATCAGATTTAAAAATAAATATATATTTTTAAACAAAATATTTCTAATTTATCACTTCGTTCAAATTCTACTACACTATAACATTCAATAGTGCCACTTTCCTTTCCCAAGTAAGGCATTCCACACCCAGATATCCTGTGTTCAAATCAAATCTATCAATCCATTTGCTATTGGGATGTTAGGACATTTCTCTTGTCTCTTTATGATGTTAAACGTTTCCTTGCTCCACAGACCTCAGCCCACTAACCTAATATAGTCTAAACCTCATGCCCAGTACTCTCTGTAATGCTTTAATTATACTACCCTCTTCTGAATTACTCCAATTTATTCCTTAAGTCAGCGTGGGATTGTTACTCTATTTTCCCATAGAGTCTTGAGTAAAATCACACCTTCATTTCTCCTTCGTAACAATTTGAATGTCTCCTTTCTTAGTATTTTTTTAAAATTTGTTATAATTATCTTTATTATTCTTCTGGCTACACTGTTGGTTTTTAGTTCTACACTGTATCCCGTTGGACTAAATACCTTGCAGACACTATAGACACTCAATAAATATAACTGTAATTAAAACATTAATGAAAGTCTTTTATTCAATGACTTCCTTGAGCCAAGTGGATGTTACATCAAAAAATGTAATTACTTTTTAACAATGGAGTAGCCATAACTGCTTGTGCAAATTTATTTTGTATACTGCTAGGAATTTATATATTAGTAGGTTACATATTTACTTATTTATTATCTATTAATTCAAAAACTAGGCCCTCCTGGAAAATAAACAAGGCTATGTTTAACTCATGAACTTGTGTGGTAGCTCATTGTATTGCAAGTTCATGAACTTGCAAACTCATGAATTTGCATGGACATGTGAAAGCAAGCTATACAATACAGTTAATTCACAAGCAACTGAACTTATGAAGTCATATTTGCTGGGACATGAGAAGTGCTAGGAAGTAAAATGTTGTAAACAGATGGGTGATTTTATTAAGGAAGTTCTGCTGCTGTATATATTGGATAATTGGAAGACTTTGACAAAGTAGCACTTGAACAGAGCCATTGACGAAGTGAAGATGCAAGTCAAGTCCATACAGGAAGAATTGTCCAGAACCAAGGAGGTTTCCATTCTAAAGAAGTGAGGTAGAGAACTTCAAGGAAGAAATAGAAGGCAGAGTGGCTAAAGTGGTGACAGGTAATTCTCTATAAATGTTTGCCCTTTGTCATAACTTTAGCTTAAGAGAATAACAAATAACCAATGAAAGAAAGAGCCCTGAATCTATGTAATAGACCATTATATCCTCTTTACATAGTTTCTACAAACATGTTTGGTTTTTCCCCTTACTATTACTCATAAGAATAAGCTATAAATGTAACAGAAGCTTTTTATTCCTCAATTACTGAGACACCATTAACAGCCCTAGTGAATTTGCCTGCTGGGATAATGTATTACAACTGTGAATGTCTTTTTAGTTTCTAGGATGTTTGGGGAATGTCCTAGTTGACATGGTAACATTTGTCCCATGGCTAATTTTAGCGAGTCTTGGTTTACTTCTGTAAAAGTCACTTTACATGCACTTAATTGGGAATGATATGTCAAAAATGTTTCAAACTACCTACGAAATACATGTTTCCTTACTGTATGGGAATTCCATATACTTGCAATAAAAAACAAATGAACTCTTATGGCTTAAAATAAAGTTAAATTCCATGATCAGACAACAGGATTAAAACTAAATGGTAATTCAGGGAGGGGGGGGATTCTATGGTTTGCACATTTAACAAAGTTGGTTCAAGAAATAGAATGCTTTAAGTAGAAATGACATATCCTTGGGTGTTTCACCTTTTACATTAAAGTATTACATATAAAGACCCCAAATCACTTTGAATAACCATTTAGCAATATCCTGTGAAGTTAAACATGGTCTCAGCATTAACCAGCAATATTTTGGGCTGTTCAAATTCATACAAAATTAGGAGTACATGTTTGCAATATCTTTATTTATAATTGCCAATCTTTTCAAATGGGGTACGGGTAAACAAACAAATTAATTTATGCAATTGAAAACTGCTCAATATTACAAAAGAATCAACTTTGTGGAGCACAATATGAGGAACACTCTCAGATGCATTCTACTAAGTATAAGGAGTGAAACATAAATTACTACATATTGCACAGTTCCATTCCTATGACTTTCTTGTGAAAGCAAAACTATAAGGACAAAAAACTGATCAGTAGTTGAGAGAAATTGGGAATGGGAGAAGAAATCGCCTGCAAAGGAGCCCAGGGAAGTTTTTTGAGTTGATTCAGATTATATATTGTGATTGTTTTGCTGGATATATAAGTATATGTTTGCCAAAGTCAGAGAAATATTCAATAAAAATGATGAGTTTTATTGTATGCAAATTATTTGAAATACCTCTCCCCCCGCTCTGCTCCCACATACCATGCCCGAAAAAGAAAGTAGAAGAATCTTTTAGGGAATAAAACTCTCACCAATTAGCTGAGAATCTAATGCAAACATACCAGGATTATTACTAACCACAATCTAGCAGGAAATGGGGAATATGGTAAAGATTACTGTTCACCAAACCCAGTTTTCTTTTGTACTTGCACACAGTTAGGTTGCATTTCCAAGGTTGCCACAAAATTTGATATGGTGGTGTGCTAAGTTGCACCCAATGGAACGAGAGTTGGTAAGGGTCTTTGGACCCCCCAGATTCTGGCACATCCATGCTCTTCTTCCTTCCTCCACTGACAGAGCACAGGGTGACTGAAAGCCGTGTGTTGAAGATGTTGGAGCTACATAATGAAAGGAGTTTTGTGTATATGGAAATTAGAAAAGACACCCTCTGTCATGATAGACCTTTGCAATGTTGACAGTTTTTCATTAAAGCTGTTATTATTTTATACATGAATTACGTTAAAACCTCCTTTCTGACTGAGTCCATCAGACTTTCCATTCATTGCCTTACAAAGAAAAATTATGAATTAATCCAGGTTTTGTAAATTGCAGAAGTATTTCCCCTTGTGTTTTACCATTCATTCTTTATGTTACTTGGAACAATATATCACTCCACAATCCCTCAGAAATCACTGTGCTGCACCTAGAGGATTTTTCAATCTGGATAAGTCCTATATAACTGCAATCATTTGCTCATTCACTGACTTAAGCGTTCACCAAACACTTTCTGGTGCTTAGCTTGAAGCATCTGAAATTGCTTATATTTAATTTCTATTGATCTTTAAGCATGAAAATTTCATACAGTCTTATCATATGCTCTTTTTTGTAGATTTAATTGTGTAATGAATATTTTCCAGTTGCATAACTTTTCTATTTCAAGAACAATACAATTTTGCTACCACTTTTCAGGCTAAATATCTTATAGTGTTTTCTTTTAAATACAGAATCTTTATTATGTAGATCCAGTCCATTTAATTCTAATTCTGAATGGCATGAAGCACAAATTTTTCTTGTATTTTGCAAAGACTTCTGGCAAGTTCATGTAAATAATAAAGACCTAAATAATTTTTCTATAAACACAGCCAGACCTAGCTTTTGTATTATTTTCTTTTCATATAGCATTTTAATGTCTAACCCTCAGCATTTTCATCATTAATTACATTAATCACAATTTTCTAAAATCCAAAAAGGTTTTTCAGGCTGGGAATTTTCCATAAAGAAGAAAAATTTTCAAGGGTATGTGAAGGCTAATTAAATTATTTATATTCTAGAATTGTGAACATTTTGCATTCATTTTTGAGAGAAAAATTATACAAATTTTGAGCCTATTGTTTGCATACTATTGTTGAAATAACCATATTGTAATCTCTTATTTTTATTTATTTGATAAAAACCATCAACTCCTCATATATATTAAATTTGGGAATAAATTGTTTGGCAAAATAATAGAAAAATTCTAATGATTAAGCTACGTTTAGCCTATTAGTTAACCAATCATAAAGAAATGATCATGTAGTTCAAACCACCTTTTAAGTGTTTAATGTTTTTTAAAGATTTGTTTATTTATCCTTAGAGAGAGGAGAAGGGAAGGAGAAAGAGAGTGAAGGAAACATCTGTCTGTGGTTGCCTCTCAAGCACTCTCCACTGAGGACCTGGCCTGCAACCCAGGCATATGCCTTGACTGGAAATCGAACCTCCAACCCTTTGGTTCACAGGGCAGCTCTCAATCCACTGAGCTACACCAGCAGGGCTACAGTGTTTTAATTTTTGTGTCTCATTCTATATGTGTATATGTGTGTGTGTATTTAATAATATGATACCACAGACGATAGGAAATACAAGACTGAATAATTTCTAAGGTTAAGGAGTTCATTTAATTTTTTTTTCTTTTAGATTTTATTTATTTATCTTCAGAGGGGAAGGGAAGGAGAGAGGGAGAGAAACATCAATGTGCGGTTGCCTCTTGTATGTCCCCTGCCAGGAACTGGCCTGGCAACCCAGGCATGTGCCCTGACTGGGAATCGAACCGCGATCCTTCGGTTCGAAGGCCCGTGCTCAATCCACTGAGCTACACCAGCCAGGGCAAGGAGTTCATTTAAAACCAGAATCAAACTCAAAATAATGCAGCATCAACAAGGAATCATAAATAATGTACTCAATTAAATTTTGGGTTGAGAATAGTAGAGACAAACAGCCATTAGATCATCCAGAATTTTTCTCTATGTATCAATTATCTCTGTCTTATCAAAGTTTAGCACACTTTTTCAGGTGTTGTAGATGGGCTATACTCATTTGCCAAATGTGATGACTTTCTAAATGTCAAGGTAAAAATACACAGGATACTGACTCAATGAAATTAGAAAAAGCTGGACAGAAGAAATCATTCCAGAAATAGAGAGAAGCCACATCTAGACATGAGCATGAGGGTATCTTCCTGTTCCGAGATCCAGTATTTCCTCAGACTACTCTGAATTTGGTGCTTCTCCGATGGTGCACCTGGTGCCCTATAGGATGTGATTCAGCGTTTGCTCACAATTGGCTAAAATGAATAATGCAAAATGAGAGAGAGAGAGAGACAGAGAGAGAGAGAGACAGAGAGAGAGAGAGAGAATGAGCAAAAGGGCTGGTAAACAAATGTTTTTTAATGTATAAATATTAAAGATATTTTCATCTTTCTACTTATCATGCTGTCACCTGTACTCATACCTTTTTTCCTCATTTTGTAATAATTGTACAGAATACCAAATAGAAGAGTTTCTCAGCTTTATACATTTTTCTGAAGTTTTTTTTAAGTTTTACATGTTTATAGTTTTGGTTTACAGATGAGGTAACCACTTAGTAAAAATGAATGATTTGCCTAAAGTCAGAGAAGTAGTAATAGTACAAGTGAGTATTTTAAAAGAAGTGGCATGTTGGATGAAATGGAGGTGGTGGATTGTTGTTGCAAGAGCCTTTCACATCCACTTAATTTCTGTAGTTTTAACTGCTGTTTCGGTGCACTTCTCCCTAGAAACAGAAGTTGTGACATATTTCTTTGGAGGGCGTCAGTATACACTGACAGGTGAGAGGGAAGGTACACAGAAGGGAATGCAGCCAAGAGGAATGCATTATGTAGCCAGCTACGTGGAGTAATCCTGCAGGACCGCTTTGGGAAATGATGCAAAATATACATCTTAGACGTATTGTGGCCAAGAAAAACGCAGGTAGGCATTGCTGAAGGTCTGTCCTCTGCAGGAATATAATTTCCAGATCACTTCTCTCCCATCTGGAGATTTATACTGTGGGATCCAGCAAACCACAGATATACCTCAGATTGAAAGTGTGACCAGGAATTCCAAGGGGTTCCAAGCAGTTACAGATTTAATGATGACAGGGCTGCCCCCAAATGCATACCTGACATAATGCTGGTAAACACCTTGTGACATTGGTACACATGAAAATGAAAAGATCTAAAAATGTTTGATGACTTTCTCAGAGTTGCACAATCTAGAAGCAGAATAAAACCAGAACTCTTATTTACACATCTGAATTTCAAATATGCTGTCTAATCCACTCTTGAAATATCTCTTCAAAGATGCTAATTTATCTTGGATTTTTATTGTTATTTGATTAACATGCATGATAGTCTGTGAATTTTAACAGCAATATAAAGTTAAAGATAATGTTTATTTTTCTAGGAATTTTTTCTTCAGAAATACAAACTCTACCTACAGCACAGGAGTCAATATACCACATCTTCATTGGCCACATTCACTCACCACATTGCACAGCAACACTCACAAAAGTCAACCGTGAACATCCAGGCTACGCAGAACCCTCAGAACCCTCCGTGGAAAATCATTACATCCTAGCAATACACCCTGGTGGTAATTCATACAGCTCATATACAAAGAATTCAGAAAGGAGGAATACAATGAATGTGACTCTAAGAATATATTAGAGTTTTAATTATAATTCTGAAGAGGTAGTTAAATGTAAAGAAAGCATGCTATGCAGAAAAAATTTATTTTAAAATTTAAAAAATAACTATTATAATTCCAGTGTGGCAACTACCAGCTGTACATTCTTGTACAAATTGGACTCTTCTGACCTCTTTTTTTATTCCACTTTGAAAACTCTATTCAATAAACATTTATGTAATTTTTTGACTGCCTTTTTATTCTGTCTTCTTGTAAAGGTCATCAAAGGCCTTGCTTGCATCCAATGGCTGTTGGAAACTAATCACCGAATCTGTGGGTCCATGGAAGGGAAGCAGCATTTTATCAGTCGGGTCATTTGTCCACTTTTATGTGTAGACACAAAGATTTCACATATAAAAGGCCACGCACAGTCAAAGTCAATTCTTAGTATAGCATGGGGAATAATTAGTTCTGCATGAAAGGCGAAGGGAAGTCTTGCCTAAGAAGTAACATCTGATAATTCAGTTCAACTCAGTATGTTTTGAGGGCTTATTAAATTCAGGGTACTCTGCTGAGGTTCTGTGAAGCATGCAGAAGTGAATAACGTACAGTCTCTTCAATACAGAGATTTGTAACCTAATGAAGGGCTGGCCCACACACATAAGCCTCTGTGGAAATTCGCTTGACATCATTAAGTTTAATTCTGGGGCATACTGAGATGTCAGGCATTCATAAATGCCATAGCTATTATAACATTTGCAACAATGTCTTGGGAGAAGACAACTGGATAAAAATTAGCCCGTGGAGGTTGAACTTATCTATAAATTGACAATAGAGTTCAGTACAGTTATTCACTACATTTGTGACCAAAAAAGATGATTCCTGATAGATATGCAGATAAAAGATAATATCTTTTCACCAAATAACTTGCTGAAGGATATGGACTAATTATGATTCAGTTACACCCATAATTTTGTGAGAGTCTTAATTGCCAAGTGTTATAAATCACAGATGGTTTGTCAAACAGGTTTCAGTAGTACCGTATTTATGCGCTCAGCCTGTTTACTTCTTTCAATGACCCTCGTTAAGTGTGTGCTGTTGTGATTACCATTTGCAGGTGTGAAAGCCAATGTGCAGGGAAGCGTCTCCACAGGATAAATAGGAGATCAGTATTTATACTCAGGCAGGGTGGCTCCGAAGTCCACGCCATCAAGAGAAGACAGAAAGACCCCAATGAACATGGAAAGAGTAAAAGAATCCAGGTATGAAATTTTCTATAACTTTGAGGTACAAATGTAGTGGGAATAACTGAGTGAGAAAGTTTTCAAAATGAGATCAAAGGTACTCGACTTGCAGATTTTTGAGTTGGAATATTTTTTAATGATCAAGTAGTTCAATATCTGATTCTAAAAGTCACTTGTTGGAGAGGTATCATCGAAATAACAATTAATGTTATTTGCTAGATTTTTGCTTTTTTAGTTGGAGTTATCCAGGATGATGTCTAGATGTTTGGGTCAGAAACATTAGTGTGCTACTATCCAAAATCACCTGTAATGTTGGACTTTGCTTCTAAGCCATTGTAGCTAACAGAGTGCATGGAACCCTAACATAACTGCCATATCCGTGACCCATCCTCCTTCTCATGAACTCAATACCAAATGCTGATGGCCTCAACTTATCTAAATCTCCTTACGAGTCCATCTCCTTATCTGCATTCCAAGTTCAGTGTGGCACTTTACTAGTTCAAATCAGTGGTATGTTTCTGTGTATAATGGCTGCAGCAATCTCTTAAAGTGCTCTTGTTGATACGGACATGTCCACTTTTAATTATCTCAAAATCTTGAAATAATGTATTTTCCAAGCAATTCGTATGTTAAAATTTTTGTTAACCCCAGCGAAAAAATTCAGATTCCCCGTGATGGATGAAGCAGGCCTAGATAACCCTCCAGCTGACCACATCTCCTCCCGTCCCCCTCCACTCTCACCTCCTGCCTCTGTAGTCACTTTCATTTCCTCAAATCACCTTTATCTTTCACCTTCAGAATTTTGCTTGTGTTTCTCTACCTAAAGAGATTTTCATTTTTGTTCACCAGCTACAATTCACATGTATCTGTTCACCTGAAACTTAAAAATTATGCTTCCTGAAAACTTTTCCACATACGTGTACTTACATTTTTTGTTGTTGAATATCCCTTTAGTGATATTTACTCTAAAAATCACCCATGCACATCACATACTAGGTTACTTATATGTATTTAAGCACACTCTGTGTTGCTCTTTCATAGTATTCATGGACATTGTAAGTATAGTTTCTTATGTTTTTGAAGTTTTGTTATAAGTTAGATGAGCAATTTTTTGCTTTCCAGCTATTTTCCAGTTATAACTTATGTTTGAAGGTGAAAATAAATATTCATGTTATTGTTTTTTTAACTTCTGCCATCATATTACCCTTACTTTCCCCCCCTCAACATAAATTCCTTAGGTTACCATAAATAGCTTACTTCATACACATGCAAACACATTTTTCATCAAGAAAGCCTAGAGAATACCACACTTAAAATAGGGTGTATCAATCTTCTTGAGAAAGAGAAGTGTGTACAGGAGGTACGTGAAAGTACTTATGGCCATGAGAAGCTATAGATAGGATTTCTGGCTTTATTCTTTATTCAGTGGAAAATTTTAATCTATACTTTAGTCTAATTTTTATTGCACAATCAGGTACACAGTGTGCTCCTGTGCATCCTAAAGTTCATATGAAGAATAAATATGCAATTATTTCTTAGAATATTGATATAAGTAGGATAATGAGCCGTGAGCTTAGCTGTAAAGGATGAGTAAAAATTTGATTTACAAATCATGGACCAAGGGAAATCACTGAAGTCAGAAGGAAAAAATCATTTTCCTTAAAATATATAAAGGCAAGGAAGCAGGCTCTGCACGGGGAACAGCACCTTAAATGTTATTATTTCCATAAAGTTGACCTTGTGTTTTTAAAACATTTTAAGTCTAGTGTTCAAATAAATGTTGACTTTTCGTTTTCTACACAATTTACTTTATTATGCCTGATGTGGACAATTTTAACCACTGCTTCCTTGCATACATTATTTTTCTTTTGTAGAAAGTTCCTCCTACCATATCCCTGGAGAAGAAAGTGCAGTACTTTAAAACAAAACGAAGATGTCCATTCCACTGTGTACTTACGTACTATGTGCTTATTACATAAATGAAGGGATACAAGATTCCTAGTGAATAACATTATTGTTTTATTAGAATACATACCTTCCCAATGCTCCATCTAGAACAATGCTCTTCTCATACTCCTATGGATTTGGTTTGCATTGGCTAGTTTAGAAAATAATCCACCCCGGAAGAACCCAATTAATTCTTTGTTCCCACAAATAGGTATACATTGCTCCATATTTCCTACACTTTTTTTGTGTGTTTTTTTTCAAAACTCCATCTCCATTAGCCATGATTTGTATTGATAAAAAGGTGGCATTTGGAAATCCTAATCAATGGAGCAAGGTAGTCTCCAACAGATTTTGCCATCCCCAAAGATAATTTATTTCATGGGTGATACTTTTAATGGGGTAAATAACTGTCCAAATCTAACTTAGATGTATTCCCTGAAATTCCATAGTATATTTTATGTCAGGGCAAAAAAGAAAAAAGAAAAATCATTACATATACTAGGCGTACATTGATTTTTTTAGAAGAAGAATTCTTATATTCTCTTGAGAAAAGTATGTCAAAGGACAATAAGCTATTATACTGAGCTAGAATAAACCTAATTCTTTCCAGTTCCCACTGTGGTTTCTTTTATTCCCCTTTGTAAGCTGATGATATTTTAGATTATATTTTTCACTTGTGTAAAGTATTTTTTAAAAGGATGATACCAGTTTCCTGATCCCTGCCTCTAGAGAGGGAGTTAGAGCTAGACTGAATTGTAGAACAGCTGTGCTGGATTCAAATAAAAATAGATTTCATAATTGAAATTCTGATTAACTGCTCTAATAGGTTATTGAACAAAAGTGTAAGACTTTTTCCCCCAGACAGGCAACTGAATTTTTTTAACATAGTCAACTTTGAAAATGATACAAAATAGATCATCTATTGCTTGCTCTTAAGATTTAGGGTTTTCCAACTATGTAAACTTGTTTATCTTAATTGATGAGACAGGCCAAGTATGGAAGCAGAGAACACAGAATTTGGAACCAGACTTTTGGGGTTCAAGTCTTGGTTCTACCACTGAATAGCCTTGTGATCCTGATAAATTCCCTGTAATAGCTTCTTCAAATATGATCTTAGATAAAATATGGAAAATTACAGTATCCGATGCATAATGTTTTAAAATAATATAGTAAATTTTGTAAAAAATTCATAATTGTACTTGACACGTAGTAAGAACTTCAGAAAATGGTAACAGTTTTAATCTGGTCTGTTCTTTAAATAGAAAACTCAAAAACAATGAACACGGTCTTGGTTCTGGGCAGAAAATCTTAAACACACATTGGATATAAAAGACTCATAGCTATTTTATTGTTTTATAGCTAAAATCTTGTTTTTTGACAAATAAACTTTTTCATTTATTCTGTTTATTTTGTTCAATTTACTTTGATTTGTTTTCTTTATTTTTTTTGTTGACACTATTACAGATGTCCTCATTCCCCCAACTGTAGCCTGCCTCCACCCAGCCCCCACCCCTCCTTTCCGCTAGCCATCATCACACTGTTGTCTGTTCTATGGGTTCTGCATATATGTCCTTCCATTAATCCCTTCACCTTCTTTCACCCAGCCCCCCGCCTTACAGCCACCAGTCTGTCCCATGTATTCATTCCTCAGTTTCTATTTTGTTTGCCAGTTTTTTTCATTAGATTCTACATATAAGTGAGATCATATAGTATTTGTCTTTCTCTGACTGTCTTATTTCACTTATAGTACTCTACAGGTCCATCCATGCTGTTGCAAAGGTAAGATTTCCTTATTTTTTTATAGCTACATAATAGTCCATATTGTAAATATACCACAACGTTTTTTATCCACTCATCTACTGATGGACACTTGGGCTCTTTCCAGATTGTGGCTATTGTAAATAAGGCTGCTATGGATATATAGGTGGATATATGCTTTCAAATTGGTGTTTTGGAATTCTTAGTATTTTGAGAATGTTCTATATTGTTTTATAAGACAATGTACTTTGATAACATATATTTAAGCTACAATTTTTTCCAGGACAATTTTAGATGCTGATCCATTGCTATTTGATGTCCGATGTTGCTGAGTAAAGCCTAAAAATAGCTTGTGGTTTTCTGCTGGTACAACATATTTTTTTAGTAATCCCACTGAGATGTCCTAAATGTAAAGATCTCCAATCAAAAGTCAATGCCATACAATCACTTTGTAAATTATATGATTTTTTCCTATGCTGTCCAACTGAAATGAATATAAAATAAGTTTGAATGTCAACTGTAAATAAAAAAGGATAAAATTAACATAAATAAAATGTCATCAAAAAAGAAACAGTGGTGAAAATTTTGGTATGTTGAAAATGTGAAATTTCCTATGTTCTGTTTTAAGTAAATATTTCTTCACTAAAAAAAAAAAAATGACATGGGATAAAAATGTCTGCTCTTTTTAATGTTAAGTGTTTTAAAACTAGAGAAAAAGAGAGAGAGTATTGAGCAAATGCCAATATATAAAAATGAAAATTTTCTACTTTGCAAAAAATATTTCCAAATTTACTACTAATAATGTTAAAAGAGAAATTAACATTAGAGATGTAGTTAATGACTCTCCCTCTGAAATCTCTGTCATTTTTTGTTAATTTTCATTTTTCTTATCAAACTTACTATTGAGCATAATTTGATAGATGAGTACAATTTAATATGTGCATTTTAGTATTGTTCATGTAGATAACATCACCTGTGAATTGTTCCTTATGTCCATTTTTTTCTATTGGCTTATTAATATTTAGAGTATCATACATATAAGTAATGACACAGATTCTTCACATTGTCATGTGTCCCAGGTATAAGTGTGATCATTTAAAATTAAATGCAAAATGAAGATTAGATTTGATAATTCCCTTTTGAGCAGACAAAACCATTTGAACCGTAAAACAATCATTTTTCACCTATCACATACTGTCTGGACCCCCCCCCACACACTGTAATAAGTAGTCATTATAAAGGTTAAATAACTTCCTCATTTTCACTTTATTAGACATCCTGTAAAGTCACGTATTCGTGTGGGCTTCACACCAATTTTGGGTTTGATTACTCCCTGATTCATGAGCCTTTCTTGCATGCACAATAAACTCTTACTGAATACCATTTTACTGAGATAGTATTTTTTTTTATTTTTTTGCTATATCTGAATTTTTAAGTTTGTTTTATACTGATATTTAAAATTCATAGGTTTTTGTTTCCTTAGTTGTATGCAGTGAAATTAATCAATCTTGTTTTTGTCTATGTGTCAGGACTTAGACTAGAGTACATAATGGGGAGTTTGTTACTATTTTACAATGTCTGGGACCTCAGCTAAGAATGCTTGAATGACAGGTGCTCAGACCTCCTTGAGTCCTCCTTATTAATTTCACTGGTGTTTGGACTTGATGGTCCAAAGCTTACTATATTCTTCTTGGGTATCAGACAGAGCATGGATGAGTGTGGCCTTCCCTTGTGTCCTGAGCCTCACTGAACTGCAGCTGCATTCTGAGAGGGTGCGTCCCCTAAGAAAGTGACCTTAGAGTAAGTGTTCTAAGAGAGGCGGGGAGAAACTTCACAACTTTTACTGATTCAGGTAAGAAGTCACATGCTGTCACATTCTCCTGGTTTTAAGCAATGTGGCCAGTTAAGATTCAATAGAAAGAGATTAGACTTTTCTTCTTGAGGGAAGGGTGGCATGTTCTAGAACACGTGGATGAAAGATACCAACTGCTGTGGCCCTCACTAGAGCATAGAATCTTCACACATGTTTTCCCTTTATAACATAGTACTAGCTGAATTGCTATGTATCTATTTTTTGTGTGCTTAACTTCTTTCTCCAGAAAATTCAAATGCAAGCTTCACATGGGTGAGGATGTGTTTGAGTCAGGAGCACAACCAGTGTCTCAGACATGGTGCAGCTGTATGGGTGTTTAAGCTCTGTGTGTGTTGGGGGGTGGTGCTAGAAGAGTATTTACCAAGTATTTTGCATAGATGACTCAGCATTGGGTAATAGTATCTGTTGTACTGGGGAAAACAAGGAATCCTACTTGTCTCTGGAGGTGACTAACTCAGCATCTCTGAGTGTCATATAGCTAGCCAAAAACCCTGATGGTGCAGAGGCCCATTCCCTCACATCTGTCATTCATTCCAGGCACACAGTGAGGAGGACCTAGTAAGTAGCTGGTTAGTGTAGATATTACATGTGTACTAAAACAGGTACACATCAACTATTTGCTGAGTGCAGATATAGAAAAAGAGATCCATGTATATTTACCGATTTATCTTTAACTTGAATTTTGTCATCATTCTTTTGAAAGTACTATAGCTATGATATATACATTATATACATGTTTCATATGTATCATAAATGTGTAAAACTGTATCATATTTTATATGTGTGGGCTTAGCAGCTGTATGATAGACATATGGTATGTGATGTACATATAGTGCTTAAAAGGCAGTGTTCCTGTCATCTTGGATACTATATTCTAGTGAATAATGTAAATATTAAGTAAGCAATTACAAATATATTAGTGTTGGATGACTATGTGGTCTTCAAGGTGCAAAACAAGCTGAAATAATTTGAATTTTGCACTGGATTTATTGGCTACAATCAACTGTAAGCTTTGTGAAATCACTGAGTGTGTCTATCTTGTTCTCACTTTTAATTCAGTAATTACATGGTGTGTGGTACAAAGACACTATTTCATGAATATTTTTTGAATTAAGGAAAACTTGTCCACTCTCTACTTCTCAAACCTCTTTTATTCCTTGTTACTTTATTTAATCAATTCTATTTTTAGGGCAGTTTGGGGTTGATATAACTATAGAGTAGAAGTAGAGAGTCCTCATATACTCCTATCCCCTACATACATACACACAGAGTTTTTCTGATTATTAACTTCTTGCATTACTGTGGTCTATTTGTTGCCATTGATGATCCAATATCAACACATTATCATTAACTAAAATACACAGTTTATATTGGAGCAGCCTCTTGGTGCTGTACATTTTATGAGTTTAACAAATGTATAATGATAGGTACCCACTTAATAGTATTTGAAATAGTTTGCTGTCATGAAAAGTCCTGATTTTCACTTATTAATTGATACCTATTGCTCCCTCCTTTCCTACCAACTCTGGTCAAGAAATGATTTTTTATGGGTTCCATAGTTTGGATTTTTCAAATGTCATACAGTTAGAATCACTAACATAGCTTTTATTTTTATGTTGGCCTCTTTCACTTAGCAATATGTATTAAAGTTTCCTCGACGTTTTGTCATAGCTTGATATATTGCTGTGAGGATGTACCACAGTTTATTTATCCATTAGCTACTGAAGAACAGGTCTGTCGTCTCCAACTTCCTCGGCTTATTTTTCAGCTCACTTTTCCAGTCATTTATCTAGTGTTTTTTTATTCATTTTTTTAGGGGGGTGATATCGGAGTTTTTACCAGCAAGTGACATGTCTAAGAACAATTCACTTGGCTGGGGAAATTTCTAATATTCTAAATATTACCACCAGCTACTTAAACATTTCCATGGGATTTGCATATCACCTACATGTTTATGTATCACAGGTTATTTTTCACACCTCTTGACAATATGAGATTTCAAGTATATATGTGTGTGTGTGTGTGTGTGTGTAAATAAATTCTGGATATATGGGTCTGTATATTTTGCAATTATTTAAAGCTAAATATACACATTATATTAATATTCTCTGAGAATTCTCTAGAAGTTTTTAAATTTCACTAATGAATAATTGTTTTTGTGCTCCTCAGACCGTAAGACTCCATTTCATGTCATTGATACCATCTGCTACTCTCTACTTATTCCCACTATTCATGACCCTGCCATCGGTAAGTCTCAGGCATCCAACTCTACATTATGCTATTATTTCTTTTATATATTTACAAGTTAACTTTTCGCACAAAATTATAAAAGGCAGAAAGTATTACTATATTAAAATTTCCAGCACAGTGTCTGAATTTAATAAATACAGAATTATCTGATTAATACCTTAGTAAATTAATGCCTAAATTATATTTACCCTAAAATTAATACTTGTGCAATGAATTTGCTAAATTGGCTTGTTTTAAAGGGTTGCAATCCTATTCCCAATGTTCATAATTGCAGTATCTGACTGAAAGAGAGAGAGAGAGAGAGAGAGAGAGAGAGAGAGAGAAAGTTTAGCGAGAATTTAATGTTAGTTCTATTAAATTTTATCAGACATTTCCCACATTAACTTTTATGAGTAGATTAAGGATTGAGCAATAGAAACAAGCTGCCAAACTAAATTTGGCAAATAATTCTATATGCCAACAACTGTATTTCAGGATGAAGTTGCCAAGAATAAGTATCAGTTAGGCATGCTACCATGTCAGACTAATGAGAAAGAATCTGTCATTTTTCTGGTCCCCAGGTTACTGCTTGTCCCAAAGCAGTCCTGTAGCCTGGCTCTGGTATTCTTAAGGTGATTGTTTTGTGTATAAAATTCTAGTAGGAGCAAGCATTGTCCATCCATCAGACACTGAAATGCAGTGCCATGCTAGGAAAATTGGGGTGTGTCACTAGGTTAGTCGCAACTGTTTCACTAGAAATGTGACCATCTTATTTTTGGTTTCTCATAAATTTTACTATGCCAGATTTTTTTGAAGTAGCAGTAATTAAAACTGTTTCGTATTTTAATATTATGGTAATTTAGTCAGTGTTATTTTTCAAAGGAAAGTATTTACATGCTCATTAACAGAAAAAAATGAAAGTTTACCTTGTTAAAAATCTTTAAGAGGACATGCGATTTCTTTTTTAAAGTTTTCTGCAATTGCAGATCTTATGTTCTAGTGCTGAAGTATCAGAAAGAGATGTAATGTGAATGAAAAACAAGACGTTTGTGGAAGAGACAGATTGTTGGGCTGTTTGCATCTCAGAAACGAGGACGAGGTTTTACGATGACCACTTATTAGATTTTGAAATGTAAAAAGAATCAAGAAAATATGGAATGCATGTTTAAAAATAATAAAATGAATGTCAGTATGCTCAATCTATTTTAATGTATTGGAATACTTATAACTGTATTATATTAATTGAGAGATAAGAATACTTCACTGTTGACTGGGTAAGCAAACTAGTGAAAACTTACAAGTGGAGCAGAAAATTGTTCTATTTGGTTCTGTTACATTGATTAAATTTAGGTTTGCAGGCTGAACATTCCCAATTTTTTGTTTATATATATAAATAAGTATGTTTTAAATATAAAGCTCCTTTTAGTGTTAGTTGTCATATGTAAGGGTGTTCATTTTTACTAAATAATGGGACTCGGGTTACACAGAGTGGGAAGGAAAGGCTATAAGTGCCATGCAAATGCATTGTTATTATTTTATTTGAAATATTTAGAATATGTGCAAATGCAAATAAAATATTTATTTCATAGGCTATCATAACATTTTGAAGTACTTAGTTGATTCAAGAAAAGTAAAATTTGAACACCAATAAAGGAGAAGATAGGAATAATTGGCATAGAGATACTAACCTGAGATTTATCATTCATTTATTACTTTAGAGATACAAACATGCTTAGAACCGAAATATTTAAATATTTAGTTATATTTTTATAACAATACAAATATTTTATGTAAGATATTTGTATATGTAGGCAATTTTTTTCCTTTTATCCAGTGATAACTGTTGACCATATAAAGTCAAATTTTGATACTAAAAAATTCATAAAACATAGTTTCCATTGTATTCTTAAAAAGTATATAACCAACAGAATTACCAAAAATTATCCAGTTTTCAAACTAAAGCATTTGAGATCATCTCTGAATATTGCAGTTTTAAGCCAACCCTAGCAGCTGAATATCTAAAATTGGCTCTTCTCCAAGTAGCAAGCTATATGCCAATGAAATCAGATGAAAAGAACTGAAATAGCTAGTATGTCTGGTTAACATTTGTGTAGTTAGTTACACAGGCCAAACAACACATGAGATCTTTACCCCCCCCAAAATAACTGATAACTACTGTGTTTTCACAGAACGCTGTTGAGATGAAGTGTTTTGTTGCTTAGTCTTTAATAACAGGGCTTTTTTCATGATATCCAAATGATAAACTCAGTATTAACCCATCTTTCATATATGAATACATTTGGTAACAATTTAGGTCTTCTGATAACAAACACTTCAATGAAGTGTTACAAGTTCTATAACTAGGGTAAAGAAAATAGTATCAAGTGCTTGATTTAAAGCCCATCCTCTTGCAAATTTATTCCGAAATAGTGCTTAACTAATTACACATTGTAACTGAAATAACAAATGAATGGAATGTGAAATCAGAAAGCAAATTCAACTTATCAAAAAATCAATAATGTTAAATTGATAAAGTTATTTTTAAATATTAAATAATTATTAGATTCCATCTCTTGACACTAAAATGATCTATATCAATATATGAATACAATCAACATGAACATATTTTTTGTACTTTATCATCTTATAAACAGAGCTTGCATAAGCTTGTGGGGAAAATTGATTTTACTTTGGGTTTATGTAGGGATGACAGACATACAATCTCACCCTTAAAGGAAACCTGTGAATGCAAGATTACATTCACCTCATAGCAATATGTTCTTGTAAATGGAATGTAACAAATCTCAAAGCAAATTTCAACCATTCTTATAGAGGAATTGTGATGAAAAAAAGGATATACTTCGACATCAGTAATTTGTCCCCCCACCCCGCCGATTTACTAAAGAAAATCTCAGTGTACTCTGCTGGGTCTTTTCATAAGGCACCTCCCTCTTTTGTTGAAACCAGTGAACAAAAGGTTCTGTTGTGATTTATACCAGATTCACGGGAATAAGAAAACTAAGGTTTACAGTTATAACTCTAAAGCTGAACAGAGCTTACTCAGACATTTTACATACTCTTGGGTTGGCTGAAAAGTCTGTTTGGATTTTCCTGTATGATGGCTCTAGTTGTGCTTAGTTGTCTTTTACTTCATTCAAAACAATTTTGTTAGATTGTATTGTGACAGCTGTTATATTAGTGTACATTTAACAAAAAATTATCAAGATTGGTGAATTTTTGTAGCCATTTTAACATTAAAGGTGGAAGAAAATATGCAATATTTCAGCATATTATTCTTTATTATTAGAAATGCAACCAAAATGCAGAAAAAGATTTGTGCAGTGTATGGAGAAGGTGCTGTGACTGACAGAACATGTCATAAGTGGTTTGTGAAGTTTTTTGCAGGAGATTTCTTGCTGCACAATGATGCTCCATAGTCGGGTAAACCAATTGAAGTCGATTGCAATCAAACTTAGATATTAATTGAGAAAAATCACCATTATACCATTTGGGAGCTAGCTGACATACTCAAATATCCAAATTAATAAGGTTATTGATGAAAATGAAAAATGTTTATTTTATTTTACAGAAAAAATCTAAGTGAACTTTTTGTTTATGTTCTTGAGACATTTACAACACAACAATATTTACCTTTGATGTAGCAGGCTGATTTTCATGAAATAAAAGAATAGTTTAATTTATAATTTAAGTGTAGCAAAATTATAAATTTAGGTAACAAAGTAAAGAAATGAACATTAGAATAAAACACACATAGCTTCTAATTCTTCTATAACCATCTTTTAAATATCATATCACCAAAAACTTAGAACATAGAAAGTTTTCTTGTTCCTTAGATATAAACTAAGGCAAACAAATAAAAAAAATTATCAGCATTAACATTATTTAGTATTGATCATTCTCAATATTTTTCTTAGCTACAGTTATAGAATATAGATTAAGGAATATAAACAAATTTTTACACCAGGGAGAGGTATGTTTTACCTTTTGCTGCCTATTTTTTTCGCGGGCTTTTATGCATATTCTGAGGGTATAAAAAAAAGTTCTTACTAGAAAGACTTCAATATATACCATAGATAATTGTGTGGATCTCACTAGTCACACAGTGTTTTGTTTTGTTTTGTTTTGTTTTGTTTTGTTTTGTTTTGTTTTGAACTTCTGAGCAGCTATTCATTGCTAAGTGGACGGATGAATTACTTAACAAGTTTGACAAGTTCTCAAACAGTCCTAGGGACATGGTATGTGTGCCCTAGAATATTTCTAGTTGTTTCCAGACTTTCAAATTTCAAGAGCAACTAACATAGGATTTTCTATTTTAATTCTGTCAATTATCAATATTAAAAGAACACTACCTATTATCACTAAGGTTTTATTAAGCAGAGGAAGTTTTATCAATAAAAATATAGGGAACATAGTATAAAGGATAACCTTTTAAATCAAACCACTTCATAGTTATGAGACACCTAACATAATGTCTTTATTTTTGTCACTTCACATTACCGGTAAATATTTTTATAGATAAGAATGATCTATGGAAGAGACTTTCTGAACCATACATCTAGACCAAGCTAAAGTGTGTACACATCAAATTGATATTTACTCAATATCCAAATTAAATTTCTCATCAATTAAAAGGATTTTAGTTCTAAAGGACACATGGGATAGAAATATTCTCATTAATAAATATATTGATATTATGATAACATAGTATTTTAACTTTTATATGGTAAAATTATTTTATCCAGTATTTGTAAAAATACTTTTAGCATCATTTTGGAAGTATACATTGTCTAATGTATTTTTTTAACTGTCAGTCTTTTTTTCCTAGAATACAAGCATCATTAAAGCAGTGACTTTTTTAAAATTATTTGTTTAAGCATCCTCAGAATTCACTAAATACCAAACTACATTTTTTTAAATATATTTTATTGATTATGCTATTACAGTTGTCCCATTTCTCCCCCATCATTCCCCTCCACCCTACCCACCCTCTCCCACCCACATTCCCCCCTTTAGTTCATGTCCATGGCTCATAAGTTTTCTAGCTTCTACATTTCCCATACTATTCTTGCCCTCCCCCTGTCTATTTTTTTCCCATTATCTATGCTACTCATTCTCTGTACCTTTTCCCCCTCTCTCCTCCTCCCACTCCCCTGTTGCTAACCCTCCATGTGATCTCCATTTCTGTGGTTCTGTTCCTGTTCTAGCTGTTTGCTTAGTTTGCTTTTGTTTCAGGTGTGGTTCTTGATAGCTATGAGTTTGTTGTCTTTTCACTGTCATAGTTTTATCTTCTTTTTCTTAGATAAGTCCCTTTAACATTTCATATAATAAGGGCTTGGTGATGATGAACTCCTTGAACTTGACCTTATCTGAGAAGCACTTTATCTTCCCTTCCATTCTAAATGACAGCTTTGCTGGATAGAGCAATTTTGGATGTAGGTCCCTGCTTTTCAAGATTTCAAATATTTCTTTCCAGCCCCTTCTTGCCTGTAAGGTCTCTTTTGAGAAATCAGCTGACAGTCTGATGGGAACCAAACTACATTTTTAAATGAGTACTAAATGAGTATTAAATGAGTACTTTATAGTGAGTCATGTCTTACATCATATGTTATTTATTCATTAGTTTAAAATTTCATTCATTATATGCGTATTCTTAAAATTAACAGATAGACAAATGTAAACCTAAATTGGCTTTACAAACAAAGTCTTTTAATAACATAATGATTAAAAAAGAGAAACTACATTTCTGATATAATCTGTACAAGTCATCGTTGATCCATTTTTTTGTGTCTCTTGATATGCCAGGTATGTTAGAGTACCTATGTGTGTAGAACTAGTAGTCAAACAGAAGCAGCATAGTCTAAACTTCAGTGAATGCACAGATTTAAACGTTGAAAGCAACTCCAGTACTTGTAGCTAGGGATGGTATATATTTATGCAACACAAAAACTGTCATAGATTCTATATTTCTACTCAACAAGGGATACAAGTCACATAAAATTGAGTGGTGTATGAAATCAAACCAACATATTTTTATATCAGATAGGTAAACAGTGATCACAAAATACATAGGCTATAGGAAAAGAAAAGGGAAAATTTTGATATCTGTATTGCAGCAAGCATTTTGAGAATGTAACTGAAGAAAACAGTTTCATGTACAATGCAGCTAGTACTGACTGTACTTCCAATGAATTGTTAGCAACTAAAAAAGAGTGATATGGAAATAATATTAAGATACCTGATTAAAAAATAGCTTCTCATCAATTATCAATATGAGTCAAGCACAGAGTAGAATTCTTATGCTAAGAGTCAGAGTCATTCAGTAAGAATAGAAGAAAATTATTGAATGGAAATGTTGGTTTTAACCTTGGGAGTTTCACCAGTGAAATCCAATACTAGCTCCTGTACACAGAAGGTGAGGAGAGAGAGATTGAAGAAACCTCACCTCCAGATGATTAGGCAGTAGGTTTAATAAGCCTGAGAACTTACAAGGCTTGTCTTGGACGTCTGCAAGACAAATAGACCTCTGCACCCACTCGCCAGTACCTTAAAAGTTTATGTAGAGGCCTGAATGTAAAAGTTCAGTCACTTACACAGTCCAGGTGGTCTCAACAACACCTCACTCACTCAAAGCTACATCCTTGAAATTGGCTCCTGCAGTGGGAAGAGTGAGCAGAACATACATTCCAAGCATGGAGGAGGAGGAGGTGAGGAGCCTTCGATTGTTGGTCAAGTTCAAGGGTCAGTGGGTTAACTGGTGGTCATGTCCTCTTGATGACCTCCTCCAACAGGAACAGAAAGAAATGGTTTTGTTTCCTTACATAAGTGAAACATATAATTGTCTTCAGTTATGAGACGAAAAGAAAATGTCAGAACTCTCCCACTGCATATATTTGACAACATATAGAATTAATTGTTTTAGATCCATAAATAAAATAAATAGTATTAGTTTTATTGTATGTCCTCAATTTGTTTTCAAATACATCATTTATCAACTACTTAAGAAGTGTTTTGAGAGATACATTGTTTTAAGAAATAAAACAAGTAGAAATTTGTGCCTGGAGTAGTACCTGACCTGTTTTGTTATTCTATCCAATACCAGGACCCTCCTCTGCAGTGTGGTCAGGACACCCCTACACAGCATGGGTTCTCACTCCCTTCTTTTTCTGTGTGGTTTTACTAATAAACACTCATCTTAATGTTAGCAGGGCAATTGATAGAAAACTCTTACAGAGTATCATTTATCATTTAAAGTGCTCTAAATCAGGTTCTACAGTGGCCAATAAAGACGGCAGATGATGACTTAAATGAAGTTGATTGTATCTGTCTTTCTAAAATAACTGTATTTATCATGGATACTTAAGTGGATGACAGAGAAAAATCTATCTGATTTTTGTTCAGAGAAGTTTCAGAATCAGATTAGTCCAAAGGTGACTTTGTGTATTTCTATTACCTTAATAATTGAATCCTAGGTTCATTGCAATTCAGCTTTATTGCTATTTCTTTCTACCTTTTAAACTTAAACAAATAAACTCAGTTTTCTAAATTAGCTAATATGCTTTCAGAATCATAACATTACAAAACTGGTAAAGATCTAAGGCATGATTCAAAGTATGCTTTAAACAATTCCAGGAAGCTTGTCATATGCATATTATATATGTAATGTCTTTATAATGATATAAAGTAAACGAAAGGCACTCAGTTAATCTCTGAAAGAGGGACATGAAAAAACAGAATCATATATAAATTTTTTATATTCCAATGAACAGAAATTGAGGTATCACTAAGGTTATTCCAGTTTGGGTTTCGAGGATGAAACTTCCCATTCTAGCAAAGAGTAAAAGCAATGCAAATTTTAAAATCTTATTTTTCATATATGTATGTGTGCATGTATGCATATGTGTGTTGTTTGTATGTGTGTGTTTTTTTAACCATCAGAATTCTGAGGACTCAAAGAGAGAAACCCACAGACAGAAATTCCAAAATGGGGTGTAGGGGTTCTAGGTGAGGAGCAATCTGTGGGAACTTCCCTCCCTGTGGCCACTGGATGTGCTGAGGGGCAAACACACCATGGAATAAAGCCAAACTTTAATACCTTCTTCCGTAGCCATGTGTGGCCCACTGGAAGAGTGGAAATCTGAGAACCTGTATCCACATCCTTGTTCTTCCCTAGGACCTTCAGCAGTTTCAAGTATACCACAGTCTGGAAGGCGGCGTAGAGGGCTTGGAGAAACCCCACCCACAGGTGAGCCAGTCTGCACCAATTTTCCAAGGATAAGACATGGTGGGGAAGCTGAGAAAGATCCCCACCAGGCATGCAGGATCCTCGCCACTTGCTCAATAGCTCACAAGAGACTAGGAGAGGAAAGGAGAAATGAGATGTCACTGGAGGAGACTCAAGACTTCCATTCAGGCTGATAGGTGGGGACGGAAGCAACTTGCCACAGCAGCTCTCTCCCCTAGTTCACCTGTATGGATTCTACACCATCCAGGTTTTCACAGCAAGCAAACACACACCCATCTAGCTTATCTTTCTCTTCCTTCCTAAAACAGAATGTTGTCTTAATTGTATCGTCCTCCCTTATGTTTATCATGGTCTGCAGCAGTAATGCTGTGAGTGAACACTCTTAGAACATGTGAAATTATTGCAAGACAGTTTTTGCTCTTACTGATAAAGCCAAAGCATCACTTAACAAACAGTAAGCAACTTACTTACAATTTAAGTAATTTTATATGTGTATATCATACTTAAATAAAATTGCTTACTTAAACAGATAGTAGACAATATTTGCCTCAAATATACTGTTTCAAACTTTTTTGGAAAAGTTTCTATGGATTTTTTTTCACCAAGATTTTCCTCAAAATTATATATATATATATGAAGTTAGAAAGGAAAAGGGTTAATTATTAATATGCAGGCTGAGAAAAGCCTGGGCCAGTGTGGCTTGGTTGGTTGGAATGTCATCCTCTACACCAAAATGGTGTCATGGGTTCTATTCCTGGTCAGGTCACTTGGCAACTGATCAATGTTTCACTCTCTCTCCTTCTCTCTCCTTTCTCTCCTTCCCCTCTCTCCTCTTCTCTCTTTCTTTCACCCTTCCACCCTCTTTTGAAAAAAAAAATATATATATATATATACACATACATACATACATATGTTTTTATTTTTTAGAATATATTTTATTGCTTATGCTATTACAGTTGTCCCATTTCTCCCCCATCATTCCCCTCCACCCTGCACACCCCCTCCCATCCATATTCCCCCACTTTAGTTCATGTCCATGTGTCATAAGTTCTTTAGCTTCTACATTTCTCACACTGTTATTGCCCTCCCCCTGTCTATTTTCTACCCACCATCTATGCTACTTGTTCTCTGTACCTTTCCCCCCTCTCTCCTCCTCCCACTCCCCTGTTGCTACCCCTCCATGTGATCTCCATTTCTATGGTTCTGTTCCTGTTCTAGCTGTTTGCTTAGTTTGCTTTTGTTTTAGGTGTGGTTGTTAATAGCTGTGAGTTTGCTGTCTTTTTACTGTAATATTTTTTTATCTCCTTTTTCTCAGATAAGTCCTTTTAACATTTCATATAATAAGGGCTTGGCGATGATGAACTCCTTGAATTGAACTTATCTGAGAAGTGCTTTATCTTCCCTTCCATTCTAAATGACAGCTTCACTGGATAGAGCAATCTTGGATGTAGGTCCCTGCCTTTCATGACTTGGAATACTTCTTTCCAGCCTCTTCTTGCTTGTAAGGTCTCTTTTAAGAAATCAGCTGACAGTCTGATGGAAACTCCTTTGGAGGTCACTGTCCCCTTATCCCTTGCTGATTCTAGAATTCTCTCCTTCATTTGAATCTTGGCTAATGTAATTCTGATGTGCCTTGGTGTGTTCCTCCTTGGGTTCAACTTTTTGGGGACTCTCTGACTTCCTGGACTTCCTGGAAGTCTATTTCCTTTGGTAGATTGGGGAAGTTCTTCTTTATTATTTGTTCAAATAACTTTTCCACTTGTTGTTCTTCTTCTTCCCCTTCTGGTACTCCTATAATTTGGATGTTGGGATGTTTAAAGATGTCCTGAAGGTTCCTAAGCCTCTCTTCATTTTTTTGAATCCTTGTTTTTTCAATCTTTTCTGTTTGTTTCTTTCTTCCTTCTGATCCACTCCATTGATTTGAGTTCCAGGTTTTCTCCCATCACTATTGGTCCCCTGTGTGTTTTCTTTCATTTCACTTATTGTAGCCTTCATTTTTTCATTTAATTTGTGAGCAAAATCAACAAATTCTGTGAGCATCCTGATCACCAGGGCTTTGAACTATGCATCTAATGGGTTGGCTATTCATCGCTTAGAGTAATTGGCTCTGGGGCTTTGATCTGTTCTCCTATTTGAGCCATTTTTGGTTTTGTTTTCTTTTTCTTTTTTTCTTTTTTGGTCTGGTTGCGGCTGTTACGTAGTGAGAGGTGGAGCCTTCGGTTCTCCCCAGGGCAGGGCAGCCCAGTTGCTGGGTTGTGATTCCGTATGTGGGGGCAGGGTCCGAGAGGGAACAACGGCGCTTGGTCTGCTCTCTCTTGGATTTCAGCCCTTCTGCCACTTTCTCCAAGCCAATTGGGCCTTTTGGGTGCTGATTTCCATGTGAGTGGGCTTGTGTACATTCTAGGACCCTGTGGGACTCTCCAATAAACTCTCCTGTGAGTGTGGGACTCTCTCCTGGCATTTCAACCCTATTTTCAGTAGCTATGTTTAGGTTTTATTTCCTGGTGCTGGGGCCCTGGGTTGTGAGGTCTGTCTTGCTCCCCATTTTCGTCTGGATTACCTGCAGGCAAATGTGGGACCGCCTGGTCAGCCAGCCACCTTGTGCGACCTCACTGGGTCTGCCCGTTGCCACCCTGCATCCTGGTCTGCTAGCCACTGCCTGTGTGCCTGGGGCTCCTGTGCACCCAGCTCTGCCAACCTCTGCTTTTTCCTGCCACGACTCTGCCCCTCTTACCAGTCTGGATGAATGGTTGTCGGACTTCCATACAGTTCAATTTTCTATCAGTTCTGCTTGTTTTCTTCTTCTTAAATCTTTGTTGTCCTTAATTTTGGTTGTTTGAGGAGGCACAGTGTGTCCATCTATGCCTCCATCTTGGTTGGAAGTCCAGCTATGTTTTTCTATGTAAATACATAATTAACAATAAATACTGTAAAATTTAAAACAGGGAAAAGAAATAAAATATTATAGAAAAGAATTGTAAGTGATCATAAGTTTTTTAAAAACACAGTTTTATGTGTCCACTGGAAACAATCAATTTGGAAACTACTCTTGCAGTTCTTTCCTTCTCATATGTTATAAGATGCTCTACTTATTTGTAATTTGCAACACAAATACTAATAACAAAAATTATATGGTGAGTAATTTCTTAGATTTAATATTACATAATGGTTTTTAGCAGGTTCTTTCAACATTTAAAAACATACAAAATAAATATTATGTTTTGTGATACACTTGTAGAAGCCCTGTGTTGTTATCTATAACATGTTTTATTCATATCTTAGTAAGGAAATACTGATATCTAAAGATTGTTTTTATTTAAAGAAAAATTTTGGAGAGCATAACAAATGGTGTGGACCCTAGAATCCAGGAAGACATCAGATAAAACCAAGTGCAATCTTATGATTACTGAATTATATTCATTTTATCACAGTGTTTTTAATCACCACTTTAGGCTAATCGAGGTTGTATTTGGATTCAGAGCCCTTTGAAAGTACTTGGTGATAAGTTCCATGAATGTTAACATCTTTTTAGGAAATGCTCTAATACATGTTCAAGAGTGTGGAAAACAAGTTATCACGAAGCTCTTCATGAACAGATGCAAGACACTCAGCATCACTGAGCTCAGCTGCTGGCGCATGCTGCAGTGAGTTGTTGATCATTTGGCAGATTGAAAGGTCCACCAATTTTCGGACAAGCTCTCTTGCCCTCTAACTGTCTGATCCCTGGGCAGAGGGAAAGAGGGTTTTTTTTTTGTTGTTGTTGTTGTTGTTTTTGTTTGTTTGTTTTTTTTCCCTTTTATAACTGGGCATAACATAAGCCAAAAATTTCAAACAATTATACTTATGACATTCTGGGAAAACAATTCTTGAAAAAATTACTGCTTATAACTCTTTGATTTATATTAATCTTCTTGTTCCTTCTTAGGATATTGAAATCAGACAGAAACAACAGTAGTAGTAAAATGAAGGCAGTGACCCAACACAAAGTTTAAAACACACCTTAAGAGTTATTTGCCTTATAGTTGAAGGGTAAGCTATTTATTTGACAAAAACACAACCAAATATCTGTAATAGTTTGCTATTTGTAGACAGAATTACAGATATTTAGGTAAATATATCAGACCTCTTGTTCACAGAAGTATATTAATCATACTTTTCCATTATACAGTTTTATCAAAGAACTAATCAATATTTTAGTTGTTACTTAATAATGAAATAAATGACACGTAAAAACTTCCTCATTTTTTTGGACTAAAAAATTCCCAGAATTATGGTTCATACTGATTCTTATAAACAATTATTATTGTTTTTTATTGTTTTTTATTGTCATTCAGTTACCTCTGTCCCGCCTTTTTCCCCATTGCTCTCCCCTACCTCACTCCCCAACCCCATTCCCATAGTCAGTCACCATCCCATTGACTGTGCTCATGAGTCCTCTATTCATGTTCCTTGACTTGCCCTTCCCCCTTCTTTCCCTCCCCCCTCCCCTCTGGTCACTGTCAGCTTGTTCTTTATTTCCAAGTCTCTGGTTCCGTTTTGCTCATTTGATTGTTTTGTTGATGAAGTTCTCCTTACAGGTGAGATCATATGGTATTTGACTGAATGATCTGTTTATTGGAAAGAATGGGTTTAAAGGATTGTGACAAGGAGCTGCAGGATAGAGGTATGCGGATGACCTCACAGAATGGGCTACATAAGAAAATAATTGTCCCTTGAGTAATTAAAAAAGGAGGCTGTCCACAACCGGTGAATGGCACGGCCCCTTCTGTAGGAGAACTATGGCATGTCTCCCTTGGCATGCTGGCACACAATATACCTACGTAAAATGTGGCAGTGGTGAAAAGATGCATGGGCTCAAAACCACACACTTTTCTTCTCTAAATCTAACTGCCACAGCTTGTATGATCTGTATAGAGCAGAGAAAAACACTGAGGCAGCATACCCCAAGGGGATCAGACAGTTATGCAGTGGCAGGTTTATCATATTGGAATCCTTCCATCATGAAAGGTACAGAAACTTGTCCTCTGAGGAATAAACATATATTCTGAAAATGGATGTACCTTGTTTGTTTATAAGGCTTCTATAAATTTACCATCTGTGAACTTATGGAATAAATGTCTTATTCATTTCATGGTATTCTAGACATTATTTCTATGGAATATTATTTTATTTTTATAAATAAATAAATGCAGCAATGGACTCAGTCCCATAGAATTCACAGATAGAACAAACACTCTATCACCTGGAAGGAGCTGGTCTACTGAAGTCTCAGTGACTTGCCACTTGAAAGACAATACTACCTTACTGTCACCTAGTAAGGTACAACTGCACAGATATGTACTGCATCACTACACTTAGTATAGTGTCTTTACGTTAAATAAGAAATTATGATTCTGTCTCATCCACAATTAGAATATATGAATCCAGGAATTGAGCTGTTGAAGAAAGTGTAACTCATCTCACTATCACACCTAATACCCAATTTTCAGAATTTCTGTTTTCTCTCTTCACAGGGTGAGCTTCACTGGTATGGATACACCGTATCCCAGGTATATACCTTACCCTGGTAAGGATATACCTATGTTCCCAGGCTGTGTGGAGACTGTGACACTTTTTCCACCCAAAACAAAACAATGGTTTCATTGAATTGGGACTTAAATTTCATGCCTGGCCATTTGGAGATCTTGAGTATATTAAACCCACAGGGAAAGAGATGAGTTACTCCATGATCTGAAGTAACTGATGCTTATTCCTAAAAAGAAATTGGGTTGCTGCTTTGCTAAAGGAATAAATAAGAATGACTATATCTACAACCTGGGGACCAGTCATTGAAGTGAGGACTATAATTACTAATGTTCACTATCTATTACACACATGCACGCACATATTTTTATCTGTACTCTTTATCCTCTTTTCTTCTGATTTTAGTATACAATTTACTATGCAGGCTTTAGGTAACAAGTTATTAGATTAAAATATGTCTGAATTTGAGGATGTAACAAAGCTTGGTAATGGACAGTGTGACTCTCTCAGATATGAATTTAGGAGTAAGACTTTGTCATTGTTCATTTAAGGGAAAGATGGAGTATGTCTTAATTTATATGATAGATGTATCCTTGTTGGTGGACACAGAAAGGGAGTATTCCTGCTGCAGTGAATTTCAAATATTTATGGTAGAGTGTGCATGGATGTTGGGTTGCTAAAGTTATATATTATTTCAATTATTAAGCTGCTATCCCTCTGCTTCAAATGTACTTGTCTTTGCTAGGCTTACTGATGCGAAGCTGGGGTGTTACTTACCCCATCTTTGCTTTTTAAGCTCTCTCCCTGCGAGGTTCTCTCAATAAGGCCCCCTAGATGGAGAGGTAAAGACACTTGGGTCTGTATAGTAAACTGCATAATAGAATAAGAAGGAAAGAGGATAAAAAGTGTAAATAAAAATATGTGTGGGCATGTTGGAGGGTAAAAACACTCGGTTTTAATGTCTGCTTCCTGTTGGCATTTCATCTACTTCCTGTTCTTCTAAGATTCACCTTCACCGTACTTCTTTACCTAGGCACTGGGACACTTGCTGTAGCAGCAGAGTTTTTAACACCAGCAGATTGGCATCCCCTAAACAGACTGATTTTCCAGAGGCTCACCGAAAGTTAAATTTCTCTTCTACATTATTTTTCTTCAGTGTCTACGTTTTAAATAATTTAAAACCCTTCCCTTTCTGCCTGCTTCCCCCCTCCCCAGCCTTAAGTTTGACAGATGCTTTAGCTACCGCAATCCTGGAGGCAAACCAGTATCTCTTTTTATTTTATCTAGCTAATAGCCTTATATGTAGTTAAAAGTTATTTGTATTACATTCTGTTAAAATATTTTGAGTGGTTTCTATCTCCTAAGCTCTGACCAATAAACATAGTGCATCATTTTCTATTTTTTTTAACTTTTTATCCTTTTCTGTATTCTTATATTTGAATATATCCTTTTTAAGGAACATAGAGTTAAAGTTTTCTTATGTATTAGTTTTAAAATATTTGTACTGGAATATTCATTCACTGTATAAGTAATCTTATGCTTCAGGAAATGACTGATTCATTTTGATTTAACACCAACTTCTGAATAAATCTTAGATAAAAGATTAGATAAAAAGGGTATAGAGATGATAGATTGAGAGAGAAAAACACGAGGTAGATAGCATATAAATAAATAAGTTGTTTTATAAAACACATGTGTTATTTTACCAGCTTTAAGAAAAAATTCTCAATTTGCTTGAACTTCAATTTCTTTATCAACTTAAATAGAATATTTCCTTCAAAAGTTGTTCTGTGATTTAAAAGAGTTAATGTATGTATAGTACATAACAGTATTCCTAATAAACTAAGAAATTTGATTAATATTATCCTGTATTTCACTTTCCTATTTCTTTATTCTTCCCCTCTGTTTTAATATAATATATAAATTTCCATCATCATGTAAAAAAGTTAAAAATACATTTCTATGATCACTAACAGGTAAATTTTATTTATTTTAATATCCAATGCATTATCATGCATCTAGATGAAGTAAAAAACACAGATAATTTTCTTTTAATCCCTGTTCTATAACCCATACAAACCTTGTAAGGATGTGCATTTATTTCTCTTTAATGATATAAACAAATAATATTTCTACATAAAATTGTCTTAATTTTGGCACACCATAACACTTTTCTAGTAATAGAATTTGTATCTGTTTTTGAACAGTTGCATTGCTTATATACAGCATTTAAAATACCTTGAGGTTTTTGAATTGTAGAAAATAGAGACAAATATCTCAAGTAGAATGAGGGAGGACCACATAAATGAGTTTTGAAAACAGGAGGTCTACTCTTACTAGAGCCAGAGATACTATTGTTCTATGGATAAAAAGTCACCAAAAATTACAAGTAGTGTTGAAGAGAGCTAGTAACCCAGGCACCTTTGAAGAAAATTGAAAACTACGTTTAGAAAGAAAAAGTGCTACTAATTTGTGGCAGGGCTCTGCCAGCAGAAGCCCATCAGTCCGCTGCGGATGAAAATAAGTCTACCAAGACATGATCTGCTTGGGGAGGAGAGGTGGCCAATCTCTCAAAGGAGAAGGGCCAAGAGCCCCTTCCTCAATTGCTTTTATTTGGTTCATAACACAGAGGAATACAGATAAAGCTCATCAATCAATGTCAGGCAGCAAGGATCAAACAATAGATAACATTTCAAAGAACTATGAGGGTTTAGTTGAGTCAGGGTCTGTCAGCTAAGGGGTTACAAAACTTTGGGAGACAAACTCATTTCCTGCTCAGACCCTTATTTAAATGAGAGCACTTTTAGCAAAGCAGGTTTCACAGGACTTTACAAATTCTTTCTTATGCTTGATCACCTGGGGAGCCTCTCTAGCCAGCACAGAGCTGCACCACCTTCCATCAATGTTTCAGGCTTAAGTGGAACAGAGCCAGGAAACCGAGAGAATAGGAAACTTCTCCCAGAGGGATTGAGGACACAGGCTATGTCAGGATAGCCGGGGGCAAGGGTCTACCATCTCCTTTGTTGCAGCCCTCCAAGTCCTTCCTTGAGGGCCTTCCATGTGGTCGTTTCTGTCTTAGGCACCCTCTCCCTTGAGGGAAACTTACGTGTCATTGGCTAACCGACCAAGCATTGGGGGCCACTTATGGATAAAGCAGAAGCAGTGCTCCTGCCAGGGAGATAAGCTTTGTCTCCTTAATAGCTTACAGTCCGAAGGTCGCTCACTTAGCCTTAGCCATGGGGTGGGGGGTTACAACTCCTAAAACCAGGCAGAATAGTTCCCAACACTAATTTAGTAATACATTTTATTTATACTTATGTCAAATCTAGCAAGAGACAGATTTTCAGTTAAATTTATTTTTTTACCTAATCACATTGGCAATAAACTAATTTAATATTTTTCTGTCTATGACAGTCTCCCATACAAATGTTGTAAACACTAGGGAATGTTCTTACCCTTCTGAAATGCAGTTTCTATGTTCATACATATTTGGAAAATGAGGCATATTATATCCACTCTGGTGAAAACATTAAGAAATTCTCTTTTTAAAATAATCCCACTTAAAGTACCTTCACCACATAATGGTTAAATTTCTTTACATAGTAAATGCTTCTCTTTTCAGTAGACGTTTAGAATGTAATACAGAATAGTGTCTGAGGAACATTTATTTATGCGATGCTGCTCTGAAGATATAATCGTGCTGCAATTACAGTTTGGTTTAGAAAGAGAGCGATAATGGCAAAGTTTAATTATTTTTTTTTAAAGTTTTTTTTTTTAATTTATTATTTATTTATCTTTTAGAGGAGAAGGGTAGGAGAGAAGGAGAGGGAGAGAAATATCAATGTACGGTTGCCTCTCGTGTGTCCCCTGCCGGGAACTGGCCTGCAACCCAGGCATGTGCCCTGACTGGGAATCGAACCGAGATCCTCTGGTTCGCAGGCCCGCGCTCAATCCACTGAGCTATACCAGCCAGGGCACAAAGTTTAATTATTGACTTCTGTTGTGTGGATAGAAAAGGAAGTGAACAAATATTGGCCATCCTAAATATTGTTTTATCAGTCCTCCCTGCCAATATTGAGTTGCAATCTAACTGCAGGGATTTATGAACTACTGATCAACTGAGTGTTGGAATAACCTTGGTCAGGGAGCAGCATCCACCATCATAATTAGTTTGTCATTGTGAATTTACAGAGCTTTGTACAATATTTAAAATTATCTTGTTACCCTAATAGCTATACTATGCTGAAATTAAATTGTCAAGTAAGAAATTCCCTCTCTAAATATAGATTAAAATTTAGTTTAGACATTTTTATTGTGTGAGAAATATGAATAGTGCCTAGCTAAAATTTATATATTTGACATAATTGCCCATTGAAGTGAGGAGGAGGCAAGGTGTTCATTTCAAATAAAGAAAAATAACTGAATTTAATCCTAAAATGTATGCTAAAGTGTACTCCATTCCATTATATTTTCTAAACATTTGAATTAATATAATTTACTGACTGTCCCTTTTATATGATTAACAATCTCTCAACATGGCTCTGCTGGGATTTTTGTTTGTGTTGATAATTATTTCAATGTTCATTATTGATTTACTCAATTACTTTAAAATTTCTTCATTTTAGTATCTGTTTATATCCACCAAGTGATCTGTTAAGTGCTCATAGGTTAATATTTTAATCAACAGAATAACCCTTTGTGGTAGCTTTTATTCTCAGTGTGATTCATTCTGAATAGTTGAATAAACTGAGTCAGAGAGCAGTTAAATAATTTATCCTAGATGGCACAGCTAGTTTGTCTCAAAGTCTCAGTCTGCATCCAGTTGTCTGATTTAAAAACTGGTGCTTATAATGGCTACAGTATAAAGTCGTATTTGTAATTTAATTTATTTACAATCAGTATGGTTGTTAGTCATTTATAGATAAAGAAAAAATTCAGAAAGAATGAAGAGACTAATTTTACAATATTTTTTATGGATAAATTAAAATATAAAAACAATATACAATAAGTAAATTAAATATTTTTGAAGAAATAGTGAAATATATGTGACAAATAATTATGTCTATTAACCTAGATTTATGATAAAAATATTAGTAAATATTTTGTTTCAAATTTTATTTTGATATTTCAGTCAATCCTAATTGCAAATACATTCTAATACCATTTGGTTAAAAATATGTATATCTTGGGATTGTTTAAAACAGTGATTATAATATTTTCAAAATCTAAAACAGTACTTTCCCCATGATACAAATTTATTATTTTTAAATACATGAACATGGCAATATTATATATAAGATTTCATGCTATATCCAAAATTTGATAGTGTGTGTGTAGCATATATGTAATGCAGTCTGTAGTTTTACATTTGGTGTTACATCGTATCTGATGAGTTTATTTTTATTTTTAAAATGATGTTTGAAAGCTAGAAAAGTATTTGACAACCAATCGACAAAATTCAGAATGAATTAAACCATTGTTTGCATATTAATACTAGCTGTAGGTTACAAGTAGTTAACTATAGTGAAAGTATTCAAGGTGAACTCATGGAAGCATTGCAAGTGAGTTTCTTTCCATTTACAGTGTGGTATTGTGCACTCACACACAAATAAAAACTGGCCTTAGCTCTATTGGCTTTTTAACAACCCATATCAAATATTCCTTCAGAACAAGAAAATTGGTCATTTCTGGTGACTTCCATCTACATTGGTCATCACTGTGAAGCCTTTTTCTTCATAATTATTCAGCATCAATTATGAATAAAGATTTTATTTAAGTATATGCATTTAAATCTCCAGAAAGTGAAAGAATGATTTATGTCTTGCTGAACCTTGTGCAGTAACCAGGTATGAACAGGTGGGTGTTGTTCTGGATGAATGTCTTGCTCAACAGACCATCAGAACAAATTAAAAGCTACATTTTACATTTTTGGTGATCACATTGATTTTTCAGGCTGGCAGCTGGCAACACTCAGAGGAATCAGGCTGGCGTTCATGTCGGGGGGTTTTTTTTAAGTCCCATTTTCATTAATGCTGGACCAAATTCCAATGTATTGCATATGCAAATAAGGTGGGGAAATTATCTGTTAATTTTAAGAATTGAGATAGCCTTGCATTTGTGATAAGACAGTCCTTTGAGAACTTCTGGGAAAAAAAAAATTGGGCAAGCTGTTTCTCAGTCCACAGCGACACTGCCATTGCTTGGCTGGCCCAGAAGCAACCCAGAGTCAACATGTTCGGAACAGAATCCATCCCCTTTAGACCCTTTCAGAGTAGTTAAGATTCAAAGTTTGTCATCATATACACGTTGGTTTACACCCCAGTTTTCCAATTAGTCATTAAGTAAAACTGAAGGATAAATCACTTCTCTGTCCTTTGCTCCTAACTGAAGTAGTCCCACTGGTATTAAATAGAACTGAGTTTAAACATTAAATATATTGAAATGTGTAAAAATTTTAACATGGTGTCTGGCACATATAAAGATCATCATTTGTTTATTATTAGGTCAAACTTTTGAGAGATGACTGAGGGTTTATCACATAGTAGGCCCTGTTCTACATTTGCAAAGTTATAGTCTTTCGTAGAAATTTTGAGTTATTAATCATTCCTGTTTTACAGGTGGCACATAGGGAGAAGTCAATTTGTAGCTTACTCGATCATGTCTAGACATACCACAAATTAAACACAGCAGTCTCGTTAACCACCAGTTCTTATTGTCTCAAAGGAAATATTATTCATTGAAAACTTTCTTTCAGCAACACTTATATGCTTATTGATACATGCTTACTAACTTACCTCATAAAGTTTATACGTGCATAATTTTCATAAGTTGCATATGAATAATCATCACATATTTAGGGTAGGCAATAAATGCTTTATGTGTGGTTCTGTGTATTGTTTTCAGATTATTTAGAAGATATGCATTGGTTAAACTTAGTAAATTAGTAACATTTTCAATGGAGGTAACAAATTTTATAGGGGGGAACAAGTAGCCACATAGTACACTGCTGACAGGAACTCATTAATCTGACACAGTACCTGCCTTTCCAAATTCGGACCTCTATTACTCTAAACTAGGAACTGTTCAACATTTTTGAAAGAACAACATATTAACATTATGTGACTTCACAAAGATTCATTTTTAAATTTTAATTCAATGTGTTACACTACATTATTCTTTTTATTCTTTTGGGGGTCAAAGTGTCTAAAATTTGGCCAATGTAAGCTTCTTCCAGCTGGTGCCAGAGTTCTTCTGTCATGTTCCCATCTGGTATTTTCAGAACAGTGAACAGGATACATTTGAAGCTATGTGGAGAAAAATGATATTTTCCAACACTTTTAATATAGCAAAGGATTGAAAATGTCAAAAATAAAACATTATTGCCATGGAAAGCATGGTTTAAAAGTGAATGTTCTAGTTACTATTCAGTATATATCCTTAATACCTCTGCAATATTGTGAAGAGAACAATACCAATCACCACAGGGTAACAAGTTCAAGGTAAGGTTACTCTTACATTTCACTCTTCAAATTAAAAATACAATTATTATTTCCAGCAGAGAATCTTGATATACTCAGTAAAAACTACTTCAATGTAAGGTCCATTTAGTTTTCAAAATCTGAGTTAACATTTAGGTTAAAATTGCCTCCCATAAAAATTATATTTTTGCAGTTCAGTTCTTCAATTAACTAAACAATGATAACACTTAGTCATGTATTGTCAAATTAGATTATTCTATAACAAAAATTTCCATTAATATTTTTTAAAAGTATATTGTTATTAATTTTACCATATCCACTTTGTATAAAGTAGGACTTTTATCCTTTGCCTGCTTAAAAAACAAAGCCACAAATAAGCTACAAATAAGTTGTAAGTTTCCTTCTATAATGCACATTTAGCGCTATAAATAAAATCTTGTTTATTATTTTTCTAATATCTTTCCATTTTTCTGGGAGGATATTCTGCCAAAATCACCTAGGTTCACATGTGTGGCTGCATTCATCTGGTGGATACTCATGAGCTGGAAGGTTCGAGGTGACCTCATAAGGATTCTGCATCCTTAAAAGTGATTCTGAGCATTATACACCACATCACATGGCTTCTAAACATAAACTGTCTGTTTAATATAAATGATCTGCTATGAATTTTTAAGCTGAATCTGCTATGAATTTTTAAGCTGCAAGAAAACTGTTGGGTTTATGAGAGAGATTTCAAGTCTCTCTCATATGAGAGAGAAAACATATAAAACTTTCAGGAGTAATTTTGACTTAGTGTGACTTTGGGCAACAGAATGCTATGTAAAGCACAGCCTATATTACATTATCTCTTTCTAGAAAAAACCAGAAGGAAAGTCAGGATGAGATCCATACAGATACAAATGTAAGTTTACAGTTCTGAGGAGGTAAAATATATAGTTTATACTGGTATATTTATTTATTAATTACTGTATTATTTTTCCATGTGAACAACTATAAACTACTTTTGCCCTACTCTGTATATTTTATATATATAAATTCTCCCAAAACAAATGTAAGAAGAAATAAACTGACAATATAGAAATTAAAAGAAATAAATGGAAACCTCTAAGTAACCATACATTTTCTAAATATAAACTATAGAATTGAGCTTATTAAAACCTCTAATTTTAATTAAAATTAAAACCTTTAAAATTTTTAATGATGATAGAAATATATAAAATACAGTAAGTATGTATATAGGTAAATACAAAATAAGATAAACAGTAATGGGCATGATTTGCAGGTACATTTAACATTATTAACAAGGCAAAAGATTTGTCATGAATATTATACACTTGATTAAGTTTTTAATGTTAACTAAATAAAAGTTGAGAGACTGCCAAAGGGAGGTAGAAATGTTAACAATCTCAGGATGAAGGGAATAGCATAAATTTACTAAGAGTTAAGAGTCCAGATAGAAGAAAATAAAAGCAAGAAGAATTAGACAAATATAATTATCAAGGTTGGAGGCTGTTGAAATTTACGTAATAGAGCACACATATATTTCTAACAGATGTACTAGCAAATGTGAAAATGAAAAGCCCAACAAAAATAATTGTATCCTCACACTATAATCTGTTAAAATTAGTAAATATGTAAGGTAAGTTGGTGGAGGAGAATAGGGATAGATTTACTGGTATTTTAAGACAAGACAAAAAAAAGTTTGTATTTTTGAGTTTCATAACAGGTGTTCTTCCTTTTTTCATTTATTCCAGGATACTTCCAACTGATCTATTCTGGGAAATTAACCTTAGGGTATAGATAATGCAAAATGCAGCAGTAGAAAACATTTGTTCTTATATTAAACTCTCTCCTTTTTTGTAGCTTGGGGTTTCCCCTGTCTAATGGGAAAACCTTGCAACAGTTCCAATGAATAAATCTTAATTGAGCTGCTACACAGTAAGTCATGTCTCTCTGGTATTCTTGTTTCTGTCATGTTTTGATAATGATTTTAAATGTATTGTAAGCAATAATATACAAAGGGGTATATGACACATGTAAAGAGAAAGTTTACATAGTCCCAATGAACCCACAATATTTCAGAGTCTTAATATGTATGAAGTTGAACTGAATAGACTTTTACCTTTCATTTTTATTCATTCAAAACACTCACTGGGCATCTTCACAAAAATTTCAGGGGTTTGAATATTTGGAAATATAAGACACCAAAAGTCATACCCACAGAAGGTCTTTCTTTAAAGGCAAAGGATAAGGAACAGATAGAGAGAGTGCCGGCTAAATGTGGGGGATCCCAGACACCAGCCAGTCACACATCCTCAGTGTCCTTATTCTGACATTGACCATCAGGATACACACAGAGAATTTTGGCTTACTGAAGTCTCAAGAGAGAAATTTCCAGTGCAGATTTTTATACCCTTTTGGTCATGGGGTAGAAGCCAGGTTTTTTAACTAGATATGAAGTTTATAACCATTAGTATATGAACTGTTTCCAGGGTAAATGGCACGTCATAAAGCTCCCCTCATTCTCCTCTTAGCCAAGAGTTGAAGCCCGATTCCCTGGAGAGCCCAGGGATGTCTGTTATGGTTGCATATTGACTTTCTTTGGCACCCCTGTAACTCACAAGGTGCTGTTCTAAACCCAGGTCATACACAGAACACAAGAGACTAAATCTCCTTGTCTACTTAGAAAGGACAAAAGGAGAAAGTTAACTAAGTATATATTTATAAAGCTACACAGTGGTGACGCTATGAAGAAAAATAAAAGAAAAACTTGTGTTAGAGGTATGCAATTTTTATTTGATATCCAGTGGCCGGAAAGACCTAGTTGTCAAAAAGTGAGTAAAGAAAGACAGGAAAGAAATGAGAAAGTGAGCCTTTTTTTCTGTCTGGGGAAAGAGCATTCAATTCTGAGGGAAGAGCAAATTTGAAGACCTTGAAATGGGGCATACAGGCTTGTTCCAGAAACTGAGGAAGCCAGTGTAACCGAAAGAACCTGGACAACCAGGAGAGTAGAAGCTGAAGTGAGAGAGGTAGCTGGTGGCAGATTACATAGGGCCTTTGTAGCATTTGTGAAGACCTGATTTTTTGGAGGTAGGAAGTCACTGGGGTATTTCGACTACAATAATGTTATATTAGGACACTTTGGTTGCTGTACTTAAAAAAAGTAAAGGAGACAATGACAAACAGGAAAATGTTTGTGGGCTTCTCTAATATTTGACACTGAATAACACCAGCTTGGACTTTGGGTATTTGCAATCCATTGAAAAAATATTTCAAAAATAATAACAATATAGCCCAAAGTAAGTGCAGAGAAGTTTCACACCTTAAATAGCACTTTATAATTCACATGCAGCCTATCTCATCCCTATCTTGGCCAAGGGTCAGTAGCAGACAGTCAATATCTGTAAAGATAATCATAGAGATGCCCTAGTTAGATATGCTGCCTCTTTCTTATATGGTCTCATTCCCTGCTCTAGGCCAAGGCTTTTTAAATATAAATTGCCCATAGTATTTTTGCATATTTTGAACCATTTAATTTCTGAAACAAAGAGCAAAAAAAAAAAAAAAAAAAAGAATAATACCAAAATACTATCTATGCATATCATCTAATGAAGTATTGTTTTAAAGAAATATCCCAGTTTACCAAGTAGTCCAGCACACATTTATTTATAATCATGTACAATCCTGACAAATATTTTATTTTTTTGACTGGTGTCTCATTTCTTTCTTTTTTTTTAAAGCATTTTCTGAGTTTTTATTTATTTATTTATTGAGTATGCAAAACAGAGTTTATCCTTGCATTATTTTTCACTTACATTTTTTTAAATTGCTGATCTTGTACAGTTTTCTGTCTTTTACTCCCACCCCAGCCCACTGCCCCAGCCCTCCCCACCTCCCTCCCATTTCCACCCCCCATAGTTTTTGTCCATGTGTCCTTTATACTTGTTGCTCTAAACCCTTCCCCTTTTCCCCTGAAATTCCCTCCCCTCTCCCCTCTGGTGACTGTCAGCCTGTTCTTAATTTTAGTGTCTTTGGTTATATTTTGCTTGTTTGTTTGTTTTGTTGATTAGGTTCCTGTTAAAGGTGAGATCATTTCTTTATTTTTATTTGCATTTTGTTTCTCTTCGTTCAGCGCTTATGCTAAAATTTCAGTCTGAATAGTTTATAATTCTCTTACAAAGCAAAAAGCTAATTAATATTTCTCTTCTAACAAAGCATAAACCATAATTTTATCTATCCTTTTTTTTTGAAATTCTTTGCTTACTCCAATATTTTTGTATTTTTATTATTTATTACTTAAATTTCACAATACCTTTAACATAATTAAAATTGCCATATTATCCAATGCAAAATACAAATTTAATGCAATCCTCATCAAAATTCCAATGACATTAAAAAAAAAATGTCAGATTTGTATAGAACCACAAAGGACCATAAATTAAAAAAAATATATATTAAGAAAAAGAACAAAGCCAGAATACTACACTCCCTGACTTTGAATTATACTACAAAGTGACAAGAATAAAAAACAGCATGGCATTGGCAGAAAAACAGGTGCACAGAACAATGAAATAGAATTGAGAGCTCAGAAATGGAATTAATTGAAAATAGATGATCAAAAAAACTCCAAATCAATTCATAAGTGATCAGGGAAGTGACAAGCATGCAATTATTAGGCAAAAATATTCGGAGACTTTATTGAAAATAGAAACATAAAAATAGAAACTGGTGAATAAGTATACATTGGAACCTCTCAATACTAAAGAAATTTAGGAGATGATACTTTTTTTAACTTTATTTTCATTGTTTACACTATTACAGATGCGATGATACTTTTTAAGTGAGAGGACTCTTCACGAAAACACTGCATGAGCTCTGAGCTTTATCATGCTAAAGTAGAGTCATGAAATTAGGTTATGGGGGTTTTACAGAACCATGAGGGATAGCCAGACTGGGCATGTCATTATCCTCTCTCCATGGATTTAAAGTGACTCGCTGCAAAGATTCACCAAAGGAAACAACTACGAGAAAACAACAGTGATAGCTAATTGGTCCCCAACGCTGATGCCATCTCTCAGCCAAATCATACTCAAAATAAATAGCTTTGTCTATGTCCTTCTGAGTCACACAAATCCCTGTAGTTATTCTTCCAATTATTTACTAACGAACAAACATATATAGACAGATTGCTTACCATGTGCAGGGAGCTCATTTAGGATATTGTGTGTATCAGTGAGCAAAGCGGTAGTGCTTTGCCTTTATGGAGCTTAGTTTTAGCAGGGAGAGACCAAAATGTACAAATAGAAAAACAAATTATATCATGTGCTTGAAGGTTTTAAATGGTAAGAACAGAAGAAAAAGTAATGTTTTAAAAAGGATTTGTGTATGTGTGTGTGTGTGTGAAAGAATTAATGGTGGGATACAATATTAAATAAGGTGATCAAGTTAGGTCTCATGGAGAATTCCAAATACAGCAAAAACATAATGATACTGGAGAGAAACAGATATGATGGTTATATAACATAGTGAATGCATCTAAAGACACTATACTTACAAATCATTGAAATAAGATTATGTTAAATATATTCCACCACAATAAAAAAAATGAACTCCTACAAAAAAAAAGACATGGACAAATCTTAAATGCATATTTCCAAATTAAAAGCAAAAAGATCCAGCTGGAAAAGGCTACATAGTTGGTGATCCCAATTACCTGGCATTCTGGAAAAGACATAGCATAAAAGGTAAAGTGACTAGTGTTAATAAGGGTTTGCAGCAGAGAAGAAGAGAAGATTGAATAAGAAAACACAGGCAGTTGCTTTTGGGGTGGTAAAATGATCATATATGATACCTTAATTATGGGTACATAAAACTACATCATCAAAAAATAACTACAGAACAGAGAATGATAGTTCATGCATACAAATTAAAAATATGTATTTGTGGGGATAGGGAGTCCCAGACCTGAATGCATATTGTGACATGCACTACGTGGGGAGAAAAGTTGTTAACCTAAGTAACTCTGCAGGTAACTGGACTTTAAAGTCAAAGACAGGATAAACTATACATAAAAATACAGTTGAAGGTTATGGGTTAAAAATGCTGATACTGCTACACGTGTATACTAGAACTGAACAATTAAGTGAATGGATGGTACAGAGAGGGAGCCAAGTATTTTACAGCTTGAGTGGAAGTTCACAGATAAGCAAGGAGAGAATGATTTATATAGTAATGGATTAAATTTGGAGACAACAGTACGAACTTATGTCTACTGTAATATAGACATAGTTGCTTGTAGAGATATTTACAGATATATGTTTATGATAAGGTTAGTGTATACCCACGTTTTTCTCTCCTCTGTTAGCTGAGAGGGCCTGGAACAAAAACATCCCAGAAACAGTGAGCCCAGTCCTTGATTTGTAATATTTTTATTCAATAAAAGGAAACAGAACTCCATAGATACATGACTGGTTTTACCAGTGGGATGAAAAAAGTACACGATGAGTCAGGAGCATCTTTCAGTACCAGTGTACATAATCGATCAAGTAATTATCATACATACTCTGCCGTCTGTCTGAAATTAACAGAGCTACTACTATTTTCCATCTTTGTGCCAATTTTTTGCCTTGTACTTATTTTTTGCCATTTGTGGTTTCAATTGAGCATTTTATATTATTTCACATTACCTTCTTTTTTGCATACCAGTTGTACTCCTTTTTGACATTTTAAGCTATTGCTCTTCAGTTCACAATGTACATTTTAAACTAAGTTTATTTTAAAATAACACTATTCTATTCCATAGATAGTTCAATTACCTTATAATAACATAATAATTCTAATTTTACCTCTTGTTCCTCAAATTCTTGCTGTTGTTTACTTCACATATATAATTATATACAAGATACAAAATCAAATACATTGTTATAATTTTGAACAAACTGTTGTTAGATCAATTAATTTAAAAAAACTAAGTATTTATTTCATTACCACTATTTCTTCTCCAGTGCTGTTCCTTTCTTTATGTAGATCAAAGTTTATGATCTGTGTCATTTTTCTTTTCTTAACATTGTTTTCTAGATAGGCCCTACTGACTTATTTAATGTGGATTTTGGAACTCAAAGATATCAGATTTTATACAGAACTTCAAGTGTGGAGGTGTAAACAATAATCATCTAAGTGGCAATTAAGATATACTATCCGAGGCCTACTAATATTCTGCACAAATTGCAATAATATTTTATTTTACAATGATATGAAAACTGAAAAGAGATTATGTTATGTTTTTCTTACTAAAAGTGTTGGTAATTATGCCACACATCTATAAGAATTCTAATTACAAATAACATTATTCTCTTAAACAAGTAGATAATACATGAAATCCAAAGAAAAATAAAGACATATCAAATAGGAATATTCAGAGTCATTTGTAAAAACAAAATTTAAAATGAAATTATAAACAAAAGTTAAAATAACATTCTGTTAAGTATAAATCACAGTTCCTAACAATAGGTACTAGACACATTTTTATTATTGTTCATGAAAAAGTAAAAAAGTACAATGTATATATTATGTCTTTAAAAATAAAAAAAAAATAATGTCAGTTTCAAGAAAATAAGTGGGAGATATTTGTTTTATCCAGAAAGACTTAAGAAATTTGAACATGTATGTTTTCTTTTTCTGAGTCACAAATATGTAAAAATTCATTTAAATATGTGGGATAATTACATTAATAAATTGAGAATTACAGACATACCAAGTCAATAGCAAACACATAATCTTAAATTTCAGAGATAATAAGACAGAAAAGCAATTCGTTTTTCATTTCTTCAGATATAGTAATATGCACAGTTTGCTCAAAAGGTCCACACTAAGTTGGCAAAGGCAAAAGGAAAGTAAATGTTAGTGACTTAAGGAAAAAAGCCATGAAAAATCAAATGTTTTGTTAGTTAATCATAATGCACAGCCCATGGGAAAAGAAAACATTTTTTGAAGTGAAGATAAATATGATATTCACACATTAATTTAAATATGGTTTACAACTACATAAAATAAATAATGACTTGATTATTACCTTCATTTTTTTTCTCATCAGTAAATTTTAAATGCATCTTAATAAAATGAGTGGAAAACCTTTGGGAAAGGTGTTAATATGTGAATATGTGAATATGTGAATCAAAGGAAATTCATATATGTTAATATGTGAATCAAAAGAAATTCTTTATTTCTCTATAAAAATGTGATTTTTTCCAAATCAAAACTATATTTTTGTAAAGTGATTCATATATAAAATGTGGTTCAGATAATTATATCAAGCTATTCACAATATGGCAACAAAGATGGTATTTTATAGTCTCAGATAATTTGACATTTACCTCCTTTTTTGCCTAAGAAATGCTTGTTCTGTGCATCTGTGTGTGAGCAACATTGACCATATGTATCTATAATTAATTATATATTGCCTACTCAATTGATGATGCACAGTTGGGATTATTTTCTGAAACTACTGTTTAAGCATTGATATACTCATTAATTTCTGTAGCCATATGTGCATACACATTTGAAGTGCACTAATTTAATTACACATTAAAAATGTATTACTTGTTAATCATTATAAGCATTAACATGTAATCAATGAAATTTTAAATCTTATACATAAATGTTATAATTGGTGTTGTTTACTATAACAGTAGGAAGATTTCATGCTATTGCTCATTGAATTCTTCTAGGGCTTATATTATTAGTAGAACATTAATCAGAGAATATAATGAAAGCACAGTTAAATGTGAGGTTCAATATTTGTTTTAATATATTTTATTTTATTTCTTTCCTTGAAAAATAAGACGCTGTGAAGCAGGAACAGGTATGTGAAATATGTCACTAGAAATAAAACTTCTCTGCTTATTAGCAGAGCAACTGAAAATGTTTTTTCAAAAGGAGAGAAGGAGGGAGGGGATAGATTGAATAAGATCAAGAGGGAAAACAGGTATGTGCATAGCGATAGCCCCAGAAGCACCCAAAAGAAGCACTTTAAAGATCAACATGGTGAGCTCCTAGTAGAATCAAAAAAGAAAGAAATAGGACATTTTTTCCTGCTGACAGTGTTTGGACTTTCAAGGTAAAAGGCAAATATGTACTGACAAAAATGTAGATATTTCATCGTAGTCGATACATTTTATACCTTTCAGAAAATGTGCACCACTGAACCTAACATATATTATTTTAAGTAAAGTCCTATTCTTTGTCTTGAATATAATATATAACTTCATAGTACACAATGATTATGTTTTATACACTTTCATTACAATCCAAAACTACACAAAATAATTTTTCATTAGTATATCTAAATGTATGAATAATTAAAGCATAACTTATTATGAAAGATATACACAATAATACATACATATGATAGGAGTACACATAACACAGCACACACATATGCATACACGTATACATCAAAGGACTAATTTATACAGTGAAAACTAAATACACCATGACATCATTCATGAACTTATCCTACAAGGTAATGTTACAGAAACTCTTCTTGATTGATGACACTATTATTCAAAAATATAATCTGATCTATCTAAATGTCCAAAGCAGAGATATCTTTAGAAAATTATTATATCTGGCTGAGTGGTTCTTATCATATGTGCTTTAAATATAAAATATAAAAATAAAACTATGTATTACTTAAATGTTTTTTTTTATTTTTCTTTACAATAGTTGATTATGGCATGAATGTGTTCCTCTCATACAGTAAAATTATAAATGAATCATTTTTATAATGAAAAGTAGCATTGTACAGATAACATGGCAGATAAAAATGAATTTATGAATATAAAATACCCAATATTCTGCCATAAATATTTTTCAATGTTTTAATTGTTCTTCAATTACAGTTGTCCCCATTTTTCCCCATTATTCTCCACTGCCCTACCCATTCTCCACCTCACACATTCGATCCTCCCCCAGTTGTCTTTGTTCATGGGTCCTTTATACATGTTTCCTGACTTGACCTTTCTCATTCTTTCCCTGGTATCCCCATCTCCACTCTCCTCTGGTCTGTCAGTTTGTTCTTTATTTCCATGCCTCTGGTAATATTTGCTCTCTTGTTCATTTTGTTGATTAGACTCCACTTATTGCTGAGCTCATGTGGTATTTGTCTTTCACCACCTGTCTTACTTCACTTAACATAATGCTCTCTAGATCCATCCATGCTGTCACAAAGGGTAGGGAGTTCTTTCTTTCTTTCTTTCTGTTTCATAATATTCCATTGTGTAAATATGCCACAGTTTTTTTATCCATTCATTTACTGATGGGCACTTTAGGTTGTTTCCAGCACTTGGCTATTTTAAATTGTGCTGCTATGAACATTAGGGTGTATAGGTTCTTTTGAATTAGTGTTTCAGTATTCTTAGGGTATAGTCCCTGCAGGGGAATTACTAGCTCAAAAGGCAGTTCCATTTTTGTTTTTTGAGAAAATTCCATACCGTTTTCTGCAGTGGCTACACTAGACCTTATTCCCACCAACACTGTACTAGGGTTCCCTTTTCTCCATAATCTCACCAGCACTTGTTATTTGCTGATTTGTTTTTAATAGCCATTCTGACCAGTGTGAAGTGGTATCTCATTGTGTTTTTAATTTGCATCTCTCTGATGGCTAGTGATGCTGAACATCCTTTCATATGTCTCTGGGCATTCCATATGTTCTCCTTGGAGAAGTGTCTGTTCAGAGGTTCTTTGCCCATTTTTAATTGGATTGCTTTTCTTCCTGGAGTAGAGTCATGTGAGTTCTTCATATATTTTGGAGATCAAACCCTTGTCCGAGATATCATTGGCAAATATGTTTTCACATACGGTTGTTTCCCTTTTCATTTTGCTGATGTTTTCTATAGCAGTGTAGAAGTTTTTTATTTTGATGTAGTCTCATTTGTTATTCTTTCCTTTATGTCCCTTGCTCTAGGGGTCATATTGGTGAAAATATTACCATAAATTTTGAATGGCTGGTAGACAATATTTGAGATTTAGATTAACAATAATCACTATAAGTCTAACTACTTCATAAAATGTATGGAACCACTTTGTACATATTTTAATAAATGAGGAAAGTTCAAAAAAGAGATTAAACAATTAAGATGTGACAGTTATTCAGATGCACTGATTAGCTTTTCACAAAAAATCATCAGTATTTATATATTATACCATCCTTTAAAAGTCAATGTTTATATATTTTCATTGTTAGAAGTGACATACTTAGGGCCAAATAAATATCAAGATAGTAATTATTTCTTAAGTTTTTAATCAGCATCATATCTATTACACACTTCAGTTTTAATTCTACCATTTTATAGAATATTTCAGTATCTAATTATTCAGATGAGATATAGATGCTTAGTGATATTATTCGTTATCTGATTAGTACATAACAGTTATAAAAATAAGAACAAAATTGTTAAACCAAAATAATCCTTAAGATATTTTAATTGTTTCTTCCATTAAAGATTTATGGCACAAAGATTTCTGAAAATAACATGCTCACTAGAAAAACAAGTTTTATAATTCCTTTAATAGGAATTTTTATATGTTTATATGGAGAGCCAGATGTCACACAAGTATTTGGAGAGGAGTGTCAAAAGAGTAGCAAAAGAAACCAAGAACAAATCTGAAACAGACAGGGTAAAAGACAGAGTGGAGAGAAAATGTGGTAAGAAAGACACACAGGCTCTGGCTAGGCAGCTCAGTTTGTTTAGAGAATGTTTCTAATACAACAATGTTGCGAGTTTGATCTCAGGTCAGGACACATACAAGAAGCAACCAATGAATGCATTAATAAGTGGAACAACAAAGCCATCTCTCTCTCTCTCAAAATCAATTAATGAATATTTAAAAAATAGAAATAAAATATACAGTACAGAGCATTGACCTATGTAAATACATAAAAGTTAATAATTTATATCTTATTGTAAGCTCTCAAGAACAATTCAAATTGTAAAAGTAGAAGCGAGAATGCTATAGGTTGAAAATCAAATGAAGATAAAGTTAAATAAAACTTATAGGACTGCCTAAAAGTCCTTTAGTGAACTGGTGAATGTGTGAGAAAGAAAAACGGGCATGGCACCAAGAAAAAATAATTTCGTGATCCATGGGAACTAGATGCGATTTTGTTTGATGGACAGACATAAGTTAAGAGGAAGACAAAAGACACAATAATAAAGGTATATAATGTTTTAATAAAATTAAGAAATAGGTTTAAGGGGAATATATTTTAGAGAAGAGCAATATGAAGACTGAAAGGAAAGTGATGTATTAAAGATAGCTGAAGAAATGAAGTTCTAAGTAATGACAGTAAACTTCATTCTCCTAGAACTGTAGCATGAAGAGAAGCATATAAGCACATAGGAAATGATCTGGTTAAAAATAGTTGAGTGGTTATTGTGACTGAGAGGTTTTTTATGAACTTGTAATCAATACAGTGTAAACACTGGACATGTAGGATACTATACCACATATTCTGACTCTAAAGAGCAAATATTTTATTGGATGTAGAGTAATAATAGTCTTCAACACAAAGAAAACGAGTATATGTCCATTTGAAGTCCAGCTCCACTCAGAATGTCTTGTTTTAAAATAACCAGTTCCATCTAACAGGGCCACAGGAAAACACAAATATTAGTTACAATGAAAAGAAGATGTGATTAAATTATTATGCTGAAGTTGCCTCTAGCATTTTGGAGCACAGAATGTAGAAAGAATGGATGGAGATATGAAAGTGGAAGTTGGATGGGGGAGATGAAACACATTATCAATAAAAGGATAAAAACATGTGACATATTTTGTAATAAAGACAACTATATGGGGTTGATGACAAAGAATTTTAGAAATGTGAGCCGTGGTGTATTTACATGATTTAATTAGGTGGTGGTTTCTACACTAGAATGAAATGATCTCTGGAGTACTTAGTGTTTTAGGGCCACTGAGTTAACTTAAATATATTAATGGCTAGAAATGTGTTAAAATTACATTGGGACTGCAATGCTTTTTTAACTCAAACATTTCCAATTTAAGTATTTCTTTTTTTACAAACAGAAACATGGCAAAATGAATCAAATATCTCATTATATTCTTTATATTAAGTCACAGCTTTGCACATCATATAAATGCATAAAATGGGAAGCAAAAATGCTGTTACACCTAAACAATTTGAAGGTTTAAAGAATATTTATGCTATGAAGCATTTATTTTTCTTTCTCTGCCCTTCAGAAGTCCAAGCTTTTTTTTTTTTTTTTTTTTTCTTCTATATTCTATAACATCAGTACTGTGATTTAATTTGAGGCCTCATCACACTGTCTGGGACCCTGTGTCAACACTATGCTCTGTATCCATAAAAGGTGTGCTTACCCTTCATACGAGTAAGTCATATTTTCCTCTGTTCTGCATTGCTAAACACCATACATATTTGATTTGACAATTATATAATGTTGTTTATCCTTCTGGTTAGTTCTTTTTCTAATTTATTTCTATTGAGTTAAAATTTGCATGTAGAGAAACACACAAGTCATATTATTTTGGATGGACACAGGTCTTAAGTTTTGATGAGGCTCAATCTATCAAAAAATGTGAAGATTAGGTCCTCTGTAGAAAAATCTTGTTTATCCTAAGGTTTGAAAAATATTTTCCTGTTTTATCCTAGAAGATTTATATAGTAATATTTTTTTTGGATTCAAAATATATCCATTAATGTCTTAAATGGTTGGGATCATGAGAAAAGAATTGTGATTAGGTTTTTGTATATTTTTCAGGTTTTCTTATCTTTATCGATGAAAAATCTTTCCCATAAAATTGCTTGGCATCTATTATTGAAAATCAGTTGATGTCATTCTATATCTAAACTTGCGTGTTCTTTTTTCTATATTATCTCTTCTGCTTCATTGATCTTTTTATCTGTTTTTATGACAATAGCACCTTATATTGATTATTACAACTTTATAAAATGCATTAAAAAGCAGTTATTGTGAGTACTTTCTCAGTTTTGTTTTGACAGTTTAAGCCCTCTGTACCTCCATATAATTGTAAGAATCAACTTGGCAATATCTATTTTTTAAAAATCTGTTGAGATTTTGATTGGTTTTTCATTAAAACTCTATATCACACATAATGTAGAAGATTAATTAACTATCATTCTACATCATCGCATTTTGGATCATCTTTATTACAACATACTATGCATTAAAATGAAAGACAAACACAACTTAACAAGAAAAGTTTCATTCAAATATGAGTTTCTTGAAATCCAATTTAAAATGGAAGTCTCAGTCAATCTTTACAATCATAACTTCTTAAAGCATGTTAGCATATACTCTAAGTTAAGAATATATAAAACTTAATTATATGTCAATTATTTACCTCCATACTAAGTGTAAATATAAATGCCACAGCAGTGGATTGTGACTGGTTGTATACCTATGTCTAGAAGATGGCCTAATAAAAATAGGCATGCAAATATTTGTTCACATAAAAAAAAAAAAAAAACACATGTATTCTAAACTCATTCTAACTTTGAATAAATTGAATACATCAATTATATTAAAGCCTTTGGGGAATGAATAACGGGAAACAGGCACTCTTTCTTTAACTGGAGATTGATGGTACATACACCAGTAAGTGTATAAATAGGGAGAGAAAGAGAGGTGTTTTATGACAACTGACTGTTCAACAAATAGTTTGTTACTAACATGTACAACTTATCAAATAAAAAGATCTAATGGAACTGCATACTCCATGAATTTTCTTATGATCACATATGGAAACAAATGATGCACATATATAGTAATGCTATAAATCACAAGGAAAGTGTCATAGAAATGATTTAAAGTACAGAGTCAAAATATGAACTCAACAATGTTCAATGTATCCTCACATTACACAGTAAAGCAAATTCCGAACAACTCACATTTTTAAACCATGTGTTTGAATATAAAAATGAATTGAATTAATGTCATATATTATGAGAAGATAAATTATATAGTTCATATATTATGCAAAGATAAATTATATATTTCTGATGCACACATATATTACATACATACACATCTGTCTGTGTATCAGAAATATATGTTAATATATTTAAATCTTTCTTTTTAAGAGAAATAATGTAAAAATGGGAAACAGGAAATATCTGATTTACTGATGAGTCTCAGGTTACTGTTTTAAATATGTAGTTGTAGCATGCAAAAATAATTAAGAAAAATATGCTCTATTAATAAAATAAACTGAATATATTTAGAAGAAATCCACAAAGGAAATATATATTTCAAAAATATGTGTCTTAATTTCTGCTAATGTAATGCCATTTCAGATATTTTAATATAATAATTTTGGTATTTGTTAACCATCTGTCATGTGCCATTATCTCTGTTAGCTTCATATTACTGCTATATTACCCACACTTGGTGGTTTTGAATCACCAAAGGTTTGTTGTCTTACAATTCAGAAGATCAAAAGTCTGGAATGAATTTAATGGTACTGGAAGGTCCGGCTCCTTTTGGAAGCTCCAAGAAGGTAATCTATTCCTTGCCTTCCCCAGCTTCTAGGAGACATCTGAATTTCTTGGCTTGATTGCTTCCTCCATCTTTAAGGACAGGAGTGTAGCATCTTCTCTCTTCTGTGAGTATCTGACACCTGTTGTAATGTGACTAATTGGGTCCACCTGGTAAACCCAGAATACTCTTTATATCATAAAATTTATAAAAATTATATCTTCATGCCCTGGGTGGTGCGGCACAGTGGACTGAGTGTGGGCTGCAAACTAAAGTGTCGCCGGCGCATGGCACATGCCTGGGTTGTAGGCCAGGTCCCCACTGGGGTCCACATGAGAAGCAACCACACATTGGTATTTTTCTCCCTCTCTTTCTCCATCCCTTTCCCTCTCTTTCTCTAAATAAATATTATTTTAAAAATATATCTTCAAAGTGTCTATTGCCATGTAAGGCAACGTTCACAGGCTCTGAGGATTAGAACAAGGAAATCGATAATGGGACCATTACTATGTCTACCACAGCACCAGAAATCAGAAATCATATGTATATTTTTGATGTTGTATGATAACTATTTCCCCTTATACTTTTTTTTTAATATTTTATTTATTTATTTTTAGAGGAGAAGGGTAGGAAAGAGAGAGAGGGAGAGAAATATCAATGTATGGTTGCCTCTCATGTGTCCCCATGCTGGGAACTGGCCGGCAACCCAGGCATGTGCCCTGACCGGGAATCGAACCGCGATCCTCTGGTTCACAGGCCCGCGCTCAATCCACTGAGCTACACCAGCCAGGGCTCCCCTTATACTTATTATAACATTTTAAGTGCAAGATGCTGGCTAATAATTGTGAATTTAAAGTTTATCTTAAAATATGTAGATGTGTATATGTGCACACCCACAGAAACACACACAGGCACCAGATAAGCACCCTCTAAGATAGCTCCCCAAATTGTTGACTCCTGGTATTTATACCTTATGTAATCTTCTCCTCTTGATTATGGCTATAATTATTGATTCACTTCTACCAAACACATGTGGCAGGAGTCATGAGTTATCATGTTGGAGATTACATTATAAGGAGTCTGGCTGCCATTTTTGTATTTTTCTTGTTCTCTATTAGATCTCTCACTCAGAGAAGCCAGATACCAACTGTGAGGATGCTGTTTAGAGAGGAGCATGTGAGTCAGCTCAAAGTCTGTCTTCTGACGTCTGCCAAGAGCCAGGTCATGAAAATGAATTCCTCCCTAGTTGAGCCTTGAGGCAACTACAACCACAGTCCACATCTTGATTATACCCTTGTTGAAGATTCTGAACCTCAAACATCCAGCAAGAGCTATTCCTGGAATCCTGACCCCAGAGAAACTGTGAAATGATGAATTTTATTGTTTTAAGTTACTAATTTTGGGGTGATTTGTTACATATCAATAGATAGCTAACACAACATTTGAAAAGTCTAAAATTGTAGAAAAAAACTATGATAATTTTTCATTGATTAGATTCTTGCTTCTTCCCTAAAATTAAAATAATTACTGAATAATAAAAAATATGTTAAAATAAAATTGCTTTGTTTTCATTATCAAATATAAATATATTTTTGTAATATTAGTGCAATTCTAAAGCTTTTTTTCCTAATGACTTTTCTATTTTTGAAAAATTCTGCTCTCAATGAACACAGTCAGGTATACAATGGGAAATGAGGATTTGCAATATATAAATATGAAGTCAGATAATATAAATGTTTTACCCCTCAAAATAAAAAAGGAACATATTTTGATGTGGTATAACCCTATGTTTGTTACAGGTTTTTGAGTCTTTAGTAGCCATAATGATTTTGGGAGTGTATGCATTAGAGAATTAGATCTTCAGATTGAAAGTATGATTCCAATACCATTGTTTGTTTTTTTTTGTTTTTGTTTTTTTTTTATCACATTTTATCAAAATAAGACACAATCTAGCCCTGGCTGGTGTGGGTCAGTGGACTGAGTGCCTGCCTGCAAACCAAAGTGTCACTGGTTCTAATTTCCCAGTCAGGGGACATGCCTGGGCTGTGGGTCAGATTCTCAGTAGGGGGCACGTGAGAGGCAACCATACATTGGTGTCTCTCTCCCTCTTTTTCTCCTTCCCTTCCCCTCTCTCTAAAAATATGTAAAATCTTAAAAAGATAAGACATGATCTAAAAATATGGAAAATATTATCGCAGGTCCGATTCCCAGTCAGGGCACATGCCTGGGTTGTGGGCCAGGTCCCTAGTGGGGGCCATGCAAGAAGCAACCACACATTGATGTTTCTCTCTTTCTCCCTCCCTTCCCCTCTCTAAAAATAAATAAATAAAATCTAAAAAAAAATAAATAAAATAAAATATGGAAAATATTTGCTCTTTTGAGTTTTACTCATGTTTTCAACTGATCCAATTTTTAATGAAATATATAATATAATTAACCATGGTTAGTATAAATTTGAAACCAAGATGCCTAATCACAATTTGCCTGGATTAGAATGGCTGAAAAATAATCTATATTACATGTGAATTTCTAAAAATCAATTTGAAACAAGAGGAGAGGGACAATATAAATGATTAATGCGCAATCTCTACATTACCTTGTAGCTACATAAAGAGATTTTATACTTGATCGTTATCACTATAAATACGAAACATCATTTTCGAGAGATATATTGTACCAGTTTAAGAAAAAAGTACATACCTGAGATAGGCTGTGTTAATATGAACATTAGATAAGCACGAGAGACTTTGCCATTGGAGATAAATGAGAATATTGGGGGAATTGAGCTGCAATGATGATATGGAGGTACTCTATAAATTTTTTAAATGGTAAGTGTATTTATATGCACTGACAATAACTGTATAGGCATCATCTGATACATTTTAATGGAAAATTATTTGCTCCATTTGTTTGTCACAGACTGCATTTTAAGAAAAAGAAGAAAGCCATTTTTCCATTACTAGGTGTAAGCTGACAGCAGGTCCCATGTAACCTTCATGTTGAATGAGGCAGAAACACAGCCGCCACCACTTCAACGAGTCACTGAGGGGTATGCATTCGGTTTATACTTATCGCTGTTATTTCTCCAAAATGACCTAACTTATTTTTCACTGGCGAGAAAGTCCCTAATCAGTTTAAAATTGCCGTGATGCATTAGAGTGTTTGTTGTATGAGCAGCAGGTGTGGCAGTCAGAATGATTGAGAAAATGTTTCAAAAACAGCAGGAAGTGAAATTAGATGGCAGGAATAGTGCTTAATTGTCTTTAATGGTTTTAACTACAGTATGAACTCATGGTTACTAGAAAATGAACATTAATATCTTTTTGTACATGGCAGTATCAAAATAAAAATATTTTAAAGAATTCTATGATGCAAAAACACAGGTTACTATATGAGTTCTTGATGAACATGTCATTTTTTTATAGTCAGAGAAAGCTAAAGTGAGGATGTAATAGCTATCTAGATTACTAAAAAAATGAACTTGATGTGGCCCATGGTGAAAGGTAGATGAAGAAACACCATTTGGAAAGGCTAAAAAAAATAAAGGAGTGATTGGAGTTTGTAACCAGTCAAACATGTTTAAAATGTATTGGAAAAAAATTCACTGGAATAGTGAAATGAGGATGGGCAATTTAAGGAACTGAGATTTTTAACTGAGGGTAGCTATGACTCACTAAAAGGTTTCTGTTAGCGAAGTGAATTGAATACACTTTCTTTAAAAAAAACATATATTTAGGAAACACTGAAAACTATATTATAGTGCACAAGGCTGGTTTTAGGGAAACCAAACAGTAGTTTGTCACTCTGTGCTATATGAAGAAGGAACAGAGACCAGTAAAAAGAAGAAAACAAAATTTTGCCTTGAACAATAGGTTGCTTAACAGTGCTCTTCACAGGAAAAGGGAATTTTAAAAAAGCAGCCTTAAAAATCAGGGTTAGGGAAATGGGATGCTAAGTGTTTTTAAAAGTTTTTTTTTGTTTGTTTTTTGATGTGCTGAATTAGTAACACAGTACATCAAAATAGAGATAAAATGTTTTTCATGGGTTTAATAATTCTACCACATAAACTTTTGAGTGTCATGTGAAATAATAATGAATGAAAGAATGAATGAGTTTCCTTATTGGGAAAAAAAAATATGAACTCATGAGACTAAGCTGATTGGCTTTTTGGGGTTTTTTGTGTGATTGTGTTCTTCATTTGTCTTCAAACAACTGAAGATTTTATGCTTCCTCGGTGTAAACACATGGTGGGAAATAACTGCTTCAAGGAAAACATTCTAGAAAACTCAGTGTACACATTCTTGTCTTAAACTAGCAATGTTAAATGCATAATCAACTACATTAGCGGAACAATGCTTTTGGAGGAACAATATGAATTCTTAGATAAATTCAAATCTCCCTGACAAAATGAATACGTTAAACTACATGTTAAATTACCAATGTTTAGTATACATTCCAAGATGATTTTGTTACATTTTGTCAGCTATGTAAGATATTTCACTATTCCAAATGTAAAGATGACTCTAGTATGTTGAGCCTTACTGCTAACAGTTTCAGAGTCATTTTAACAGGGCAGAAAGGATAGATAAGAAGATACTGGGGAGGTAGAGATGAGATAAGCTTATTTTTTCAAATTAAGGTGTAGAACATTTTCTGTGGACTTTTTATTGGTCTAATTGATATGCTTTGGACACTATTTCAGGAATGCATGATTCACCCATTATATGTGATCTTTTCATTCTTGACTGTAAATTTGAACTTCGGTTTTCTATTTCATTAAAATTAAATGTTCCCATAGTGAATTCTGTTTTCTAGTATGATAATTAATATTTAAGTATGCAAATTATATACATAGTCTCATATTTAGACATATTAGTATAGATTGAATGGCGTGTTATAAGTCTAACATAAAAATAATTTAAAATATTGATTAAATTTATAAATCACAACCAAATATGAAAGTAAAACTAATAACCAGTTAGTAGTATTCATTCACAAATAACTGTATATTGTAATATTAATATTTTATTACTATTATAATTGTACATGAATGTATATTATTTATTAAAACCATTATATATGTATATATTTCTAACTTAATTCTAAAAAAACTCACATTGGAAAATACTTAAGTTACAGCAATGTTGAATGAAAGGCATGAATTTGGTATTAAGCAACTTTAAATTATTTTAATGGTCATAGGCAAATATATTTCAAAAACAGTACAGAAAACTGAAAAATAAATACGTTTATAAGTATTTAACTTAAAATTTTGCAAAATTTATTTTATCATTACTAAACTTGAATATTTAATCTCAAGTTCTTTGTTTTATAGGTAAATAAGGGGGCTTCCTCAATTTTAATCAATTGCCACCCAAGAATTTGGAACAAACATAATTTTACTCATTTTATTATTTAAAACTTAGTGTACACTTGGAGAAAAAACATACACAAAACATGTCAATTATGTTTTCATGTCTTAATAAGCAGAGTAATTATAAAAACATATACATTATTTTTTTATTTTAATAAACTTTATTTTAGAGCAGTTTTATGTTCACAGCAAAGTTGAACAGAAGGTATAGAGATTTCCCATAAAACCCTGCCCCACATAATTATATATTTTAATATTATTTAATACTCTATATGCTAAATGAAAATGAAGAATTAAATTGTTTTGAGTTACGCACTGATCATAACCCATGTAGTGACAATAAAATGATAACATCTATAGAGAATACTTTAATTCCAGGATCTCTGACCATGGCAAAAATGTCACAGATCTTTCTGAGGACCTATAATATATATTTAAGATCACAACTGGAATAATTGTGTCAACTGTGCATAAAAAATATACTGTACTTTCAACAGGAATTTTGAATTTTGCTATACTATGTCTCTAAACTAGTCACAAAAGAAAATCATGTGTTCCTTGTGTATTCATACTTGACACACTTATTTTTCTATGACAATGTTTTTCATAAAATTTCAAAATTTATCATTTGTACAATTTTTTAAAACATGATTTGAATATTCGTGTCTGACTTTTGATTTCAAGCAGATAAAAAAGACACTGAACTTGAATAGTTACATGAATGATAGTCTCAAAAGCAAAGAGCTTTTTCAGAGTATAGTAATTAATATCTGTCATGCCTGAAACTGCTACTGATTATTTGTGTTCAAAGGTCAGTGATGACCTGTTTAAACATGGCAATTATCACAATATGTTTTATATTTCAAAATTCAGAGGAACTCTATTAACTTTAGGTGCAGGAAGCGTATATGGTGTGTTTCAGTCAAATTAATGAGAAAGAAATGTATAAAAATGAGTTCTAAGTTGCTTCTGTCTGAAAATACTAGATTCCTAACAGTCATTTTCTTGTCCCTTTATCACATAACATTGTGGAAACAGAACATGACTCAGAATGAAGACTGGGAATTGAAGTTTACACTCTTTCCCTGAGTGAGATGGAAGTTGGGATTATAGACTCTTCTCAAAGTATCAGTGACCAGACACTTGCTGTCTTTTTGCATTGTGTTCTTTGAAATTAAGTTCAAAATCAAGGTGTTGGTAGGGCCATAATCTTTAAAGCCTGTAGGGAAACCCTTACTTGTTTCTTCCTAGCTTCTAGTGGTTTGCTTAAAATCTTCATCATTCCTTGGCTTTATTTCATTCTCCCAGCCCCTTGTCTTCATATGGTAATCTCCCTATGTGTCTTCATTATTTTTACTTTGTGTATTTGTGTCTTTGTGCACAATATTTCCCCTTTCACCAGTCATTATAGGGACCATTCCAAATGACCTCATTTTAAATTGATTGCTTTTGTAAAGAACTCATATCTGATTAAGGTCATATTCTGAGAATTTAAGCATGGCTTCCTTGGGTAACACAATTCAATGCATAGGAGTCAGCAATAAGAAATCCAATGCAACATGTTCAACATTCTGTAGGTGTGATGGAGCAGCACAAAAAAATAAATAAATAAAGGACAGGATTATGGAGGCTGTCAATTCCCAAGATATGCAGAGTGCTGGAGACCCAGAGAGACAATGATGCTGTTCCAGTCTGAAAGCTGGCCCAAGACCCAAGACGAGCCAGTATATCAGTTCAAGTCCAGAGGCAGGAAAAAGCCAATGTTCCATATTGAAAGTTCTCTGGCAGGAGGAATTCTCTCTTTCTTTTAGAAAAGTCAGTCTTTTTGTCGTGTTCAAACTTTCAACTGGTTGGATGAGAATCACCCATATTTGGGAAGATAATCTGATGATTCAAATGTTAATCTTATCCACAAACATCCTCACAGACACATCCAGGATAATGTTTGACCAAATATCTGGGTACTCCATCGCTGGGTAGTCAATTTGACATATAAAATTAACCATCACAGGCTGTTAGTTTGCCTGAATTTGCCTCTAAAGAGACATTACCTTTATTTTCATTGACAGTAAACAAGCTTCTTATTTGCTTTCTTGGGAAATACTGTATCTATAGTCCACATTCTTGAAATGATAGTTCAGACCAAAGGTAGGCACTGCCTCTGCTCACAAAGCCTAAACGGATCAATAGAGAATTATTTGCTAACAGATTTGAAGATTGTCTCCACATCTAACTTGAAATACTGAAACAAGAATGCATTTTTACATATTTAATGGACTGCTTTTAGAATTTGACATGATGATACTTGAACTATACACTTATACAGCTAGGAAAGATTTGTAAAATGCTACTCAAGCTACATATGCAAGTAATAACAAAAGTTGCAGAAATTTTAAAACTAGCCAGTAATTTCATGTATAAATGTGACTATGGCACTCTGGCTACAGAAAAATGATTTGCTTGAGCACTGCAGAACTTAATTTCAAAACCCAATTTTAGGTAAATTGTTCCTATAGTTTGCTATAAAAAGTATTCCATCTTCTTTATTTGTATTTAGTTTCAATAGAGAGAATATCCAGTTAATGTTACATAAATGTTTCATGCTTCACTTGCATCCTATAAAGAACAAATTATGTCATGAAAGTCCACATGGATGAATATGGACATTTCTCCAATAAAATCAGAGTAAAATGATATGCCTCCTTCTAATAATGCCCAAATTAAAAATATTGAAGACTACATCATTTAAGGAATGTAAGTTTTGCTACCATCTCTCAATTGTTCTAAAACTTTAGAAAGATTGCTAGCACATTTATATTAGACAAAGTTATTTTTTATCATATGCAATGTTAGCTCTGATACTGTTTGATGATGCTGAAGAGCCTTTCACTTTATTCTTATCTAATATAATTTGTTTTATGAAAATATAGAGATTAATTGCAAATATGCATATAACCTCTTGATTTAAATTGGAAACCTGTAACTTCAATTTGGCTGTCAGGTCATAAAGTAGAAAATCTTCAATGCTGTTTCCTTTACTTAATATGCTGATTCAGTTTTTGTATGAACCAAATGTTGTAGTGTGTGAATAATAAACTAACTTAATACTAGCAAATAAGTTTAGCAAATAGTAATTCACATCAACACTGTAAAAACTTAACATGACTTAAAGTCACGTAAATTTTCCCTGTGATTTTCATTATATTTGATAAAACACTAATATTAATTAGTTTACATTTAATAGAAATCTGCATATAAATCAACATTTTAGAAAACAATGAATTCTGCATTTTCTCTGCAATGGTTAAAATCAAGAATAAGTTCCAGATCTAGAAAACTTACTATTCTCTTCAACTATGTTGTTTCCAGACTGATATAAAATTCAAAGCAGAGAAGAAGACTAGAAATAGAGATGTTGATAGATCATTTAAAAGGTAACAATAGAAAAGAGGTAAGTAAGAAAAACCAAAATAATTATTCAAATTCAAGGTTACTGCTGTAGAAGCCAGTGGTGCCATTCCACTGCATTGTTGGAAAATTATAGTGAATGTCTCCTACTTTGTCCATGCAAAGACAGGACAATGGAGCGTTCACCCACCTGCTACTGGCTTCCATTGATTGAAAGGATAGTTCCTGAAGATATTAAGCCCTGCATAGTTCCTAGTCAATCTTTCCTGAGATGAATGGTTTAAATAAAAAAGCCCAGTGACAAAATGTAAGAAGACAAGAGGTGTTTGAGGTGACATTGTCAGTGTGAGGCTTAGCTTACTTGGAACGGAGCACCATAGCTACAGGTAGAATGAGAGTGAAGCCGAATGAATGCGATTATAGTATACCAAAAACAAACAAACAAACAAACAAACAGCTATACTCCATACCTTGCACTAATTTTACCTGTTTTAAATTCACTTTGTCTCTAGGCTCCAGAAAATGGTTAGCTGGAATTTAAAATAACTTCATAAAGGAGAGTTATTACAACAGTTCCTGTCTCATGAAAATTGGGCAGATATGGTCAAGTAATACACACTTTGTCACTATGGCAGTAAATGTGAACACACATTGTGACGAATATGCAGCAAGTATAGAGGTGAAAATATTGGTGGTGTTGGTGTGGAGGGCGGTGAGGTTTGCAATTCTAGTACTGTCACTAGACTGATCTACTGAAAGATAAAGGTTTGACTTACTACTCTTATTTTGCTGCGTTTAGAACATCTACTGATGAAAACCTCAGTAATTGTATATTTCATTAAGAGGTTAGGATATAATGAAATATGTTTAGAATTGTAGAAGTAAGAAGTCATCAGTACTGGCCTGACCAGTGGGGCTCAGTTGATTAGGCATCGTACTGCAAAGCAAAAGGTCACAGGTTCGATTCCCAGTAAGGATACACGCCTGAGTTGTGCGTTCCATACCAGATTGGGGCAGTACAAGAGGCAACCAACTGATGTTTCTCTCTCACATCGCTGTTTCTCTCTCTCGCTTTTTCTTTCCTTTCCCATCTCTCTAAAAATAAATAAAATCTTTTTTAAAAAGTCATGGGTACATTTTGAAGGAGGTGTATTTATCTTCTGTATATTCATAGTGACATTTTCACTTTTAATTTAGAAAATTTAAGTATATTTTGTTAAAGAAGCGTAAAATGCACTATGGTATTTACACTTGATCGTATGTAAGCATCACTGGAAAATATGTAAATAGAACGATTTGGTTGTATATAGTAGTACTCAACCTCTTATGATTCCATTTTTGTTTCATCATAAAACAGAGGAGCCTTTGAGAATTGAACAATCTCAGTTCACTTGCTCTTGGTTGCATACTTGCATCATTGATGAGACACTTAGTATTACAAAGCACCTGCATATTTTTTAAACGTTTTGCTTTGCCATTTGAGATAGATGATAAGAATTTGTACATGTGTTTATAGCCACAGACAACAAGATACAGTAATGAGAAAGAGAACAATGCAATGACTTATTATTAGTGATCTCTCAGCAGAATTTCATATAGCTAATATCATACCTACTGTCACTATAGAGAACAGTATCTAGAAATCACCTGGAGAACAACAGGTAACAGTTTATTTAACACCTGAAGTGTTTTCAGTAGCACTTTGGGAGGGTACTGTTGCCAGAGAACAATAAGGCAGTTATCATCTAAATAACCTTGGGAAAATAATGATCTTCACTGCATATGTAAATCTCACTCATGAGTTATTTTTAGCACGACAAAGACATTGCCACTTTCTAAAGAAATAAAAGAATGTTCTGTTAACAATTTTACAAGGAGAATCACTTGCCTAATATAAATAATAGTATAATTCTGGCGACTGATAAAGAAGAGACATTTCAGTTTTGCTGCATGTGCCGAAGCCAAATGATAAAACAAAAACAATAAAAACAAAGCCCAGGAATGGCATGGCAGCCAAACAGTAGGTGCAGTGCGATAACCTGAGAGGAAAGGTCATAGAATGCAAATCTGGCTTCGGCACATTGGTTAACCAACAGTGTCATTGATTTTTCTGGCTAACTGAAGCATGTTAAACTATGGTTAGCTAACTTCCATTGAGAAAGAAAACCAGTCCCTGCAACTCTGTTTCAAATTTACTTCTTTGGCTTTATTTTATATACAAATTTTTGACTTCTTGTCCCAGGCATTTGCAAATTATTCTCTGATTTTTAGCTTTAACTCGAATTGGACATTGATCTTAGTTTTGAATGTGATCTTTTTATAGCAAATTATGCTTTTTTAAAAGAGGGCTTTCACTATTCATAGTCTCTGGTTTATTATTCAAAATGATTAGACTCCAAAACTCTTTCTAAAATTAGTAGACATTTATTTTTCATGTGTTAACTGACATATGTTTTTATGTATTTTATATTATATACTTCTGTATGAAACTATGAATTAGTCATTTTTTTTTCCTTTTTTTCTCACTACCAGCTTTGAGGAAGCATCCTTCACATAAACAGTATCACTAACCTGACACCTGCAGTGTCAGAAGCCCAAGCCACGATGAAAAGGACAGTGAGTATCAGACAGAGTGTGGATAAGGACAGTCAACAGACACCAAGATTCTACAATGTGAGACAAGAAACCATTTTGGACATGGGAACTCCAGTCCCAAACATACTTGGTGATGGTAGGTGACTCAGAGATAAATGACAAAATAATCATTATCTAAATTCCTGATATACAAAGGTGAGCAAAAGTAGGTTTAGAGTTTAATACAAATAAATAATACAATAATTAATAAATAATAATGCAAAAATAAGCTCTGGGTTTCATGTCAAATTACTTTAGCCCACCCCTGTATTGTGAACAAAATTGAATGGTTATTTTAATTCACTGTTTGGGGATGATTTATTATGCAGCAACATAAAAGCAGAACATTCTTGGTCCACTTTAATGAGCACACATTTACTTCTCCGTCACAGGTTTTACGGTTTTCACTTTCGATTTTACTTAAGGGACTGAGACCACTTTGGTCCCCAGTGTCTCATCAAAAATTAAGTCCAAGGTCTATATAAACATACAGACAAGACTTAAGCCCGAAATAAAAACAACATGCTTGTTACTTAACAAACATATTGCAGACTAAATTATATGCTTTTAACCTCCAGGCATTTAAACTAGAGACTAAGCTATGAGGGTGTGGTGGCCATAAATGCATAAGGTCTCTCACTAACCAACCATCACCTTCACTCTAACCAAAGTTCCACCTTTGGTTGCTCCGGGAACCCTGGCATTGCTAGAGGCCTTCAGGGATTCAATCTTGAACTCCTTCATGCATGGAGAGATGCTAAGTAAATTGTTGACAGACTGTGGCACTCCATGTAAAAGTTTTGAAGAGCTCTGACATGATGTTAAAAAGGCATTGCAAATTCAGCCTGTTCTAAATTGATACACCATCTCTCTTTCTAAATTGTTTACGCTTTTCTAAGTTCTGTCTTATCTATAAGTTAAGTCAACTAGGAGTACACTCCTTTCTCTTCCATTGTCTTGTCTTGATTATTTTGCAACTATTGAATTTGTCATCAATTCCTACCTACTTTTTCGCATTATTTCTTTAATGCATTTTTTCTTCTCTATTCCCACTTGCGCTGACTTCATTCTAGGACTCATTTTTCTATATGAATTGTTCAATTAGATTAGTATCTTATCTTCAGTAATCTATTATTGCATAGGTTTTCACACTTATATTAGTACAACTCATTATGTTGTATATGGGGTTTTAATCCACTAATAATTCTCCCTAACATGAACAGTTTAGATTTCATTAGAACAAGTAAATAAACATCTAAAAACATCACTATTATTTATGGTGACACCAATATTCCTTGAAATAGTTTAACAGGACCTTCTTATTCTTGTTCAGAGATTTTTTCTTTTTTTTTTTTCTGTCTCACATTTAAGCGCTATCCTATTTGAGTTGTTTACTCAAATCAAAAGGAATAATATTTTGTTTTTGTTTTGTTTTGTTTTAATTATACCAAGTTCATTCACAACCTCAGACCTTGGCATATCACATTCACTTGACCTGAAATATCCTTCACTCTTTCCAGTGCCCCATTTTGATTTTATAAACTTTCTTCATTCTCAGTTTAGCTCTCATTTTATTGAGAAAGTCATCTCTGGTCTCTGCAGTTCACTTTAGTGTACATCTAACACATTATACACCATCATAATCACAATGAAAATGAGAGTGACTACTTACTCATTAGTGTATCATCATCATCTAACTGTGTATAAATAGTCAAGGTATATTTGTTAAAATACAAAAAAAGAAAATTAATTTAGTATTATCTTAATCAAATAATTAATGTTTTAATATATTAACTGATTAATCGAATGATAATTAGAATGCACCTGTCTCCTTTAAATGTGACAATGATTCCTTTCCTTTTTTAATAACTCAGAGAATAAACCTTTAAATTATTAAACAATTTGATTACTTTTAACGTAAAACGCCTTTAGGCTAGGAGAAATTAAATCACTTGCCAAGGGCCACACAACCACTTAAAATCAAACTATCACATTTCAGGGATATTTCTCCACTGAGTAACACTGATAATTTTGTTTACAAAAAAAATGGATGCATTATTTTTGTGTCATTGCATTTAAATTACCACACACTTAACCTCTTAAAGACACATATATTATCTCACATGCTGCACTGATAGGATCTCACTTGACTAAGTTCAAGATGCCAGCTGGTCTTGGGTCATAGGGCAAGCTCACATGGTCAGCAGAATTCAGTTCCTTTCAACTGGAGAACTCCTGATGACTTGTTGCTTCCAGCATTTCCTTTTAAAGGAGAAAAGGACTTGTGGACATGGACAACAGTGTGTTGATTACTGAGGGGAAACAAGAATAAGGGGACTAAATGGAAATGGAAAAAGCGCAATAAATATTAAATTAAAAATAATTAAAATAAAGGCCTCAACTGATTAGGTCATGGCTACTCAGCTGATATTCCTTTTGATTAACTTATGCTTACTTGATTAGTGACCTTAATTCTTTCTACACAATCTCTTCTCTATATTAGATAACATAATCATGTGAGTATATTCCATTATATCCCCAAGCTCACATACAATCAAGGAGCGGGTATTATGCTAGAACATGTGTCATTTGGTCTTAGAATCCTGCCTGTCATAGAGGAATATGGTTTTCTTTTGCACATTTTCAATGAAATGTGTTAATTTCATACTTTTTAAAATAAAATAAAATAAATAAAATTTGATGACAACATTGAATTTGTGCTTTGTTTTTAATTTCTATTAAGATTTTATTTTGTGAGAAATAGTCCATTTTCTAACCACACAGATTATGTGGGAATGCATGCACATAGAGTTAAAATGTTGATAAGTTAGATATATATGTGTATAGTATTTAGTTTTTACAAATTGGTGCTCTTCCTTTCCTCAGACATTTTATTTGCTGTGCCCTTTTGCCAAGACATATTTTTTCTTCCTTTATTTAAAATTGTCGTTCAGTTACAGTTGTCCTTCTTATTTCCCCATAGCTGAACCCTACCCTGTCCACTTTGTCCCCTATTCTTAGTAGCATTTCCCTCTCCTCAACAACCACTATCACAAAGCTGGTAAGTACATGTAATAAATTTCTGTATCAGTGAACAATATGTAATAATATTATGTATAATAATAACTTAAAATATACAATAAATTATCGTTTACCCTGTGTCTTTCCAATCGGTCTTTAAAAAAATTAGAACGGCTTCTGTTTTATCTGCACTAAAAATTATTATGAAGTATTATCTTAATTTTATTATTTTGTGCATACAAATTTTTGTAATATTACTAATGATTTGTTAACTGCTTAATCTTTATCTGAAAAAATGATAAAATATTTCCAATGCAATTGAAAATCTGTATGCTCCTGGTATTTTGCCAAGTTTACCATACTAAATATTGAAACTGTGGCATTAGGCGTACAAACACTCGTGATGTCCACATTAAAAAATATTTGACAAATATGAGATACTTCATTGATATATCAGCAGTCAATCTTCATTATTTATGGATCTTATAATTACAAATTTCTCTACTTGCTAAATTTATTTGTAAGGGCAAAGTTAAATATTGTAGCACTTCGTGGTCATTAACAGACATCCTTAGAGTGGGGAAATATTTGATTTGCCTGACTTGCACATTCCCCTCTAGCAATGACTAAGTGATACTCTGCTTTCTTGTTTCAGCAGCAGACAGGGAGGACCAAAGGATGGAGATGGTAGGAAATTGGTGGAATACAAAAAGCTCTGGCATGTGGGCAAGCTGGGGAAGGTTTAAATCCCAGCTCTGGCACCTATCAAGGCGAAGTCCTCAGGAAAGCCCCTTAACACTTCTGAACTTCATTTTCTCTCCTGTAAAATAAGGAAAATAGAATTTATGAGAACAAGTTGTTTTTAGGATGTAATATTGTACTTTAAGTGAGATTTGTGTATAAATTTTCACATATATGTATATATGTTTCTCTTAGAGTGAACATGCAGTATTCCTTAATTAAGTGATAGTAAAAATTGTATAGGTTTCATTCATAACAAAAATCAACTGTAAATATATTTGTTATCTGTATTTTAAATTTGTAGCTTATAATTTTTCTAGTATGAATTTCTAATATTAATTTTGTCACCCTGGTCTTTTTCTCAATGTGTTTCTATTATCATGATATGAGAAAAGAACAATGTGCCATGGCAATGGGTCTGTAGAGAAATGGTTTTATTTCAATAATTCTCATCTCAACACATGGAAAAGACTCTGATAAACGCTGATAAGACATATAATTCTTTATCCAAGCAACTAGAATCTTTGTTTGTTTATTTGTATATTCCACTGTAATCTTTTAGAAGGTCTCTGCACAAAATATTAAAAACATTAATAATTTTTGCAAGTAGCTCTTTGAAAATAAGGGAAAATTAAATATGTCCATTCAGGTCCAGGGGAAAAGTCACTGCACGAGTCCCATGGGTCAGTTTTAAAGAAATTTTTGAACAAATATATAGTGTATAATATATATCTATATATCTGTATATCTGTATATGTATATGTGTGTGTACATACACACACACACACACACACACAACATTATGTAAGTAGTTCTGAGCATTTCATATATGCAAAAATATTTGAGGTTAAATAGTAACTTATCTCTTTAATGAAAATCTGTTATATCTTTTTTGAAAAACGCTTTCTTTTTTGTAACTAAATATGATTCTGGTAAATAGCATATAGATTCATTTACTTGTCAAATGTATCTACTATTTTAATGGAAAAAATACATAAATATATATTTATTGTGATTACCAGTATGTTTTTGGATAATTTTTCTATGCTTTCTCTTTGTTTACAATGGCTAATATTTGCTAAATCATTATTTTGCTTTTTAAAAACAATTTTAGGGTTTTTTTTTTTTCCTATCTTAATGAATATTTTTTGGCTTTTTTTCCTGTTTCTATCAAGTTACTTCTACTTTTTAAAAAATGTTACTATATATCTTACTGCTTTTTACTTTAATAATTTATCTTCCATTTTCTCCCATGGGAATGAGGGGGGTGTGAAGGGTTCATTTAAAATTACTTGGTGTATTTTTTTCTGCAGGTAATGTAATAATTTGTGAACTTTAAGAAAAATTATACATATATTAAAACTTGTAATGACAACAAGGCCAAGAAAATTAATAGAAACACTAAATTTATCTTTTTCCCTCAATGACATATCTTAAATTGAAGCAACTTTAGATTTTACAGATGACAGAGACGAAGAGTGTGATTTCGTTTCTTATCACTCCAATGCCTTTAATAATAGGCCACAGACATTGATGTCTTTTCAATGAGTTGTACAGATGTTAACAATCACTTTTACATTCAGAAAGTGGTTAGACCTCAACATGGTTTGTCATTTTATCTAGCACTGCCATTTTTATTTTTAGTAGCTTATGTAATTATTTGTGTCAACTGTATGAGTTTTTATGTTTTTCATTCCTTATCTTGGTTGTAACAGAATTTTATTTATATCTCTCAAATCACTAAAGTTATTGAATCTTAGATTGTGTAAAAGGATTTATAGGAAAGTAACAGGATGTAGAAATCTGATCATTTATTTTATTAACTAAGTGTCAGTAGAATCTGATATAATTATATCAATAGGATAAAGGTTAGTATTCAGAAAAATGAATTGTTATTAGTTATGGGAGACCATTCTGCATGGTGTGGGCCCAGCTCCCACTCAGAGATGCATAGGACCCATGCCCACAGATAGGTTCTCTTGTGGGGAAGCAGGCCTGCATTTGTACCTAAGCCACTTGGAGTCTTGCTTTTGCTAAAACTCCCTCACCCTTAATTGAGATAGCAAGTGCTTATTGTAACTTCCTAAAATCCATGCTAAACCTTCCTAGGATGAGTGTAACCAGTGAGATGACTTTTTTCCTTTTTCATTTGCAAATATCCTTCTTCTGGGATGTGATTAGCATCATCATCTCCTTTGTTGTCTGTAAAAGGTAACCACCTGTAGTGAACCTGTGCATAGTAAATGAGGACCATCATGTAATGTGACCAGAAACCCAATAAAGGCCTGTCATGGCAGAGGCCGCGGCTTTTTCTCCCCTTGAGAGAAAAACCATGCTGTCTTTTTTCCTCTACCAGACTCCATAGTTGTGTGAATGTATCATTTCATCCATAATAAAGCAGACATTGCGGGCCGGTGTCTGGATCAATTAGTACAGTATTGGAAAAGAGGAAAAATATTTTTAACTTGTTACAATTATTTCAATTCCCATTCCCTGATTCTTTATAATGACTACAATAGCTTCTAATTTGGAGATTTAATTGGGACAAAACATTGAAAATTAAATATCCTGCAGTCATCTTTAAGAAAAAATCTCTTTATCGGCATTTAAATTCTATAATATGAAATTTGCAGGTAGTTTAAGAATATTTTATTTTAAATTTCACAATTGTGGAATAGAAAACAACTTTTCCCTCCTTAGAAATCCAGTATTTGAATCCGAAGCCATTCTCACATGCTTCACTGACCACCGCAGTGCCACGGATGACGTAATCTGTTGCTGCAGATTAACTGTTATTTAATATGCAATGTGAATCATTTCTTTCTTTATTTTTTTGCTTCTTGAAAACTTTAATCTTCCTATGATAATGGAAATAGAATGTGCTGTAGTTATTCTGATCAATCTCTCAGTGAATTCAGAGATATTTTTTTGAACTTTTTTCCGTATTGGTCCTAATTAGGTATTCTGTTTGTGAATGAGCTATATTAATGACAATTATCATTTTGTGACATTATTTCTTTCTAATCTAGAAGAACATAATAACTTTACATATTGGCTCTTAAATTCCATTTTCTGCCTTAGATATTTTCAACTTTCTCTGACCCACTCTGGGGATAAGGGGATTTTAACTCTAGAGCATCAGCACACATGCCCTCTGACTTATTCTTGGGGTTCATGCACGGGCAGCTATGGATCAGAGACTACAGGTGGCAACTACCAAAATATTTCCCTCCCATTCTTCCCTGCCTTTACAGCCTTAGGGTTGCAATACAATACTTCACATTTTGATAGGCCCTGGATATTTCAATATTCTCACTGACCTTGAAGCAGCTCAGACCACTGTAAACACACTCTTCATTAAATGTTGCACAAATTTCTAGTCAGGTGGGCCTTCTAGTCCCCATCAGGAAACTACTTTAATAGATTTAATAAATTCTTCTGTTCCTCCTTCCATCTCCTGTTATCAGGAATAAAATCCTATCATCCAAGTCTTTTTATTTACTGGCCCTAGATATAAATAACTACATTATACTTCATAAAGTATCTTTTAATCAAAACACATTTTGCACTTTGAACAGGGTTCATAACAAATATCAACATGTGATGTGTTAAAAATATTTGAAAATTAGTGTGAATATATGATCGTCTTGCCACTATTACCAAAACCTATATTAAGGGCCTATTTTGCTCTATGCTTCATCTAATGCTTGATATGAAGAATATTCAGTAACAACCTATAATGTTTCCATAACTTACTATATTATGCTCTGTTTTCCTACTTATTTTTTCAGTGTGCACATGTGACTCCTTATGTGTATTGTTTTCCAGAGATGAGTAAAAATAATGGATGATTGTTTACACTGGGCCCTTTGGCTCTAGTTTTACATGTGTGAACACTATAAAACCGTCATAAACTCTTCTAACATGGTTAAATTGATAAATCAGTGTGTTTTAAAAGTGTTCTTCTCCAAAACATGTCCTGAAAATCTCAAACCCAATGATACCAGTATTACTCTAGATAATGTTTCAGTATGGTAGGACATTGGGTTTAAGTTATGAAAACAATATTTTTAAAAGAAGATATATGCACTTGTGTGGTTCCTTTTTTGTTATATTCATCTCAGCTCAACCTAAGTCTTTAACTGAATGAATCTTCACAATACACCAGTTTGTTTGTTTTTTTTTAAATGGAAATGATGATACATCACTCCAAAGATAAACAAAAAATTTGTTCTTTGGACTTTCAGTTAAAACATGGACAGTTTGTCCAGAGAGCAGAGCATTATTTCACACTATCCTCCCTAAATATTGCTTTGCTGTCATTTGCTCATTCGACACAAACTGAAGAAGAAATCACTGTGTTTGAAATTAAATTCTAACAGTTGGTAGGTAGCATTAATCTTTAACTATGCTAAGAATGCTCTTTAAATTCTTTATTTTTAAAAATTTCTATACAAGATTTTTTTACTTTTTAAACTTATGATAGATCGCATAATATAAACTTCAGCATCTTAAGCAAGTTTAATTGTACAGTTCAGTAGTGTTAACTATTATATTCACATTGCCATCTTTCAAACTTTTTCATCTTGCAAAACCAAAACTTTATACACATTAAATGACTCTTCTTTTTCCCTCTCCTCAGTTCCTGAAAACCACAATTCTGTTTTATGCTACTACAAATTCAATGGTTTTAGATACATTGCAGAATTATTCCCAATAATCAAAGAGATTAAAGTAGCACAGGAGTTCATAGATGAATTAGCATATTAAAAAATGCTCTCTATAAATACAATAAAATATTATTCAACCTTTTATAAAAGAGGAATTCTGTCATATGTGCCACAGGTATGAACTTTGAGAACATCATACTAATAAAAAAATCACAAAAAGATAAATACTGTATGATTTACTTATTTCTAATACTTTTACATTTTCAATTAACTAATGTATTTTGTCTTAAGAAGGTTTTTGCTTAATTCAGATACTTAGAATTTATTGAGCATCTACTAGGTATTTCATTTCCTAGGGAATACGAAATAAATAGGAGACATGCAGAACATCTACTCTCAAAGTACTATAACTAGGCTTATTTTTATTTTGCAAAGGATTAGATTTATGAACATAAAAATCCAGAGGAGCTATATGCATATTACTCCAGCCATTTAAAATGTTTTAGAAACATGATATCCAAGCCTAATGCATCTAATATATATTCATATAGTTGAACACTTGCTTATTCCAGAAACATCAATTTTTACTGAAGGAAAGAGCTTGTACTGAGATAAGCTGCTTTAATATTATCAGGATTTATGTGGACAACCTTTCAAGATGTACTTTATAAATGTTTTTATCTAACATAAATTTCAAAGAAATCAAAGAAGTAACATGCCTTTGCCTGGAGAGTGTTGTAAGACAAGGGAAATAAGGTTCATGATATACAAACACACCTTATTTTACCAGTAGTTTTCTTATTTATATTTTACTTATTATTTATAATATGTGTATGTTATCTAGAATATATATTATTCTAGTTGATTCATTAAAATGGTGACCTGGTACTTCTAGTTGGAAAGAACCAAAGATATGATGGCTCTAGTTTCTTTCAACAACAAAAAAATGTTAGATTACCATAAAGCCCTTAATAACTTCAACTATACATATAATATATTTATTATATATAGATATATGAAATATATCAACAATATTCAAATAAGAGTAATTCACTTTCTATTAAAGTAAGAATAATTAAGATATAGTTTACATTTGCTTCCAGTTGCACTATGAGAAACACTTTGGCTAGAAAATTTTTAGCCAACTGGTAATTTTCCCACACTTTTCAGGTAAGAAAATAATGTTTAGAAAAATGCCCCAGCATAATGTCTTTCAAAATGTGCCTTTTATTTCTATTTAACATTAAGAAAAAAAAGTCCCTTTTCGTTTCTTGAAAAATATTTTTTGAAATGATGCAACTGAACAAATCAGCAAATGCCTCCGAATCTGGTTCCTTGACCTTTACTCTTTGCTTCAGCTGCTGTAAGGAGAAATTCAAAGCAAAGTAGACACTTGGGATTTTTGTTAACTCTTAAAATTTCCATTTGAGACCTGTAGGCATATTTGTCTCTTTAAAACAAACTCTTCTGAGCATGCACACAGATCAACACCTCTGAAAATATCAACATCTCCTAAACTAAGACACAAACTGACACACCACTTCCGATAAAGCAAAGCAATCCCTATACGTAAATTTGTCTTCAACATTCTCTCCTCTGCCATTGCTTTAATTACCTTTTGTTTACCCCATTTTGTTATCATTGGTAGTTAACTAGATATTAACATAAAAAAAGGTAGCAAAGGGAATTAGACATTGAGTTTAAAAGCCTGGGGAACAAGAGGTTATATTTGCTTTACCAGGAAACTACACCCCAGGGGATCATAGCATTATTCTGCCAAGGGGATTAACTTTCCTATTTCTTCCTTCTGGTACCATATTTTTGGGGGTGCAGGGTGGCAGGTGGGGGAGCTGTTAGATCATAAAGGTTTGTCAGTCTACTTAGAGGGTGTAAACTTACCAAAAGACTGCAAAATCTTGGGGAGTTCATTGTTTATTTTGAAAAAGCACCTGATGTGGCCCAAACCCAAGCTAACATAATCACAGGGGAACAAAGAATCTCATTTCTTCTCTTTTGCTCATAAACCGCACTCATCCCATGCACTTGCAGGTACTCTCTCACAGCCATGTGCCCTTAGCAGCATGCACGGCCAATGGCCACATGGACTCCACATGCAGGCTCCAAGCAGAAGCCTGAATATCTCAGCACAGCAACAGACTGCAGCCAGGAACACATGCTAAGCTAGCCAGATGCTGGAATAGCTAAGCTTTAATATGTCATAAGATCTCTGGACATTGACTTTATTTCTGGCCCTGATTTTTCATGGCCTGATGGACAGAGATGGAAACTGTGGGCAGCCTTGCACACAAATAAACCATTTTGCCACACCACAGTCTCCCATACATGGGTGCTTGGAATGTTTTCTTCACAATCCTGCAGAAGAGACTAATTTCCACCAGCAACAATTTGACCAACTGAAGTCTAGAGTATTCAACATTATTGACCATAAAGACACCTTAAGTGAATCAAAACCCATTCATGTCTACAGTGTCATCAGAAAAACATTCTACTTATGGAAGGCTATTTTTCCAACTTAAATTAAAAGTTACTCATAATTTTAACAATTTTATCAATAGCAATAGTACCCATGCACATGCTGAATACATCTTCAAAATATATTATACAGGCATCATGAAAAATGTCATAAAAAAGGAACCCCTTATTGACTCTGCCTCTTCTCTCAATACAAGAGCCTCTCATTTACATGGAAGGTATTCTCTCCCTATACACAGACACATAGATGAGAATTATTTTTCCTGTTAATGTAACTGTATTATAATTGCAATAAATGTAATTTATAGAGGTCACTGAATAAGCAAACATAAACCACTCATGATTAGTATTCATTTTAGAAATAAGCAGAAAAAAGTAAACTAGTGAGATAGTGTTTCATTCAGTAGAAAGAGTCACATTTTTGTACCCTGGAGAGAACACACAAATACCGCAGTCTTCCTCAGTACTCTCAGAAATTTCACTGTCCTGAAAAATATATTTTTCTTGGAGGAATGTTGAATAAAAGAAAGTATGATTCACAGGATTAGAATATTCACTTTGTAAAATACTGAAATCAGCATAATCTGTAGAACATGTTGCTATGAAGAATGCAGTCATATAATTAGAGCACCATTACAGTTTTTAATAATTGTTCTATTAATTTCAACATAGCCACTAGAAGGCTGATTGTGGATTTTAACTTTGGTTCAGCACCATCAGATAAGGACTAAAGTAGAGATGTTATTTTTGTTGGGTTCTCATATAAGTATGGATCACCTTTAATGTGGTCCATCCAAAGTAGTTCCCAATGGAAGAGAATTTTCAAGTTCAAAAGTGGCATAAGCCTGTTATGCCTCACACAATTTCTTCACCTTTCGCAGTTTCTGAAACATAGTTCCACTCAATTAAGAGATTCTGAAATTAATACTGCCTTTGTATATATTTTTTGTCCTAGAGTAAGTAGGATCAATAATAATTCAAGTAAACTTGATTTCTGTGCTGCATGATAGTTATTACTCAGTGTTCTCCATATACTTTATTTTTAATTTTATAGAAACCTGGAGTTTTCAGTGATCATAAGGTCACACAGAATAAACATTACATTTTCCAACCTTGTTTGAAGCAAAGCATTCCCAAGTGTCCCAGTTCTACCCAATAGATATAAAATGAAGTGGCATATGGCAGCTTTCAGGAATACTTTTAAGAGATAACATATATGAATCTTACTCTTCTTTTTATGCTGAGGCTAGGAAGGTGTATATAGATCATCCTGACTTTTATATCAAAGACCATCTAAAAGAAGCAGAAACTTGGGATTGTTTTAGTTTCTAGTGACTTTATGGAGCAAAGCTGCCAAAAATAGTATTGGAGATCTACCTCTATACCTCTACTTGAAAAAGTTTTCTAGTTTTTCTTTTTCTATCCTCTGTTACTTTATTGTTTGCTTCTCATGGGCAAACATAATTCCAAATGATGGAGCTATTTAAATGTTTTTTGTCTGGCTTAACCTTTTATAAAATGAACTTACTTCCCTACAATGGCTATGTCAATAAACAAGAAGGGTCAGACACAAGAAAAGTCTCTTTTAAAATGTGCACTTTAAAAAGATCGAGAGTTTCTATAATGGCGTATAAGCTCACCTAGATCCTATTTCAAATTCTGAGAGTGTATGCATTGGCTAGAGATGACACTTGGATGGAACCAGCTTTTTAGTAATGAAATTTATGTGGTGCATTTTACAGAATGCAATTAGAGTGCAATGATCAGGACACCAGCTATACTGTTAGAATGCAGAGAGAGTACTTGACTTTCCTAAAGGATGAATTATGTAATAATTAAACTTCTGAAGGAAGTTACAAGCATACTTTTTGTACACAAGAACTTCTCTAAAGTGTATTGATACAAATATATATTGAATTTAAAACTACATCTGGGCTGGTGAAATGCTTTTAAAAAATAGTTCAGCTGTAGATATCTGTGTTGTTAAAACAAAGATCTTTAGCTTCAATTGCAGAGAGGATGCCTCTTTGCTTCCCTAATGCAGTAAACATATCACAGGTGGAGTTAACCGAATCCTTTCCCACAGGCTGGATTCCCAGGAAATAGCAAGAGTTTGGAAACTAACTGGATGACAATGTCTGAATGAACAGCAGGGCCAGAAAATCACAAGGTGCTCTGCAATATATTGCTTCATCTAAGAGGGATGAGGGTAATTAGTTCAGCTAATAAAATCAACACCCTCTTTATTTAGAAGGGAAAATGAATAGCCAGTTTGAAATAAGTGAATGAGATAATAAACTAGTCCAGATAAGCAGGGATGCTCAGAGAGAGAGAAAGAAATGTCGGGAAGCTCCTAGCCTTGATTAAGGCACTGAATAACCTTTCATTCTCAGAACAGGTTTTATATCATTACCTCGATTGATCTTTTTCTAAGATATTTACTTGATCTTACAACTAAGGGAGGCTCACCCAGAGAAGCAGCCACACATAAGAAGGACTTAATAGAATGGTTACTGTATAAAAAATAAGGGAACTAGCTGTGACTTCAAGGCTGCATATGACACAATGCTTAGATTCTCATCTTCAAACTGAGTAAAAAGCTAAATGTATTGTATATTGATGAAAATATTAATCAATCAGGTATTTATCAATAGAGTGCAGAAAATGAGCCTATTGTGGGTGAGAATAGGAGAACGGCTTCTCCTCTAAGTATAAGGCAATTTATACTGACATGAAAACAATTGTAAAGCAGTTTGCCTGCCTAGAAACATAGAGGGAGATTCAGTGCACAATGTGAGCATATTAGGGTTCTATTACTGTATTCTATGGCCTCTTTGCTATGTGAATGATACCCAATATCCCGGCATTTACTGTTGACATAACCATTCTTGCCACTGTCTACCTTTCTGGTACAGACCCATTTAGTGTGAGGCACTGTGAACAAACATAAGGGAAATCCTGACGTAGTCTCTCTCTCAGAGAGAGAACTTGGATAGCTCCTGGACAACAGTCATTGCATTGACCAAATGAGTTTCGATGCCAAACCTGTTTTCTTACCTTTTCTAGTTGTAAATTTCTTTCTTCCATGTCTTTCATGAAGCCTCTTCAACAACTTCATCATGATCTCTGCAGTAATTGCATTTGCAGAGATAGTCTCCCTTCTTCTACAAGGGAAAATAAGAGTGGAGTAATGCTTATTTGCCCACAGGTATGTGGCATACATATGAGAAACTGTGCCCCAATTTCAACTGGCAATGTTTCTCCTGGTTTCTTGTCTTGGGCCAAATGTTTTCAAATTCTCCAGCTGGCCCTGGAGATTATTGGTGCTAATTTGTAGAAACTGAATTGTCTGAGACACACTAAGAACATTTTGCTGTGAGAATTGCTGTTATCCAAATAGCTTTGGATTTGTTTCTTCCAGCTACCTTACTAGAACATCTAACGTTGGTAAAACTTTGCATGTGGTTCACACATCTGTGGCAGAAGCTTCACCTGATAGTTTATTACTCTGTTTTCTCTAAGTGCTCTGACTGATTTTAGACTCAGAAGACAGTCCTGCAACTGTGTGTGAATCAGTAATGTGTTCCCAACCTTAGTAGCAACCTGAAGATATTGTTGGAGATCTCTTAGGTGATTGGCAAGTCACACCAATGCTTTTCCTTCATCTCAAATGCCTCCATCAGGTCCATTAGGATCTCATACAAATCTTCAAAGGCAGAGGGCCACACTACGGTCTGCCACTGTGGTTTCCCCATGCTCTCCTCCAACCCTGCAGGGCTTAGCCAGAGCCAGATGAGGGGAACACCCTCTCCTCAGCCTCTGCCTTGTGAGTACAGCACCTCACCCTGCCCTCAGCCTGGAACTGACAAACAGCAACCTCTTTTTTTTTTTTTTTGCAAAGCTTCTACCACAACTAGATTAGAAAAACACCAAAAATTAATTACACCAGAAAGAACATAATCCAAATGATCAAAATTTAAAAGAATAGCTTAGACCACCTTGAGAAGAGATTGAGATCACAGAATCTCAAATGGCACAAGCTCCTCTATGGCACTTGCAACTGCCTTCAAGGTCCAGGTAGCTGGGTGGGAAAGAACATAAGTGATAGCCCTTTTGAAAGAGCAGGCGTTTGCTCTCTTTCCTTCCATAACCCTTTGTTGATGTGGTCTGTCTCATAGACTTACTGCCTGTTTTCCAAAGCAAACCTCAAACGAATAACTGACTTTACAACACAATTTACCCTTGAGGATTGACTTCCATAACAAATAATAAGTGTATTATACTTTGATTTATATTGGACTATTCTTTTTTAATAAAATCATCTCTAGAAATTCATGAAACAGTGAAGGACAGTGATTTGTAGGAATCCCCGGTTTCTTGGCTTTATTGGTGTCAAATAACACTGAATATCCACCACGATGTGTAATCTGCTGTGTAGTTTTGAGGGTAGAAACAAAGGGACTGTGATGACTGTTTGAATTTTAAAAATAGAGTTTTGTAACAATAAAAATGGCTATTGTATAAAACAGAGAGGAAGGACCTGGTATTAAATGAGATGAAATTTTTTTCTGTTTTGATTTACCCTTCTGTGGGAACTTGAATTTCTAGGGTGACACACCTCCTGAGAACAGGTTTGTTAGAGTCAGAAGAAAATGCCACCTCAAACTTGCTCTCCCCTCAGAAGGATGGGATAGGATAGTAAAACTGTAAAGGATGTGAGAAGATTTTGGTCCTTTAGGTGGTGGGTAACTGAAAACAGACTTTATGCCCATTTACCTTGTTTTGAACAAAATTTTGCTTGTTTAGCTCCTTAATCTGGTTTTCATTCGGCCTGGGGAAAGGATCAGCTTCTGCAGAGAAAGGCAGGTCAGGGAAAGGAGACAAAGAAAGGTGGTGCTAATGCATATTTGCGATTAACTTGCAGTGGAGAAGGTTAATTAATATTTAGGGAATTAAAAGCTGAAGGGAGGCGAGATTTTGTCAAGAAACATATGGCAAGAAGCATGTGAAATCCACTGAGTCTCAAAAAAGATAATATCCTGGGAATTACTATCAACAACAGAGTAAAGGAAAGCATCATTATTTTACTAAACATGCATTTCATGCGAAGCATATTGTTTAAGTCAGAGTTTCTCAACCTTGGTGTCATTGACATTTTGGGCCAAATCGTTTTTTGTAGGAGCTGGTGTATGCATCGTACAATGATGAGACGTATCAGTGGCCTTCCCTGGCTAGATACAAATATCTGCATTCCCTATCCTTCTGTGGTAAAGAGAGCACAAAACAAAAAATGACTTTAGATGTTGTCAAATGTCTCTTTGGAGGATAACTATTCCCTGAATGAGAATCACTGGTAAAAGTTATAAAAAGTTATGTATATGTGTATATATGTATATGTATATATATATACATATGTAATTGTTTTGGGCTTCTTCATATACAGAGCAAAAATTAATAAACCTCAGATTCCTGAAAGTAGGGAGAAAAACATTTGGAAGCACAAGTGAACAAATATTTTTAATTTTATGTTTTTATGGAAGTCTAATATACACACAGAAAGGTATACATATACTGAATGTACCATCAGTATACATTGCACGATATACAACCTGTTTATCATCAAGTTTGATGAATTTTAACACACTGAACAAATCTGGGAAAATGCACCAAGATTAAAGACTAAAGGTTAACTCACGAGGAATTCGCCTTAAGCTCCCTTCCATACACTCCCTTACCAGGGGCTAACCTCTATCCTGACTTCTAACAGCCCCATGTGTCTGTTTTCCCTTCAATGTGACTCATCCACCTTGCTCCAGGTGGTTGTAGACAGATTTCATTAACGTTTGTGTCATGTTCTGTAAATACAACTCAATTAATTTACCTAATGCATTGTAAATAGGTATTTGAGTAGTTTCATGTTCTGTGACTTTTATGAATAAAACTGCTACGGATACTTCTGTACGTTTTGTATATGTATGTATGTATATGTGTGAAAAAAATGTTTTGTATTTTTTTTCCTGTTCAGTGCCTGCCTGAGAGTACAATTGCTAGAGGAAGAGGTTGTTTGCAGAAACTTGCTTTCACATATCTTTACCCAGTATACCCAATACTATGTATGAAAAAGACCATCCTTTCCCCACTGCAAGTGAGTGCTGTTTTTGTTATAAATTGTTAACAATGGTCTATTTATGAACTTCAATTCTGTTTCATTACTTAGTTTGACATTAATTACTTTAGTCCTTCTGCCTTGTTTTTTTTAACAAAGCAGTCCTTCTGCTTTTTCTTTTGCATTACCATAAGAGATTTAAGAATTAGCTTGTCATGTTGTAAAAGCTAAATCATTTATTTTGGCCTTTATTTAAATTTAAGTATTTATAGCTATACATTTTTCCATAAGCGTTCCTTTAGCTTTATCTCATAATTTTTATGTACTACCTTTACTATAATTTACTTCAAAAATATTTTCTAATTTCAATTTTAATCCTTTAGCCCATGGTTTATTTAAAAATTGTGTATTTTTGACTACAGGCATTGTGCCAGGCAACTTTATACAATTCACTTATGGATTCTAACATTTGCACTTAGATTCTTTTAGATTGTACATAGTACACAATCATATAACTGGTGCACAACAACAATTTTAAACACTTTGTTCCAATTCTTATGCTTTTCTCTTTTTCTTCTTGTCATCACAGTGGCTAAGACCTTGATTCTGGTAGGCAGCTGGAAGGACTGATTGTCTCAATCCTTTCAGATATGGAGCTGGGTTAGAATAGATAGGCCTTAGTGAAAATCCAGCCAAGTCTGGCGTGCTTCTTTCTGCAATGTCACCCTCCAGACTGTTGACTTTAAGCACAAAGTCATCCTTCACTTCGGCCATGAAGGGAGATTCAGTTCTGAGATTCAGCATTCCCAAGCTAGTGCCCCATTGTTCAGTTCACACCACTGAAAAATCCAAATAGCTGACAAAAGGCACAAAAATGAACTCAGAGTATGCACCACTCTCAAGTAGGTCTTCGTTTTCTCGGCATCTAATAACTGCAGAATTCATTCTGCCCTTTTGAAGCTCCGGCCACTCTCCAGCATCTTCTGTGCTCCAAAGCCCAGGAAACTACTACCATTGGTCATCCTGGCGGCATATGTGAAAGCCCTTGAGTTTTCCTTCCTCCTTGCTCAGCCTCACGTCTTTGTTGGTTTCTTTCATCAGGCAGTGGACTTCGGCCTCAGCCAAACTTTATCTTCAGCGGCCTTCCAGATTTGATCAGAATTCCCAGTTTGGGAAAAATTAACTAGCAACAGCCAACTCTATACAGAAAAGGTTTTCTTGGTAGTTTTATTTCAACTAGTCATCCTTATTTTGACAGGTGCCCAGTAAGTCCCAAGGCATATTACTTGTCATGTCTATAATTTTTTTCTAGTTCTTGCAATGACACATTAGTTTTTTACCTACTGTGACCTAGTTGGTAACAGAGATTTCTCATAATTTTTTTAAAAAATATTTTAACAGAGGTGAAAATTACATAACATAGAACTAACCATGTTAAAGACTGCAATTCAATGGTATTTAGTATATTTGGAACGTTGTGCAAATACATCTATCAAGTCCCAGATATCTTTATCTCCCCAAAAGTAAACCCCCTATTCCTTGAAGAGTCAGTTCCATTCTCCCCCACGTTGCTTCTCACAACTAGCAATCTGCGTTTTGTCTTTATCAATTTACCTATCCTTGGTATTTCATTTAAAAAGAATTATATAACTGACCTTTTTGGCCTGGCTTTTGTCACTTAGCATAACGCCTTCAAGGTTTATCCATGTTATAACAAGTATTAGAACTTTAATTTTTGAAAGCTGAATCACATTGCATGCATATGATACATTTTGTTTATTTATCTTTTGATGATAAACATTTGGGTTGCTACTATTTTTTGGCTTTTGTAAATTGCGTTGCTGTGGATATTTTTGTACTCAGTATTTGTTTGAATACTTGGTTTTAGTTCTTTTGGATTTATACCTAGGAGCAGAGTTGCTGCGTTGCATCATGAAAATCTTTTGTTTAAATTTTGAAGCACCAACCTATGTTTTGTTTAACTTTTTGGAGGACTCAGTTGATTTAAAGTATTTGTCTAGCCACTTCAATATTTACACTTCCTCAGGGACAATTTCTGTTCATTTGTAATGTGAATGGGCATCACTTTCTTTTTTTTAAATATATTTTACCTTTTATTATTGTTTTAAAGGTGTGAATGTAAAACCTATAATGCACTAACTCTGAAAATCATATGTTTCCTCCTCAGCGTTTTTTCCCCCTGTACCTGTGATGTAGCTGTTTGTTTAGTGACTTTCATATAAGGTTTTAAAAGACTATTACTTGTCATATGTAGTCTCTGATGCCTTTTTTAAATTGTGATCAGCTAGTATTTGGATAAAGAATTCTTGAGTGTCTGGGGGGGGGGGATAATAAATAAATCCAGACACTCTAACTTTGCAGATTGGGACACCTCACTGCTTAGCCAGACTATGTTCAAGTCTGTCCCAGAATTTACTTCCTGTTTTCACTTAGCCTAAAAATCAGCCATAGATGAAAATCCAAAGGTCTTTTCCATGCATTGTTGTTGTTGCTGTTTAGCATGAATTCTTTCCTGGATTATGTATGCTTTTTTTTAAGTTCCTAGTATTCACAGATGTTGTATAATGCCCCAATTCTCCAAATAATCTATTTTTTCCAAGTTTTCCCTCCCAGCTTTTCATCATATTGATTGTTTGCCTCGGTTGTAATCTTTGCCCCAGGCAGCAGCAGCCTATTTCGTCTTTCACAGTTTTTGAAGAATTCCCTGTGCCTAGCTACTTTTCTACCCAGAGAGACTTAAAAGAGATGAAATAAATGCAAATCCTTGCTTCAGTTCTTCAGGCAGCCCCCAGACTGGTCAAAGCCAACAGATTCAGTTCTTAGAGAGCAAGGTCTGCTCTCTCTCTGGAACCGAAGACCCAAGTCTCATGCAGGGAAGCATGTGCCGCTGTCCTCAAATTGCTGCCAAACTGGGAGCAGGATGGGGACAGAAGTAAGTAGTTGTGCTGCAAAGCTTTCCTAAGATTTTTAAGCCAACTAATTCCTGAGTCAGTGCTTGCTTGGTTGCTATCAACTTTGACTTTTTTCCAGAGTTCTCACAAAGTTGATTCCAAATAGTTTTTCTAACTTTTTTTTTTTTTTTTTTTTTGGTGGGGGGCACATTCTGTGGAGGGACAAGCTCTCAAAGTACTAACTATCATTTTTCATTGATGTCACTAAACTCCCCTTACTTTTCTTTTCATCACAAGTTAAAAGCCTTTATGCTGGAGGGTTCTCATTAACCTCTTTTGAAACACTGCCCATAGCTGACTTGCAATGTCAGAGCAGTAACCTTTTAGCTCTCTTTTCATCTTTTAAGCATCCTTTTACAAATTGGAAGCAGTAAATTTATCTCCTCTCAGTTACTTTTGAATACACAGATTTTGTACACTGGAGCAAATGACATAGACTTAAAAATGATATGGAGATTGTATATATGGAAATTCATACACACATACACACACCATGCACACACATACACATGTACACATACACAGAAACAAAATATGCAACTGGCGACAGCAAAGAGAGATAGAATATGCTGAGTTACCAACTACGTTTGGATTTTTTCCTAATAAGGTGCTATTCTTAGTTGTTCTATTTATTGTTTGAAACTTGAGAAAACTGGGACATGAGAAGATTTAATTTATAGCATCTTTGGCGAATCCATCCAAATCTATTTAGTTTCAGATTTCTTGAAGAAACTTTGACTGTTGAAACTGTAGTCCTCAAAGAAGGAAGCCCGGAGGCACTCCTTCCTTTCCTCATGGGGGAATGACTGAGTTCATTCTGCAGAATCTAGGAAAAACACAGACTTGAAGATGCAAAATTTTGTATCTTAAATTAGGTGGAATATTGCCAAATATGGGAGAACATTTCACATTGACTTAGATATTTCTCTGACACTTTAACAAAGAGAGGGAACATATATTTAATATGGAATATAGCTCAATGTATTATCTGGCCTTTGCTAGCATGCAGGGATTCTGTAAGTGTTCTTTCTTGATATATGTCTCCACTCTGAGAGGTTAGATTGTTCAATGTGACTAAGCACACTGTAAGTTAAAAAATTCAAAGAAAACTCCTGATGATCTCAATATACTACACCAAATAATGTTCATTCAGTTCCAACATAATGACATCTGCCTACCAACTCTTGTTTATTCACCTTTTTTAGGAAAAGACAATGCAATAATGTCTGTAATTAGTTTAGGAGCTTTGCTGTATGACATGTAAATACAAACCTAAAATTTTAACAAAAATCATGAATGGTCATTGCAAGTTCAGTATTAAAAAGGTTGCAGTTACTTTTTATCATTTAATAGTAGAGTATGGAAAATTAATTTCTTCAGTTGTATCAGTTTCTAGGTTGCTCTGTGGTCACTGTAATTCAAATATACAGTATTGAATAGAAATTCACTTTCACCTGAGTTTAGTGGCGGTGAAATAAATTTTTTCTAACTCTACCCAAGCAAAGCCAGCAATTCATAAGCTTAGTTTTACTTCTAATAATAATCAAATTAGAAATTTGCTTTTCCAATATTTGATACAATTTACAAGTGAAGCTGTCTGGCTGGTCTTCTGTTTTTATTGTCTTTTCTCCGGCTGGAGTCACTTATGTTTTGGATGAGATTTTAATTCCAAATTAACTTTATTTTACCAATATGTTTATTCAGAGTTTTAATTTCTTCTTGAACGAGCTTTGGTCATTTCTATCTTCCTTAGACTTTGGGTTGATTAGACTTCGTATTTGGTTGCAAGCCAATAAAAGCTTAATGCTGCTTCATTAGAGCCCCACTCAGGTATAGCCCTGATAGTTAGAGAGAAGAAATTATCCCAATGAGCAAAGCTTCGGCCATTCACTTTGTGTGGAAAGAAACAGACCAATAAAAGAATAGGTGCAGACTCAAGGGCAGTTGCAGATGTCTTAGCAGGTTTGTCAAGAGCCTGGAAATAAAACAACCAACCAACAAACATAAAACAAAATGAGATCATGAGATCAGGAACAAAGATGTCTGGGGAATGTGTATGTCAAAGGATCTATGGAAATGGGTATACTATATGATATTTGTAGTGTATAGTGATGTCCAACAAAAAGCATGCAATACAGACAATTCACTAAACAACCACATAGAAAAACATCAGGCAGATATCAGACATCTGACATCAAACAACCTCTGTCATGGACCATACTAGTGCTGGAATAATGGGAGCATAAATGGAACAGCCAAGGTGGGAGAGACGGAGGCTATGAATGGAGTACCAATTACATAGCCTCCAATGAACAAAGGTCGACCTAGTTACTACCACTAGCACAAAAGTCCTGTACTGAACCTCTGATATGGCACCATGCATGAAGAGATCACATGGCATCTTGATGGCAAGTAATTAAAATAGAGTCCTCCCACACTAGAAAAGAAAACAATTCTTCCCGACGAGAATCAAAACTCATTCCAGGTATACCTTCTGCTGGCAGAACCTGTTCTGCAGTATTATTTGAGAATCTATAAACTGACATGGGGTTAGCATTGCCTCAAATCCTGCTTTAGAGCGAAGCAGTGTATCAGTGGCACTTTATCAAGGAATCCACTGACCCTGTTGTACACATTTGTACACATGCGTACACACATCACCAGATACTGCTGGCCAAAGGGAACAATGTAAATTTACCAGCCTACGGAAAGTGCAATTAATGTGCCGCTTAGAGATAATACCTTACTAGGGTAGAGTGCTAGCCTCCAGGATGCAATTATTCTTTATACCACCAACCCTCATATGGCACTGTCGCCGGTCAAAAGTAAAAAAAAAAAAAAAATGGCTTTGAGAACTGAGGTTTAGGAGAAAAATTGAACCTGTTTCCTCTTACTTTTGATGATCAAGTTATAGGACTTTAGCTTATTTCTCCTTTTTAGCTTTAGCAATCTCAGTTTCCTGAGTGAGAGGACTTTTACCAGGGTATGCAGCAAGAGACTTTTTAAACTTTAAATTAAGAATCAGTTAAATGTGCCATTATTTCTGTTGGTGTAACTGATCTTGATGACCAGAGGAGGCAGGATGTCATTATGCAGCAAGGACAGAAAACAATATGCTTGATACCGTGTGATCTTCTGGGGTGTCCCTTGGTATATCCTTACCCAAGTCAGATGTTAATACGTAAGTACAGAAGGCAGAAGGGCATGATGACCAGGAGCTGAGATCCCACTGGGAAGAACTTCTGGGTCATCACACCAGGTAAATACCTAAGACAGTGAAGATACTTGTTAAAAGTGAACTAAATCTAGAACTGGTCAAAAGAGGAGACAATTGATTTCAGGTGATTTCAGGTGACAATTTCGGTGAGCACAACCTACTGCGATGAGGTCAAACTCTATCCCACTAAATTTCCTGTTGCAAGTTATTCCAGGAATTGTGAATGACATGAATTATAGAGGAAGAGTTTCCATAATTTATTATGTAAAGTACGTGGAGCTGGAAAGAACAAAAGGTGAATTGGAATGACTGCCCTGAGGTGTTAGCAAAACTTGCCCATCAGCTCTGAAGTTCCTACTTACTTAGCCATTGAATGTTTTGGTAACTGGCATCTTCCTACTGTGCTCCACTTTATGAATTGTTCTCAAAGAAAGTTGCATTACCCAAGGAAACACTCTCTTCATGGAGCATTCAACATCAAAGACAGGTTGGAGTGATGATGTAAATGCCTGATCCTCTTCCACAAAGCCAGAATATTCTGAAGGGCCATCACAGAAGAGCTGTTCATGGGATTGGCCCAGACCCCCACTGAGACTGCAGCAAAGTTCATATCCTCCCTCTGCCCCATCCTAATTTCTCCATGCCTCTATAGGTGTTATTACTGAGGATGATCCTCAGTAAAATCCTTACATGCAAACTTCTGTCTCCAAGTTTGTTTCCTGGGAAATTCTTTGTAATATATGAAAAACATGAGTTTTTATCCAGAAAACAAAACAACCAAAACATTACCTGTTCTAACTAAACAATCACAACTGCCTGTTGTCTCTGCTCGTGCACCAGCTAAGGCATCAGTGTACAGACTATAATAATAAACTCAGATATCATAATATGATAGCCTGTGGGGTTAATCACTCCAAAGTAAGAGATTCATTGTACATGGGATTCTGCTATCATTATTCTTGCCATAACATAACTCAGTGATGGTGTTGGTCACGTGAAGTACATTTTCAATGCTGCTATCAGAAAAAAATATAAAAAAGTCACATTTTAGTGGTTTCTTCCTTGTGAAGATGTGGTACCCACATTTTTTAAGGAAATCTCAGAGGCAAAAATTGTGGAAATACTTTAAGAAACAAATCCTCAGGAATATGAATTACCAAAAATATTTAAATAAAATAATAATGAAAGCAAATATGCTTTTATTTCTTCATCATATTAAACAGCAACTTGATGTCTTAGTACGAGCACTGGGCTTCTCCAGTTGTCTAACCTTTCAAGTGAAACATTTCAACAAAACTGAGGAAAAATACATCAAAAGTATTTAGTTTATTTTCTTAATAAGAATAGTTGTCACAGTGAATTTTTCTGGGATTGTTGTAGTAAAAAAGTAAATAAAAATTGTAAACTTTATAAAATTGGAGATAATTTTATCTTCCTTTTGGTCTTTCTTAATTAGACATAAAGTTCCAAAAATCACTTGCCAACTGTGCCATCCTACTATTGCTTTTCTTAAATGGAAAATTGTCAGATTGTGCTTTATTTTTTAAAAACGCAATATCAACAATATACTTGCTGAATTCATAAATATTGGAACCCAAAACATTTAGATTTGCTAGAGGAAACGCAACCCCAGTTATACTGGTGAGAAAAAAAAATAACCTTGAGATAATTAGGGATGGATTATTGAGGTTTGAGATAATTAGGCTGGAACTGGCAATACCAGAGACCGTGCCTGAACTTTCAAGTCCCTTGGTGGCAGAGCACAGATTGGACCACTGCTGGCCAGAATCCAGGAGGTCAGAATTAGCCAGCTGTATCTTTAGCCAGCAGTATTGAGTGGCACTCCTTTTCCTCAAGCTCAAAGGACAACAAGAGGTTAGGAAGTCATCTTTTCAACTGAAATACATGCGAAAATTTTCCCAGTAGACTTTGCCTTTCTCTAGATGTTAATCCTTAGGGCAGGCAGATGGTGATTCTGTTAAATAACTTGCAGTAGGGAATCCATTCTTTGGAGAAAAATATCACAAACTAAAATCTTGGAGACAAAGAATAGAACTCAGTCTTGGTTACCACTATTTTAAATAATGCATAACCTAGACATGTTTTGTGTCAAAACATTTTATAAAATAAGATCATACATCATCAATGAGTCTAAATGGAGAGCTGGCTGACAGCCCTGGGTTGGGGTGGCTTGGGGAGTAAAGGGATTGAGCAAAAAAGAAAAAAAAGAGAGAAAGAATTCAGGGACATGGACAGCAGTGTGGTGAATGTGGGGGTGTGGGTGGGGAAGGAGTGCGTGGAGGTGGAAGAGGCTATACGGGGGATACATGGTGATGGAACAATTAAATTAAAAAATAAAGTAAATGAAATAAAACCCCATAAATTATGTGGTCCTATTGAAAATGATTTAGAAGCACTGTTTCTGAGGATTGTGGTAATTAAATAGAAATAACTAAATTAGCAGGTGGTATTGAAATATATTTCCTTTCAAGTAGGTATCCTGAGATGGTCAAGAAAACCCCCTGTGTTTATTTAATAATTATTGAAACACTTAATGCATCATTAAAATACTAACAAAAGGTTCTTAAATATCTCTGAAATAGTGAAAGAGTTGGTTTGGCAAGAGGAAGATGTTAAACTGTAAAGCGATATTGTGTTTGCAACCAAGGCTGCAGCTGATCGCATGGATTCTAGAGTATGGACGTTCCTTCAGAGTCATTCTGTGTTGAGGCAAATGTGCTGAGCTTCTGTGACTTCCCATCCTTCAGTCACTGGATATAGGTGGTTGCCCCGGATCAGGCAAAAGTTGGGCAGGGCAGTTCTCTTGAGCCAAGGGAATTTCCTGGAGAAGACTTCATCTTTGAGTTGTCAGCTACCAATATTACTAAAATACAGTTCTAGTAATTTATCTTTATGCAAACCCAGAATCTACCTTACCAACCTTGATATTATCTAAAATGCAAAATAAAGGTTTACATGCCATTTACTTTTAGACATGCATCATAAAAAACTGGGGGCAACCCTCAGGTATTTCACAATTAAAAAAATTACTGTTTGATCTTTTTAAATTTGCTATGGAGAACTTGTTCGATATAACAGGTAAGGACAAAATTATTGCCCTTTCTCTTTATATATTTTCTTAAATACTAAAGTCAATTTTCTGTTATCTTAGGAGAATATAATATTTTAGCTACTTATTTGTTTGTAATATACAGATGTATCGACTTTCTGACAACTCTATAATCTCTAGAGTTCATGAAGGATAAAGTCTAGAGAATTAGATAAGAAAATTTCATGAATAATTTAAGTGTATGGGTTTTAATAATATTAGTAATAATATTAGTAGTAAACAAGATACTTATTTGGAAGATGTTTTGTTAAAATGGACAGGAAAGAGAAAGAAAAAAACAAATACTACATTTGAAATTTCTGGCTTGGATGCCTGGATATGTTGTGATTTTTTAAAAACTGAAACATGCTGGGAGAAAAGAAAAGGACTTGTTTGGACATGTGAGATGGAAGAGTGTAACAGGCTCTTTCAAATACAAACCAGGCTACATGACAAGCTGTAAGTCAGTATTAGAAATATATGCTGAAGTGTGATAATGGAGTCCATGAGGGCAAATAGTCAACAGTAGGAAAATACACTATGAAGACTGTATTCCAGAGGCCTCGTGGACATTTCAAAACTGGTAAAGGGAAAACAAAAAAATAAGAACAATAAAAAACCTACAAAAACTACACATGCGAAGAAACAGCAAAGAAAATGGGGCCTATATATGATCGAGGAAGTATCATTACATTAGAAAAAAATAGGTTTGTGGAAACCAAGAGTATATTAATTAGAGTTTATCAAGAGTATCAAATAATATAGTGAAATCTAGTGTAAATCTTAATTGAAAAAAAACACTTAAATGTTCAGATTGCAAAGATAGTCATTCCAAATACGCAGTTTCATCCGCAAAGTGGTTCTCCTGATTGATGGAGGAGGCTGAAATGAAAATGTCCTATGAGATCGGCAGGATTTTAAAAGCACCCCCACCAAAGTTTTCAGCATCATCCCTGGAATGTTAAAATAATGAATATCATTCTCATGAATATGTTACTTTACATCACTTCAGGGATGTGGCAAATGTAATTAAATGCATAATCAGTTGACCTTTCTATTGGAGTAATTGCCCTTGGCCTAATGTAATCACATGAGGTTTTTAACAGCCAAGTGTTTTCCTCTGCCCATACAGAAGAGGAATTGATAAGGACTGGATGTGTGAGACTGAACACACAGTTGCTGGCTTCGAGGACTATATGGCTGATGTGAGAAGGAATACTGGAGGGCTCCTATAGGAGCAGTACCTGGCTGACCTCCGACAAGGAAGGTAGAACCTTAGCCTTTACAGCTGCACAGAACTGGATTCTGCCATCAACCTGAATGAGCTCGGAAGTGAAGTTTATGTTAGAGCTTCCTGATAAAAGTTTAGCCTGGTTAGCAAGCACCTTGATTTAGGCTTGGGGATACCCTGAACATAGAAGCCCATTGAACTCACCCATACATTAGACAACAGAACTGTGAACTAATAAGTGGGTGCTGTTTGAAGCCACCAAATTTGTGGTAATTTCTTTTGTAGCAATAAAATAACTAATACACCCTGCTTAAAGAATAAAAGTATCCCAAATTTGTCGAGCATCCCAACAAACACAAACATGATTTCTCTAGAAGTAGATGTTACTAGTGACTCTCAGCCATGAGTAATGAACTTGTTCCTGATGAGACCTACTTATGGGATCACTAAAGTCAGCACGAGTCTAATTTAGAGATGGGATGTATATATCACATTCAAAACTACTGCTTTGGATGAGCATTTGTATTTATGTATGGTTATACACATTGACATTCAAAGCCTAAATTTTCATTTATTTCTCATATTCAAGATTAGTATAAATCCTCCTGGAACTTAATATGCATTTACTTCCATTATATTTTATACTAATTTATTTAAGCAGAATTCTGAAACTGGATTCAAATTCCACTTTCAACAGTATTAACTATACACAGTTAAAGTCAGAATTTGTTATCCTCATTGTCTTTTAATTTGTTTATACTAAATGAGGATGATGCAAAGAATTGTTGATCCAAATAAAGGGGCCAATGTGATATTATTTATTTTAGCATCTGCCACTTGAAGTATTTAAAATTATTAGTGGAATCTGAATATTGTGAAAAACAAAGGTGTCAATTTAGTCTTTTCTGAGTCCTACGTAGCATTTGTAAGCCCTTGTTGTAAATGTAAGTTCAAGGATTTTTTGAAAGCTTTTTTCCTCAACATGTTTGACAAATATAATGTTCTCATAAAACGTTTATATAAGTGAAAATAGTCTAGCATATGAAAATGTAAAAATCTTTAAGAGGCATCACTTGATAATTTTTATGTATTTTAAAATATTAGTTATTTGAAATTTTGGTACACTAAAATGACTTGACAACTAAATATACTCAGATTGTGTCTAAGGAAAAAAGCCACAAATGACTTTTTTGACAAATTGTTGAAATTTGAATATGGACTAAAGACTTGATAATAGTATTTCATGTTGCATATCCTGAGTTTGAAATTATAATGTAGATATGTAAGGGGATAATCTTGTTCTTAGGCTGAACATACTCTAATATTTTAGGGGTAAAGGGATATGATACCTCCAAATTGCCCTCAAATGTTTTAAGATAAAAAAGTTGCACACTGTAACACTTATACATATAAATAGATACATATATATATAAAGAGACCAAAAAGAAGCAGAAAGTGGATGATAAAGTGAAACTAAACATAAACAATTTAGGTGAAGACTCTCTGGAAGATTTTTTTTTAATTATTTATTTAAAATGATTTTTTATGATTATGCTAATTGAGTTGTCCCAATTTTTTCCCTGTTGCTCCCTTCCACCCAGCACTCCCCACTCCCTCAGGAAATCCCACACATTGTTCATGTCCATGAGTCATGCATATAAATACTTTGGCTACTCCATTTCTTATATTGTACTTTACATCACCATATCCACTCTGTAACTACCTATTTGTACTTCTGAATCCCCTCACCTCTTCACCCATTCCCACACATTCTCTCCCATCCTTTGCTTAGTTTGTTATATTCAATTGTTTATAGATATGTATTTATTGCTATTTTGTTCAGTTGTTCAGTTTGAATTTTCTTTTTCTTAAATAAGCCCTTTAGTATTTTATATGATAATGGTATGGTGATGATGAATTCCTTTAGTTTTTTTTGTTTGTTTTTTTTTTTTTTTTTTTTTTCCTTTCTGGGAAGCTCTTTATCTGCCCTTCAATTCTAAATATCTTTGCTGGGTAGAGCAAACTTGGCTATAGATCCCTGCTTTTCAGAACTTTGAATATTTCTTGCTAATCTCTTCTAGCCTGCAAAGTTTCTTTTGAGATATAAGGTGACAGTCTTATGGAAACTCCCCTGTAGGTAACTAACTGCTTTTCTCTTGTTGCTTTTAAGATTCTCTCTCTTTGTCTTTAACATTGGGCATTTTAATTATGATGTGACTTGGAGCAGGCCTCTTTGCATCCATCTTGTTTGGGACTCTCTGTGCTTCTTAGATTTGCATGTCTATTTCCTTCACCAAATTAAGGAAGTTTTCTTTTATTATTTTTTTCAAATAGATTTCCAATCTCTTTCTCATTTCCTTCTCCTTTTGGCAACCTTATGAGGTGAATATTAGAAGGCCTGACATTGACCACGAGCATGCCTACACTATCGTTGTGTTTTGGGATTCCCTTTTCTTCCTGTTGTTCTGATTGGTTGTTATTTTGTTTCCTTATGTTCCAAATTATTAATTTGATTCTCAGCTTCATTCATTGTACTGTTTCCCCGTGAATTGTTCTTTATTTCAATTCATGTATCCTTCATTTCTAACTGAATCTTCCTTATGCTGTTGAGGTCCTCACTAAATTCCTTGAGCATCCTTATTACCAGTGTTTTGAACTCTGCATCTGATAGATTGCTTATCCCCATTTTGTTTAGTTATTTTTCTGGAGTTTTGATCTGTTCTTTCATTTGGGTCATGTTTCTTTGTTGCCTAATTTCCAACATCCCTGTTTATTTCTATGTATTAAGTAGAGCTACTATGACTCCATGTCTTGTTAGTGTGTCCTAATGTAGTAGGTGTCCTATAGGGTCCGTTGGCACAGCCTCTCCTATCACCCAAGCTGGATGATCCAGGCATGCTTTTCATGTGGGCTGACTACATCCTCCTCTTATAGTTGAAACTTGATTGCTGTTGGCAAGTCAATGGGAGGTATTTACTCAGGCCAGTGAGCTTCAAAGGCTGTCTGTGACCACTGATGACCAACCACTCTCCTCTGTGGAGGATCATCTGTGCAGGGTAGTAGTACTCTGGTGTAGTCTCTAACAGTCCACTGGGTGTGCAGGCTGTGGGGTGTCCCAGGTGGTGCAAGCCAAGATCTGCTCCCTTCTGTGTTCTGCCAGGGCAACTTTACATGAGCTACAAAGCAATCTGAGATGGTGGCTACTTGTGCTGGGCTTGGAGATTCCTAGGCAAAGCTAAGTTGTGAATCTAGGCTGGCTGCTGCTAGTGCCGAGCCTGGGACCATTAGCAAGAGGCTCGGGGCCTAGAGTCTTACTGAGGCCAGCTGTTGTTTGTTTGATAAGATTTACGAAGCCATGAAGCATAATCCAACACCAGCCATTCATATGAAAAAGTCATGGTTAACAGTTTGGATGATCTGTAAGTTTGGGGGAGTCTCAGGTGATCTCTAGAGCAGGGCAAACAGTGTTAGCCAGATTGATGGAATTCCAAATATGGTACCTACCTGCCAGCTCTGTGCCTCTATAGGGAAAGGGCCCAGAAAAGAGAACATGGCCACTGCCTATTTTTCTTTCTGGTGGAAAGCTGTACCCTGGCTCTCACCTTGATGCCAGACCCTTCAGTTCTTCCTTGTATGACACCACTACCTTTCAAACTGCTAACCCAATGCTGGGGCTCAGATAGAGTAAGTTTGTGTAACTACATGTGTGTGTTTTCAAGGGGAACTGCTTGGGACTCCAGAAGTTTCTTCCATTGACTCAATCCCTACTGGTTTTTGCAGCTACAATATATGGAGACTTATCTTTCTGAAACTGTACCCTTGGGCTGGGGGCCTGGTGAGGGGCTGGGACTACTCACTCCTGAGATATTCTTCTTAAAATGTTATCGACAACACATGGGTGTGGGTCCAGCTCATTGTGCCTCTCCGCTCCTCTTATCAGCCCGGATGGATGTGGTTTCTTTAATTCCATGCTTATTACACATCTATTCAACTCTATTTCTGACACTTTTGAATGATGGTTGTATATAGTTTAATTTTAATGTTGATGTGGTTGTGTGAGGAGATAAGCCATGTTTACATTTGCCACCATCTTGATCAAATCTAAAAGAGTCTTGTCCAGGAGGTCCTCAAATAAAATGCTGATAAGACAAAAAATTTGTTTCCTACTCAAGACCACTGTCTATGTGGAATTGGCATATTCTCCATACATCTGTGTGGGGTTTTTAGGTATTCTTGTTTGTTTTTAAGACAGCGTCCAAATATGTGCACATTTAATTGGTGTGTCTAAATTGTCCCAGTTTGAATGAGTATAAATGTGGATATAAGTGACCCTCCAATGGAAGATGTTTTGTCAAAGTTGGGTTTCTGCCTTGTGCCCTGAGCTGCCAAGAGAGGCTCTAGCCACCTGAAACCCTGAACTGAAATAAGCATGTTGGAAAAGAAATGGCCTACTTGTTTTTATTAATCTTTCTTAAGTGTATGTATATACCTCACATATATCCATGTTTCATATTAGAACTTTTTTGGATGTTGTTTTCATGACCAAAATATCATATAGGAACTCAACTCTTATTTGTTCTCAACTCAAAGTTTTCTGTGGTATATGTATTTCCAAGACATATAAATTAGAGCTGTCTAATGTCAAATATTATAAAGTTTCTAGGATGCAAGAGTTGAGAGAGAGGAAGAACTACCTGCAAATAGGAATTATTTTCCTTTTAAAAACATTTCATCTAACAATTGGATTACACCAGCAATCATAAATAGAAGTAGTGCATTAAACATCTCTTTGGCCATTGGACATCAGTGTGATGTCTTCAGTTTGTATTGTGATAGCCATTTGAAACTAGTTTTGGACATTAGACACTGGACACAAGTACTTGGTGTTTTCATTCAGCACTTTGTATGAAAAATATAGTATTCAAACTGTAAATGATAGTTTTTTATTATTTCTTTTATAAGGCTGTTGAGATCTAATTTCACCACATGCTTTCATCAAGAAAGTAGAAATTTAAAAAGTATATGGCTGCATGGAGATGAACCTCTGCTTTCTTTGTACTCTTTTTTTTCCTTTACATATTTATTTGTCTATTTTATACTACATTGATTGCATGGAGTTTTATAGGCTTTCTAACATCCATTTTATTAAAAAAAAAAGACAGTGTAACAGAAATAAAGGCTATCACTAATTATCTGAATGCATACGAAGAAGTCAATTTCCCACAGTTCATCAACAGTGCCACTTTTTGAATGGGATGTATGTCCTTGTAAGACCACACAGCCACCTCCTTTGTATAAACATCAAGTTGCCTTAAGTCTTGCTTTGGTATCCACAATACCTGTATTATGTAGTGTGTATTCCCAAGAAATGTACATACAGTGCACACATAGCTATTTCATCATATCATTGTAAGACAGAGGGTGCCCTGGACTGCAGAAATTAGAGTATGAATAATAAAACATAATCTACAGACAAATAGAATACCACAATGTAATCATTTCTTATAATCTTTGCATATTTCTTTGAATCTGTAATCAAATACGTTTCTCATTACTCATCTACTTCTAGCTGGAAACTACATCCTTTTCTTATGTCAAATGCAAGATAAATTTAAATTTCATCATCTTCCCAATAGAAAGGAAATCGTAGGTGTATAAAAACACTGTTTCATGCTTCCGATATCTGCCTAGTGAAACTACAAGAGGACAAATCAGAAAGGGTTTCATTTCTCCAAAACTAATGGAAGAATCACTTGACCCTAAAAGGAGGCTTAATGTAATCATTAGTAGGTATGGCTCTTACTGCTTTTGTGTGTAGAGCACCAGTATGAAGCAAAATATTAACCCCGTTTTCTGTTTCAATAAGCTGGTTATGAAACTCCCATGCTTCATGACACATTGGTGCTCCCTGTTGAGAACATTGACTTGGCATTGGTTCACTAGAGGTCACTCAATTAGTTACGGAATCTGGTAGTAGCTTCAAGTTCAGTTCTTTCAACTCTGGGACTTCACAATTTTGTGAAAGTATAAAATTACTTTAATACTTCATAAATTGGATTACTTAAATGTAATTATGCACATTTGTCTCAAAATTAAACAATTTAGTGTATCTATCACATCATTACTGCCCTTTAATGCATGATTTTTCTGTCATATACCACAACAATGGAACAAAAGTGTGCTCTATTTTCTGTTTTAAGATTTTTAAAGACTATTAAAATTCTATTTTTTAGAACAAGATTAATGACTTTAGCAGTATCCTTTTTTCCTCCTTGAAGAAATAACGTGACTCCTCGGAGTCACGTTATTGCTCTCTATCTTAAATTATAAGCACTTTAGTAGAATATAGTACCATTTCGAGAAAGCTGCTGTCATTTTACTCTGCATATTTTGGTTGCATAAATGATAACTTTAATGATGCAGCTTTTCCTTTGTAAAATTATTTTTTATGGTGGATGAACTGGTCATTAATTTTACTGTAAGGACAAAATTGGTACATTTTAATGTATTTTCAACTAATCTATTTGTATGAGTGTAACAGCTGGCAGCTCCTGAAAGAAGACGGGATAGTAAAAACCCTACCTCAGTTCCATAATTTCTTTGATTTCTCTTCCCTATCACATAAAATCCAGCTTTAAAGTTTTATTTCTTTGTTATGCCAGGATCGTAGTTATTTTGTACACAAATACATCCATGACATGGCCTGTGATGGTTACACTGGTGCTGCAATTACAACAGATTGCACAATAGTGTGTTAATGCTCTATTACTTTTCCATGCAAATAGCTAAAATGAAGAGCCTGGGACTCCATCACGCTAGCCATACATCTCCAATTTAATCTGCTCTTTTTAAAAGTCTGCTCATCTACATTTTTACTGCAAATATTTCCCATTTTCTTTTATTTCCCTATCTCAGTTTCAATTGAATATTTCTGAGGCCACTGGTTTGTGAGTATATGAAAAGAAAAACCACAATACTATTTTTTCAGCCAGAAAAAAAGGTAAAAATACTCTAGAGTTTTCTGCAAAGTCTACAAATGTTATTTAAATCAAACCTTTAATATATATCCGAGCTAAATTTAAAAAATAGTAAATACAGGAACAGACATCTAATAGAAACAAAATAATTAAATGTAATATCTTCCAAAGAAAGTATTTTATGAATAAAGAAATTGAATTGCAAGTTTCAAGAAATTTACTATTCGAATACCATCTTCTTTTCTTTTGTGTCTTTCTTTTATAAGTAAAGTGAACGGGAAACAAGTTATTACTTAATAATTTATTTACACAATTTGAAAACACTGCTCTCTTTATAAGTTTAATATTGATTTAGATACCTTTCTATATGTTGAAAAGCATATAATCAAAAGAGTTCATATTCATGTTGTTAAAAAACATCCATATTGTCATCAGAAATATCTACCAAAGAATTCCAAGATACACATTCACTGATAATTTAATAATGCTGAGTACTTAGGTTTCTGAACTCAATGGATCATATCAAATTGCATTGATGAAGAGTATTTCTGAGCAAAACTATAATACCAAAGAAACAATTATTCTTCTTCAAGGATGAAGAAAAAATATTTGATTTTGTTGGTAGAATAAAACTTATGTGTATTTATTTAAGTAAAGTTCTTGATAATGTAAAAGGATTCGTGAGAAATAGAAAGTGGGAATTTGAAACCTAGTGATGAAACCTACTTGTCTTTCTCTCCTGGCCCTTTGTACCTTCTTATTATTTGATCCCAGTCTCCCTGAGCTATAGGTGGCTGAAAATAAATTGATGTTGCTAAGAAGTATCACAACACTGCAAAACATAGAGTCCCCTGTAAATCATAGAGTCCAAACTGAAATTGACTCTACCACCAAAACAAAGTGGGGAACACAACATTCACCACCACAACGAAGTATATATTAATCCAGAAATCAGGTCCGTCTTGGCAGATGTCACACAGACACAGAATACACAGATAGAAGAAAGAAAAGACATTACCCCTCTCACAGCACAGTGTAAACACACACAACTGGATGCCTGGAATACGAGAGAAAACACATGGAATGGATGCACATAAAGACTTTATTTCATTATGCTATCTCTAAATTATTACTGATATCTTACCAGCTCATTTGCAAAATGTAGTTATTTACAAGAACTTATTCATTATTCACAAATTTTATATGCATATGTCTAAACTGACTATTTAGGAGAAAAGGTGTCTTTAATATTTTTTTCCTTTTCTAAAAAATTCCAGAATGCTCTCATTAGGGTATCCAGGTAAGAAGACAGGTTTTACACACCTCACCCCAGTTCTCCACACGCTTTACCTCATATTCATAAGAACTCCCAGAAAGAAATAATGTAAACTTAAAGAGCCAATACAAGGACATGCCTAATGCTAGAATCCAAATCAGGTGCTAAGAGAGGCTACTTCTTTCCTCAACAAATGAGTGGATTGGAATTATACCAGTAGCACAAGAAAGCCCTAAAAATCCCCCCTGGACAAATGTTTATAGCAAGTAGGAACTGGGCACTATAGGGGATGGAATACTTAGTTACTGATACTAACTGTATTGATTGGGTAGAGACAAAAGTGCTAGCTCTGATTCTAGCTACAGACGGGACTTTCTCTTCAATCCCTTTAGATATCTGATTTCCAATAGGATGTCCAATATATTTATTTTTGCTATTTTGAGTCATCATTTTCTTTTAAAAAGCATCCTCAAGTACCACCATACTGTTATAAACCATTTATGAAGAGTTTTTGCTTTCACCAACACTTGTTCAAAGTTCTTGCTGCTTCTATCCACTCTTTAGTTCCAAAGCCAGCCTTACTTGTGCAGTTGTTATTACAGCGGTATGACGGTCTCGGTCCTAAAACGTGCCATATTTAATTACTGTTGCATAAAAATTACTCCAACATTTAGCAGATTAGCAAATAAATCCTGATTTCCCCCACTTCCTGTGGGTCAGAAATTCAGGAGTAGCTTAGCAAGATGATTCTGACTTAGGATCTCATGAAGTTGTAGCCAATATGTCTACCAGCGCTGCAGTGTCTGAAGGCTTGGCTGCATTCAAAGAAACGGCTTCCAGGATGACTCATGCACATCTCTGTTAGCTGGAGGCCGAAGTTCTTTGTTGACTGTTTGCTGAAGGCCTCTATTTCTCAGCTCCTGGACTTCCCCATGGGGCTACTTTGGGGTTCTCATAAAATGGCATCAACTGCCTTTTGTCAGAGGGAGTTCTCTGGAGAGGGGACAGAGGAGAGAGAGAGACAGAGAGATAGTGAGAGAGAATAAATATAATGGCATTGGCCTGGCTCAGAGATGACATGTCATCATTTGTGTTCTGTTGATCAGACTGACCAGATACAATATATAAGGGAAACTAAATAAAGGCATGAATACGAAATGTGGGAATTACATGGAATATCATGGAAGCTTATTACCACAAACTCCTTGATGTTTTTTCCCCAGGAAAAGGTGTTAACCCTCATGGATTCTTACATTTTCTACAACACAATGAAAACTGTCAAATGCATGGTTTCTGTATATGTTGTAGGGTTAGCTAATGTATTATTACAAAGTCTGTATTTTCTTCTGTTGTTAAGTGTCATTAAGTCCCTTCTCCTTAATTCTTTCCTGACCAACAAAATAATTCTTGGAGAGGAGGTGGTCTTCTTAACATATACTCATATGAACAAAATTCTGGGATCTTAATGTATTCAGTCACTGGTTGTTACCTAGGTACTAGCTGAGTGCATCCGATTCTTCTTGACTTCAAATAGTCCTTAGAAAACAGGAAGATTTGTTATTGTTGTTCAGTCGTTGGGTCTTATTTACCATCATTTCATAGCTCACCCTGTTTTTTACTTTCTCTAAAATATCTCTGGATGCTGTTTACTACTCATCACTTCTACCTACTGCCCTAGTCAAAGCCAATGTCATTTATCACCTGGACTATGCCTGTAGTGATCTGATTTCCCATACCTATATTCTATTCTTCTTCTGGCTGTCAGGGTAATGGTTGGTTGTTACTGTTTTTCTCCGTGTTCTTTTGCATTTTTACATGTTAAATAACATCTCTTCTCTAGTCATTAACCAACAGGCTTTTGTTACGATATTCTCTGATGATTTCCACCTCCCTACAAGATTCCCCACCCCTCCACACACACTCCTCATTTTCCTGCTGTTTTCTTGGAGCTCTCTCTATTTCATCATTTTTCTCCAGCTCTTCCAGCCTTTCTGTTATTTCCCAAAACACAAAAACATCCCTGATCTGGGGTGTTCCTTTGCTGCTGTCCCTGCCTGGAATCACTTCCAGTGAATGGGTCACCCCGTCACTGCATTCGAATCTCTATCCAACGCGACATTAAGAGAGATCGCCCTTTTACCCCTGTTGTTACTGCATCTTCCCTTCTTTCCCTTTCCCTGAATTACTTTTCTTCCTAACTCATTTATTTATCAAACATACTACATATTTTATGATTTAATTATTGTCTCCTTAATAGAAGCTATCCTCCCGTCTTCTGTTCGCTTTTATCTTCTCAGCAGTAAGAATAGTGCCTATAAGGCCCCACTCTCTGCTCAACCTCAAATAAAGCAGCTCAATCATGATTTGCCAACATTAGTGATAATTTCTGCTCGGAGTGAAAGTAGAGTGAAGGAAGAGTCTAAATTCATGGTGAACTTTTCTAATCTATACATGCTAGTTATTTAAAAAGCAAATGCAACCAGATGCCAGAAAAGAACAGAGAACAATATATTATTAGGCATGAATTTCTTTTTTTTTTTTTCCTGCTTTAACATTTTTATTGCTGTTCAGGTACAGTTGTCTGCATTTCCCCCCACCATGCCTCCCACCCCTCCGCTCCCACCTCCCATCCTTGAACCTACCCCCTTTGGCTTTGTCCATGTGTACTTTATACATGTTCCTTAATGGGCCTTCCCATATTTTCCCCCACTATCTTCCTTCACTCTGGTAACTGTCAGTTTGTTCTTTATTTCATTGACATGTGATTTCATTCATATATAATTTAAAATATACATTATATAATATATGGTATTTTTAAAATTATTTTATTGTTGTTCAATTATAGTTGTCTGCATTTTGCCTCCCACCACTACCCCCCACTCCAGCCAAACCCACCTCACTTTCTTGCTTCCCCCTTCCCCCTTTGTTTTGTCCATGTGTCCTTTATAGTAGTTCCTTGGATTTATATTTAAACATGTGTTGTATTATGTAATACATTGTGTAGTTTTGCATCTGTAATAAATCTTATTTCTTAAGGCTCTAAAAACCACCATAAATACTTAAATTCTTGATGGTTATAATTTTGAAGCATAGAAATAAATTGTGTACTATTAAATTTCATCAAAGATCTTCTTTCAAATATTTTTATAGATTTTATTTATTTATTTATTTTTAGAGCGAGAAGAAGGTAGGGTGAAAGAGAGGGAGAGAAACATCAATGTGTGGTTGCCTCTTGTACACCCCCTACTGGAGACCTGACCTGCAGCCCAGCCATATGTCCTGACTAGGAATTGAACCTGAGACCTTTAGGTTTGCAAGCTGGCACTCAATCCACTGAGTCACATCCATCAGGGCTCAAAATATTTTTTGAAAAATTTTGTTACATTCCCCCTCATTTAAGTTGGACTTTTTGCGGTTCATTATTTATTAACTCGAATTGCATTTATGTCACTTGTCCATGTAATATTTGGTCCCTGTGACTACTGAATCTGAAAACTAGATCAAAATGTTCTCTAGGCTGAAATAGACAAGAGAGTTTTGGGAAATATTCACTATTTGTAACTTTATGACTTTGTAGTTTAACTTTTGATTTATGCTCAGTGAGATTCTAAATATTTGAATGGGTTCTCTCTGGACTAAAGTGTGGTCAGTTAAACATTTAAATTCAGTTAAATCTTCATAACAAAGGCATACTTAGACAGACATTTCTGTTATCTCCAGTTCAATGTGTTTCCATTGAAGCAATCTTCATTTCTCAACATTTATTATTTATGAGTCTTAGTTTTCATGGTTCTCTACCCTCATAGAACATGCTTTCATCAAATACAGGAATAAGTCAAAATCATCTCAATCAAAAATGTATGTGGCATATGAGAAACTTACAGTAAATATTTGATGTGACTTTACTCATTTGTTGAATGAGGTATAGCTTCCAACTTTAATAGGCTTGCTATCCAGAGGGGGTATGTGAATTAATATAATAGTTTACACTTAAATGCTTATATAATATTTATGAAAAGAATATAACAATTTTCTAATAGCAATGTCTGCCTGATTTTATCTCACTTTCAAGAACAGATTGTAGTCAGTAGCTAGAGAAAATGCATAATATAATTTGTAAATCTAGCATTTATTTTTTATGTAAACATGAATGGAAGCTATCCCAAGAGGTTCGTTTTGCTCAATAAATTATTCATTTATTAAATAATGTATTATCCAGTGCTTAATAAGTATTAGACACATGGAAAAATGTAGTGCTCTTGTTAGCCTGATTATATTTTCTTTGCTTGGAGTAAGTTGGAATACATGTTAGGAGAAAGCATTGTAGTGCATCTAAAACACTAGATTAACATCATAATTATAACAACAACAATAATAATATGAGGCTGAGATTTTCAAGTCTCTTCAAGGGTCATGAATCAACCAGGCTGCAGTCACTCTCAAATAAGATCCACTCTTTCACAGGAAGCAGCCAAGATTCTGAAAACAGCTGCAAAAATTGTAAGAAAACAATACAGGGACTGTGTGCTTTTGGTTGGCCATGAGAGAGGTTTATTCCACCTGGAGCAGAAGGCAGACAGAAGAATGCTTGGAGGGCAAATTAGACTAAAAGACTCTGTTTACTTGGGAAAATCAATGATCGTGCCTTGCTGTATAAAGCAACAACATTAACAAAAGTTTATTCTAGATAAATAAGTCAGAAATCTTGGTCTGTACAGTTGGGTAGTTGACTAGCCTCGGGCATTAACCCTCATCTCTTTTGTGTTTCCAGCCCCAAAGAGTAGTGCAGAGCTCACTGCCCACACACACTTATCCTGGGGACTGAAGGAGAGCTCAGACCTCAAGCAGTATATTCTGAGCTTTTAACAAGCAGAATCAGTTTATGTTTCTTCATCTTTCCTGCAGTCATGTACTAAAATAATAAGTACCTAAAATGGCAAATAAGCAAGAAAGTAATTTTACAAATAGATGTTTGTGTGTGAAAAAATGCAATATTGGGGAATTTTCTAAGATAGCATTATAGTAAAACACATATATCTCATAAGTTGTGAGTTATGTTGTGGGCTGCATTGTGTCAGCCCACTGCCCCACACTTAGACATTGAAAGCCTATTCCTAGTACCTCAAAATGTGACTGTATTTGGAGAGGTGAATAAGTGAAAATGAGGCCTTCAGGCTGGGTCTTAATCCAGCATGACCAGTGTCTTTATTTAAAGGAGGAAATGTGGGTATGCCAATTATAATTAAAGTAAATTTCATAAGAAAGAGAAAAGAAATTCGGACACACAAAGAGATACCAGGGTTGCATACGCAAAGGCAAGACCAGGTGAGGATACTGTGCAAAGGCAGCCATCTGCAAGCTGAGGAGAGAGTTTGCTGAAGAAACAGTACCTGGGACACACTGATCTTGGATTTCTCACTTCCGGAGGAGAGAGAAAATGAATTTCTGTTGCTTAAGCCAACCAGTCTGTGGTGTTTCTTAGACAGCCCTAATGAACTTCGGTTCTTTGCAGAGGATGTACAAAAGAATCAATACATTTAAAAAACAAACATATGATTACTAAGTAGAATAGACACAGAAAGACCAATAACTAGATTTGGAACAATAAAAATAACAGCAAAGTAGAAATAATTGAATAAATACTAGAGATAAATATTTCAGAAATAAACAAGCACCCATAAAATGTCTAATAAAGGAAAAGAGAGTCTTCACCAAGAAACATTTTAGTGAAACTCAAGACACTCAAAAGAAATCAGAATATTCTGAATGTTCCCAAGAGAAATTTTCATCATTTAGAAGCAAAAATATCAACGCCATTATATGTACCGATAAAAGCTGCAAACAGTGGAATAATATGCGTACATTTCTCAAGCATTTGAGGCACTGAGAAGAAACACAAGGCTGGCCAAGTGAGTAGGCTCAAGGGGGGGAGGCAGTGATGGGTCCAGTGCGGGGCCTGGTGGAGGATAATGGAAAAAACTGTGCTTAAACATCAATGAAAAAATATAAAAATAAAAAATAAAATAAAAATGAAGTAGAAAAATAGGATTGGAACACTCTTAAAGGAAACACAAAATGATAAATAATAACACACTTGATCATAGTAATATTTTATGGGGAAAAAAAGCCCTGAAAAGATGAGGACTAGGAGGAGTGAAAATAATGGGAATATCTACTACATTAGAATTTGATCTGACTTATTTATCCAAGTTGAAATATACAGGGTATGGCAAAGTATATTTACAGTTGTGCATATGAAAAATAATATAATGATAAATAATAATACAGGAAAAATCTTTTGTGTACTATAAACTTACCTCTGCTCCTCCTTGTATATAAGTTTAAATTGTATACAATATTAAATGTTCTAGGCTAAGAAACAGACTATTATTGTCAATTCTCCCTGTGTTTTTTGTATTTTTTTAAATTTTATTTTTATTATTTATTTATTTATCTTTAGAGGGGAAGGGAAGGAGAGAGGGAGAGAAACATCAATGTGCGGTTGCCTCTTGTATGTCCCCTGCCGGGAACTGGCCTGGCAACCCAGGCATGTGCCCTGACTGGGAATCGAACCGCGATCCATTGGTTCGCAGGCCCGCGCTCAATCCACTGAGCTACACCAGCCAGGGCTGTTTTTTGTATTTTTGATGAGAGAGGCAGAGAGAGAGGGAGGATCATTGATTTGCTGTTGCACTTATTTATGCTCTCATTGGTCAACTCTTTTATGTGCCTTGACTGGGGATAGAAACTGCACTTGGTGTGTGGGGAGATGCTCCAAAAAGCTGAACTACTTGGCTAGAGCCCCCATGTTGTTAACATACACTTTTCATGGCATGAGATATTCTGTCCTAGGCCTTTAACATAGAAGAATCCTTATTTGTGTACACCTACCAGGATCCCTGTACAAAAATTTTTAATAGTGCTCTGTATAAATAATAACTAGGAAATATTCAGTGATGTATCAGAAATAGAATAGAATGCAAAAATTCATTATAGTGTTTTTATTCAATGAAGGGTGTATATCAAGAAAATCTACTACAATTTGATATGATAAATGAATTTCAAAAACCTGACATTAAATGAAAAAAATCACAGGATAATATATTCGTATGACTCCAACAAGGAAGACAAACCTAGGCAAAATAAACAAATTTAACCAATGCATTTTTACAGGCATGTAAATTTGTGGTAAGAATATGAAGATTTGCAAGAGAATTGTTGAATAACAGTGATTTTCTATGGGAAAGAGGGTACAGCCAGGGATGTAAATTGGGGAAAATTTTCAAAGGACTTTAGTGGTTCTATTTTAACCTGAATGATGGGGAGGAAATGCATCCTCTTTTGTGTATGTATGTACTACATTTTTAAAAAAAATTTAAAAGTAAATATGGTTAGCAAGCATGGCTTGTTATTTCAAGAAGAAGAAACTGCTTTGGGGGATCATGCATTGTACAATGGAATAAAAATGAGGGCAGTGTGACAAGGTAACAAGTAGTTCAAGAAGCAATCAAATCATATCAGAACTTTTGGACAGAAATACAGAATTTACAGAAGTTAGATTTTGTCCTAATCAGAGAGGAGAGTGAGAAACTAATCTGGATTACTGTGGTTGCTGTGCACAGAAAGATTTCTTTTGTCAGAGTAAATAGTGGAGAAGGAAAGATCAATTTGGAAACTCAGTAATCCATATGACAGATGTTGGCTGTGACTCCTGTGGTTGTCACAGAGCTCAAGAGAAATAGACAGCTTTGAGATATATATAGGAGTAATAATTTATAAAACTTTATGACAGATTTCATCAAGAGGTTTAAGTAACGGTAAGTGTTAAACAGTGTTTTTATGACTTTAGGTTGAGTGACTGGAGGATGAATAATTTATTAACGTAGAGACTATAATAAGAATTGAATTGTGGATGGGACTAGATCAAGACATTCATTTGAACAAGTTATATTTGAGCATATTATGTTGAGTTTAGTTACTGGCATGTTATGTTCTGTGAACCAGACAGAGGTAAAACTTAAATGATTGGTGTGAAATATACATCTGGATAGCAGAGGAGAAATACAACCTATTAACTGTGAGTCATTAGTTAGAACAGGTATGTAAATCCTGGGAATTGATGAGATTATGTAGAGATATAATGTGGAAGAATGAAACAGGTTAAGATGTGAAATGTTCATACTTAGGTAGGAAGTAGTAGAGCAATTATGAAAAAAGAGAAGGAGACACATGTACTGAGGAATTAAAAATAAAATCACTTAGCATGATGCTCTCCAGTTCCATCCATGCTGTCACAAAGGGTAGGAGCTCCTTCTTTCTTTCTGCTGCATAGAATTCCATGGTGTAAATGTACCATAGTTTTTTTTGACCCATTCATTTACTGATGGGCACCTAGGTTGCTTCCAACACTTGGCTATTGTAAATTGTGCTGCTATGAACATAGGGGTGCATAGGTTCTTTTGGATTGGTGTTTCAGGGTTCTTGGGATATAATCCAAGCAGTGGAATTGATGGGTCAAAAGGTAGATCCATTTTTAGTTTTCTTAGAAAATTCCATACTGTTTTCCATAGTGGTTGCACCAGTCTGCAATCCCACCAGCAGTACACTAGGGTCCCCTTTTCTCCACAACCTCTCCAACATTTGCTGTTTGTTGCTTTGTTTATGAAGGCCATTCTGACTGGTGTCAAGTGGTATCTCATTGTAGTTTTAATTTGCATCTCTGACAGTCACCAGAGGGGTGAGGGGAGGGAATTTCAGAGGAAAAGGGGAAGGGTTTAGAGCAACAAGTATGAAGGACACATGGACAAAAACTATGGGGGGTAGAAATGGGAGGGAGGTGGGGAGGGCTGGGGTGGTGGGCTGGAGTGGGAGTAAAAGACAGAAAACTGTACAAGATCAACAATTTAAAAAATACTGATAAAAATAAAAAATAAAATAAAATAAATAAAATCAAACTAATAAGAGAAAAAAAGTATAATCTTCTCTGACAAAAAATATGGTGAACTTCAGGAAGATGATGATCGGTAAGTGTTTACTGTGTTTACCAACTTAAGGTCCTAAGTGATGGCAATAAAGCAATTGAGTGATAGAGTCAGCATGCAGGACACTAAAGAGTGAAGGATATTGAAAGAAAAGATGATGATGCATGCAGTTAACCCTTTGAAGAAGCTTGGGCATCAAAACCCAGGAGGAAAACTTGACAATGAATTGTACTATGCAGATGTACAATGAAAACATAGACTTCTTTTTTTTAAACTAATTTTTCCCATGAACCCTAACTCTATAGGGTAGGCTGGATCTGAGAAGAGGTTCTCACATTGGCAGAGGTTCCCTCTGGTTTATTTCTATAGTTTGTCTTCTCTTGAATGAGTATATCCTTCAAATATCTTCTCCTGCCTCTTGTTCCTCTCCAAGATGGCAAATGAAAATAGGGGCTTGGGTGGTGCGGGGTTTGTGGTGACAGTTGCATGTTCTTCAGGTAATGGAACAAAGAGGTTTGGATCCATATGTTAACATTCTTTTCCATCCTCTGGGTCCACATATATATAATCTGTCCAGAAAAAGTTCAGTGATTGTTAATATGACGAGAATGATTTGTGCGACAGTGATGTAACCTGGCAGTCAAGGAAGAGTGGACTAGAATACAGGTGCCTGAACAATGGTGACTTCACTGTAACAGTCAGTGGGGGCAGTAGAAGACACTGTAGGGTGAGCATGTGCACTGTGTGGCTGTCACATTCAAAATGACTGAGCTAGTAGAGCAACAAATCTTCATCGAATTTTGTGTTCGTCTTGAATATTCTTCCGCAGAAACTTTTCAGCCGATTCAGAAAGCCACAGTTATGGACAACTGGTGAGTAGAAGCTTTATCATGACAATGCGCCCACTCATGCACCATATCTTGTGTAGAGTTGTTTGGTGAAACATCAGATCATCCAGATGACTCAGATCCCATCTTCAGCCCAGATTTGGTGCCCTGTAACTTCTGGATTTTTCCAAAACTAAAATCACCTTTGTAAGGGAAGAGATTTCAGACCATCAGTGAAATTCAGGAAAATACAACAGGCAGGTGATGGCAATTGGGACAATTGTGTGAGGTCCCAAGGTGCCTTCTTTGAAAGGGACTGAGGCATCGTTGTCCTATGTACAATGTTTCTAGTATTTTGTATCTTCTTCAATAGATGTGTCTGTATTTTTCATATTGTATGGCTAGATACTTTCTGGACAGACCTCTTATATTACATGAGAGAAACTTTAGTGTATAATTCAATGTTTCTAGATATTGACATCTTTTCAAATCCAAAAATCACTTTCTAGTTTTTCCACTTGGAAATTCTTTTGATCTTGCCATATTATTAACCATAGTACACACACTCCCAATTCAAAGAGAATTGTTTTTAAAATAAAATACAGTGTGTACCTTTACCTCTGTGAGTCTTAGAAAAACATGCATGATCTATGTTCCAGAAACTTAGCTACAAAATCTTGTTACTTTTTCTCTTTGATCAAAGAAGCGGGTCATCAATTCTTCTAAAGTTGTTTCTGTCAGTAGCCAATTTTAAGGATGTTTATTTCTTAATCCAGAGGCTACTGGCTCCCAAGTATGAATTACTTATAGAGAAACAGTACCTACAGAGACACAGGAGATCATCACAAAATGTTACTAAATTAATTGTCCTTATAAATTGCTTTTCTAAATATATGATTTTTTAACTCATAGGAAAAAGAAAAAAAAACAAATAACTGACCTTTTGCTACAGGGCATTTTGGTAACTTCCATGATACTTTTCCCAACTATAATTTAATGTAGTCAGCAAACCGTTAAACATTTTTTTAAGATTTCATGGACATGAGGTTAAAACATTTTGTGATAAAGGTTTTTACAACTCATGTAATATATTAAACTTACTATAATTTAATACGAAATGAACTTCAAAGATAGTAATATTTAAAATTATGTATATTTATTAATGAATGCAATGCATATAAGAGAAAGTATTCCACTTTTTAGTTGAAAACATATGAAGTTTTCAAAATTCATAACTATTTCTTTGAACTAGAAAGTTTCCTTATACTTGGACATATGGGAAGGCACATTAAAAAGATCATTTCTGCCCTGGCTGGTGTGGCTCAGTGGATTGAGTGCCAGCCTGAGAACCAAAGGGTTGCTGGTTCAATTCTCAATCAGGGCACATGCCTGGGTTGCGAGCCAGGTGCCCAGTATGGGGCGTGTGAGAGGCATTGATGTTTCTCCTCCCTCTCTTTCCCTCCCTTCCTCTCTCTCTAAAAATAAATAAATAAAATCTTAAAAAAAAAGATCATTTCTATGGAGTTTTCTTATATACAGGATTATGCTTGCTATAGACATGCTGCATTATATTAAGCTTGCTAGCTTCTGAAAAAAAGTGAAAATATGAAACAATTTATATTAAACCATTTATTTGATATTCTTTAATCATATAAACAGTACTTTCAACTAGAAATCCTATTTGTGCTTATCAGCAAATCCTCCAATTTTACAAATGAATCAACTAAATTGATATATTCAACTCTTCTTCTCTAATTGGATTATAAAATATGTTAGTCAAAGAATGCACTTTAGACCTCTGATAGAAATATTTCTAAACTAGAAGTCATGGAATAAAAATGTATTATGCAGTAAAATATGGAAATTATTATTTATTACACTGTGAGATCTCCAAACAACATTATTATTCACCTCTAATTTCTAGCCTCATTTCAGTGACTTTTCTGAGATTTCTTCAATAACTGTTTATGAAGTGATTAATTCAACAACTTTCAGATACCCTATAAGCACATATTTATACAGAAATTAAATGAAGTCATTTTATTTATCTTAATAATAAAATTGTATTTTAAATAGTTTTAAAGTGTGACTGTATTAAGGGAGTCTATATTCCTCATATCTGATTTCCCCTATTATCTCACATTAACACTTTACATTTATCACAAGTAATGAAAAACTATAGATATCCTATTATGAACTAAGTTCATACTTTATTCAGATTCCTTACCTGATGTCTCTTTTTCCTCCAGGTCCTATCCAGTTTATCACGTTATATATAGTACTCATATCTCCTTGAGTCCCTCCTGGCCATGACAGTTTCTCAGACTTTTTTTTTTTTTCATAACCTTGACACTATCAAAAAGTACTGTATTAGTTCTAGTGTTGCCACAACAAAACATCATGTATTGCATAGCTTAAGTAACAGAAATTGTTTTCTCCCAGTTCTGCAGGCTGGAAGTCTGATATCAGGGCACCGGCTTGGATATATCCTGATAAGCATTCCCCTCCTGGCTTATAGACAGCTGCTTTCTCACTGAGTCCTCACGTGATGGGGAGAGCTTCTTATAAAGCCATAGTCTGATGGACCTGAGCTCTACCCTGATGACCTCATCTAACCTTAGCTACCTCTCCAAGACTCTATCTCCAAACATAATCACATTGAGAGTTAAGGTTTCAAAACATGCAATTAGGGAAAACACAATTCAATCTGTAGCAAATATTGATAAATTATTCCATTTACTGTCTCTTAATTGAGATTTCTTTGCTATTTCCCTTTATTACTATATTGGAGTTATATATTTTGGGGAAAATGTGCACAAAGGTGATGTGCCTCTCTAATTATATCTTTACCAATGTTGATGTTAACTTTGTTCGCCTGCCTGAGGTGGTGTTTGTCAATAACTTAAAATGTTGAAATAAAATATCAAAAGTTTAAAGCCAGTCGTTAGAAGTTGAAATCATATTGATAATGGATTTCCAACTGTTAAAGGAAGCATCTTCGGGGCAACTGTTTTGTGATCAACTGACCCAGGTAAGTATGCTCATCTCAATCAGCAAGAAACAAGTTTTAGTCAATTTTATATTTGTTCTTATAGCATAAGACATCTTTGAACTCTTACATGAATGAAAAGTAAGGGGACTTTATAATGCCCCGATTACTCCAACTAGTTTTTATATAAGTAATCATCTGTATGCCATGGGCAAGAGTTACATAGTGTCAAAGCCATGCCTGAGGGAAGGGGGAAGCGAGTGTGTGTGTGTGTGGGGGGGGGGTCAAAAGGGGAAACACTGGGGCAACAGTAACAGGAAAAACAATTAGATTTTAAAACATACAATTTTTAAAATATGGCTCTCTAAATGTTCTAATCTGTATTTAAATACCAGCACTACTAGTCTGTACCTCTATAAATAGCTACATAAAGGTTGTGAACTTTAACTCATCCAAGTATTAGAAAGTAATAAAATATTATATACATGAAAGATAGTGAGAATTACAGTTACTTTCTTAAGAGCTTAATATATAACAACGTTTATCTGTTTAATTTTGTTTTGCTTTTTTCTTTTTAGCATTATATTTTTCTGTTGCTGAAAAGATTATTAGTCTAATTTGCAATTATAAACAATAATCTTTTGTAGTAGCTTTATCATTAAGAAGAGAAAAAAGTGCAATGAGTGTAATGATATCACACATATAATCAGCTAAAGTATATTAGTTATGTTCTGATTTTTGTATGCCTGATAATAGGTATCACTGCTATTTATTTTTAAATGGGTTTCATGTTTACTATTAAGCTACACCAAATAGTTAACTTTTCGAATTCATTACTACCACATTTTGCAACCTGTGCATGAAACACTTTACAATGCTGTGCACACTATTTTTATTTATAATCCTGTACCTGTACATAAAATAATATGTTTAATGATAATGATCTAGGCACTATGATGCTTTTATCTCAGGGATTAATGTACATACAATTTAATATAAAAATTGTATTATTGTCTACCAATTCTAATAGGCAATTCACTAATGTGAGCATTCTAAAATTGTAAATACTCTTTGAAACTGCTTTTTATCCTAAATTTTTCTTGAGTACCTATTTGACAGACAGTGTAAGATGTATCAGACTGTAGTAGAACAAAAAATGGTACAAATTATTGATTATGCTGATTTACTTACGCCTCTTCATTCTGAAGTCCTAAAATATATTGACTTAGCCTCTTTACAAAAGCCTTGCAAATAAAAGGTTTCCCTGATAATATACTCATGGTGTAGAGTAGCGAATCGGAATATATATTATCGATAGGCACATTGCTACCAAACAGCCACAAGGAGGTAAATGTTAAGTCACCCCAGCTGAAACTTCCAGTTTGAAATTCAGCCCCGCCCCTGGGGAAAGAATGGGAGAGGATAAAGGGGCCTGAGATTTTTCAGGATGACCCCTATTCATTGAAACCAGAGATTGTATTTTTCAAAATGTCTCTTTCATCCTCAAAGCATTTACTTATTTTAATATTCAATGTATTATTAATATGTACTGTCTTTGCTACATATGTTATGTAATAAAAAATTAGGAAGGGAAGACAATTTGTTCAAACCTTTATAACAAGGAGAGAATGAGGACATAATATAAGTAAGTAGGAAAATATGGAATTCAAGGCTAAGATTCCCCTGGACATGTGTATCAAGTATACAAGACTATCCTGATTGATAGAAGACAAATACTTAATGCCTGTGTACTCAGATGAGGGCTCAGTTTATATGCACTTCTATAAAAGTATCTATTATTCCTCTCATCAGAGAGAACATAAACTTTTGTTTTCCAGAATTACCATTATAAAGTAATTACAAGTGTGCATGTCCTTATGTGTGAACATGAACTATGTTTCTATGAACATAGGGGTGATATATTCTTTCGAATTGGTGTTTTGGGATTCTTAAGATATTTTCGTATTCCCAGAAGTGAGATTGCTGGGAATCTAGCAATCTCAAAAAGCAGTTTCATTTTTTAGAAAACTCCATACTGTTTTTCACAGTGGCTGCACCAGTCTGCATTCCCACCAGTAGTGCACTAGGGCTCCCTCTTAGAAGGAGCCCAAATGCCCATCAAAGATTAGTGGCTGAAAAAGCCATGGTGCATTTATACAAGGGCACACTGTGTGGCAGTAAAAAGGAAGGAATTCATATCTTTTGCAACAGCACGGATGGACCTGGGTATTATTATGCTAAGTGAAATGAGCCAGTCAGTGAAAGACAATGACAAATACCATATGAATATAATGAAAAATAAAGTGACAAGCAAAACAAAAACAGAGGCATGGAGACATGCAACAGATAGACAGCTGTTAGTAGAGAGGGGGTGGAGAGACTAGATTCAAGAAGGTGAAGGGATTAGTCCAAGAACATATATGCATAACCCATAGACACAAGAAAACTGCGGGGTGATGGCCAGAGAAAATGGGAGCAGGGCTGGGTGGAAGTGGACAAACTGGGAGAAATAGGGACATCTGTAATAGTGTCAACAATAAAAATAAAGTTGAAAAAGAAAGGAAACAAATATTTGAAAAGCACAATTTTATAAAACTTTATCCATATGATATTAAATATGAATATTTTAGTACATAATTAAATGAGACATAGTGGGATTATATTAATATGAACATTTCTTAAGAATAAAACATGTTAGTAAAAATTGAAAGAAAAATGAAATTGAGACACTTATGTTGGTTATAACCAAAATTAAGATGTTTAATTTTTAATTTAAAACATAATTTTAGTTTTTGACAGTAGGTTCAATTCGTTGGGATTCAATTTAATAGTATAGGAATTAGAAACAAAGAAGATTTAAATGTCTAACTCAATATGTTTTTTTCACAAATTCTTGAAGTGCTAAAAATAAAATAGTGATTAACTAATAGCCTCTTGAGTATATATTTATTCAATTATGGTGAGACTCTTTAAAATAAGGACCATGTGAAGACCTGTTCTTGAGGACAGAAAAGGAAAGGAAAAAAGAAGAAAACAATCATTAAAATATTCCAAAGTGCTTTAATGAGAACAACATATTTATTTTATGACAATTCTTAAAAATGAACATACAAAACACGTTAACTTTGTTTTATATTGTTTTTTAGTGGTACTGGTATTGAATCAGGTCCTATTTGGGGGGTTTGTTGTAATGAAAATATCATAAATATTTTGGTTAATAACTGATCCTTCTCATTGCTTGCCTGTCCCTCAATTTATAACCCACATAGGTTTAATTGGAATGTTATAATTGTTTCAATAAGATAAAATAAATTCAATTTAGATTTCTGGAAACTTCTTTTTTACTAGTACTTAGATTTATAAATACAGAGTCTCAATTTTGTGTCTTTACCCACTTTTTTTCTTGTTTTTAATTATAGGCAGGATCCGTTATATATTATTAAAAGCAGTAACACTTGCTTAAATAAGTCACGATGGAACGGAATAGATAGACTGAATCACAACTTAAACAAGCCTTAAGCTGTACTCAAGAGGACCTTGTGTACAGATGTTGCAGATAGTCTAAGGGCTTTAGTGCTCTTTACTTCACATAATTATGTTTCCAAGGGAGATTTAGAAAACATTTTTTAATCTCAGTCATTTCAAAAATAGGATAAATTGGTGTACTCTATTTTGTCTGTGCTTTTGAATTCTTGCCATTAGTGCTAACACACACTTAGGACTAAATAGTATTTAAATATTTTTAAATTAAGTTAAAGCAAATGAATCAATAGCACTAAAGATCTTAAGAATTTTATATCCAAACTTAAATTTTTTTGATATTATATTTTTGCCCTGACTGGATAACTGATTTGGTTAGAGCATTGTCTTAACATGCCAAGGCTGTGGGTCGAGTTCGATCCCAGGTCAGGACACATACAGAAATCAACCAATTAATGCACAAATAAGTGGAACAAGACAATGCACTCTCTCTCCCCCCACCTCTCTGTCTCTCTAAAAATGAGTAAATAAAAAATAAGTATGTTATTTTTCACTATGAAACCATGTGATTTCACATGATCTACTTTAAAAAACTGAATTTAAGAGTGTTCTTTCGTAATACACTTCTAAAAAGATGAGCATTATTGATTTTAGAGTAATTTTAAAAATATCACTAAATCATTTTTCCAAAAAATTATCTTGATTTACAGTTATTTGCCAATTTCTATTCATACTTTACTTAAATCTAAGGCATGCACACATATTCATACACATTCAAACATGAAAGGAAAGCTCACAATTTTAAAGAATGCTCTATCTAACTGAAAACATTACAATTTCCACCTTCCCTAAGAATTCTATTTTTCACTTTAGGAACAAAATCTTTTATCTGTAAAATATACAATATAAACATTTCAATAGTTTATTATGTTATTTATTTTTAATTTCAGAGCTTTTGAACTAACAGTTGAGCTGAGACATAGATTTTAGTTTCAAGCCTTAGGCTTCCAGCTACGCCAAATCTATTTATGCTAACGATCTCCAGCAGCTGCACTCTGCATTATGTGAGGCTTCTGGGAGGTCTTCCAAGGGAAATCCAAATAGAGCATATTGCAGCGATCTACTGCGAAGTGCTGAAAATAATGTCCCACCTGCAATGATTTCTGTGCCACAGAAAATATGTTAGCTACACTGTACTCAAAGAGAGATAGAGAGGGGTAGGGGAGAGGGGGAGGGGAGAGGGGGAGAGAGGGAGAGGGAGAGAGAAGAAATCAGGAGCTAGCTATTCTATTTGTTTCCAAAAGTTGATTCATCTTCCCTTTGTGTGTATTCGTTGGCTTATTAACCATAAAGCAAAGTGATTGGCGGTTGCCTCAATCACCTCCACCCACCAGCGGTCCCACCTTTTTCCATATTCTACCTCCTGCCTTTTATGGCCTTCTCTGATGTAAGCAGCAGCCCATGGAAAGAACTCGGGTGAACCATACAATATCACTGTTACTAATGAGCTTAAAAAGCACAGTCCACGAAAATACTCTGGTTCTGTAAGAGACAAAGGAGTGGAAATTTTACCACCTATCATTCAAATGATGAATGAACATACCGAACTATTTCTGGGACGCATGAACAGTTAGAGCTGCAGAGGGCTGTTCAGAAGGACTAAATCAATGAAACCACCACTCATGAAAAATGACTGTGGTGCTATCTTTATCGGTATTAATGGTGCTTAAAATGCATTCTTGAACATGTCCGTATGCTTACAGTTGTACAGAGATAAGAATGCATTTGCTCTCCCTAGGTATTTTTTTTAACCAACAGATTAGTGCAAGTGACTTCTGTAGTTCAGCTTCATAACTTTTCTAATAAAACGGAAGAAGTTTGTTACAGTTTGACAAATGATTCTATCTGCAGAAAACCCTTGTAACCATAACCATTCTTTACATAGAGATGTGCCAAAATACTTGAAGATAATTTAGGCAGCTGACAGGCTATTTTACTTGTATGTTTAAGACATGGCCTTTAGTCATTTGCATTCTCTTCCCAGATTTGAATAGTTTAGCCAGGAAATTACTATGACAATGATACAAAATTACATGTGAAGGACTATTTAAATAAAATAAAAGAGAAAAAAGTCATTGTGACTTATTTATTATGTAATTCAAAGGATGCTGGAAATATCAGGCTACTTAATATTTTAAAAGAATGTATGTCTTTGATAAGAGGTTTTTTTCAGGTTTTAATTAATTTTAATATATATTTGAATATCAGCTTTAGAAAGCTGAGATTTTTATGAGAAAAAGGCCAACAGACAAATATCTCTATGGTTTATATGAGTAAATTATAATTTGTGAAGGAAATGAAGTAGGCAAAATGTTAATATATACCATAATTTGGCTCTACTGGGGTTTTCAAAATTGACCTTAAAGGATTATCTTTAATTCACATGCAGATAAGTTTTTAACCAGTTTTGCAATTCTTAATATATATTACTCTTTCTTCTATTCATTGCATTTTGAAGAAAATCAACATTACTTGCTGAGTAATAAATCTCCTGAACTATATAAAATGTCTTAACTTGTTGCAATAGGGACTGAGAAAAGGCGTTATAAGGTTTAATTCAAATATAAGCATGATTTCAAACTTCTGATCACATGAGCTGAGAAAATAAGTCTTTTACTTCATTAAGTTGTTATCTTTTTCAAATGGCAAAGATGGTATGTTATAATAAGCAGCTGGAAATGCAGAACAAATTAGTCACGATAACTAGGTGGAAGAATGGTATCACGGGTGATGCATACCACACATTTTGTTTCGAGAATTTGTCATTACAAATATGTATGTATATAGTTTTGCAAATGTGAGAGGAGAGGTTGTCCTTAATTCAACCTTGGGTATCTAGAAGACAGTAGTATAAAGAGAACTAAACATGATGTTTTAATTATATGTACTAGACATCAAGAGAAGCTTTTCTTTTAGAACAAGGCTGCAGGATTTTGACTTGCAGATTTTTCATCAATTAGAAGATTGCCCTGCATAAATTAATTTCTCGGTGCACTAGCGCATTCATATATATAATAAGAGGAAAATAATACTGAACCCAATAAGATTGTTGTGAAGATTAATTTAGTTAATACATATGATAAATAAGATCTGCTACAAAATGTGTTCAGTAAACAGAACCACTTACTATATGAGAAGCATAGAGAAACTGAGATGAGCGGATATTCACTAACATCATTGTTTCTCTTTGCATAGTTAGGTATTGTCATCAAGAAAACTTGCTCAGCTAAAGAGTAAAGAATATTTTCCTCAGCCTTTGATGGCATCTACAAGGGTTTATCGAACTACAAAGAAGTGTAACCATTGGTACAAAGATAGGTAAAAAAGTAACTTGTCCTTCTGTACCACCATCTTTCCTTTTTGCTTATGACTCTGAGGTCCCATGGGTTGATGGAGCTATAAGACATAAGGAAAGAGTTTTGATTCCCACATTATAATACACAGAAAAGTCATTTGTGAATTAGACACCACAGTATTAGGTAAGAAATCACCCCCTACAATACTAATTCACTGAAAATTTTGGTTGGTGACAACATCTAGATTTGCCCCAATTAGTTAAAAAGTTATTTTACTTACATTCAAAATGACTTTTGCCTGGAACTTTAAAAGCACTAGTCAAGAAAAAAAATAACAGGACAGAGCACTGCCTTCTCACAAAACTGAAACAAAGTGCCGTGCTCTCATGCTCTTGTAGTTCTTTTTGTTATTAGTCTGTTTTCTTTTCTTGAGTAATATTGTTTATATGCTCTAGTGAAAATACAGCAAAAACAATGTGGATCTAGGTTACAAAATGTATAACATTTTAGGGGTACTGCTTTATCCTGTGAAACGATATTGATTAAGGGCATGGATGCCTTGGTTTTAAGCTGCTGTGGTGGTTGTGGGGTTTGTTTGTTCTTTCTAAATGTTATGCCTGAAAGGCTTGCCCGTGATAAGTCTTGTTTATCCACAGTAGAAAAATTGGGCGGTGGCGGGGGGGGGGGGGCAGAGGTTGGGAATAGGACACAAAACAGATTTGAGTTGGAATATGTCAGACTGTTGAAGTTTGAATGAAATTCATCAGTTCCAGGGCAGAATTAGAAATGGAGATTTTTCTTCTTTTTGAAATTCTAATATATCTGAAATCAGGGAGTTTCATTTTTTGCTTTGTTTTGTTTTTCTTTAGGAAAAAGAAAAAGGTTTCTAATTTCTTCCCAAGACTGTATTTTTCCTCTAGAAATGAAATATTCACAAAAAGAAGAGTTTCATATTGGTGTATTTCATTTTATGGGGGATTTTATATTTCTACAATTGCTTTGTTATCCTTAAACTCTCTTATGTAACTGTGATTACAGATGTAAGTGGGCATCAGAGTTAAGCCAAAATTTAGTTGAGAAACAGAAGGAAATTGGGCAGGGTAATTATCTATTTGTCTCTTGCTTTATAATAAATTACTTTGAAATATAGCATCTTAAATAGCAAACATTTGTTATATCACATCATCATTTAAGGTTAGGAATCCTAGAGTGACTTATTTGGTGGTGTGGCTTAGGTCTCCCCTGAGACCTATCTCCAAAGTGATACAGAGATCATCAGAGAACGGTCTGAATACCAGAAATCAGGGATGATCAGAGAAAATCTTCATAGCTGGCTACTACTATTCTCCCCCTGGTCTGGATGCTTCACGTTCTCACCACATGCAGAATGCACTCACCCATTTTCAACGTGCCCAGAAGACTCATGTCTCATCGATTACCACACGAGCTCTAAACCTAGGCTCTCATCATTCAAATCAGGTCCAGCTATGATCAAGGCTCCTTGGTTATCATACCTTAAGTATAACTACTTAAAGACAGCTCCTCTTGATCTGCAGGTAAGTGAAGAAAAAAATTAGCACCTCCACCATCTTTTCAGCCAATCAAGCTGCAGTTTGTTGTATAACCTAATATAAGAAGGACATTCCCATTATTCCTGCTGAATTCTATTGACTCTATAGACTAAATGTGATACCATTTGAATTTGGGAAGGGAATCCAGAAGGGTTTAAATATAGGAAAGCAGGAACCACTGAGGGGCATCTTAGAAGTTGACTAAAACAGGCAGAAACTCTGCTTGTATGTGAAACATTTTTCATGATAGTTTAATTAATTCATTTTCTACCCATATTTCAGAAAATCCTGAATATAGCATGAAACAATTATCTTTAAAAAGTAGCATTGGGAGTATTTCCCCATATTATGCCCCAAAGTTATTTAGAAATATGGTGTTGATTGCAATGGAATAAAATATTCTAAGGTAACTTAAACAGGAAAGGGAGATTCATACCCCCTTTTCATGCATAAAACCCTGCAACTCATCTCATTTTTTGTTAAAAAAGAGGATCACATAATTTTTAAATTAATTTATTTTATTGTGTTAAAAACACATATGACATTTACCATTTTAACCAGTTTTATGTATAAAGTTAAGTAGTGTTAAGTATATGTACATTGTGGTGAAACTATTAAGTATTATGTACATAGTTCAATAACTATTTTATCTCGCAAAACTAAAATTCTGTACCCATTATACAACAGCCCTCTCTGCCACCCTCAGCCCTTGGTACCCACTATTCCATTTTCCACATCTATAAATTAGACTACTTTAAATATCTCATATAAGTGGCATCATGCCAATTTGTCCTTTGTGACATTATTCTCAGTTAGAATAATGTCCTCTTATTTTACCATGTTGTAGCATGTGATAAAAATCCCTTCCTTTTTAAGGCTGCATAATATTCCATTGTGTGTATTTATGACATTTTGTTTATAAAATGATCTGTCAATGGATATTTAGTTTACTTCTACCTCTTGGCTATTGTGACAATGATGCTATAACATGATTGTGCAAATATCTCTTTGAGGTTTGGCTTTTTATTCTTTTGGGTATATATACAGAAGTGTGATTGCTGGAACATATAATAATTTTATTTTTAATTTTTTGAGGAACTGTCATACTCTTTTCCATTGTGGTTGCAAGTATTTTACAATTTCACCAGCAGTAGACAAGTGTACTAACTTCTCCACATTCCTCCCAATACTTGGTATCTTTTCATATGCTTGTTAGCCATTCATATATCACCATTGGAGAAATATCTGTTTAACTAATTTTTCAATTTTTTAATCAAGTTATTTGATGTTTAGTATTTCATTATAGGAACTCATTATACATTATGGATATTAACACTTTATGAGATATTTGATCTGGAAAAATTCTCTTTCATTCCATAGGTAGACTTTTCACTCTATTATTGTCATCCCTTAATGACAATAATTAAGGGATAGTCCCCTCGGCATATTTTTTGGTATAGTCCCCTCGGCATATTTTTCCTTTTGTTGCCTTTACTTTTAGTCTCATATTTAAAAAAGTTATTGCCAAATCCAATGTCATAAAGCTTTTTCCGTATGTTTTCTTCTAGTTTGGGATCTTACATTTAGGCCTTTAATACATTTTATGAGCTAATTTTTATGTTCACTGTAAGAAAGAGTCCAGATTTATTCTTTTGATGTAGATACCCAGTTTTCCCAACACCATTAGTTTAATAGACTGTTCTTTCTCCATTGAGTTTCCTTTGTACAATCATTGGTGATCATTTGATCATATCTGTGAGGATTTATTTCTGGACTGTCTATTCTTGTCTACTGGTCTATATATTCTTTTTTTTAAAACATATTTTATTGATTATGCTATTACAGTTGTCCCATTTCTCCCCCATCATCCCCCCCACCCTGCACACCCTCTCCCACCCACATTCCCCCCTTTAGTTCATGTCCATGTGTCATAAGTTCTTTAGCTTCTACATTTCCCACACTATTATTGCCCTCCCCTGTCTATTTTCTACCCACCATCTATGCTACTTGTTCTCTGTACCTTTCCCTCTTCTCTCCTCCTCCCACTCCCCTGTTGCTACCCTTCCATGTGATCTCCATTTCTATGGTTCTGTTCCTGTTCTAGCTGTTTTCTTAGTTTGCTTTTGTTTTAGGTGCAGTTCTTAATAGCTGTGAGTTTGCTGTCTTTTCGCTGTCATATTTTTTATCTTCTTTTTCTTAGATAAGACCCTTTAACATTTCATATAGTAAGGGCTTGGTGATGATGAACTCCTTGAACTTGACCTTATCTGAGAAGCGCTTTATCTGTCCATCCATTCTAAATGACAGCTTTGCTGGATAGAGCAATCTTGGATGTACGTCCCTGCTTTTCAAGATTTCAAATATTTCTTTCCAGCCCCTTCTTGCCTGTAAGGTCTCTTTTGAGAAATCAGCTGACAGTTTGATGGGAACTCCTTTGTGGCTGACTGTCCCCTTATCCCTTGCTGCTTCTAGAATTCTCTCCTTCATTTTAATCTTGTCTAATGTAATTACGATGTGCCTTGGTGTGTTCCTCCTTGGGTCCAACTTCTTTGGGACTCTCTGAGCTTCCTGGACGTCCTGGTAGTCTATTTCCTTTGCCAGATTGGAGAAGTTCTCCTTTATTATTTGTTCAAATAAGTTTTCTACTTGTTGCTCTTCTTCTTCCCCTTCTGGGACCCCTATAATTCGGATGTTGGGACGTTTAACCATGTCCTGGAGGTTCCTAAGCCTCTCCTCATTTTTTTGAATTCTTGTTTCTTCCTCATTTTCTGTTTGGTTGTTTGTTTCTTCCTTCTGGTCCACTCCATTGATTTGAGTCCCAGTTTTCCTCCCATCTCTATTGGTTCCCCATGCGTCTTCCTTCATTTCACGTATTGTAGCCTGCATTTTTTCATCTAATTTGTGAGCAAAATCAACCAATTCTGTGAGCATTTTGATGACCAGTGCTTTGAACTGTGCATCTGATAGGTTGGCTATCTCTTCATGGCTTAGAGGAATTGACTCTGGGGTTTTCATTTTTTCTCCGGTTTGAGCCATTTTTGGTGGGTTTTTGTTTTTTGTTTTTTGTTTTTTTTTTGGTTTTGTTTTGTTTTGTTTTGGTTTGGTTTGGTTTGGTTTTAGTCTGGTCATGGCTATTACGTAGTGAGGAGTGGAGCCTTAGGTGTTCCTCAGGGCGGGGCAGCCCAGTCGCTGGGTTGTGACGCTCTCTGTGGGGGCAGGGTCTGAGAGGAACAATGGCGCCTGCTCCGCTCTCTCCTGGATTCAGTCCCTTCCACCACCTACCCTCTGCCTGAACCATCTGTACACGCAAATGTGGGACCACCTGGTCAGCCAGCCGCCTTGTGCGGCTTCACTGGGTCTGCACAGTTGCCCCCCTGTGCCCAGGGTCCGCCAGCTGCCGCCTGTGGGCCCGGGGACCGCCAGCCACCGCCTGTGCACCTGGGAACTGCCAGCCACTGCTGCTTGTGTTCCTGGGTCCGCACCTCCACTTTTTCCTACCGTGACTCCGCCCCTCTTACCGGTCTGGATGAATGGTTGTTGGACTTCCGTACAGTTCAATTTTCTGTAAGTTCTGGTTGTTTTCTTGTTTCTAAATATTTGTTTTCCTTAATTTTGGTTGTGAGAGGAGGCACAGTGTGTCCGCCTATGCCTCCATCTTGGCCGGAAGTCTATATATTCTTCTTTTTATATTAATACCAACCTATTTAGATAACCTCAATTTTATAATATGTTTTGAAATCATGGCATGTGAGTCCTCAAACTTTGTTCATTTTCAAAATTATTTCTATGTTTTGGGATTCCTTCAGATTGAATATACATTTTAAGATGATTTTTTTCAATTTCTGAAAAAAATGCCATTAGAAGTTTGATACTGATTGCATTTAATTTGTAGATTGCTTTGGGTAGTGCTGATATCTTACTAATATTATGTTTTTCAGTTAGAGAACATAGGCTACCCTTTCATGTATCTTCTTAATTTCTTTTTAAGTTTCATCCATGTTTTCCAGTTTCCGGCATGCGAAATTTTCACCTCCTTGATTAGATTTATTCTAAGAATCTTATACATCAAATGCTATTTTAAATGGAATTGCTCCATTAATTTCCTCTACTAAAACAATAAACTACTAACAATAAACTACTGAAGTTTATTGTTAGCATTTTTTTAAAGATTTTTATTTATTTATCTTTAGAGGGGAAGGGTAGGAGAGAGGGAGAGGGAGAAAAATATCAATGTATGGTTGCCTTTTGTGTGTCCCATTCTGGGAACTGGCCTGTAACCCAGGCATGTGCCTGGACTGGGAATCGAACCGCAATTCTTTGGTTCGAACTGGGATTCTCTGGTTCGCAAGCCCAAGCTCAATCCACTGAGCTACACCAGCCAGGGTTATTGTTAGTGTTTTTGCAACTGGGTTTGCGTGTGTGTGTGTGTGTGTGTGTGTGTGTGTGTGTGTTGGTTTTGTATCCTGCAGCTTCCCTAAATTTATGTACAAGTTCTATAGTTATATGTGCGAGTTTGTGTGGCTTCTAGTGTTTTATACATATATATATATATAAGATCATGTCTTCTGTGAACAGAGATCATTTTAATTTTTCGTTTCTAATGTGGATGACTTCCATTTTTTCTTCTTGCCCAGTTGCTTCTTGCCCTAGTCTGACTAGGACTCCTAACTTGAAGTTTAATAGAACTGGAGATAGCAGTCATCCTTGTATTGGTCTCTATCCTACAGGGAAAGGTTTTTAGTGTTTTACCATTGAGTATAAAGTTAGCTCTGGGTTTTTTATATCTGGCCTTTACTCTGTGGAGGTACATTAGCTCTGTATCCAGTTTTTGGAGTGATTTTAATCATGAAATTGTATTGAATCAAAAGATTTCCCTGCATCAGTTGACATGATCGTATGGTTTTGTCCTTTATTGGTTGATGTGGTATGTGACACTGCGGTAGTCCCTGTCCTGGGTGCCAGATGTGGAGGGGCTCCGCCCGCAGAGCCCCATCCCTCCGTCACGGATGAAAATAAAAACTACCAAGACATCTTCTGCTTGGGGAGGAAAGGGGTCAAACTCTCAGAGGAGAATGACTCAGAGCCCCTTCCTCACTAGGCTTTTATTGGGTTCCAGTACACCGGAATACAAGTTTAACATGTCAAAGAAATCTGAGGGCTTAATCTGAGCCAGTGTTTGTCAGGAAAGGGGGTTGCCAAACTTTGGGATACATGCTCATTTCCTCCTGGGACACTTGTCACCTCAGGAAGAGCACTCTTAGCAAAGCAGGTTTCACAGGACTTTAGGAATTCTTTCTTATGTCCGGATCACCCAGGGAGCCATCCTGGCCAGGACAGGGCTGCACCGCTCACCCCCACAGTTTCAGGCTTTAAGGCAATTAGGAAGCAGGAGACATCTCCCAGATGGAAATGAGGACTCGGGCTATGTCAGAATAGCCGGGGGGGGGTGGGGGGTGAGGGTCCATCACATCCTCTTTGCTGCAGCCCTCCGAGTCCTTCCATGAGGCCTCTCAAGTGGTTGTGTCTGGCTTAGGTTGCCCCTCCCATGAGGAGTCTTACCGGTCATTGACTGCCAACCAAGCAACTGGGCCAGAGAGGCAGAAGCAGCACTCCTGCCAGGGAGATAAGCTTTGTCTCCTTAGTAGGTCACATCCTTGTGACAGAACAGACCAGATGAAGTGGGTCCCTTGGGCTCTTACACAGCCCACCATGGGGTGAGGGTTACAACTCCTGAAACCAGGCTGAACGGTCCGCAACATGACACTGTGTTGCATGTGTTGAATAATGCTTGCATTTCAGGAATATATCCCTCTAGGTCATAGTATAACAGTTTTAATGTGCTGTTGAATTCAGTTTGTTAGTATTTTGTTGAGAATGTTTTTTTAATCAATATGCATCAGTGATATTGTCCTGGCTTTCTTTCCTTATCATGCCTTTATTTAAATTTGTTATCAGAATAATGTTGCCCTCATAGAGTGAGCTTGGTAGTTTTTGTCTTTACTATTTTGAAATAGTTTGAAGAGGATTGTGTTAATATATCTCAAAATATTTGGTAGAATTCTTCAGTGAAACTAGCAGGTAGGTCCTGGGCTTTTCTTTGTTGGAAGATTTAACCTTCATGATAGTTATTGTTCTGTTCAGACTTTCCCATTTCTTCTGGATTCAAACATTATATGCCGTGTGTTTGTAAAAATTTATCAATTTTTTTCTAGATTGTGCAACTTTGGCATTCAATTGTTTATAGTATTTTCTTATTATTTTATTACAGTTGCATTAGTTGTAACATCTCTTTTATTTCTGATTTTAGTTCAGTCTTTTCTTTTTATTCTTAATCTGACTAAAGTTTTGTCACTTTGTTGATGTGTTCAAAAAACAACTTTTTTTTTGTTATTATGTCCAAGAATCACATATATGTAACTAGAACACACTGCATTGCTCTGGGAGACATTGACATTTTTGAGGTCATAGTAAGCTGTAATGTGCTGCTTCTATCTGAATAAATAAGTGAATTATGAAACATTCAATAATTTTTAAGGCAAGATTATGATTAATCTGTTTAAATTTATTGATCTTATTCTGTTTTACTGATCAATGATTAACTTAATTACAGAAACATGGCTCTTATTGATATGTACTTGAAAGCTATTTCATGTTTTCCAGAAGCTATCATCAAACTCACATTTTATTTCTCCTAGATTCACATATTTTTACAACTAAATGATGTCAGAGTAAAACCTAAATATTATTATCCATCAGGGATTATTCTTTAATCAGAAATCTGAGAAGTTACACTTCCTAACATCTTGCCTTGTTAACACACTGAGACATAACTAGGGCTTGTCCACATCTCACTCAGACATTTGCTTCCTAAGAAGCAAGTTGATTAATATTTAGTCAATTTCTAAATATTTTTAGCGAAACACGAATGAATAGTGTTCAATTTGGGGCTGTTCAGTATATTATAACTCCCAAAATACCATTTTCAGTTGGCTTTTTTTGACAAGATGACCTTATAAAAGTTTCTATTTTGAGGTGGTATTTTTTAATGTAAGCCTCCTTTCAAAAAAAAAATGCTGAGATTTAAAGGTTTCTTAGGTTTTCCCAGGTCATCACACTGTGTTTTGTGTATTTTTGTTCATTAAATTGTCTCATTTTCACCTACAATCTCAGGTGGTATCTACAAAAAGTTAAAAACCTCACAAACATAAATTTCACTTTGACCATTCCACCTGGAATCCCTTGTATAGATTTAGTTCTGTATTTGTGGTATTTCGAATAATCATGATTCAATAATGTAACAATCTGAGTAGCAGAAAAATTATTTGCCTGATAGAATAATTATTTAATGGGTTGGAAAATACCTATGTGTAAAATATTTAGAAAGTGTATAATTCTTTATTTTTTTTTAAGATTTTATTTATTTATCTTTAGAGGGGAAGGGAAGGAGAGATGGAGAGAAATATCAATGTATGGTTGCCTCTCATGCGTCTCCTGCTGGGAACTGTTGCTGGAAACTGTCCTGCAACCCAGGCATGTGCCCTGACTGGGAATTGAACCGCAATCCTTTGGTTCGCAGGCCCGCACTCAATCCACTGAGCTACACCAGCCAGGGCAGTAATTCTTTATTCTTATGATCTGTCAAGACATCTCACTTCATGGAGGATACCAAAACTACTAAAATCCAAGAAGTAGTCATAGTTTCCTCACTGTTCATAGTTTTGATCATCTTTTTTTCTTAGATAAGTCCCTTTAACATTTCATGTAATAAGGTCTTGTGATGATGAATTCCTTTGACTTGACCTTATCTGGGAAGCACTTTATCTGCCCTTCCATTCTAAATGATAGCTGTTTTGGATAGAGCAATCTTGGATGTAGGTTCTTGTCTTTCATCACTTCAAATACTTCTTTCGAGCTCCTTCTTACTTATAAGGTTTCTTTTGGAAATCAGCTGATAGTCTTAGGGGAACTCCTTTGTAGGTAACTGTCTCCTCATCTCTTGCTGCTTTTAGATTCCCTCCTCATCTTTAATCTTGGTTAATATAATTATCATGTGCCTATCAATAACTGAACCTAAAATAAACAAACACAAAAACAAACTAAGCAAACAGTTAGAATAGGAACAGACTCACAGAAATAGAGATAACATGGAGGGTTATCAGCAGGGAGGGGGAGTGGGGGGAATGGAGGAAATAGTACAGGGAATAAGAATCATAAATGGTAGGTGCAAAACAGAAAGGGGGAAGTTATGAATAGTGTAGGAAATGGAGAAGCCAAACAACATATATATACAACCCATTGACATGAACTAAGGTGGCACAATGCTGGTGGGAGGGGGATTGCAGGACAGAGGGGAATAAAGGGGACAAAAAATGGGACAACTCTAATAGCATAGTCAATAAAATATACTTTAAAAAATAAAGTAGAATTAGATATATGTAGCTTTATGGAAAAAAATAGGCATAGTTTCCTACTTGCATCCTCATGTTGCACCCTATACATTGTACTATCTTTTAAATTTTGGGGTAAGTAAGCACAGGTAAAGACATCCTGAAAAATATTTAAGTCATCTTAACTATCTTATCTCAGCATTAATAAGAAACATGGCAGGCCAAAGGCAAGATGAGCTGATAAAAGAATATAAATAATTACCAGGACTGAAGATTATTTATGACATCAACTGCAGTTTGAGTCACGGGAAGCCATATGGCATTTAAGAATGTATATAGAAGTATTTTATACTCAACTAAGATTTAAGTATAATTTGGTGGCCAAAACCAAGGATATTAATTAGAAGTTAATGGTGAATTACAGCAAACAAACAAACAAAACAATCAATAACCTAAAAGTCAAAGGTAGCTATTCAAGTAATTATTCAATTCATTATATAAAACAGGACTGCAGACAGGTAGATAGGTAGCTTATTGTCTCTGAAGCTTATTTTTATAATCAGGAAACTTGAGATAAAATACAATCAATTGAATTAAGATAATTAGATATTAGTAAGTATATATATTAGCATTGTTTCAAATATATAAATATAAGTCAATCTATACATCAGACTGTTTCAGAATATTTGGGATATTGCTAAAGAAAACAATAAAAATTTATGAATGAACTTCACATAATTTTCATTGGTTTCGTGTACCTAAAGATTCCCCTATTTTTATCAAAAATGTTTAGGGGGAGAATTTTGCCATTAAATATCAATTTTATTTTCTTAAAGCATTTCTCCTAATTTTGAAATAGAATTGTGTTAGAGTGATATTCTTTCCTTTAATGTATCTCATCACTATTTATGAATTATACTCCCTAACACTAAAACAATAAAAATTTACAGAGGATATATATTTTTGAAAAATATTTAATGTATTGTATGTTAAACATTGTAAATTTTTTTATTGTTGTTCAATTACAGTTGTCCCCATTTTTTTCCCATTACTCTCCCCTCCCCTACCCACCCCTGCTTCCCACTTTAAATCCACTTCCCCCATTGTCTTTATCCCTGGGTCCTTTATACATGTCCCTTAATTTAAACGCCGGTAACAATGTCAATTTTACTTCATTGTAAATCATTTGATTTCTTTTTTAATTAGATAATGGGAGTGGTTAACAGAAAAAATTGAAATGATGTTCTTTGTCATTTCTATGTTTTTAAGCTCATGGGCAAGTAATAAATAACCTAAACTGCTGTTTTATATTAATATGATACTTCTGCCAAAATTTATATTGAAAATAATAATCAGAGACTGAATGACTATCATCATTTAATTACCTCCTAATGGCACTAAATTTGTGTAATAATTATTTGCATTTGACCATTTCTTACTGATTTCAACTTATTTGACCAATTACATTGAATGATTAATGCATATATTGCAAATATAAAAATCCTAGATTGAGTATAACCTTGGATATTTTCCTGATTGTTTCCTCTTTGAATCTCATACCTCTGATAAGTCTGAAAAGATAAACCATTACTCTTTTTCTGTAATATCAACATTTTTACATGCAGTTTATCTTTTAAAAATAATTATAATGTGGTGATTGCTGAGAGTGGGCAGTATAAGGGAACTAAAAGATAATGTAAAAATATAATAAAGATTAAATTAAAAAACAAAACTAATTATATTAACATATTTTCTTCACAGGGTTATATTCTTCTTATACATATAACGTTTCTGAAAAGTTATTAAGGTAAAATATTTGCAAGTTACATTATTTTATCTCTTTGAATGTGTGCAATAAATTCTGAAAACAGAGTATTCATATTGGTCAGAGGGATAAATTAAGCAATCAATTGCATACCAGAGAGGCACGTATTTCCTTTGAATTTAGCTAGACTTGGGCAGGTGAGTAAAGAGACTACTGTTTTTCTCTCAGTGTGTCATTTATCAACCACCACAGTGGCTCGAAGCAATTTTGTTTTCTCTTCATGTCCCAGGGGTCCCCATATAGATTTTCATTTTGTCAGCTGGAATGAGTCTGAAAACTCTCCCTGATGTTTGATCTTGATCAGCTGCTGCTCATCACTGAGTGAGTAAGTAATCATTTCACTACCACTGAAATGGAAAAGTGACCTATCCTGAGTGATCTTATAATCGATTTAGTCTTTGTGTTACACTAAGCTTGCCTGTGGAGAGACAACAAAAGCTGCTTTAGTTAAGTAATGAGATATCTGGGTCATTGGCCACACTTTCAAATGGAATCCACAGTTTGTGGGTAAAGATAGAATATATATGAGGCTTCTCTTCAGTGAAATTTTGCAGATCACACATACACACACACAGAAATCTTCATCACAATTCTTCTTAAAAGCTCCATATATATTTTATCCTCACCCCTAATCTGTGAATTTTATTCAAAAGTGTGGCCAGTGATCCACACATCTCACAATTTAAACCAGACCATTTCTGATTTACTTTAACAAGACAACTTAGTTTAACACAAAGATCAAATTATTACATTAGGGCCATTCGATATAGGTTGCCTTTCCACCTTCGTGGAAAGGGTGTATGTGCGTGTATGTTTTTCCTCAAAATTCTGCTTAGATATCCCATATTGAATAGTTAGCATTAGGGTATAGAAGTACATATGTATTTTTTGTTTGTTTATATTTTAAAGATATTTATTATTCTTTATTAATGGTAAGAATTCACTCACTTAATTACTTGATTGGGGTTAATTGCCAATTGGTAAACTAGTCCAGTATTTTACAAACAGATAACTTCAAATGCCTTAACCTTTTTAGGATTTTTTGTGCACATGAACATTCCAGATAATGCAAAGATAAATGAAACAATATGCTTATTTAAAAAATCTAAAATACCTTATAAACAACACTGAAAGAATGGACACACTGAGCTTTAGGTGATTTTTTTTTTGGTTGTTGCTTTTTAATTAAAATAATTTGTTTCCAATTTTAAAGAACCACCATTTAAAACTTCATCTCTGTAAAGATGTCTCTATTAAATATTTTCTTTAAAAAAGTATATATGTATATATTACTTGCATACAATATTACTTGTATACTCCTGGCATACAACAGGAGTCATTTTAATATGCATACAGATTTAGGCAGGAATTCAAAAACGACATTACAGGAAATGCTTCTGGGTTCCAGGATGTTCAGGACTTCTACTTGGGAAGGTACACACATGTAAGGCAGGGGCAGTTGGTGCTGGTGAATCCATCTAGGTCTTGGCTTCTCCCTCTCCAGTGTCAGGTTTCTGGGCTCAGTTCATCTGTATCTGAATCCATATCCCACTGTAGCACCTAAATGTGGCCTATATGTGTGGTTTGGGGCAGCCCGCATTCTGACAAGGACCAAACTGAGAAGAACATTCGAAAGGAGCATTCCAAGGAACTGGACAGAGCTGTGTGGACTTGCGTGACAGCCTTGGAAAGCACATAGCATCACTTATGCCATAATTTGTCAATGAGGCACTAACAAGCTTTCACTCTCAGTGGAGGGGAATTTAAGAATTTAGTGTTAGATTTAAAAACAACAATGCTGAAATTTGTCAGTTCCTTTGCATTTCAAAGTGCATTTCTCTTTCTTTGTTTTTCTTTGTTTCTTTCTTAGATCTGTTCTTCCTTCTTTTCTTTCTTCCTTTCTTTCCTTTTTTCAGGTAGATGTGCTTCTAATTTAAATGATATATATTTTTAACAGGCTTCAATATTGATAATATATTGCCAGTGAAGAAAACTGAAGGAAAATATATTAACCAAACCATCAAAATAAGATAATTTTAAAGTGTGTACAAAAAATTGTAATGATTTAAATCATGTTTAACTTTGAGTGATATCAATGGATTCCATGAAAATTTTATGGTGATATATTAGCTTATTGAATTCATAACATACAATTTAGAAAAATGAAGCTTACAATTTTTAGTATGTCACAAATAGTATAAAAAGAAAAGTTCTCAATTTCTTTGTTTGATCTGATATGGTATTTCCCAACATTTGTCTTTTTCCTGTAGAAATGAGTCACAAAGAATGTATTTCATTATTAACTACATTTGGAATTGAGTAGTTTTACCTTCCTAATCTGTTATCCCTTCCCATGGTGGAAAATCATTGTGCATATTAGGATAGTAACAATTGATTTTTAAAAATATTTAGGCTGCAAATGACAAAAAATATTACCACATTAAAAACAAACAAACAAAAACTTATGTCTTTGAATCCATTTTGCATACTAGGTGCAGAGGTATATGATTACTGATATCAGTTCATACTCAAGCAAGATGGTCATGTCACTGAGCTTCTTAACTGTCCTTGAGTACAAAGCAGGCTTCTATCACTGTGTCTTCCCTAATAGGAACTTCAAAGGCAGGATGCAGAAGCCAAAGTACGGTGGACCTTTGCTTCACTTTCCTCTTGTTTTCAGGAGAATTTAATATTTCTTAATATCAGTTACTATTTGCTCTGTATGGCCCAGGAGAAAGTCCAACGATCACCACTTTGTGCAAAGATTAGACAAGGGGGTCTTTGACTTTTCTGGCTTCTGTAATGGGAAATGCGTAAGAAACAGTGGGTTTGTGAAAGAGGAAATTCGACAATATGTTTTTTGTTTTTTTTGTGTGTGTATAAATATCTTACTTTTTTGCTTTTGGGGAGTGATATTAGTTAATAAAATTGTACAGATTTCAAGTGTACAATTCTAGGATATACTACCATGTGTTTATTACCCAAAGCCAAAGTCTTCTGTCACCATATGTTTGACTTCCTTTATCCTTTACTACCTCCCCACCCGCTTCCATCTGGTAACCACCATACAGTAGTGTTTGCCTATAAATTGCTGTTTCTTTGTTTTTGTTTGTTTGTTCATTTGTTGCTTTCAGTTTTATAACCCACATATGAGTGAAATGAAATTGTTCTCTTTATTTTTTAAAATATTTTATTTATTCACTTTTAGCTAGAGGAGAAGGGAGGAAGAGAGGGAGACAAACATCAATGTGTGGTTGCCTTTTATGTGTCCCCATCTGGGGACCTGACCTGAAACCCAGATGTTGCAGACCGTTCAGCCTGGTTTCAGGAGTTGTAACCCTCACCCCATGGTGGGCTGTGTAAGAGCCCAAGGGACCCACTTCATCTGGGTCTGTTCTGTCACAAGGATGTGACCTACTAAGGAGACAAAGCTTATCTCCCTGGCAGGAGTGCTGCTTCTGCCTCTCTGGCCCAGTTGCTTGGTTGGCAGTCAATGACCGGTAAGACTCCTCATGGGAGGGGCAACCTAAGCCAGACTCGACCACTTGGGAGGCCTCATGGAAGGACTCGGAGGGCTGCAGCAAAGAGGATGTGATGGACCCTCACCCCCCACCCCCCCCCGGCTATTCTGACATAGCCCGAGTCCTCATTTCCATCTGGGAGATGTCTCCTGCTTCCTAATTGCCTTAAAGCCTGAAACTGTGGGGGTGAGCGGTGCAGCCCTGTCCTGGCCAGGACAGCTCCCTGGGTGATCCGGACATAAGAAAGAATTCCTAAAGTCCTGTGAAACCTGCTTTGCTAAGAGTGCTCTTCCTTAGGTGATAAGTGTCCCAGGAGGAAATGAATATGTCTCCCAAAGTCTGGCAACCTCCTTTCCTGACAAACACTGGCTCAGATTAAGCCCTCAGATTGCTTTGAAATGTTAACCATTGTTTGATCCTTGTCACCTGACATACCTGTATTCCCGTGTATTTGAGCCCAATAAAAGACTAGTGAGGATGGGGCTCTGGGTCATGCTCCTCTGAGAGTTTGACCCCTTTCCTCCCCAAGCAGAAGATGTCTTGGTAGTTTTTAGTTTCATCCGTGACGGAGGGATGGGGCTCTGCGGGTGGAGCCCCCCCACATCTGGCACCCCCACACCCAGACATGTGCCCTGACTGGGAATTGAACCTGTGACCCTTTGGTTCACAGGCTGGCACTCAATCCACTGAGCTACACCAGCCAGGGCCTGACTTTTTCTTTCTTTCTTGTTTCACTTAGCATGATATACTCAAGATTCAATTATGTTGTCACAACTGGCAGCTTTTCACCTTTTCCTATGGCTGAGTATTAAGTAGTCCATTGTATATATGTACCACATCTTCTTTATTCAATCATCTATTGAGATACATGTTGGGAGTTTCAATGTCTTGGCCACCATGAATAAGGCTACAATGACTATAAAGGTGCATATATTTTTGTGAATAAATGTTTTCCAAATTTTTGGAAAGATACCCAGAGAAGGCTTGCTGGGTCATATGGTAAAAGCAAAAGAAACCACCAACAAAATAAAAAGGCAACCAACTTAATGTCACAAGATATTTGCAAACAACAGCTCTGACAAGGGGTAAATATCAAAAATATATAAAGAATACATACAACTCAACATCAAACAAGCAAACAATCCAATTAAAAAGTGGGCAGGGGAACTAAACAGACGCTTCTCCCTAAAGACATGCAAATGGCCAACAGATACGCAAAAAGATTCTCAACTTCAAAGCTATTAAGGAAATGCATATCAAAACTACAATGTGATACCACTTCACAGCTGTTAGAATGGCTATTATCAACAAGACAAATAATAACAAGTGTTGGAGACATGGTGGAGAAACTGGAAACCTCACTCACTGCTGGTGGGACTGGAAACTGGTACAGCCTCTATGGAAAACAGTATGGGGGTTCCTCAAAAAAATTAAGAAAAATATGTACTATAACTGTGGTAGGCAGAACAATGAGTTCCTTCCATGTTGTGTATACCCTAATGCTCAAAGCCTGTGAATATGTTATTTTACATGACAAAATGGCATTCCTGATGTGATTGATAATTTTCTGATGGAAGATTATCTGAATAGGCCCAATGTAACATCATGGCTCCTACTAAGTGAAAGAACCAAAAATTAAAATTTTGGTTAATTTGTTACTGCAGCAATAGGAACAAACACCATAGTTCTATAGTAAAGATAATAGATTGATCTTCTGTTTCGAAAACATATTTTGTTGTATAACACAATTTTTCCACTAAGAATTCAAAAATCAATAAAATGAGTGAAATATTTCTGCAGTGCTAAATCCGGAGTTTCATTAGACTCTCTAAGGTAATTAAATTGTCCCCAAAAGACATAAATTACAAGTTATCATTAATTTCAATCTGCTAAATCACCCCAAGTATTAAAATATTATATATTTTAACTATTATAGGAATTTAGGCTAGGTAGTAAAAGAAAATAATGGGTATGTTTTCTCATTTTATTGCCTTGAAGTGCAATATAGAAAATTATACATAAAGTAGATATACCATTTGTTTCTATACTGAAATTGAATTATATTTTCATAAAAAATTATGTTTTTCATTTTACTTGGAAAAAACGGAGCAGATGCACAAACTTACACACATACACACATACATACACATGGATATTTATATAATGTGAACAATTAGAGAATATTATGGCTTGATGACATCTGGTTTCATCAGTCATTTAGTAAACATGATTCAAAATATGTTGATATAGAATGATGCTGTATTATTTATCCTTTTCTTTGCAATTAAAAATACACAATAAAAACAGCACCACTTGATTGCTGATGTCTCTCTTCAATTAGCATAGAAGCAAATTGATTTTTTTTTTTTTTTTTTTTTTTTGCTTGAGGGGGCAAAACAGCAGAGTTGTTTTCTTCTTCCTGCTGTATTTCTATCAAACACATTTTTACTGCAAACTCTGTTTGCATCTAAGGCAAGCTATTTTCATTCTTCGAGGTTAAAAATAATTTTCAATTGCAGCTTTCTATGCTCCCTTAAGGAAATATATTAGCCACCACCTGGTGGTTTAAGTGTTCAATTAGCCTTTTTCTCATTCTTTCCATGTTATCCATCCAGGTGGGTGGTCTTTAAACACTCAAGTAATCATTTGAAAGGCAATGAACATACACAAGTTTGGTTCTTCTGCTGGGGTCAAAGATGTTTTATTTTCAGTCATGTTTGAATTTAGATGAAATGGCTTGAAAACGGTCTGAAGGTTTTAGTTCTTCAATGTATGAGTTCTCTATTCAATGACACATTCGGATAAATGCTAACCCCCTTGGGAAAAAAAACCAGGCTGCTAAAATAAACATACCAATCACCCAGGAGAAGCAGGGCCATAACAAAGATTTTCTTTTTCTTAATCCTATTGTGTACTAAAAAGGATAAAGGGATTTAAATTTTCTTTCACAAAGAAATAAAGCCTGGCTACCTTGTAAGATAACACATGGTGCACTTAATCCTATTACTTTTGCAATATAACAAAATTACTGGGAAAATTATGGCATTATACTAATAAGCCACAGCGTTCATTAATTTTAGTAAAAAAAAGAAAGAAAAGCAAAAGGTTGTACCTATTATCTCCAGGGTTTACAGTTGTACTGAAATAACTTGTTCACAATTGTATGGACACAGATTTGCAGACTGGAATTGAAATGCTCAATGTTAAAGCTTCTCTCTCAATTCCTGGGTTACTCTGTTCTCAATTTTAGATGCTTGCAAAACCACATAGCCCATGGAGACACTAATCCAAAGTGTATAATCAGTATCTATTCAACAATTCTATGGTGATAGATTAACTCATTGAATTCATAATGTACAATTTAGAAAAATGAGGGCTACAATTTTCAATATGTCATAAATAGTAAAACAAGATACATTCTCAGCCTCCTTGTCTGAATCTGATATGGCATTTCCCAACATTTGTCTCTTTCCTGTAAAGATGAGTCAGAATAAATGTATTCCATTATTAACTACATTTGGAATTAAGTATTCTTACCTTCCTAATCCGCTATCCCTTCCAACTATGGAAAATCATTGTGCATGTTAGAATAGTAAAAATTAATTTAAAAATATTTCGGCTGTAAATGGCATTTCTGCCACTGAGAAAATAAAAATGGGCCCATTTGATCATGTGTGCAATTCTTCTCAGAGGGGATAAACTCCTCTGTTGTTTATCAATTGTTCCATATTGATGCTGCATATGGACAAGACATGGAAGCAATAAGCCCATCTCACCTCCTCTACCCCTCAGAAAACTGTTCAGTAAATCATATCCAAACCAAAAGGAGAATGATTTATTATCATTAAAGATGTGCAACAGAATTAATTACAAGTAACAATACTGGCACAAGAGAAAGAAGCAATCCATCTTTTCAAAAGTAGCTATCACAATTAGGGAATTATTAAAAAAATACTTTAAAAAGACAAAAGTGTCAGATATTGTTGTTAAGCATTTTTGTGTTGACTATAATCATGGCATTACTTTTGCCTTAAAGAATGCTTCAGAAATAACTACTTTGCTCATTTATAAGGTTTTATTGTATGTGAGTATTAAGTTAACAGGGTTTACATATATTACTTGATGCTTTGGTATTATTATATTACAAAACAAATGAAGAATATTATAATTTTCAACCAGAATTATATGACCTTCAAACTGTATACAATGAAATTAGTAAGAAGGTTGCCATATTATCTAAATAAGTTGATTTTCCGTCATTTGGTATATAGTGCTGCATTTTTTCCAAAATGTAGTACATTTTTTAAAAAATATGTTAAGTTTTGCCAAATGGTCTTAACATAATAAATATAACCTTGGTCTCTCTTTTGCACCATAATTTCCTAGTAACATGGCTTAGTGTCACTTTTTGTATGTGAAAGACACTTACGTTGTTGTGAGTAGCAATAGTTATTTTCATTGCTGCATACAATATTATTCTATGCATACACCATAGTCATTCTACATTTTCTGGAAATGTTCTAGTTTTGACAATTATGAATATTATTCTATGAACAACAATATGCATTTTTTGTAGTGTATACATGCATATTTTAAATATATATCTAAAATGAAATTTCTGGATCACTGGATATGCATATATTAAACTTTTGTAGGTAATTTTCTAAAGTAGTTATTTGAATTTGCATTAACAATAATTCATACTTGATAAACCTTTATTAAGTTCTCTTTTTCTTCTTCTTTTCCTTCTTCTGTTGTTCTAATTTCTACCAGGTTTGGGGTGGCATTTATATATTTTAGATTTAATTTTCATTTCCTTTATCCTTCTGGTTAAGTACCTTCTCATAGATGAATTGGTCATTTGGAAATCTTTTGAAAGATACTTGTCCCCTAGCTGGTGTAGCACAATGGATTGAGCGCAGGCCTATGAAGCAAAGGGTGGCTGGTTCAATTCTCAGTCAGGGCACATGCCTGAGTTGCGGACCAGGTCCCTCTGGGAGGCATGCAAGAGGCAGCCACACATTGATGTTTCTCGCCCTGTCTTTCTCCCTCTCTTTCCCTCTCTCTAAAAACAATTAATTAATTAATTAATTAATTAATTAATTAAAAAATACTTGTCCAAGTCTTCTGTTATTTCTTCTATTTTTTCTCCAAATTTTTCCTACTGATTTATAAGAGATCTTTTTTATAGTTTAGATAATACCCCTTTGTTTTAACTATTCAAAGTGTATCATCCTTCTCAGTGACAACAGAAGTTTATTTTATTTTCTAAAACTTTGTTAGAGATATGGCTCTATTTTCAAGGCTACTTTAAACCAAACAGAAATCAAGATGACATGAACCTGAACTTTAAAGCTATCAGGTTGTTCTAGTTCTGCTTTACCGTTACCCAAATGTGTGATCTTTTTAATTCCTTACTGAAAACCTGGAGTGCTTACCAAAGCCCTTCCTACTTAGTAGTCCAAAAATAAAGAAATTTGGGTGAGTGAGATAGGAGAATGAGGAAAATCCAGCACCTTTATTATTTAACTAAGAAGAGGTAACTGACCAGACATCCTTACTGATATGTGGAGGAAAGGGTTTGATGAGGGAGATCCTTTTGAGTTGATTTTTTTTTTTTTTTTTTGGTCTTTCTGAACTTTAACAATGTCATATGCTTGTAGTCCTTCAATAGTTTTCACCATCAGTTCTAGGGCTTTTATAATAAAAGACACACCATGGTCAGGCTGCAAATGACCTGGAGAGTCAACATCATAACAAAGTTGCCAGGGCTAGAGGTGGGTGGCTGGAGTCAGTTGATTGGAAAGAAAAAATAAAAAAATACTTTGACCTGAAAAAGTGCCCACATTAGAAAGATACTAAGAGTCCTGAGAGATGTCAAAGACTGCTAAAGTGGCAGAGAATGATTGCTCCATCAGAGAAAGACAACTGGTCAATTTTTGGCAGGTGTCACTCATCTGGCATACAGTTGGTGGCCTCTGTGTCAGAATCACAGAGTTCTTTACCATGATGGATGTGTTGTTGTGTCCACTACAATGATGCATCTAGTTAGCAATAGCGACAACATAGGAGGCGCGGTGAACCTTATCATGGACATCTAAAAGTGACACAGATAGTTTAATCAGTAGCAATGATCTTCTTCACAGTTTGTAGCTTTAAAGGGAATGTTTAATCAACCAGCCTGTGATTTTTCAAGTCATAGAATAACAAGTAGCAATCAATGGCAATACCCAAGTCAGTAAAACTATAACAAGGTTTGCTTAATGGGGTGTTGACCAGGGCTAGGAGAATGGCTTTAAGTTCCGCCATTTTAGCAGTGCATCCAGATCAATTTTTGGTTCTGTTTAGTTGATGTTGAAGTTGAATAGCTGCAGTAGTCTCATAGATAACATTGGATCTCAGGAAAGCTAAAACAGCAGTCAACCAGAGCTAGGTATTTAGGGGAACCTCTGTGAATCAACGGCTCTACTGAGACAGTGGTTTTAATATATGAAGTGCAGTGGAGGTAAACGTTTCTCCCAACAAGATAGCTGTCACTGTTTGTGTAAATCTAAATAGCTACAAAGGCCAGGCCTGCCCACAACGTCCATTTTATTTTTAAGGGCCAGTATAGTAGATGGCATCTATGTCCAATAGGTGGCACTGTTGCACCGGAAAATGGCTCTGGGTACTCCAGCACCCATTAGGAAATTTAAATAAAGCTGTGACTCATCTCTCCTGTCCTGAGGCTAACCAGTTCCAGTATGCCCACTGGGGAGGGAACAGGGGAAAGGTTGAGGTGAGTGGGGTGGGGAGAGAGGGTAATATTCCACTAGCACCTCAATATAAGTGACAGCCCCTGAACGGGGCAGTCCTCTCTAATACTGAAGTCAAGGGGAGGTCCAAAAACCAACACATTAATAATAACTGTATATTCAGCAGTAGAGATTAGAATGACACTATATTGAATTTGCTTCAGGATTCCCACCTGCAAAGTCACCTTAACTTCCCTCCTCCTCTTTGCCTTTTGTCCATTTCCCCTTGTTTGGATTTGAGTATTCCTTCCCTTGAGAGACTACTTGGATGATGACTTTGGTACTTATAACTCCACAGAGTTAGGACAATTCCAATCCTTGCTCTTCAAGTTCACTAGTGTATGGGTGGGTGTACGTGACCTTCTTTATATTTCAGGGACAAGAAAAGCTCATCCACACACACTCCAATCATCTTTTTCCTTGAAGCACCGAGGCTGTTAGGGAGAAATGGAGGCCTCTGGGATGCGGGGATAGAGAGAGAGGCGGACTCCGTGCCAAAAGGCATGGCATGTTCATTTCAGTTTTTGCCTATATACTGCTAATATCTTAACCAAATAACCTTTAATTTTTTTTGATCCACTGAAAGTTCTATATTAACTAGCAATAGCTTTCAGTACTTATTCCAGTTGGGAAGTCTCTTTGAGTCATAACAACAGTCATTTTGCCTTTTGGCTTGGTCCGTGAATCTGCAAATCCAACATCACCAAAATGTACCTTCCTCTGTCTGTCCACAGAAGAGTAAACAAAGCCAAAGGCATCATTTGGGCAGCATTCTTCAATCATGCCTCTCATGGCCAGCCTCTCTACATTAATTTAACTCATTTATTTACAGGTTCGTCAGTGGAGGAAACTACAGGCCACTCCTCCACTCCTCCACATACCTTCCACTCAGATAAGAACATTCATGAACAGATCCCAGAAAACGGTCTTATATCCCTGAACCCAGGACAAAGAGCCATTGTCCTCCTTTTCCTGAAAGCCATGCTCCACCAGTGTCCCATCCTCACTGACAAAGGAATCCTGTGAAAGATCTGAGACTTCACCAGTTTTCAATAATTTACTATACTGGACAGTAAATATACCTGCCCTTTGCTCTAGTAAGACATTTTCTTTGTTTTTATTTTTTTCAATTTTTTATTGTTGTTCAAATACAGTTTTTTTCCCTTTTCCCCTCATCTCTCCCCACCTCCCCAGTCCTTCCCACCCCCTTCTCCTGTTTGTACACCTCCTCTTGCTATTGTCCATGTGTCCTTTATAATAATTCCTATAAACCCTTCACCCTTTCCCCCCTTTATCCCCTCCCCTGTCCCCTCTGATCACTGTCAGCCTGTTCTCAATTTCAATATCTTTGGTTATATTTTGCTTGCTTGTTCATTTTGTTGATTAGGTTCCAGTTAAAGATGCGATCATATGGTATTTGTCTTTTACTGCCTGGCTTATTTCACTTAGCATAATGCTCTCCAGTTCCTTCCATGCTGTCACAAAGGGAAGGAGCTCCTTCTTTTTTTCTACTGTGTAGAATTCCATTGTGTAAATGTACTGATGCAGACTCCGACCAGCAGGTCCATGTGTTGTGGATGTAATGAACAAATCACACGGACTACAGAAGTCCTGTACAGAAAAAGGGACGGCATGGCTACTCTCTGAGAGAGAGAACACCCCAACCTGGACAAACTTTTATTGCTTTTTTAGGAGGATTACCTCAAGGAAGGTCTTCATTCATCATTATCAGGCAGTAATGGTCAAACAATAGATAACATTCAAAGAACTCTGGGGGCTTATTCTGAGTCAGGATCAGTTAGCTAAAGGGCTATAGAACTTTGGGAAACAAATTCATTTCATGCTTGGACCCTTGTCAGAAAAATGAGGACATTCTTAGCAAAGCAGGATTATATGCGTTCTTTCTTAGGCCTGCTCACTCCAGGGACCTGCTCATTCCTGCCCTAAGTTGCACCACCCTCTGTCATTGTTTCAGGCTTAAATCAGGCAGGGGAAGTAAGGCAGCCAAGAGATTAGGAGACTTCTAGTAGAATGAGGACTCAAGCTATGTCAAAGCTGAGGGGTCACTGTCCATCACCCCCTTTTTCTATAGCCCCCCAAGTTCTTTCCTGAGGGCCCCTTCATGACTATGCCTATCTTAGGTTGTCCCTCCCTTGATGAATCTTACCCATCATTGGCTAACCAGTCATCTGCCCGGGGACAAGCAGGGTGAAGTAAAAGGGGGCAGAGGCATCACCCCTAAGAAGAAGGTTAGCTTTGTCTCCTTAATGGCTTATGGCCCCAAGGTCTCTTTACTCAGCCTTAGCCATGGGGGTTATAGCTTCTGAGACCAGGCAAGGCAGTTCCCAACAATGTACCATAGTTTTTTTTTTTATTCATTCATTTACTGTTGGGCACTTAGATTGCTTCCAGCACTTGGCTATTGTAAGTTGTGCTGCTATGAACATTGGGGTGCATAGGTTCTTTTAGATCGGTGTTTCAGGCTTCTTAGGATATAATCCCAGCAGTGGAATTGCTGGGTCGAAACGCAGTTCCATTTTTAGTTTTCTGAGGAAATTCCATACTGTTTTCCACAGTGGTTGCACCAGTCTGCATGCCCACCAACAGTGCACTCGGGTTCTCTTTTCTCCACAACCTCTCCAACACTTGTTTGTCGCTTTGTTTATGATGGCCATTCTGACTAGTAAGAAGTGGTATCTCATTGTGATTTTTATTTGCATCTTTCTGATGGCTAGTGATGCTGAGCATCCTTTCGTATGTCTCTGGGCCCTCTGTGTGTCCTTGTTGGAGAAGTGTTTGTTCAAGTCCTTTGCCCATTTTTTAATTTGGTTCCTTGCCTTCTTAGAGTGGAGTCATGTACATGGGCAGGAAAATATCAGATATTCCATGCAGCAACATCTTCACAGATATGTCCCCTAGAGCAAGGGACATAAAGGAAAGAATAAACAAATAGGATCTCATCAAAATAAAAAGCTTCTTCACGGCTAAAACAAACAAACAAAAAACAAACCAGCAAACAGCATTAAAATGAAAAAAGACCCAACGGTATGGGAAAATGTATTTGCCAATGATACCTACAACAAGTTTGATCTCCAAAATAAATTTTCTTTGTTTTTAAAAGCTGATTACTCTATGAACTTCCTTGAAAAGGAAGTTCAGAATGAAGGTTAAATGATGCCTATGCATTGCTGACATGCAGAAATGCAAGACATTAATAAAGAATTGTCTCCCAATTGCTGATATAAAATAACCAAATGCAAATACTCTCTTTTTCCTGACTTTAAAGTGTTAGTTAAGAGGAGTACATCCTTCCTCATCTATTTTTACTTGTATCAAAAATATACGTGTGAATAGATATTTAAAGTCTCGCCATTTAAAAATGTGGGTACACATATAGAGACAAAATATAAATACATCTTAAAATGTATAATTCAGAATATGTTTGAGTTATATTCATAGTTCAATATAGTTATACTCATAGTTTGACTTGCATGGGATTTTCATTTTACAAAACACAAGAGATTGTTAGTGACATAAATACATATAATTCGTTGTGAAAAAGAAAGGGTTCTAGAGAAAGCACCTCACAAGGTGATCTGATCATACATTTCTACCTAATCAGGACATGGTGAGTAGTCACACCCCAGGCATATAATTTCTTTAGTCAAAGGTTTATCTTTCCAGTAAACATGGCTTGTCCATTGTGCATTTAGGCTTACACTCCTTTGAAATAAACATAGCCAGCCTTAAGAAAGCATGTGATCTTGCTAACTATTCTGCAGTCAATCCATGCTTTGCTTTCTCCCACCTTCTTATATGCTTCCTCATAGTCCCTCCATAATTCAAATGTGTAATGGAACCACAAAACTGTCATCCTCAGAGCATTTGAGATCTTGCTTTCCAGAAATTGTCAGTTTGGATCAAATATCTCATAGAAATTCTATACAAGTATGAGCATTTCTTATGTTGACATCATTGATATTCCAAAAACAATAAATATTAATAAAGAATAGATGCTGAATAACTATGTGCTTTCTCCATGATAGATTTGACACATGCAAATAATAAACTACAATTATAGTACTACCCATATAACAACTATATTTAAAGCCATCCTGGAGGACAGGAAAGGGGAACAGAGTTTGCCACTCCCAAAAATGCTTCTTTGGGATATTAACGAGTGGAATTGTGGACTAGCTCTCTCTGTCTCCAAAGGACAGAGAACCATGGGATATATGGGAGAAGCTCTGAAAACCAAGCAGAAGTTACCCTTTGTTAAAATTCAATTGTAAGAGTGTTTTGCTTAATGTACCAAGCTTGTATTCATTATCAATGAAGAAGGCAGGGCTTAAATCTGCATGCAGTCCCTTTGTGCTTTTTCTGGTCACTTCCCATAACTGACTCTACTCTCAGCATCTTCTTTCATCTTCTGTTGAGGGTGGTTATGTAAGGTGGTGGGTTCAGTCATTCTATAGAGCTACTCAGTTTTCTTGGGTCTCTCCCATGTGTACAGTAGTTATACATGTTATTAAACTTTAATTTGTTCTTCGCTTTTTAATCTGTCCCATTGTTACAGGGACATCTGACAAAATCATTGGGGAGCAGAGAGAGACCTTGAGGCAGCTTGGGAGAGCCCAGGTCCTGAAAGAAGGGAGGGATCAGGAAGCACTGGAGACAGTGGGATTGGACACGCAGCATGGCCCATGATAGATTTCCATACTCCTGGGTAAAGAGTAAACAAACCAGCATGTTAAGGTCACATTGCCACACAGCATGTGACCCCTCACTCCAGGTAAGAGCCTAGTGCCTATTTGATGCCAGGGGCTTCTCAGGTATTTGTAGTGGGAAGAACCTCCTACTGAAATCTAGGCTTCCCAAATTACGCTGTGCTTTTTAGTGCCTTTTTAGGTCTACTCTGTCAAATCAGAACTGCACAAAGTGTACTCTCATGTATTTCTATACTGACCAATCAGACTGGCACAATTTGGATACTCCTTTACATAAAACAACTAACTGAGAACCTAAGTAGAAACTTTTGCTATAAAAAGCAGCCTCAGTTTTGTCTTGGTGGAACACAATTTAGGCTGCTACCAGAATCTATGTCTCCCAGACTGCAACTCCTTTTGTAAATGAATACTTTTTAAAAATCTTATCACAGTATAAAATTAATTTTGGTTTACATATTAAAATAAAATATTAGACTGGCATTTAACTGTGCACCTCATTTTCAGGAGTGCCATCCCTCATTTAGCTCAGAGATAGCTCTTCTTTTGTCCATTTTTAACCCGCTGGTACAAGATATTTTAATTTGCCTTTTCAAAATTTTAAACTCTGAAAAATGCTTATTCACCAAACACTTTTCCCCTTAATTGAAAATATACTGTACATTTTATAGGGAAATGAAAATGCAAGACTTATCAATGAACGAGTAAGTCTGTGTAATAAAATAACAATTTCACAATAAAGTAAATATTACAGAGATTGTTGACTGAACGAGATCGAGGAGCATGCTCACTTCCCATTAGTGTCACACCTGCTTACAGATTGAATTGCATGATTTTATGCTACATTAAAATGGCATTCTCTATAGTGGTATTTTACATTTCCGATATGCAATAGTGAATGCCTTGGTTCACTCAGCAACATTGTTTTCTGCAGTGAACATTTCTATTAGTGGCAATTCATCCAAAAGTTTATTTCAAAAAAAAAAAAAAAAAAAAAAAAGCAATGTCAACAAGGACACAGGTATATCCTTCCTTTTTTTTAAACCAGAGCAATAACAAATTTTAACATTGTTAATAACATACATTCAGGCAGATGGAACTTCAATTTAATGCTTGCTGAATGTCATCTCCTATAAACTTTAATGCTAAATAAAAACCTGTGCTTGGTAGAAAGAATACATTTTATATCTAGTAATTTAAAATTAAGTTATTTTTAAAAACTGAGGTTATTGACACCATCTGTTATGTGTATGTTTTATTTCTGTTAGAAAGAGTTCAATACAGTATGTCTATTATGTGATAATTTTTCTTTTCCTATTTTATGACTGATTATCAGTTAGTGTTAGATTTAAATTTTTGAAATTCCAACTACCCAAAGGTCTAATAAGTTTAAATCATATTCTTAGCATAAGTAATTTTTTAAATTATTTACAATGAATATTTTTAAATTAATTTATCTCATAATTGAAGTCAGTTAATAAAAGTATAAATACATTCAAATTATAAACAAATCATGAAATCACTTTTTCTTGGATAACTTTGACAAGTTATAGGAAATGTCAAAGGTACATTAAAATGCCATTGTGCATATTTGCATTTAAAATTAAATTTAGACATATGAATTTGATTTGGTTTTTAAGTACTTTATTTAAACATCTCATTTTGTTATTTAAAAATCATGTTTATTGCTTCAGGGCAAAAATTGCCGGAGGCTCACTGGAATGCTTATGCCCACATGCAGAAGTGGGTAATGTGGATGCTCCTCATACACTGGTCTTGGATCATATGAAGTCTTCTGAAAATGTTTTGTTAATAAATATATGAGTATGTACAACTCCAATTTACTATTAAAATGCCTTTTTAAAAAAATGTATTAATCTTAAGCACATTTGTATAATTTGAATAAATAAGTCAAAATATGAGTTATTCATTTTAAAATGACTTATTGTCCTGCCTGGTGTGGCTCAGTGGATTGTGGGCCAGCCTGTGAACCACAGGGTCCTCAGTTTGATTCCTAGTCAGGCGCATGCCTGGGTTGCAGGCCAGCTCCTCAGTTGGGGGCCTGTGAGAGGCAACCTGTCAATGTTTCTCTCCCATATCAATGTTTCTCTCCCTTTGTCTCCCTACCTTCCCCTTTCTCTGAAAGTAAATAAAGAAAACTAAATGATCTATCTACATAGAAAAGGAAAGTGGCAAAATATAAAGAACATGAATTAGCCCAAACAGACCCCTTCAAATTTTCCGAACAGCCCTAATTTTCCCTCACTCAGCATATTTTTATGCATCAATTTAAATATTTTAAAAAGCTATTCAACCATTTAGTAAAATTATTGTGTCAGTGAGGATTGAATTTCTGCCCTAGTTGGGAACCATATTTGAAGCATGATTATAGGTAAATCTTATTTGTTTCAAACCTTTCAATCCTTTAATTAGTAATAATAATGTAATAATTATTGAAGCAATATTGAAGCAAATATTTAATGTTAAATATTTCATTAAATAATTCCACAATAACAAATCAATTTCATTTAAGAGATAATGCTACTAACAAAAGCAAACAAATTACATTAATATGCACCAAGGCCTGCGAAGCACTGCTGTTAGCAAATTAAATGAAGAAATCAAGTACTTCAATAAGAGCAGCTCTTGTTTGGAAACTTGAATGCACCCTACTCATCTTTTCCTCTGTGGTTTTAAAAGACAGATTTAGGAAGTTTTTGTCTATTGAATTAGGCATCTGACTTTGAGAAATACCAAATCAACTCTTACATTAGATATAAGACTCCTTATTTAAAAGACAATCTATTAACCACATTAATCTTCAACAAGTAGTAAAACATATAACTTCAATAATTTTCAGTCTTTGGGGTTTATGTTATATTTATTCTCACAAACAAACCTTGTAATGTTAAACTTTCAAGCATTTGAAAATGGTGTCCTTTCCTAGTGTTTTATGCTCCCATTCACAATAGTACTTAAGGTTTGCTAATTAAAACAAGATACAACAAAAACCTGGCTAGGACAATCTATGCAGAATTTGGATACGTTTAATTGTAAAGATAGGTCTCAGATATTCAACCACAGTAAAATACCCATTGTTGTATAAGTCATGCCTGGCAGTAGTTACAGCCAAAACTATATAATTTTGGGATAGCTGGATGTCTAGGTTCTTTATGCAATTAATTATCAATTCATAGATAAGAAATTAAGCAAAAATGAATCTATTATCAGTACATTCAGACTTTAGCTATCAGGATCCTACTTTAGGAGGTATCAGCATAAGGAAAGTTAGATAATCTAGCAGTGACTTTTGTACACTGTATTTCTAAAACATGTTTCTAATGTATGCATTTATCTAATATACCAATCACTGTTAACATGAACCGAGGTCTCGTCACCACTTACTGAACTGACTTCTTAACAGATGTTACTATTTAGACTCTCGCACCTTGTCTTGTCCCTAATGGTAGAGCAGTCCACGGGAGTACTATAAAATGTAAAAATGATCCTGCCACACTTCCCCATTAAAACCCTTTGCCGACTCAGTTTAATTAGATATGAAATAATGCTGAAAATCTTAACCATTATATTCATATAGTATAAGAATAAAAGTTAATCTGCAGAAATAATAAAATAAATTAGTTATTTTAAGGAGATATAGTTATTTTTATATCACTCAGCTTACGTTAAGTCATGCTGAAGTAATAATGAACACAAATTCTCAGTGGTTTATAAACACATATTTTAATCTCTGACTGACATCCCATGCTTGGGATAAGTTGAATTCAGGTCTTTTTTTAAATGTATTTTGGTATCCACCTCAGGAGACATTCTCCTCTGTGTGTAATGGCTCTGAGAATGTGTAACACTAATATCCACTATTGGAAACTTCCTGAATACGATTCCATTTACAAATGCTATTTCGTAGGCATAAGCTTATCTTTTTTTTTTTAAATTTTTATTTTAATTGTTGATCTTGTACAGTTTTCTGTCTTTTATTCTCACCCGAACCCACCACCCCAGCCCTCCCCACTTCCCTCCCATTTCCATCCCCCCCCATAGTTTTTGTCCATGTGTCCTTTACACTTGTTCCTGTAAATCCTTCCCCTTTTCCCCTGAAATTCCCTCCCCTCTCCCCTCTGGTGACTTTCAGCCTGTTCCCAATTTCCATGTCTTTGGTTATATTATGCTTGTTTGTTTGTTTTGTTGATTAGGTTCCTGTTAAAGGTGAGATCATATGGTATTTGTCTTTCACTGCCTGGCTTACTTAGCTTAGCATGATGCTCTCAAGTTCCATCCATGCTGTTGCATAGGGTATGAGCTCCTTCTTTCTTTCTGCTGCATAGAATTCCATTGTATAAATGTACCACAGTTTTTTGATCCATTCATTTACTGATGGGCATCTAGGTTGCTTCCAACACTTGGCTATTGTAAATTGTGCTGCTATAAACATAGGGATGCATAGTTTCTTTTGGATTGGTGTTTCAGGGTTCTTAGGATATAGTCCTAGCAATGGAATTGCTGGATCAAAAGGTATATCCATTTTTAGTTTTTTTAGAAAATTCCATACTGTTTTCCATAGTGGTTGTACCAGTCTGCACTCCCACCAGCAGTGCACTAGTGTCCCCTTTTCTCCACAACCTCTCCAACACTTGTTGTTTGTTGCTTTGTTTATGAGGGCCATTCTGACTGGTGTCAAGTGTTATCTCATTGTGGTTTTATCTTCAGATTACGTAGTTTGAAGTAGCCTCGACTAATTGTTTTAGTTTTATTCAAAAATCCACAACCTGAAAATCTCACTAAGGTCAGTTACTATGTCCCTTGAGGGTGGAGTTAGAGACAATCTTACCCACAGTTGTATGTACAGCGCATAACATTGTGTTCTCATCGTAGTGGATACTCCATTGATTTTGTTGAATGACCATAGTTTATTAATTTAAATAGTATCTTAAGATTTTGATGTCTAGTCAGGGCAAACCTGATAAGCAGTACATCGTAGTGCAATTTAAAATCATTAATTAATTGCAATGCTCTTTGATTTTCCCGCATAGGTTTGGGTGAATCTACTACATGGCTCTCCATCATGCGAGAGAGGCTACAAATTAAAAAAAAAAAAAAAAAAAGATTAATTGGATCTTCTTAATGGAATCTTCTTCAGCAGAAGAAATCTAATATTTTGTGAACATGTGTACAACTGAGAAAATCATATTTACTTCTAAAATATGTATATATTGTGTAAATTTTAAACCACACAAAATAGAATGTAAAGTTATGTCCTAATAGTTTATCTCAACTGGAAAACACTGTGCTATAGCATCAGGCAATTCTGGCTGGAAGTTAAGAATGTAAGTGTCCACGGGCAAGAAAAGAGATCAAAGCTGTTGTTTGAGGTCGGTATTGAGAAACTCTGTTCAGAACAGTTTTATTCTTGTCTTCATGATAGATTCACAGCATATTAACCCAATGAATGAACTCCACAGTTAGCTTTGTGAGGTATTGTAAAGGTATCACTTCTATCTCTTTCAATCTCCTTCCTTGGTGCATGATTCGTTTTACACGTATATTCACTCAAAAAGGTGAAAATGTTAATCTCTGCATAAGTTTTACAGTCCACTACAAGGATGTCCTCTGAGGGCTGACTGGAGTGACACAGAAAAAAGCCCAAGTCCATGTTAATGTGTGCTTTCATTAGAATGCATGGGTCTCCTTCCCACTGTAAATTTTGCTTCTGGATATACACAGGAGATATAATACTTTTTCAGTGCACTTGTAGTATATTTCTTAGTAGAAATTCTTTTAAAAGATCACATTCTGGTGAATCACTATGTGGAAAAATATAATTTGTTTTAGTCAGGATTTTGCCTATGAAATGATACTTCCTTATTTTTATACTGAAGGCACAAAATTATTACATTGGATCTCTACCTACAAACTGTTGTGATCACTATATTGTCATTTATATAGAAGATATTTTTACAGATGAATGCATATTATTTTTTTTAATTCTATCTAGCACTCATAAAAAGTTTCCGATACAAATTCAGAGTACATATGAATGTCAAGTTTCATCAAATGCTCAATGAAATATAATCATGATACCTGCATACATTCTTAGTCATTAAATGAATGCATTTTTTGGCACTCTATCTTAGGATTCAATGTAAACTGTGAATATGGCATGTAAGTTTTGAAAAGCAGCCAGGAAAAGGTGATTTGGGACAGCTCTCAGAAAGAGTGAATGGTGTGAATTCAGTAGAATTTTACATCATGAAGGAGAATAAGGCTGGTGGGTCTCAGAATAAAAAGAGAGGGGGGGGCAAATAAAAACAAGACCATTGACAAAATAAAGTTCACTGTTTAATATTCATTACTAATTCAAGAATACCTTTCCATTGAATTAAGAATATTTATCATAAACCTATTTTCAGGTAATTTCGATACAACAATAAGTGAAGTATGTTTCTTTCTTCAAGGGATTCACACTGCAGTGCTAGGTACAGAAAAGTTAACTGCTGATTTTCCTAGAATAAAATGTGTTGTGATAGATGAATATTCAGAGTGTTGTAGGATGACATAGAAAGCTCTGCCAATGATCTTAGAAAAGGTGGCATATACCTGAGTCCTGAAAGCTACGTGGAAGCTGGTTAAAGAAAGAGGTGGGAAAAGACTCTTCAGACAGTAGGAGTATAGGGTACAAAGTTTGAGAGTCAGGAGCAAAGCAGGTAGATCATGAGCAGTAATGCATGATCTTATTCTTATTAGTCTGGAGGTAATTATTAGTTTGGAGGTAATCGGTAACCCTTGACAAAATGTATATTCCATGAAGATTAATCCTGTAGCTTGACAAGCATAAATTGGAGGTCATAAGACAGGTTCCCTGAAGAAAAAAGCTTCAATTTACCACTGATACATTTTATCAGATTTCTTCCTTCTTCTTTGAGAATTTTGCAGGACTATATTTAAGTAGATAGCTCATAAGAATAAAACAGATGAAAATAAAACTATATAGCGAAAGGAAAAAAATAACATCTGGCTCTCAGTCTTTGGTTTTTAGTCTGACTTTTAACATTTGAATATATTCCAGCTTCATAGAAGCTATTTTTCTCTGGGGATTTGAAGTTGCTAATTATACCACTGTTCTCTACATTTTGTTTTCCAAGAGAAGAATTGAAGTTTGAACTAATATGATAATTTTATTTACTGGCAAATCTAGATTGCTAAATTTCAGGGCCAAGGAAACAAGAGTTTTCAGGAGCTGTCCCTTCAAATTAGTCTTGCCTATATATCCAAACACATAACAATCAGATAGGTACTGAATTCACAATAGAGCAAAGGACTTCTCAGGATGGTTTTCCATAAAGCAAAGCACTAATGGAGCCTGTTTTATGTAGTGTAGGCATTATTCATCTAAGAAAATTTGCTTTCAAAATGTGACAATGAAAATTAGTAATATGACAATATTTTAATTTCATTATATCAGGTGCCTTTGTCTACCAGGGTTCTGGATATAGTAAAAGACAAAATATAGATAAAATACAGAGTAGGTTAAATTAAAGTTTTGTAGTCTTAAATTTTATTTGGATGTATTAGTATAAATTCACAAATCTTTACGTGTAATACTTTTCCTATTACTGTCCATGGAAGTGCTTATATAAGTGAAAGAAGTCCCTTCTAAGAAATATCCCGTGTCAAAGATCACTGCTAGTGTCTAGATTACGGTCTGGAAACACCATTTTCCACTTAAGAAAACCTAAAACCAAACAAACAAATGCGCACACACACACACACAAAAAAAAAAAAACAAAAAACCAAGAAATAAAATAACAGGGCTCCCTGTTAAAACAACATATTCTATGTTTGGAAAAGAACATGATCACTTTGGTTACCAGTGAGCATCGTAGTTACAATAGCTATGAGGGTCTTATCTAGAAGACTCAGGAAAAAGCTTGAAGAAGAACTTACTAGAAGTGGAAATTTGGGGCACCAAAAATTCGAGGTGTCAGTTGAGACTTAACCAAGCTCCCTGAGATAAGTCCAATGGAAGATTTGAGCAGTATATTTCCATGGATGCCAAAATAAACAACTGTGTTTTACCTTAAGCATCATAAAGTTAGTTTAACATTTAAAATGTATATTATGAATTTCACTGTATTAACATAATAAGGAAGGAAAATTGTATATAATTATATATGTAATTTTGAATAAAGTACTAAATTTTCTTTGTCCACAGAAGACATGATTACATGTATAAAACACCATGAGAAACCTATAAAAAGTAGTATAACATATAATTTTATTTAACAAATTCATCAGGTAACATCGATATATCAAATCAACTGCACTTTATAGACAATAACCATAAACAAATAGAAAATAAAATTAAAAATCAATGCCATTGACAATATCATCCAGAAATATGAACTACAGAGAGATAACATTAACAGTATCCATGCAAATACTGTATACATAAAACTTTAAAAAATTGCTAAAAGAAATTAAAGATGACTTAAATAAATGGAGTGGTATTCTTTTTTTCAAGAATTACAAGCCTCAGTCTTGTTAGGATGTCAATTCTTTTCAAGTTCATTTACACAGATTCCATTAAATCTAAGAAGAAACTCAGCAGGATTTTTATTGAAGAAGTTAACACATTCTGAAATTTATGGGTAAGTATAAAGGATATAGAATACCTAAACAGTTTTGAAAAATAAATTTGGAGGACTTAACAGTGCCTGATTTTAAGACTTCCTGTTAAGCTAGACTTAAATAAAGTGGTAACTGTGTAAGAATAGAAATAAAGATTCATGATGTAGAATACAGAGACCATAAATACAGGAAATATAGGAAAATATAATAAATATTTTGTGGAAAAAAACTTAGAAAAACATCTTTGTGATATTGGATTACACAAAGATTTTGCAGATAGGACCTAAGCATTTAAGTGTTCAAAAATATAATATAAATTATGCAACCTTATTATTCATTCTCTATAAGAAAGCTTTTAAAAATGAAAAAGTAAACCTATTCTGGAAAGAAAATAGTTGACATAGAATATTAGACAAATGAATTAGGTACACACTTTTTATATATAGGATCTCTAGAACTTAGAGATGGTTACCAAGTCATTAAAAAAGAAAGGGCAAATATTTGAATACATACTTTCTCAAAGAAGATATATGAATATCCCATAATCAGATTAAGTGAGACAACATTAATAGTCAACAGGGAAATGGAAATTAAAACCACCATAGCTCAGTGGACTGAGCATGGGCCTGTGAACCAAAAAGTTGCTGGTTCAATTCCCAGTCCGGGCACATGCCTGGGTTGCAGGCCAGGTCCCCAGTAGGGGGCAGGCAAGAGCCAATCACACATTGATGTTTCTCTCCCCCTCTTTCTCCCTCTCTTCCCCTCTCTCTAAGAATAAATAAATTATATATATATATAAAGAAATAGCCTTCTTAAAAGAAAACAACAATAAAATCTCATTCCACAACCACTGGAATGGCTAAAATCAAGACTTGTCAATTATTGGTGAGAATGTGGAATAACTTATTATCTCATACATTTCTAATTAAAGTATAAAAGAGCTTTGAAATTTATGAACTTAAATATACACTGCCCACATAATGAAGTTTTGCTTCTAGGTATTTACCAAGAGAAATGTATACTGGTATATAGAGAATGACTTGGACACAAATGCTCATATTGTTTTGTTTTTTCTAGGCAGATTCCTTGTTTTATTTATTTTTAATTATTTTATTGTTTATACTATTACCATTGTCCCACATTTTCCCCCTCCATCCCCCTTCAACCAGCCTGCTCCTCACTTCCCTAATCAGTCCCCTCACTGATGCCCATGTCCATATATATTCTTTGACTAATCCTTTCACCTTCTTTCACTCAGTTGCCCGCTCCCCTCTCCTCTCTGGTAGCTGTCAGTCTGTTCCCTTATTCTATGCCTCTGTTTCTATTTTGCTCATTAGTGTACTTTGTTCATTAGATTCCTCTTATAAATGAGATCATATGGTATTTGTCTTTCACCACCTGGCTTTTTTCATTTAGCATAATAATCTTCAGTTCCATCCATTCTTTCACAAAAAATAGGATTCCTTCTTTCTTTCTTCTACATAGTATTCCATTGTGTAGATGTACCACAGGTTTTATTTATTTGTTTATTCATTTTAATCCATTCATCTACTGATGAGTGCTTAGGCTGTTTCCAGCCCTGGGCTGTCATAAATAGCACTGCTATGAACATAGGGGTGTGTAAGTTCTTTTGAATTGGTGTTTTGGGATCCTTAAGGTATAATCCCAGCAGGGGAATCACTGGGTCATAAGGAAGTTCCATTTTTAACTTTCTGAGGAAATCCAATTCTGTTTTCCACACTGGCTGCACCAGTCTGAATTCCCACCAACAGTGCACTAGGGTTCTCTTTTCTTCACACCCTCACCAGCTCTTGTTGTTTGTTGATTTATTAATGATGGCCATTTTGACCAGTGTGAAGTGGTATCTCATTGTGGTTTTAATTTGCATCTCTCTGATGGCTAGTGATGTTGAGCATTTGTTTCATTTTTCTATGGATCATCTGTATGTCCTCCTATTGGTTTTATTTATTAAAAATTTGAAGCAATACATATATATCAAGTGAATGAATATGGACTGTGATATAACATATTGCTTTTATTTATAAGAAGATTAGAAACAATACAGATATTTATTAAGTGAATGAATAAACATTGTGATGTGCACATAGGGGTATTTCTTAGTAATATAATGGAATAAACTGTTACTAAACAGAAAAACAAAGATGCATCTCATAAACAAGCTGCTGGGTGAAAGAAGTCACCCAGCAGTATAGTATAACTATAGTATAATAGTATATTATAGTATATATAGTATATTATAGTATAATATAGCAGTATGAGTATAACCTCTAAACTTATTTTTTAAAGTTTTTTATTGTATTTTTTCCACTACCTCTTACCCCCCTTATGCCATCTTCTACCTCCACCTAACCTCTAAGATTTCATTTGTATGAATTTTTTAAACAGGCAAAACTAATCTTTAATCAGAGAAAGCAGAACAGTGGTTTTCTCAGGCTGAAGAACAGGATGAAAGAATTGAGAAAAAAAACCTTATGGAGTAATAGAAATGTTTTATAATCTTTATTAAGATTGTAGTTCCAAGCTTAAATCTGTTTTCGAACTTTATCAACGTGTATACTTAAAAAGTATGTATGCATATATGGAGATTATAATAATTTCTAAATTAAAAATATAGGGATTTTTTGTAGAATAATCTTGGAAACACACATTGTGCGCTTGTTGTGTTGTGCTATGTTATGGACATACGTGCATATCAACACGTTACTTTAATATCATAAAACTGAAAAGTACATATTTTAAGTCTGTCCCTGAAATACGTTATTAAGCTTGATTTCACTGTAAAATTTAGTAACTAAACCATGTTCCCCTTTTATTTAAGTGGGCGATATTTTATTTTTGTTAAATAGAAAAAATAGAGTGGTCACTAACGTGATTTGAGCTTACTATGTAAAGATAAAGAACATTATAATTATTTAAAACAATATTATTGATATATTAACTAGTTAATATTTTAAAAATTTTCTACTCTGCTTCTAGTCCAGCAAAAATGTTGATTATTTAAATAAAATTATTCTGCACTCTGAATTAGTAACTATACCTTTTATAAATAATATTAGGTTGAAACTTAATAAATTGCAAAAAATATAAAATTTAAAAATGTTTGCGGATAATATGTTAATACATTTGAAAGGTAATATTTATTTGAATAAATATTATGTTTCTGTAAAAAAAAAAAACAGTTTAAATAAGTCATCTCCTAGAAAAAAATATAAAACATTTGTATACATATAGCAAAAGGAAAACTATATTTTATTTCAAGTTCAGTGAAACTATATAAAAATTTCAATTGAATGGTAAGAAAAATAATGAGAAACACTTTTAGGCTCAAACAAAGAAAAAAATGAGCCACAATTTTTCTGTTGGAGGAATCAGGATAGCCTGCTAATGACTAAAAACTGATTTGTAGTGAGAATAAAAATTGGAAGGTGATTCTGCGGAATCCAATTAAAATAAATGCACATTAGATAAATCTAATCGAAGTAATTAACTGAGTTGGAGACAAAAGCAAGATAGCATTTTTGCTGAATAATACCAGAATAATGACCCAGAAAGAGATGTTCTTTCTAGATGGTATCTTAACACTGCTTAACTTTTTATTTTAGCTATGTTTTTCATGATTTGTTTATTTTTTACCTTTTAAAGTTTTTTATTGTTGTTCAGTTACAGTTGTCCCCATTTTTCCCCTCATTACTCTCCCCTACCCTACTCACCCCCACTTCCCACATTCAACCCTTCCCCACCCCATTGACTTTGTCCGTGGGTCCTTTATACATGTTCCTTGACAACCCTTCCCTTTCAGTTCTCCTTTATCCCCCTTCGCCTCTGGTACTTATTCATTTTCCCCCTTTGTACCTTTGTTCTCACTGTTTTTCTTCCTTTTCTTAAAGCAGTCTAGCATCTCTTGCAGAGCTGGTTTGGAGGAGGTGTACTCTTTCAGCCTTCTTTTGTCTGGGAAACTCCTTATTTTGCCTTCCATTTTAATTGGGAGCCTCGCTGGGTAGAGTAGTCTTGGTGGCAGGCCTTTGCTTTTCATTACTTGGAATATTCCTCACCATTCTCCTCTGGCTTGTAGTGTTTCTACCGAGAACAAATCAACCACTAGCCTTATCGGGGCTCCCTTGTATGTTACTTGTTTCTTCCTTGCTGCCTTTAAGATTCTTTCTGTGCCTTTAAGATTTGGCATATTAATTATGATGTGTGTTGGAGTGGGCCTTTTGAGTTCATCTTGATTAGGACCCTCTGTGCTTCCTGAACTTGCATGGCTTTCTCCCTCTCTAGATTAGGAAAGTTTTCTGTCATTATTTTTTCAAGCAGGTTTTCTGTCCCTTGCTCCTTTTCTTCTCCTTCTGGTATTTTACGCTATGTTTTTGAAATTGTTGTAAAATACACATAGTGTGAGATCTACCCTGTTAACAAATGTTAAGTGTACAATAGTGTTAATCAAAAGCACAAGGCTGCACAGCGGAACTCTAGAGCCTGCTCACCTTGCATGATGAGAACCTACACCCACAGCACGACAGCTCCCTATTTCCCCTGCCCTGGAGCCCCTGGCAACCGTCATTCTGCTCTACGAGTTTGACTACTTTAGACACCTTTCAAAGAAATCGATATTTATTTCCCTTGGAAAAAATCTTACGAGTGGATACTAAACAAAATCATCTCAGTAATTTTAAGGCCTAGAATAGATTGGGATGCATATATTTTATGAGATTACATCACTTATTCTTGTATCATTATCTGGTCACACTTTATTTCTATTTATCCATGTATTTCTGTGATATGTATAGCATTTTAACTACAATTATATAAATTGTTCACATTTTTATATAAACTATATATTTGTATATAAGTATATAGTAATTTATATAATGTTATCAACATGTATTATCCCATTATCATTCTGACTGAAATTATAGTAAACATTGACTAAATATTATTCACTGTATTTAATAATTTATGGTTACTGAAAGGTGAAGTGTTATGTAGTTGAATACTTTGTATTGACCTAATATCCAAATATAGGTTATTAAGCTATTATTTCAAACTTGGAATTTCACTTTAATGAAACTACTTACTCAACTCTGTTTATTTCTCATCATTTTCTTTATAATAAATGGCACTGAATATTCAATTGATATAATAATTTTAATAGTAAAGAGTATAATACATCTTTTATAAAATATACATTTTCACATCTTCCTCTTAGAATAGTGAATGTTTTTAGCACATATCAAAAATATTTAGTATTGCCCTTAAAATATTTTTACCAATTTGATGGGTAAACGTATGAATTGTATGAATGTGCTTTTCTGTTTGCATACTGGCGTTTTTTATTAGTATTTCTCTTGTTCAGAAATAATTACAAATACCATCCTTTTCAAATAGTCTAATATTCTGCTTTGTGTTTTCATTATTTTTAAAGTTTGTTGAATTTTCCTTCCAGGGTTTTATGTGCTTTATTTGTTCTAAGTGGGTGTTGATATACTGTTGTCTTTAATTTTTATGAAATAAAACATATCAACCATTTTTCTTGTCATCGTTTTTGCTTTATATGCTAAGTTAAATTGTATTCACCTCTTATATAATTTAATTTTTACCTATGTTAGTGCTTCGCAACATTTTCAACTGCTATGTGAGTAATAGTGTAAGAAACTCAACATCTCATGCTGGAACTGTGAAAGTGGAGGTGTGGGTGGGTGCTGGCAACACTGGTGATAGCTGGCGCCTGAAAGAAGAACTTTCATTAAAGTTCCTTTAAAGCTTAAGAACTAGGCATGCGCTTGGCATGGAACTCCTTGTTTTATCCTTACTTTTTAAATGATCAATTAAGTCATTTTCTAAGAATACATTGGCACCTGTTTTTTAGATTTAAAGTTACCATATTTCCTTCTTAATTGCAGGCAGTTATATGGGTGAACAAATTATGGAAATGGATTGTATCACTATCTGATTCATCTGGAACTTTTGCTGGTACAGGTATAAAGTAGGATTTTAATTTTACCATTTATAGTCAAGCAAGAAGCATTGTGTGAGTGTGCATGCACACACATGTGTAAAAATCAATTCTTTTCCAACTGATTTCAGTGTACATCCCTTTGTTTCTGGGTTTTGGGGGGTTTTTTTAGTCTCTTTTATGCCTGTGTTAGTCTCAACCTATTTTAATACTTGTAGTTTTATAATGCTTTTTGTTAACTACTAGTGCAAGCCTTTTTTCAACATTTTTGCCAAGATTTCCTGGGTTATTTATAGCGACTTATTAATTCCAATTTAAATTTAATTTGATTAAATCTTAATAATTTTGTGAGAACTTGTTAAATCATATTAATTGATGAGACATAACATGCTTTTATTTTAGCTTTCCACATGGGGATATGAAATATTCTTCCATTTCATTTCCTTTGATAGAGGTTTATGTTGCTTTCATTATTTTATTCAAGTTCTACACATTTGTTTTTTAGATTAATCTTGTAAACCTTCAAAAATATATCTATTTTCCTTTTTTATTGCTATTATAAATTATCTTATTTCCATCCCATTTTATATTCTGATATTATACTTACTAGTTTTAGAAAATACATCCAAGTCTTTATCAGTTTTTTTTTCACAAAAGTTTTATTTTTATTTATTTTGGAGACAGTGACCCTGAGATCCTATGTTGATGATTTTACTGCTTGAAAATAATAGTTTATTTTAACATCTTCAAGGGGTGTCCAACCTTTTGTTTGGCATCTCTGAGCCACACTGGAAGTAGAGTTGTCTTGGGCCTCACATTAAATACACAAACACTAATGAAAACTAATGAGGAAAAAAAAAAAAAGGTTTTAAGTAAATTTACCACTTTGTGTTGGGCTGCATTCACAGCTATCCTGGGCTGCATGCAGCCTGTAGGCCACGGGTTGGACATCCTTGTACCTATTTCTTTGACTTAGTAATAGGTTGGTTTAACTGAACAAGCCACATCTTAAATGTTCTGCCTTTATTGCATTTTAATTTTTTTCTGTCTTCTTATAAGTGGGGTGGGTTATCTTTTGAAAGTTTAGAAGGAATTTTTCCTCTTTTGTGGGCTGAAGTTACATAACCTCTGCCCTTATCCTCACTCTTCTTCACCTTCTCAGCTTTGCAGTTCCTGGGGATTGATGGTGGGGTGAAATAGAGCTGTCAAATTGTTCACAGAACGAAAAACAAAGTAGTTTTTTAAGTAGATACAATATAAACACATCAAGCATACCTTCATCAATGCCTCACAGACATTCAGAAGGCAGATGTCCATGTCTCTCCATGGACAGGCCCACTATGCCATGTGAAGGTGACCAGAGTGTTCACAGGTACAGAATCATGAGTGAGATGGGTAGAGGACAGGCAGTCACTGAGGGCAAGAAGGCTAAAGTTAGAGTCTCCAGCTTTTCACTAGATTTGAAAACTAAGAACAAAACCTCTGCCTGAGGAATGTGATTTAGTCATTAATTGAGAAAAGTCAGTTACTAACCTGAAGGATGATAAAGAGGGTTTTCAAATCTCACTGGGCTAAACATGCAGAAACTGACTTTTATACCACCTGCCTGGAACATTGCTTTCATTTGCCCACCTCACCACCCTCATCATTTGAAATTTCTAAGAACAAGATAGTATGTTTGACTAGAGGCAAAACTTTACAATATCCTAGTCCATGAGTTCATGCTTAAAAAAAAAAAAAGACAGGCAATTTTTAAAATGAAGGATGAACCACTGTTAGCAGGACTTGAACAACTATAAATAGAGAAAAGGTGAGTATCTGTCTTGGTATAATCCAGGAATCAGCAGGGAACCCAGGGGCACTTATGAAACTGTGTCCTTCCATGACTGGTAGTGTGGCAGAGGTGTAAGTCTCAGAAAAGTTGTCATTGGCCCTGGCTGGTGTGGCTCAATGGATTGAGTGCCAGGCTGCAAAGCAAAGGGTCACCGGTTCGATTCCCAGCCAGGGCATATGCCTGGGTTGTGGGCCAGGTGCCAATAGAGTGCACATGAGATGAAACCGCACACTGATGTTTCTCTCCCTCTCTTTCTCCCTCTCTTCCCCTCTCTCAAAATAAATAAAATCTTGAAAAAGAAAAAGAAATGTTATCAATGTTTTCCATAGCTCTATAAGGAACAACAACAAAAAAAGGTGTGAGATCAGGCTGAACTGTCATCCCCTTGTCCTGCTCCAGATCTTTCTTTCTTGGCATGCATCTACAGAAATCTAGGGCTCAAATGGAATAGCCTTCTTTCTGTTACTGGGGCTTAAGAAGCATGTAGCTGTCTTCCCCAGTGAAGTCCAGGTGAAATATTGCAGCTACTGTGAGAGCAACAGTTGTGGACAGAATGTTACCCACACTAGCAATCAGACAGAGTCCTACACCTGTGAGGCTTGACTTCCAAACGGTATCTTGCTTAGCAGTCGTCCCTGCTCTGACACTTGTAGCTGCAGCCCTGGTGCTCTGGCCAATGTACTGGGTTACTGTAAAGGCTACTCAGGAGAGGTCCCATGAAGTAGATGCATAAGGCAACATACTGGGGAAGGGGCTGGAGCCTCCCCCTCTCAGGGCATACCTCCTTCCCAGAACTTTGAGCTGATCATCGAACTGGAATCTTTCATTTGTTGCACATTTTACGTTTGACTTTAATATTCTCTACTGTTATGCAGCACACATTTTATACAGTTTGTTAGTTATTTAAACAGTGTATTGCACTTGGTCTTATACCTTTCTCTTCTTATATACTGTGATTAAATAATTTTTATACATTTCAGAGGCAAAATGTGGCAGAAATTTTCATTTTCTATAATTTTCAATTATTCATTATTAGTTCTGGTCTCATTTTCTACTTTATATCCAGTATCAGTTCCTCTCATATATGTAATTTTTATAAAATTGTAACATTTCTGTTTTCATTAGATTTTAGTTTTTTAAATTTCATATAAGAACATTCAATATTACCCTTTGAATGACCACATTGCAGCTAAGCACTGTGTCACCGATTTGTCAAATAATTCTAGGTACTAAGATAAGCATATTCTAAAATCTCTGTAGGTTCACCAAGCAAAGATTTTATTTCTTGCTCATGTTACAGTTCAGGGCAGGTCAAAAGCAGAAGATGGCAAGAGATTCCTGTTCAATGTAATGCTTCAGGAGCCTAAAATCCTTCCATCTGAAGTTTTTGCTATATTCTAGGGCACCATTTGCAGTGGTAGAAAACTGACGGGAAATGATAGGAGACAAAAGGCATACCTGTTTTTAGTTCCTTTGACCTTAAAGCGACACATGAGGTAATTGCACACATTCCAATAGTGAGAACACTTCACATATCACCACCTAGATAAAAGGAGTTGGAAAATGTTTTCTAGTTATTTCCTAGCAAACAGAAGAAAAGACTAATATTTGTAACTGTCATCCCATTACACATGACTATATATAAATACTTGTGTTCATGTCTGTCTTTCTGCCATAAATCTAGTATGTGAGAAGAAAAAAAGAATAGACGACTTTCTGCATAAATGAAGTATACATGCTGATATGCTCTACATGAACCACTTCTTATTAGTCCTAACGATGAAATTAACAGAAAAACTACCACACAGTACATGTGGCGGAAATATAATGGATGCAACTACTTGTTGCATAGGAAGTAAAAAATATCATAACATTGGGATCTCTAAAAATTTCACTAAAAATAATGACACAGTATAATGTATACAATTATTTATCATCACTGTTTTTTATTTTACAATTATTTATATTTTTGAACATTTTTATTTTATATTAATATGTGTTCAACTGCAACTTCCAGACAACTTGAGAATTAAGCACATTTGAGAAAATGCTTTTCCCAATAAGTAAGTAATACAATCTCACTATTTGAAAGATCTGTACTTGATAATGTTAGTTAATGATATAACAAAAGTTTAATGGTTAAAACAAAAAAGTTTTTTTCCTGCGGCCCATAACATTCAGAACAGTTTCATTTCTGTATGTGTCACTACGTCCTCGTGGTGATTCGAAAATTAAGCATCTTTTTATCCTGGGGCTTTGCTATATTCAACAAATGGCTTGAAATTCATGATGTATGTGTATTAAGCTGACAGTTGGGGACCTAGTAAGGTGATTAATGTGAGAAGGTTTGATGGCCAAGGTCTGAAAGTTGTGCATGTATTTTCTGCTCATTCATGATTGATTATATTAGCCACGTCCTGTATATAATGTCAAGTATGGATAATGTATGGCATAATGTGTCACTGAAGAAAATAAAACAGGCTTTGGTGAGCATCTACCAATCTCTCTCACCAGAATTTTAAGTCCATCTACCCTTACACTAAAATGTGCATCCATAAAAGAATACACTTAAGTAATTAAATAAAATTCTATAATAAAACAATTCCAAAAACAATGAAAGAGAATGCTAAACTACAAGACATACTGACAGATTATCTATGATGGAATAGCAAAGAGCAGATTTCTAATCTAAAACAGTAAGTGGAGAAATCAATAGGATACTATATTCAAAACAGTAAGATAAAGCCTGTCTAACTGGAAATCTAAAGATAACTAAATTTATATTGTAAAGTAATGGTGAATTAAAGATACCTGAGATATATTAAAAAAAACAAAACAAAGATACTTAAGGGCCTCCAGATCTTCCCAGAAATAATGGCTAAACATGTACTTAACCAAAAGGAAAAATACAAGAAAGAAAGGTAAGCAAATGATTTAGTAAATATAAATCTACAACCCAGGGATGTGCCCTGACTGGGAATCGAACCGCGATCCTTTGTTTCACAGGCCCGCGCTCAATCCACTGAGCTACACCAGCCAGGGCTCAGTGGATTGAGTGCGGGCCTGTGAACCAAAGGATCGCGGTTCGATTCCCAGTCAGGGCACATGCCTGGGTTGCAGGCCAGTTCCCAGCATGGAACACATAAGAGGCAACCATACATTGATATTTCTCTCCTTCTCCCTCTCTCCTACCCTTCCCCTCTAAAGATAAATAAATAAATAAATAAATAAATAAATAAATAAATAAATAAATATTAAAAAAATAAAAATAAATATGAATCTAACTTTAGTAGTTGAATAAACAGATTCTCTCTTTATGGTAAAGTAAAATAAAAAATGATCAGAAATATTTTTTCAGTGGATGATTTACCTGACATAGCATTCACCTTTGATCAAATAAAGCCTAAATTAAATCCCAAACATTTTGATTTTTATGCTTTAAAATGATAGATACCTTATGGCCTTTATCAGCTAGCGTTGACTTTGTTTTTATATACATCATTTTGGTGACTTACATTGAAATGATTAATGACCTCACCAGCACCGCTTTCAAATTTCTACCAACATCCTGATCATGGCAATAAATGTATTCTCTAAGATAACAAGAGCATTCTTTACCACTCTCTTCACAATACATGAGTCTTCTCCAATATCATATTTATCATTGATATTTCTACCAGTTGACTCTTCAGATCAATCTTGGCTCTTTCTTTCAGGTGCCTCAAAGTTCATCCAGCTTCAACCAATTGCTCAGTTACAAAGTCACTTCAACACATGTGGACATTCACTACAGCAGCACCCCCTATCAGTCCCAAACGCTTTATCAATTTCTCAGGGCTGCTTTAACAAAGTTTTGCAGTATGGGTGACTGAAAATAAAATAAATGTATTCTTTCACATTTTTAGAGACTACAAGGAGGGCCCCCCTACACCCAGGATTATCTTCAAGAAGGCAGGCCCCTTGTAGTATAGGCTTTCCTCACCAGATGACTGTTCTAGGAACCCATCTGTATCAGTGTACCAACTGGCAATGTTGTGAGAGGCTGCGTTAGGCTTCAGTGAAATTTTTTGGAAAGCCCAACACATTTGTCCATTTCATGATGGGTAGTTTACGAGTACACGTGTGCACACCACACTGAGCGTGCAGCTGTTTTTGACCAAAAATGGCATGACTCCCATGCTCCACTCTGCCTTTTCACTCAATCTCACCTTGAAAACCTTTTTTGTTTCCCTGGATGAAAAATGCACTCAAAGGGAAATATTTTGGCCATGTGGAAGCAGTGAAACAAAAAAGAGCAGAAGCACTACAAAGAATCAAAACTGTTTTGAGCAGTGGTAAAAAAAATCTCGATAGATGTATTGCATCAAATGAAGAGTACTTTGCAAGTGACGAAAGTTTAAACGTGTGAAAATCCATATAATATTTTTTTATAAATAAACTCCTTATGTTTTGGGTTCCCCCTCAAATGACCAATATTAAGATATCTTCAGTTCCATGCTCCCACTGAAGGCTCTAGAGAAGCCTCTTGCCTTTCCAAATTCTGGTGATCCCAGGCATTCTGTACTCTGCAGCAGCATAACTGCAGTCTCTGCATCCATCTTCCAATTGTCTTTTTGCGTGTCTTCTTACGTACTTTACTCTTCTTAGAAGGGCACAACTCATGGCATTAGGACCTTTCCTAAATTCAAGATACTTTCATCTGAAGATCCTTAGCAGTTACATCAAAAAGAACATATTTTAGAGGTCACATTCTTACTCAAGCAATTACAAATTATAAAAATATATTTTTAAGGAAACAACTATGAAATTCATTTTTAAAGGTGCCACATTATGTTTAACGTAGTACAGTTCATTTCCATCCTCATTTATGTAAATTCCCTGAAATGAACGTGGCTGATCTTATTCTAACCCATGTTAATTATGGTCTATACGCAACCTTATTTTTTAACTTGATTCTATTATTTTTTTCCTTACAGAACAGATTAACTTACTTCACAACATTAAGTATTAAGATCTGACCCTTTATAAAGGAAGTGCAGCATCAGGAGTGTAGCCAAGAACCATCTCTCTATGTAGGCAGAGCAGTCACTCACTTACTTATCGGAGTGATTAAGCTGTGCAACTGAACAGCACTTACCTAAAAGTACGTCCCTTATGTGATTGCTTCAAGCCATTGACCTGAAATGAGCTGCTGAAAGTTCTTCTTTGGGCTGGAAAACAAGATATAAATAATTTGTAAAGACATGTGTTGCCTACACACTGCTTGCGATGGGTCTCTCTTTATCTTCTTAGTCTTAGGTGCCTCAGGAAATAACCCATTTGATTTCTTCAATGTTGAGTAAAAGGTCAAAACATGGATTATATTTCCAATGATCATAAAGAAGCCAAAGACATTTTAAATTTCTTAGTTGCTTTCAATAAGATGGAATATAGATGAAAAATTAATGGTAATTAAAGTGATGGAATTGTATGCTGGCATGCCTTTTCATGACTATGAGAAATGTTAAAATTTGCAATTACAATTGCTCTCTAAAAGGATATTATTATCACTAAGGGCAAATGTGTACTGGGTCATTTTCAGCTGTTCTGCTGAGTTTTAATTATATTGGCATCCATCTTTAATGTGTGATCATAGCCCTAAAACATAAATCCAAACCTTAAGATTTCAGATCAATTTAAAAACTCTGCTTTACTAATACTACTGAAGTTTATGCAAAATTTCTCATCTTTTCTTGTGCTAAATTTCTATATTCATTATTAGAAAAGAGTTCCTTAATAAAAACTATTGAACATCTTATTTCCATAGACATTGCCAAATCATTATACTCTTTATAGGGTAATTCAGTTTTATTAACGTTCTATGGGGCAGAAGAAATAATACAGTAATCTTTCTTTTTCTCTCTTTTTTTTTTTTGCTCCATAAGATGGGTACTAACCTCAAGTCCCACTCTCATCAAGACTTTTTATTTTCTGTGTTAAGCAGGTTTTCAGAATGTCCCTAGAAGACATACACTTTATAGCTGTCTAAAACAGTAAACCATATATATCTTCACAATTATCTTGGACATATTGCTGTAGTCTATTGAATTTATTAGCATATGATATAAATGTACAGAGCTCAATATCCCCAAATATTCAAGCAAGATAAAAGTAAAAAAAAAATGCAACCAGTATTCTATAAAACTAGCAAAAGTAAGTAAAAAATAGTATCTTTGTATAATTTCCAAGTTTATTGCCATGTAATATTCATTAGTTATAAAGGAGAAAACATAACTGTATAGTAGAGAAACCTGTCATTCATCATCTTAACCAGGCATATAAAGTTAATATGACTCGTAAGACTAGTATGACTAGTTAATATGACTCATATTGGCATCATCTACCTGCTGAGGTATACAATTACTTCTGGTATATTCTTACTAAAAATACATAACACAAATGTGAGAAAACACAACACACACCTTTATTTAAAGACATTCTACAAAACAACTGGTCAGCGCTCTTTAACAGTTTTCAGGTTTCAAAAAGCAAAGAAATAATGAGGAACCATGTTGGAAGAAACTGTGAAGACATGACAACAAAATGTATTATTTGATCCTCAATCAAATTCTGTAACAGGAAAAGGCAATTAGTTAGAAAATTAAAGTACTTTAGATAAGATTGTTAGATTAGTTATTAGCAACATATTAGTTTAATTTTTAGGCATTTATAACTGGCTATATAACATTAAGTTTTAAAGAAACTGAATGAAGGCTCTATGGAAATTCTTGGCAATTTTGATGATTTTTTGTATAACTGAATTAATTTCAAAATAAAAACTTAAAAAATAAATAAGCATTGATGACATGAAACTAATGACATACCTTAGATTATTTAAATACAACTGGAGATAAGCACAAAAGATAGTAGTATCTTTTCACTGATAAAATCTTTACTTTAAAATATAAAACCAGAAATTTGTTTTCAGTGAGGGGCTGTGATATGCACAATAAAGTTGCAATAAGGATTACCTCAGTAATTTAAGAATTTAGAATTGCACTGTATTTGTATTTATTGATATGTATATTATACATACATATATGTGTATACATACACAGGTGTACACTATTCTGTAGCCAGCAAAAGATAGAACGTTTGATGAGAGCTTTGGAGAAAATCAGGGTTTGGTTAGGAAAAGGGACTAAAGGAGTAAAGAATGTGATGACTAAGCTATAGCAGCAAGGTATGATAAAATGACTATGAGTATACTAAAAGTAAAAACGAAAAGCTACAAGTTTATCCGACTCCTCTCAGAGTTGGAAGAGCAAACTTAGCATCAAAATTCTCCCAGCAAAAGACTAACCTAGGGAAGGGGCATGACAGCTTGGCTGGTGTGGCAGACACCACTACACTGGGAGGCTGACTCAAAATAATGCGGAAGCCCCAGAACCAGAATTAGAAACAAAGGTGAGATCACAAAGACCAATCAAGACTACAACACTGGGAAAAAGATAAACTAAATTTAAACAATTTATAAATGGGATAAATGAGGCGGAGAGATGATGAAAGTGATTTACTTGATAAATCAGTCGTTAAAATTATGTTCAGATATTCAATTATTTGCTTTAACACATTTATTCTTCCCTGCCTCTCCTTCCATCCCTCTCACCCCTCATTTTAGTCAAGTAAGTTTGTCAATACAATGCATTTATGTGAAAATAAGAAAAGAAATCAACTACAATGCATCTCTCAGAATTCAATTTATTTTTGGTAGTTATTCAAACAAGAAGCAGTGTTTACATTTTGTCCTCTGACACATGAAAACAATTTCCAATAAAGTTTTGGTTGACACTTTTACCCATAGGATTAAGTGATTACCCCATTTACAGGCTGGTTGTATATTTTGCTTGTCTTCACCTGAAGGAATCTCATAACAATTTGGCTTTTTAGAAATAACTATCTTACAAGAAATTACATTTTCAGATACTTAGAAAGTTCAAACACAGTCAAACTTAAAATACTGCAAGGTCAGTCTTTTAAACAAACTAATTAAATTATTTTACTTAAATTACAGAGTACACAGACTCTTTGAACTGATGAAAACTAATCTGGCCAAAATCCTGCCTTTTTTTCTTTTCTCTTTCAATTTGTTTTATTTTCAAATTCTATTAAATAAAGTAACTGGAAATATGCTTGAAAAATTATATTCATACATATGAGTTATTTTATTAAATAACAATATTAACAACTCAAGTTGTCTTTTATTTTAAACTTTCTTCTAATCCCAAGATTCATAGGCCAATACCTTACCTACACAAGGTTTATATGCACTTTCCTATAAGTTGATGTAGATTTAGTATTCTTAATTTAAGTTCTATTGCCTGAAGTGAAGTTATAAATCTCTGAACTTAATTTTCTTTTAAAGGAAGTGTTCTCTCTATAGAGTTTGAATTTTTCAATCAAAGCTACCTCTTTTCTTTCCTCTGTCCTTGAATTAATTTTTTTCCCTAATACATACTTTGTTATATGAGAGTCAAAATGTGTAATCACAATGGAAAACTGTCTTTTGTTATAAGTGAAAAGGTGGAAAAACCATACAGTATTATACTTTTATTATAAACCATATAATTTAATATGCATTTTAAAGAATTGCTTTATACTGCTTTTAATTTAAAATCATAGCAGAATAATAAATTAAAATATATATTGTAGATGTTAACATTATTACTTCTTTTAAAGTATAAAATAACAAATTTTTTAAAAATCTGTGCTCTGACAGGTTTTGCTCCTTAATTTAAGGAGTCATTCACAGTTAATAATTTTCACATAAACTTTTATATTTTTAGATATAAATGAATCTATCTGTATAAATCTATAATTCCTACACATATACACACATATATGTAGAAAATTATAATAATAATGTATGCATCCTCTTCATGTAGTTCTGAAGCTCTTTCTCCCTTTGAGAGTATATTACAATTATATTTCAGTTCACTAAACATATATTCACCTGATTATTTTGAGTAATTATTTTTATTATCATAAATGTATTTAACTTTTTGTTGTTTCCATGTGATACACAGATCAACACCAAAACATTTTGAAACTCCTCCTCCAATCAGTTGTGTATGAGGGTGGCTGTTTATCATCACTGTAATGAAATCTAGAAGTTATCAGACTTTACAATATTTGCCGATCTGACAGACCAATATTGTATACTTTTGTCATAACTTACACTCCTATGATTACGGTGAATATTAGCATCTTTGTTATGAGTTTATTTGCTATGTGTCTTTATTCTTTTGTAAAATGACTTTTCATAACCCATCTTGGGATGTTGTCTTATTAATTCGTATTAGCTCTTCATATATTCAGGTTCATCACTTTCATCTTCAAAATTGTTATAAAAATTTAACTCATTATATAATATTTAATTTTAAAACTTTATTATGTAGTAGTTTATAAATCTGCTTTTAAATATTTTGCATTACCCTAAATGTCAACTTTGTGCTCACTACTATAATCAAACACACAAGCAAAAGCATTCTCATGTTTTTGAAAATGACTTGGGGCAGAGATTTCCTCCTTGCTTTAAAATAACATCTCTAGGGGACATATTGGTGAAAATATTGCTGCATGGAATATCTGAGATTTTTCTGCCTATGTTCTAGGACTCCTTAGAGCAAGGCCCATAAAGGAAAGAATAAACAAATGGTACTTCATTAAAATAAAAAGCTTCTGCATGGCTAAAGAAAACATCAGCAGTCTCCCATCCAAGTAATAACCAGGCCCGCCCCTGCTTAGCTTTCTCGATCAGACAAGATTGGGCACAGACAACTGTATTTGAAAAACAATGAAATAATTAAAAAAGAAAACATCAGCAAAATGAAAAGGGAACCAACCGCATGGGAAAATATATTTGCCAATGATACCTTGAACAAGAGTTTGATCTCCAAAATACATAGAGAGAGCTCACATGACTCCACTCCAGGAAGACAAACAGTCCAATTAAAAAATGGGCAAAGGACCTGAACAAACACTTCTCCAAGGTCATATGGAGTGCACAGAGACATGTGAAACTATGTTCAGCATTATTAGCCATCAGAGAGATGCAAATCAAAACCACGATGAGATACCACTTCACACCGGTAAGAATGGCCATCATAAACTAATCAAGAAACAACAGGTGCTGGTGAAGTTCTGGAGGAAAGGGAACCCTAGTGCACTGTTGGTTAGAATACAGACTGGTGCAGCCACTGTGGAGTACAGTATGGAATTTCCTCAGAAAAATTAAACCGGACCTGCCTTTTGACCTGGCAATTCCACTACAGGGATTATACCTTAAGGATCCTGAAAAACCAATTCAAAAGAGTTTATGCACCCCAATGTTCACAGCAGCATTATTTACAATAGCCAAGTGCTGGAAGCAACTTAAGTGCCCATCAGTAAATGAGTGGATCGATAAACTGTGGTAAATTTACATGATGGAATACTATGCAACAGAAAGAAAGAAAGAGCTCCCACCCTTTGTGACAGCATAGATGGATTTGGAGAGCATTATGCTAAGTGAAATAAGTCAGATGGTGAAAGACAAATACCATATGAACTCACCTGTAAGTGGAACCTAATCAACAAAACTAACAAACAAGCAAAATAGAACCAGAGACATTGAAATAAAGAACAAACTGACAATAACTGGAGGGGGCTAGGGGATTATCGGGGGAAAGGAGGAAGCTTGGTCAAGAAACATGTTTAAAGGACACATGGACAAAACCAAAGGGGAGTAGGATTGAGGGTGTGAGGTGGGGGTAAAATGGAGAGAACTGTACTTGAACAACAATTAAAAACATATTAATCAGCAATAAAAAATAAAAATAAAATGAAAATAGTCCAGAGAAATTTAAAAAAAAAATAAAATAACATCTCTTTCTTATTAAAAAACACAGAGAAAGTTAGCATGAAAAGGCCAAAATATGCCACACTCACAGATGCATTTGGTTAAAGATAACCAGCTGTATTTTCAGAATCCCTAGACATACATAATTATATAATAAACTTTATGTATAATAAACATTTTAAACGGTGATCTTATGATAATAACCATAAATTAATTATATCTAGAATGCATCAACATTTTATAAAATCTTGGAAAAAACTAAAATAGGTGCATATCTTACAGATGTATTTGTTTACAAAGTAAATGTGAAAGCATGGAAGTCAAACTGAATGGCACTCAACATCCACATCTTACCACTGAGCAAGATAATACACCCAGCAAGCCTTGTAAGCACCTGTTTAGTAGGCTGGGTATTCTTGTGGAGTATTATTTACCATGGTAGTATTTTTATATTCATTTTTTAGCATTATTAATTTTAATGCTTTGTTTAATACTATTTCCTTTATCTCATGGGTTCTTCTTGGGTCCGATTTTCAGTTTTAGTTTTATTTTGCTGGAGTATGTACTTTGAATAATTCTTTCAGAGATGCGGTGAATTTGAATCTCTCTCTCCCTCTGTCATACTTTTTATTTACAAATTATGGTATACTTTATTACTCGAGATGTTCAGCTCATAAAAATAGTAAACAGGGTAACATTGTCAATATGAACCTCCTTGTTTTCAGTTAACCTATGGCTCCAGCGTAACAAAGGAATTAATATATTACATCAACTCAATGACTGAGTTGAATGGAAATGAATTCAATTTTATTGCATCACAGTTAAAACTAAGAAAAAAGGGCAGACTTTTATCTCAAAATTTTCTACTAGGTCTATATCCACAAATAAATTTTGGAACATACCATTTCATATCAAATACATCTGGAATTCGTCATGTGGTAGATTTTGTGTGGGAGGCCAGGGCAGAAGTGCCCCAGCAGGAAGACTCCTGTCAAAGACAAGGGAAAGCCCCTCATGTCCCTCAGCACATTCTGCGTGACCGAAAATCCATCATGCGAAGAGCCATGGTCAAAGAGTTGCAGGGAGGTCAAACCCTTTCCTTAGGCTAATTGGGAAGTGATGGTCATTTAGCTGTGAAACTTCACAGCAACCTCACCTTGAGACTTGTCCAGCTCTAGGGAAATAGGGATATAGAGAGTAGTACTGGTCCCTAGTTAATTTTGTCCATGCCAAGTGGTTGTTACTGTGCAATTATCAAAATTCATTCTGCGGTCTCCAGGACTGCACTCACGAAGGCTCCACCAAGGGAAGACACACCCCGCTTCACCCCTCTTCTTTTTATGCCTCCTCATGGGAATTCTGTCCATCTGCTGCTCCTCTTTCAGTTTTAGTAAATTTGGCTAAACATAAAATTAGTGGTTCTTAATCTTGTTTCTGATAGCATTCTGCTAGTCAGCCTTAAATTCTATTTGTCTATTCTTTTTTTTTTTCCTTCCCTTTTTGATCCTGGCAATCATTTCTACTGTTTAATTAGGTATCTTCCTTACAACCTGCTGCACTTATATCAACACAATGTCTTTAGTATTCATCTAAAGCTTATTTATTAAAGACAACAACACAATTGATGCTTCCTTTAATCATAGTTCCGTTTGAGTTTGGAGGGAGAATTACTGTTTCTTTTTTAAGGTGATTGTTTATTTACTAATCCGTGGTTTTATATCTACCTTTCAGTTTGAGATTGTTCAACTTAGTACCTCTTTTCTGGTTACAGAAGTAGAGATATGCCATGTTCACATGATGAATCAAAATATGACTTATTTTTGGCATATTGCAGGTACTGTACATTATTTTTCTTGCTAGTTCCCACCATTCAAAGCCCCAGGCTCCCTCTATATCCTTGAGACTATGGAAAATATTACCTGGATTCTGTGCTCTAGCAATGGGAACAGAGTCTAAAATAAAACCAAATAACCTAGGTGTTCCCTATTCAATGGCCCAGATTAATATTGACAGATTGATGGCTGCCCCAGGGCACCCTCCCAGTCCTGTACCCACTACTACAAGCTGTGTGCATTCTGGAATTGACCCTTTCTTTCTTCATTTCCTTTGTTATGAATGATTTACAGGGAGGTTTCCGATGCAGATCCAACTGTAGTGTTTTCCATTGCTACATAACAATTTTCCGTATACTAAGCAACTTTAGGCTTAACAAGTGTCGATTTATCATTTCACAATTTTCTAGCTCAGAAGTCTGAGTAGGTTTGATTGGGTACTCAGCTTGGAGACTCACAAGGCTGAAGTCAGTGTGTTGACTAGGTCATATTCTTCCTGAAGGAATCTACTTCCAAATTCAGTCAGTGGTTAGAAGAATGTGGTTGTGTGAGGTTTAAGACTGAGGCCCCCATTTCCTCAATGAAGATCAGTTGTGGTCATTTTCACCTTTGAGGGATCACCACATTCCTTGAATCTTGCCTCTCTTCATCTTCAAACTCAATAATGGTACCTTGAATTTTTCTTGTGTTTCAAATCTCTCTGATTCTGTCTTCTGCCATTAGCAGGAGAAAATTTACTGCTTTTTTTCAAAGCTCACTTTATTGCAATAGACCCCCACAGGATAACCTTTCTATTTTATGGCCAACTATGTCATATAACAAAGCACAACACATGGGGATTATATCTCATTACATTCCTAGGTTCTGGGGATTAGGATGGAAAATCTTTGAGTGGGCAGTCTGGAAATCTGACCAACTGCTCTACTGTGTTTTGTGACTTGCAGGTTCTTCAGAATACTGATTTACAATCAGTTATTCATGTTTTTTAGCATTAATAGGGATATATTTATTGACAAACCTATAGTACATGAGCATTTATGAATACTTACATTATAATAAATTCTGTATATTTTAAGTAGAGAAGGAAGTCTAGGCAATTATTCATTTATTCAAAATGATATTAATGCTTCCTTATTGGCTAGTCCAAGGATATGAGGGTAAGAGAGATGAAGATTTGATTTTTCAATATGGATCTTTCTGTGATGGTAGGCATATAGTTTATAAATTAATAAATATTACAAAAACTCAAAAAATATTTTATACTTGCCTCTTCTGGTCCCATTGCTGTGGGAGGATTCTCACTATATGGTTATGGGGATGGCCAAATACTGGGTGGTTTAAAGCCATGGCAGTTTATTAGTCCAAGATTCAACCACAGAGCACCTCATGCCATGTGAGACAACATGCAGAGGTTGTGTTAAAGAAGAGTATGAACAAAGGACCATGGGAGGCTGGATTTGCAGTGTCACAAATGTGGAGGGCCCCTTGGTTTTTACAGGAGGATGTGACTCTTGTTTGAATAACTCTGCAGGTTGGTGGTGAAGTAAAACTCACTACTTAAGGTTAAATAGGAATGGTGTTGGATACTCCTAGATAAGAAGATTGTTCAGCAGAAGGACCTTATCTTTGGAATTAAAATGGGGAAAGGAACTTGCATTTAGGTCATTCAGAGCCCTCCTGATTTTACCAGAGGTCAAAGCAGTACATGAACCTTAATTTCATGTCTTACATCACATAGTATAATTCTTAGCAGATAATTTAACATATTAGAAAGGATGCTAATCCGAGAAATGGTTACAGGAGATGGGATGGTGAGGGAAGTCTTCATTGTGGAACAGGAATTTAAACTGAGACCTGAATGATAAAGAGGAGATAACAATGTGAAGGTAAGGGAAAGCACATTTTAAAGAAGTAGATCCAATGTGTAGGCCCTTTGGTAGAAACAAGTTTCCCTTGATGAAGAAAGAAAGAATTTCAGTGAAGCTGTAATGTCATGAAGAGTGAGGGAGCAATGAAAGGTGAACTACAAAGGTAAGCAATTTTTATGCTTGTGTGTAGGAATTTGCAAACCAGGATGAGAAGTCATTCGTTTATATTCTGTGTGAGTCTGAAAGTTATTGGAGGGATTTAAACAGGGGAGTCATATAGTCTGCATGATAATTTAATTAGACGTGAATGAGGAGGACCAGTAACAATGTCCAGTTAGACAAGGGTCTAATTACCATCATATAATTAAGGTACTCTGATTGTTAGCCAAGGAGGGGTCAAGCAAAACTAAATGTGCTTTGCTTGACAAACATTCATCACTTTGTTAGGCATACAATTGTGAAATATATTTTAGTATCATTTATATCATATACTTGGTAACAAAGGTAAAAAGAAAGCATTATACTGACTGAAGAAACCAATAATTAATAACATTAAATTCATAGAAATTAAATATATGTATTTTTTTATTTTTATTTTTATTTTTATTTTTTTTAATTTTTATTTTTATTGTTGATCTTGTACAGTTTTCTGTCTTTTATTCTCACCCGAACCCGCCACCCCAGCCCTCCCCACCTCCCTCCCATTTCCACCCCCCCCATAGTTTTTGTCCATGTGTCCTTTATACTTGTTCCTGTAAATCCTTCCCCTTTCCCCTGAAATGCCCTCCCCTCTCCCCTCTGGTGACTTTCAGCATGTTCCCAATTTCCATGTCTTTGGTTATATTATGCTTGTTTGTTTAAAAAACTGTGGTACATTTATACAATGGAATTCTATGCAGCAGAAAGAAAGAAGGAGCTCATACCCTATGCAACAGCATGGATGGAACTTGAGAGCATCATGCTAAGCGAAGTAAGCCAGGCAGTGAAAGATAAATACCATATGATCTCACCTTTAACAGGAACCTAATCAACAAAATAAATATATGTATTTTTAATAATAGAAAATTTTACACAGAGGTACCTTCCTACTCTTTGTTAATTATTTCCAGAACTCGTGATGAAGCATTTTCTCTTGTGACGTAGCATTCTGACTCATACAAGTTCTAGCAAGTGTGATGAGTCTCAAGCAAGCACCATGTGGTGAAATATTACTTTTTCTCCTCAAAATGCAACAAGTACAGGGTTCTATGAATTCTAAAGCTGACAAATGCTGAGGTATGACTGTATTATGTAATGCTCAAATTTATTTTTCATGGGCATTACTTTCATATGTTGTTCTGTTAGTTATTCTCATGATGATTTGTTGTAACTCACCAAAACTTCCAGAGAAATATACAGATAATTAAAACCAGTGCACACACAATACATACACGGAGGACAACACAGTTTATGTTTCCCTACTGTTCAACAACCTCCCTCGTTCTTTCCACAGGCTATTTTGAACTACTGTTATTTATCTTTATTTTATTTTTAATTAAATTTTTGGGTGACATTAGTTAATAAGATTATATAGATTTCAGAGCAAATTTTTTTGTTAAATATGACCCCTCTCTGCTATGAATCTATTAGGCTGAGTTAGAAGCTGCATCTGTATAGTAGTATGTAATGTTTTAATGCTAGTGTCCCTCCTTATTTCACTTTATTTCACTTTCTTTAAAAGAAAAGAGAACAAATGTAACCAAACAAATTTGATGATGAATAAAAAAAGTACAAACAATAAATCTACTTTATTGAAAATCTATCGAAGCCACATAGGTAACAATTAATTGAAACCACATTTAAAAAGCTATTTGAAATTTTTGCCACTGTAGTATAAAAAGAACATTATGAAAATTCAGAAATCTCAGGAAATAGTAACCTCTTTAAAAATATCATCGCTTCAAAATGTTAAGGAAAATGTATTCATAATCCCAATAATGGCAAATTATGTGACTAGCTCAGTGAATATGACAAAATAGCAAGAAGAATTATCAATAAAAGTTTGTGGATATAACTTTAAAAGAATAAGCAGGATATTATAGAAATATAAATTTAAGACTTAAGACAATTATCTCAAACTTTAGTGTGCCCAGGGATTTCTGAGATGCTGTGTAAAATGCAGCAAAAAGAAATACATTCTTCAGAGAGTCCTTTTTCAAAGGAATCTTCTTTTTTTTAAAGCGTGTGGATCGTGGTAAGGAGTGCTCAATTGTATGCCGAGTGATTCTGCAAAAAATGTAATTTTGTAGCTTTAATTTTGCATTTTAGCTTAGTTCTTGTCTTTCTACATCTACCTTAAAAAAAGCAAACCCAGATTGCAGTAAATCTCTAAATGAATGAATTATGGGGCACTGCTAAATCCAATATATACCTATAAATAAGAAAACACGCTTGTTGTTATAAACCATTGAGATTTCGGGTTTGTTGTGAAGCATTACAATTGCAGAAATCCAAAAAATATGCCAACTATAACATCAATGTCAGATAATTCTGGAAAAGAAAAATTCTGAAATAAGCGATGTGAAAATATTTAAATACTGTAAGGGGTAGAGAAAGGAAAAAAATCCAAAAATAAAATCGCAGTGTCTATCATAAGATATAATAAAAAATAGTTGCTTTGTTTATTGCATGTTTATGATATGCTAACATAGTTTAATGGACTTCTATATATTTCTAAATAAGATCTCTTTTTTTAAAATCCTCATCCAAGGATACATTTACTGATTTTAGAGAGAGAGGAAAGGGGGGAGGGAGGGAGAGAGAGAGAGAGAGAGAGAGAGAGAGAGAGAGAGAGAGAGAGAGAGAGAGAGAGAGAGAGAGAGAAACATTGATGGGTTGCTTTCCCCACGGGCCATGACTGGGGATCGAGCACACACACTAGGTCTGTGTCCCCACCAGGGGTTGAACACTCACATGTGTGGTGTACGGCACAGCATGGCAACCAACTGAGTCATCTGCCAGGGCCAGATTTATTTTGATTAGTATTTTCATTGTATATTTTTTCCTCTTACTTAATCTGCCATTTTTATATGGGAATTGTCATGATTATAGGCAGACTAATATTGTCATCTTTTTAAATCCATTATGATTTAATCTTTTATTTTATTTGGTAACTCAATTTATTTGCAATTACTCAAATTACCGATACGTTTGTGTTCAAACTTTATCTTATATGTTTTTACTCTTTTTCCGTTCTTACAGATATGCATTTAAAAATTGTTTTCCATTTTTCTTTATGATAATGTGTTAGTTATTAATTGTTTTAGTTGGTCATTCTTCTCATCATTCGTAAGGCACTCCCTGGCCTCATGTTTGTCTGTGACATTTCACCTCATGCATTCTCCTCTCTCCATGCTCCTATCTGTAATTGTTTCCAAGACCAGAAAATATTCCTATACATTTCTTTTAATCAGAGGCTTACACAGCTGACTTCTCCCAGTGACTGTCTTCCTGAAAATTTACTTTGTCTTCATTTATAAAAGATATTTTCACGGGGCATTGAATTCTAAGTCAGAAATTCAAAGACTTCAGTCCATTGTCTGCTGGCCTCTATTGTTTCTTTTGAGGAGTCTTTCTTTGAAACGAATATGCCTTTATTCTCACTTATTTTATTTTAATTTTCTGGCTGCCTTTATAATTTTCCTTTTTGTCTTTGTTTTTGGCAGTTTTGCAATGATATTTCTGTTTCTGTTGTTTTTTCCTCCCTTTTGGTTTCCTTTTAGCTATTTTCTTCTTGCATGCCTGATTATTTTTGCATTAGAACCAAGAAATTATGTATGAAGTACTGCATGACAATTAAAAACCCTAATTGTTTTTCAAGAGTACAAAAATATTGTTTCAAGAGTCAATTAAACAGAGGCAGATAACCTGAACTGCAAAGGAAAGATCCGGAGCTGGCTTCCATCATCTCGAATGCTGGCGTATTTCCTGTTCACCCAGATATACGGCATGTCTCTTCAGGGTCCTACATGAAATTTTAATGGGTAATCCTGGACTCTCCTCTCACGCTGGCCTTGAATTTTAATTCACATCCCCTCACCAAAGCTGTGCAAGTATCCAAAACTAATAAATTAATCAGTCTCTCAACTTCTCAGGTAATTATCCTGCACAATCAGTGTTTAGCTGCTTATTAATAAGAAAAGAAGAACAAAGGGAATTTTATATTAAGCTCAATGAATGGCAACATAAGCTTGCTTGCCTAGCCAGGAAGCTATAATTTCACACCCCAGGGGATTACAACATTTCTCCACCAAGGGGATTAAGACTCTTCTCTTCCCCACTCTAGTACCAGATTGTTGAGGGGAACAAGGAGAAATGCTGGACCAAAGAGGCTTTCAGTCTAACTAGGGAGTGGACCTATCAGAAATTTACAAAAGCTCAGGAACTTTCATTGGCCAATTTGAAAAAGCTTCTGACCTTTTCCAAGCCCAAACTAATGTAATCCTAAGGGAACAAAGAAGATCTCTTCCTCTCTCCCTCTCTCTCTCTCCCCTCCCCCGGCCCCTGCCCAGTGACCCATACTCGCACTGTGCATGTGACTGTTCTCTCCATAGCCACATGAGCCTAGCAGCCACATGGCCCGATGCTGTGCAGACTCCACGTACAAGCTCCAGGAGGGAGCCTGAGAACTACAACACAATGGACTGGAGCTGGAAGCATATGCTGAGCTAGCTGATGCTGGACTGCACTGTATTATGAAGCAGAAACTTTTTGGACTTCAGTAGGGCTTTGATTCCGGCCCTCGTGAAGACAAGTTTGGACTTTTTCCATGGCAAGATGGACAGAGATGGGGCATTGGGAAGTCAGGAGGAAATTGAATAAATTTTACATGATTAATAAAGTTTACCACAGAACTCTGTCCTCCTGTGTGGGTCTCAGGAAATTCTCCTTGCAACAAACACTGCAGGAACTCCACTTCTACTTGTAACAACTCTTCTCAGAGCAAATCCTTGAATGGAAAAGAGGTGCCAGGAGGTTGCCTCACTTCTCGGGTTTTCTTTCCCTCTAGGAAAGTGGATCTGTAGGATTTCAGAGGCACAAAGACACTCTCATAACTACAAATTGAGATGTGTTCAACCCTGTATGCTATTTTTCAGTTACTACAGTAAAGCTTTTTCTCATTGCTGCAAGTCAAATGTGTAAAATTATAATATCTAGGTGAGATAATATTAGATGATTTCTATATTTTGGTCTGAGAAACATTATATAATGTTATGGAAGATATTTTTTCCCATTATTCAATTGAATTCATAATATATGGCAAGGTTTACATGTGATTTTAGTATAAGCTATATTTAAAATTCTGGAACATATAATAAGTACTTAAAGAATGCCTGTGATATAAAGTAATTTTTAACTGAAATCATACTAGATCCGTACCTAAACACACTAATTTTACAATCATCTATTTGTAGATTATCCCTTAACATCAAGCACCTGTTTTTCAAATAAACTACCTAGTCACAAAAGTACAGATTAAGTATATAGCTGGCTCAAAATAGGGGTTTAGTAATTATTTGTTAACATAGTTAACTTCATGTTTGTTAGGTATAAAGATTTTATTTATTTATTTTTCAAGAGAGGGGGAGGGAGGGAGACAGAAAAGGAAAGAAACATCAATGTGTGGTTGCCTTTCATGTGGCCCCCACTGGGGTACTGGCTTACAATACAGGCATGTGCCCTGACCAGGAGTTGAACCAGAAACCCTTTGTTTCGCAGCCTGAGCTCAATCCATTGAGCTACACCAGCCAGGGCCATGTTTATTAGTTAAATGCAGTCTCTTTTATTGTAAGTTTCTTTCATATTAGCCTCATGCCTTGTTTTCAATTTATGGAGTTAAGTTGAATTTCTATTTTATAATTTTGCATATATAGTGAGTGCTTAATAAGCATTAACTAAAGAAATTTAAGGACCATTTAGTTAAGAAATAATGAGATTCCATTCTATGGTATATTGTGTTGGTTGGGATGCTTTGGGTTTAAGTAACAGAAAATATGGTTTCTTGAGAAGAAAATAAATGATTAGAATGACAGAGAACCAGAAGACCTTCAACGAATATAGATAAATCGTATTACATTATCTGACAGAAAGGACATAAAAACTGTGTGAGGAAAAACTGGCTTCCATACCCTTTCAGGCGCTGTGGTCGGAGTGACTCCACTTTAACTGCCTTCCATTGATACTCAGCTCAACTGTGGATTCCTAGGAGAGAGAGACAGAATCTGAACTGAGGCACACTGAGTCACATGATATAACTATATACAATATGTGGCTTTCTTATGTATTGTACTGGAACTCAGTATTAGGCTATTGTGGAGATAGCATATCTGAATATACATAGCCATTGTCTTAGTCCCAGCTGCTGTAACAAAGTACTGTAGACTGGGTGACTTAGAAACAATAGAAATGTATTTCTCACAGTTCTGGAGGCTGGAAGTTCAAGACCAGGGTGCCAGTATTGTAGATTGCTGGCCAGAGTTCTCTTTTGGATGGCAGACTGCTGCCTTCTCGTTGTATCCTCACAGCGGGAAGGGGAGAGAGAGTTTTCTGGGAGCTCTTTTAAAAGCGCATTGATTCCATTCATTAGCACTCTGTAGTACTGGGCAGAGACGGAACTCCACCGCACAGACCGTCAGGCAAAGGTGTTTGGTTCTCTAATAAATGTGCACAGAGCTCACACAGAAAACCATATTTCTCTAATTTTCCTGGGTGGACAGTGCTATCCTATCCTTATCATCAGTCGCTATTTGGTATTTCTGTCTAATGGATGTATAGCCCTAGCAAGGCAGTTTGCCCCATATTACTGATGAAATAGGTAGAAATAAATTAAATAGTAAATATCTAGTGTAGTTGCTTCTATAATGCTTAATGCAGAGGAAAAAAGAAAAAGATACCAGCTTTTAGTACAAAACTAGTATTTAAATGCACATGTACATTCTAAATGCTAGTAACTCATTGAATCAGGTGAACTATTTGATATCTGACATCTTTAAGGTGGTGTTAAACCACAGGAAATTGAAACATTAAGCTTTCTGGTAGGTACAAGTCATCACAGCCCTAACAAATCACCACAGGATATTTCAAATGACATAGCTCATAGTCCACATACCTGGAAGTGGAAAGAGCTGAGGCTTTTGTCACTGTTGCTTGTGTTTTAATGGCCTCAATGTTCTCTTATTCTTTTGCTCTTGTACATAGAAATAAATGTCAGAACATTCTTACTGTGTGCTGAGGGAGTTTTTGAGAAATCAATACACTGGAAACCAAATTTGTTTTCTAATGCAAGTAATCTTAGATGAAAAATTATGCTGAAGTAATTTCTGCTTCTACTCTTTTAAGTGGACCTAATGTATGCCTGGTGCCTTCTAAAACCCACATGATAACAACAACAACAAAAAAAGTGTTTCCTAAAAGTAGGTGCATAGGTCCAGAAATCAGTGCCTCAAGAAACAATTTTTGCACATCAATTAGTCATTTAAAAAAAAAAAAAACAAAGGATGTTCTATTCATTACCTTCTACTTCAGAGATGTTCCATCACCTGCATATTTTATTATTATTGTTAACATTAATGTTATTATCAGCATCTCATACAAGTAAAGATTTATAACCCATTAAACCTGAAATACTTTAACATAAATTGTATACTTTAACTTAATATTAATTGCAAAAATAATTCTGTACTACATCCCCTAAAGTAATGTTACAAAATTTCAATAAACATGATAGATTCCACTATAAATTATGCCTGCACTTAAGGATATTTTTTAGTTCAAGTTATATGTCATACCTTTTTTTAACTATTTTTAAATCGTCTCCTTTTTTTATTTTGCTGTTTCTTTAATACAAGACTTTGGATATAATGGCTAAAGTGTTATATTTGTATGTATTATGCACATATGTGTGGATATATGTATATATTTATAGTTTGCCCAGATTTTACCATTAAGATCAGTTCAATCACAGAAAAAAACATTTTATTCAGAAATCTCAGGGTTTTAGAGCACCAATATTGGGTAATTAACATCCATTCTATTTTTCTGGTTTGTAAACTGTAATTTAGTAAAAATTAAAAAAAAAGAGGAACAAACAGGCTTTTATTTTTCTTTCAGAAAATGCACTAAAAGGTGAAAGGCTATATCAATAAATTAATATCAGGGAACATTATTATTTTGTAATTGAATGCTGATAGAAGACTTCCTATTACAAACAACAACATGTGCAGGGTGATGAGAAGATGTGTATTTAACTTTAAGAATATTATTTGTAATATTCTCACTTCTTAGAGGAGATTTTAGACTATTTTTATTATTCATGTCTTTAAAAACAAAAACACAGTATATATTTTGTAAGAACAAATGTAAAATATTGCCTCAAAATCCACAATATATCTTTGAATATTAGTTTTTAGGCTGTTTCAAATATATATGGAAAAAAGAAAACATTGAAAAGCAATGAGTAATACTGTATATAGAAGTAAATACTACAATATTTTTTAATAAAAAAGAGCAAAGTATCATTGCTAAAAATAAATTAAAAAATTAGAAAAACAGATTGACCTTATAAATATTTATCAGACATTTAATGAAATTTTAATAAAAAATTCCTTTCAATGAATATAAAATCATTCAATTTTTCAAAGAATTAAATTTTAGAATATTTTAAAGCCAGTCAAGGCACTGTCTGCAAAATTTTATTGTTGTATATTTTCAGTCACTATAAAATATTGCAAACACTGAAAATATTAACTTAATGCTTCTTGGATATAAATGCTCACATTACAATAAATAGTTTTGTGGCTATTTATGTAGTTGGAAATGATTCATTTTAGGGCCACATTTGAATAGTACAAAATCCAGTTATCACATTTATGAACTGTACGGTCACTTAGACTCATTTGAAGCAAACAGCCCTGGGGCAAGCAGCCTTTATTGGCCCTGTTAAAAAAACAAAATTGAATTAAGTTTGGTAGTTAAATACATTTGAACACTTTACAAGAATCTGCAGAATTGTCCAAGAAAGGAAAAATCACTGAGGAATATGGGGTCAGGGAGAAATTTACTTGCAAAGTAAAGAACAATATGGTTCCTTAATTTGGTCTCTTTATTTAAACTATCACAAAATTACCATATTTGTAGTTTTATAAGATGTCTAAGATGGAAAAAAAAGACTTTATCACATTATTATTACATCTGCACAAATAGCCATGTATCTGTAGACATCAACATTACAAAAGCAAAGTAAAAATGGCTTATGAGGTCTGGCTTAGATAGAAGGCTCCAAGTTGCAATGATTGAAAGGCATAGCCAAGTGCTGGAAGCAACCTAAGTTTCCACCAGTAAATGAGTGGATAAAAAACTATGGTACATTCAAACAATACTATGCAGTAGAAAGAAAGAAGGATGCTCTACCCTTTGTGACAGCATGGATTGAACTGGTGAATATTATGTTAAATGAAATAAATCAGCTGGTGAAAGATAAATATCATATGCTCTCACCTATAAGTGGAATCTAATCAACAAAACAAACAAGCAAGTAAAGCAGAACCAGAGACATGGAAATAAAGAACAAATTGACAGTGACCAGATGGAAGAGAGATGGGGGATAACAAGGGAAAGAAAGCGAAGGGACGTCAAGGAACAAGTATAAAAGAGCCATGGACAAAGCCAAAGGAGGTGGGATTGAGGGTGGGAAGTAGGGGCAAGGTAGGAGAAATTGGTGGTGGGAAAATGTAGACAATTGTACTTGAACAACTAGAATGAATGAATGAATGAATGAATGATCGAACAAACGAATAAATAAATAAGTAAATAAATAAGTAAATAAGTAAATAAATTGTTGGGAACTGCCCTGCCTGGTTTCAAGAGCTGTAACCCTGCCCCACCATGGCTAAGGCTGAGTGAGCGACCTTGGGACAATAAGCCACTAAGGAGACAAAGCTTACCTCCCTGGCAGGGTGCCGCCTCTGCTTCTTTTACTTCACTTTGCCTGGCCACCAATGCTTGATTGGTTAGCCAATGACGGGTAAGATTCCTCAAGGAAGGGATAGGCACAATCACGGGGGCCCCAGGAAAGGACTTGGGGGGCTATAGAAAAAGGGGGTGATAGACTCTCGCCCCTCGGCTTTGACATAGCTGGAGTCCTCATTCTGTCTGCAAGAAGTCTCCTAATCTCTTGGCTGCCTTACTTCCTCTGCCTGACTTAAGTCTGAAACAATGTTGGAGATGGGTGCTGCCCTGTGCTGGAAAGGGCGGGTTCCCTAGGGCGATCAGGACTAAGAAAGAATGCATAAAATCCTATGAAACCTACTTTGCTAATACCCTCAATTTAAATAATAAAGGATCAAGCAGGAAGTGAGTTTATTCCCCAAAGTTTTATGGCCCTTTGAGTATCTGACCCAGACTCAGAATAAGCCCTCAGAGTTCTTTGAATGTTATCTACTATTTAATCATTTCTGCCTGCCAATGATTGATGAGATTTATTCCTGTGCTAATTGAACCCAATAAAAGCTTGGCAAAGGAAGGGTCAGGGAGCTCTCCTCTTAAGAGGGTGACCAAGGTGCTCTGAGGCTTTTTCTCCTCTTGAGAGAGAAGCCACACTGTCCCTTTTCCTCCACAGGACTCAGTAGTCCCTGTGAATTTGTATCGTGTCTCATCCACAACGCCATGGACCCCAGGAGCCGGGATCCGCCTCAATAAATGGCATATCATTGGAAAGTGTGAGCTTGTGTTTTGTTTGTTTGGTGGGAGCACATTTGAGTTTGCTGACTCTGGGATGTTATGTGCACAATAAACCTTCATTGAGAAGTAAAAAAAAAAAAAAAAAAAAAAAAAAAAAGTCTACATGCCGGGTCCACATTTTCACTCTCCCATCCCACTTTGACTGTATTGCTAGATTAGTTGTTTCATGACGATTTCTTCTCTTTCTCTGATTAAGGCATTTATAGAAAAAAATAACTGATACTCGAATTTGGTCAACTTCTTCTTTCATCAGCTTTTGAAATCCCAAATGTTTCAAAAAGAAGTCTATAAAAACATAATGTAAACATTTCCTTCACTTAGTGCTTGTCCTAATTAGTAATAGAGATGGCTCCCTTACCTGGAAGTGGTGGATATACTATCAGTGTTTCTACAGGGCCCATGAAGAAGGTGTGGCTCTCTCTAGTTACTTTGTCATCATCATAAAAAAACAAAAACAAACAAACAAACAAACAAACAAAAAACACACCAGAATTTTTTTTGGCTTCTAAGTTGTATTTTAGATTCCAGGGATACATTTTTAATTTTGTTTTCTTTCTTTTGAGGCTTTTTTCATAAGTTCTTATACAGACAAACAGTCCGCTATTGGCTTATTCAAAGGTAATTTTTGAAAAAAAAATGGACACGTTATTATTTTTATTTTTAACAGAATTTATCGAGCTGACATTGGTTAACAAAATCATACAGGTTTTAAGTATAAAACTCAACAAAACATCACTTTCACACTGCATCATGCACCCCTCGCCCCAAATACAGTCTCTTTCTATCATCATTCTTCCTCCTTTTTCCCACCTCCACCTACCCCCACCCACTTTTTCCTCTGGTTATCACCATAGGGTTGTCTGTCACAGGCACTTTGGCCACTTAAAGATACATGATCAACTACAGTTTCTTGAGAAATCACTTTGTGACATTTTGCATGTATATTGGTAATAGAATTATTAAACTGTGCTTTCCTTCTTGCTTTTCTTGGCAATGGAACTGCATTATATCTGAATCTACTGGAATATGCCGTAGTTCACTCTCTGCTCTCCAGTTGTTTTCATTTAGGGCTGCCTCTGCTATTTCCGTGGATGGTGCTGGGGCAGCACATGCTGAATCAGCAGGTGGAAGAGATGTGTTCTCTCCTCTGTTGGTCCTGTCATTGCCATCATGATCATCACTGGAAAAGTGATTAGGTCATTTAGGTCTGACAGGCTTGTATTCCTTTCTTTTAGGTTTGGGATTTGGGCTCCTTCGCCCTAGGTAAAATGACTTTCCCATTGGTTTGTAAATAATTCTGTCTGCCATCATTACAAATTCACAGTATTATCAAAGCAGGAATCAAACAACAATATAGCTAAGTGCTGTGTTGTTATTCCTCCTGCTCAAAATAAAGTTGTTTCTTAACTATACCTGTCTGCTATACTGTAACAGCCAGGGATACTTGGTCTCATACATATCATTAAAATTAAAACAAAAACAAAAACTATTCACGGTAGTATCACCTGGAACCTTTCCCACACTGCTACTGTAAAACTTCTTAAATGTTGATGCTGTGTTTTGTAACCTGTCCTCCAGGATTCTGCTGATTGGATGTTCTTAATAATGGTCTGCTGATTCATTCAAAGTTACAACTTGTTTGCAATTTCTTTGCAAATCCTCTAAATCAATTAAATATATTTTTGAGACAGGTGACAGAAGAGGAATAGGGTGATATATACTGGAATATTTGGTCATTGTATTTTAATCATTTTAATAAAGCTTTATTTTTTGCCAATATATTTAGTACTTTTCTTTAACAGTAACTAAATTGGATTAACCAGTTCACATTTGAATGAAAGAATGGGCTGAATTCTAAGTCTTCCAGTGGGATGGGTTTGCTAAATTCCACATGCAGTGTTTATGTCTAGAATCCTAGAACTCACACTATCCACCTTCCTGCTTTGAATGTCACAGTGAATTGTATCTGTTTAAAGTAAATTAAGTGATTGCTTGTTTTCTTTTTGAACAGTACAAATACTGATGCTGTGTTTGATTCATTGTTAATTATGACCCCAAGATTGACAATCTCGTATGATAACTGAGGAGGTTTTTTTAACTTGGTTCTGTGTAAATAACATATTTTATTATAATATTTCACACTTTAAAACACTTGGTCTTTCATTAAATTATGACATTTAACTATTTTTATGTTTATACTAGGTAAGATTTTTTTCTTGTTTTTATGTTTTTGGTATGCTAAATAAAGCTATATTTTTAAAAACATGATGTTATGAGTTTTATCCGTATTGTGCACAAGTTTCTAGTGAGACATATAAATGGATTATCCAGGCACAGTTTGAAAAATAAAATTCCCTGAATTCAGATGAGGGATCATTTGCATAGAGATGATGATTGAAGTTCTGAAAGTAGTGGAAATACAGCAATTAGGAAACATATACAGTAAAATAAGACTATTAATATAACCATCATCTTTCTATTGACCCATTCTTCTCAAATAATAATTAATACAGCCAAGTCTTAAACCATGAGGATGATTATAGGTTACCTATTAATCAAAATTCAATTAAAGAAGATTATTTTCCATTCTATATTTAGCCATGCTTCATAGATCATTACACAGCCTTATAAAAAGAAAGAAATCTATTTACAAATCTACCGTATCATTGAAATTTCAAATCTAATCCTATTTATTAAAATCTTGATAGTGAAATACATTACCAACAATAATAACAAAAGCATTTAGTTTGTTCTCATCCTTAGGAAAAAATCAAAGAGAAAAATTCCCATTTTTTGAGCAATTTGTAGCATATGGGACTGATTTATGCATTATTGGAGCAGGCAGCTACTCTATTACTGTGATTTAAAGGACTCTAAAAAGTCTCCCTTGACTAAATTAACTCCCAGTTGGATCCTTTTAAATTCCCATCATTAGTGCTTTCCCCAGTGTGCTTTTTGTAGGAGATGCATAGAGAGAGTTAGGAAGTACATTTCCTTGGAGAGGTAACACATTATCTAGCTAATGAATTAACAGAAAACAATTGGTTGCATTTACCACTAACCATATTGTACATTGGATAGCTGGATTCTAAAGGGAATAGGGAAGTAAAAAAAAAAAAAATGTACATCATCAGCAACAGGAAAAGGCAGGAAAGTCAAAGAACTAAAACACATTTTTTTTTTTATCTGGGTTTGGGGGTTGTGGCAAGAAAGACCATTCAAAAAGAAGTAGAACTCTGCGTGTGTTCATGTGTGTGTATACAAAAACACAAGGGCATGCATTTACTTTTATTTATAATATTTGCAATATAGTGTGTGTACTCTTAGATAGCTGGATTACTCTCTCAACACATTAGAAATGACTATGATATCAATATGTACACAAAAGTTTGCTGTGTCTGAGTACATCTAAATTAGGTTCAATTTTCAAACACCTAGTAAGGGTGTCCAAACAGCACCCTGAGGGGCACATGTGGCCCAGGATGGCTATGAATGCAGCCCAACACAAAATTGTAAATTTACTTAAAACATTATGAGTTTTTTTGTGGTTACGTTTCACAGTATATTTAACGTGTGGCCCAAAACAATTCTTCTTCTTCCAGTGTGGCCCAGAGATGCCAAAAGATTGGACACCCTGGAAAATAGTGTACTATGTATTGTAATGTAAAAAATGAATAATGGTGTTACTATTTCAACAGCAAGCAATTACACAAAATTTCCCTTGCAAAATGTGTCTTGATTGTTTCTATTGTTTTATTTTTTTCTCTTTAAATCAAGGGAAACCTTTCAGTTCCAGTTGAATGCACCTCTACATATTTATTCTATTATTTATTTGTAAATAATGCTTTGCTCAGAGGGAACAGATAGCAACTATTCTTTTAGAGGGGCAGCACTTTTGCTTTCAGAAGTATTATAAAGAGTTAAAAAAATTACATCTAATGGAAAACATCCCATTTTATTGAATGTAAAAGAGATTTTCTCTTCTTTATACATTCAGTGAAGCTACTTAAAAAAATTGTCAACACCATATTTTTCTACTGATCCTATGGTCATTTTTTTAATAATATTTTTTCCTTCATTGGTAGAATTCCTAATTTTGAAGAACTAGGTTTTGGGATTGGTTCACTAAAATGTCTCATAGAGTCTAGTGGCCTTAAAGAGATCTGTTAAATTTATATTTTAAATTTAAAACAGAAATTTAAATTTCTGTTTCTGCCTACTTGAAATATACACTTAGATGCCAAAATTCAGGGCAGCAGAAAGCTTTCTACATTTTTCCACATTCAGTTTTCACTGTTCTCCCAGCCTTCCCAGTACTTTAGTAACAGGCACCACCATTCTCCAAGGTGCAAAACAAAAAGTCATTTTTAATACCTTTATTTCCTACAATCCAATTCATTGACAGATACTGTTGGAAACATCTCACATGGCAATGTCTTATTATTTCTGCTCTGCTCTTTCTTTAATCCAAACCTTTACTGTATCCAAAATATACTACTGCAGTATCATATTATTTAGGTTGTATCTGTTTCAACTTTTCATATGCAGTGGCATGATATCTGGAAAAATATTGGAATGTTTGACTGGCTATATAACTAAATGCCAGACATCATGAATAATAATGTTTGAGGGCAGAAGAATGGTAATTAATTTTATGACATGATAATATACCTGGTTATATTTTTGCCTGCTTTAAATTCAAAGGCAAATAAATCTTAAACTAAGAAGAACTTGTAACTTTGGAGATAAAAAGTGGAAAACAAAATTTTGGTGCCATTGGCAACTTCAGTCAACTTATACCACAAGGTATTGTACAATAAGAAAGGGGAAAAAAATTAAAAAGACCAGTTTGGAAACTGATAGAATAGGAAGAAATTAGAGACAACCTAGATATGTAGAATTGAAAGAGAAGACCAATTATTATCCTCAATCAGTTAAAAATTAATCTGCAAATATGTTTGAGCTTTGTGAATAAATCTTAGAACAGGATCCAATAATCATATGATCATTACACCCATCAATCAAATTTCTGAATAGGTTGATCTTGCATAGTGGACTACCTATGGCTGACTAAATCCACTTGTCAGATGTAATACAAGAGCAACAAGGCAGGAATATGGACATTTGGGATTGTGGGACAGGCTCTATCTCTATGGAAGCCACACACACAGCCCTTATAACTACTATTTTAGTATATACTGGCCCATCTTTCAATTGCCAGCACTTCTTTCAAGGTCTGTCACTAGTTGTGGGACCCCTCAGTCTTTGTGTGAAGTCAAGCTAGACCTAAGAAAAGGAACATTCTCTGAGGGCACTGGGGACAGCTCACACTCAACAACATATCGTGGGTTGTGCACAAATGTTCCATCTTCTTGCTTCTCAGCAGAAATACTCCGAGGAGCATGTTCTACAGCACTTCTCAGGTTTCCCCAGTGATGTTAAGCTACAGTTGAAAGTTTCTCCATTAGGTAAGCTTATACTCACTTCTTCCTTACGTGCATATGTCCCTTCTCATTGGTGTTTCTTAAAAATAAACACCTCTCTAATAAACTACTTTTTGTCAAAGTCTGTTTCTGGAAAAATCAAGCTATTACTATTGGTACAGGAAGTTGTCCTAGAGGACAGAATGGCAAAATGGGATTCTGTAATTGACTATCTTGCTGGTCAGAGATTAATAAAGACAATATTGCTGGTAGTGAGCAAGGTGACAAATTAAATTGCATTGCAATTGCTGAAACTCTTTTTTAAATATATTTTATCGATTATGCTATTACAGTTGTCTCATTTCTCCCCCATCATTCCTCTCCACCCTGCACACCCCCTCCCACCCACAACCCCTGCTTTAGTTCATATGAGTCCATGTGTCATAAGTTTGTTAGCTTCTACATTTCCCACACTATTCTTGCCCTCCCCCGTCTATTTTCTACCTACTGTCTATACTACTTATTCTCTGTACCTTTTCCCCCTCTCTCCTTCTCCCATTCCCCTATTGCTAATCCTCCATGTGATCCCCATTTCTGTGTTTCTGTTCCTGTTCTAGTTGTTTGCTTTTGTTTTAGGTGTGGTTGTTAATATCTGTGAGTTTGCTTTTTACTGTCATACTTTTTAACCTCTTTTTCTTAGATAAGTCCCTTTAACATTTCATATAATAAGGGCTTGGTGAAGATGAACTACTTTAACTTGACATTATCTGAGAAGCACTTTACCTGCCCTTCCATTCTAAATGACAGCTTTGCTGGGTGGAGCAATCTTGGATGTAGGTCCCTGCCTTTCATGACTTGGAATACTTCTTTCCAGCCCCTTCTTGCCTGGAAAGTCTCTTTTGAGAAATCAGCTGACAGTCTGATGGGAACTTCTTTGTAGGTGACTGTCCCCTTATCCCTTGCTGCTTCTAGAATTCTCTCCTTATCTCTAATCTTGGCTAATGTAATGATGATGTGCCTTGGTGTGTTCCTCCTTGGGTCCAACTTTTTTGGGACTCTCTGAGCTTCCTGGACTTCCTGGAAGTCTATTTCCTTTGCCAGATTGGGGAAATTCTCCTTTATTATTTGTTCAAATAAGTTTTCCACTTGTTGCTCTTCTTCCCCTTCTGGGACCCCTATAATTCAGATGTTGGGACATTTAAAGATGTTCTGGAGGTTCCTATGCCTCTCCTCATTTTTTTTTTTTTTGAATTCTTGTTTCTTCCTTCTTTTCTGTTTGGGTGTTTGTTTCTTCCTTCTGGTCCACTCCATTGATTTGAGTCCTAGTTTTTCTCCCATCTCTATTGGTTCCCTGTGTGTTTTCCTTTATTTCACTTATTGTAGCCTTCATTTTTTTCATCTAATTTGTGCGCAAAATCAACCATTCTGTGAGCATCCTGATTACCAGTGCTTTGAACTATGCATCTGATAGGTTGGCTATCTCTTGGTCGCTTAGATGAATTGACTCTGGGGCTTTGATTTGTTTTTCCATTTGAGCCATTTTTAGTTTTTGTTTTGGTCTGGTTGTGGCTGTTATATAGTGAGGAGTGGAGCCTTAGGTGTTCCCCAGGGTGGGGCAGCCCAGTCACTGGGTAGTGACACTATGTGGGGGTGGCGGAGTCTGAGAGGGAACAATGGCACTTGCTCTGTTCTCTCTTGGATTCCAGTCCCTTCTGCTGCTTCCCCTTCACCTGGATCATCTGTGCAGGAATGTGGGACCACCTGGTCAGCCAGCTGCCTTGTGTGACCTCACTGGGTCTGCACCATTGCCACCCCATTCCCAGGGTCCACTATCCACCTCCTGCACACCTGGAATCTGCCGGCTGCTGCTGCCTGCCTGCCAGAGTCCACCAACCTCCACTTTTTCCTGCCACGACTCTGCCCCTCTTACCGGTCTGGATGAATGGTTGTTGGACTTCTGTACAGTTCAGCTTTCTATAAGTTCAGGCTGTTTTCTTGTCTCTAAATCTTTGTTGTCCTTAATTTTGGTTGTGTGAAGAGGCACAGTGGGTCCACCTATGCCTCCATCTTGGCTGGAAGTCCAATTACTGAAACTCTTAAGACTAATGTGTGACCTGTCGGGTTTTGATCCGCACAGACTATAATGCCCTGGCTCATGCAACATGTCTAGCACTTGAGCACATAGAAGCAATGTTAATAATATAAACCCATTGATTTTTAATAACATTTTAAATTAAGTATCAAAAAATAGAGCAAAACTGAAACTCTGATGATGATATCTCCCTCCACACAATTTTGGAGTTTGTCCATGGTTCCACCAGGAAGCTTAGGTTAAAAACCAGGCAGTTAGGCTAAAAGTTGACCAAGTTCACTCAATCAGCAAGTAATATAAATTGAATTGGTGTTATCAGTATTTATGTGGTGTGGTCTATGTCTAATTTGTCTAGCTTGTATATCTTTGACTTGCATTTGTTTACCCAGACACATTACCATTGGGGAATCCTAAACTTTAACTTCTGGTTGTTTATGGTATATGCTACTTCAAGCTCTGTTCATCTTCTCAGCCGCTCAGGGCATTCTATAAAGCAGTGAGGTCTTCTAAGGGGAATGGTGGTTGAACTTGTGTTTCATTTTCCTTCTTTGGGGTCTCGTGCTTCATGAAGTCTTCATTATTTGGAAGCCCTGATGAGTCCAAAGAGATATTTTGTACAGATTTCCTAGCTTTTCATGCTTGATGAATGATCTGCTAAAAGCTAGTCTCTTACAATAGAGATAAAAAGCATAGCAATAATTTTAAATAAATAACTGTTGTTACTTCTGGAAATAATATAGACTTACCATCTTACTAAAGAAAGATATTATATATCCTATCCTTCAGGAACTGGACAATTATCTGCAGTAACTATTTTTCACACTAACTTCTAATACTTTATAAATATCTGCTTAGAGATTTTCTCTAGGAGTATGCACACATATAATGTAGTAATTAGGATGTAAGTTCTGTAGTCATACTTCTCCAGTTTATATCCTGGCTCTAAACTTTTCTAGCTCTATTACCTAGAGTAAAAGAATGAAGCTTTCATTGAGCCAGGTTCTTCATATATAAAATGAGTATAATGAAAATCTTACCAACTTGATGGAGCTTGAAAAAGAACTAAATAATATAACAGAAACATTACTTCCAAGAGTGCTTGACATATGGGAAGAGCACAGTAATTAAAAGCTGATAGAAATTGTGTGTATGTCTCTCTCTCTATATATATATATAGAGAGAGAGAGAGAAAGAGAGAGAAAGAGAGAGAGATAGAGCCTGCTGTAAATACAAATTTTCTTAGTTGTAATATTTTGCAAATATTAAATTTATTCAGTGGATATGAATATCTTCATTTACTCCCCTTTTTATGAGATTATGAGATAGCACAATTAATACCGTATATTAGTCATCTTTTTTAACTAGGGCATTTCAATTATTTTTTACTTCTTTTTTAATTAGGGCATTTTAAGTATTTCAAGTATTATTAACTAGGGCATTATATAACTTGTACTTGTGTACTAAACACAAGTACAAGTTATATAATTGACTAATATATACAAATGAAAAATATCATATTGAACTGTAAGAGTGATTAATGCATATATTTCTCAAATAGTATATGCTTTTCTAAATTATGATCCACTTAATGTTAATACATATCATATTATTGTAACAGGTATAAAACTAAACAAAAAAAAAAACCATATCTGGTATTATGAATCCTGTATTTCAGGTACTGAGGTTTATGTTTTCATGTCCCTTTGATTTTGTTTATTTTTAATATATTGTATTAATTATGTTATTGCTGTTGCTCCATTTTATTCTCCCCTTCATCTCCCTCCATCCTGCACCCTCACTCCCACCAGCATTTCACACATTAGTTCATGTCCATGGGTGATACATATAAGTTCTTTGGTTTCTCCATTTCCCATACTATTCTTAACCTCCCCCTGTCTATTTTGTACCTCCCATTTATGCTTCTTATTCCCTGTACCTTTTCCCCCATTATCTGCCCTCCATCTCCCCACTGATAACTCCCCATGTGATCTCCATTTCTGTGATTCTGTTCCTGTTCTATTGTTTTTTAGCTTGTTTTTGTTTGTTTTTTTTGTTTGTTTGTTTTTGTTTTTAGGTTCACTTGTTGATAGCTATGATTTCGTTATCATTTTACTCTCCGTATTTTTGATCATCTTCTTTTTCTTAGGTAATTCCCTTTAACATTTCATATAATAAGGGCTTGGTGCTGATGAACTCCTTTAACTTTACTCTATCTGGGAAGCACTTTGTCTGCCCTTCCATTCTAAATGATAGTTTTGCTGGATAGAGTAATCTTGGATGTAGGTCCTTGCTTTTCATGACTTTTAATATTTTTTTCCTGCCCCTTCTTGCCTGCAAGGTTTCTTTTGAGAAATCAGCTGATAGTCTTATGGGAACTCCTTCATAGATAACTGCCTCCTTTTCTCTTGCCGTTTTTAAGATTCTCTCCTAATCTTTAACCTTGGGTAAAGTAATTATAATGCGTCTTAATGTGTGCTTCTTTGGGTCCAACTTCTTTGGAACACTCTGAGCTTCCTGGACTTCCTGGAAGTCTACTTCCTTCTCCAGATTAGGAAAGTTCTCCTTCATTATTTTTTCAAATAAGTTTTCAATCTCTTACTCTTCTTCTCCTTCTGGCACCCCTATGGTTCAGATTTAGGAATCTTTAAACTTGTCCCAGAGGTTCCTAAACCTCTCCTCATTTTTTTTTTTTTTTTGAATTCTTTTTTCTTCATTATTTTCTGGTTGAAAGTTTATTTCTTGCTGCTGCTCCAAATCGTTGATTTGAGTCCTGGTTTCCTTCCCATCACTGTTGATTCCCTGTATATTTTCCTTTATTTCACTTTTCATAGCCTTCACTTCTCCCTCTACTTTGCAACCTACTCTACTATTTCCATGAGCATCTCGATTACCAGTGTTTTGAACTCTGCATCTGATTGGTTGGCTATCACTTCATTGCTTAGTTCTATTTTTGGAGCTTTGATCTGTTCTTTCCTTTGGGCCATATTTTTTTGGTTCTGGCATGCCTGTTAAGTAGTAACAGGTGAAGCCTTAGGTATTCACCACGATGGGGCAACCCACGTTGCTGTGTTGTGGTGCTGTACGTGGGGTAGGGGTCTGAGAGGGAACAATTCAGCCTGGTACACTGGGCTGGCTTTTATCACTTCCTCTGTTATCCATAAGCAAATTGGGCCCTTCTGGGTTGACTCCTATGTGGGTGGTTTTGGCTACATTCTAGGACCCTGTGGGTCTCTCTAACAAAGTATCCTATGAGGCTGGGACTTCCTTCTGCTGCCTCAACCCCCACAGGTTTTCTCAGTCAGATGTTTTGAGGCTTTATTTCCCTGCACTGGAATCTTGGATTGTGCGGTCTGTCTTGCTCCCCAGTTGTTCATCCTGGTTTAACTACAAGCAAATGTGGGACTGGCTGTTCCACCAGCCTCCACCTCACCTACCTGGTCCTCTAGTCCCTGCTTTGCCTAGCATCCTCTCCACCTGGCTGCCTGTCTCCTCTGCTCCTGCCAGTCTGGATGAATGTTTCTGCTTTGACTCCTCAGTTGTCCAATTTCCATACAGTTCAATTTCCTGGGAGATCTGGTTATTTTTTATTTTTTAATTTGCTGCTGTTCTTCTTATGCTTATGTGAGGAGGCAAAGTGTATCTACTCACTCCTCCATCTTGGCCAGAAGTCTCTCATGTCACTTTGATTTTGAATGGCTCTTTGTTACTACTGAAATAGTTTCCTTGTAAAAAGAAAACCAATGCAATAACCATCACATTTTTTAGAAAGTACCAAACTGTACTGATAGTCTTTTTTATTTGTATAAATGTATGTTTAATAAATGCACCCTTATTTTTTGGCACGGTTTAAGCACAATTTTTAAAAATGACTTGGGCTTTATAAATGACAGCCAGTCCTAAATGACCTAATTCTGTAATTGGCTATTGTGAATTTTCCCCATTTTCCTTATGAAAGTGACAGAACTAGGAAGATTCTGAGATTATTACTGAAACTGTATTGCAATACTTGTCACTATAGACAAAATTTCAATATCTTATGAGTTTGTAAGCCTAACAATTTTCTTTAAAAAATGGTGCTTCTTTTGGAAGCAAATTCTTGGATATACATAACACTGCCAAGAGTTTAAAAGAATCAATGTTTTATATGAACTCATTAGGTGTCATTAAAAACATAAAAATTCAAAATTAACCTAAACATTTATATGCTGTTCTCCAGTGGGTGAACACAGCCATATTGGTAATCTCTTAAATCAGAAAGTTAACAAATTTTATGTACTTTCATTATTTTGTTTATTAAGTTCTGAAAATCCTCACCTGAGAATATATTTATTGATTTTAGTGAAAGACAGAGAGAGAGAGAGAGATTAGTTGTTGCACTTATTTATTCATTCATTGGTGGATTCTTGTACTTGCCTTGATGAAGGATCTAATCTGCAACCTTGGTTTATTGAGACTATGCTCCACCCAAAAGAGCTACAGGACCAGGGGCTATATATTATGTTTTTATGTACTTTTCATAACTAGTTTTCACAATGATGAAAAATTAGATTAATATATAAATATATTTTGACTAAAGCAGTCCAATGGAAGAAGAAGAAGGAAACAGATTCCTGATTTCTTTACCTCTTCCCTCTAACTTATTTCTGCTAACACATACTGGTAGATCCTTTGTAGTAGGTAAGCTGATAGTGTTCTCTCTCAGATATGGGGAAGTCTTTGCTTAGTGCTTTTAACATTTTTTAAATCTATTTCTCTTCATGTTATGGATTCAGGCTCTTTTTTGTCTCTCATCTTTTTCTAGCCCCTTCTCTCCTATGCTCTATGTGAGACAAAAGTGTCCCCTTTCTAAATATTACACATTTTTATCAATTTTATTGAACATGTTAATTATCAGGGAGCTTTGTACAGAAAAACAATCTTGCTTTCAGAAATTCTGAGCAAGAAGGTAGCAACAGGTACTATAAAAATAGTAAATGGAGGGATAGATATTATCTAAGGATCTCTGTATAGACAGAGTTTTATGCAAACCAGTTGTTTAACTTAAATGGATGGATCACAAAGCATTCCTCAAGCTCTGTCCCACTGGCCAACTACATCAGAATTACCTGAGATGATTATTAAATACATATATTCTGGGGCCTCACAACAAGACAGAATGTTTATAGTTGGATCCTGGAATCTACATTTATGAGAATGCCCAGTTCATATTTGTACTTATGAAGGTTTAGAACCACCATATTTCAGATATTTTACCTACATCTTTTTCAAAGTTTCTTAATGTTTACTTTATCAGATTGTGTTAAAATCAAGTCTTTTTCACTGGCAAATTTTATATCCTGTTGATGATTCTGGCTTTTCACTTAATTTTAACATGACTTCTTTTTGATAGTGATGAAACTGTTGAAGTCTAAAAATGATTCATGAGACATTTTCAAAATTAAAGGTTTAAAATGCTGCACTCAGATATCATTCTGTAACCCATTAGCTGTCTGGAGCTTGACACTCACTGAGCTTCCAAAAGGATTTCAATCCCTGGGTCTATCAACACACTGTTACAAATGTGCTGTGCTTAGGAAGATTTCTGAGAAAACTTTCAACATCGTATGCTAATGTAAATCTTGGCTTACACATAGGGATTCTATCATCTGTCCCTAGTTATCTTCTTCAGACTTTTTAAGTAGTAACATTCACAATTGGTAGAACAAATGGCACTCACTGTGTTTCAGAAGTCGTGTGCCCATCTTTCAACACAATTGCAAATAGCATGCTATTTGGCAACCCAGTTTGTCTTTAATCCAGTTTTAATGTCATCTGTCATAATGAACATTTCAGGCAGACAATATTTTTAGCCCTGTAAAGTTTCCTGTAAGATACAGAAAAGTTTCTATCAAGTATAACCATATTAAAAATTATAATCCAAGAATATGTCTGTACAACTATAGTTAATAATTTGTGTTAATTTGTTTTAAATTATTCACATTTATGTTTTAAGTAAAAATATGCTCTAAAGTATGTTTATTTTTTAAACAATGTTTTGCATTTATACATATACATATAGAGTTACAAATAATAATTAGCATACTAAAACAGACACCTCAGTTAAACCAACAATGTATTAAAATGGTCAAAACCCTAAAATTAAAATATATTGGATCTACTTACTATATTAAAAGAACACAACAATCATTGCCAAAAATTACATTCTCTTTCCGAGTTTTTATTTATTAGGAACACATTGCAAAAGGAAATCATAAATTATTATAAGAACATAAAAGTTACCATTTATCTTTCCCATCAGTCTTGTTTTAATGTTGCTTTTCTTTGTGAAAACATGCCCATCAGTCGTGAACCAGTGTTTGGACAGAGTTTCAAACCAAAGTCCTTTTGGAAGGAAAACAGTCTAATGCATCATTGGTCCTTGTGTTGCAAGGGTGACTGCTCTGGAATAAAATACACATTTAGGGTGCAAATATCCATCACTCTGAAGATGTTTTCATTTTATTAGAATTCCACTTACTTCCCTAAGCACAATAAAGTGTGTTTTATGGTCTCTTTAATCTACAAACAGCATAAGCCACTTTGTGAAAATTTTGTTTTCTTTTATTCATGATGAGTGATAACTTATACTCATTACTTTTTTTAGCAAGTATATTATTACTGTGTTTCTTTGCTCTATCTGTTGAGTAAATATCAACTTTCCAAACAAGTTAACTGTGTTTAAACCTTTGAATTTAGTTGACATTTGAATTTAATTTATTAAGTAATATATTGCATGTTTTATTTTCTTTCAAACAGATGTCTGAGTTATCTTACCTTTTATCCATGACAACAGTTAATTCTTAAACTAAAAGTATGCTAAATATTGAAGTAATGTTTGCATTAAAAACTCTTAATATCTAATGAAGATAGCTGAATTATATACCTGCTTCATATATTACTAATTTGAATTTTTATAAAAGGAGATCTTGTACATAATCAGTATATAAACAACACTGAAAAGAATATTTACAAGTAAAGAAAAACTCAAATTGTCTTTAGAAATTACTGGTATTGTAGAAAGCTCATTTAGTATTATAATAAAAATTGTTCATGAGTACAATATGTCTGACCCCATTTTCATAACTATCAGACATTAGAGCATTTCTTATAAGTTAGATGAAATTAGTGTGCCTATAATAAGAATCAATTCAGTATAAAAGCTTACTGGATTAATAAAATATAATATTTTTATTTGACTCACATACTGTGCTTATGTTGAGAGCATATGTAACACACCATCCAGACTCTGCAGCATGGAAGGGTTATTCCCAGCTGCTGGAATGAAGCTGGGTGTCATGGCTTGGACTTCGGCCCTCTTTATGTAGTGCTCCTTTTGAAAGAAGTTAATTTTGCCAATTTCCCACCCATTTCCGTATCCAGTGACTGGTCGCTGTGAAAGTGCAAAGATCTGCCCTCTTGCCACACACAACCCATTGCTTAAGTATCATCTAGTTTTCAGTATCCTGCTGAATCAGCCAAAATTTTATTTATACTGCATTGCAGTTTATTTTTTTCATCTGCTCAATCGTGCTGTCTTTTCTTCCCCAGAGAGGTTGAAAATAGACACAAAGAGAGGATGTTGCAGCTGAATCACTACTTGCCGGCTGGTAACAAGGACCCCATCACTGGTGGGTTAAGCCTGAAGAGTGCTTGCCCCTGGCATGTGTTAGCAGTGTCTTTGTTAATATTTTCTTCAGTGGTAAAATGTAGTTTTATACCATTGGAAGTGCACGCACTAGCAATAGTACATATCAGTCATTTGATAAATATAGGGGAGATAATAATTTAAAAAGAGTAGAAATGGGTCACTGTGGAGGAGAAAGACAAAAAAAAGCTGAGAATAATTAATCATTAAGTGAAGGGTCCAAGTAATAGCCAATGATAGAGTTGGCAGCTTATTAGCAGATATTCATCTCCGTCAGCTAGAGAGCAGAAAAAGTTTAGGACTAGGCTCACAAATTAATCATAAGAGGACCTGAGTTCTAGAGAAGTTTAAATCTCAACTTAAACATAAATGTTATATTGAGGTCCAGGATTTGAATAAAAAAGAATGAAGCTCTATCATAAGAGACAGAGAGATCTGACTTAATACCTTAGAGTCCTCCGAGTCTCAGGAGATGGTTCACTCCTTTTCCAAGCACAGCAGTCTCTCCTTGCTTGAAGAAAACACAGACGCTTTTGAAATAAAAGTCAAAACATAGTCTCCTCAAGCTCGCTTTCTCTCTCTCTCTCTCTCTCTCTCTCTCTCTCTCTCTCAACTCTATGTCTCTCAAACAAGTTGCACAGTGGAACTATGAAACCTCCATGGGAAGAATAAATTTAACATTGGCATTGTTTCGAATTGTCATTGCTTAGGTAGAAATATAAAGCAAGGAATAGCATTTTATACTGCTTGCTATTGTTGTTTTGCTTACTAATCACGAATAATCATTTTAATAGTCTATTGGCCATTTTGTTCTCAAGGTATGGGTAACATCGGCATCACCGAGAAAGTTTTTGGAAATGCAGATTCATGGGCAACACACCAGACCTACTGAATCAGAACTCTGAGGAGGGAGCCTAACAATGTTTTTTGAACAAGCCCTCAAGTGATGCTGTAGCAATGCTAAAATTCGAGACCATTGACATAGACACCATGAAATTTCATCATTGTCTATTATTATTATTTTCATGACTAATCTGTTTTTCCTTATCAAGATAGAAATGAGCACAGATAATTACATTTTCATTTTAGATTGTTAACCTAAAAGTTTACTATCAATTTACATCCAACATGAAATTTTATTTTCCTGAACAAAAACAGTATAAGGATTATTGTACTTTAATATAATTGAGGATGTTATTTGAGTTTCCTCAAATACATTCCCAATAATTGTGTAATATTTGTTTTCTATTATTTTATAATTAGCTAATTCTAACAACTAAGTTTTTTTAATTGTTAAAAAATAAATGTAATTATATTTAGGTAAAAAGACATTTTCAATTACTATCAATATTGCTTTGGCTTATAATAAAAGAGTAATGGTAATTAGAGAAAAGCAATTTAGATTTTTATTTAGGAATTTAAGTATCTTTGAAACAAAATGAAAACAGTCAACTTATAGAGAAATTGAAGTTGGAAATAATGAAAGTATTTTTCAGTTCCACAACTTGGATGCTAGGTTAATACAGTGTATAACAACCAACAAAAGACAGGGAAAAATTTCATGCCGAGTTACATCAAGACAAGTTGCTACCAGTGCATCTTAATTGGCAGCCAATGGTGTGATCCCACTGTTTGTAATCCTGTTATTTTGGAGACACATTTTTGAGGCCTCAAATTATTTTATAAAATGTTTTACATCATAGCATGTATGAAATGATTGTATTGAATCATTATACCAATTAGGTTCTTCTTATTTCTATTGATATCACAGAATAAATCATAACACTTTTTAATTTTCTTTTCATGATACACAAGAGAATTAATATTTCTTAAGTATCATTCAGTTTCCTCCAATTCTAATACAAGCACAAACATTTCCTATAACCTTAGGAGGATTATTTTTAATCCATGATTTTCCTTTAATCAAGTATTATTTAATATTTTAAAATATCTTTAAAGGTTTGTTTGTCTTTTAGGTCAGCGAAAAGAAGTACTTTCAGGCAGAGCCTATGTCTTTGATTTTGTTTTTCATTTCTATGCTCTTTGTTAGCAATACAGACTGTTTTCTACATAAAAGGAAATTGGTTAAAAGGTTTGTTTGTTTGAATTCCCTACAAAAGTATTTAATTATTGAAATACAGACATTCTTTCTAATGGTAAGATTACGGAATTTAAAACGTCCAAAGTTTTCTCCCAGAAATCAGCTGATCTAACCAAAGAGGAGCCAAAATCAGGAGAACAGTCATCATCATTTTAGTGATAGCAGGGTTCAGCAGCGACTGTTGTGTAATTGAGCAGCGGTTCTGGTGTGCGAAGCAGGAGGTCCGTTGCGTGTCTTCCATGCATTTACTGGGAACTGGAGGTTCTTTCTGCCACCCTAAGTAAGCCTTCCTGGATTTGCACATAGATGTATGACAAAGGCCGAAGAAACAAATAGCACTGACTTAATTATAACTATGCAAACAACGCTAAAATCCAAGGCTAAAATTTCATGGCTCCAATTTTCTCTCTCTTTCTTTGCCTCAAAGTACAATAAAATTTAGCCGCTTCTTGTACTGACTGTCTTTCATAGTAACAAAACACTAAAAGCACCCATGTGAAGAAACTTAAACTCACACATTTCAAAATTAGGTGAAACAGAGAAAATAAGCATATCTGTAATAAAGCAATAAAGGCCAAATTTCAAAAATTAGATGGGGTCTGTAGTATAGCTTTTACTCATAGATAAAAATGTTTTCAAAAACTGAAGATATTCTGGTAGGCTTGAGTTTTCTCCATTTCAGGGTATGTGGTGGCAGAACAGTGACTGCCCAGTGGTAAACCCGAGGATCAGGTTTTATAAACTGACTGTTAGATCTACAGTGTTTAGAGAATAAAAAAGGTATTTCCCTTTTATAAGTAAGCAAGCAAGAAATGGCAGAGATGACTATGAGAACATGGTGCTGATGTCCCCAGCTGTATTGAGATATAACTGACATATAACTTCGTGTAAGTTTAAGGTGAAAAATACAAAAGTGCTGATCTGGTAGACTTTTATGTTACAAAACGATTAGCTATTTTGTAAAAGACAGTGCTGAGGTTCTTCTTGATGATTGTATGAACAATTCGGCTTAGCACATTTTTATCATATTTATGATTTGAATGGATACATAAACATTTGCCAACAAATTTAGAAGGGCTTTTCAGCTGCCTGCTTCTCAGCTGCATCACTGTGGGTAGAGAAGACCCCTGAGGTCATCTTCCAAGCAGTTGTCCTCATTCCAATCTAACATGTACTCTGAACATCATGATCAAGTTGAGATCCGAGGGTTTACTCTGTGAAAGGCTCTGTGATCATGTTGGCTCTCCAGAAAGTGCATGGCGGTGGTTATCTGCAGTTTCCCACGAACCCTGGTGAAGTAGCACAACCACTCTTCCCTTGACTAGCTGCAGCATGGACTATAAATTCTGAGAGACTATGAGACAGCAATCTCATATCAGTCTCCTACATAATGTCTCTGCTTTAGCAATGCTTTCATCGTATCATTTTATGTATGCATTATTTTATTTTTTTAAATTATTTTATTGTTGTTCAATCACAGTTGTCTGCATTTACCCCTCACCACTCCCCCTACCCCAGCCAAATCCACCTCCCTCCCTTGCTTCCACCCCCAACCTTGGTTTTGTCCATGTGTCCTTTATAGTTCCTGAAAACTCTTCCCCCCACTACCCCCTTCTACCATCCCTCTGGTTACGGTCAGATTGTTCTTAATTTCAATGTCTCTGGTTATATTTTGTTGCTTTTTTCTTTTGCTGATTAGGTTCCCGTTAAAGATAAGATCATATGGTATTTGTCCCTTACTGCCTGTCTTATTTCACTTAGCATAATGCTCTCTAGTTCCATCCATGTTGTCACAAGGGTAGGAGCTCCTTTCTCTCTGCTGTGTAGTATTCCATTGTGTAAATGTACCATAGTTTTTTGATCCACTCATTATTTTACATGAAGTACATATTTTCATACTCAGGAAATCACTTATTTTTTGACACTTTGGAGTTGTGGTAATGCTGGGTAGCCAGAAGTCTTCTAAAGCATAGAATGCAAAAGAGACAAAATCTCATAGATGTGGGAATAAGCAAGCTTCAATCCCATATTTTTAGATTCAGTGACATATTTGACTAATTACTGAAGACCATCTGTAACACAGCACAAAGACAGATTGACTGTTGCCTGGAAATTGTTGTGGAGAGGTGACAATGCATATATAGATGTGTATACAGTCCGTTGTATCAGCACACAGGGGCATTTCCCTTTTCATGCTTCCTGGAGAAAATCATCAGGGTTCCAAAATTCTCTGCCTCTAATGTAGAGGATTAAAAAAAAAAAAAAAACAAATCTTGCTGTAATGGTGGGGAATTTTTACCCATCCCACCATTCTTTTGACATTGTTTCTGTAAATGCTAACTTTAATATTTAGCTAGTAGATGAATAGCACATTTGTGTAAATATCCTAAGAACAAACTTCAGAAGATACAGACTCCAACCTTTAGTCATCCCAGCTCTGGGAGATTTGCTGACCTTCAACCATAAAACCTGGATGACATAGAATCAAGATGACGAAAATAAGCATGACACACCCCAGACCACCGCTGGACCAGTTTTGAGGTCCTTATAGAGTATTCTGTGCTCATCTGCATGCAGAGTACTTTTTAAGCCCCTCTCCTTTGTTTTTTTTTTTTCTGCTTTCCTGGTCCATTCTTATAAAAACCTCTCCCTGTGCTGAGATGTCAAGAAGGGCTTTGAGAAAGGAGTTCCCCATCTTCTTCAGGTGCCAGCAAACAAATAAATCATTTTTATTTTCACCAGCACCTTACAGCAGGCAGCAAGCCCAGCATTTAGTTACAATGCTACTACTCCTATGCTATTAGATAGCTGGTTCAGACTCTCAAGGTTGCTACAAATGTCTTTGACTCTAATCCCAAGAAGTTTTCTCTAACTGGATGCTGCCTTTGTTCATTCCAGATCTCAAGTAGACAAAGTCAAGGTACACACTTTGCCTGCATTCTTTTTTTTTAATTTAATAATTTCAATTTATTCTTTTTTTTTTTTTTTTTTCTATTTAAAGCCAATGCTTCCACCTGAGCAATGAATTGATTCACTTCTCAGGAAACTTATCCTGAGTCACCTATTGTTTGTATTGTATACCTTATAGTTTTCTCTTTCTGTATAACATCAAAATATTGTAGATTGTATAGTTTATAAGAATACAAATATATTATCCCTCAGTTTCCATGGTTTAGAAATTGAAGTATAGATTAGTTTATTTGAGATCTGATCTGAGGCTTGGAGTGCCCCTCTCAGCTCCCACAATTGTTGGCAGTCTAGTTTCTCTGATTACATGGTTGAAGTCCCATCTTCCCAGCTTCTCTCAGCCCCTAAAGACTGCAGTGAGCTCTTGCCACGTATCCTCCTTCAAAGATCCACTCGCAACACCGCAGCTGACCTCTTCAAGACCAGAAGAGCTGCAGTTCTCTCTCGTCTGCTACTAAGTCATTTCACATAGCATAGTCTCATCGCAGGAGTGACCACCTTGCCATCATTGGTGTACAACGTAGCCTACTCGCAGATGTGGCCATCCCATCGGATTTGCAGGTCTCCTTCACACTCGAATAGAGAACGTTATACAAGGTATATGTATACACCATAGCACAAGAATGTGAAAGGTCACCTTAGGATTCTACCTACATTATATTTATTTTGTCATCACCTTGCTTAACTTTCTCTTTTGTGGCTTTTTTTTATTCATTGTTCTTTTAAAAAGTTATGGCTAAGACTATATAAATCATCTCCATATTGTTAAATCCAATTGTAACTACAAATGATTGTGATTAAATACAGTGGCAAACAATTATAAATCATCATCTTCCTTGATCTCTTTGACCATCCCTGAAACACAATACTCCCCTAATTCATTAAAAAAGATATATCATTATAGATTCTAAAACTAATAAGGGTCAAAGTTCTGATCATACCTTAGTATTCTTTGTTCCTACCAAGCAACGGTTTATGAGTCCCCCTCAGTAATAGACAAAGGAGTCTATGTCTAACAACTCATTTGATATTTTTACACTACTAATTATTTTTTAAAATTATGGAACTGATTTTTCTTCGTTCATATATGTTAGAATTATACCAAATTCTACATTATCAGTAGCCATCCTAAAGTGAATATACAGCTCTAAAATTGAGACTTTTAGGATCCTCATGAACAAGGCTAGTTCTGGTAATAACAAAATATTATTAAAATGAAGGTAAAAAGTTAAACATACCTTCAAAAAAGCTAAGCTTCTGAACTATAGAATCATAAATGGGGATAATATATTTAAGGAGATTAATTAAATAACAAAATAGGTGTCAAGTGTCAGTAGATCATTTATATGAAATATTTGCTTTGCTAGTGCTGGCTGAGCAGATCCATAACTCCTCCAAATTTGCCTGTTGAGTTTGAGAACACAATTGTAAGATACTTCTGTTCCATTTTTTAATTAAGGTATATCAGAAACAAATCTAAAATGTTTACATATTTCTGATTATCATTAAAATGAATAAATGTAAACATAGCATACTTAAAAATATTAGAGACAATTTATGTCATATCTGTAATAGCACGACGGTATGCAAAAGATTTACTAGAACTCTGAATCACTGTTACAAAAGCATTATTAGACTGTTAATAAATATATTTCCTTATAGTGTTCTGATTACTATTACTAATTTTTTTCTATTACTCTTTGTGTGGATCTGTATTTTTTCCATTAAAATATTTGTATTTAGACATAGCATAAATTGCAGTTTCTCAATTCACTGTAATATTACAGTAGCATTTATAGTATGTCTTCATTCAGGGTGACCACAGGAAATACTAGCTGAATTATTAAGTGTGGTAACTATACAGTTATCAAAGTTAGCACATATAATTATGAAATGAGGCTAACCAGCAGTAGGCCTTACAGACAATCCTTCATACACAACATTGATATACAGTTTACAATTTAATTACTAGTATGCAAATGATGAACCATATTTACTTTTAGAAATACATACATGTAGGGGGATTTCAACATAACATAAACCTTGTATGTGTTTTTATCCAAAGTATTTCATTGCAATCATTTATGGTTTCATTTATACAAAATCTTAGTGTATATACAGTTGATAAATAGATTAACAATTATTGATGAAATGGAACAAAATTTATCAAGTATGATTCTATATCAGAAAGAATTAGATAAGAAATATAATTTCTGATACTTTATTATTCTATAGCAATTTAATTTTTTGGACTCAATTGAAACATAGTTGCATTTTTTTAAATTTTTATTTATTTATTTATCTTTAGAGGGGAAGGGAAGGAAAGAGGGAGAGAAATATCAATGTATGGTTGCCTCTCATGCGTCCCCTGCTGGGAACTGTCCTGCAACCCAGGCATGTGCCCTGACTGGGAATCGAACCACGGTCCTTTGGATCACAGGCCCACGCTCAATCCACTGAGCTAAACCAGCCAGGGCCATGGTTGCATTTTGTTCTTGGTTAAATTTTTTTTTTTCCTGAGCGATGTATCTAATCTCTGCAGTAATTACAGAGCATCAGAAATTTAGAGGAAGTTTGAGGCTACATCTGTGTCTTAGACAAAGGTCCTTGTCTGTAATTACTAGGATGTCCAATGCTCTGTTCCAGGCTACTGTTTCTTCCAGAGTTTTGAGACTTTTAAGAGGCACATGATTCTCTGCAGTTTGAAGGTTTAAACTGCAAGGTTTCCCATGTACGGTTACTTTGTTACCCTTAGGAAATTTAAAATTATTTTTTGATGTGTAAAACTTCCTCATAAAACACAATACATGATATAAGAGTGTAAAATCCAACCCCAAACACTAGTAAATATCATTGATGGCTGGAGAATATTCATTCACATATTTCTTGTTTGTGAATTAATAACAGAAATTATGGGTATTACAGAGAGATACTTTTGTTACTTTTGCCCAGTGGTTTTAGATATATTTTTTCTTTAACTTGTTTTAAATTTTTAATCCATTGCTATAATAATTGCATAATAACTCAAAGAAAATCTTAGAAGTATAATACCCTGTCCATACGACTATCATTATTTTTATTTCATTCATATTATTTCACAGTCTCTTCCCAAAGGTGAATAATAATAAAAAATGCTTACATATTTATATATTCAGAAAAAATACAACCAAAATAATAGGCATTTTCATTTGAGTTATTATATAGTACTTTTGTTGGAGGAATGTATATTCAGAATATGAATAAAAATACTTCTTGGTTTAAAATGATCATCAACTACTCAGTTTAATCTTTCCTTATTATAAACTCATTTCCCTCACAATCACCTTTAAATAATTGACTTTCTTTTCCTACTTTTTGCTTCCATACATCTAAATTTACCAATATTTCTTTATATATATGTATATATGTATGTATATACGTATGCATATGTATATAGTATATATACACTATAGCATATGCAGTATATATACACTATAGTATAGTATATATGAGAGAGTATATATATATACTATTCTCTATACATTTGTATATATACATATATACATATACATTTGTATATGTCTATATACACATATACACATATATTATATATACGTATACTATATATACTATATGTACTATACTATGGTATATAGTATAGTATATATAGTGTATATACTATATGTTATATATATATAGTGTGTGTATATGTTGATGTTAATATAGAATGAGGTTTAAGCTACCTTAAATAATTTATAGCCCCATATATACATTTATTTTATTATTTTTAGTTCTCCCAATAAAATTATATCTTCCATCTGGTAATATCAGTGTTCAATTTTTATATTCTGTTGTATGAGTAAATATTAAAATGTTAAGACACAGAGTATGCTATGATTACATTGATTTTATTCATTTGCATTGTCATCCATAAATATTATAATTGTCCCATTTCATTCAGTTGGCAATTGTATATACTTATCATGAATTAATTTCAAACACTGATAGATATGAAAAGTCTCCTCGCATTGATTTCAAATTAATTTTTAAAGCTATCCTTCCTTGTTTCCATATTTTCCTCCCTCCTTTCCTTTCTTCCTTTTTTTAACCTCCCCTTGCAGATATATCTCCTAATGTTCTCCTATGGTGTAATCCTACAAAGCTTTTCACCTGACAATTTTCATTTCTGTCATTTTCAAAATTCATTCTTCTTATCCCCAGGCTGGATCTCCTGTTTCCAAAGAAGGATTCCTTCTGACCTTTCTTCTTATCACTTTATTCCCTCAGTTGGATTGAACACATTCTCAAATGCCCTCCTGAGAACTCTCACATTGGACTTTGTTAACACTTTCCCATGACTGGTGGCTTTATCACTTAGATAACTCTGGGGTGTAAAAAATATCCCTCAGAATTGTAAAGACTTCATTTCCTTACTATTCTATGTTTCAGTTGTGACGTTAAGAAGTTTGAAGTCACTTTGATTTCTAATCCTTACCTAGTAATAAATATCCCTGTCTTGATAATTTCAAACTTTACAATGATATGTCTTAATATGAGTATCTACATTTATGTTTTCTCTTTAACGGGCTGTTTATTTTTAAAGACTCAATTTATTTCAATATGTAATAATTTATATTTCTTAGTTTAGGAAAGTTTTCTTATTTAATTCATTTTATTTTTATTTTCTCTCTTTTTTTTTTTACTGTCTCCTGCAACTCATATTATGAAGATGTTGGAGAATGCTAACATTCATTAACACTACCCTTACATTTAAAAAATCTTTATTTTCTCTTAGTCCATTGGAAATGTCCTTGGCTTATACTTTAAATGCCTTCTTTCTTGTTTCTAATTTTCAAAGATATACTCATTATCTAAATGTTCTTTATTTTATTGCCCACCATTTTTGTATTTTCTTTAGGACTCCAAGAAGATTGGTGTTTTGTTAAAGTTTTTCTCAAGGTATATGTGTTCGTTTGTTTTTTTTTCCTCAATTATGTGTTTCTATTTTATTTGCCTTGAAATATGTCTTTCATTAGAGACTTTGGTCAAATGTCTTGGGAATTTTTATTTTTGTCAGGGAGGATAACCACATTATCCTGAAATGAAGAATGTCCCCACAGTCTTAGCAATAAAGTAAAGTTTAGTTTACATCTTCTGCTCTCTGTTCATAGAGGTTTCCTTGGGGATCTGCTCTGTGGCACCACAGCGTTCACTCTGTGACCCTGGCCGATGGAGCAGCAGTGTGGGTCACATCCAATACTATGACAAAAAGAAGCTGTTACTGTTTTTGTCCACAAAGGGAAAGACCCAAATCCACTTCGACTCACATTTTACTGACCAAAGCAGTGGTCATGCCTAAATTCAATCAACAGGAAAATACAACCCTGCCATGTAGGACGGGAGAATAAAATGAAACCATTTATGAAAACATTATACATTGCACAGTTGCACCCTCATAGTTAATGAGAGACTAAAATGCTAATTGCACACTTTGAGAGTCTAGTGGGATTTGCATTTTTAATAGAGAAGTCCAAATGCAATTTTCTGGAGTTCTTTCCTGTTGGCAAGTCAGCTTTCACAGGAAGAAATTCTTTAATCTATTGCCTTGGGAAATGTAGTTAGGGCATGAATCTATTTGCAGACATCCTGGGAACTAAGCTGGGCAAATTGCAGAGCTCTTCTATTTTCGTGAAGACACCACAGGCCCATGTCCAGTGTTTCTGTTTCAGGTGAGTCCGGAATATGTCTGAATCAATAGTTCCACAGGGTTTCAAATTTTATTGCATTAAGTCTACAACCAATAGAATCTATAATTTCTAATTTTCTGGTCAGGACTTTACTGTTGAAATAAGAAAGAACATCTGTGTTTCTAAATTATCCCTTTAAAAACCTTTAAGCCAGCTTACTTTTTCAGCCCCTAGATTACCCAATAGCCACCCTTTCTCTGGAACCCACTAGCATTCCTGTGTCCAACACTTTTCTTCCTCTCCTTATTTTCATATGACTAAATATTTCGATGCTTAATTTATGTGTCAGTTTGCTCCAGCTGCTGAGACAAAGTACCATAGACAAGGTGAATTACATGACAGAAATGTAATTCTCCTGGTCTGGTAGCTGGGAAGCCCAAGGTGATGGACACCAAAGTGTCACTAATTCAGTTCCTAATAAGATCTCTTTTCCTAGCTTGCAGATCGTCAGCTTCTTGCTATGTCTTCACATGATGGAGAGAGATAGTGAGCTCTTTGGTGTCTCTCTTTATAAGGGTGTTGATCCCATCATGAGGTCGCCATTCTCATGACCTCTTTAGTTTCCTAAAACTCCATCTCCAAATACCTTCACCTTGTGTGTTGCGACTGTTCAAGGCCAGACAGGTTGATGGGATTCAGTCAGATGGGAGAGTATTCATGGAGCGGTCAGAATATCTGGCATGCCTTTATTCTGCGGTGGGCAATCCACACACTCCGCAAGCTGCGTGTCCCCACATGTCACACTGCATGTCACCTGCCCCCCTGTATGTCACCTGTCCCCCAGCAGGAACCTCCTAAGCCCCCTATATACCGAATGTATACAAAGCTGGCAGGGAGCAAGAATACTGTGTAACACAGCTTGATTCTGTCCATGTGAGCCCACTCGAGGCTATGGGAACACAGCTTATGCAAGTACCCCAGACATCTGGATGAGGGAGCCAGACTGACTCTGTTTACCCTACACATGGGGAGTTAGGACTTCAACATAGCAATTTTTAGGGGACACAAACATTCAGTCCATAACATGTGTCAACTTGATTAAGCCCCAGGGTACCCAGATATTTGGTTGAACTTTATTTCTGGGTGTGTCTGTGAGAGTGTTTCTAAATGAAATTAACATTTCAAGTAGGAAACTAATAAAATTATCCTCCCTGATGGGGGTGGCCCTTATCCAATCAGTTGAAGACTCAAAGAGAACAAAAGACTGGGTCTCTAATAACAGGGAACTCCCCCTGGCTGAGGTGACCTGGACATTGATCTTTCCAGCTTCTGGGCATGAACTGGACTGAAACATGAGCTCTTCTTGGGTCTGGAACCTGACGATTTTTACACTAGAAACTAAACCCTCAGGTCTCCTGGCTCACCACCAGCTTACAGACTAAAGATTTTGGAATGGCTCAGTCTCCATAATCACATAAGCTTATTCCTTATAACAAATCTTCTATATCTTATTGGTACTATTCCTTTAAAGAACATAGTGTACAGATAAAATTATGTAATTTTTACTTTGATTTATCCACTTAGATTTGGGAAGAAATCTCAAATTTGGAAGTGTTTATTTTGGACCAAACATAAGAGATACAATAGAATGACACTATGTCAGTTTGTTGGAAGATGATTAAATCAACTTGTGAGAGCAATAATGTCTAACGAAGACACTTAATGCTTTCATTAGAACATAGATATAATTTAAATGCCTAAAATCTAATATTGCATCTTAAAATATATATTCCTTATGGGCATACACTAGTGATAGGCTTAAAAATGCTGAATATACAGTAATGCAAAATGTTAAAATTTGCTGAGAGTCATTTAGATGGAAAGTCTGGAAATCTCCAGTGAGGGCAAGGCTTTCATTGGTGATACACATGCTGTTGGGAGAACACTAAAAACCTGATTTCAATTATAAATATAATACAATCCCATAGACTATTCAAATGGGTGGGAATCGAGTTGTACACAAATCTAGATTACATAGAGAGTTATTTTAGTGAGTGATCAAGCTTGAAGAATACCCACAAAATAGCATGAAAGATATACTACGCATTTAAGTCAATTTGTTGATTAGCAGCTTAACACAGAACATGTGATTAGTTTTGTATTTTTTTCAAAGTTTTTTAAAAATTTTATTTATTTATTTTTAGAGAGAGAGGAAGGGAAGGAGAAAGACGGATAGAAACATTAATGTGTGGTTGCCTCTCACGTGTCCCCCTACTGGGGACCTGGCCTGCAGCCCAGGTGTGTACCCTAGACTGGGAATCGAACTGGTGACCCTCTGATCTGTAGGACAGCACTCAATCCACTGAGCTATGCCAGCCAGGGTATACTTTTGTATTTTTTCTAAACTTTATACTTTTTTATAAATACAGAGATTTAATAAAAATATTATATTTGGCATTGTCTGTTGCATTTCTAAACAATAATAAAAATTTAAATGTTTAAGCAATAAATAATTCAGTGTGTTTTCCTGGTGTGTTGAAAGCATAATAAGTGTGCAGGTTATACAGCAACTTTCTCTTAGCTGCAAAAATCACCTTTCCATACTGTTTTGGGATGCTAGGCCTGGGACTCACTGTATCACATTTCTCCTTTGTCAACTCACTCAACCTAATGTTCTTCCAATAAGAGGTGACACTAGGAACTAGAAGGCTCCTTGCTCCCTGTTATCTTTCAGCATTGCCCAAGCTATTGTCCTTCACCCTGACAACGCAGCTATTTCCATTAGTAGTTAATCAACTTCCCTTTTCTCTCCTGAATTCTCAGCACCAATCTCATTACCCTGAATTGGAAGATACTATGATAGAACAGGCCAACTTGGTGATTCTATGATAACTCTTGGTTCCCTTTTTTGCCTTTTCATTCTTTTGATACATGGCTAAGTACTTCTTTATAGAAAATTCTCTTTGTTTAAAGAATACTGTAATTGCTTCTCTTTTTAAGGGGGCTAATATGGATGTAAGCAGTCAGATGAGACTAATAAAGACAAAGAAATATAATGCCCTTTGGGTGTCAGAGAAGAAAAGGAAGTGACATGAGCCAAGAAACAGAAATGACAATAAACAGAATATTTGGACCTGAGAGAAAATGAGAAGGCTAGATTAATTAGAACAGAAGATATAGATATATATTAGAAACTAAATTGGACAGTCATAACAATTGAAGTTTGTTGATAATTTTAATAGAATTTAAATGACTTTATAATAAAGTGACTGAACTAACTGAGGTGTATTACACATATATGGAAGGTCTTGAAAGCCAATGAAATGTCTTTTAAATGACGTAATATATTGCTATTATAAGACAGACAGGCCAACAGGAGGATTTGTGTAAATAGGAAAAAAGCCTTTATTTCTGAATTCTGTTGTGGCTGTGCCTGATGTTAATTTAAGAAAGTGTGACTGTAGGATGTTTGAGGCTGAAACAAAAAGATACTGGAGATGTATTGGGATTGAAAAAATCCTAAGTGTTAAAAGAGACTTTATTATTTTAGCCTGATAGTGGAATTGCAGTACTACGCACAGAAATGAGATATTAGGTTTAAAAGTGGTTCCTGGAAGACAGGAGATGGGAGGAGTAAAGAGATTAGGATTTGAATTTCAATTGTGTCGGGTTCGCAGCAACGGCACTCTCTAGAAGGAGGTGTCTTGTGAGTGGGTAGAAATATAAAAAAATATCCTCTTTTACTGTAGGAGAGGAACAGATGTGTAAGAATACTATGATAGAAGGTGTGTGTATAATGTAAGTGCTGCAAAATATGAAAATCACTTTGAAATAAGCCTTTTTCTAAGGAAATATGAGAATATATCTTCCCTCATGTTGAAAATTTAGAGAAATGTAACATTTATTAACATGAAAATGTATTAAAAATACAGCAAAACAATTTGTTACTCTGCTTATCCATACAAATTCCCTTTCTGTTTGACTGAGGTCTCTTAGCATATGTGATTATGTCTCAGTTTTACATTCCTTAGGTTACTACTTTCAACCATTCTTTTGTAGAATCTCTTTCTCTCTCTGTTTTATGTTTATTTTTTATTTTCATTTTTGGCCATTCATTCTCTTGGCAAGTTCAATAGCATTGTGGCCACTTCCACTTATAAAATGTACTCTTCGAAGCAGTGACTTTTAACCTTTTTTATCTCATGGCATACATTACACTAATTACTAAAATTTTTCAGCACAGCAAAAAATATACATATTGCCTATCTGACAAAAAATAGGTCTTAATTTTGATTCATTAACATTGATGGCTATTGTTGTGTTGGCTGTTGTCCTTTTTTAATCTGACAGTCTAAGGGAAAAGAGGTCAAGGTCCCTGTCTATGTAATCAGGTATTGTGTGTTTTCAAAATTCTGGGGCACACCATTGCACCTGTCATGGCATACCAGTTGAAAATCTCTGCTCTGGACAAACTGAGTTTGTGGGCAATGTGCCTAAAGGGTGTGGAGGAGTATATTTTGTGCTTTCACTCTTCACTTTCCAGAACTTTGTCATGCAGAGGAGAGTGTGTTTTTCCTAAAGGGAATTTTCTGTCTGCAGATAAACTGCGCTGAAAGTGCCTGGTCTTGTCTCATCTCAGAAGGAAATTTGCTCCCCTTGTGTTCACTGATTTAAGCACTTCCAATGTGAGGGGGCAGGGAGGCAGGATAATAGAGGGAGAGATTTTCTCTTTCTTTCTTCTTTCTTCTATCTCTTTCTTTCTTCTTTCTTCTAAATTTTACCCATTTATTTCCAGAGAGCAGGGAAGAGTGGGAAAGAAACATTAATGCATGAGAGGTATGCATGAAAGATACGCATGAAAGATACATCACTCTGTTACCTCTGCCATGCCCACAGCCGGTGACCTGGCCTGGAACTCAGGCATGTGCCTGCACAGGAATTGAATACAAACTTTCAGTTTGCAGGCAGGTGCTCTATTTACTGAGCCACATCAGCCAGGGCAAAAGATTTGCTTGCATGTCATTAGTTCTAGATGAGGGGAGTCCCTGACATCCTAGGGATATATTTTGTCTGCTACTAGTGGCTCAGGCCTTGAAGGTGTTCTCAACAGTATGGGCATGTGGTTATCTCTTATCTTAGGGGAGGAACAGATATGTAAGGAGATGTGAGCTCAGGTTCATCTCCTCTCAGCCACTGCCCTCACTAACAGCACACAACACAGGGCAACCATATCTCTCTGCACTGCATCATCACTGCATAAACCCCAGTTCCTGGTGGGGTTTTGTGTATCCTTGCCTGGAGTCACTCCAGCAGCCCTACCCTCCTGCTTTCTCCTCCAGCCCCTTTGCTCCTTCACATGTAAATACTGGAAAAGCTGAGAGGCATTTTTCCTGTCCTTGAAGAAATACAGTGACTTGGAGGTTTGGCAACATGGGTTTAGTTACCCTTTTCTCCTTGGGTCCTTAGGCCTCATAATAACATAAGTCTCTCCTTAAACCCGCAGACAAGTCATTAGACACTAGCTCTTGAATATATCCCTACAACCCCAGGGACCATGTGTCAAGCTCCCTCTTGAAGACTCAAATACACATATTGTTTTTCCTCCCTTGGTGCCTTGGAGGGTCAAAGCTTCTGCGAAAAGCTGCCATAAGTGGACCCATTTTAAACTACAGTTGGAACCACCATTCCAGAGGAAAAGCTTGCACACCTTGCTCCTCAAAACTTGGGAATGTTTGATTTGGGCAAAATCGACCTTTGGACTGATCCACACCAACACTGTATCCAAACAAACTGTTTGCAAAGCTAACAGGAAAATACATAACCTGACTAGGACAATTAAAGATGAAGAACATTCTTTAGATCTAGCACCCCCATGAATAGCTAAAGAATAGCTTAGCTTATTATCACCAAGAGATTATCCTTCCTTAGCTTATTAGCATCAAAATATTTTTTTCATGTAATTAGTTTCCTTTACTTTCTGATTAAAAACAAACAAACAAAAAACCTTGCCTGGACTCCATAATCAGAACACTGTTTGTGTTTCTGCCTGAATCACTGCTTCTAAAATAGCTATCCTTTAATCTCAAGTAATGGCTTGGTGCCTCTCACTACAGCTATTTATTTTTAGGTTAAGAGTTCTGAAACCCCAGAAGGCTTGGACCGGGGAGAAACATGCCAGACTCGGCTTCACACAAGGATGGCTGCTGGTGTCTGCCGCCGATCCTCCTTACCAGTCAGACTGTCCTTATTGTGTAATAGAAGCATATTGCACCTCTTATACTGTATGTATGACTTAGAAAAATTTAACTACAGAAAATGACTGTGAAATATATTATGTTCTCTCCTCCTGCTGTGATAAATACGTTTTTGCAAAGACAAAATAAAGCATTATGTGTAAAGCAACAGACTATATCACAAGGTCCTTTCTAATCACTTAGAAAATCCTTGGTATCAGCACTCACTGTCTCTCGCTCCGTGGGGGCTCTCTCATTTCTTCCTTGGACCCAACTGTTTTCCTCCTTATTATGATTCATTCATCCACACAAGTCAGGGACGTCACAAACTATTGAGTCAGAAATCACGGTTTCTCCTCATCTCAAGTCACAGGCCAGACAACATCTGACTACTAGGTGCCCCGTGGAAACTCGTCCTTGGTTTTTACAGGAATCTGGGACTATAAGGTCAAGTGTGAATCTAGAATTCTTCTACTCCTAGAAACTGGAACCTGGCAGGGAAGAGAGGCATCTCTGTACCAAGCTAATGGCCCACTCCCATTTTTCATATCTAGGCTATTTCCAGTGCCTGGAGGTTTCTCATGAATATAAGAAAATGCCTGCATGTACATAAATGCTCCCAAATAAACAACCTTTGGATATTTAACCTGTTTAGGATTGTGCATCTTGCTCTGTGATCCTCCCTCAGGGGGTCAGATGCAAGGAACGGACCTGTGCATGGTGTATACATAGGTATGGAGATTTTGAGTTGAAAAGTACATGGCTCCAGCTCCTCAAAATATAACCCCTAATAATTGTCAGGAAGGGGTTAGTTGGGTCTTCGAGAAATACCAAAAACAAAATCTCCTCCCAACTCAGAAAACACATGCACAAAGGAAGAACAGGAAGAAAACAATGGTGAAGAGGCAGTAAGCTGAAATGTGGTACACAGGACAGTCCACTAAGAGACTGCAGAGAGGTACGCTCAAAACAAGCCATAACTCGCCCCTAGATAAGAGGGTTTGACACCATTCGTCACATAGAGTCAATCTTAAAATCACTTGGTAGTGAGCTTAATTGGTTTTTGCCTGAAGAGAAATGCATTTCTCATCGCTTTATGATAGGAAGTAGTTTGGCAACATGGAGCAAGGTGACCACAGAAGTTAAGCTCCTCCTTTCCTCCCAGAGAAACCAGGAGATAGGGGTGTTGTCTCCTAACAATTATGTTTCAAACAGATGGTTCCAGGTCCTTGGGAAGAGATTTCTGTGTTCTAATACTGGGAAGATACTTAATTAGCTTTCAAAAAGACACACATTTTAAAGAATGTTATCTCAAAACTGAAAGGCCAAAGTGAGAGGCAAGAAGCATTAATTTGAGATCCAAAACATAGCTGTTGGGGAAGCACTGATTCAGGCAGAAATGCAAGTAGTGCTCTGATTAAGAGGTGAAGACAAGAGGTATTTATGAGAAAGGGAAGGAAATAATTACTGAGCAGAAGAAAGGAATGTCTATGACTGTTAATAAACTAAGAAAGGAATTTCTATTGATGTGGCTAAACTAACAAAGTGATGCTAATTCTAAAGAATGTGTTTAATTTGCAGGCCAGAAGTTATAATGTATGTTTTCCTGTTAGCTTTGCAAACAATTGTTTCAGATGCAGTGTGGCTGTAGGCCCAGTCCAGATTATTTTGTCCAGTGCTACTCTTCCAAAGGTTTAAGGAATAAGACATGCCAAGCAGTTACTCTAGAATAGCAGCTCTGACTCCGTTTTGAAGTGGCTTCACATATATACATATACATATACATATACATATACATATACATATACATATACATATACATATACATATACATATACATTGTATGTAAATTATATATGTAATTTATATTGCATATATTTCTATTATAAATGCAATATAAATATATAAATGTATTTAAAATATATATGTAAATTATATTGTCAGTGAAAATAGGATTCTTCCACAGAATCATGAGAAAAACATTTCAAGGACTCAGATGTAAGAGGATATGAGGGGTAGAGGAACGATTTATTGGAGCAAAAACAGAGGACTCCTCCCAGGTGCCTGATGTCTCATGCACAACCAGGTGGCTCAGTTCCATCATGCTGCAGAAGAAGTACCACCTCTGGGGCCACACCCAGCCCCGGAGGAGGGTCAGGACCTGGAGATGCTGTGCCACTATCTTGTCATAGGTGTCTGAAGCTTTGGCAGTTTGTCTTAGTCTCTGTTTCTGTCCAGCCCACGGTGGCACTGTGCTTCAGGTTGCCACACACAGGTTCCATGGCTGCTACAGGAGTGAACACATGCAAATACCTTGGGCCATCGGTTGTTAAGCTTTGGTATATATCCTTGGGTTTGGGAAGCTGTATACTTTCTTTCAAACTAAACACCAGTCTTCCTAATTTTTCATGGGTTTCTGCTGGTCCCTCCCACTAATCAATCCTATTCCTGGATCATCCAGGGTTTTGTGCCCTTATCCTATCTGATCCTTTCCCCAGATTTTCCCAGGCTAGACTCCCCCCGTTTTTGTCACCATTTTGGATCCTACCGCACATGTCTCAAAGTTCTGCTTATTCAAGTGACTTCTACTGATCGAGTGTTTACCTCCCCCTGTACAAACTTGGCTTCTACTGTGCACACATCTAGCAAAAGAATTTCCCCCCTTACTGTTTAATGTCTGCCCTCAGGAAATCCCAGCTATAGCTGGTTGTTTCCCAGGGAGATTAGAAAGCTGGTTCTTCCTAGCTGTTCAGGAAAGAAGGAATATTAATCCCCTTTGAGGGGTAATGTGGATGTGGTTATCCCTTTGAGTGTTTGGAACCTGTACCTTTCAGATGCAATCAGGCTTATTGTGTGTTCCCTTTTGTCCTCTTCCTTTGTTAATAACTAGCTAACTACCTACCTAACTAACTACTGTAATGGGAGTGTTTCATCCCTTAGATTCAACAAAAAAAATTATTCTTTTTATCTTTTCCAGTTAATATTTTGTTTTCTCTGGACTGTGAGGTTTAGATGGAAATATTTCCTGAGCACAGATTTCAGGATCTGTGTGTGTGTATGTTCTGGGGGAGCAAGTTGTCTCAGAGGAAAGGCAGGGAAAACCCTCTCAAATGCATGGCCTTCCAGGAAAAGGGCATTCTTATTGTAGTTTAGGGACAGTACTGCTTTGGGAACCTCCTCTTGCACTTGATCAACCTTTACCTCCTTGGGGAGTGGAAGACACTGTTGGCAAATCTCAATAATGTTCGGTACCTAGGTCCGTTGTTCTCATTTGATTTTGATTTGGCTACAAGCCATAGCTCTAGAGGAAAGGTCCCACCTTAAGTCTTGTCACATATCCACAGAAGATAAGCTGGAGTATTATCTTCATCCAGACATTGATCGTGCCCATTTCTGAATGTTTGGTTTGCATGTGATTAGTTCCCCTTTTAGAAATTTTTGTGTCTATTTTCTTAAGAATTGACCTATATAACTTTTTTTTTAAGGAAATAAGAAAAATAGAAAAGGCTCTCTGGAAAGGCAACAGTTTGACTTAATTAAAGACAATTGGGAGCTGTGACTGTGAAATTGACTAGTATTCATTTATTTAACCCAGTGAAAACCAATGGTTGTGAGAACTAGTCCTTGACAATCAGGACTAAAAAGGGCTGAATTAAGCACAAAGAAGCATCAAATAAAGCCCCACAGCCCCAAAGGGTGTCACTTGTGCTAAAAGCCCATGATTCTAAATCTAGATTTAATACCTGACCTAAGTGCACTTTCAACCTTTCCCAGAAATATAATCTTATCAATCAACCTGGAGTTTTCTGGTTATACCCCAGTAAGGTAATCTGTCGCTTGGACTTGCACCCTCCTTTCTACCCCCTCTCCCTCAACCCCATAGAGAGAAGAGGCAATCTGCAGAATAAAAACCTTTGCCATTTGGTTCCCCTCCAAAAAGATATCATGGCCAAAAATAATCCTTTTTTCCCCCTTTGTTAATAGCTCCCTTCTACCTCTTCCTATAAAAACCTACTACTTTGTACAATCTCTTGGAGCATTCTTTTGGTTTCTAGATGGAATGTCATCTTATTTATGCTTTAAAAAGCCAATTAGATCTTCAAATTTATTCAGTTGAAGTTTTTTTTTTTTTTTTTAACAGAATAAAACTTCAATGACCATTGATGGGCTGTCAGTGAAACAAAGGATCTGAGAGAAAAATGAAAGAGTGAGCAAAGTGACCTTTATTTGGGAGAAGGGAGTGAGGAGAGCTTGTGGGGTTGACTTAGTTACCGGAGACAAATTGTACTGTGCTTCCTATTAAACAGTTACCTTTCATTGCTCCAGAAATACTCTTGCAAGGAACAACTTTGCTCCTGAGAGACTGAGAGCTCCTTGCTCTTTACTCAGCCCCAGGTACCTTAAAAATAATCCAGTCCTCTCACGTGCCCTTGGATTCAGACACTTGTCTTTAGGTTTGTTTTTATACTGATATTCTTAGAATTTTGGTTATTATAATAATCTTTTTAGAATTCTTGAAGAGTCAGCTCCTTTTTTATCGCTGCTATTCCTTTTAAAGTGATCTTTTCTTAAATAAAAGGCTTAAAATTTGTAACATTAATTTGTTTTATTGAAAATATATATTTTAAAATAGCAAGATACAGGTATAACAATAAGTATTTTAAGTAAGCTATTACCATTTTTAAAGTAAAGTTGTATTTAATGTGTATTTCATGTACTAAAATATCAGTTGACAGAAAATTGTTTAAGATATTTTCATATACACATGTGTATTTCAAAAACTTCATTTTCCACCTTATTTCAGATTACTTTATTTTATATTAAATCAAAGGTTTTATTTCACATTTTGAAATCACCATCTTTAATTTAGTTACATTGGTCAAAATATATCAAGGGTGCATGACAAAAATGTTTGAAGAATATTTCTTTACATTTCTAAATTAATAATTTCTCTTCATTCATATATATCATGTAATTATAGAACTAAAATAAAATTGAGATAGTATTAAGGGACTCTCATTAGAGATGATTTAAAGATTTCAGTGAAATTTATTTAGGTGTTCTCTCTTATTTTACAGAAAAAAAAAAGAACTCCAATGGACTTAGGTGGCTTTAATAAAGTCACACAACTAATGAATAAGAGATACGATAGTAAACTCTAAATTTCCCAACTGCTACTTCAGGCTTATTCTGTTACATAAGGATGGAGAAACAGAATGAAAACATGGAAAAGAAGAGAGGAAAGGCGAGTTCACCATCTCAAAACGTGCCTTATAGGCCATTGATTATTTTAGGCTGATTATTCTTTAGAAATCAAAGACTTGGAAAGAATCTTTGACCCTTCCTCCTACCCTTTTATGGAAATTTAGATGAAGAAGCTGATCCAGGAAGGGGGATATTATCATTGATAATTGTAGTTTAGTACAAAGGAATCGTAATAGAAAGAGAAGAACCTAGCAAGCAAGGACCATTTGATCCAAATCTTCTCTATGTCCCATTGTTAGAGAGCACAAACATCTGTTTACCAAACATTTGTTTCTCCATCTCCTTGTGAATTGCCTCTGACCACCACCCTGATCAATCAACAGCCATCAACATTGATGTAAGTTTCGCCACCAGCAAAAAGATTAAGTCTTGCTGAAGGCTCAGATGATGGTTAACATTTTTTAGTAATAAAGTATTTATAATTAAGGTATGTGCAGTACATTTTTTAGAAAAATGATATTGCACATTCAACAGACCACAGCGTAGTATAAACATAAGTTTTATATACAATGTGAAACCAAAAACTTCATGTGACTCACTTTATTTTAGTGGTCTGGAGTGAAACTTGCAATATCTCTGTGGTATGCCTCTATTGAGCTGTGATTACTTCTATTGACCAGAAGTAGGAATAATGAACCTCTGTTGTTCTAGATCTTCCATCCTATTTATCCCTAGCGTACACCACTGATGAAATTTGCTCTGGCAATTTTGTACAAGCTTATTAATTTAGGGGTTCAGAATGAATCTCCACAACATGCACCACCATGGCCTGCAAATTATTTCAAGTTGAAGAAAATTAAAGCCCAACAAATCCAAGAAGAGATTTTACCTACCCCCACCTGCTTAAGAAGAGTCAGATAGGAAAACCTTCAGCAAGAGAGCTATCACGTGACCATAACATGAGCTAAGTGTGGCAGACAGGGAAGAACCAAGCAAAAGTCTGCTAGACTCCTTCCCCTCAGTGTCTGGTCCGTTAACTTTCCAAAATGTTTGCTCTTTCTCATCTACCTATGAATTGACTACTTTTCCTTTGGAGTCCTAGACTCCCGCCTCCTTATTCTTACTCCAGAATGACCTGAAACTAAAATTTTCCTGCTCTTGAGTTCCCCGCTGCAGAACCCAGTTTGGGTTCCCTGGTGGAAGAAGTCCTCTATTTGCCACTTGTGGTTCGCCGAGTGACTGATTTCAAGGCTAAACACTGTAAATAAACAAACTTAATTCTGTTCTCTGGAGATAGGAGAGGGGTCATCACTGTTGACTCTCTTGCTTAGTTCCCTGATCCATTCGTTCTTGCTGTGAAGAGACAGGGCCATCAATTGGACATTGGCTTAGAGAATATTTTACATATTCTAGGACTCACACACATGGTAATATGCCCTAGTATTGTAGCTAAACTTTCTACAGGCCCCTGGTAGATTGAATTTTTCAGCAAATATTCAATGTTCTCTTCCATTTCTCCCTCCCTACCCGGGCTCAACATGTACTTTTCCACTTGTAGTACTTTAGGCTTAACCCAGTGACTTGCATTAATGCATAGCCTAGAGCATAGCGACAGTGCCAATTCTGAGAGGAACAGGGGCTTTAAAAGGTATTGTGTGTTCCCTCTCAGTTTCCTATATTCCTGTCATGAGAAGATCATGCACAGAGTAACTCCTGTTTCTCCATCCCGAGTTTTCATATGAGAAACATGGGAAACAGTTCTATACCAGAGCCCAGCTAAGCCCAAACAAACCCGGCAAAGATTTACAGATACACAGCTGGTCTGATGATGATGCAAAAACTTTTGTTTTAAAGGCCGTTGAGGATTTCTGGTCATTGGCATTTACAATTCCATCAGGAAAGACAGCTGCTTCTGGGCGACGGGGCACATGAAATTGCCGGTCGAGTTTGCGGGCATGCAGCCACTGCCCCACAGCCTTCCCTTTAGGCAAGTGTCAAAAATTATTTTGAGTGAAATGCCAGGATACTCCACAAATGGTAGGTGTTAGATAGCCAAGGTAGCTAAGAAAGGACCTGGAGCCAAAAAAGTTCCAATTAAGGGCTTTTATTTGAGGCGGGACACTGCAATCAGGTGAGTTGAGTCCAAGCAGACTGAGGCTGCAAAGGAAAAGGTTGGAGGGTTTTTGACGGTGTGTACCAGTGCTCCGGGGAGGGTACGTCACCCTGCTAACCCGCCCCAGGTGTCCTGGGTATAGGTGTTTGCAAGACAACATCCTCTGATCAGGGATGGCTGATTCAGGGCAGAAAGTCTGGGAAATTTATGGGCCTTGTCTCTGGGGAAGGCTCAAGGAAGAGAGGAGGGACAGTGAGGATTCAGCTGGTTTCCAGCAGGGTGCCAGCTATGTCTCAGTTGCTTATGATAACTGGGAACGTTGTGGTCAAGTGTTTAGCTGGTGACACACACCTTCTTTTTTCCAGCATAGGCTGTGGCTTAGGTCCTCCATGTCCCAGTATATTCTAACAGTAGGGTTAACAGAAGCACTCCATGGCAGAGAGGAAAATGCACATAAGACTTAGTTATTTTCTAAAAAGAAAGCTCTGCTCCATGAGGGGAGGAGACAACTTAATCCTCTGGGCACCAGGTTGTGAAATGATTGATTCCCTTAAGGTAGGGTTTGGCAACCTACAAATCTTGGGTCAAGTCTCTGTTTTTGTAACTAAAGTTTTATTGAATTACAACCACACCCATTCATCTACTCACCTTCTACCTTTAGGCTGTAAAGGCAGGCAGAGTTCAGTAGCTACAGCAGAGACAAAATGTCCCACGAAGCCTAAGATATTTACTGTCTGCCTGTTTACAAAAGATGTTTCAGAGTCCTACCCTAGCAGGTATCTACAGGTAGATACCTGCAACAGAGATTTGATTTTTGCTCCATATCCTCCATATCCTCAACAGAGATTTGATTTTTGCTCTTGGGAGGTTGGTTGTGCATCACTTGGCCATGGTCAGACCAGTTCCAATGAGAAAAAGACAATTTGGGCTGATCTATAGACTCCATCCCCAACAACCATGTCATGTTGGGTACAAAGGGCCTTTGAGCCAGTATCACATTGATTAAGGAAAGATGCTTACTAACATCATCTACAGAATAAGAACCTCTGGCAGACCTCCTGGTTATCACTTTTGCCAATGATGTTATCTTAAATTCCTGACCCATTCACTGGTCAACCTATCAACTATGGTTAATAGACCAGCACAGAGCTGCCAAACGGGCCGTCTCTCTGAAGCGTGTCCACTGACGTTGGGATTACTGGGAAACATTTTCTACCAGCACCCTCTTTCTGGGTCATCTGTGATTTAGGATGGAGAGCAGCAGTGGCCTATTCCTGGCAAGTGCTTTTTACCATGAGACACATGCAGGAAGTGATGACCAGTGATGATTGTTTCCTTCTTCACTTAACACGTTGTAGGAAGCTGGCTGTGAGGCCTCAGATAGAAGACCTGGAAGAGGTGAGCAGTGGGGAAAGGTAGAATGGGAGAGTTAGTCACCTCATCAAGTAATTTTAGTTTTAACTTCCAGACCCGCTCATGCACGGATGCTGGCAGACTTGATTTCATTCTTTGTCAGGGCAGACCCATTTTTGTTGTCATGTGGCTATAGGTGTGTGTCTTTGTCCTGCTATATGGACTTATTGCAACTTACCTGAACGGCTGAGGTACTAGGTTAAATCTCTCACTCCGGCTGGGCTAGAGATGTAACAGCCTCGGTTCTGCTCCATTTCTCTTTTCACTATTTAGGTGGCAATGTCATAGCAGGTGATTTCTTCCTGGCTTCACGGACTCATCCTGTGCATGCCGAGCCCAGCCCACAGCCAAGTAGCTGAGGTAAGTATCACAGGGACTTCTGCAATACCTTGCTTCTTCCTATCAGCTACCTATTCAGCCCTATCATTTTAGTTGCCCTGTCCTACATATTACAGCTTCCTTACTAGGCAGTAACCAGAATCTCTGCCTGATCAACTGAGACTATGGCATTGATTGGACTCTTCCAACTCCCAGGTTATTATGGAGCTAATTCCCTGTGTTTTCTTCCCGTGATGTGTACTGTTGTAGGGCAGTGACCAAGAGGACCTTAACATCCCCTTCAGCGTGTGATTCAGTGTTACACAGGTTTCTTTCTGAATCCAGGGTCCTGAGCTTCCCTTTCATGGAGCATTTACTTTAGAGTGTTAAATATATTTTCCTAAATCTTTCTTCTGCTCCTTTGAGATGTAAATTTTTTAAAAAAGCCTCTTGCCAGTTTTACAATCCTGGGATATGTTTCTCAAGAACCTGGGAGCTGTTTCTTTCAAATGTAGGCATCAAGGAAATTGGTGCCCCTATCTTTCAGTGTCCTTCGGAGGAGAGAAACCAAATTTCTCTGGGTAGGGCAGGCACCTTGCTCCTAATTGTAAAACTGCTTTCTTTCACGAAGGTACAAAAACTTTATCTTTCCTTTGGGTTAAGCCAATTAGCAAACACAGAAGACTGAAATTCTCCCCTCCCTCTCAGTTCTTAAGAACTCTGTGGCCTTTTGTCAGTAAAATTAAGCACAGACTGTGTTCTGGCATCTCTCTCGTATTGCAATCGCCTTGAATAATAAAGATGTCCTCTCCTGTTTAACGTTGTCCGGTATAATCTTTTCTTTGACACTTGAAAACATTTGCCCCCTGTATGTTTTATGTTTCAGCTGTTTTCTCTGGAAGAGTTATTCTGTCATTCTTGAAGCCGAAGTCTAGAGAGACTCTGAGGAACTGTGCTCTCGAAGAGGCCATTAAAATTTGATTGATAGCTAAAGAGTGTAAGTTCAAAGAAGGTTTTTTTTTTTTTTTTTTTTTTTAAGCTGGGTGTGTAGGGATGACAACGTCTTTGAATGGTTATGGAAATGATACATAAAAAAAAAGACAATAAGCTTTTAAGGCTATGAGTAAAAACAAAGTGTTGGGTTTCATATGCAGTGAGAAGTCTGGGTGTTAGAGAACCCAGGTGTCAGTTTCCACGTAAGTGCAGTGTACTGACACGGTTACAGGTATGTCGGTGGATTTCGTGGTGGAAAGCTGATGAGGTTTTCCTCAAATATACAGGGCCTGATGCAAATAGCATCCCTCTTTTGTTTCAAAATCTTTTATTATGAGATCATAAGCATGTAATTCTGTAACATAACAATATCACACTCAAGCAACCATATGACATTTTAGGTGAAAGGTACAAATTCAAACTATAAATCATTACACCCATGTTATTACCCTACCAACCACACTCAAGCAGGGGTTACTTCTGCCAGTCCCTGCATTTATATTTCCTAGGTAAACAGAAAGAAAACTCTCTTTCCTCCAGGGAGCGAGGATGAAGCTGTTGGTTTGGAGAGCTGAAGAGTTCACAGGCACCAGATGCATTGAGAGTTGTGCTTAATCAGGCTTGTATTTCCACTAGATAAGGATATTCTAGAAATACAAGGACAAATGAATCAGAATCTATTCAGGGAAGATACATGGAAATCAGGTAATGGCAGAATACATGAGGGGTAGTACTGGTATAGTCTAATTGTATGTAAACCATGTGAGGGATAGAGGATCAGTCATTTTGAAAGATAGGGAAAAATAATTTACTGGTGACTATATAAGAAAGTAGTATAACAATCCTCCCTGCAAACCCTGCATTGTATGTGGCAAGGAGGAAAAATGGCAGAAAGTACAACAAAACAGTTAAGAGTAGAGTGTCATGGACATACTCTCTGGGTGTGTGGCTGGGCTTCATCACACAGTGTGACCTTGTATGTGTCACGTGAACTTGCTGTGGCTCAGATTTCTCATATATAAATTGGGAATAAGAGCAATATCCATCTTATAAACTTTTTGGTGAAGAGCAAGTTCCCTAATGCATGTAAAGTGCTCAGTACACTGTGTGGTGTATAACACACATTCATTAACTGAGAAAAATTAAGAAAGCTAGCCAGACATGGTTAACTGGCCACCTGTGCAAGGGATACAGGTAGATGCAGAGAGGAGTTTGACATTATAGATGATTACTCGAAACGGTAAGTAATGAGATCCAGAATGTATCTTAAAATATGGAGGAGGAGCCGGAAGGAACTGAATGTTATTAAGGAGAGGGAGAGACATGACTTTGGCTGAGAGTGAACGATTGGAGAGTCTGGGACTTCCAGCGTGCAGAAATGGTGCGATTAGACCCCTCCGTCAGGGGTTGTCAAACTTTTTCAGTAAAGGGATAGTTAAGAAGTATTTTAGGACAGCGGACGGTCATTCACAACTTCTATTTCATGTGAAAGTAGCCATAGACAATGTCAACTGAGTTCTGTGGCTGTATTTCAATACAACTATTTACAAATGTAGACAGCAGGTCAGACTTGACCTGTGGGCCTTAAATTGTAATGTTGGTTGACTGGGACTCCTGTGTAGCAAAGTACGACAGCCTAGAGGGATTAAACAACAGAAATCTATTTTCTCCCAGCTGCAGCGGATAAAAGTCTGAGATCAAGGTAGAAGCAGGTTGGTTTCTCCTGAGGGCCGTGAGGCAAGGAACTGTTCTCCACAGGCCTCGCTCCTCGGCTTGTAGATGCCATCCGCTCCTTGTGTGTCTTTTCGTACTGTCCTTCCTGTGGGCATCTATATCTCCACACTCCCCCTTTATATAACAACATCGATCATCTTAGGTAGCATCCGCCCTAACAACCTCATTTTAACTTGATTGGTAAATGTATCAAGACTCTAAGTCCAAAATAAGGTCACATTCTGAGATGGATGGTGTTAGGGCTTCAACATGTGGATTTGGAGGGACACAATCTGATCCATTTTAATTGCTGACTCTTCTTGCTCTAAGATGAGGATCCATATTCAGTTTTAACGATCACTTTTTCCTTGTGAATAGTCTCTTAGGCCATGTGGACAGCAATTATTGGTTATTTCTTTATAACATCATTTTTCAAAAAAGACCTGAAACAGAAATAGAAAGCTGACCTCTGTCATCAGCAACCCACTGGTACCATGATATACTGGGTTTAATGTTGCTGCTTTACACAGATGCAGATAAAACTCTGCCTTTTGCTTTCCTTCTGACAGGCACTACTAGAAAACCACGCCTCAAATCCAAGAAGTGGCTTGTTTCTAAAATAAGAGTCCCTGACTGACAGGGTTCAGAGACTCAGGGCTGCAACAGAGACATGGGGACCACACATTTCATCACTTTGATGACTGCTGTCTAAAGAAAACCTACAGCGCACTACGAGCTCCTGGACTGAAAACACCTTGGTTTCTTCTGCAGACAACCGCTCGCTGTCATCCCCTCAGCGCTGTGTACGTGTAGCCTGCAGAGCTCCACGGATCCTCCACCGCCTCCCCACTTTCTCCCCCACCCATGAGGCAGCCCCACATAACCCCTCACTAAAAGACCACTGGCAAGAAGGAGAGAATCTATTCTTTTATAGAGGAGAGGGCTGGACATTAAAAATGGAGTATAAAGAGGAGATATGAAGGTGTCATGAAGGTCTTTTAATGAGGCGTTGTTCAGTGAGAAATGCCAACTACATAAAACACATATACACATATGTGTGTCTGTCAGTGTATAAATCCACATTTTATATATGCATAAATCATATTTATTTATAAAATGTATCAAATGCAAAGTTAGATATATTTATAGAACCATAATAGGACAACTCATGTGTGTGTGTGCGTGTGCGTGCGTGTATGTGTAGGAGAATGTGTACTAGCTACTTCGTAGTTGCAGGTGAACATGAGGTTGAGGAGGGTGAAGTCATTTGGGAAGGTGGTCTAATGAAAGGAAGGGGAAGTCCAAATCCAAAACTGGAAGAGCTAAATCAGACTGCAGTGGAAGCCACCACATTTTTATCACATTTTTGCACATATTTAAACATATGCAAGTCTGCGCTAATATATGTGTGTATGACTACATATACTATTTATATATATGTCCCCATATATATGTGTGTGTGTGTGTGTGTGTGTGTGTGTGTGTGTGTGTGTGTGTATACATATGGCAAACTTTTAAAAGGTGGTGAGGGGAATGTGGAAGTCTGGGAACTAAACGAGCAGCTTTGCCTCCTTCACAGTTTGCATCGGGCATGTGTTAACTTTGGAGAGTTCCAAGAAGTTTGTAAGAAGCAAAAATAGTTTTTCTACTTATCCTTATACTTGTTGCTAAACTTCCTCACAGTGTATTTTAAGTGATTTAAGAAGTTATGATTATTTCCTTACATAACTGAAAAACTGCTACATTCTGGTGCCCCAATTAGTATTATTAGGATATAGAAGGAATTGTTGGCAAGGCTACGACAATCATGTGTAATAAGACCCAGCTTTTATTCAGCTCTTGCTACGTGCCAGCACTTTTGCAATCGCTTGAGTGTCTATTTACTCCTTTTATCCTTCCAGGGAATCTATGAAGTAAATACTGTTTTTAACCATGTTTTCAGGACACAAACACAAAGCTGCATTTGTTTTCTATCCAGTGCAATAAACCGAGCAGCTTCAAATAATACATATTATTTATTTCCCATTTTTTGAAAGCCAGGAGTCAAACATGGTTTGGCTGGATCCATGGCTCAGAGACTCACAGGACAAATGATGGTGTCACCACCCTATGTAGCTTGTTCAAAGGTTGACAGAATTCTGTTGGGTGTGATAGTAGGGCCGAAGACCCCAGGTCTTAGAGATCACTCCTCTGCATAGACAGTTTACAGTATAACCGTGCTTATCCCCTACCAGGCTGGAAGAAAATGTCTATTGCTGCTCTCTTTTAGTTGTTTTCTTTTTTATACTTTATTAATACTTATTTTCTGCTGCTTCTCTAAATCAAGCACCCAGACTTCTTTATTCTGACTTCTAGGCCATGTTTAAAAAGGCTCACCTCATTAGGGCATGCCCACCCAGGATGACCCACATTTGATGAATGTAAAGTCAACTTATTAGTGACCTAATTGAGACAGCACAGTCCCATGATGCTCACCAGTCCTCCTGTTCTCAAGAGGCGGAGATTAAACAGAATGCACATACCAGGGGTAGCATTCTTGGGGCCCTTCTTAGATCCCTTTTTAGATCCCCACAAACCCTAAGGCAAAGAAAGCGGGTTCAACTTGCCCCACATCACGAAGTTAATAAATAATCAGAATTAAGCAATCTATATTTGAATTGCATGTTGGTAACCACTGTGCTGTGCTATAAGAATGGAAAAGAGTTTCAGCTCACACTTTTTAGATATTATAAGAACTGTGAAGGGTGTAAGATTTTATCCTATTTGCAGTTTAGCTAGTTAGCCTTCAACAGTTTCTTGGGGGCTGGCAGAAAACATAAAACTCTTGAGTCAGAGACAAATGACAATCTATTACTCACAGGAGTAACAGAAGCCTGAGCATCAGCATTTGCACTGGTTGTCTGAGCTTCAGTTCTTAGAGATGACACAGAGAGGGTCATGTGATATTCGCATACCCACTGGATTATGTTAGAGGGGAAGGAACTTTAGTTTAGGGACCAGAGCTCTCACAGCAGACTATATAAGCCTTCCTGATGCTTGCCCCAACGGGAGATATTTTCTTTATTACAGGAGAGAGTAAGCAAGCCTGCCCTTTCTCTATAGAAAAATACTATGTCTATTTTTCAAGTCAGTTCGTAGTAAAGATAGTTCTCAACACAAGCAAACAAGGTTTTATTTTGCAAAGTATGTGAAGACATGAAAAATCTGTGGATAATTATCACTCAACACTACTCATCTCTTATTTCTACACCATCTTGGTTTTCATGAATTTTCCATAATTACTTTGGCCTCTCTAATTAATCCTACTGATGGAGTTGGGAACAAAATCCATTCAATTTGTTTTACAAATTCTTTAATTAAGTTTATTATCAGTAACATTTCAAAGAATAGGATGAAGCCAATGTAAACTATGGACCATAAACATGTCCTAAACTATTGACTGTAAACAAGATCTTAAATTCAACCAAATGAATAAAGTTCACAGACCATGAGGGTCTACCTTAAATAAGATGACTTCCTCCTTAAGTTGTTTTATTGATTTTTCACTTGGCCTAGGTGATTAAGCAGAATGTATTAGTAATCACATAGATTCTACCTTGCCCAGCAAGGGGAAAGCCTAAGAAAATTCCATCATGTATAACAACATGGGTCTGTGAGTTGAAAATGACCTGTGCACCTTCCAGGGACAAGGTGGTGTCTTTGATCTCTTAAGCTAAAACCAAGAAAAGTCTCTTTCAATCTGTTCTAATGGGATGACTCCCTCTCAGGGAAAAGTTTCCGTAGCAAGCACATAAATAATGAGTCAATTATTCCTCTGGAAGCTCCCCTGAGTAGGTGAAGGTAGTCTGATTTTGAAGAGATTTATGTAAGTTTTGAGGGCTACATGGGCTACATGATTTACTGGTGGTCTTTGCTTTGAAATGTACGGGTCTTTTATGATTACCCTTAAGGTGCAAGTCAATGTTTTCAGAAGGGAGGCCAGTTAATACCTGCCTACTGTACAAGAAGAATATTTCCAGGGATATACACGGTGACTTTGTTAAAAACAGAAACAAAAAATGAAAATAGTGTTATTTAAAAGTGTTCAGTGACTTGCACAGTGGAGATTCATTTTTTAAGAAGTTCACCTTAATCCAGGACATCTATTGCCCCATTTTCATGATTATACATGATGTCTTCGCCTGGTTTTAATATAAGGGCTAGGAGATTTTTCCAAAGCTGTAGGATGGACCCCCAAAACTTAGCTAGAATTCTTTGGCCAGTGGGACATTCTCCAGTGGCTCATTGGGGCAGTAAGGACCTGTACACAGATTAATTTTTCTGTATAATTTTTCACAGGAGATTCACAGTTTTAGGGAATTCTTGCTTCAAAGGCTAACTCTTCCTCACAACAGCTGGGCACCATAATAAAAGCTCAAACTTTCTACAGTCATATTTGAATGGATTTAAAGTTGGCATGACAGACGGTAGGAGGGGCTGGGTTTTAAGAAAACGCAGCTGTGGCCATTCCTTCTTAACAAGTATTACATGCCTCATCCCTCACCTTTCATATAAACCAGCCAGAATTGTAATGAATTGCCTGTTTTTTTCCCCACAAAGCCACAAGTTTTCCTTATTTAATACTCAGCATATGTGTGTGAGTTTGTTTAATTCTTCATTGCAAGAGGGATTTTAGTAATAGCTTTTATAGAGATATGGACCTGATGATGACCACCAGATTGGCTGGGTTCCCACATCCAAAGGAGTATTAGTAATAACCAGGGCCCTGTCCAACAGCTGTCTTTTATCTCACAACTCAGTGTGACCTGCAAACACCTGTCCCATTCTTCCTCATTTATAGGAAAATGTGAAGGATCATTTATTATATGACAGTTGACTGTAAAACTTAATTGACATATTTACTACATATTCCCATGGATTTCTCCCAAATCCTCATCCTTCTTAGTCCAGAAACCCATGTTTTTGTATATTATTTTTGTTAAAACTGTCATGAACTGTGAAGGATCTGAGACTTAACCACTTGGCAGCTAACAAGTTATCTTGTTACGGTTTCATGGATGCTGGCGGAAAGCAGGGAACCTCTGAATGGGAGACAAAGGGCAGTCGGTATATTGCAGATACAAAGAGCAGTAGCAGAGAATGAGCATTCCCCAAGCTCTAAAGCAGTGGGTAGTATTACAGGGGAGGAAACCCAAAGATAAAAATGTGAACTTTTGAATAATAGTTGATGAGTCTACTTGACCTCTGTTCTGGAGACAATCGTTACTTTTATTATACTAATCATTGAACAAACCTGCTTTTTGCTCCAGAAGGAGATACTATTCTATCTTGCAAGAGTATTCACTGCACAAAATCCTTGAAATACAGCCTAGGATAAAAGGCAGATGGGTTGGTTACTCTGAAACACACAAAGCCCTCAGCACTTGGACACATGACAGTCTGTTTATGCATGAGGACTAATTGTAGGTATTCCTATTACTTCTTATATTCATTTTACAAATAAAGAAACTGAAGCTCAGAATATAAATGGGATGATCAATCACTCACAAATAATACATGTTGAGAACTTGGTTTTACACTCATATTCTAATTATTCTAAAACTCTATGTTCATATAAAATACTATGATCCTTTTCTGAAAAGTAGGCAACAACTGGAAATTTCAACATATTACTCAACTGAAAAATACTTTAAGATGAAAATAAAAACCATGACTACATAAATTTAATGGCATAAATACTCTCATATTTATGAAGATAAAATAATGTAATTTAATGTATATAGTTTCCTAAACACATCTTAAATTGGAAGCACATTTGCATATAACATTCAATATCACAATAAATATTTCTTACTGTTTTAGATGTAGCCTTTACCATATGTATTTTGTGTTGAATTTTAATTCCAACTTGGGAAAATTAATTTGTATTCTAACCATATCTACTAAACATATGGTGATCTTTTTTATATGTAAGGTCATAATAACTATAATGCCTTTATTTTACTATGAAGGCTTAGAGTATCCCAAATGATTGCAAGTTTGTTTTTATGATTAGAAGCAGTTGAAATAATTTTAATCTAGAGAGTAAAAGAGAAATTGTACAGAAAAGCAGTGATGGTTAATTTTTATGTTATAATAAATGGATGAGTTGAAAAAGAACATTAAAAGAAGCATATAATTAAATTTTATGATGTGATAAAAAAAGTAACTGCTAGGTTCTCTTCACTCATTTCTTAGGAATTTCACTTCTCTTTTAATTAGAGTTCAAGGGAAATCCTCTCTGCCACTCTGTGGCCTGATCCTTCTCAAGATCTTTCAACTTCCTTGTGTTCCACATCTGAAATGATTGCTTTGGAAAGTTTGACATAAGGAAACCCTCAGGCTTCACGCTGCAGAATGCAGCATGGCGACAGAGTAAATCATAACACTGATAATCTACAATACTACAACCTAAACTAGAAAAGCCTTTAGTAATAATTAGGTTATTTAAGAGAAGCATGAATTCTTTTAAGTGCCCAAGCAACATAGGGCTCAGTGATTAATTAAGTGGCCCATTAGATAAAGAGTTAGTGATTTTCTATAATCACTTACTGTGGGGTGCCCAACCTGTGGCCCATAGGTCGCATGGGCCCAGGATGGCTCTGAGTGTGGCCCAACAAAGAATCATACATTTATTTAAAACATTATGAGAGGGTTTGTGTGTGTGTGAGACTCTGTGTCACAATGTGTTTAATGTATCACCCAAGACAATTCTTCTTCCAGTGTGGCCCAGAGACACCAAAAAAGTTGGACACCCTAGCAAGTTAGAGTTCACATTCTAATTGCTTTATAACTTTGGATAATTTAAATCTCTCTGGATCCTAAGTGTCCCATTCTTTACCTGGGAATACCCTGATGGTAGAGGGTAAGAGTGAGATGCTATATAAATATTGCTTATTTCAGCCATTATTGAGGAGAAAATATTGAATGGTTGAAAGTATTTAGTGTGATTTAACTATACTTTATTGGAACCCTATGATAGAGTATTTCATTTGGTGTTAAGAATCTACTGATGAATAAAATACAGTTTGTAACCAGAGAAACACTCAGAACAGTCACAAGTGGCAAAAGGTGTCTATATAATACAGCAAGTACAGAGGCATACCAAAATAAATAGCTTGGCATGTCAGGTGGTTCATCCTGGGGAGTGGAAATTACCCTAAAACTCAAGTTAGGAGTAAAAATACACTAATTGAACAAGTAGGTGATGTAGTCTGAGGCATACACAACACCTTTGTGAAAACATAATATATTGCATAGGGCATCTGCCTTGGCCTCTCTACATGTGGAATCTTTTAAATGTAAAAAAGAGATTAGAAAATATAAAGAAAATTTGCTTACATTTAACCTCAATTTTGAAATAAAATATCTGATTTTTCTAAAGAAGGGGAAAGAATAAACAGCGAACCATGGAAGTGCATGGTGTTTATGAACTACAAACAACTGTGTCAAGTGGCACATAAATGAATGAGAGATGGGAAAACAATGGGCCTTACACATCATTCAGAGGAACTAAGATTTCATTCTGTGCAATAGTGTTTGTCAGAAATCGTCCAGAACACCACCTAGGCTCCACCCTGTCCATAGAATCAAAACCCTTGGGAGTATGAGCTAATGATCTGCTCCTGTAATAAACTCCCCAGTGCAATCCCCAATTAAACAGAATGACATCTTCTGCTCTAGGTGAACTGGTGCCATTGACTGAACAATTAGCATTTTTGGTAGACACCTTTTAGTAGAAATAATTTGAAGAGGACAAATTAGAAGGCAGGTATAAAACTCAGGAGGCCATTTATTCATTCACACACACAAAAACCTTGCCATAGATGATGGGTGTACCCCATAGGAAAAGAGCAAGTATGTTCTCTGAACTTCTGGTTCCTAAATGCTTCCAGACAATCAGACAGGTAACCAATAATTGTATGTGTATTTTTAAAACAGAAGTTCAAGGTAACCTAAATAAGACTGGTGAACCAGGGGAAGCTGGAAGGAATGATATTTGTACTTAGACCAAATTAGTAGAAATCATGTAGGTGCAGAAAATAAGCAGAAACCTGAAAGGAGAACAGAGCAGCATGTTTAAGGCAGAGGAAACGTAATCACTGGAAGCCTGAAGGCATGAAAAAACATGGAGGGATTCTTCAATCATATATAAAATGCAATCATGTGTATAATATATGATTACATTATAATATAATCATAGTGCAATATAATCATATAAATCCTCTAAAGGAGTTAAGTTTCTTTTTGCCATTTTTATGTGGTGCATTATAAATCATAGAGAAACACTTTTTAATTAAAATTTGTATTGTGAATATGTTTTAATAAAATCTTTTTCAGCAGTAAGAACATAATGTATTTGTACATATTTTATACAGGCAACTTTGAGCCATTTAACAACAAAAAAGCATATTATTTACTTTAAATAATTATTTAAGAATAATATATGAATAATATGGCAATAAACAATATATTGTACATAGGTTATTTTGGGAAGGAAGGTATAAGCCTGGAAGTACAGTAAAATGTAGACTGAAATATAGTTATATTTCATGGTGTCTAATGTAGATAAAATTGTTTTATAAGCAGTTGTTTGTGTTTCTTACATATTTTTGGCTAAAATAAATGAGTACTTTATTTAATAATGTTTAGATTTTGCTTCTAAACATTGAAATAGTAGAGAGAGTGATTGGAGGTTATTTGAAACCACAAATAGCATATTAATACCTCATGTATACATATATTTTATTCTCAAGGAATATGGAAAATATATAAATATAATCATTATTATTTTTATCATTGACACTGGTTTTAAAAGTGGAGACCTCTTGATGTAATGTACACGATTTTAATAATATGAAGGCAACTTATAGCTATAATGTTAGTCATCCTGTTGTCTATTTCCAGAATTATTATTAACCTATTATAGTTCAACATCACTGTTGCTTATTCTATCTATCTTCAATAGAGTTTAATAAGAAAATAAATTGAATACATTAAAAAAGCATTAAAACAAACTGATATATAAAGTGACACATAATGAAATATTTCAGATGAATTGTTGGCTTAGTCATTAGCAAGGTTATCTGAAGACAACAAACCATTATATAATAGGGATTCACTTAATATTCACTCAGATTTTATATTATTATATTTTAAAGTGAAAATTAATTTTATTATTGAAGAAAAATTAAAGTAGATGTAATTATCCCCCTTAGAAATGTGAATCTAATGACAAGTGTTTACAAATATCCAGGTGTGGGGAAAAATCGGATATTCAGAAGCACTAGGATATAGAGAATGGAATGCAGTCCATTGAAGAGAAGAGGAGGGGAAGAGGGGGGGAGGGGAGGGGAGGGGAGGGGAGAGAAGTTGTATGACATATGTTGGGAAGGTATGTTTAAAGCTTCCAAAAAAAAAAATTAAGGATTTGTATATTTTTTTCTGTAAGGATCATGCAACAATATAAGGCTAGTAGTCTGAAATCAGCATGATCCAATAATTAGTATATTTATTAAGGCAATTAAAATAATGATTCAAAAATAAACCTGGTAGCTAAGAGTGAACAGAAGAGGCTTTTCAAGAACACAGGTAGAATTTGATGAAAGATTACTTTTATGTTGGTGTAGAAATAAAGAACATTAAACAGATTGAAGAAAAGTTTAGAACAAAGACTCTCCACCATTGTTCAAATGTTAGAGAAAGAAATCCCAGATTTCTGGGTTGAAGAACAACTTGGATGTTAGTGATTTTTTTTTTAAAGAGAGAATGTTGAATGAGAATAAAAAAGATGAAGAATATTTATATTGTGTTGATGGCCATGCTTAATTCTATTTTATTTTTTGTAATGGGATACACTTGAAAATATATAAATGCTGATGGGAAGTGGTAGGTACAGAGGCAACATTGAAGTGGTAAGAAAAGGAAATAAATGTTACTATAAGATAAAAATTGGTTTATATGATAGAAACATAACCGTGAGGTGCTTCATCTACAATATCAACAAAATTTAAAAATATAGGACAAGGACATATTAGTAACTGATAGTTTTATGGAGATAGTAATAAATTGACACTCTATCCAAATAGGTTTTATTTTATATCAGTGGTAGATTGTAAGGAAGAGAAGAATATACTGGAGATTTGAGAAGTGTGGAAAACATTTTCGAAATTCATGGTGGGAAATAGGAGACTAGCATTGCACAGTTGGGAGTCCAGAGACACTGCATGACCAAGAATTTATTTTTGAACCACACTGCCCAGTCGTGGGGTTGTCCCAGGCAGCACTCAGAAGCTGCAGTCAGGGGAATGGTAGGATACTAAAAGCCAGGAGGGTAGATTTGGCTAAAATGGTTTCACCATAGAACAAAGAGGGAAGGTGTTGGCAAAAGTGATTCTGCTGGGAACAATTTAAAAAGGCAATAAATATTGAAAGAAATGATGAAGATTTGTAGTTTCTGTCATAGGTATTAGATTTGAGAATTATCCTGAAATTGTTATCCTATAATTGACAGATCCTGAAGATTGAGTCTATGAGTATGCGTGTGTAAGTGTGTGTGTGCGTGGGATTATACACAGACCTATGTATTGTGTGATCGATGGTTTAATTAAGAGGGAGCAAATCTTCTTCCTTGGATGACTAGTAATACAGGAAATAGGGGAGAAACTCCAGCTTTCTGGAGGTTGGATTATGACTGTGCTGTTGTGGAGATGGTGTAGTTGTCTGTGGGTGCATCATTCAGGGTACTGCTGCAAGAAAGAAACTGTGGCAGACCCTTCTGTGTGGCGTGGGCTCAGCTCCCACTCGGAGATGCACAGGACCCACGCCCACAGATAGGTTCTCTCGTGGGGAATCAGATTTGTAATATACCTAAGCTGTTTTGAGGCTTGCTTCTTGATAAAACCCCCTCACCCAGCAAGTGCTAAACCTTGCAGGGACCAGTGTAACTGGCTCAACCACTTTTGCCTTTTCATTTGCTAATATCCTTCTTCTGTGATGTGATTAGGGGCATTGGCTCCTTTTGTTGTAACTTGGGATAGTGAGTGAGGACCATCTTGTAATGTGAGGAGAAACAGAATAAAGGCCTGTCATGGCAGAGGCCGTGGCTTTGTTCCCCTTGAGAGAAAAGCCACTCTGGTGTCCTTTTTCCTCCACCGGACTTGGTAGTCCCTGTGTATGTTTTTATTTCATCCATAATGACGCGGACACTGCTAGCTGGTGTCCACATCAAGAAACCACACCAAATTTTGAAGAGGGAAAGTTTAATATAAATAACTATTTTGTATCCCAGGGACTGAAATTCACAGGGGATTTGCTAATAAGAAGAGAAAGAACTAAGAAGAGTACGGGAATCGGAGGTGCAAGGAGCGGTCACGACATCGTGACATCCAGACTGAGACAAAGCCTCGTGGATGTGTCACTCTTCCGTGACTCTCAGACCTGAGATCCAGACCTCGGTGGGAAGGTCTCAGACCTGGCTCCCTGAATGACAGAGAAACCTGAACCATAGTCTAAACAATACTTGCTGGGAATTGGTGCTCTGCGACACTGTCCACAAGGGGGTGCCATAGATCAAAACTCTTAGCAGAGCCAGCCTGAGGTTTTGCTGACCTAGCGGGTGGCCGCCCAGCACTGCAGGAACTAGGTACTGAAAAAACCCAATTACTGAAGGAGCTGAGTGCCCAAGAGACTACACTGACTGCACCTGCCCAGAAAAATACTCTGGGAGTTTTTTCCCATTTCCCCTTCACAGTTTATCTAGTGCCTCTACTGGCAAGGTTTAAAATTGTACCAACCAATGAAGTGCAAATAATTAAAGCCCTGGTTCTACTTTGAGAGGAGGGAATGAAGGGCGCATTTGGGCCAGAGGTATAATAATTTGATAAATGGCAACTGCAGTGGGTAATTTGTTGCAGCATCCCGAGGACTTTGCATTAAGGAAAATATAGTTTGAAGAAGCAATGTAACATGGAGGAGTTAGAACAAGGAAGGAAACTTAGCAAAACAAAGGAAACAGAAACATTAGATATAAAAGAGAAATTGGAAAAACTGGCAATTCGAAAGTCCAGAGAGTGTCAAAATGAGAGAGTAGTCAGCAGTGTCAGACACCGAGAAGTCCACTAAAATGAGAACTGTATGTCACTTTTCAATTGGAAGAAACCATGTTAGTAGACATAATGAGAAGGAGCTCTATTTTAAAGATCATATGTGGGATTTGCAGTAAGTGAGCTTATGGTTCAAACGCCCACCCTGCCATTCATCAATGGTGCGTCTTTAATAGAGTTTTTTTTTTTTTAAATCTTCGTGAAGCTGAGTTTTACCTGGAAAATAAAAATGTTAATAGTAGTTATACTGAGATTGTTATTAAAGATCGAATCATCCACTAGTGCTGAAAAATGTGAAGGCTCTATTTTGTGTGGTTAGTATTATTCGTGATGATACTGAAAACTGAGTAAGAGTGCTAAGTGAAAGGGAAGTGAATGGAGCCTGTAAATGCTGAAGCATATTTCAGAAAAGTTGACGTTTATAGGATGGAAAAATCTGTTTAAATGAACTGGGACAGGTTACAGGTTGGGGTTCCAGTAGTTCAAAGCACAGGGTTTAAAGCAATAAGAAACTTCTTTGCATAAATTACCCAAACCAAGAAGTACTACATGCCATTTACATTTGTTAATCAGCAGAAACTCAGAGCTTAAACTACCATACATAATACAGCATGCAAAATAGTTACCATACCGCCACCTAAATCCACTATTCTGAGCTCAATCATGCTATTTAATTGCCAAGCTTAATTTGAAAATAATTGTTCACAGCAATTAAGTAAATGCTCCAATTTCATTAACAGACTTTCTAATTAGAACCTACAATATAAAAGTGCTAATGTGGCTTCATTAGCTTTGATTTACTGTTTTTAATACTACCTTATTTATTATTCTGTTTTTTCAAATCTGAAACTGTGTCTAGGGTTAATTATGTTTGGTTCTTACAAATATCAAGGGATAATTATTTCTGGATTAAGTATAAAATATCTTATATTAAAATTTCATTTTAACTTTTTACATTAAACACATATTGGGACCAACATTTTAAAGCCTCCTTATTGTGGAATACTTAAAAGCAATTAGTAAGAATTGCATTTGGCTTGAATTGTAACCAAACAGGTTTTTCAAAATTGAATATGCTCCTTCACATATGGTATCTGATTGTAAAAGAAAACAGTAAAAACAAAAGAAGTTTAATTGTTACGTATCCCAATTGCAACTTTCTGAAAAGTGATTTAAGTTAGTAATAATTTTATAATCTGAGATAGTGCTGTTAAATATCCTCAAATTTATTAAGTTACCTTCTAATGAAAAATCTAGGGGAGACTGTTTAAGTTTTCTCTTCCAGTTTCTGTCTTTGCCAAATCAAAAGAACTTGCCTGTGTTTACAAGAAAGTATTGCTATATAGCCCTGGCTGGTGCAGCTCAGTGGATTGAGCACCAGCCTGCGAACCAAAAGATTGATGGTTCGATTCCCAGTCAGGGCACATGCCTGGGTTGCAGGCCAGGTCCCTAGTAGCAGGTGTGCAAGAGACAACCACACATGGATGTTTTTTTTTCCCTCTCTTTCTCCCTCCATTCCCCAAGTCTTGTAAAAAAAGAGAAAGTATTGCTGTATAGCTAATAAGAGCATGATTATATAAAAGCATAAAAAATGCCTATTCTTTACCTGACGCTAAGCCAAGGTTCGAGGCTCTGATGATAGGGGAATCTTGGACCTTATTTGGTAAGATTTCAGTTGAAGAATGAGGAAAGCAAAGTGCAGAGATTCTTTAATTCAAGAAATTAAAGTCACAACTATTCGCCAATGCCATTTTAAGCTGAAATGGCCAAAGCCTGTTAATACGTAAAGGAATGGGCCTAAATTTGTTTTAATGAAACATCTTCACAAAAGCTGGTGGCAGATATGGCTTAGAGTCCTCAGTATGACAACCTTTTCATCTACATCAGTCTGTATCCTGTAAGATCAGGAGACAATGTCGCTCTTCCTCCACAAGAAGCCAGCCTCCCTGCCCCTTGGTGTCTCTGCTCTCAGATGTTTCTCTCCCTTCCCCTGGCCTGCTCCAGGTCACAAGGAGGGAGACCTTCCCAGGTGCACTTCCCAAGCTCTCATGCCAGCTGTTTGTTGCTGGGTTTGGCCAAAGAAGACAGGACTACCTGTCCCACCTTTCTGCCAGTTAGCCCTGGACCTGGAATTGTGTGTCAGCTGTCCTCTCCGTCATCCAGTTGCATAGTAGCTGCTTCTGACCCTTGGGTTCCTTCTGTTTGGCTTAGATCTTATATGATCAGAGTCACAAATCCCCTGCGTGAAATTCTCACAGTTTTCAATACTTTCTGTATTGTCTGCTTTCCTAGGGCTTTCTAATTCCCACAGGCAAAAATACATACAAAATCTGGTTAAGTATATTTTGACACAATATAAGGAAAAATGTATCTTTTCATTAGAGTCATGTGAACTACCTGAATCAGGTTATCTTGTGACTGTGCTGAATAACTTAATTATCTGGTGTCCTTTAGAGAAGTTTATTTTTCTACCTGGTGGGTCTTCTTACTGCTGACCTTTATGAGAAGCATACATTTTTATATAAAATGTAATTAAACATCATAAATGTTACTTTAAAATTAAAAAAGTTGATTTTGTAAAATTTTCACTTTACCACTTCTGGTTTAATAAGAAAATAAACATATTAAAATATGGGATGATTGTTTTAGTATTTATAACGTAGTTTTCTTATACTGTAGCTTCAAGATCAAACTTCGTCATAGGTAGCTACCTATTTAACAAAAACAGTATTATGATCAACTACTTCATAAATCATGCATGAGGATATCACACAATTAACTTCTAGTGTTGCATTTCAAGTACAGTTAACCCAATTTGCTGTTATGAAGTAAAGTGAGTTCCATCATAGCTAAGCTGTGTTGGGTGGCACAGGTTAATCAATTTCTCTGCACATCACTTATATCTTACATAACATAGGTAAGCAAGGTGTACTGTGAAAATTAAATGAGATGATATGTTTAAATAATATGTGTAATGTGTAAAAAATAAAGTTTGGCACTCAATTCATCTTGGTTTCCTTCCTCTAAAACAGATTGTCCTGGTGATGGTAAGCTTAACTGGAGAGAATAAAAGTCTAAATGTTGAATTTGTTATTCCACAAAGTTGTATACGAGACTTTTTGCATTTGTTGTATTTTTGTTTGTGTTACTCAAAAAAAGGTGTTAGGCAAATCACATGAATAATTTTTGGATGAGGATGCACTACCGCTTTTGAAATGGAATATATAGTCGTGTTTTGTTTTTTTATTTAAATGATGGAAACTCTTATGGCTACAAAGAGAGCATATAAATTCTGAAAATATTCTCCAAGTATTTTTGTGTCATTTCAGTCTAATTTTTAACCTTTATAAGTTTATTTTAAATCAGGCAGGTTGAAATGCATTTATAAAATATGCTTTAGCATGGAAATCTCCTTTGGACTAATTTTACTAAACTCTAATATGTGTGCTCCAGGCCTCTTAAAACCCTGCTGATGAAGATTTATCTAAAATTTAATGTGAATTTATTAAACAAAACCTCTCTAATGCCAACTCTAACTTCAGGTCTGCCACACATAATTAACTCTTATAATCATATTTTGAATTATACATTTTAAAATAAATAGTTATGACAAATAAATTCAATAGCCACATGGCATATATAGGATTTCTATTCTTTTGCATATCCCTGGAGTTAGCATTATAGTCTATATACAAATATATTTCATGAATATGCATTAGGGACTTCAGAGAAAAATGTCAGGGTAAGAACTAGCTTCTAATTCATTATCTTCTCCAAAAGATCTCCTGAAATATTTTTAAAAGAAGAAAAAAGATATCTTCATCAACGCTGAAACTAGATAACAGTGACAACCAAACATTAGGATAGCGTTATGATATTTCATAGAACCTGCATCCAAATGAAGCGAATCCATGCTACCCATTCACAAGAAAAAAAGATTATATTGCAAGAATTAGTCATTAGCCATCTAAAAAGTTATATTTAAATATTCCTCAAAATATGACTAAAGATAATGGTGAATTAGGAAGTCAGCCTCCCAATAGAAATGAAAGAAAAGACACATGGGAATATTACACCAGCGTCCTCTGATCTGGCCTGAATGTTAGAGGAATGGATCACTCTAAATCAGAACTCTATTCCTGAAGATGAATTAAGACAGATACTTGTGACTATAAATTAATTAACATTTGCAAAGTCAGGTGGATTTGCACTTTAAATCTGGTATTTCCGCAATATTTCTCATCTCAGAAATTTACCCCACCATTTTCCTAATTGCTCAAACGGGAAAACCTGTTGTTGTCTTTTATTTCTCTTAGGCTCACTCTGTACAATTTATTTGTAAGCAAGTCCTGTTGATTCTACTTCCAAAATACGCCTTATTTCCTCTATTTTCTGCATTATCATCTCTGCAGTAGTCAGGGGAAAAGCCTTTAATCTGGTATTACTGTTTATATATTTGCCTTCTCTAATCCATTAGTCAACAGTAGCCTGTGTCAACTCAATAAAAGCAAACAAATAAATAAATAAGGTTATATCTGTTTGCTTAACCCCTTCAAGATAGATTCAGAAGCAATACTTCTGAACTCATTCTATGAGGCAAAAATTACTCTAACACTGAATCCAGACAAAGATGAGAATATAAACTATAGTTGAATATTCTGATAAAGATATATACAAAAATACTCAACAAAATATTAGAAAATCAAATCCAACAATGTATAAAAATCATTATATATTGTAACCAAGTGGGATTTATCCCAGGTATAAAAGTTGAATACAGTTGGCTGAAATTTTGAAAATCAATTAATATAATCTATCACCAAGTCAACAGAATAAAAACTAATATTGTCACATGATCATATCAATAGATGCACCCCCCACACACACACACACGAATAAAACTAAAACAAAATAAAATGACTCAAGAAATTTTCTGGAGGTGATAAATCCATTATCTTGATTGTGGTGATGGTTTCACAGGTGTGTGTATATACAAATTCATAAAATTGCAGACATGATAGGTATGCAGTTTTTTGTATATCAATTATTTCTCAATAAAGCTTTTTACAAAGGCATTCCAGGTGACTCTGTCTACTTAGTATTGCCTTCATCCCAGCTTTGATACAACATGTAACAAAAATAAAGGAATCATATATTATGTGGGTAAAAAGAAAGGCATTTCATAAAATAAACAATCATTAATGATAAAAACTCTGAAAAAACAAGGATCAGAAGAACTTCTTCTCAAATAGATAAAGAACTTCTATGAAAAACATACAGCTAATATGATATAATTCATGGTGGAAACTAGAAACTTTCCTATTAAATAAGGAGCAAGGCAAGGATGTTCCAACTTACCACCGTTTTTCAAAATTGTACTGGAAATCCTTGCTAATACAATAAGATGAAGGTGAAGGAGAAGGGGTGGGGGGAGGAAGAGAAGAAAATATAAAAGGTATTCTGTCTGGGAATGAAGAAATAAAACTATGTTTGTTCACCAATAATATAGGTGAAAATAATAGAAATTTTAAAAGAAGTGGCAAAAATCTCCTGGAATTAATAAACAATTATAGCAAGTTTTTGGGATACACAATCAATATACAAAAGTCAATTACTTTCCTATATATTAGCAAATAAAAAGTAAAATTTGAAATAAAAAACACATTACCATTCATTTTCACTCTCCTAAAATGAAACACTTAGATGTGAATTTAATAAAATATATAAAAAATCTGTATGAAGAAACTGCAAACTCTGATAAATGAAATAAAAATATAACTAAATAAATGGTGATTCTGTGTTTCTGAAAATGAAGACTCAGTATTGTCAAATGTCAGTTCTTCCCACCTAGATCTGTAGATTCAGTTTAAACCTCAACTCTGAACAGGTGAGTGAATAAGTAAATTGTAATACATGCAGACAATGGAATATTTTTCTGTGGTAAATGAAGTAAGATATCAGACAACAGAAAGCAGAAATGTAAGGCGTATTACTAAGCAAAAGAAATCGACCTGAAAAGGATACACATGTCATGATTCCAAACATATTACCTTCTGGAAAAGACAAAACTCTGAAGATAGTAAAAGAATGGGTGGTTTCCAGGGACTACAGGGAAGGCAGGATGAACAGGTGGAGCTCGGAGGATTTTAACAACAGTGAAACTATTCTGTGTGACTTTCATGATGGGTGCATGCCATTGCACACTTGTCAAAATCCATAGTATGCACAACATTAAGAATGAACCTTAATGCAAACTGCAGACTTCGGGTGACAATTATGTGTCAATTTACATTTATTGATTATAATAAACATCACTTTGATGGAGACTTATAATGGGGGGCATGTGTATGTAGGATCAGGGAATATGTGGGAAATCTCTACTGTTGCTCAATTTTCTATGAACCTAAAACTACTGTCAAAAAATAAAGTCTGTAAAAACAAACAAACAAAAACTTGGCTTCTATGCACAGGAAACAAAATTCACAATACCCACCATGATTACTCTCCTGACACCAGGTCAAAGCAGACCTGTCTAACTTCGTTTCATTGCCTTGTACGGTACAAAGAGAGATAAAACACTGGACCAGCTCATTTCTTTGCTGAAACTCCATTCTCATAACTCATTCTGTGACTGTCTCCTTTCCATCCTCTAAGCTGTAGCTTAAACACTGGGTCCTTGAACAGCAACTCTTAACTTTTTTTCTAATATTATACTTTCTTTTTTCCTATATAACAAAATCTACTCTATTCTGAGTTCTAGCAAGGTAAGTATCCATAATAAAAAAGTTTTATTAGAGATGGGTTTAAAATGAACATGGAAATTATTTAAACACAAAAAATAGCTGGATTAATACAGCTATAAAACAAATGCAAAATTATAAGTAAGAAAATTTATAAGGCAACGTAAAGTAATATTGATAACTATTTAATTATTTTATAACATTTATTTTATCTTTTGAGCTGTGGACAAAACTTCAGTATCTTACCAAAAAAAGATGTGCCCTAGGGTCAGGTATTAAAAGTATAGGTATAAAAATATTTTATTTCATAAGGAAGCATTAATACAGATTTGTTTTCAAATTGTTAATGTTAAAAATTGAGAAATAGGTTACATAAAGGTATAAAATCAAGTATTGGTAAAATACAATAAAGTAATTATTTTTCAAATTACTGCATGTGTGCAGAGTGTAGGGTGGAATTAAAAAAACAATGAAGATTCCAACAATAGTGAAAAATAAGAAAACACAGAGAAAGCACTTAACTCATGAATTATAAATCAAAATGACAGCTATTGTACTGTAGGTACTATTTCTCTGATTTGAATTAAATTTATCATTAGCAGGAATCACCTTTATAATGATATAGCATAATAAATTTAATATTCTAAAGTCATAAACTAATTTCATAGGGAAAATGAAAGTTGTAATTAAAACCAGTGCGAAGAAGCACTGTCTTCTTTAATTATGGACAATTTTGTTTAAGTGCAGATTAATTTCCTTAATTTGGGAGAACATGTAGTTTCAATATTTAATTATAGCATGTGTTTGGAAATAATTTTTAAAGGAAATTATATAATAAATGATTCTGTTTTATATGTTTTTAGCAGAAATGATATTAACTTTTCATATAATATAAAGCATACACAAAATATTTTGAATTAATATAGTACAGACCATTCTATCTGTCATTTATATTAAATAGATATGAAATCATCAAGATGGTAGTTTTCAATAAAAAGTGTACCAGTCAGGAAGTGACTGAGAAGTAAAGACAAGAAAAGACTGAAGTCATGTTACTTTCTTGCTACCTCACCACTGAGGGGAGTCCAGACAGAACTGGATTCCAACCAACTGGAATAAACTAGTGAGATCCCTCACTTCTGGGAGCTGATCCCTTCCACAGAGCAATCCTGCAATGAGAGTAGGGTGACAAGTGGCCTAGTTAGCTTTAAGTCAAGGCCAAGTTTGGGGAATAAGTTTGCAAGGAACATTTAGATTGCATGTAGAAGGACGATTGGAAGCAGTTAAGGGAATGACTCTGAACAGGTCAGAATGGGACCTTACAGGTTATTGATACTGCTTCATTGGCTGGCATGGTCTTAGCCAGAAAAAGTGAACTGGGTGTTGGTGAACCTCCCTTCCTTTACTTGCTGTCACTGCAATCAGCACCACTTGGAAAGAAGTCTTCAATGGGGAAGGCAAGTCCTCCTTCTTTTGGGATATTTATAAAATGCCTCTGGATGTAGCCTTCCCACAGGCTTGTCTGCTCTCCTCGCTACACAGGCCTTCTGGGCTGGTGTCAGGAAAACAGAATAGAGCGCCAACATGTAATTTCAAGATCTCCTGGATGTTGCCCTTATTAATTGATCTGTTGTGAGGGGCAAGTGAAATAAAGGCCTGAAGATGAGGTGCTGATAGAAGGTGGACCAATCAAGAAGAAAGGGCAGACACCAAACTTGATTTGGTTGAGTTTAGAGATGATCAGACTCTGTGCGCATGTGGGGAAGAGATCAGAGTTTTATTTTCTTACATATCTCTGTTCTTTTAAACTGGAAGTAACAAATGCATATTAATTTTGAAGTTTAAAAATTTAAAGGGGAAAATAAGAGTTCTCACAAACAACTGATTTGACATAAAATAGTAAATCATTAAATTTGAAAAACTGGATAATTTTTTATCCTTTTTGGTAGCTATTTGATCTAAAATTGGTAGACCGTGCATTCAGTTAATGATACAACATGGTTTAAAATACAGCTGTAGGCAAAAGTAGATTTACAGTTGTGAGATTATTTTTGTATTTTTATTTATTAATTATTATATTTATCATTATTATTAAGCTGTTTTTGCCCACCCCTGTAATATATAAACTATGTTGGTTAGTGCTGAGGCAGAACGGTATAACCAGAAATTTTATAATAATTTTAGCTTGCTCACTGAGAGTATACATTTGCCCTAATAACTTGTGAATCTAGTATTTGTCATTTCCATATTCAATGTATTCACAGATTTTCAGGAACAAGTACATAAAATAATACTTAATTTTTATTATATAAGCAGGGACTGCTTATAGTCACTAATATATTCTTCAGTGTAATATACTCAAATTAGCAAATCATTGAGCATATTCATATCATTCCATTTTCACTTTTGTCTAAGTCTCGCAAAAATTATTTATTTTGGCCCTCTGTACCAAGTATAAAGCTATTGCCAAAACAATAGATAATATTTATTTTTTAATGGATTTATTGACTATGCTGTTATAGTTGTCCCAATTTCCCCCCTTGCTTCCTCCATCCAGTACCCCCATTCCCTCCAGCAGTCTCCCCTTAGTTCATGTCTATGGGTCATGCATGTAAGTTCTTTGGCTTCTCTGTTTTCTGTATTATTCTTAATATTCCCCTTTCTATTTTGTACCTACCAATTTATGCTTCTTAATCCCTGCACCTTTTCGCCTATTTTTCCTCTTCCCCCTCCCTGCTGATAACCCTTGAAATGATCACTATATCTATGATTCTGTTCCTGTTCTGGTTGTTTGCTTAGTTTGTTTTTATTTCAATATAATTGTTGATAGTTGTGAATTACCATACATTTTATTATATTCAGTCATTAAAATTTGGATGCTAAACATAGCATATTGTTAACTCACTATCTTTATTCTTTTAAAAATATATTTTATTTATTTATTTTTAGAGAGATGAGAAGAGAGGGAGAAAAAGAGGGAAAGAAACATTGATTTGTGAGAGATACATAGATCAGTTGCCTCTCACACACCCCCAACTGAGGACCTGGCCCACAACCCAAGCATGTGCCCTGAACGGGAGTCAAGCTGGTGACACTTTGATTCACAGGCTGGCTCTCAATCCACTGAGCCATGCCAGCCAGGGCTCTTTATTCTTATTTAATTTTCTTTACAGTTGAATGTGGGGGAAATAATTACCAAATCAAGAGTAAGGACATAGCACAGATCATAAAATCAATCACAGAAAAATATATCTTATATTTATAAACTATAGATACAATTTCAAAAATAATCCTGTTACTAATTTATTCACCATAATGTGTGATTTTCTCAAAACCCTCTGTAGTTGTTACAACAGAATAAAAATAATCTCAGTGAAAACCATTGGAATGTGAATAAATGCTTTAATAATTTGTAATAGTAAATGATATTGATGGGGATTTTAGTTTATGCTCAACTTTTAGAACTAATGTGATATGCAGTAATTAGTTTAATATTTATTGTAGTTAATTTCTTATATTGATAATATATAGTTAGTTTTCTTTAAAAATTACTTCTGATATTTAGAAAGCATAGTCTAAAATTTATTCTACCTGAATATAATCTACCTGTTTAAGGCTCAAAGCAGAAGAGAATAATTAATACTACTCAACTACATTAAAATAATCTAGCTTCAAACTGAATACAATTTTGTCTCTTTTTTGCAAATTTTAATATATTTATGAGTTTTAATTTTTAATACTTGCTTGGTGTGAATCTTTCTTACCATGAATTTTGTTGTCTAAATTCTGTAAGGTAGGTATCATTATGATAAGTTATAATTATCATAAATTGAAGTATATCATTATCATAAATTGAAGTATAGAACATGAAATTTTCTCACAGCTACGTTTCTTGTAGGTAGTAGACTTAGTATTTGGATCTTGGGTGCCCAGCTAGTTCCATAAGTAAGATTTTGGAACAATAATGAAAACAAAAAGAACTGAAGTCAGCAGGATACTTTCATTATCATATTTTTGAGCCTCCTCAAATTTAATCTCAGTTGAACCAATAGAAAGCCCCAGGAGGCCCATAATAAAACAACATGGGACAAGCTGCCTTTGGCCCACTTCCTTTTACATCTAAATTTAAATGTTCCTCCTCTTTTTCTTACATTCTGATAGTATGGGCAGGAATACATGGGCAAATACATGCCCTATGAAATAGGCAATCTAGTAGGCAAATATACCAGTACCTTTAGTTCATATTCTTGTTTTATGAAAAAATGAGTATGGGTGGAAAAGACTTATTGTTTCCCCTCTGAGAGAGAGAGAGAGAGAGAGAGAGAGAGAGAGAGAGAGAGAGAGAGAAGAGGAGAGGAGAGGAGAGGAGAGAGAGAGAGAGAGAGAGAGAGAGAGAGAGAGAGAGAGGAGAGAGAGAGAGAGAGAGAGAGAGAGAGAGAGAGAGAGAGAGAGAGAGAGAGAGAGAGAGAGAGAGAGGAAAAGTTTTTATGAATTTCAAATAAACTAATAAACTTTAAACCCTAACGGGAAGAGACAGGAACAGAGGGATGACTTGGTGATTCAATCAAGAGAGAAGTTCAATGTAAAGAATACGGAGAAACTGAGAGAAGACAGAACTAAGAAAAGAAGTGGAGATGAGAAATAGGAGAGCATTCATTGTCATGAGGGAGGCTGACAAATGGCAGGAATTAAACCAGAAAGGTGGAAGTTGAAAGGATGCTTTTCTCACCTGTTTCCTTTTAGATAAGGTTGAGTCCACCACTGCAGTAGTTTCCAGAACCACCAGGGAGAGACAGCACGTAATGGGCACTATGCAGATGGCCCCTGGGACACATCTGATTGGTTCAAATCCTGGCTCTACGGTTTATTAGCTCTCTATCTTTCATAAGTTCACTTAAGTTCACCCTATCTCAACTTTCTCATATTAGAAAGGATTACAACTACAATTTAGGGAAGAGGCTTGTGGATGTTAAATGAGGTAGAAGAGTGCTGATAAATATTAGCCACTACCAATATATTATTAATCTTTCCTATCCTAATTTTTTCTTTTTATAAGAGTTATCTCTCTAAATCATATTCAAACCTCTTTCTCCTCTACTCTATCTACAACTTTTACATGATAAGAATGATTAGAAGCCTATGTCCCCTGAAGTGACATATAAACTCTTCTGGCTTTTAGCTGCCTCCTTATTTTTTGTCTAAAACTTTTTGTAGCATAAATGACTTTCATTTCCTAAAGAATATTGCTGCTTCTCATCTCCTTCTCTAACTAATTCTTCACAGAGCTTTACTCTCCCCTAATTATTTACTCCTATCAATTAATCCCACCATTCATTTAATATCTCAATTAATATTGATATTATATAAAATTCTGTGTTAGTTATCTACTGATGCATAACAAAATTCTGAATATTTAGTGACTTACAAATGCATACATTCATATAACATGTCATAATTTCTTTGGGCCCTGCTTAGGTGAGTCTCCTGGTTCAAGTCCTCTCCAAGATTATAATCACTATGTCGACCTGGGCAGCATTCGATTTAAGGCTCAATGGGAAACAGATCAGTTTTCACTTTCACAGTTGTTGGCAGAATTGAATTCTTTTTCAGTGTTAGAGTGAGGGCCTTGATTTCTAGTTGGCTATTGGCTAGGGGCCGCCCTTAGCTTCTGTTTACATGGGTCTCCATAGCATTGCAACTCATTCAAAGAGTCGAGTGTGAATCTACTAGCAAGATGAAGGTTACACTCTTCTCCATTCCTCTCTTTCAGGAAGGATCCCTGTTTGTTCACAACAAACAAAGGTAACTGGAATTACCATGTCATTTATATCTATTTTATTTGTATGTCTTATCCCATGGCCTTTATGACATCAGGATCTGTGTCTTCATTTCTTTATGTTTGCTACATGGCTGTGACCACAGTGTAATTATTAACAAAATGCATTCAGTCAATCCAGGAATTGAATCTATAGATATACAGTCATTTGGTTTTTGATGACTCAGTTTTTCTTTCCCTCTCACGTACAATGAAGTTATTTCAGCACACGAATGGAGTGGTTTCATTATTGTGCAAGCCACAGATGTACAAGACATTAGACACCAAATAGAATAGAATGCTCATGGCTGTAACTACAAAAAGTGACATTGAAATTACAGTATAGAAGGAACAGGTATAAAGGACCCATGGACAAAGATGATGGGGGGACTGATTGGGGGAGTTGGGTGGTGGGTAGGCCAGGGGAGAGTAATGGGGAAAAAATGAGGACAACCATAATTGAACAACAATAAAATAAATGCAGCTAAAAATTATAGTACAGAAACCTTGAAGTATAAGTTCAAGGTTCTTTAAAGAAATATACTTTTAGTAAAAATGATCATGTTAACAGATATCTTTACTTAGGAATCCACTACTCTTTATTGTCCACCCAGAACTTCTATACAATTGGGCTTCAGGTATTAATGGAAACACTGGGACACAAAGCATGCTTATTGAAGTTTTTAAAATATATGCTTTACAATGTTGAGAACAGGGAGTTAAAATGAAAAAACATATTATGAACATATATAGAAAAAAGCATGTGACATTTTCCCTTTGTACTGTATTTCTGAGTGTCAATAATTATAAATTATCTTATAATGTAATTATTTACCAATTTCTTTAGGAAAATAAGACTAATAATCAAAATGTATTGGATTTAACAATCAGTATTTATGACATAAAACTTTAGAGTTCAAGCTGAATGTCACAATTGAAGTTTAAAATTATTCATATCTGAGTAAGTTGTGAGTTTTGTATGATACTGACAATGATAATTATCAAGCTTGTTCAAAGACAGTTCAAATTCTTTCATAATTAAGTATGAAAAGCAGTATTTTCCTGAACTATTTTGAATTTCCATGTTCTCATTACATTTTTGCCTGGCCTCCATGTGAAATATTACTCTTAGCCCTGAGTTACCCTAGTTACTGGTGAGTAAAATTCAGTGACTTCTTGGAGTAATATTGTTGGTGTACCATTTTCTAACTCACACCACGTGTATCCTCTTTTGAAAGTGCACATGCCAGCATGCTTGAAACTTTGGGTTTCCAAATATTCCTTCCCAAATTCTCCTGTTGCTGCTCCTCAGAATAGGCCCACAGCCTCATCGACACCCTTCCACGCACATTCTCTTGCAAGCAGTGTCTTCAGAAGCTGTCTTCTTGTTACATTTAAGACTGAAAGCTTTTTTATTTAAGGAATAATAAAATTTATTTAATCTAAGATTTATTAAGTTTCAAGGATTTTTGTGATTCTAAAACAATTTATAGAGGAAGAGAGCTATTTGTTCTATTTTTGTAAGCTAATTTTTTTTAACAACCTTTTTTTTTTTTTTTTTTTTAGATTTTTATTTATTTATCTTTAGAGGGGAAGGGTAGGAGAAAGGGAGAGGGAGAGAAATATCAATGTAGGGTTGTCTCTCGTGTGTCCCCTGCTGGGAACTGGCCTGCAACCCAGGCATGTGCCCTGACTGGGAATTGAACTGCGATCCTCTGGTTTGCAGGCCCGTGCTCAATCCACTGTAAGCTAATTTTTAAATACAAATTAATGAAAAGCAAAATGAATCATTTTATTACTAACCTGTTTATGAATGAATTTTATAATACTGCGTGATTAAAAATGTGAATCATTTTCAAAGCCTAAATTCTTTGGTGACATTTCTTCCACAATAGCACATTTTCCAGTGTTCTGTATAATTGTCTTTTTATTTATGTTTGGTCACTCACTACAAAATGCAGTCAATCCTTTCTCATTTTGCACCTGGTTTCCATGTAGTAAATAATACCATTATCATGGTTAGAGTGAAATGCAGACATGACTTTAGTTTCTCTAGAGAAATCATGCCATTCAATTAAACACAAGGTGTGTGAAATGCTTCATCTCTAACTGAATTTGAGTTCTACATTAGACTTTCAATAATCTATTAGGAATTCAATAAACTTTATAGATATTGTCAGCATTTTAAGTAATATTGCTTATTGCTCAATCATACAACCTAGGTAGTCATTATTTTAACTAAATCGTTGTTTTAGCTAGCTTTTAGAATGTTAAACAAAATATTTTTAAAGGAAAGAAGAGTTGGTATGTTGGTTTGTGGAAGGGAGAAACAAGAGAAGCAATAATGTTTGTTTTCATTAATCAGATGAATTGAAAATTCAAAGAATATGTAAAATCCGCACTTCATTTTGTTTTGATACAAAAATGTGGAGTTAAACAGTTAAATGTACTCAAAGTATATTTTGAGGAGAGATCACCCTTTTTTACCATGTTTAAGTTTAAGAAAAATATGATTCCTTTTCAGTAATTTCATAATTAAACAGAAATTATTATTAAATACATTAAACCAAGTTATTTATTATTATATTATTTAATTCAATACTTACTACATTTAGAGTATTGTTGGTACCTTGAGCATCCTCTCTCTCTCCCTGTCCCTCTCTCTCAGTTACAGGCACACAGGCTCACAGACACACAGGCCCACAGACACACATAGACACACAGACACTAATCTAAGAAGTTTTCATTGTGTCTTTTAAATACATTCTTGCAGTGCTTTCCTTAAGTGGAAACTGTTTAGCCTAGGTGCTAATGGCCTCACAAAATTTTTATGGATTGTTTATTTTAGAGAGTTTGGATGTTTATTACATGATTTTATGAATTGTATTGTCTTCCCCAAAGATCTGCTATTATTTATTTTAATTTATTTTGCCCTTCTTAAATTATTTGTAATTGGTAAAACAGATATTTTATGTACTTCAGTTTATTTTGTTGCAAAATTATCAGTTTTGTAAAGCATAGTAAAATAAAAAAGAATAAGATGCAACTTTTTATTCTTTATAATCATTTTTATCATTCAACTTAAATAAAAGTTGAACAATTGAAAATAATAAACAGAATTATTGGAAAGTATAAATCATTGAGTGGATTTAAAAATATGGAGGTATGAATAGGGATCAAAATATAACAAACGCTGTGGTTACATAAAATGTAAATTCTAGAGTTTAGAAGATACCTTGTGAATAACATTTTCATTATGGTGTTATTTTTCAGCTGACTGGTTTCAACTTCCACCTGAAATATGATACTGCATGACAATGCCATTTTAAAGAAGATTAAGTATCCTGTTGTGTGACAAAGTGAATTCAATTCTTAAACTATGCACATGAAATAATGAAAACAAAATAAAATGGAAGTTCTATTTGTCATAGACCTGCTATCTAGTATGTAAATAATTTATGTAAGATGTCCCCTTTTCTTACTAGTCATTTGTTCACACTCACCTGACTAGTTTATTGTATTTAGCTTTTTTTTTCATTTTTCTGCTTCTGTGAAAATCTTTAGCTAAGTTTTCTTTATATATCAATTTGTTTCACTTGCCCCAGATACAAGGATAAAACAAACAACCCCTATGATGTCAGGAGGCAGAAATCTCTTTGGTGCTTTATTTGAATCCTTTTTTGTGGCCCTAACCTTAAGTCAGATGCCAGAACTACATGCCTGAGGTTGCTGCTGCTGCTACTGCTATTGATCATCATGTGCTGCTGTTATAAGGACAATCGAACATACATTTTAGCGTTAAACTCAAAAAGGAATATAACACTGGGAGCCTTGAAGGTTAAGGCTCCTTGTTTTGGTAAGAGCAATGGGTAACAAACTGAGGCTTCCCCCACTGTAATTTGGTATTGTGAAACCTGATAGGATTTAGGAACTGCTGGACAAGAAACTGTTATATGGAGACTTTTAATGTTTTGTTAAATTTTTAAGTAAGTAAATAAGTAATATTTATCATTTCTATTTTAACTATGAGAAGATGAAATTTCAGAGATGCTATTTAATCTGCACAGGGTTGTCCTGGTAGGGAGTGAAAAAGTCAGGATTTGAATCCAGACCAGTGTGATTCAAAAGCTCTTGTTCTTAGGTAGTACTTCATTTAACCACTGATATAACCAACACTAGAACCGAAGACCCAATACTAATCAAGTTTTGTCTCTTGAACTTACATTTGCTTTTTCATTAAAAGATATTTGGATTTCCTTTAACTAGATAAGTAGCCTCAAGAACATCACCTAGATAAAAATTTGACTGCCTGGTTATGCATGCGAGCAACATGCCATGACTCTCGGGATTTGGCCATCGCTTCAAAGACGTGATATGACATGGCACGGTAGCTGAGGGAATAAAAATTCTTAACGCTGTGGAATAAAGGCCCATCTTTGTTTAGGTGCCTGGGGGAGATGCATCTATAATTGATTACTCTAGTTCCAGCTGTTCTCAGAACTGTGTCATTTAGTCATGAATTATTTGCTAAATCTAATATGTTGATAACAGTTAAATCAGCACAGTGAGTTTATTTATGTGTTGCATCATTTCTTCTATAAACATGCTTGTCCAAAGAAAGATATATATATAGTTATCAAAGAAATTAGCCTACAATTATTACAAAAATATAGGTAGTATAAAATAAATCACAGAATTTCATTAGAGCATGATGTCAAGATGCTTCACAAATTTTCAGAGACATTTGTTTGGAGGATACTTGTAAACATCTTTGAGCAACTTTGCTAAACTGCTTCACTGACTTCCTTAGGTATTATTATTTTTCATCTGTCTCCTTGAATCGTGAATTAACTGGAGAAGTGAGTGAGGCCCAGTTGACAAGAGCAGCTTTTGCCAACTTTCCAATACAAATTCCCTCGGGCCTTCCTTATGTGCCATCCTTTAGAAGAGTACTTCTCACCTTTAATGTGCATATGAATCACCTGAGGATATTTTTAAAATTCAGTAGGTTTGAGGTCAAGGCTGAGATTCTGCAGTTGTCTCAAGCTCCCAGCTGATGAGTCCTTTCCTTGAAAAGTGGCTGGTCAGAATAGAGATGTGCTGCACGTCTAAAGTAGACGGGAAAGGTGTATGGCATGTGAATTATCTCTAAATAAAGCTGCTAAAAAAAAAAAAACAGTAAAGGTGGGTGGAGAGTTTCAATTTTGCAAGATGAAAGAGTCCTGGGGATGGATGGCATTGATGTTTGCCCAGTGATGAATATTCACTTAATACCACAGACTGGTGCACTTTAAAATGGTTAACACATTAAAAAATTAAAATGAAAAAACATAGACAGATGATTTTGAAATCTTAGTTGCAAAACAAGAATTTAAAATACATCAATAAAAAGTTTTTATAATGATTAATGTTGAACAGGTAATGTTAGGGTTATATCAGATTGAGTGGGTACTTAATTTTTCTTTCAAATAAATAGTTTATTGGCATTATGTTTTATATGCATGGTACTGGTCTCAGTAAAGGGTCAAGATTAGAATCTGATTCAGTGGGACTGAGATGGGGGTCTCATATTGTCATACTTTACTATGCATGTAAATTAATGATACTATGCAAAAATATTTCCCATAGGATTGTTAAGTTCCTGAATGCTGGGACTCTTCACTGTTGTATCACAAACAATTAATAGGTTGACTGGCAAAGAAGAGGTTGTCATGTTGGTTAAATATTTGTAACACACTATTTGAAAGTACAGCCATCCTACTATGATCATTATAGTAAGTGATGCAATAAAGGGAAAATATCATTTTTAGAACATGAAATTTTCTAAATTTAATATCAGGTGAACTGATTTAAAAACTCATAGTGCTCCTTTTATTCTGGTGTTATTATGGAGAATACGTAAAGTCATGTCATAACTCTTGTTCAAATATATGATTATCGTACCTGAAGACTAAGAATGATAAAATGCCATTCGTTGCAGTTTTTGTACAGGGAATCTCGAGATGATAAAATATCTTGTAATTCTCAGTTATGAATGACTCCACTGAAATGGAAAAGTTTACTTTCAAAAAAGTAATGCTCTTTAAACGCACAGAAACATTTTTTGCCACTGTAATCTATCATGAAATGCACAGTATTATCAGGATCTATGCAGCATGCAGCAGAGCATGGTTTATGTGTGCACAGGTACACAGTACATTGTAGACTGCTCTGAAGTAGTAGGTATTGCTCCCTTGCCAGATATCAAGGGGACTCAAAACTTAAGTTACAACTGTCAGAAATTTGGAAGTGTGATGTTTCCTGTAGAAGAGGTTATCAAATGTAGTGGTTATGATCGAGGTCCTTAGAGTCAAAATGCCCTGTGCAGCTTACTGCCTCTGTTAATCAGCTTTCCTATCTCTAAACATGGGACTACTCATAGCACTTACAGAGTTGTAAGGATAAAATGAGTTAAAACCGTAGACTCTTGACAACTGTTTGGCCTATAGTAAGTATCTGATAAATGGTGTCATTATGAGATACTAAAATGTTCCTAATTATGGTATGAACTAGTGACACATAAAAGATTGAATGGCCTAATGCAAAATTTCCATTATAGTTTAAGAAATGTGCATTCTTTAGTTGTTTGGTTATATTTCCAGCAATGAGAAAATGTGAGGACAACTGTTATATTCTGTTCTCTTTAAATAAATAGCATCACCATACTTTAAAAATTTATTTGGAAACATTTCTCTTTTGAATGAGAACAAAATTGTAGTTTTTCTCACAGTTCAATATTCTACTGAAAACATACAACATTATTTTACATGATAAACTTGAAAAAACATTTTGTGTGAAACACTACTTTATTCAATTTTAGCACTACATTACCTTTGGATATTTGAAAATATATTACCTTCTTTTCAGTTTAAATCTTCATATTGTTCAATATATAGGATTTCCAATGTAATCTTGAAGATATGGGTCATGTATTATTTACCTGCCCTGACATATTAGCACTTGAGAATCCATTTTCCACCAGCATAACATGGTTGTTTTGTTTCGGTATTTTAGCAGTCCCAGTGCGCAGTGCATTCTGTTATATTCTGTATTTAAAAAATTCAAAAATATATTTTGGAAACAGACATGATGGCTAAACGTCACCTGTATCTTGGGTGGGATCCTGGCTGAGGAAAAAGACACTAGGTCAAACTTAAAGAAATCTTCGTAACGTATGATCTTTAATTCATAATACTGATAAATATCAGTTTATTCACTGTGACAATTATATAATACTACAGCACATAAATTAGATTAAAAATCACAAGTAAGACCAATTCCCCCACCCCAAAAAGCCTCGGACCCTGAGGGTCACTTGGGTTTCTGTGGGGAGAAACGTTCCTCGCACATCCTGGCCAGACACAGAGCATTCCATGTGGCCTCAGACAAGGAAGTTCTCTGAAGCCTACCCTGGACCTCGATGGACTCCTTTTGGACGCAGGCCATTTTCCTGCTGTTTTTGCTTTGCATCCTTTTCTGTAATAAATCTTAGCAGTTGCTATTATCTCCAAGAACTGTCACAACCAAGATGGGAGCTTTTCAGTTCTTTCCAAAAAGTTGAGACCAGAAAGGAGTATCTTTCCTTTATGAAAGTTTTTGTTACAATTTGAGGAAAATACATTGTAAGTTAAAAGACAAATCATTATCAAGAATGTATCTTACTTTTTTCACCATAAACTTAACTAGGGATATCTGCATCTGTCCGTTTAACATAATATACATTATGCATACTTACGTTGCCCTGGAGTATAAAGAAAAGCAGATGGTGTAAAGGCACGTATAGTACAAATGGTACGAATCCTAAATACATGGTCCTAACTTTGGTGTGAGATATCGGGTCACTCCCGGATAAAACTAACCAAACTCAAGCCTAGTATTTGCTTATGTTCACAAACAGAGAGAAAAGACATCTCAGAAAAATTAAAAAACATAACTATGTTTAATAACACAACCATGGACTGCCACAAACTTATCTCTTAGAAAGACACACAATTTTTACTCTTTTAGCAAGTTGTATTAAAATGTTTAAATAATTAGCACATTGTTTACTTTGTGATAGAAGCATTTAAACAGTCCAGTTAATTAGTTTATTAGTCTGTTTACAGAATGTCACAACTCAAAGAGTGAAATACAACAAAGTAAAAGATGGGAGGTTTCTCACAAGAATTTTGAATTTTTAAAATATTGGCTGTTGACTTCTCACAAAGGCTAACAGAACAATCTGTTGATCAGAGTGAAGAGAAGTGAATTACATTTACTGCCTTAAGCGAGGGTATCATTTTTTTTAAAGGAAATAAAAAAGGTTAACTATTGGGTTTTTAAGTCTGGACTCCAGTGGTTTGAGGTGGATCATTCAAAGAGGAGAAGTAGCTAGCACTGGGCAAAGTTTATGACACAACAGATTGTGATCAATAAACACAGTGACGGCAGAGTCCTGAAACCCAACTTACTGGGCAAATTATTGCTAAATAAGCAAACAGTTGTCCCAGAAAACTTTAGGAACTTTCTGAAGGAAAGAGCAATTATTTATTGGCTAATCATTCTGTCTTTCTGAACAAAACTTTCTGGAACAAACATTTAAGTCATATTGTCACAGGAGGTTTCAGTTCCCAGATACAATTCAAATAGTAAAAATCATCTGTTACAGCAGGAGTACTGCGAGACTTCAACTCAAATTCAGTCATTCACACATGTGACCATCTATCATACAGAACATGCTGAGTTCAGGAAGTACTTGAACATTAGAGAGATGGTCTCTCACTTTGCAGACCTTACAGTCCATCATGCAGGTGAGTAAAAGGGCAATTACAGGGTAAGGTGCCAAGTATTTGACAGAAGATTACAGAGATACAGTGCCAGCACAGAGGAAGAACACAGAACCCCAAATTGGAGGGCTTCTGGAAGGAAGTAATGGTTTGAATGAAATTTTGTAATGGAAGTTCAAGAAATCAAACTAAAAAACGAAAATATAATAAATCTGAGGACAGCCCTAGCTTGTGTGGCTTAGTGAACTGAGCTCTGGATTGGGAACCAAAGGGTCACCAGTTCAATTCCCAGTCAGGACACATGGCTGGGTGGCGGGCTAGGTCTATAGTAGGGGGTGCATGAGAGGCAACCACACACTGATGTTTCTTTCCTTCTCTTTCTTCCTCCCTTCCCCTCTCTAAAAACAAATAAATAAAGTCTTTAAACAAATAAATAAAGGTGAGGACAGAACTTTGGAGAAGAGCAACATTCAGAACAATGGCATTTAACCATAGATAGCATATCGATTACCTTAAAATATGAAGGTAAAGTCTCCCTATTTAGAACAATTACATAATTACACATACATACTAATCTAGAAATTTATTTCTGTTACTTTTACATGTTATTATATATATATAACATACATGTGTATATCGTATTTATTATTTTTCATTTATACCAAAGGCCAATGTATGACCTGTAAACACAAATCTAAATAGTGTACATCAAATAAATTTCTTTCTGCTTGGATTTAATTTCAAAATGAAGACTGATGTTGTTTAGCCCTGATTTGACATTGACATTTCTGAGACATATTGATTTGACAATGAGCATATCATCTTTTGAACCAATTAATTTATCTTTTATGTTCTACAAATGTATAAAATGCAAAAGATTCCCCTATAATCCAATGGACCAGATTTACATCAGGAATATCAGTAATCTCTAAGACAGTTTGAATTAAATTCAAGATGCATCTCTTTCTTTGTCTTCAGTTCATTCAGGCTGTGTTCAGTGAGAGTTGAATTTTTAATGCTATTTGTGCCAATGTGAAAAAGATTAAGAATATGCTTCTTTATTGTTGAATATTGTTAAAACTCTCAAAAGTTTCTACATTTTTCCTAGGGATTATAGATTTGTTTTTGTGAAAAGCAAAGTTTTAATATTTACAACTTGTGTGCAGGGATGCTTCCTTTTAGCACTGAAAAATCTGTGTGTGTAGTCATCTCATTCTTATCTTATAGTTTGCTAGCTATTAGCAAACTCTTATTTTAGACAATATTCCATATTAGTGAGTCCAGAGCCATTATTCAAACAAAAATTATCTATTCACATGTCCAAAATATATATACTTCTCCCTAGTCAAACGAGAATTTTTTTTGCCTATGATGCTGAATTTGATTTTTAATTTTCTTTCACTCAAAGAAACTTAATTCAAGAAATTAATAATAATTTTATCTCAAGTTCAGCCAAGCACTGAAATACTTACTAGCTTTAAAAATCACATCTCTATTGTGTAAAGTATGAATTCTAATCCTTTATTTTTAAAAACCTTCTGAAAAAGTGTTTTTTTTTTTCTGTTATAGATGACAATTTGGTTATTTTCATAATAGAAGATGAGACTTCATTGGGGATCATGATAATTTCTTAGATCAGGATGCATAAATTATGTCTGGAGCTTTTTTTCTTCACCCAAGGAGTAAAACTGGCATCAAGTATGTTCCCATATGCATAAAGAATACCAAAAATTTCTTTATTATTTCTAATTCAGTTTTTTTTCTTTTTTCTTGGCAGAGAAATGTGCCACCATATCAAGAGACATCTACAGCCTTTTAAGAGTTTAAAAGGAACTAAAAAGTTAAAATGATTCTTTGATGTTGTCAGTATGCTCTCAGTGGAGGACAAGCAACTAGCTTCACTGAGAATTATCTAAACTTCCACCCAAATGTATGATGACTAGAAATGGCAGAGCTGTTAACTAATAATGCTCAAGAACCTGTTTCAATATATTAGTAGAACTATCACAGTTTCTAGTGTGGGATCCATCATCTGACAGTGGAAATTTTTTGCTTTGTTTTTTTTTTTCTATTATTTATGTCAAAAACACCAACACATATAATTTCACCACATTCCCTTAAATTATGGTTATTATTTTTTTCAATAATATTTGGTACCTGTTAGTCTGCTTTATGAAGAAGATTTTGGTTGGAATTGACACAAAATTGCTTTTCATAGTAAATCTATGTATTGCATAATATTAAGCATGAATAAAATATAAAAGCAAAGATACAAAAGAAACCATCAGACCAGAGGTACAAAACACTGAAAAGAACAGGACCAAGTACTGACTGACTCTCTATTAATAAGACCTTCATTAGTCTTATCTGCATGGTGGGTATTTGACATCTTTTAATAACCAACTTCTGTAACCTGGCCCGGGTAAAGTGAAGTGCTGTGCATTAAGGAGGACATGGGAGATAAAACAAGGCACTCGTGGAGTAAAGAAAATCTCCAAGGAAACTGATGAAAGACAAAAGGAGCTTTATTTGATGAGAGAAACGGCGATAGAAAGTTTAAACGTTTAAGTGCAGAGATAGTTGAGTATGTTTGTTACAGGGAGAAAGCCCATTAAGAGGGAGATGAGTGGAGACATGGATTGTTAGACATTTAAGATCCCTATGATGAGGTTAAAATTTGATGAGTGGAGATGATTTGAAACAGTAGAAAAAGTAAAAAAATAAATAAAAAAGAATGGCACAAATATACAAGGATTGACATAAACTGTTTAAAATATCCTGGCAGTAGATTGGATATCATATGTTTCCCTCTGGATTGTTCTTTGCTGACAACCAAGATTGTGAATGTTGGTAGAGGATATGTGTGTATATATATATATACCTAATATACATATTAAGTAACTGTTAGTCTGCTTTATGAAGAATATTTTGGTTGGAATTGAAACAAAACTTCTTTTCACAGTAAATTTATGTATTGAATAATATTAAGCATGAATACAATATAAAATCTACATATATATATATATATATATATAATATATATACCAACCAAGAGATACATTGGAATTCTGAGAATATAGAAGACACTGTATACAGTAGGAGGAGCAAAAAGGCCCCTTCCTTCAGTAAAAATGTAATCCACTTGGGAATAATCAGGGAAATTTACTTTAAAAACAAGTAGCTTAACAAAACAATGGATAATTGATTTCCATATTTCATGTATGAATAAAAATTTAGTATCTAGTTCGTGGATAACCTCCCCTTTTACCTATTTATTTAGACATATTTCAAAAGAAAAATGCATTCTCCATGTGTACGCAGCAGTATTAACTGGGAGGCCATTTTGCCAAGAGGCTTTGTCTACCCTACTTTAATTAATCATTGTGAATCCACTTCCTTTCTCTCTGAGAACTCTGTATAACTAGAAAAATCTTTATAACAAATGACTCTGAAGTGTGGTTCTAGGTTATTACTGTCAGGTGGCGATGTTTACAAGCACAGAACACTTAACCCACTGAACTAAATTCAAACTGATTTACCATATTTGCTGTGTATAATGCTGATGAATGTTTTGGCCCAAACTTTCAGGAAAAAAAAATCATTTTAATTTTGTAATTCAATTATTTTATTCAGTTATATTTAGAAACAAAACTGATTATCATATTCCAGGCATATTATTTTGTATATGGATATCATTATTGCTTTCTGGAATTATACTTTTAATGCATAAGCATAAATAAAATAATTAAAAACATGTATAGAAATGGAATTAATACTACCCGTGTATAATGTGCATTATTATTTTTCCTTTGCAAATTTGGGCAAAAAGTGCACATTATACATGGCAAATAACTCAAAATCATTAAGCTAGAGTCTACAGGAATTTTATAGTCTATAGAATTTTTAAGTTAGCTATCACCTCAAACTATTACAGGGGCAATTAAATTCCTCCGTGTGGAAAGCAGCACCAATAAAACGGTATCGGTCTGATCCAGATAGCATAAAGTATACAAAACAAAACTGAGTCACTCATGTTAATCAAGGTGGCTTCCAGTCAGCCATGACACTTCCGTTCAAGAGGAAAACCACCTAAGTCTCACTAGACACATCTGGCAAGGAGACACACTTAAGGTAGATGCACATGTGACCAGAACAGCTATGTCTGCAAAGCGGGACCACCCATAGAAAGGCTCCTGGGGAAATTCCCATTAAGCCATCAAGGGTGCCAAGGCACTTATCAAGAGACCCAGAAGGGTGGAGTACACCACTCTCAAGGTGTAACTAAGGCAGGGTCTGGGCCACTGCTGAGACAGCCGAGCTCCACACACCAGAGTGCTGCTCCATGCCACGCTGATCTCCCTTGGCATCAGCTGCCAGAGGCTCTGCCCTGCCCGACTGAGGACTTCTTCTGCGCTGCTGCCCACCTGGCTCCGAAGATCCTCCCTTCGTGTAAGGCACTGAGGGCTTTCTTCCCTACTGCATTATGTCCCTGACCCACAGACTGAGACTCTGGGGCTCGGGTTTGCTGTCCCCCAGTTCTTTCCAGTGATGGTATTACTGATGGTTTGATTGATTAGTGTGGTTATTATTAGATTAATATAGATTTATTTTATTTTATTTTTAAATACTTTTGATTTTTATTGTTCTTCAAGTATAGTTTTCTGCCTTTCCTCCCCACAGATTAGTATAGGTTTGGGTTAAATCTGCGTTAATAAAGGCTGAGTGAACCTGTATTAATAAAGCTGAATGAACCTGTATTAATAAAAGCTGAGTGAATAGCACAGTCACCTGTGTTGGCTTCCTGTTATTTCTTGGTGCCGGTGTCACCTGTAGGACTGGTGGTACAGGAGGCTCTGCCCTATCGGTTCTTAAGGCCTGAATAAGACGATCTGAGTGGGGACTGAAGTTTGGCTTGTAGGAAAGACTATACTGTGAACATATGCTCGCAACACTGAGATTGTTTCTTGCTGCTGCTTTTGGTTGCAATCAGGGGCTGATATAATCTGGCATTGCAATCCTGGCCTCACTCATCTCCAGTAGCTCTCACAGCGCTCATCTACTATTTCAGCTGTTCTTGCCAATTTGAGACTTGACTACAGCCGGTAAAGTATCAATATCTTTCTGCTAAGCCAATGCTCTAGTTGAACTTCTTTTTCTAAATAGTGATCAATCTCTCGATCTAGGTGATAGGAAGAACCTGTTTTTTTCTAGAGGCTCAGTCAGATAGTAGACAATAGAACTGGTTTAACACTGTTTGGTTTTGTAAAAGCCGTTAGGTCATATCTTTCATAAGTGAACTAATTTACACCCACACAAAAAACCCACAAAACTTTTTTTTAAGGCATGAGCTTTTTCAAGCCTTATACAAATCTATGTAATGTTATTGTAATGATTGAATCAGGTAATATTAACGTACTATATTTATTTCATTTTTTATTTTAAAAATAATATATATTTAATGTTAAAATTTGATAATGGTATTCTTATGTATAAATTGTGCATTTCTATAAGGTAAGTGAATAAGATATATTTTGAAAGTTACCATCTTATTATGTAAAAATAGTAATAGTGAGCATTGGTTATATGTTTCACAATATGAGCGGTTTAATTAGATGTATTTTATCATTTAATTCTCACAATACATAGATGGGGTTGGTTACAGAGATGCAATTTTACAGATGATAAAATGGATGTTGAGCATATTTTGAACTTCATGCAGCCAATAAAGGCCTGTGCTGTTTCACAAACACAGGTTAGTCTATCACTACACCTATCCTTCTACTCATTGTGCCACACTAAGAAAATATAGGTTCATCCATGCCTATTTTTCTCAGTGAAGATGGCAAAGCTAATAATCATTTCCTGTTTTAAAATTTATTTTTTATTTTATATTTTTCCATTACCCTTTCCATGTTGTTGTCACACAACCGAGGATCATCATATTGTAATCTCTCACTCAGCACATACTTTGTTTTCAATGTGAAAGCAATTACTCATTGGACCACAAACACCAAAATCTTCACACTTGCAAAACTAATTTTAAATATAGCTCATTTCCATATTTTAATAGGGTAATGTAGCTCGGGAGTGCACCTTGATATGTTTAAAAGCCATTTGGTTTGGTTTGGGTTTGATTTTAAGTTTCAATTCTCAAATACAGAGATGGTAATGTCTACATGTATTATTTCTTATCTTGAAAAGTACAAAAATATTGGTATAATAATCCCTATAAATTGTTGTAGATTAATGATTCTCAAGGAGAAATAGTTTTATTAGAATGTTTTGATTTTCACTGTAAATAATACTTTTTTATTAGCCAAGAAAGTATTTCACAAAATGTGCTAAACAAAAAATCCTAATACGTTGACTTCAACAGTGTTTTGTCATTGCCATTTATAAATATGAAGTTGGCCAAATTAGTTTATATGCCTATTCAGCTTTAATTTTTGTATTCAAAGCATATCTTAATTGCATATTTGGAATAATATCTAAGGTTAATATGTTGATAATAAATAGAGTATATTTATACGATTCTTGAGAAAAAATGTCCTTAAAAGTCTAATTAGGAAAGGATTCACTGTTAGGCTTTATAAAAATGTGAAAATTAAGAAATACACATTGTATCTAAGGATGAGGGTCTAGGGACTTAGATTTTCAGACACTTTAGTACATCCAAAAAAATTAAGAAAGTGCATATAGCTAAATTTAGCACATTATACAGATTACTACAATGTTATATGAAGCTTAGTTTAACAGGATCCATGCTAGACATCTAGATAACCTCTTGATAAGCTATTCACTTTTGATTCTAAGGACACAATGGTGTTCAATTGGGGCATTTTACATACAAATGTACTTCTAAGTTAGGCATACATTTTAAAATGATGCCTCACAAATAAACATTATGGTTTCATTTTAGGAATAAGGTTATGCAGAGAAAATGTATTAGTAATCATGAAGATTTTCTTTCTTGGAAATAGCACATGTTCTACTATCTAGCCAACTCATCAACAGATGGAAAGATGGATAGAAAATAAGATGATAAGTGATAGATGAGACTGATGCAGATAGAGATACTGATCATTTGGGTATAGATATCCATCTCCATCTCCAGGCCTACTTATAATCAGATAACCAGATGGCCTGGTTCTCCTGCTTCTTTTCTCTTTTCTGTAAAGAAGCTCTACTTTTGAGACCTCTGTTATTACTTCCATGTTAATAGTCAGAAGACCTATAGCTGGATTTCATTTCTATCACCTACATCTGAGTTTATTGCCCATTTGAATTTATTCCTACTGGAAGTTTATTTTTTTTTTCTTTTTTATATCTCAAACTCAAAGTGCTAAAAGACATTGCATGTTTAAGACACTAACCCATGTTTTTTGTCTCTCTTTTTTTCTCCATTTTTTGAGAATCACTTTAGATAAAAAGCTGTTAGCTATTTCTAATTCAACCTTCTTTTTTGGTGGTGTAATATTAAATTAAAGCAAACTTGATGCTGAAACACAGCATAACTTTCTTATTTTACAGCTTGAGGGTCCAAAGTCCAAAATGGGCCTCACTGGCCAAAGTCAAGGTGTTGGCATGGCTGAGTGGCTTTCCAGAGGCTCTACAGAAGAATCTGTCTACTTGACTTTCCCATCTTCTACAGACCACTCACCTCCCTTGACTTGTGAACTCTTTCTCTATCTTAACAGTTAACAAGGGACGGCTGGGTTCTTCTGACACTGGCATCTCTGCTTCTCATTCTTCTGCCTTCCTCCACCACTTTCAAGGACACTTGTCTTTGCATTGTGCCCGCCCAGGTAATCAAACATAATCACCTTATTTTAAGGCAAGATGGTTTTCAAAGTTAATGCTTCATTGGAATGTGGATATCTTTTTCTTTCATTCTTTCTTTTCTTTGTTCTTTCAGGGAATAACTTTAGCTTATCTAGCACAATCCCCAATTGTAACAAAAGTGTTAGAGACTTCTGTTTCAATCTTTCCTCATGTCTTCTACCTATTATGTTTTATTTTATGTTCAGTATCTGAATCACCTAATTAATTTCCTCAATTAGAAATTAAAAGGCATGTTTCCAGTAGTCTTGTATACTAAGTAACTCTGTGTCTTAAAAAAGTGACTTAAGTTCATTGGCTTTTTATAGGTAAATCAATATTATTGGACTAAGTGACTTACAAGACCCTTTTCACTTTAAAAATAATAATATATAATGTAATACAAAATATATAACATAATTATAATTGATTTTGGTGATCAATTTTTAAATAATGACAAGTTAGCAGTCAAGTTTATAAGCATTATGCATATAATTTAAACTTGATTTAAATAAAATCCTTCTCATCAGTTATAGAAGAAATTGAAGTCTATTTCACAAAAGTTTCTCTGCAGCCAAAGGGACGAGGTAATATAATACTATCTTTACTGTGTTAAAACCAGTCATTAAATCTTTTGTGACAGGGGAGGAGAGATTGTGAATATACATTTTCCAAACTTTTTCTATGACACTCTTTATTAAACTACCACTATTATATTTGGTGATAATAACTAATACAAGAGACTAGAATGCTACATATAACATATCTCTGTATGTTATATTTAAAATGATAATTTGGCTACTACAATGAAAACACTCAATTATGTAGAAATGTTGTGACAGCCTTCGAGGTGGTAATATGAGAGAAATTTAAAACTTCATTTAGTAAATTTCTGACATGCTCCATTTTTTTTTTTTTTTTTTATACTCACAAGAATTCCCTCTGGAACAATTTCTCAACTAGATTCAGCATTAACACTCTTATGGGTTTTATGAATATAAGATAATTTGCATCTTCATTAAATACCATGTGTCACTTAAATGTCTTTGTTATTGAGTAATTTTGATTCAAATAAGATAATAATAGTAATTTTTTAAAAAACAAAAATGACTCCTAAATTATAAACCCTAATTGCTTCTGTTGTTTAAATGTATATTGCTTCCTCAAGGTAGTAAAGTTTATGATTATTTGAGTTTTCATGGTATCTAATCAAAACACTTATACTTACGGAAAATTGTCATTGTCTTATCATCACATGTGAGAGGCAAATTGTGCTGGGGAGCTGGCTCCCCAAACTAAAGACTATGTTTTATATTCTTTGAACTTGTAGGTGATGCATGATAATTGGATGAACTTTAGTGAAGAGGACACAAGCTTTTTTTTTTTTTTTTTTTTTTTTTTGCTTTTGCTTTTAGAATTATGCCACAGGAAAAATTCTGCATACAAAGAATGAAAACAAAATAGTTGTTCAAGGTAGATTAAATATTTCCCTTGGTTGTCATTATTTTTTTGTTGTTGTTCCTACTAACAAAAGAGCTGATTTATCTTTTCCTTTTAAATGTTTTCTAATGTCATCAGTATTTCACAGATCTTTGTTAAATGCTTTCAGGATGTAAACAGTACTATTGCACCATAAATTCTGAGTCAGCTTGACTAAATGGATTTTTTTTAATGGAAAGTATAAAATATAAATGTATGTCCTTGGTATAAGTAGAGCTTGAGATAATTAGTTCTAATTACTCTGTAATATTTAGTGAATCAGAGAGTGAAACAAACCTACCAAAGCAAACACGTAACTTCCTGGAGGCACAGTGGTGTCCCCTACTTCTCTCTCCTTATCACAGGGGAGTCACGCTCATTGTTCATAATGGTTCACAGGAATTTTTTTAAAAATGCACTTTCTGTTCTCTATCTTTAGATTATACTTTGTGGAACACTGTACATTATTTATTGTTCTGTGTTGAGCAATGTTTTCACCTTAATCACTTGCTGCTATTCTCATGTAACAACATGGAGAATATCAAATGACATCCCACCGATCTTTTAAGATGATACTTAGATCACATACTAACTTTTTAAATTGTTTTTTAACTTCTAGTTTCATTTGTAAGATGTAAATATTGGAACTTGTGTCTAGAAACATAACAAACAATCGTATATACATATTTAAACAGTCACAATTGTGGTACTTTCTACCTCTAATTAGCATGCACATGTAAATCATGTTGCTGTGTTTAATCTGAATTTATTCATTTCTAAATATTTACAATGCACTTTTGTCATGTGTAAATATTTTTTAATGAAAAATATCCAATGTTACAAGGTGTCTAAATATTTCAAAAAAGAAAGAGTCATGGAACATGTGACTGGAATAAACATAGTAATAATCCAGCATCTGTCATTGCTAGACATTTGTATGACCCCCTACATATTGTCATTTATGGATTAACAGAAAGGAAACTGCAATTTAAAAAATAAAGAACAAGTGTCTTAGAATACAGACCTAAAGAATGGTGCATTTTAACAATGTCCTAGAAAATATTCATCACTCTGTAGTAAAATTGTACAAAAAATCTGCAAAGACCTGAACACTAAGTGGATGACATCTTTTCTCAGCAAGTCAGTAAAATGAGAGAACTGACATGAAGAGGAAATCAAGCTGTAGGAGTATACACTTGACCCTTGAACAACGCAGGGGTTCATGGCACCAACCCTTACTCACCCTCACCCCTAGTCGAAATTTTGCATTCAACTTTTCACTTCACAATAATTTAAGTATGCCCATGGTGCCCAGGGAGATTGGTTCCAGGACCCATATAAATGCCAAAATACACAGATGCTCAAGTCCCCTATGTAAAATGGCTTAGAACAATGCACATAGTTGCCCTTCCACATCCCAGATGCCCATCAGCTGAGTAAAACTTATACAAGTATATATTGATACAAATCCACACACAAGAGGGTCTACGTAATTCAAACTCATGTTGTTCAAGGGTCACCTGTATAACACAGTATGGGCAACACACAAACAATCAAAAAAGAAACCTGGTGAAAAGTGAACAGCCAAATTACACTTGTTATTAAATACGTATGCTATATTAAATGCCTATAATTACCATCTTACCAAAATAGAAAAATTCCCAAATAATATAAATGAGATATAGGTCATAGCTTGTCATATGAAATCAGCATTTCTAAAACAAAAAGCAAAAGGATATATTAAAACCTTTTTTCAATCTCTTGTCTGTTAGGCTACCAAAGGACTTACACACAGGAAAAATGAGCCATATTAAAAATGATTTGTAATGGAACAATACCACACCCATTGTGAAAGAAACGCATTACTATTTTAGAAGCCTCAGGCAGTGGCATTGCTATTTTAGACTCCCCAAGAGGCAAAAGCAAGGTCACAGCACAGAAAAAATGAAAAGGCAAACTGTATGATACTTGCATTTTCACCTCTATGTGATGGCAAGGTAGATGGCCTGCAGTTACGGCAGTAGAACTAATCAAACATGTACACCTGATTAATTTTGATGTGTTAGCTGGCATGTGACCTCCTGAAGAGAGAAGTCATGAATTTCATAATGAGGACCAAAATGGAACAAATACAGCCACAGCCCTGAGAATATTTGCTGTGAAATGATTTTCTTGTAGAAAGGTATCATTTCTATTACCTTTTGGCATTTGTTTAGAATCACAGATTTGATACATGCCAGTCAATAAAGGATTTTTCAAGTAAGCTAAAGAAATAGGTAGAAATTCTATCATCAAAAATGGGACACCAATCGAAAGACTACTTGATTACTTGCTCACTTTAATGTATAGAAACAATATTTTTAACATATTATCACCCTTCCAGGACACTGAAAGCTCTTAGTAAATTGTCTCTTTAAGAATCTCTGATCAAATAGCCATATTCTCTATTTTTTTTAGTCATTGAGACAGAAAACATTCAAATTGGTTATTATAAGAACTGTTATTATTTATATAAAAAGCATGTATATAATTAATAAAATATTAACATACTCTTCAGACATTATCAAGCAACCCAGGATGTTTTAAATTAGAATTGTATTTATTACTAAATATATTTTCTATACATTCCGAAATAACAATAATCTCAAATGAAGATAGTTGATTTTCTACTTGCCCAACAGAATATATTTTAAAAGTTTTGAGGCACATTGATTATTTAAACTTGTAGGAAAATAGATTAATAGAACAAATGTCTATGATATTGCTTTTTAAAAATAGCTTTATCTATATACATATGGTATATAAAACTACATATATAAGTTTAGCAATGCAATTTTTATCTTTTCCATATTTCATATAAAAATTCAACACAAAAATCTCACTGACTCTTTGATACTGACTTCTATTTCTAGAGCTCACATTTACATCATAAAATATTATCCCAAAGCTTCTAATCTTACTTTCATCTAAGTTTCTTACCAGATGCAGAAAAGCACTTGATAATATCTAGCACCCATTTATGATAGAAACTCTCAGCAAAGTGGGAATAGAGGGATTATATCTCAACATAATGAATGCCATATAAAAGAGACCCACAGCCAACATCATATTCAATGAGCAAAACCTAAAACTGCTCCCTTTAAAATCAGAAATAAGACAGGGATGTCTGTTTTCACCACCCTTATTCAGCATAGTACTGGAGGTCCTAGCCACAGCAATCAGAAAAGAAGAAGAAATAAAAGGCATTCAGATTCTTCTAAAGGAAAAATTAATATTGCATTTATTTGAGATGACATGATGCTGGGTATAGAAACCCTAAAGATTCAACCAAAAAAACTACTGGAACTGATATATGAATTTAGTAAAGTAACAGGACACAAAATAATTATCCAGAAATCAGTTGCATTTTAACACTCCAATAATAAACTATCAGAAAGGGAAACTAAGAAAACAGTCTCATTTAAAATTGCTTAAAAAATATAATGACTAGGAATAAGTTCAACCAAGCATGTACAATACCTGTATAAGCTATTGAATGTTATACAATACTGAAGAATGTTATAAGCTACTGAGAAAGTTATAAGATACTGAAGAATGAAAATAAAGAAGATACAAATAAGGGGAAGCATATACTGTATTCATGAATAGGAAAAATTAACATAATTAAAATGTCCATACTACCCAAAGCAATTTATAGATTCAATGCATTTCCTATCAAGTTATCAATGACATATTACACAGAACTAGAACAAATAAGCAAAAAATTATATGGAACTTCAAAACACCAGGAAGAGCCACAACAATCTTGAGAAAGAAGAACAACATTGGAGGAATCACACTACCTCAAACTATATCAAACTATACTACAAGGCAATAGTAATTAAAACAGTATGGTACTGGCATAAAAGCAGAATAATAGCTCAATGAAACAGCATAGAGAGCCCAGAAATAAACCTAGACCTTATAGTAAATTAATATTTGACAAATGAGGCAAAAACATACAACAGGTAAAGATAGTCTATTCAATAAATAGTGTTTGGGAAATTGAATAGATACATGCAAAAAATGAATCTAGGCTACCTTTACCATATACAAGAACAAACTCAAATGAACTAAAAGTTTAAATGTTAAACTTGAAACTATAAAAATCCTAGAGGAAAACTTAGGCAATAAAATCTTAGCCATTTCTTGCAGCAGCATTCTTTTTCTATCTCCCCAGGCAAGGGAAACAAAAGAAAAAATAAACAAATGGGACTACATCAAACTAAAAAGTTTTGAACAGCAAAGGAAACCATCAAAAACATGAAAAAGTCAACACACTGAATAAGAGAATATATTTGTCAACATATCTGATAAGGGCTTACTATTCAAAATATATAAGGACCATATACAATTCAACACCAGGAAAACAAATAATACAATTAAGAAATGGGCAGAGAACCTGAGTAGACAATTCTCCAAAGAGGTCATACAAATGGCTCATAGAAATATGAAAAGATGCCCAGTGTCACTAATTACCAGAGAAATGAAAATTAAAAACCACAATGAGGTGTCACCTCACACCTGTCAGAATGGCTATCATCAATAAATCAATAAAAAAACAAATGTTACTGAGATTGTGGAGAAAAAAGAACCCTCATGCAGATTGGCTCAGCTATTATAGAAAACAGTATGGAGTTTCCTCAAAAAAGTAAATCAAAATATTTTATGACCCAGCAGTTCCACTTCTATGTGTATATCTGAGGAAACCCAAAACACTAATTAGAAATAATATATCTCTGTCTGAAATGTTGTTCACAATAGCCAAGAAATGGAAGCAATCCAAGTGTCCATTAGTAGATGAGTAGTTAAAAAATCGTTGCAACATTTACACAATGGAATATTACTTGGCCAAAAAACAAATGGAATCTTACCATTTGAGACAGCATGCACAGACATAGAGGGTATTATGCTAAGTGAAGTAAGTCAGTCAGAGAACCACAAATACTACATGATTTCACTTATATGTGGAATCTAAAGTACAATATAAATGAACAGAGCAGAAACAGACTCGTAGATACAGAGAACACACAGATGGTTTCCAGAGAAGTGGTGGGAGACTGGGTGAAAATGGTGAAGAGGTTGAGAAGTGCAGATTGATAGTTACAAAATAATCATGGGGGTGTAAAGTACACAATAGAAAATGTAGTTAGTAATATTGTAATAAATATGTATGGTGCCAGGTGGGGCAATATTGAAAGGAACACTTTGTAAAGTATATGATTGTCTAACCACTAAACTAATCCAAAATAATAATAAACATTAACTGTAATTGAATCCTGATACCTCTTGCCATTCACAAAAGAATAGGATAACAGTAAATAGCACAGACTATGATGTCTCCAAATTTTGGTTCAAATACAGGTCAGTCATTGTCTCTCATTGTGACTTCAGCACTTGGTAAACCACATAGTACGAACTCAAATGCCTGAAGGGAGCAGAAAGGTTACGAGTGAGCACATGCAATATCAGACAGCAGAGAATGGGAGAAAATAACAAACTCAGTCATGTGACCACACTGAGTGCAATTTTTAAATCCGCGCAGCAAAACAGCACTTAGAATAAAATTCATCCCAAAGGCCAATTTGCAATTTCTGAGTCTCAACTCTCTGTGCTTCATTATCCTCATCTGTAACATTTTAATCACATTTCGTAGAAAGGTTGTCAAGCTTAAATGATATGATGTGCATAGAGTATAGCTCATAGTAAATGATACTTCTAAGCATTTCATTCTCTTGTTATCACACTCTCCCTCCATACTCTGAGAGCTCTAGCCTAGGCCTCTGTCCGAGCTCATGATTATAGGATATCCACTAGGCTCTCAGGTTGGGCAGGGTGAGAACCATGCCTGTCATACAACTCAGCTCTACCCACCACAGGTCATGACATGACATTAAGTTTCACAGAATGTCTTAGTCTTAACATATCCAACTGCCTCCTTGATGTCCTCTCTTAACGGCCCACCCACAGGCATCTGTAGGGAAAATGGAGTCCGTCAGGCTCCCTCACTCAGATACCCAGGGAATTTGGACTTAGCAGTGTTTCTGAAACTGTGCCTAAGGGGCGCATGCACAGAATCAAGGTCTGTTATATAACCAGTGATAGTCTATGTCAGCACCCAGCAGGCTTGGTGTGCATTTAGTATATAAGGGACTTGGGACTTTCCAAGGTGCAACTTGAAGCTTGGGGCGCATGGATCGCCCTACCTCAGAATAAAGGCATGCCAGACATTGAAACCGCTCCGCGTATTTCTTTCTGGCTGCCAGAAACCCATGTGAACCTGCCCAGCCTTGAATGGCTGCAGGACGGCATCTCAAATACATGTTCAGAACCGAAATCATTCGCTACTAAACCCACCACTGTCACCACCAGATTTGCCCTTTCTTTCTGCATGCCCTCTCACCCTCTTGCATGTTCTCTTCGCAAGCGTGTTTAACACCTGTAAACCATCTTCATGTATCCAGTTGCCCAACTTAAACGTTTGGAAGTCAAAACATTCCTCTCTCATTCTTCACCCATATCCAGACCGTCACCAAGTCCTGTGTCTTTTACTCTGAAATTCACCCTGCCACTAGTTTATCTTCATTATGTCTCACCATTTAACTGATCTCTCGGCTTCCAGATTTGCTTCACTCCAAATCATCTCCATAGGGGATGATCCTATCTTGCTGAAACCACATCAGTGGGCCTCCTGTCCTGCAGGACACTGTTCAAATGCCCAGGCAGTACGAGAGGGCTTCAGCAGCCTGCGTCCTGATTTCCCACTCAGTGCACCCTCTCCAGCCTTCATACTTCAAAGCTGTGGAAATGCCAAATTAACTGTGGCTTCCTTGCACCTCAGTTTTTGTGTACCTACTCACCAATTCTTTTACTTTACAAGATATACACAGTAGTTGTGAAAATCATGAGTGCAGTATACTCATTGTTCTCCACGACTTTGTACCTTTCTTCCTTTCACTACTTGTCTCCTGTGATAAACTTGCATAGTGTCATCATCCCTTTGAAGCATTCTCTACCACCACCCCCAACTCTCCCCTTCCAGCACAGGCATCAAGCAGTTAATCGCACTCTCATCTTTACACCCTCATCCCTACATGTTGCACGTATTCACACTGCATTTTTATCTGTTGTCGTATACACACTGTAATAAAAAGAAGAATATTATCTTATACCTGAAAGGGTCAGGCCAGGTTCTCTGCCCACCAGATTGCTCATGACCGAGTCAGGCCAGTTTTCTGACCCACTGGACTGCCCACGACTCAGTTATCCCCACTTACTTTGTAGCCCACGGCTCCATCGGAACTCTCCCCCACCTCACTCAATAGACATCTGGTGCTGGACATAATGGCTGGCGGTCAAACTGACCCTCCTGCACCTGGGAACAGCCTGGCCTTTACCTAATCCATTGTCCCCACTCACATCCTGAAACCCTGAGGCACCTGCTCAGATGAACAAGAGACTAACCCCTCCCCTATCCCCCCAAAAGCCAGCACTTAAAAAAAAAAAAAAAAAAAAAAACACTCCTGCCTCCCTTGGGGCTGCAGTCCGTCCAGACTCAGCCCAACTGTAAACTCAGCATCAGATAAAGGCACTTGGATCAGATCATCTGGCTCCTCCCACCTCTATCTCTCTTGCATTTCTAACAATACCCTCAAATAACCCTTGTTTATAATTTAGTTTGTATTCTTGCCCTTTTGTCTTTCTATTTTATTAAAATATGAATATCTAAATTTAATTAGCTATATATAAATATATTTGTCATTTTAGTTTATTAAAACTGGATCATACATGTTTTTCATCTTCCTTTTTTCAGTTAATATGATATAAATATCTTTTCTAAGCAGTACCTATATTTCAATATATTTAATGACCATCTAGTATTTTATACTATGGATGAAGTGTAATTTAATACAGATATATTGATGTCCATGTATTAACTCGAATCTCACTTCTCTCCAACTTTTGGTATGAAACCGCAATTTTAAAGTAAACAATTTTAAAAAAGTAAAAGATACTGATGTTTTTCTTAGAAAACATATTATGTTGCAATAACAAATCAACTCTAAACCTTCATGGTAGGTCAAACATTTATTTCTTGTGCCTGCTGTGTGAGACGCCCAGGTCTGTGGAAAAGTGAGCCCTGGCACGTCGTAATGTATTGTCAATTTAAAGGCAGAGGTCAGAAGTGATATTCTGATTACAACGCACGGCCAGAATTGTCCCACCTACACAGAAACTGGGAAGTGAGGTATTCCAAATAGGTGGGTCACTAAAAACAAATATATAGACACAAAGAATGCATATTGTGTATTTTCCTTTGTAGTTAGGAAATCAGTACTGTGAGTAGTTTTGTATAAAAGAAAGAATTGCATGGGTGTTCATATTGTGGTGAGTTATTGAGGTTTTTTTTTATCTTTTGTTCCTTATGTGTGTTGTATTTCAATAGAACCATTACAAAAGAAAATAAAAGGAAACACACACACACAAAAATAACACTGGTGGGTCAGATTCACCGAGAAGGTAGAAAGAAAAAGGAGTTTTAGCATAAGAAAAACTGTTGGTTTTGAAGAGGAGAGCTTCTTAACCATTCAGTAAAATTTTCTTTGGAATGTAAATATGTATTTTCAGCAAGAATCTCTTTAGTGCCATTTAACACAAATGCAGCTCCAGCTACTGAATCATTAAAATTTAGACATCATTTCACATTCTAGCTCTGCTGGAAGTCAGGTGCTCCAACTCTGCTGTTAGCGATTTGTTGTTCACTTCTCTCTCTCAGCTCTCATTGTGTATGTGTTTCCTTTATAGCTACAGTGTCTCTCAAGATGGCAGGAAAAATGAATTGTGGAAGATTTAGAGAAAATGGTTCTTATAGTACCTAAATTCATAGGAGACAATTTGATCTATCCATACTTAGAGAATATGGATTCTCTAAAAAAAGATGACCTAAACTGATTTACTTGGGCTACACGGGGACCCATGTGACAAACTCACCTGAATGGCATGGCTTAGAGACAAATTCACTTCCTGATTGAGTGGAGAAAGGCAGACAGCTATATCTTATTGTAATTCCCAAAGAGCTGCCACTTTAAACAGTTCTTATTTGACCAACCAAGCTCCTTGAAATGTTTTATGATTCCTGCTGTAAGTGTATCCTTATCTCCCATTCTCTCGTTGCTTCATGTAATATGGTTTCTGCCTTCATCACATCTGCATATTGCCACAACAATCACTGCCTCCTGGTAGACAGATTCAGAAATGGTTTATTGATTATTTTATCATTAGACGCTTCCACCTTTCCTTAGTTTTCTTAAGAAAAGAAACTTTCTTTTGAGTTGTCCCTCTTTATCCTCGTGCTTGTGCAGCCACCTCTCACTTCTACTGCTCCTGCTTTTGCGTGAACGTGCATGCTCACAGTTCCCAGGCTTTGGTTGAACTTTTTTTCTGAAACCTAAGCAGGCGGACCCTACTGTCTGCAATTATTTATTGCTTGCTATCAGTCAGTATAAATCCAATTTGTCCTTGCAGTCTAGGTCACCTGTGTTCCTCTGAATCAATGTTAGCAAAGACCCTCTAGCATTTTGGCATACCCCTGACATAACATACACATCACTTTACTGTCGTTACATTTTGTCTCTCTCTTTGTTTCGCATACATTACTTTAGTCGAGGCTCTTTAAATTTCTATGCCAAGATTACAGGAAAGAGACATGCAATAGCTAAAGCAAAATGGAAAGGTGGGACATTAGGAGTATTTAATTGGGTCTGCTTGACAGACCCAATTTCAGCTGTGAACAAAGAAGCTCAGGAATCCATTGATAGAAAAGTTACAGAGCTGGAGTACTTGACAAGAATGAAGACTCTTCAAGAGCTGATATGAAACAAAAGCTATTCCTAAGAGGTGAAGTTGGCTTTTCTGGAGTTTCTAAATCTCAATATTGTAGCCTCTTTCACTTATGCTTGCTACTCCAAATTTAGAGGACAAGACAGATAGCTGGACTGACCAGAGAGATATATATATATATATTTTTTTTTTTTTTTTTTTTTTTTTTTACAGTTTGATGCAAACAAACTATGGTAAACTATAGGCAAGCTTAGAGAACAAAGGAGAGGTACATTCTTTTATAAGGCAAAGGAGGAAGCTGAGAAGGGTTGTTTTGAACAAAAATTCATGGGAGGAAAATGACAGTTTGAAGTGGTGGCAGCTTTTCAGTGGTTGCAGGCCCAGGCAGCTTCCTGTAGCTGGGGTAAGAGCAAACTCTTCTTCCTTCTGCTCATGGAGTAAGCTGCAGTGAGTGGTAGTGTCCAAGAGCTTTCTCTTTCTGGCTTCCCATATCCATTTCGAATGAGGCATCCCTAACACAATTTCACAATGGTTATATATATATTTTTATCTTCACCCTAATATAGGTATTGATTTTAGAGAGAGGGAAAGGGCGGGAGAGAGTGGGAAAGAAACATCGATGTGAGGGAAATGTGTCAATCAGTTGTCTCTACTATATACCCCAATCTAGGACTCGGCCTACAGCCTAGGCATGTGCCCTGACAAGGAATCAAACTGTGACCTTTTAGTTTATGGGACAACACCCCAACCAACTGGGCCACACTGACGAAGGCAAAGGATATTTCATTTTTAAAGTTTTTGAAATGTTATTTAAATTATCAACTGTATATGTAAAATAAACATTCCTGTGTGAAATGAAGAACAAATTATTTTATTGGTGTATTTATAAAATTACGTATATTTTCATAGACTTAGAGGGTATTCATAAATGCATTATCCAATTAAATAATTGATGACTCTATATAAGCTCTATATTAGGGTTTTTAACATTCTAACTTTATATTTTATTATGAGATTTTAACAATTATGATCTGATAAAAATTTATGTGAATTACAAAACATAAATTCATTTGTTCCCAGTGAGGATAATTATACTTTATGAGAAGTAGGAAAACAATGTTTTACTACTGCTCAAGCCTTTAAAACAGCTAATAAAATTAAAATTTCATTTAAACCATGTTAGAACATATTAATTTTATTTCAAAATACCCTCTGTATTATGTCTTACTTCAGTTATCTATTAATTGTTTTAAGATGAAAAAGGAAAAAGCATCACTGAAAGAAATCAATGTAGCCCTGGTTAGTATAGCTCAGTGGATTGAGTGTGGGCCTGCTAACCAAAGGGTCACCAGTTCAATTCCCAGTCCAGGCACACTCCTGGATTGTGGGCTAAGTCCCCAGTGGGGGGTACGTGAGAAGCAACCACACATTGATGTTTCTCTCCCTCTCTTTCTCCTACTCTTCCTCTCTCTCTAAAAATAAAGAAATAAAATCTTTAAAGAAATAATTTTCTTTTTTTTTTTTTTTTTTTTTTTTTTTTTTTTTTAATATTTTATTTATTTATTTTTATTATTTCTTTATCTTTAGAGGGGAAGGGAAGGAGAGAGGGAGAGAAACATCAATGCGCGGTTGCCTCTCGTATGTCCCCCGCCGGGAACTGGCCCGACAACCCAGGCATGTGCCCCGACTGGGAATCGAACCGAGATCCTTTGGTTCGCAGGCCCGCGCTCAATCCACTGAGCTACACCAGCCAGGGCTAAAGAAATAATTTTCTTTACAAAAAGAAATCAATCTAATGGTCTGAGAAAGCCTAGCACTTCATTGTATATTATGTTCCCTTTTGCTGGCTCCCGCTCCTGACCGTATATGAATGAGACCATATGAATGAGTGGTGTCTGCAATGCCTTGTCCTCAGCAGCCCTGCTCTGCTTCTATAGACTCACGCCTATTACATCTGGGATAGTCAATCCATCCCATACACAGTTTTCCTCTTTTCCCTGCTGCCTTCTGTTTTTTGTTTGTTTGTTTGTTTGTTTGCCAGCATTACTGTCTGTTCCAAGGAACCCTGCCTTTTCAAGATGTGTCCAAAACAGTACAGCTTCAGTTTTGGCATTTTTGCCTCCAGCAATGATTCAGGTTTTACTTGCTCTTAAGTCCCACTTGTTTGTTTTCCTGGTGATCCAGGGTATCTATGGACTCTCCTCCAACACTGTTTTTCAAGTGAATCATTTTTTAAAAAAGATTTTACTTATCTATTTTTAGAGAGACGAGAAGGCAAAGAAAAAGACGGGGAAAGATGTGAGAGAGAAACACCTTACGTGGTTGCCTCTCGTATCCGTGCCAACTGGGATCGAACCTGCAACAGGGGCCTGAGGCCTGGCCAGGAAACAGACTAGCAACCTTTGGCTTTGCAGAATAATGTACGACCAACTGAGCCACACCAGTCAAGGCACAAAATATTTTTTTTTACAGCCTTCTTCACTTTTCAGCTTTTGCATCTACATAGTAATTAGGTTCCTCACAACACATCTTTCTTCTTACTATCTTTCCTGGACTGAGTCTCAGCCTTGTCTTGATTTCCTCATTACAGTCTCCCTCTGAATTGCTGACAGAACCAAAGTAAGCAAAATCTTTAACACTTGCATTGTCTTTATTGTCTATGTTAAAGTTTTGCATTTTTCCTAGTTACAATTTTTGTAGCTTTTCAATGTATTTTTTTGTCCTTTGGAATTCTGAAAATTTTGTTTGAATCCTCAGTTATACAATTATCTCAGGGCCTGTCTGATAAAGTATATCATAATTTAAGAATTATTATATAATAATTATCTAGAGGATTCAAAAGTTACAGTGAACTGTTACTTGTTTTATTTTTTCTGAACAAAATTAAATCATTACAGCTGGGCCATCATTCCCAAAGCCAATGATCACGAGGCTCAGTTGCAGCTTTTAGGAAGTTTGCAATTCCTGCTAAAGGATAATTTAAGCCTACAGTTTTAAATCTGCTTTCTTTTCAATCTGTCGATCTTAATTATCTTGAGACAACTGAAGTAAAATTAAATGTCCTCAATCTTATCTTCACTGAAAACCAAAATCAAGCAAACAAAAAAAAAATCACTGAAATTGCATGTCAATAACATCTTAGGGCATTTAGTCAGAGATACAAGGAGAGACTATTACTTTTAAGTTATCAAACATGAATGCCAAGTTGTATATAAAATTCTTATGGAGAACTTTCATAACTTTAAAACAAACACTTTTCTATGGAGTTAGGAACTTTGGTTCAAAAAATGTGTATCACATTATCTCACCTTTAAGTGAAACTTAATCAACAACAACAACAACAACAACAACAACAAAAACAAGCAAGCAAAATATAACCAGATACATTGAAATTAAGAACAAACAGACAGTAACCAGAAGGTAGGAGGGGATAATGGGAGGAAAAGGGGGAAGGGTTTTTAGGAACAACTATAAAGGACACATGGACAAAACCAAGAGGGGTGGAAGCAGGGGAGGGAGGTGGGAATGGCTGGGGGTGGTGGGGATGGCTGGGGGTAGTGGGGAGTGGTGGGAAGTAGATGCAGACAACTGTACTTGAACAACAATAAAATAATTTAAAAAAAAAGGAAATTCACGCTACCAAAAAGTGTATCTGAGTAATATTATCCCACAGTCATTTATCAAATTCTTATAATTACGATTCTAAGATGTCATATATCAATTTAATGAGATGGATTTCATCTTTATTTAATGAGCCTGCTGTGTTATTTTTAAATTTTGAAGTAAATTTTTTAAAAGTTTGTTATTTAAAACTCTTAATAGCAAGCTTGTGTTTTCTACATTTACGTAGTCGTTGCTTAGAACAGTAAAGCAATGTATCAGTTACCTTGTTTCAGCGTTCAACTAACAGAAAGCTATCAAACAGATGATATAGTAAGAAAAAAAAACACTGTCTAACTTAAGAAGAAATTAGTTTCTCTTAAATCTTTCTGCTCTTTCTTCACATCTTTTGGCTAACTCTGTGGACTTCTTACCTCACATTTTGAAGATGGCTTCTATTCCTATCATAACTAGACAACATAGCATTGAGCAAGACTGTGGAATACTGTTTTAAAATTAATCAGAGGTATTTTAGAATGCACAAGCCTCAATATATAACAAAATGTACAGCCTTAGTAGGTGAATATCAGAAATCATATTTTACATATTTACTATTATTGTTATTTTCAAACAATGTATTCTCTCAAATTCAGAAATAGTATGTAATTAAATAAGTGAGTAATTTTGTGATATATCAAACAGTGGATATACAGGGGAGAGGTAATCATTTTTGAGTATTGGAGTTCTAAGAATTCTTTCAGTTCTTCGAATCTTTAAGAAAGTGATAAATTAGACTTTATGGGTCTAGGGTCATTGAATATAAGGGAACAAGTATGGGAATCAGACCACTGAGTCGATTTCTCTGCAAGTAGAAGAAAACTATTTCTAATAAGCTCTTTAATTGTAATGTCTGCTTTGCCATTATACGACCTGTGGGAGGATGTTCCTTCACATGCTCTGAGAATCCAGACACGTACCCACTCGTTCTCGCCAACAAATCATTGGCCTTAATTATACCACCCTAAATTTCTTCTCATTATTCCTAATTGCTCTCTCTTGAGAATTTTTTCTTAGAAAGTTTTTGTTCTTTCCATTTGTGCAAGAAATAAAATTAAATAATAATTCTCCATTTATTTTATTTTAAATTGTAATATATTTTAGAATGTATTGTATTTAGATTACAACTTTAACCATTCAAAATAAATATTCTATCAGATATATATAAAACATACATTTTTGTAAATGTATAATGTTCCTTCTTTCACTGACATTTCTTTAAAAAACATTGCTTCTATTCTATAATCCAATTTGTCTTTCAATTCATCAATCTGAAAAAATGGAATGTCTACATTTTGAGTCAAGAAATCCAAAATAAATTATCAGTTTAAGAAATAAATGTAGTTTTTTTCTCTAATTTCTTATACATTAGGATATTTTCTTTCCATTATTTGTATGAGAACTTCTACTCTAGTGTAATTTAGAAATTGCATTATACATCTAATTTTCTTCTACCTGCAGGTTATTATAAAGAGTAAAAAATATCTAAAATATTATTCTGACCCTGATGTTCTGGATATAAACTCATGTTTATTCATATGTATACATATAAATATAATGAGATCCAAGTTAAATTTGTTTAAGAATCTATTCTCAATTAAATTTGGCTTGATGTCCAATTAATGTTAGTGTCATCAAAGTATCCATATACTACAAAAAAAATGTGACCTATAGAGTTGAGTATACTAATAACAATTCAACCTGATTGCCAAATACAGCAGTCCAAATTTTAATAGAGTTCAGAGCTTTGCATGCTTACATCTACTACTGTCAATCTGAAATCCCCATATTTCCTTAGTGCATGTACCCCAGGGTTGTTACCTTGGAGCCTGGTATACACATAAGCTATTTTATTTCTTTTTGAAATGCACATTTCCAGGACAGCAGTGCTAATCAGGACCTTTACTACTCAGAGTTTTAATTTACTCAGATTTTAGCTCTAAAACTAGTGCAACAGTAGGCCAAAATCTTCTCCTTACAATCTGCTCTGGGTTTCTTTTTCCAGATGCCTGACTACGTCTAATACCCACCCCATATTTTGATTATTCTGATGACACAAGGTTAATCGACAGTGTTCAAATGGCTAAGCAGTTTCAAACTCTACAGTTCTCTGTTTTTCTTTGGAATGTCTTTCACCGCTTTCTATGACTGGAAAAAGTTCTCATGTCTGGTTTACATGTGAAAATGCAAGTTCCTCTGTGACTTGGGAAATATAAACAAATGAGAAATATCTCCAAAATGTCATTTGATACTTGGAATTGACACTGAACATTGCTCTCTCACTCAAGCTTTCCAAATATTCTGGGACTATTATTTACTAAAAGTAATTTTTAAAATAAGGAATTTGTTTAATAAAATGAAAATTGTTTTTCAGTGTATTGTGATACAAAATAAAAATTTTCTGCAAATTTGGGGAAGTTAAGGTGTAGGTGGGACTATACAGAATGAAGGAGGTACAAAGGGAGAGTTACCTGAAGGGGCAGGTGCACACTTTATTCCCATTTGCTAACATGATTTTTGTGCTTCAGTATGGCCCATTTTGTCCACCACAATATGCCTCTCCTCACATGTAAAATTGCTTTCTTCAATTCTCTTTCCAGAAATGAAAAGTTTATATTCTGAAAAGTGCATCTTAATGTCTTTTCTGCTGGGGAAGCTTTCCTAGGTCATTTGCTTCACCGACTTAAGTATGACTCATTTCTGTACCTGGCTGTGCCTCTTTTACAGCTACTATCTCGTTTTGCAGTAAAAAGTTATCTATTGTCTTTTTTCATCCTACATTTGAACTTCATAAGGAAAATACCTGTAATTCACTCACGGATTAGTAACTTAGTCATTAAACATTTGTTTAGCAGTGGCTGCACAAGGCTACCAAGTCCATGCTAGTTCAAATTCTGCTAGAATCTGAACTTCACAAAGGCTTTCACAATTATGTTTCCTAAATACACACACACACACACACACACACACACACACACAACATTGCTCGGCACTTACCAATCACTGTTGCAGTATGAAAGTTTGCGTAATCGATCAACCAGACTTTGTTTACAATATCTATTAACACTATGTAGCCATTCTTGCCTTTAATCATAGAGGCATTGTGCATAGATTGTCTCCAGTAAGGTATCGCACAGAAAAAACGGATCGATGGAGAGTCAGTTAACTATACACTCAAAATAATGTGTTACGGGCCAATGTAATGTGTGTCCTCGTATCTCAAAATGATATGTGACTTTTTGCACAGAAAAGGTGACTATAACCAAATGATCTGCCTGAAATCTCATTAGAATGACGAAAAACAGATCAGCTTAATGAAGGTGAATAAAACTGTAAGAGCACACCACCTTCGTGTGTGTATTCTTTTCGTTGAAAGCTAAATTCACTTAAGAACCAATAGTATGTAACAAGTAGATGTCAATTAGAAGAAATATTTAAATAAGAGTTAAGGAAAACATGTATATAATAGAGAATTTGACATGTTAGTTAAATATATTGCTAAGTAGGGCCCTGGCTGGCAGAGCTCAGTGGATTGAGCACAGTTCTGTGAACCAAAGAGTCCTGGTTCAGTTCCCAGTCTAGGGCACATGCCTGGGTTCCAGGCTGGGTCCCCAGTAGGGGGTGTGCAAGGGGCAACCACATGTTGGTGTTTTTCTCCCTCTCTCCCTCCCTTCCTCATTCTCTAAAATTAATAATAAAATCTTTAAAAACAAACAAACTATATATATATATATATATATATATACACATATACATTATATATTATATATATATCTAAGAAGAGCCTTTTCAGGATACTAAAAGACAAAATATTAAGAATTGACTACCTTAAATATTATTTTTGTAACAAAGTTATCATAAAAATTAGAATTTTACAATAATTGAAAAATCATTTACAACATACATACAGATGGTATACATTACTAATGCATACAAATAACACGTAAAATACAACTATCTTAATATAAAAAATCAACAACAATAATGAAAACTCAGTTAACAAGAAAAATACTTTAAAATGATTGTATAAAAAGCAAATAAAAATAAAGAGAACTACTTATACTTTGCTGGCACCCAAATAGTTAAAATTAACGAAAAGCACAGTGATTTTTTTTTTTACCTCCCAAACTGTCAAAAAATTAACACTAAGTGTTACTGAAGCTTCTCAGAAACATATATTTTAAATCATAAAAACATGTATTGAATCAACAATGATCAGTTTTAAGAATCTACTTATAATATTTAATCGTGGGTAAAAAAAAACAATTTTGAGAAAATTCTCCAAGCATTAATAATGAAATGTAGAGAAGTAAGTGCAATAATAGGATAGTTCAATACATTAAAGCATAATATAGTAATATAATGAACTATGTCACTTAGTCATTCATCAACAATATATTTGCTCAGAAATTACCTATTGGATGCTTACTATATCTCATGCCCTGTGTTAGGCATTAAAAAAAACCACAGCTCACAGTCAACTGAGGGAGAATTAGTAAACAAATAAGAAATGGATAAAATCATCAGATGTTGATTAGTAATCTGAAATGAAGTTTTTAAGTACAGTGCTACAGGGTTAAGAAGGACATAAATATATATATTTTCTACAAGGAAAAATGGAAAATGGCCTCTCAGACCTAAGACCATCATCAAAGAGAAATTATCTAGGGAGCTTTTAAACTAGCTAGAATCTTTCTGTGACCTTGCTTGTATTTGAAGTGAGGAACTCCCAAGAGATTTGGCACATATCTAGCAGGTGAACTATTACTCTCTATGTAGTTGTTAAAATGATGATAAAGAAAGTTCGTAAAAGATTAATATATTTAAAACTTGATACACATCATAATGCCAGGAATGGTTTGGTCTAGAATAGAAGACTTCTACTTAGTTTGTGTGCCATTATTTAATGTGAGGTATGTAACCTCTATGTAAGCTTGCAAAGTACACATCCAAGACAGATTTTTATCTTCATCTGACTTTCTAACTCCAGTCTATTATTGAGTTTGGAGAGACAAAGAAAACATTGGGAAATTTTAGCCAAGTGAAAGTGTTAAGGGAAAAGATGTAAAGTTCAGAGAACAAAATGCATTTCTCCTGGAGACTGAGGGACACAGAGGACAGTGCCTGATTCATGTCTAAGTAATGCAATGGTGCTGTTATTCTGTTGATGCCACACCATCAGAGAGGTGGCTGTATACAGGGTGGCTGGGACTCACGGGCATTTTTGCATGAGAAAATGGGTCAGAGTTTGCTATGGATCAAGTATGGGTCATAAGCAGGAAAGAAAACTAGTTTTAGGTTGGTCCAGTTTCTGTTCAAGAAACCCACCTGGATGAAGAAAATGATGTCAATAGAAGAAACTTGAAAGCACGTCTTTAGGGCTAAGGTGGAAGAAAAAAGATGAGTGTAAACTTAAGACTTAATCACTCTCCTCAAAAAAAAATTCATTGAGAAATCTTCAACATTGGAGGCAGATTCCTGAACAAACAACGAAAATGCTTCACGCATATGCCCACATCCTTCATCCTAATGCCCCTCACCAGAACTTCTGGGGTACATGTTACATGAGCAATCTCCTTAGTTCTCAGAAGTTCTGAAATTCCCTCATTGGCTTTCTTTGAAGTAGAGGATATACATTCACCTACTATGAAGACAAGATGCTTCCCAGTTATCCTTACACATTTGTGAGCATACATTAACAAAGCTTTAGTGCTTATGTTAGTTTGATCAGTAAAATGTTCATTTTCTTTTATATAATCCTATGTTAAGCAGTGACCTATGTTATTAAAAAAATTGTCTCTTTGCTTTCCTTATAGATATTTAGTACCTACTATCATCAGTTGATTAGCCCTTATAAAAGAATGCTAAACAGGAAACCTGATTAAATATATAAATATGCATATATATATATATAAATTTATATATAGTCACACACAATATAAGCCCCATGTGGCAGGAATTTTTTATCTGTTTTCCCTGTATCCCAGTGCCTGGCACAAAATATGCTAAATAAGAGTTTGTTAAATAAAATTAACTATGGTTTACTCTTAAAAGAGCCTCAGTTAAATTAGGGACAATACAAGAAAAATAAAACTTTTATCACCATTATAACTAATAATGTTTTGAAATTACCATAGATGTAATTAAAGGAAAGAAGAGAGAATACATCTCTCTTTCTAGCTTTCCGTTTATATTTTTAAGATAAAAAAGCAAAAATACTGTATTTCATTAATTATGTATTTTCACACTTGGAAAGTTTAAGGGAATCAACCAAAATACAATGAGAGTCAATATGAAATTCATTAAGGTATTGATAAAAACGTAACTAATTTATTTTAAAAATCATGTTAAACAGTAGTAATAGAACATAAATGAAATAACCTATGTAGTAATAGTACAAAAATTTGTTATGTAGAAAACTATAGAAATAACATTTTGAAGTGAGTAGGATCCTCCCTATTTCTTCCACTTGATCTTATGCAAATCACCTCATTTTATTTAGCCTTCTAAAATCACTGAATTTATCTTCAGGATCTTTGCAGATATATTGCCCTGTGTTGCGAACGAATTTTATTTTAACTTTGCCCCTTCTCCTACATTTCACCTATTTGGAGTCTGCCCAGTTTTCACAATTCAGAAACAAAGCCTTTCCTGATTCCTTTAGACCTGATCAGATTAAACTCTTGAATGTTCTTCTCAACACAGGATTTTATGTCATGGTAAGTGGATCTTTACATTCACTGTAGAGCATGAATTTGCATTTGTGTGATTATTTGATTCATGTTTATCTCCACAACTGGAGGTAAACCACAAGGGCAAAAATAATTTATAAACAATCAAATGAGATCCCAGGGTTTAGCCTAGCACCTGGTGCAAAATGAAGACTTAATACTTTGAGAATGAACAAATAAATCCATACAAATGAATAAATAAATGAGTGACTGATATACATAGCAGATAAATAAGTAGATAGAAGACCAGGGATGCACATGTATCCAGAACATCAAGAATACTGACTGAGACAGACAGAACATGTTAGTGTTTGCACTATGGGATCTTAAGTTCCATAAACTGGTCAGAAATATACATGGTTTGAATGGCCTCCAAGATTCTGTACCTTTTAAAATGTTAAACATTAAAGTCAGCCTTCATGTGAAATATGTGTTAGTGGAAAATGAAAATTATTCAAAAGACAAAAATATAAGGAAAACAAGTAAAATACTTGGATAATTTTATGCCTGCACTGCACAAAAACTGAATGTCCTTGACTTCCATAGTAAGCTTATAATTCAATTATTCCATTCAAACTATTTTTTGATGGGACTAATTGAGGTAACATTTAAAAACTCATGTTGCATGCACAAATTACATGTAATTAGAATGGTACAAAATAGCATGTCTTTTAATGGCAATATTAAGTGCAACTTTTATGATGTTTACGATAGTGATATAACTTAGAAATTGGTAAAAATAAGAAAATTGTTTCTTCAATTGCCTTTTCTAAGATCTATTTTAAAAAACCCTCACAACTTTTTTCTTAGCAACTTCAAGTTTGTTATATTTACTTCAAAGGAAGCCTGTGTTTGTCAGAATAAAAATTGACTGGTATTCATTAGGAATCATTCAATCACTTTAATAATTCCCATTATGCCATACTAAAAATTTCTCAATTTAAAACTAATTTATTTTTCAGACAGTTCCTGTGGAGCTGGCATTTTCTACATTTTAAATCATTATGGTGCATCATTTTTATTGACTGTCTTTTTATATGGCTTATAAGTGAAACACAAAATGGAATTATATTTTACTTATTTTTTGAATGAAGTAAAAGTATCATTTTTTTTGTGATGAGAAAATTACTAGTGTGTTAGAATTAACAACAGCAAGAAACTCCAGCTTGTCCTTTTTCGTGTTCTTACAGCAAGCAGACTCAGATAAATGTACTCAAACTACAAAAAAATGAGTAATGTGCAGCTGGAATAATCCTCTAGAAGATGAATGAAAACTGACAACTTCAATTACAATTTGAACTGTCTCTTTGTGTATGAATGCGATTTAATGGAAATCTGATATTCAATAAAACTGACTTGATTCATGATTTATAATAGCTTGCCTTAGGTTACCCAGATGTATTTTAAAGTGTAAAATGGCACAATGCCTTTTTCCAGTGATATGCAAAATTTTCCATCTATCAAAAATCAAAGGAAATGTGTTTCTGATCGAAATGAAGCATATGGTAACCCCACTGACCTAAAATTTTACTACATACTCTGGTCCCACCCCAAATTCCTCTCTTTTATTTTTTGAAGCAGCACAAAGAACCTGCTGACATTATATCTAATTATTCTCTCACACTCATTTAGTTTCTTCCCCCTCAGTTTTGAGTAAGGCAGAAGGAAGAAAAAGTCATTCAAGGAGCCAACTTCCTGAAGCTTGATGTCTGTGTATATGTCCCAACTCGAAGTCATAAGTATTGTTTTATTCTCTTTTAGGAAGCTTATGACAAATCAAGTCTTCTTCAAGAGCATAATTAAACTGTAATTCAGGTAAAGGATTTATTTGAACTATAGCTCTACATGTATTCATATTCATATATTCTTCTGAAGGAAATAGCCTATTAGAAAATATCACACCATGTGAGGGCTTATCTACCTCTATGATTATTACTGTAGTCCGATTCTGCGTTAAAATGCATTCTCATGTAATTTTAGAAAATAAAATAGCAAATAAATGTTGAGTGTTTCAGGAAGGCTATTTAGTGATTAACGTGACTCTTCACACTGACTGTTAAGTCCGATAATATTAGAACTTACAGTCATTTAAAGTTAGTATTTTGAGACTTATGTAAGGTATATAGCTTCCTCTAGTCTACACAATTTATTAAGTGTTGTAGAATCAGGATACAAACTAAAATTTCCATAATATAAGACAGTTGTACATCTATGCATATATATGTATATATATGCGTGTGTGTGTAAGACAGTTATATATATATATTCATCTAAGGAAACCATATATTTGGAGAAGATCCTGATTTGAAGATCCTGATTTAATTCAACCTGGTTACTATGTAATTGCTACCTAAGTATCCAGATGTTTCTCTGTATATTTATCTGCCTGTCTTTGATTATTGGAGCTTACATTCCCTGAAAGCTGACTCTGAGACTTTTATTAGCATACAGAATGTTTATTAGGGTGGGCTTTTAAGATCAAAACCCATGGAAAAGAAAGAAAGGAAGAAGGACTGGTCAGATGAAGTTTGCAGGAGATTCAACATCAATGGAGAGCTAGCTGAGCTGACAGGGAGCTCTGCAGCTCAATGACCCTGCTTAGCTGTCCCCAAGTAGAGACAAGAGAATCAGACCTTTATTGTCCTTCACAATCTGCCACTGGGTGAAGGCTTCCTAGAGAGGTATGATATGATCTTTTTTAATTTTTTTTTTTCAATTACAGTTTGCATTCTATATATTGCTGTACTACTTTCAGGTGTACAGCATAGTAGGGTAGGCAACCATATACTTTACAAAGCATTCCTCCTGGTATTCCCTGTACCTGCCTGGTATTATGTTTATTACAATATTGTTGACTATATTTCCGCTTGATCTAAGCCAAAGGGCTGAGAAGTGATGTTGACTATATATATTTCCCATGCTTTACATCCCTCTGACTATGTGTAAAAAAGATGAAGGAATTGAGAAGTACAGATATGACCTTTCTTTAACCAAGGCGATTCGGAAGACTGCTGACAGCTGAGGCTTTAACTCTATACAATTATGAACGCACGAACTTACGCACGTATAACATAGTTTGTATTTTACATGTAGATAAATCAATCACTAGCTTGGGCTTGGACCACACATTTTATCAAACAAATGAGCCTAAAACTTTGCATTTAATCAGATATCCAATATAGAAAATATAGTTTGTTCAAAAAATAATAGTACAGAAAAATAAAACACAAATGCACCCGACATCTTAGAAGGCAATGAAGTGTGACTTTATTAATACCTCTAAAGCAGTGGTGAAGAATTTAAACCTGTCACTGGATGTGTCCATGGAAGCTGAAAAATTTCTATGGAACCAATAAATAAAGTGGATTCAGTTTCAGGGACTAAGGGAGGTTTATCCTCGTGAGTAAAATGATACATTCAAACTTCACAGACACCTGCAAATACAATTTTCTTATATGTTTTGTGAGGGAGGCTCAGAAATACGAGATGCAAGGGGGCCATTCACAGATGCCTAAGAAAGAGGTGGTTAAAACTGAAGATTTCATTTCAAAGGTTAGACAATGTATCATGGCAAAAGCACCTAATGTGCTGGACTGAGAAGTGTAAGACAGAATCTTGATTTCTAAGAACTGAAGTATTGAACGCTGGTTGTTAATAAAGCAAAAATAACTCAACGGTGTTTGTTGAGATAGAAACACTATTGCTTTTTTGACACTGCCTGTATCTAGTCATAGCAAGTGTACGTTTCACGATATAGTCTTTCCTTAGGCCAACCTTTGATTCCCACTTGGGTCATCTGATCAGAGCCTTAAGAACCGAAAATGCTAAGCCACCTATATGTGATCACCAACCAGTCCTACAGGTAATGCAGGCACCTAGAGATACAAGGAGCCAACACAGGTGACTATGCTATTTACTTGGCTTTCATTAATGCAGGTTCAGTCCAAATTTTTACTAACCTAATAACAATAACGCTAACCTAATAACAATAATCACTCAGAAACAATCACTTATAACCTCACACAAGAGAATTGGGGGATACTGAACCAGAGTCCCAGAGTCTCAGTGCACGGGTCCGGGAAATAGCATGGTGAGCACAGGAGTCATCAGCGAACTATAAGGCAGAATCTCTGGAACTGGGTGGGCAGCATGGCAGATGAAGTCCTCAGTCCAGCAGGGCAGAGCTTCCTGCAGCCAATGCCAAGGGAGGTCAACGTGGCATGAAGCACCATCTTGGTGTGTGGAACTCAGCTGTCTCAGCAATAGTCTGGAGGCTACCTCAGTTATACTCTTGAGGGTGTTGTACTCTACCCTCTGGATCTCTTGATAAGTATCTTGAGACTCCTGATACTAAGTGGGGAATTCCCCCAAGAGGTTGTCTACCAACGGTCCTATTCTGCAGACATAGCTGTTCTGGTCATGTGTGCAGAGATCTTGTGTACCTCTCCTTGCCTTACATGTCTGACATGACTCAGATATGCCTGAACCAAAGTGTCATGGCTGCCTGGCAACCATCTTGGATGGCATGAGTGACTCCACATTGTTTTATAAACTTTATGCTATCTTGACCGGACCAATGCTATTTTATTGGTCTTGCTCTCCACACTAGGTCATCATTAGCTTGAACATTGTGGGAATGGCAAGCCTATTTTCATTTCATTGTTTACTGAATAGACAAAAGCACTTATTTTGTATAAAGTATATTAATTTCTATCTCATCAATTAAAATATAAATTTATATTATCCCTACTTACTTATGTACACTGCAAAAGAATCCAATAAATTTGCACAGCTTGAGTGAAGTCACTCTGACCAAATAGCTATCGGTATATGCTCCTCTGATAGAACTACTTACCTAAGAAAATCAAAGTGCCAAAGAATTCTTCCTGATTGCCTGGAGATAAAATGGTGATTATTCCCTTTTATGTTCGCTCCCCAGTGAAGACAGAGTGTAATCACCTACATAGATTTTCCGTGGGTAATAACAGTTTTTAATTCCCATTTTCTATGGTATTTTCATTCTCCTGTGTATAATAGGCAAATGGTAGAAGAATAGAGTAAAAATATTAATCTCTTATCTTGCTTGCTCAGAAATTAGAACTCATAAATTTTCATTCTTATACATTACCTCACAGTTTTTAAGGAAACAATGCCAAATGTGAGGAGTGAAATAATTGAAGGAAAATGTTGTATTAACTAACTAAAAAAGGAAGAAGAAATTGTGAGAGTAAAAACAACCAACAGTTAAGAAAAGAAATTTCAAAAGGGATGATGAGTTTCCATAGAAAACGGATGCCATGATCTTGAATCACAGGCATACTGTGTAACCTCACAGCCACTCACTTTCTCATTTCAGTATTTTATAATCTATTTGTCTAATAATTTAAGTGTTCCTAAAACTGTTTTTGTTCTGCTTTAGGTAAAAGGCACTGTTGAATATAAATTACAACTGTTCTTTACCAAATTATTAAGGGTGAAATCAGAGGAGACATTATGTACTTAATTTCCCATAGACTTTCCAGTCCAAACCTATGTGCCATAGGAAGCCCAAGACAGGCCAGTCTGTAAAAACCACTGTGATTACCAATAACACCCATTGGGAACACTGATCCTTAACACCATAACATCAGTATGTGGTTTGAAATATTAAAGATTACAGATTACTTTTGAAAATTCTTTCCTGGAGATGCAAAACACATGTCTTGCTGCAAATAGTGGTCGAGACACCCTGACAGGAATTCAAGTAGTAAGCAATAACATATGGGGGCAGTAGAGGACTGTGTCTCCTATGTATGCTTTGAAGACTTGAGTAGCAGTTTCGCCCCAAATATACCTGGTGTCTTCTATCCTAGAATTTAAAGTGGAAGTAGAAATATCTCTGAAATGAAAGAATCTTATCAGTAAATAAGTCAGCATTATTGGGATAGTTGCATTATCCACCTTGTGATAGAAAGACCTAATATGGTTCACTCTGCAGCAAAATGATTGCCAAACACAAATTCTTCAGAACAGATTGGTTCAGAGTCACTTTCCAGGTCTGGGCAGCAGTTAAGACTGGAAAAGCTAAGCTGAGTAAATATTTTAATGTATACTCTAATTATCAACTCTTTGGTTCACATTTTATAGTCTGTTCAGAGTTAAATCTGGCTGTTAGAAATATTGTATGCCATTTAAAAAATTAAACAGAAGAGGCAAAATCTAGAAAAGGTGTTTTTCACATAAGACAAATGCAATATCAATCACAAGTATTGCAGAAAAAAGATTAGAGTAAATGTAGCCTAACAGATGCAAAAATATACTATTTTTCATTTTTCAAATGTATGTTCAGTAACATCAAACATTTTTAAAGACTGACAATTCACAAACTAATTAAAAATAAGACTTCAAGATTATGCATTGTCACCAAATATCACTTTTGTTTGTTTTGTGTGGTGGGGGAGGGGTGGTGTTCCAGATTGAAATATAGAGAAAGTATAATTTATTGACCAAGTTGCAGATAAATGGAGTTCTAATTCACTGCTAAAGTGAATACATTTTGGTATAAATTTTCTGTAAAGCAATTTGGAAGACATAGCACAAAAGTCTAGAAAGAAGTCTAAATCTGATGATTCCAGTTATGAGAATTACTCTAAGGATAGAGTGGATCAATAATGTTTAATAGGCACATATTGTCTTTAACTCACTGTTTTTAGTAAAGTTTTATTTATAAGGGCAAAAACTGGAAAAGTTAAAGTTACAAAAAGATAAAAACCTTAAAAACCCTGGAAGATATGTCCTAATCCATGTATCTACTTATATAGAAGTATTTGAATACTACTGAATGTTATAGAACAGTATCCGTAGTATTAAGCTAAATGAAAATCAACATAAATGATATGCAAGGCACACATACACATATGTAGTCAAACTTTTATTGTATATTCATCTGTAAATTCACTCATGACAAATATAATTGGAAGTGGATATATACTAAGCATATGGATTAAGATTAAGCTACATATCACACCATCTCATGCTCTGCTTTCCCTTCCCTAACTGCAGCAAGCACCCACTCACAGTCTGTGTCCCGTGACTGCCCCTTGCAGACTGATTGTTTGTTTCATACAGCAGTGATCAAGATGGATTTCCAGTGGCTGCTCTTCTCTCCAACTAACGTTGCAGAGAGAGAGCTGTCTCTGGATCATTCTAAATCCTCTCTGTGAACGCCTGGTGTTTTCTAAAGAAAAAAGTGTGCAAATGGGCAAGATGCCCCACTACTGCAGCCCCCAGGAGCTACATACTGTCATTCAAATTCACGTTCAGCCTCCAACAATTCATCAATTTTCTAATTTAATGTTCCCACAGGCTTTTACAATGTCTGCCAGTTTTTGCTTAAGATAAGCAAATGCTCATTTGCCTTTTGACCTCTGTTCTCGTCCGAGTTTTTGGAAAGTCATTAATTTGCTGCCTGAACAATATGTTGTCTTGTAAGGATAGTCACTTTATTTTCCAATTTTTTAGATGCCCGAGATGAATTCGGAAGTGGTAAATATACTATGGAGTAAGCAAAACAAAAAATAGTATAAATTGCTTGATCTTATTCTAGTAAGGATATCTTTCATATAATCAAGTTAATTTGAGAAAACTGAAAGTACTAATTTCCAAAGCAAAATATGATAATGAACCATTCTTATATAATAATTATATCATTTAAGTACATGTATGCACAGCTTCTAGATAATCGCCTATATTTTATCTCTTTTATCTGTTTGACTCATGGGAATAATTAAAGTTAGAAAATGAAGGACATGCAAATGAAACTGTAATCTAAGACTGGAATATATATATTTTTCAAACATACGTATTCTTTTTTGAAATAAAAATTATTCCAAGGATCAACTGGGAATAAAGATTATTATTGTTTTCCTCAGGAAAAGTTATTAATTTGTGCGTTTCAGAAAATTCCTTGCATAAGTGTATTGGCTAAATTTGGTTAAAATTATCAAATTAAAAGTGAAGACAACACTGCTGATAATATTGAAGGTGCTGGTGATTATAATAACAACAATGGTAGTGACGACGATGACTTAAGTTGCAGTTCGTGAAAAAATTCCGTGTGGTGTGCTTCCTTTAAAAGTTATTTCACTTTATAAATTTCTCAAATAAAACTATCACCAGCATTATCACAGAGGTTTACTGTAGCATTTTACTAGAAAACTTACATGTATTCACTTATTCAACATTTTCCCAAACTCCTCACAATTATTCCCGGTTTGAAGCTATTAAACAAAGATTCATAGATATTAGCTCATTTCCTTCAAGTTACAAATCTAAGAAGCAGGTCAAACTTTGGCCTAAGAACTCCCTGTTTTTGTTCTGAAAAATTTGCCAAAATAGTAATCATATTGTATTGTTAATCGACACTGTCAGAAGCCCCGAAAACACATAGTCCACACAAGATAAATTTGCATTGAGTATTATTACTTCAATCTCCATTTTACTAATGAAAAAACAGAAGAGCAGACTAGTTAAGTAACTCATCAGCAATGGTGCAGCCGATGTGGGAGGATTGAATGTGGAAGGTGTCTGGCTTCAGAGGGCACTCTGCCTCAGGAGCCTAAATATTGCAGAGGGAGGCATCTAGATGTCTCTATCAATCTATTGAAAAGATATTTAGACATTGGTAAGCTGCAAATGTTCATAAAATCAGATATCTTAAAAGTTACTTTAATATTCAAGGTGCTACCTTTTCTCTTTTAAAGACAAGCATAGTTAATATTTTATGGCATTTTTTTCTTGGAACATGTGATGTTTTATATGACTAGCATTAGGCTCTTAAGGGTTGTACCGTAATATTTTATGTTTTTTATCTTTTTTTTTTTTTTTTAATTCTAAGACCAAGCTTAGAAAGTTACAGAGGTATTAGAGTAGAAGTGTGTCACCTGGGTTGTGTAGGCTCCAGAAACCAGTTACAGAAACAGATAAGAAGTCCTTGGAGCTTAGGAGAGAAACGAAGACAATGCCCCTGGGCAGGAGAGTGGAGTGGGATGGGGAAGGTGTGGGTGTGCTCCTGAGAGGAACAGCATGCATGCTGAGTCCTTCATCTTGAGGGCTTTAAAGTCTGGGCGTTTAGGGGAGATCTTAGGGGAGGATCTTAATAGAATATTCATAGAATTATGTTGATGTGCCAAAATTAGATTGATTCCCCAGATGAATTTTGTTAGTTAAATATGTTGGTTTGAGTATGTATGAAACAGTGGCTGCCTTGTAGGCTAATTTATAGGTAGCTTTAAAATGCAGAGAAAAAGAAAAATCATTCCAATGGGGGAAGCTTTGGGTGGTGGGCCTGGTTAACCACATTATTTAAAGGAGAAGTGGCTGAGGTTGAGAGGAGTGATTAATGAGCTGGATAGCTTCTCAGGAGACCAAAGGAGATTGGAAAAATCAGAGACGGGAAGTCTGGAGTAGAGGCATATGGATGGATGGATAGATAGGAATAGGGACCAAGGGTGAAGATCTTTGTATAACATATTAATATGCAGCAGAAAATGACTACCACAGAAGTACTGCACATCCAAATGCATACTAATGATTCAACCGGTTAGTGTTAACCAGACCTTATTAGCAGCCATTTCATATAGGCAGAATGAGCACACAAGTTATGTGTGCATTGTAGCAGATGAATAGGCGGGCACTCCTTCTTTGCAAGGTTGATCTAGGTTCACCACCTCTAATTGTACAAAACAGAGCAACACAGTGTGTGTAGTATGATCTCAAGGAGATCAATTGGCTCTTAATATCCTGAGTGGCTACTGATTTGTTCTAATGGGAATAGATAAGTAATTTAAGCATGGGTTTATTCTGCCTTTCTGCTGAGTCTAAGTAAGTCCATAATTTGGGAGCTTACGGAGCACGTGCCTATAGGTGTGAAATCCCATGAAACTGGGTGTAAGAAGGGGACTCCATTCATAATGAAGTTAAGATAAACTCATATTGCATGTGCACCATTTAGAAACAGCTGGAATAATAAATTTGAAATGATGTGCTAAAGGTGCATCTGAAATGCCATTTTTGAGAAAATACCCTGCAGATAGGGTTCCATTCTCACTGAATCAGAGATGTCTCTATGTAACTGCATTCTCAATAGAAAAGATATATGAACCCAGGAACCATGGGGTGAAGGCATTCTAATTGTTAGTGTGTAATTCCCATTTCCAGATCCCTGGGCTCTGCTGGGATATAAGTCCCAGAGAAAATGCCCTTTTTTCTAGGAGGCCAGTAGGTAAGAAAAAAAGTCACCCTATTTTCAGGAAGAACTGACCCTGTCCAGCCAGAAAAGATAGGACTATCATTAGAACATCAGGGCAGTGAGGAATATGCAAAATTCAGATGATGCACTTGGCTGCCCGTTAGTTCTACCTATGCCCATTGTGATTATGAATGGACAAGAGTAGTAACCCCTGCTTGAGAAGCTTATAATTTTGATGGATCTGGCCCTTAAAATGAAGATTTTTGTTACAGCCCCATGTTATTCAAACCATCAACAGTGGTGATAGCTGGGGGTAAGTTGAATTTAGAATGTATGTTAAAGGAGGGATACAGTGAGTTGCTTTCCCAAAGCCAACTACAGGAACAAGAACTGCCATTTGTCTTACTAACCTTCTTGTAAATGTGCACCTAGGTAAAGACAACCTCTGGAATGCTGGAGGAGTTGCTGACTGGACATGAGTGGAGTGGGGGAATTATAGGACTAGTATTGAATTATGTAGCATCTACATCTTTCTTCAAGAAAGGATATGTTACAACTGTTGATAACAGACAGCCCATGGGTATTAATTCCTCAACATCTGAGCTGAGGTCAAGACTTCTAAGATGGCTCAGGCAATGACTAAACAAGACTGTGCTAAAAAACGGTCTTGCCATCGCCAGCCAGTATGGGACTCCTCTGATGGGCAGTCTTTACTCTAGAGTTCTTGGGTTTAGCTGTTAGAGCCTTTGTCAGATCTGCATTCTTACTCACTTTGTTTTCCTTTCACAGGTGCTGCTCCCTAATATATTTTTACTCCTTACCTAGTCTTCACATCTGTTTTCTAAAAGGCCTAACTGATGAAGATGGATTAGCATTTTTTTCTATGAGGGTAACTCAAATCAGTAATATTGTAAATGAATAGGGGTTTCTTTCACAAGATAAAAGAGTACACAATCTCAAGCAAAGTAAGCTCTCCGGGTGAGGAATTCAGTTATCCAACAATCTTCAAATGCTGCATTTTTGGAAGTGCCAGTGTTCCTGTGGAAATCACACCCTAGCAGGGCTTCACTTAGTTAATGACTAGGAGTCTTGTTAGAGACCTGACCCATCTTCCAAAATACGATTCTTCTCATGGCTCTTTTAACTCTGGGACTCACCCTCAACACAGTTGAGATTTTTGAAGACCCCCACTGCAAGTCAACTCTCCCACCTTCCACTTCCCCTTTCAGAGTCAGACCTGCATTACATACAGTCTGATTGCTCTTCCTACATGCTCTTAGTGTTCACAGACATGTCTTCCATTAAACCTCTTACATTCCAATTACAGAGTTTTGTCTGCTTTCTAAAGGCCCAAGCAAATACAGAACACGTTCCATTATCATCTGGAACATGTACAATTGTCTACACTTATATAGAACCACTATCTATATTTCCTTTTCATTGCACCAAATTCCTTCCTGTGGAGTTGTGTGAATATCTAATATTTGTCATTTTAGAACAAGATACTTTAAATACTTATAAAAACCTTATTTATCTATCTATCTATCTATCTATCTATTTATTTATTTATTTATTTATTTATTTATTTATGTAGAGCATTCTTTGAAGCTGGCCATTTTCTTCTCAATGTATTCTATTTTGGAAGATATTTCTTTAATAGTCCAGCATGTAAATTGGATTTTTTTTTAACCTAACTGCACTTAAGTCTGAGGTTACAGTGGGACCATACAGTTTCCCTCTCTGTATTCTGTATTTATGTTAATATAGTCTAAGATTGAATTTGCATTTTTCACACCATGCAACAGAATCATGTAAAAGCTGCAGTCACAAGGAACTCATATATCTTTCCCACAAATGCTGGTGTGAAGGCATTTTCTTCATTCACATTTCTGCAGTTGTTTCTTTGGAGTGAAGCCTGATACTTTGTGTTTATTCTCATTACAATTCATTTAATTTTCTTTGGTTCATCTAACTCATCAATATTTTCCCATCCTGATTCTGTCATCTAACATACTTACTACTGATGCAGACACTGGCCTTCAGTGTCCAAGTCATTATGGATGAAATGAGACATACACACGGACTATCGAGTCCGGTGGAGGAAAAAGGACAGCATGGCTTTTCTCTCAAGGGGCTCAAAAGCCTTTGCCCTTGCTTCAGTGAGCTTTTATTATCTTACTGGGCACAATACACGAAGGTCCTCGTTAACTATGCACAGGTTCGCTTTAGGTGGTTACCTTTTACAGACAACAAAGGAGCCAATGCCACTAACCACATCACAGAGGAAGGATATTAGCAAATGAAAAGGGAAAAGTGGTTGAACCTGTTGCACTTATGCTAGGAAGGTTTAGCATGGGTTTTAGGAAGTTACAATAAGCACTTGCTATCTCAAGTCAGGGTGAGGGGGTTTTAGCAAAAGCAAGACTCAAAGTGGCTTAGGTACAAATGCAGGCCTGATTCCCCATGGGTGTGGGGAACCCATAGAACCCTTCTGTGGGTGTGGGTCCTGTGCATCTCTGAGTGGGAGCTGGGCCCATGCCATGCAGAATGGTCTCTACATACTACTAATATATTCTAGATTAATTTTACCCTCAAATTCACTCATCATGCCATCTATGTTCTAAGAAATGGTATAAATGTGGAACAGGAAAGGCTCTGTTAGCACATGTTTAAAGATTTTCTTGCAGATCAACATCAATCTATCAGCAGTTTTGGATTTGATCATCCAAACAACTACAGAGCTACCTAACTGTACATTTATCTATTAGCATTAAATCCATACTTTATTCTGTTTTTACAAGATTTTTATTAGATATTTTATCAAATATATATTTCATACTATATTAAATATAGATATTTGATCAAGATGCATTGTAATAATTTTTTCATTTAGTAACTATTGGGAAAAGGAAGAAATTATAAGATAGGTTGTTATATACAATGTTGTTAACCCTCTCCAAATTTGCTTTTTAACTAGTTTCCTATCTAGTTAAGAGACCTCAAAAGTCTCTAAGGAAATGTAAGGACAACAATAATAGGATACACAACTGATAGTGGCTTAAGTTCAGGTGAAAAGTGGGGATTTTCCCCCAAACCCAATGTGCTGATCCACTGGGCCAAAAAATCATTTTTCTCAGGCTAGAAGTGAGTCTGGAGGGAGAGCAAAACAGTATCATTTAATTCACCTGCCTTCTTGCTTATCTAGTTCCATACCAAGTCCCTAACTATCTATAGTATTTTCCATTTAGGAAAAAACAGGTTCTTAATACTAAGTACAATAATTTTCTCCCACTGGCTGGGTAGAGCATGTTTTGACTATCAACCCCAAGATTTCCTGGAATGAGAAAATAAAACACACTTGACCTTTCTTGACCTCTCTTGACCTCTGTAACAAGACATATGTCCACAGAGTCAGACTCAAAGTTTCTTTTTTTTTCACAAGCTCTCTCCACCTTCATTCCTTACTCAATCTGTTTACAATATGTTATGCATTGATTCTGGTTCACGTGAAGAGCAGGTAAAGAGAAGAAATATTTAAAGGGTAGAGACATAAAACAGCCATGGATTCCCCCTGCAGGCCTACATTGCTCTTTTTTTAGTAAACACTGACCTTATGTTTTAACTCATGCATTTGTTACTGAGCAGACCAGGCCTGTGCACGTGGCGTTTGGGTGAATAACCCAACAATCAATGCAGGAAGGAGCAGATCCTTACTTACAACATTCCACCCTTGGGGGTGTGCAGAGCACCTCATGTCAGAGCCCTCCTCTTCCAGGAGACCCAGCACTTCCCATGCTCTCTACCAGGCTACTAGCCAAAAGCATCCTCAAAAGTTCCCCATGTCCTTATATGTGCAGGATCTGGAATAGTTGCCATCAGCCTCTGTATAATAGTCCAGAAAAACAGGTGATGTGTTGCTCCAGATCATGGTGAAACTCAGGAAATACATAGGTCTTAAAAGTCCAGGTAACATCCAGGTGCAGCAGGTTAGGATCTTGCAAGGAAGTCCTTTGCAGCTCCATAGTCAGCTAGAGCAGGCAGGATCACAGCAGCAGCATCTCCTTTCTTATTAGTCTGGGTTGCAAGGCCTCCTCCCTCACTATAAACCACATAGCTGCTTGCTTACTTCTCCCTTCTCACTATTGCTTCCCAAATGGCCAAATCTCCTTCTCCTTCCCAAGCTGCATGGCCAAGAGAAAGAATGGCAGCCCTACTTGAGTTTAAATCCCAGCCAGGAACTTCCTCCATAACCCTATTTCTGACTCCTCCCACAAAGGGCTACACCTGCCAGTCCTCCAGGATCTTCTGCCTTTCTCTGGCTGCCATTGCTAGTCCTGGCCAGTGTGGCCACATGATGTGCAGAGCGATCTGCCTTCCTGCTCCTTGCACAGGCATAGCAAGCTACTCCCACTCCATCATGGGTTAAAGTTCTGCCCATCTCCCTTGCCCAGGGAGCTCAGCAGGCAAGCCATTTAACACGACTATGAAGCTAGCCAAGTGGTCATATATATGCAAAATAACTCTCAATGGCTGTGCTGGGCTTTTCCATCCCTCAAGCCAAGGCTATGATTTTTGTTTGTTTGTTTGTTTGTTTGTTTGTTTGTTTTTAATATTTCCAGGGGCTTCTCAGCCTACATTCCATTCTGAACCTTATTCCACACCTGTTTCACATTGACTAAGATTTTTTCTTTCATGTATTCTATGTGCAATTAATTATGATTTTGTCCCAGTTTTAAGATTTAGTAGTTGTTTTTAATAGATTTATTTTGGGTAGAAATAATAGAAGACCAACTCACAACTTCTTAAAAAGTGACAGTACAACACTTTTTCAATTTTTTTTTCCTGAGTAAAACTTAGGAATTCTGATTCTAATTCATTGGGTTTACCGCTATTTGTCTAACCTTATGATTATAATTGAGATCAGTGATTATAGATCAACAGGGATCTTAAAATTTCTGCTCACATACTCTGCATTGTAACACAGTTAAAATAGCTACTTTGGCAGTGTGGGCACCTTTACAGAATCAATGAACAAGACAGTTCTGTACATTTTTTAAGTTATTGTATTTTTCCCCCAGAGGCCTGAATGTAAAAATATAAAAACTAGAATATGTCAAAAGTGTTTATATGACAGAATATATTATTGGAAATTTATGAACATTTAGCTCTATTTAGGGAAAAAAAACATGCTTTTCTAGAGTTGATTTTGTCATTTTAAATGTTCTGCTTCATAAAAATAATTGGGAGTATGTTTGATGTTTGTGCATTATATTTTTCTTTGCTTTAAAGAAAAACTATTTTATTGATATCTAGTAAGAAAAAGTCACAATAATGTTGAAGAGGAACTTAATCTGTTACAGTGTCAGATGGAATGCAGATATATTTTATAAAAGATTTTATTTATTTATTTTTAGAGAGAGGGGAAGGAAGGGAGAAAGACAAAAAGAGAATCATCAATGCGTGGTTGCCTCTTGCATGCCCCTCTACTGGGGACCTGGCCTGCAACCCCAGCATGTGCCCTGACTGGGAATTGAACCAAAGACCTCTTGTTTCTCAGGCCAGTATTCAAAACACTGAGTCATGCCAGCCAGGGCAGAATATAGATATATTAATAAGATTTATGCATATGACCTTTATTTTAAGGGAGAGAACAAAGAAGGGATTAGTTCAAAAGAAAGTCTAGAAAAGAACCAATTAAAATATACAGAATTGGTCAAATTGAAATGTAAACATCCTGGAGGTTAAAAGGAAAGCAATTTTCACAACATAGTGCTATTTTTCTTTTCATATTTAAATGAAGTTAAAGTCTTTATTTTCATATGTTTTATAACCTTATAAATATTTTAGCTTACTTATGAGCCCTAGGTAATATTCAATAAACTTCTGCACACCTTATTATGCGTACTAGCCTAATGGGATGATTTATTTTTTATTTTGTTTTTAATTTTAATACTTAGTTTGCATGACTATACATAAATTAGTTTGAATGTACCATTCATCACACAAGCTACACATTAATAATGCATTTCAGTACTACTTTTATAATAAAAAAACACACTAGAAAATAAAACTTTAATATAAAATGGTAGAAATAAAAAGTTAAATGATATAATGCAATATTTATGCTACTGTATTTTTTAATTAATTGGAAATCTGGATAATATAACATAATAGTGTACATTTTCAAGCATTCTGTATATTGAAATTTGATACGAAAATGTTGTTTCTTAATTTCATTATCAAACTGAACTCAGCATACTGTGAAAGCAATCGGTTAAAAGAAACAAAAACTTCAAAAATTTATTTTATTATTAGCAGAACTCGTATCGAGGTTCATTTACTAATCCTATTAAAGTTGGCATTTTCAATTAAATTTTCATTATTCTAACAATACAATGATATCTAAAACAAGTTTTTCTAACTTTAGTACTGTTGCTATTTTGGACTGGATACTTCTTAGCTCTGGGGTATGCTCTGTGGATTGTTGCATCACCCCTGGTTGCAACAATTTAGAATGTCTCCAGACACTACCAAATGTTCTTTGGCAAGTGTGTGTGTGTATGCCTTCCGGACAGTCACTATGAGTTCAGTTCCACTGATCTAAAATTAAAAAATACTAAGAATACACAAGTGGTTTTAGGATTTTTATATATATATCGTATTTCACAAAGTCCAGATAATTTTATAACATATACTCAATGTTTGTAAGTAGATCTACATTTGAAATTGAAGCAGGTTCGCTGTTTTACGAGTATAGTAGCATGTAGGGAGTGTAATATGTATTAAAATCAAATTTCAAAATAGGGAGGCAGCAGGAACCATCAAAAAAGTTAAGTATGAGAAAATGGCACTATTTTCTCAAATATTGTAGGAAGAAAACACAATTATGGAAGGTGTTTATAGTGTTATTTTTTCATATATGCCTTCCATAATAAATTTGGAGAGCTGACGAAGATCAATATAAACACACACACACAAACTACCCTATTTATACCAGCATGATTATGGGATATATATACTATATTAATTACAATATAGTATTACAATACTGTATATTGTATTGTGTGTGTGTGTGTGTATAATACTGTACTACAATACTATATAGTATAGTATATATACAATACTATATATACCATACTATATACAGTATATACAGTATATATACACTATATACAGCACTATATATAATACTATATGTATACATAGTGTTACAATACTATATAGTATAGTATTGTATAGTATAGTATTGTGTGTGTATATATAATACTGTATTAGAATACTATATAGTATTGTATATATACTATACTATATATACTATACTATATACAGTATATATACTATATAGTGTATATATACTATATAGTGTATATATACTATATATAATACTATATGTATACATAGTATTACAATACTATATAGTATTGTATTGTATAGTATTTTTATATATATAATACTGTATTACAATACTGTATAGTATTGTATATATACAATACTATATATACTATGCTATATACAGTATATATATAGTGTATATATACTGTATATAATACTATATGTATACATAGTATTACAATACTATATTGTATTGTATATATACAATAAAATATACAGTATTATAATACTATATTGTAATTAATACAGTATATATCCCATAATCATGCTGGTATAAATAGGGTAGTTTGTGTGTGTGTGCTTATATTGATCTTCGTCAGCTCTCCAAATTTATTATGGAAGGCATATATGAAAAAATAACACTATAAACACCTTCCATAATTGTGTTTTCTTCCTACTATATTTGAGAAAATATTGCCATTTTCTCATACTTAACTTTTTTGATGGTTCCTGCTGCCTCTCTATTTTGAAATCTGATTTTTAATACATATTACACTCCCTACATGCTACTATACTCGTAAAACAGCGAAACTGATTCAATATATACTGAATCAGCAAAACTGATGTAATATAGTAATTACAATATAGCTAAACAATAGCTATCACTGTCAAAACACCATTTTCTAAGGCAGATATAAAGTATTTCCTAGAGAAATAAAAGGTCACATAAATGAAGAAATGATAAACATATAACATAGCTGAGCAGCCACAATTATACTTCATCACTTCAAATTGAAAATTAAAATTTTTTGTAGCCCATTTCCCTGATCAGTCATCAACCTGCTTGAGAAAGATATATGACAGAGTTTTTTTTTCAAGGTCAACAAAATGGGTGGAGAACATAGTTTTCCAAAATAATAGAAATGTGTAATTCCTGATACCACCTGGAACACACTAATATTTCATTTTTAAAAATATGTTTCTCTCAAAAATGGGAAGGATTGCTCTTTTAAATAGTTTGTATATAGATTACTCATGATCAGTTCTTCACTTTTCCACTGCCTTTTTTACTGTTTGACACAGAGAAAAGTCTCAGTAACCACCCATGAACCCACATCCTTTTTTTCCTCATAGACTCAAAAATAGTTATGAACATGGTTATCATTTGTCCATTTTTATTTCCATGTAATGCTTTAGGATTCTTAATAGACATATGTATGTACTCATTCATATATTTTAACTTCTATTTCTTTTCGATTCTGTGTCTCCATTTCAGAACAGTTCCCTCACTGAGTCCAGGTCCCTGGTCCCATGTGCCAATCATTTTGATGGATATGGAGAATGATGCTCTTTCTCTGCCCAATCCCACTTTCAGGCAGGCATGTGACACAAGAAAACTCCCTCATAAGTCTCCTAGATACATACAACTTGCTGTTGGGTAGATAGAGTAGAAAAATTGGCATATGACTCAACCAACAGAGAAGCATGTATTTAACAAAGAATGAACTTTTAGCCTGGTAGGATTCTTATATCAACCTCAGGGATCTATTAAGGAAGGAGTGGGGCCCTCAGACTGCAGAAGGAAGTAACTGGGTAGATAGATGCAGGAAAACAATTAAACTGTCATATTTCTTTAAACCAAAGTTTATCAACTTTGGCACTATTGACACTTTCAACCAAGAAATATCTACTTGTGGGAACTCTCCTGTGCACTGCATAATATTAAGCAACATCCCTGTCTCTACCAACTAGATGCCACCAAGACCTCCTCCCCTGGCTGTGACAGTTTAAAACATCTCTAGACATTCCTAAGTGTTCTCCTCTGGGGCTGGCAAATTTACCTTGGTTGAGAAATTATTGTTTCATACCCTCTGAACTCTAAATGTGACCCTTTTGCCCTTATTAAACGGTATTTGCTACTTTCTGGAAGACCCTGCAGAAATCTGAAGAGAAACGAGTACTTTGCAAAACACTATTCATTTTCAGGATCTATACTAGTTTCCTCTCTGACAATCATACCAACGTCCTGGGGGAGATGCAGGGCCTAGAGAAAGAGGGTGAAGAGTACATGCAAAGAAGTAGCATGATTTAAAAAAAAAAAAACAAAAAACATACATCTACAGGAGCCAAGAGAAATCTGATGGGATGATTTATTAGGGATTAGGGTGCTGTATAAGCTGGAGATACCCAAAGTCAAATATATGAGAGATAAATATTACAAAGATTCAGGGGCCTGCCACATTAGTGAAGTTTTTTAGGGTCATGTTAACTGAGATATAAATGGAATTTCCTTCCACAAGTAAGAAGGAAGCACGACACTTGGTAGACAGATTCAGGTTCAGGGAAAACCATTTGTCACACTTGGGACCATGGGATGACACAGAAGGCTATAGTTTTGCATGTGGTCCAGAGAAGGAAAGTGCTTTTCAGTTGCCAAAGCTCCATGCTCTGCACCTAGGGTCATCTGGTTCAGCCGACCCTGTGGTACTTGAAATGTTTTTGAATTTAATATGGAGTTAGCATCCATTCTCAATAAGAGGATTATAATGTAGTTCCTTAGAATACTAGAGCAAAGCCGTGTAAACTGAAGCAGGAAACTATACAGGGTCCAGCACAAATAACACTCCTTTTTAATTACAAAATCATAAGCATGTAATTCTGTAATATAATAATATCACTCTCAAGCACACCATAGGACATTTTACCTGAAATTTTCAAATTAAAATTATGACACCCATATTATTACCCTACCAACCATACTCAAGCAGCAGTTGCTTCTGCCAGACCCTGTACATTGAAAAACTACATATTTAAAACTACTAAACATATCAAGAAAGTATTTCATGACGTGCTGTTGAGATGGAGCTTCTGATCATGTGCAACCAAGTGACCATGAAGCTAAAGTCGGATTAAATCTGATCCATCAAATCATATGATGGGCCAATCCAATAACAATCCATGGTAATATAAGATTGTATATTTGGGATCAGTGGTTATGAGGATCACAATATACCTGTATAACCCAAAAGTAGGCTGACATCATACTATGGCTCCACTTAAGGGAGGCCTTCAGGAAACCAGGAAAAGAAAGTCACCCTATTAGGGAAGAGCTTCAGGTGATGTACTTTGTGCAGAAAGAAATGCCACCTAAGGAAAGAATATATCTGGGCTCGTGGGCAGTGCCAGATGGTCTATGTTATTGAACACAGACTTGGAAGGAGAAAAACTGGAAGATCATTGACAATCTTTGGGGAAAAGGCATGGATATGAATTTACTGGGGCTTATGATCTTTGCATATGATGTGAAGATCTTTATGCCATGTTTGACACTATGAGGGAGAATTCACAAGTAAACAGCCAAGTAGTTAGAATGACTCTGCCCATTGACTTTAGTCACTGCTGCCATTAGCCACCCCAATGCTGAAACAGTGGGCACATGGATGGAACTACACTGGCAGAGATGGTTGCTATGCCTAGGCACTCTAATTTAGCTACGGTCACAATTGGAGACCAACACTGAGACTCCAATATAAAACCATCCTATAAAGTAAACAATCGGTCCTTCGGTGGCAAGTTAATTATATTTCACTTCTTCTTATGCTCTGGAAGGAACAAAAATTCACCTTGAATGGGACTGACATCTATTTCCAGCCCATGTTTTTCCTTCTTACCTGCAAGACCATAGCCAGCCTAGCAGTAAAAAATCTTAAAAAAAAAAAGATTTCGTTTATTTAATTTAGAGAGAAGAGATGGGAGGGAGAGAGAAAGGGAGAGAAACATTGGCCTGCAATCCAGGCATGCACCCAGACTGGGAATTGAACATACGACTTCTCAGTTTGCAGGCTAGCACTCAATCCGCTGAGCCATACCAGTCAGGGCAACCATAAGAATTCTTAAAGTCTTTCATCCACTGGCATAAGTTCTCATATAACTTTGCCTAGGAATAATGATCTACTTTATATAAAAGAACAGTGACAACCGGCCATAAACATGATATCCACTATTTCCACCATGTTGACCCACTCAGAAATTGCCAGCCTGATGGACTAGTGGGACAGCCTCTAAAGGACACAGTTGGAGGCATGAGATAGAAGTTCATATACTGGTAGTACGGGGTGCCATTCTCCAGGGGTGGTATATACTCTAGTCAACAAATAGTATATGTCTATGTACCTGCAAGAGGTGCAATATAGAGGTTTGGAAACCAAGGGATAGAAGAGGCGTCATTTACTGTAACTCTTAATGATGCGGTTGAATTATTTGTACTTTCTACCCCTTACATTTGGGCTCTGTAAGATGAGAAGCCTTGGTCCCCAGAGGGCTAATGCTTCAACCTGGATATACAAGAGGGGTTCTATAGAATTTTAAGTTATAGTTGCTGCTCTGTCACTTTGGCTTCTTATTCCAAGAGACCAGCAAACAAATTTTAGAAGTTGCCTCACTGATGAGGGTAACCTGCCTTGATCATAAAGAGGATGTAACATTGCTGTTACATAATGAGAGCAAAAAGGAATAGTTTGCGGGTCAGGTGGTGTACAATCAATCTCTTGGTGATTCCATTCCCTATTTTAAAGATAAGTTGATATTTGAGGAGATATTGTTTGAAAAATCATGTTAGCATTGACCCGGGACCCTTAAAGAGGAATTATGGGTGATCTCCACCAGACACACTCCCTATGCAAGCAATGGTGCTAGCAAAGATTGAGGGACCTTAAGGAAAGGAGATGTGACTGATTAACATTAGTTATGTTGCAGAAGTAAAGGCTGTAGTTCCATTCCACGGACTTGCCTTTTGTTAGTGCTCCAGGAAACACGACTAACTAGAATTCTGAAGAACTTCTTCCAGATCAGGCACAATTGACAGAAAAGATCATGTGGATCTGAGTGACACAGATATTCACGTTATTGGATTAGTAGTTTTTCATCTGAGTCCCCTCTCTAAGGCTGACGAACTCAGGTTCCATGCACCTGGAAATAGCTGCACATAGTTCAAAGCTGCCCCTGCTCAGGGAATTGTCCTTGGCCATAGGGTGTTGCTGAGTTCAAATGTCAGCTGTCTTGTGTGCTGTGCTCCTGTCTGCAGGACAGCCCCCAAGTCTGATGACTCACTAAGAAGACCCACAGGACTCAGCAGGTAGTCAGACTCACAGCTATGATACATAACAACAAATGAATACAAAGCAAAATCAGCAAAAGAGAAAGACATGTAGTGCAAAGTCCAGAGGAAACCACATGCAAACTTCTAAGAACCCTCCCTCAGTGGTCACATAGAAAGTGTTTATTTCCCCAAGCAATGAGTTGTGACAACATGTGTAAAATGTTGTCACCTAGGGAAGCTCATTAAAAACTAAGTGTCCAAGGTTTTTTAGGGAATGACTGATCGATCGTGTGTGTACCCTTCGCTTGGCATGTACCAAAAATGCCCAACTGACCGAAATGAAACAATTAGCATAAATCATACTGTTTGCATAAAAGTTTAGGCACAGGGAATGAGAGTGGTGGTTGCCACTTTGAAATCCATGTTCCTGGATGTCAGCCAAAGGACAACCTTGTAAGCAGATCCTTCATAGAATGGTGCTCAGTCCTGCTGTGTTAACATTTTTCTACACATGGGGGACGTCTCCTGCTATGCTTAGTTAATGCAGGGATATAAATGGCTCAATTTGAGATATCTTGAAAGGCTAACTCAGCACCAGATCTCCCCATGGCCTTCACAAGTGAATTTCTTGCTCTTCTGTCCTAAATTCATGTCTTCCTCACTTCTTCACAGGGATACTCAGAGTTCTTCCCCATAAAACCCTGCACATGGGTCCCCCATCGTAGGATCTATTTCTGGTCACCTAATCTAAGGTAATAGCCCTAGTAGTGATGAGCTGATATAGACTGAAAAGTGCATGAGGCCTAGTGGCTCTCAAGTGTTAAGGTAATAATGAGAATAATGGGATATTGTTAACTTTTAAAATGCCTGGAGATTCAGATGAAAATTGAACAAGTACAAAAATTTTAGAATGATAGGAATTCTGATATAAAAATATAACTTTTATTAGTGTAATATAACTACCTGGAATAGCCAATTTGGTGTATAAAATTTATACTTGAAATGTAAAATGAAAATACCTACAATCTCAGATTTTTGAAAGTAAGTAAGAAACTTAATTTGTTCTAGACTCAGGAGTCATAGTATAGAAGTAGAGAGAGGTCTTAGGAGACCATTGGTAAATCAAGCATAAACATACACACACATGCACACACATCGTTTCAATGCTCTATGTACTGTCCCTGATGCCAATACAATTAAATGGATGTGCATAGCAGAGTCATCAGGACCTGGAACACCACAGTTGTGCTATAAATGCTAGTTGATCCTGCTTCTGCATGACTGTCTCTACTTTGTGCAGCACACTAATAATTATATACCTGTGCGAGAAGAATAATTTAGTCAATCTTTCTAGTTAAAGACAATACAAAGTGTTTGAGGTACTATGCTATCTGGTAAAGAGATAATCAATGTAATCTTTTGACTTTTTCTAATCATCTAATCTTGAATATGTCTGCCTTCCACACAAATTGAGGCTATGCCTGTGATTGCAAAACCTGGGTACAAATCAGACAGTTCACTTTTGAACTGAACATAATAAAATTAAGTTATATTTAGCAAAATCATTATATGAACATTTGAAATCTGACTCATTTGGTGGCAAATTGCATTTGGTGGCTGTTTTGTAACTTTTCTGTTACTTCCCCATCTCTACCACCTACTAGGCTGAAGTCATTGTGTGTTCAACAATGGGTTTTGCTCTGAACTTATGAAATACCAATTACATTGGAAATAGAATTGACTTTCCAGCATTGCTAGACACTTTCTCAGTTATCTATTAAAAGAGCAGTTCAAGTAATTTGGAGATAATCTAAAGTTGACTTTCGTTGTCTTGGAAGGCTTAGGAAAAGCTTTTTATATCTTAACTTCTACAAACATTCCTCTCCTATTTTTCTCAGGAGGGTGCTTGTATTTCTCTCAGAATAGCCTTTAGCAACTCTGTATTTTTTGCATTTATTTCTATGTTAGTAGAGAAGCTTGGATCTAAATTTCCCTGAGTGCCTAACTCACAGGGTTCCAGCTTTGAGTCTCATAATGAAAGGTACTCATGCAAGACTTGGAAGTTGGAAGAGAATCCTAAGCAATTATTCACCAGTGGAAGCTGTGAACAGGCTCACGGATGTTGTCGGCAGCCAACTTGAAGCTTCACCAGAAGTTCCCTTCTGTCCTCAGAAAATAACACCCATTTTCAATGTGTGAGGCAGCAGAAATCTTTGAGAACTGTTCACTTGCACCTCATACATGTCTGTATTTCCTCAGAATCTCCCTGACATTCACTACTTCAGGTCTTCCAATGGTTGTGCCTGTCACTGATTACCTCCACTCAATCCCTGAAGCAAGAAATCCTGCACCTTCAGAGGTTTCTGCATCTCTGACTGAATCTGCCTCACGAACGACGTGAAGGGAAAAGGTGTAGGCCCATTCGTGCTGGGGGACTTTACATTTTGGAGACATATTTTTAAATCATTTTCCTAAACCGTAAATCAGTTTTTGAGACAGGTTGATGGGGGAATTTGCAATGAAGCAAACCATTTTGGGGAAATGATTTTAAATGCTCTCCATTATTAATGGTTAGAGACTCTGGTGTCTCTATTTTCTTAGTGGTTTTAGGCAACATTTCCATTTTCCATTTAAAATATCTGTATTTGTAAAAATACTGAAAAATGATAAAATAACTACTCTTTATAATTGTGATTGTGAAAAACAATATTTAATTATGCAAAAATATACTTACTTTTAGAGAAGCAAATATATTAATGTTTCTAAAATGATATTCAAATATATGTGTGGTATTTTTAAGGTTAAAATATAAAAGCTATACTGTAGAAGAAAGTCAAACAAAAAACAATAGTATTTATTTTTAAAACATGGAATCTCATATCAGAAACTAAAAGTTATCAAGTTATCATAATATGTATATATGTGTATATATACTTATATATACTTTTGTGTATATATATATGTATACATACTTGTATATGTATTCCAATTTAAGTCTGTAAAACTGGCAATTTGTGATTCTTATATCTTCAATAACAACCAGAGATTCAGAAACCTTTGAAATTACATATACTGATTTGTATTTCAGTAATTTATGTATGTCCTGGCAGCAATTCACTCTGAAGTAGAAACCATCTGTAGTAAGAATGATTCATTTTATATATTTTGTCTGAAGTTTTAAATTTATATTTTTTAAATTAATATTCATGGATGACACCTAAATTATAAGGTGTTGATTTTGTCATTCAAACATAGAACTAGCTGTGGTTGATTTTTAAAAGTATTGAAGTTTAAATATTGAGTTGCTATTTCAAAAATTTTTAAATTATTTATCTTACCTCTCTATCTCAAAAAAAAGTTTAAGTAGTTCAATAAAGTTTTATATGTACTTATTTTGAAAAATATCTAGTAAAGTTTTAGAGATAGATGATAATGATGGCAATGTTTATCTTACATATATTTTACCACAATAAAAAAACTGGAAAAATATTCTATCATTCATTGTTAAGTAGGACTCAACTCATCTTTTACTTCCTGTTCTTCAACAAAGATCAAATTATTATTGCTTTCAGGTAGGTAAGTTTTAAATAAAAATGTTTTCTTTTGGTAAATAAAACTCTAAAAATTATAGGGAGAAATTGCTAAAATATTTTATGTAGAATAAAAATCAACTGATTTATGATATTTATATTTAAATTTAAATAATGAGTGGTTCATACATACCTGTAAGAAAAATGGATTGACTTAATAATTTAATTAAGAAGAAAGGAAGATCTATGAATTATAACTAACTGACATGGAGTCAGTCCTGTCCAGAGCAGTAGAAAAGAAAAATAGATCACTTCCTCATTCAGTAGTGACAATCCTTTATTTTGTTCCTGCCAGAGAACTTTTTTTTTAGTTTAACACTTTTGGGATGTCCAAGCTTGATTGGCCGACTGCCAGGCTATGTTCACTAAAGGAAAGCATTTCTACACACTCACCCCTGTTTTCACAGAGGTTACAATAGAGATACGTGAAGCCATTTGAAGCAATCCTACATACACATGGATAGTTACCATAATTTGAAGAGGACCATGAGCATATAGATGAAAGATTATGTTAACTTCTTTTTTTTTAATATATTTTATTGATTATGCTATTACAGTTGTCCCATTTCTCCCCCATCATTCCCCCCCACCCTGCACACCCTCTCCCACCCACATTCCCCCCTTTAGTTCATGTCCATGTGTCATAAGTTCTTTAGCTTCTACATTTCCCACACTATTCTTGCCCTCCTCGTCTATTTTCTACCCACCATCTATGCTACTCATTCTCTGTACCTTTTCCCCCTCTCTCCTCCTCCCCCGCCCCTGTTGCTAACCCTCCATATGATCTCCATTTCTGTGGTTCTGTTCCTGTTCTAGCTGTTGGCTTAGTTTGCTTTTGTTTTAGGTGTGGTTCTTAATAGCTGTGAGTTTGCTGTCTTTTCACTGTCATATTTTTATCTTCTTTTTCTTAGATAAGTCCCTTTAACATTTCATATAATAAAAGCTGGGTGATGATGAACTCCTTGAACTTGACCTTATCTGAGAAGCGCTTTATCTGTCCATCCATTCTAAATGACAGCTTTGCTGGATACAGCAATTTTGGATGTAGGTCCCTGCTTTTCAAGATTTCAAATATTTCTTTCCAGCCCCTTCTTGCCTGGAAGGTCTCTTTTGAGAAATCAGCTGACAGTCTGATGGGAACTCCTTTGTAGGTGACTGTCCCCTTATTCCTTGCTGTTTCTAGAATTTTCTCCTTCATTTTAATCTTGGGTAATGTAATTACGATGTGCCTTGGTGTGTTCCTCCTTGGGTCCAACTTCTTTGGGACTCTCTCAGCTTCCTGGACGTCCTGGTAGTCTATTTCCTTTGCCAGATTGGGGAAGTTCTCCTTTATTATTTGTTCAAATAAGTTTTCCACTTGTTGCTCTTCTTCTTCCCCTTCTGGTACCCCTATGATTCGGATGTTGGGACGTTTAACGATGTCCCGGAGGTTCCTAAGCTTCTCCTCATTTTTCTGAATTCTTGTTTCTTCCTCGTTTTCTGTTTGGTTGTTAGTTTCTTCCTTCTGGTCCACTCCATTGATTTGAGTCCCAGTTTTCCTTCCATCTCTATCAGTGCCCCATGCATCTTCCTTCATCTCACGTATTGTAGCCTGCATTTTTTCATCTAGTTTGTGAGCAAAATCAACCAATTCTGTGAGCATTTTGATGACCAGTGCTTTGAACTGTGCATCTGATAGGTTGGCTATCTCTTCACTGCTTAGAGGAATTGGCTCTGGGGCTTTTATTTGTTTTCCGGTTTGAGCCATTTTTGGTGGGTTTTTTGTTGTTGTTGTTTTGGTTTTAGTCTGGTCGCAGCTATTATGTATGAGGGGTGGAGCCTTAGGTGTTCCTCAGGGTGGGGCAGCCCAGTCGCCTAGGTGGGGGCGGGGTCTGAGAGGGAACAATGGTGCCTGTTCCGCTCTCTCCTGGACTCCGGCCCTTTCCGCTGCTTCCCCTTCACCTGGATTATCTGCGTACGCGCTCGTGCTGTTCCTAGTGAAGAGTGGAGCCTCTGACGCTCCCCAGTGCGGGGCAGCCCAGTCGCTGGGTTGTGATGCTTTAGGTGGGGGTGGGGTCTGAGAGGGAACAATGGCGCCTGCTCCGCTCTCTCCTGGATTCAGTCCCTTCCGCCACTTCCCCTCTGCCTGGACCGTCTCCGTGCGCGAATGTGGGACCACCTGGTCAGCCAGCCACCTTGCGCGGCCTCACTGGGTCTGCACAGTTGCCCCCCTGTGCTCGGGGTCCGCCAGCTGCCGCCTGTGGGCCCGGGGACCGCCAGCCGCCGCCTGTGCAACTGGGAACTGCCTGCAGGTGCTGCTTGCGTTCCCGGGTCCGCACCTCCACTTTCTCCTGCCGCGACTCCGCCCCTCTTACCGGTCTGGATGAATGGTTGTTGGACTTCCGTACAGTTCAGTTTTCTATAAGTTCTGGTTGTTTTCTTGTTTCTAAATATTTGTTGTCCTTAATTTTGGTTGTTAGAGGAGGCACAGCGTGTCCGCCTATGCCTCCATCTTGGCCGGAAGTCCCTCAATTTACATTATTTCTGAGAAAAAAATGATTCAGTTTTTGAACAAATTGCTTCTTGAACAGCCTACTGGTACAAATTAAGTTTGAGAACTGAGGTTCACTGTAATGGAAATGAACCTTTAAACAAATATTCCAGAATATTGTCCTTCAGGGAATCCTCTTGGAATGTTTTATATTTCTAATAATGCCAACATTTCTCAAGCCTTTTAAAACTTTTTGTAGACTCCCATATGACTGCTAAATCCTTTTTCTCCCCAGTCCCTCCGCTTTCCACGCCGTCTCCTCCACCGCTCCATAGCGCCTCAGAGGCTTCTCAGCTTCCAGATGGGTAGATAAAGATTGCTTTAACTCCATCTCTTATTCCCGCGGGCAGGTCGATGGTTCTCCCCTTACTCCATCCCCGCCGCGGACTGTCAGGAGCTATGTTAACTTCTTAAGAAAAGAGGTTGGTAGAAAAGAGAGAGAAAACTTCTCTTCATTTCTGTTAGGAAATAAATAACACTAGAAATATTTGTATTAAGGAAGGTTTGATAGAATTACTTTGTGAAAAATCAGTCTCGTTTTATTTTGGTTAGGAGTTGTTGGACAGTTTTCTCAAATTCTACCATAATAATTAGTTTTTTTACACATTATTTTCTACTGCTAATTTATATTTTCTGAGAATTCAAAGTCAATTTTCAAACTGATTTGAACAGAATTGAGAAAAAAAATTGTCCTAGGAACTTCCAGTCAGGATGAAGGTGTAGCTAAAATAGTTTGCCTCCTTGTACAATGACAGCAAAAATTACAACTAAACTACAAAACAATTATCACCCAGAATCATCAGAAAATCGAAATGTATGAAAGTCTGACAACCAAGGAATTGAAAAAGTCACATTCATCCAGACAGATAGGGGACGTGGAGACAAGAACAGGTGGTCCCACTTGTGGTGGATAGAAATCAAGAGGGATACCTCAGGGGAGAGGGATCCCAGCCTCACATCGGACCATCCAGCCCAGGGTTCAAGGAAGATAAGTCCCCATAACTTCTGGCTATAAAAAACAGTGGGGGTTGGAGTGGTAGAAGGAATTATGGGATTCTCAAAAATCTCCTCTTAAAGGGCCCACACCAGACTTAGGACTTGTGCAGACTCACTCCCTCTGGGCTCAGCACTGGGGCAGCAGCTGGAAGGGTATAAATGGTGCATGAGTAGAAACTGAAGTGTCTTGCATCAGGGCAGGTGCAATTGGAAAGCTTGCTTGACAAAACTGCAGAGGCCATGTAGTTGACATTGGCCCTTCTCTGAACCGTCTCCTACATAGAGTTACAGAGCAAGGACACCATATCTGAGCCTAAATTAACCTGGTTCACATGGGTTGCCATGCCCTGGTAAATGCCTAAGGCTCCACACCATCCAATTTAGCAGTACCCTTTTCTACTAAGGCAGGGAATCAAAGCAGCTCTGCCTAATGCATAGAAGCAAACACAAGGAAGCTGCCAAAATGAGGAGACAAAGAAATATGGCTCAAATGAAAGAGCAGAGCTAAAATCCAGAAAAAGAACTAAACAAAATGGAGATAAGCAATCTTTCAGATGCAGAGTTTAAAACACTGATTATAAGGATGCTCAAGGAACTAATTGGGTACTTCAACGGCATAAAAAAAGACTGAGGCAGAAATGAAGGCTATGCTACGTGAAATAAATAAAAAATGACAGGGAACCAACAGTGGAGGGGATGAACACAAGAATCAAATCCATGACTTGGAACATAAGGAAGAAAGAATAATCAATCAGAACAGCAAGAAGAAAAAAATAATTAAAAAACAAAACAAAAAACAAAAAAAAAAAAAACAAGGATAAGCTCAGGAGTCTCTGGGATAACTTCAAAGGTACCGATACTCGAATCATAAGGGTGTCAGAAGGAGAAGAGAAAGAGCAAGAAATCGAAAACTTATTTGAAACCAATAATGAAAGAGAACTTCCTTACTTTGGTGAAGGAAATGGACATACAAGTCCAGGAAGCACAGAAAGTCCCAAACAAGATGGGCAGAAAAAGGACCACACCAAGACACCTCATAATTAAAATGGCAGAATTAAAGATAAAGAGAATCTTAAAAACAGCAACAGAAAACAGATAGTTACTTACAAAGGAATTTCAAAAGAAACTTTGCAGGCTAGATGGCAAGAAGTATTCAAAGTGATGAAAAGCAAGGACCTACAACCTAGATTACTCTATCCAGCAAAGCTATGATTTAGAATTGAAGGGCAGGTAAAGTGCTTCTCAGACAAGGTAAAATTAAAAGAGTTCATCATCACTAAGCCATTATTATATGAAATGTTAAAGGAATTTATTTAAGAAAAATAAGATCAAAACAGTGAATATTAAAATGGCGATAAATTCACAACTATCAACAATTGAATCTAAAAGACAAAATAAGCAGAACAAAAACAGAGTCATCGATATGGATGTCATTTGAAGGGCTATCAGTTGGTAGAAAAAAGGGGAGAGTAGAAGAAATGTTGCAGGAATTAAGAAGTACAAATGGGTAGGTACAGATTAGGCAGGGGGATGTTAAGAACAATATAGAAAATGAAGTAGCCAAATAACTTATATACATGACCCAATGATTCGGACTAAGAGGGGTGGTTGCCAGAGGGAATGTGGGGTATTGGGTGAAGGAGAAAAAGGGGGAAACATTGGGACAACTGTAATAGCATAATCAATAACAAATATTTTAAAAAAGAAAAATATTTCCCACAATCAGTAATTATTCTCATATTTATTAGATTAGCTAGTGGTTTCTCTATTTAATTGGTTTATTTCAAAGTTCCAGCTACTGCATGTATTTATCAATGCTAGTATTTGTTTATTCTAGTCATTAATATACATTTATATTTATTAATTTTGTTTCCCATAAACTTACTTTGCTGTTTTCCCAAATTCTTGAGTTGGGCACATGATTTATTTATTTAAACTGTTCATTAAATTACCTGAGTACTTGAGAAACAAAATTTTGAATTTTCAGTTTTAATTTTATCTCCAAAGTATTTTATTTTGTTAATCAACTGTATTGAGAAATACATAAGCTACAAATATTTAAAATGTGTCATTAAGTGAATGATATCAAAATATGAGCTTGAAAAGCAGCAACATGAGTAATATGCAGATTACTTTTTCACCCGAAAGCATTCCATGTATTTCTTTGTAGTGGAATCATCCCTTTGTCCCAAACCCCTGACATCCCATTATGTGACTTGTGATTATAATTTATTTTTTTTATTTTATTTTTTATTTTTTATTTTTTTAAATTTTTTTTTTATTTATTTATCTTTAGAGGGGAAGAGTTGGAGAGGGAGAGAAATATCAATGTACGGTTGCCTCTTATGTGTCCCCTGCTTGGGAACTGGCCTGCAACCCAGGCATGTGCCCTGACTGGGAATCGAACCGCGATCTTCTGGTTCGCAGGCCCGCGCTCAATCCACTGAGCTACACCAGCCAGGGCCAATTTATTTTTTTTAAACTATATAAATGAAATCATGAACTTTGCATTATTTTTTATCTGACACTTCTTGTCCTAATATTTTTGAGTTTCATCTATTTTGTTGCTTTGTCACCCTTTTATGCTGAATGTTATTCAATTACTTTTTTAAAACATCCTAGGATTTTTATTAATGTCTCTATATTTCACAGACTATTGCAGATTAATATTTAAACTATGTAATTCTTTTTTAAAATGTATTTTATTGATTATGCTATTACAGCTGTCCCATTTTTCCTCTTTCACTCCCTTCCACCCTACACACCCTCTCCCACTCACATCCCCCGCTCCCCTTAGTTCATGTCCTTGTGTCATACTTATAAGTTCTTGGCTTCCACATTTCCTATACTATTCTTACCCTTCCCCTGTCTATTTTCTGCCTACCATCTATGCTACTTATTCTCTGTACCTTTTCCCCCTCTCTGGTCCTCCCACTCCCCTGTTGTTAACCCTCCATGTAATCCCCATTTCTGTGGTTCTGTTCCTGTTCTATTGTTTGCTTAGTTTGTTTTTGTTTTAGGTGTGGTTGTTAATAATTGTGAGTTTGCTGTCATTTTACTGTACATGGTTTTTATCTTCTTTTTCTTAGATAAGTCCTTTTAACATTTCATATAATAAGGGCTTGGTGATGATGAACTCCTTGAACTTGACCCATTATATTTTTATCTATCCACTGTTGACAGATACCAGTGTCGTTTCCTATTTGAATTTTTACTAATGAGGTTGCTTTGACATACGTGCACATACTCATATCTTTTTATGAATATATTCCTTTATTTGTCTTAGGTGAATACCAAAATGTGAAATGGCTAGGTATTATAGTAGTTATGTGTAACTTAAAAAAAACAAAAAACAAAAAACAACTGCTAACAGGTTTTCCAAATGGAGTCCTGACTTGTAGACACCACCCACACACTGTGTGATCCCACTGCCTTGCTTCCATGTGCATGTGGAAAGTGAGACAGCTCTCCTTCCCCTCCCTCCTTGTCTGCAGCCACTAATCTCCTCAGAAGTCCCCTTCTCAGAACCCCACCTACACCTAATTACTTCCTAAAGGGGCCACCTCCAAATGCCATTGTACTCGGGGGTTAGTGTTTCATTATACTAATTTGGGGAAGACAAATAATCAGTCCAAACAGCTTGTCATCATTTTTAATAGGAGGTGCTCTCTTTCCTAAAGTTTACAGTTATTTTGCTTTTATCTGTGAATGATGTTAAATTACTAATAATCCTGGGTGGCACTTATCTTGACAATTTTAGACCTGCTTAAAATGTTTTGGGACTTGTTTTTCCATGATACTGTTTGCCTTTGTCCCATTCATAATAAAAGCCAAATATTGGTTTGCAAGAAGTAAAACATAAATAAATAACTGTCTCCTCCCATGCACACATGGATGAAAGGCCATGGAATCACAAATTTCTCATTGGTTAACACAGTAAATTTAATTTTTATTTATGTAAGATCTACTGTAGATCTGGGCTTTATCCTTTGGCAATTCTTCTCTCTCAGGCATTTGTTTATTCATCCTTAGGGTTCATCCACTATCTTGGCAACAGAGGAAGAGGCGGATAAGAGTTTCCACCAGCAATTAAATGGTTTAACCCAGAAGTGACATGCTCTCTCTTCCTAGTTCATTCTCACATGGCCCAGCTAAAGAGCAAGGAAACTGGTAACATGAGCCCACCTTGTACTGGGAAGAAAGAAGAGGTATAAAATGTGAGCAAGCACTGGTTTTATATACATAGGTAATGTGAGATAAAACCCAATTTTAATCCAAACCTGTTAAATCTAGGCTTACTAAATTATAATGCCATGCCTAAGAGTATAAGAGAAGTGTTAGAAGCCAAAATTCCTACACATACTCCACTTAATTTGTCAAAATAGAGCAAAGACACATCTCTTAAACACAAGTATTTATATTAAGATTGTGCTCAGAAGTTACGATTATTTGGAAATTATTCATTGTACAAAAATAAAAGAACTAAAAATGCCTTTTAAAGTTATTCTTACCATTTCTCTGGTTCTTTTCTACACAGGTTCTTACTTTTATGTTCCTGACAGTTAATGTGCATTTCCCAAGAATCTGTCCCATAGTTTGTCTTTATGGAAGAATTTAAGTTTAGTTGATAATATGTTGGTTGCATCTTTACACTATTATAACACAATACTTCATTTGTCCTAAGGCTCAGAATAATAATTTGAAATAGCATTTTCTCATCATATATTATTTCAAGAGAAAAATATTTATCTTCATAGTAAAAGTTATTGGAGCAGTTCTCCCCAAATAATAGCAACAATGATGTCAATCAACAGTAATCTATATCCCTAAGGAATAAAAAATTTTTATTTAATGTGTACAAGTTAAAATCTTAACTCTATTGATAAAATTCAACTTATGTCATGTTTTATTATGTAGATCTTCTTATAATAATTGAAAATCAAATGTTGACTTGGAAGTTATTTTTAAAAGCTTGCTGAATTATCCAAAATATTTTATCACAATTTATTCCTAGATATGTAAAAGCATTTATAATGAGAATTTTAAATGGAGATGAGAGACCATAACCAATTTAACTACTAACCTTTAAACATTAATGCATATCCCTTTTCATATTCTGTCAAAATCAAACATCCAATTCATTTATTTTTCAAATAAAGAATAAAATGTTTAATCTCCTTGTAAACTGACACTATCCACTTTTGCCTTACATCTGAAACTGAGAGTGTAAAATGACTACATGGTTACACTTTAACTTCCATCGCCAAAAGCCATCAATAATGTGGAGCTTAAACGCATTCTAGTTGAATCACTTTCATTGTCTGAATTCTGTTACTTTCTCCTACGAGGTCTTTTCTTTTATGGATTACACTGTCTGTTGCTTTCACAGTTAGAATATTTACTTGAGAGGACATTTTAGAGACTTAGTGAAAATGAAAATATAATTGCTTTGTCAGTCCTGTTCCTGGCGCTCCATAATCAAATTGGCTACTGCCTCATCATCTGTCAGATGCATGGTCTTTCACAGACTCAAGGCAGAGAGGCTGGGCAGAATCAAATCATATGGTTGTTTTGTTCTCTGAAACTTGAAGACTCAACAAAATTGTATTTTGTATAGATTTATTTTATTTAGTCCTAGTTTATTTAAATCTATCTTTCTATCTTTTTATCTCCCTTATATCTACATTCACTTAGTACCTGTTTCATAATGCAATTTTTTAAAGTTGCTATTTAAAAATTATATTTCTTTCCCCTTTGGTCAAATTGAAAAAAATACACTTCAAAAATAAAGTATAAACTCTGGCAAGACTGACAAGACTCTCTGATTTTCATGATTTAGCTCACTTATTTCTGTTTATTCTTTGACATCAGAGGAAATAACAGTCCGCTGATCCTAAGACATCTTTATTCTGCTTCACCCCCTTTGTGTCCTTAAGTCTCTTCATTAGAGTTTAACTTCCATGGTCAACAAGTAAAACCTTCCCCTTTATCTTAATTTTTGCCTTTATTTTGCTTCAATGTACATTCTCATTGAAATCTCAGCCCTGACTAAAGCCAGCTCTGTCTAGTAAGAGCCAGCCCTTCATAAGCAAGCCTGTCCTATGACATAACCTCTCCATCGCACTGACTTCTCTTCCTTACCATTCATCTCAAGGCGGCCTTTATTCTGGTCAGCAATGTTAATAGATTGTGCAAGGCCATTTGCTCTTCCACTCTCTTAGACCAGTGTCTCACACATTATTCTCTGTTCTCAAAACTTCTCCACTGTCCTCATTTTCAGCTTTGATCTTGCTCCTTATTGCATTAAAAAGTTGAAACAATCAGATGATATCTTTCACAAGTTTTATTCACCATATGAAACTAGGTAAATATTATTTACTAGGATTCCTGCTTTTATGTCTATACATTCTACCATTTCTCTGATTACTTTACATGAATCAATCATACTTACATTAAAAAAAATCATCCATTGAAATACAAATTAACATAGCAATTAAACAAAGTTAATTGTATAAGGGGTAGTTTTATCAATGTATCTAGGTAGATTCAAGTCTAAATGTATATTTGATCCCATCCCTTCTTGCTACTTAGAAATTCTCTCTGGCTCCTCTCATCACTGATTCCTCTCTTCTTGAACTTTTCCTTTGGCGTATTATTTTTCTCATCTAAATAAAACAAAGCAAAATAAAGCTATTCTCTCAACACCTGTTCACCTTTCTTTTATAACTTCTATTTTCCCTTCAATTTATAGATCTGCTTAATAAAAATAGTCATTTCAATAACATAGCTAGGCATGTGCATATTTAAATTTTTCAACCACATAAATACGTAGATTCACTTATTTTAAGTCAACAATACCATTCTGCAAGAAAACAAAACTTTCAGCAATTTTTTCATGATATACTTTTAATCTTTTAACCAATGCATTCAATATAATGAAAATTACACTTTCCAAATACATATTAAACTATGTACATATATACACATAAAAGAAGGAAACTTGTTCATAATAATGCTGTATATTAGCTAATAAAATTACTTACAAAAAATTCTCAACAAAATACTTGCAGACCAAACTCAACAAAACATTAAAAAGATCATGCATCATGATCAAGCATTGTTTACCCTTGGGTGCAAGGAAGCTTCACCATATGCAAATGAGTAAATATGATACATCATGTTAATACTGTGAAGGATAATGATAGTAATATGCATATGGTCATCTCAATAGGTAAGGAAAAGACATTTGATACAATTAAACATCCTTTCATGATATATATTCTCAACGAGGTGGGCCCAGGAAGAACATACCTACAGAATAAAGGCCATATATGACAAGCCTAGAGCTAACATCATCCTCAATGCAGAAAGGTTGAAAGATTTTCCTCTAAGACTAGGGAAAATACAAGGGCGCCCTCCATCACCAGTCTTATTCAATGCAGAACTGGAAATCCTTGCAAGAGAAAGAAATAAACTAACCAAATCAGAAAGAAAAAAAAGGAAAATGGTCTTTTTGTATATGCCATGCTTTTAATACGCAGAAAACCCTAAAGACTGACAAAAAAAGTTAGAAGTAATAAATAAACGCAGTGAAGTTTCAGGATACAAAGACTGCCTACAAAAATCCGTAATGTTTCCATACACAAACAAATAACTATCTGAAAGATAAAGAAAACAAATCCTATTTATAATAACAGCAAAACAATAAAATACAAATTTAACCAAGGAGGTTAAAAGTCTGTACACTGAAAACTATAAGACATTGACAAAACAAATTGAAGTTGACACAGATAAATAGAAAGATATCCCACATTCACGGATCAAAATAATTAATTATATTGTTAAAATGTTCTATGAAGTACCCTAAGCCATCTGTAGATTTCAATGCAATCCCTGCCAAAATTCCAATGGTACTTTTAAAAGAATCGCCACATTATCCTCAGTAATTGTCAAATTGGATAAATATTAATTAAGTGTTCAAACCTATATTTTGCTCATGCATCATGTCCCTACGATGTAGTTTTGCAGATAGAAGTCACTCCTATTCAGCATCGATGGAACTGGAGAGCATTCTGCTAAGTGAAATAAGCCAGGTGTTGAGGGACAAATACCATGTGATCTCACCTTTAACTGGAACATAATAAAAAAAAAGAGAAAAAAAACAAACAAAATATAACCATAGATATTGAAATTAGTAACAATCTAACAATAGCCATAGGGGAGCAGGCCGGGGACAGTGGGTTTTTGGGAACTACTACAAAGGACACATGGACAAAACTAAGGGGGAGGGTGGAAGCCAGGGAGGGAAGTGGGTTTGGCTGGGGTACAGGGGAGTAGTGGGGAGAAAATGCAGACAACTGTAATTGAACAACAATAAAGTAATTAAAAATAAATAAACTTTGAGAATAAAAAAAGAATTCTAAACCAGGAATTTTCAGATGGTGTGACACAAGAATTTTTAAAGCACATAATATCTGACTATTTACTCAGGGGGCACTGAACTTTTTTCCCTTAGAAAGATTGCCACCCCCCAAAAAAGTGACAACAGCCAACACAATAATAGCCATTGGGTGTGAATAAATTACAATTATAGCTTTTTTGTTAGATTGGCAATAAACATATTTTTGGTATGCTGCAACTTTTAGTAATTAGCTTATGTTTGTTTTGAGATCACAAAGTTTGAAAATCACTGGTCTAGACCAATGTAATCCTTGTTATTTTGCCATAGCATTTTCTCTTTAATGCTCTTAATTTTCTTCATAATCCTGAATTAGTCTACTAATGCTTGGATACTTTTTGACTTGCAATGTTGTCTGTTCCTTTATTCAAGAATTCTATTTTGATTTATGAAACCCCTGCTGGACTGATTTTACGAGGGCCTTAAATTTTCTCCATGGATTCCATAACCTGTTGAGTCTGCTCTGTATTCTACGAAACTCCCACACTGCGTCTTCTGTATCACAAAGTTGGCTTACAGGGTCATCTGCAGTTGACTTTATTCACCGGTAAGTGTTTCGACAAATACACACACTTTCAAGGTATTCATTTTCTTAGTGGCTCCTTTGTAATAACAGACAGTATATACAGGGTTTCAAATAAGCCTGAATATAATAATAAGATGTTTTAATTTCCCTCTAATATTTACTGTTGACTATAATTATTTGTTTTCACTAGGTAAATTTATCTGTTGTTCATCTTGACCTTTTCCTTCTTGTGTGAAAGCACTCAAGTATTTGTTATTTATACATATAAAAAAACACAGTGCTTAAGTAGTTGGTGAAGCTGTTTTTTATAGCTTTAAAATTCTTTAAGTCCCCAAACTCCCTCTTCTGAATGTTCAGCCATCATGGCTGTTTACTTGGGCAATAAGAGAGAAGTCCCTGTGTATAAGGTGAATATACAGACAATTACAGTAGGAGCAGAGGACACTTATCTATGTGTGACCTCTCCATTGACCTTGTGTTTACTCTTAGGCATCCGGCTGCATGTATTAGTCCACACACCTGTGGTCCTGCCAGATTTGAAAGGGAAGACATATTCTTAATTCAATGGTCTTCTGCGATGCTTCCAATTCTAGTATGGAAAAACTTGTATTAATATCTGTGTGTTTCTAAACAAGGGTAACACTTTAAACATGGGGCTTACAGGTCTTCAAACTAAAGTGTGTTTGGTGAAGGCACATCCTACTCATGATCCACAGCTTTCAATCATCTTTTGGAATGTTCTCCACCTTTCAGCACTCAGAATTCAGGTAGTCTCTGTCCTGTCCCTACCTACAGTTTCCTGTCACCTCTGACGGAAAGTCTGCTCTAGAGGGTAGTTAAATTTGTATAGTCAGACATCTGAGAACATCTAAGTGACTAAAATGTGCAATTACATGCAAAGAAAAGAAACTTTAACCAATGGGGAAAGCAAGATTTAGCATCCATCTGCCACATAAAACAAATTACATACGAGTTACATAAAATGTCAGTTCTGCTACAATATCATTTCTATTTGTGCTAATGCTGTTTCATATAGGTGTACAGAGTGGCTTCCAACAGTTTGATTCTATACTTCCTTTTATAATTAAAAACAAACTTCAAAACATTTAGATACATATTTTAAATATTTACTTGCACATCTTGTCATGTTTCTATTCTTAATTTACTTCATTAAATTGATTTTTTCTCTCAGTGTGTGGAAAGTTTAGTCAAAGATTTATATAATTGACATGTCCTAAGATGATTTTAAAATTCTTACCTCATCAATTTTCCATAAATATTTATGTTTGCTGTTAGTTCTTGAATTATATATTTTATTAATGGAACATACAACCATCAGGACACATAAAATTTTTAATTGTATCAACAGAAAACAAAATGCTTTCATTCATTTCCACCAACCTTATATCTCTCAACGTCAAGTACCTATAAATTTGGACAATCTTCAATTAATATAGATGCAATTATTGACAATTACTTGAGAAAATGTTATAAAATAATCAAAGTTACCAGAATTCATAACTTTCTTGACCAACATGTTTTTAATTTTCTGGTAGAGAATTATCCACTCCCCAGGACACATGTATCTCTCCACGCAAGGACAGCAAACTGCACCGTGAAATGTGCCTTCCAGTTGAGCAACAAGGACTTGGTGTACCTCATATTGATACAGTTAGTCATTTTGCTTTTCGTGTGGCACCTGGATCTTCATCTGTTTTATTCTATTTTTATTTTAGGGAACAAGCTATCATCATGAGTACATTTTCAGTACTAGTTGCCACAGAGTTGTAGAATTTTAGAGCTGGAAGAAATCTCAGAGATTAGCTCATTTAACACATTAGGAATTTCTAGCTGAGATTTTGGCAGTCGTACAGTAAAGTAGCTCCACAAAAGAAAAAACATGAAAGATACAGAGATTTGTGTTTTCCCAGAAAATTTGTTAGAACGGTACTCGTATCCCTAAAATACACTCTCCTAACGAGAACACTTTTAGGTCCTGGAGGTACTCCTTTGGTTCAAGCCACTGACCTTAATAGATTCACACACGCTACCATCACTGCTACTCCCGAGCCCTCCCACGACTCTTCCAAAAACAACCCCCTGAAACCTAATGTCGGGTCCCTTGCTGTGGGAGCAGACACTTAGAGTGTTATTTTGGTGTTCTCTTCAGCAGCAATGGTAGTTGCAGCCTTAATTAAATGGAAACTCAGAAAGTGGCAGCACAGATATTCAATTTAGGTGGATATTTACAGAAAAGTAATTTGGAATAATACATTTTTAAATGCTTTAGTCCTCAGAAGTAATATCAATCAAACCACTGCGGCCACACCACCACAGTGCTAAGCAGATATCAGAATTTAACAGTTAGTTCTAAGAAGAGTTAATGAGGTAGATCAGATAAGCAGTTTATAAGGGGACTGAAAACAGTAGTCGTTTTCCTTGCTTCTTATCTAATCCTGCACTAGGCAGCTGAGAGCAATTTTTTAGCATCGAACCAATTGAATTTTATAACTAATGTTTTTTTTAAAACCATATAATTTTCTATAATTTAAAATTCAAACTGTAGATGACATTTGAGTGCTAGATCATTTCCAATATGCTGTGATATATTTCTCAATATTTAAGATTTTTTCTTCATTTTTATTGAATTCATTGGGTTGACACAGGTTAACAAAATTATACAGCTTTCAGGTACACAATGCCACAACACATCGTCTGTGCACTGTATTGTGTGTTCACCACCCCAAGTCAAGTCTCCTTCCATCACCTCTTTTTCTCTCAGACCCTTCTCCACCAACTTCCACCCTCCTTCTCCTTAGCAATCTCCACACTGTTGTTCATGGCCATGAGTGTTTTTCTGTTTTTTTCTTTCTTTTTTTAAAGAATCCCTCCATCTTCCCCAATCTATCCTGCTAACTCCCTTCCCCATAGCTGTCAGCCTGGTCTCTGTCTCTGGGTCTATCTCCGTGTTGCTTGTTAGTTCATTTTGTTCATTAGGTTCCCCATAGGAGTGAAATCACATGGCATGTGTCTTTCTCTGACTGGCTTATTTCACTCAGCATAATGCTTGGCCAAAAAAAAGAAGAAAATCTTACCTTGTATGCCAGCATGGCTGGACCAGGAAATCATTATATTTAAGGGTATTAATGAAGGACTAAAATCAAAAGTTGAAATTTTATGAGAAACTAAAAAAGACATTGAATACAGTAAGGAAATCCTTGCTTATACCTTGTACATGTGCCTAGTGTCTTGCATGAAATGAAGTTGCTTAAATTAAAGCAAAAAAAAAAAAACAAAAAAAAAAACAACTCCTCAAAATTCTTGGGAAATGTGCCCTGGTTGTTGCCTACATAAATATTAGCATTATGTAATAATGACCAATTCCTAGGCAGTTTTCAATTTCGTATAATCAACTAAAATGAGACTTTCAGAAATCTATGTTAGAGGATTTTTCTCCTTCCCTTTACCCTCAGATTACACACTCAAAAAGCCTAAAACATCTCAATCCAGAGTGACACACTCTCTGGCATGGAAAGCTAAAATATTTCAGTCTTGATATGGATTAATTGCTTAGTCTTTGTTTGTTCCTTGACAAATATCAGTGAAATCTCTGGAAAAGGATGGATGTTATAAGAGGAGACCCTTGTATTTATTCAGAGATCTGTTAGTAGCTTGCCCAGAAAACTTATGATAGAGACAGTGAGACATGGGCAGATTCTAGATACACTTTGAAAATGGAGCCATTAGAATTTCCGCATGGACAGGAAGTTCAAAATAGGAGAAACAGACAGAAAAGAGCAGCTCCCGTACTGACCAGAACAGCTAGACTGATGGATAAGGCATTGAAAGTGTAAGCAGGGTTGCTCTCTCTAATCCCTTCTCCTTAACAAGAGATTTAATTAAAAGTAGAATGGACAAGTAAATTTCTCAATTTCATCAAATAAAATGTATTTAATGCCATGAGATTTTATGGGACCACCAAAGGAGAAACTATAACAAAAATCCCCAAATTGAACCTGAGATTACTCCATTATGAGGCATTAGATATGAGGAAGAACCAGCAAAGGAGGCTGAGATAGCATGAGGGAGAAAATACAATAAAAATCTGAACTCTGGAGAGATTATTTTGAGGAAGAAAGAATGGAAAACTAAGACAAAAGGTTACTAATCTGTCAAGTCAGAAAACTATTGAACATATCAGTTGATATTGGGCAGTCTTATAATGTGGTAGAAACCATAGACTGAGCAAAGAAAAAATAAGAGTGGGATGGGGGGATTTGGAGAGAGTGGAGGATCTTTTCCATGTCAGAGAGAAGACAGATTGTTAGAAAGGGAAGTGGAGTTAAAAGAGGATTCATTTTTAATGAGAGAAATAATATCATGTCAGTATGGTTTTGAAAATGAGAAATGAGCCAATGGAGAAGAAAAGTTGATGATGCAAGAAAGAAGTGAGAATGAAGTTGATTTTCAAATGGGGGAGGGAGGAGGGATTTGGCCTAGGGAAGAAGAAAAAATATTTAACACATCATAGCAGGAAGACAAAACAATAAAAATAAAAAATAAATAAAAACAGTGCATGTGTTGATGGATGGGCCCAAATGGTAGAAATGCTCAGAAGCTCTTTTCTAGATGTTTCTCTTTTCTTGGTCTCATAGAAAACTAGATCATTGGCTGAGACTCCACAGGTCTTATTGGCAGCATGAGGAGCAAAGAAAAGCCTGATGTTTTCTAGAAGGGAGGGAAATGAAATCTCGAGCCAGCATTAGCGTTCTGTGTGAGACTGATGGTCATAATGCTCACAGTGCAATTTTAAATTATGAATAAGAATGATATCTTCCCTCCGTATTTTCAGATTCAGGAATGCAGTATTGGTTTACATAAATAATTGAATTTAAATATGTTTTTTGTTGAAAAATAAACTTTCAAAAAGGGAGAGAGGGCAAGAGAGAATGTGTTTAGTAAGGGATTATAAAATTCATGCTAAATAAGGAAGGAAGTGAGGACATGAAGGGGTTATTGGACAACAGTGGGTAAAATGCATTGTAGGTGCTTATGAGGTGTAATGATTTTTTAAATTCAGTGCAAGAGGGAGTAAATGAGGAAGATGAGAAGTTGGGAATGAACATTAGATTGAGAGTGCCATACTTGAAGCAGATTATGAGGTGAACATCAGTTTCGAGGGTTCAAGACTATCGTACAGAAAATAAGCTGAGGCAGCATAGAAAAGGGCATGGAGGAGAAAAAATGTAAAGACTCTAAATGTCTAGGTGCAGAAAGCTGATTCCTATGGATAGTAAAACCAAAGAATTGGTCATAAAAAACAGAACTAAGACAGGAGTAGTCTCGGGAGAACAGTAATGAACCAGGGCTAAAACCTGAAAGAACTGAGGGGTTTGACGAGCAGCCATCTGATTTCCTACAGCATGAAGGAGTACTAACACCGTAGATTGATGACATGAGATTCAGATATGAAGGCTTTTTAAGTGGGAGAAAAGCACAGAATTAACGGAAAGATAGGCATCTATATTATAAATATAAATGTGTGAAAATGTACAGGAGGATATTTTAAAATCATATGAAGCAAATGGTATTTAGTAAGATGTAAGATGCTTGCTCTTCCTCTTTCCTTTTCTAATCTTTTGTCTTAAGCACTTTCATCTCTTAGATCTTATTTCACCTGCAGTGTGAAATTGGTTGGAACTAGTGTAAGCTCAGCCCTTTCATACTTGATAGTTTGATCTTGGTCTCAGGCTATGCTCTGAACTGCCTGTGTTGTTTCTCTGTTAGCCTTCTACCCCCTATGCAGAAGTTCAAGGCACATTTGATAGGTCCTGATATGTATGTCTTTTGTGCAGTTTCATGGTGGGAAAGTCCATTGCTCTTAATAGTTTTACTTCCCAGGGTAGTTCTACTTTTTCTCCTTCAAAATGCACTGACCCCTAATCTTATGAGCATAAAGAACAAAAGATAATATACCAGCTATAAATATATTCAGACAAACCAGCTGCTTATTTTCAGACTAAATATGCTGTTCTATTTCTACTACCTCCTATATAGGAAAAAAATGTGATGTATGTCACTCCTCATTCAAAACTAAATTGGAAGGATTATAAATTTTCAAAGTAAACCTTACGGGGTTATTTTTAAAATCCAAATTAAAAATATATTCCAATGAATATATAACCTTTTAAATATCTGAACCTGCTTATTAAAAATAAACCAGGTGATATAAATAATCTCAGCTTAGATCCACTAAAGAATGTACTTACTTTCATTAAGATATATGGTAATAGTTATGTTTTGAGTTCCTAGGATGGGAGAAGATAAAACATTAAATTCTAGTAAATAGACTTAATTATTTTGCACAATTCAGTGTTCCATTTTCTGGGAACTCTGTGACACAATGATCTACTCAACCTCTTTGGACACTCAGCTTCACCTGACCCAGCTTTCCAGCAAATGACTTTGAACGTGCCCTGCACAGTCTCCTCTATGGTGACCAATTTCACACCCGCATAAAGCGACAACCCCTCACCTTGAGCTTGCACTGCAGTAGCGGTGCCCTATTATTGCTAAGATATACGACACCCAGAAACATGCTGGGCACCCACACATATCCAACCTAAATCTTAGAGAAAGAAAAAGAGACAGGAGCCGACAGACTATTTTTGCCTTTTGTTCTACTGGACAGCCCTGTCCTGATATTCAGCACTTTATATGGCAGTTAGAAGACAGGCCATGACAATGTGTCGCTCAGCTCTCCGGCTGTAAAGCATACTTGACATGGCACCAGCTGCTGCACTCTGAATCCACCATTACATTTATACCTAGGCCACACCTTCCATAAGATGCTTTCAGCCAAAGGCAGAGAATAGCTGATACCAAGGCAGGCCCATTCTTGCAAGTTGCAGGACTCAGCTGACTGGGGAGCATTGGCTCAAGGGCGACTCATTAACCTGGCCAAATCTTTTGGAATCCACTGCAGTGTGAGACTTTACTTATCCTCCCACTTCTTCACAAAGGTGAGACCTACATCCTGGTCTGATGGCCCTGCTGCCTATCCAGGCACCTCCCCTTTTCCTCTCTGAGCTCTTACCCTCAGTCAATCTCCTACACTTCTAGTTCTGCCGAAGGAGTTCAAGACTCCTTAAACTAAGCCAGGTGTACTAAGAATGGTCTGCAAATACAAGCAGTAAGAAGAGAGGTTAGAACTGCCTCACTTCCCATTTGGCAGGCCATGAAAACACTATTAAATGGTAGTTGGACATAGATAATCTCTCCTAAATGTTGGGACCCAAAGGTTAAAGATTTCACTACTGACGACCTAGGTACATGTCCACATGGACAGGAACATCTCAGGTGCAATAATCGAGGCATTTAAAATAAGGAAATAATGTTTGAAAAGGCAGAGGTTAACTGGAAACTGAAAAGTTGTTGCGACACCAGAAAATCGATAATGAGAGAATAAAAATGGTTAAGAAGCTGCTAACAGTTAAATTTGAGGGCCAGACGACCTCTGTTAGCTTACAAAGAGGCCCTTATCTCCTCTGGTGGAAAAGTAAGAACAGCTGAAAAGAAGCAAAAATGGATATTTAGTGGCACAGAGCTCCAGAGATGTGGAAATGCTTAGCCAAGACAGATCAGTTATACTAAGGCCACGGTTCAGGTTGGGCAAACCTCATACCCTGAAAGATGGAATAAGAATATCTGGAGGAATATCCTTGTGGATGTTGATTTTTCAGGCATCCATTAAATAAAGGTCAGAACCTGCAGAGTTGGCCCATCCTGCCCTGTTTAGGAGATGGCACTTCTACTATGTAAAAGGTGCTGCAGAGACCTTGCCCCATGAGGCAAGAATAAAGCCTCAGGAGGTGTTCTCACCTCCTAGTCTGTCCACCAGGGTATCACTTAGGGTTTGGCTACAATATACGCCACCTACTGACATGCTGGTCATTATAAGTTTGAAAACAGGCCATAAACTGAAAGAATCACAAAGATTAGTTTGTGGGTACTGGTAAGCACCAGAGGAATAGCTCTGAAGTTGGATTTTGAGCACAAGGGAGAATTATATACATGCCTAATTGCACTTGGTAAAGATATGGAGACACATTTACTAAAGTATGAATGATAATCTTTTGTACTTCTCACTTTAGAGTTTACAATATTCTTCATATTGGTTAGTTAATTAAATGAATCCTATCATAAGATGAGTACTGTTTCAAGAAAATAATAACTTACAGTGAGAAATTTTATCAAATGAAATAAAGGATTAAGTGAAGTTGGTATCTAATTCTGAAATAACCTATCAATCCTCCAAATGTTATGAAACAGAAAAGTGAAGAATTGACAAACACAACATACAGTCAAGCTACCTCTTCAATATAAAGAAACTGTACAGTAGTATCCCAGGAAAAATAACTTTCTGGGATTTAAACTGCATTTTTTTTAAAAAAAATATTTATTTATTTTTAGAGAGGGAAAGGGAACAAGGAAGAGAAAGAGAAAACCACCAATGCATGGTTGCCTCTCACACACCCCTAACTGGGTATCTGGCTTACAACCCAGGCATGTGCCCTGACTGGGAATCGAACCAGTAACCCTTTGGTTTGCAGTTCAGCACTCAATCCACTGAGCCACACCAACCAAGGCTAGACTGCATTTTATTCATTGTATCTGCTAATTAATTTACTACAAAATTATCTAATGAAATGATTACATTTTGGTAAGCACATTTTTGTCTTTATGTGACTTCATTTACGAGTTATATTATTTTTCAGAATCATTGTGCAGTGCAATATTTGTGATTATTTAGTTATTTTGATAAATGACAACTACAGTTTTAAAAATTATTATAAGGATTAAAATATCAAGAAAAAATAAACCTAAAAATAGAAGTAGAAGGATGATATTCTCAACTCATATACAGCATGTGTTTTATAAATTATTTCATGGGAAAATACTAATCAGTCTTGCACACACAGGGAAACACTACGTGTTACATTTACAAATTTTATTTAAAAAAATTATGACCATGAAAGTACATAACAAGGCCCACTCCAGGGCCTTGGAGGTACACAAAGCAGCCACAGGGACCACCAACCCCTTGAAGTTTCATAAGAAAATCCACTCTCCTGCTACTGGTCCATGAGCTCAGGCTTGTCATAGCATTGATGGGCAAGACAGCATCTTGAGCTAATACACAGAGAGAAACACTTAGGCTTCTTTCCTTTCCTTTCTCCACGTTCTAATTCTTCCTCCCCTCCCCCCTCTCTATTTCTCCAAGCAGAAGTAAAAATGAGCACTTAACTAAAATACTTTAATGAAAAATAATCTGTATATCTGTCCATATTATTTGCTGACTATACCCACTTGCTGTGTGAAAAAGAGTAATGTTGTAGATTACTCTTTTTGACTATTACCTAGTCAAAATAAATTGTATGCATGTGTGTATACATATGTACACACATATGCATTTGTGCCAGCCCTGTGTGTGTATGTACATATGGGTATAATAATATGGGTGTATGTACATACACAAACACACACAGGGCTGGCTTAAATACCACCCCTTTTTAAAAGTTTACAAAAACTTTTATACAAAATCATAAGCATGTAGTTCTGTAACATAAAAATATCACACTCAAGCACACTATATGATGTTTTAGGTGAAATGTTCAAATTAAATCTATATATTATTACACCCATATTTTTACCCTACTAACTACACACAGGCAGGGGTTACTTCTGCCAGACCCTGTATATATGTGGGCGGGGAGAGAGAGAGAGAGAGAGAGAGAGAGAGAGAGAGAGAGAGAGAGAGAGAGAGGAGAGAGAGAGAGAGAGAAGCTCCTGGATGTGGACAGCATCAATTATTTTGTAAAGCCAAATAATGATGGGTGAAAAATGCTGGGTGACATATGTTACCAAATTTATACTTACATATACATATTCTTAGTATCAAATTTTGAAAATGAATCCCAGGGTAAAACTGGAAAACTCCAATCTAACACTACTTTAAGAATAATTAGGAAAATATGTTTGAAATGATACCTTGGACAAGGGTTTGATCTACAAAATATATAAAGAACTCACACGGCTGCATTCTAGGAATACAGACAACCCAATTAAAAAATGGGCAAGGGACCTGAACAGACACTTCTCCAAGCAGGACATACAGAGGGCCCAGAGTCATATGAAAGGATGTTCAGCATCACTAGCTATCAGAGAGATGCAAATTAAAACCACAATTAGATACCACTTCACACTGATCAGAATGTCCCTCACAACCAAATCAACAAATAACATGTGCTGGCAAGGTTGTGGAGAAAAAGGAACCCTAGTGCACTGTTGGTGCGAATGCAGACTGGTGAATCCACTGTGGAAAACAGTATGGAATTTCCTCAGAAAACTAAAAATAGAACTGTCATTAGACTGGGCAATTCCAAGAACCCTGAAACACCAATTCAAAATAACCCAGGCACCCCAATGTTCATAGCAGCACACTTTACAATAGCCAAGTGTTGGAAGCACCCTAAATGCCCATCAGTAAATGAGTGGACCAAAAATTATGGTACATTTACACGATAGAATATTATACAACAGAAAGAAAGAAGGAGCTCCTACCCTTTGCAATAGCATAGATGGATCTGGAGAGCACTATGTTAAGTGAAACAAGCCAGGTGGTAAAAGACAAATACCATATGATCTCACCTAGAAGTAGAACCTAATAAACAAAACAAACAAGCACGCAAAATATAGCCAGAGACATTGAAATAAAGAACAAACTGACAGTAACCAGAGGTGAGGTGGGAGGAGATAATGTGGGGAAAAGGGGGAAGGGTTTTCAGGAGCAACTATAAAGGACACGTGGACAAAACCAAGGTGAGGAAGGATCAAGGGTGGGGAGTGGAGATGGGGAGTTGGAGGGGAGTAGTGGGGGGAAAATTGAGACGACTGTATTTGAACAATAAAAAAAGTTAAAAAAGTAAACTTGGAGGATTTATTTTTTATTCATTTATTATTTCAAGAGTAAAAAAGACTAGAAATGTATCTTTTTTCTCAAAATTTTTCACAAGGTTAACAAAATGTTAAATCTTTACTTTTTGCAGAACCTGTCAGGTCCATTGATTAGAAGGTGGAGACATCTACCTTCTATCCTACAAAATAAGTAATATGAGCAATACTCTATGACTTCTGCAGTAATTCAGCTCCAATCTCTTTAGTTTTCTGTGCAGTGAATAGACAACAAACCTACTTACAACTGTAGGTGTATGTGCAATATGTATGTATACATAAACATTGAGATATATATATATATAGTTTGCCATATATGTTTATATGGGCATATTTAATATACAAGCATATATAGATAGATTTAAAAAGCCAATGAGTACTAACCAATATCATACTTATTGTTACTTAATTTTAACTTATTATCAGTTGAATATCTGATAGAAGGGATTGATAACAGAACTGAAGTCCAAAATGTGACCTAAGTTGCTTAACTTATAGTTCACTGCATGTTGCTTACCTTGAAATTACACACACACACATATTCATATATATACATATATATGCATGCACCTATATGTACACATGCACATATATACACATATGTATACACACATGTATAATCTTGGAGATGTGTGTGTATGTGTATTGGATGCCTTTCCTTTTGGAAGAAGAAATATCCCAGCAACATTGACTGTGGACACCAGGATTGCACTGTGATTTACTTTCGTTAATCACATGCATACCAAATGACACATACCACTTACCAATGGAGGTTTAGTCAGACTTAGATCTTTTGGGTTATCTACTTTCTCCCTGTCAGAAAACTGTTTCAGACGGTGCCAATCTTCAGTCTGCATCCTAGAGCAAAGTTGAAATGAAGCCAACTGATTCACCATGAAGAGATAATTAATAGAAAAGTGAAGCACTATTATTTTAAACCGATATATGTATATGTTTTTTGTCATTGGGTTCTACTGCACCATCACTTGGAATAAACTTACATAATATAAAATTTTAAAATGTTAGAATAATTTTATTATAATTTCAGAAATTGTTTAACTAGACCAGAACTATGAGTGAATTTGAGAATGAGTTTCTTTACTATCATGAAATTTAAACTTGAACTTTTTGATTTAACTGTGCAACTACCTTATAAATTATCTAAATATGTATGGATTTGCACTGTAATAAATCCTGCACACTTTTCAAAGAATGAAACTCAAATGATCACCATTTGACAGCCTAAGTCGCCCTCACCATATGGTAAGTGCAAACATTTCCAAAGTGGCACATGTTTCGTAAGGTTGTCCCACGGATGTTCGGATTAGATTGCTCTATTATCCGGAGAGTCTGCCAAAAGAAAGCACCTGCACAATAAAAAGTGTAGAGAAGCTGCCAGGCTGCAGCAGTGGAAGGAAAGGAACGAGGATGCTGACAAGTTACCTGCCGTCCTCAGATCCACCAAGCAATTTCTGATAGATGCCTCTGTGCGCTCCATGCCTCACGGTAACTTCTGCACACCAGGAAGAACCTCATGTCCTTGGAACTCAGTAGAAAGTTGCGCTCCAGGTAAATAAATAAACAAAAAATGGTGAACATTCAGGATTTCTGTCACAATGTCTTGTCTTAAGAGAAAGTAAAACAAAACCAGCAGAAAAGAGCAATGTATGTCTTTGCTTTCACAGTTTCTCTTTTGCCTTCCAAGATTCCTCAAATGGATTACAGAATTTTAATATGATTTATTCTAAGAGCACATATCATTTTATGTTTTTCTAAGTTCAGCAAAAATTTGAATTTGGAGGAAGGCCTTTCTTGTATACTTGGTCAGTATTATGGCTTTCTCAAATTATAAAGGTATTTTTAAAAACTACAGGTCATAAGTAAAGTGATCATCAGTTTTAGGTCACCTTATTTGTATCATTATTCCTGTTTTTTCTTATCAAAAATGAAAGTGAGCGTGGACAACCTTGAAATCTTAAGCATACCCTACACTGTCTCTTAATTTTACTAATAAATTTGCTACAAGTACTTAATTTTTAACTTAAAAGATGGCCCCCTGTCTCTACATAGCAGAAACTGGAGAATAGATTAAAGGCTTACTTCTACTTTTTAATGAAAAATTCAAGTTGCTTCCCTTAATGTAAATATGTTAGGAAATTCAAATCCTATCATAACATCAACTAAGACCTTGCTCAATGCCACACAGCCTTATAGGCTCAGAAACATCACAAGAATAGCTTTATAATACACTATCCTTCTATCTTCTTCTCAGAATTAAACTAAAAAGAACAATTTTAAAAAATCATTTGCCTAATGTCCATTTAAGTGTATAGCTTACATATGAAAAAATAATTTCACAAATATTCTGATATTTTTATAAGGTAGCTATAAAATAAAAAGCAATATTCCCTCTGACTCTATAATTCAATTATATCATAAAAACTCAATGTGTACTTCAAAAATAAATTAACACAAGATGTTACTCAAAACCCCATCTGCTATATTGCCTTAAATGCGTTCCATGGAACCTGGATAACTTTAAGTGATTTTCCATCAAAAGCCAAGGGCTGTTTTTTAATGTTTGACTTCGTTTCAGATACGACCTCATAAACTCTTTGATGATTTTCTTTGCTTTCCTTCCCTCTTTCTCTTCCTGTACAAAGGAAAAAAAAATATGTTGTACAAAGTTCTTACCTGCTGTCTTTTATGTAAATTACTTTTGATTGTAGTTCGGAACTTTTAAAGAAAATGAAGCTCACACCATATTTTCACAATGCATGAAGGCACTCTTAGGAGAAAAAGTGAAAATGTCCCAAATTAGCATCCACTATTATTTTCTTGTACTTTCTATTATCCATAGGTATTTACTACTTTGTGTAAAAGGCATACAGTTCAAAAAATTTAAAATGCTGTTTAAAATGCCATCTTTTAAATAAAGAAAAAGGGGAAGACTGGGGATTTTCTTACCTGAGATTATTTGTTAACTGAAGTCAATCTTTTTCTTAGCATACTTTGAAACCGTCTATTATTGTATACATACAGTATAAAACTGTCCCTCCAGCTACTCAGTTTAAAGCCTCACTTGACTATCCTTCTGGCTTCTGGACTAGAACATGTCTTTCATGCTCTACTAGAATCACAGTGCATGGCTCACAGTACAGTCACCAGATAAGGAAAGAAAGAGTGGGAAGGAAGAATAGAAGGGAGGAAAGGAAGAAAGAAAGAGAAGAAGGAAGGAGGGAGGGCAGGTCAAGAAATGAAGAGTTAATGTTTAAAAATCAATTATGTATTCATACAGTTGTAAAAATTAAAAAAAAGAGATTTAAAAATTTCATTTAAAATATCAAAACATAAAAATAGAAGTAAATATAATGAGAAAATGTAAGATCTCTTCAAAGGGAAAAAACTACATAACTATGATGAACAAAATTTAAAGATTTAAATAAATGGAGAGATATACCATGCTCTTGAACTGGCAGATTCAGTTTTGTTAAGATATCAATTCTCAAACTGCTCATAGGTTAAACAAAATTCCAATCAAAATCCCTAGCATCTTCCACTTTTGTTTTCCTGAAAATTGACTAATATAGCTAAAATAATTTTGAAAAGCAAGAATAAATTTGAAGGACTGCTAGAACTTAACTTCAGTGTTTATGAGAATGCAAAAATACAGCCAGTGTATTATTGGGTAAATAATAAGTACACAGATCAATGAAAGAAAATAGAGTGCAGAAATAGACTCACCTCTAGATAGTCCATTGACTTTTGGCAGAGGTACCAAAAGAGTAAGAGGATGAGAGAAAAGCCATTTCAGCATAAAGTGCTAGAAAAAAATTGATATACTTATGAAACTAAACATGTATTCTTACCTCACACCGTACCCCAAAATTAATTCAAAGTGGAGGATAACGCCTAAATTTAAATGTTACATACATAAAACTCAGAAAGGGTAAAAAAATAGGGGAAGCTCTTTGCAAACTTATTATGGGAAATAAAATGTTGCTCCTTGTACCAAACATATCAGTAGAGTACAGCGCCCTTTTTCTGGAAGAGGGGCTCACAGTGTGCTTGATGGTAACAGTGCTTGTTTTCTAAGAACGGCACCCAGAATAAATGTGGTAAGGGCTCTGTTTACTTCTTGTTGTTGCTGAGTTGTTTTGCTTTGTGCAGTATAGTCTCATTGATCCCAGTTCTAGGTCATTACAAAATTATTCCACGAAATGAATACATTTTGTAAGAACACGAATCTCAAACTTCCTCAGTAGACTGTATCTCCTTACAAATAGACTGAAGGTTCAGGCAGTTATTGGAAATATGCATATAAACTGATGGAACAGAATTCCAGGAATAATATCATCATACAGAGGACTAAGAAAACTCAGGCATTCTTCAAAAATTAGTCTCAGACTTTGCCTCACAGTACATACAGTGTCAAATTCACCACGGACACAGAACTGATTAAATCCCTTTGCTTAAATAATTACATATAAAAAAAAAAAAACTTGCTAAACTTCATGTGCTATCTGGATGAACACAACCAATGAGTAGAACATTCAATTCACAGTTAAGCTACAATAGGCATATGTAAGCTGAAGTGGAAGACAACCAACCTGATTATCTAAGATAGTCTTGGTGAGGCTCTCCGCCCTCTCCACGAAGTGTGAGAAATTTTGAATCATTGCTTCCAAGCACTTTTCAGTTCCTCCCAATAATACTGAAGAGTCATTGTGCTGTGTCTCACAGTCATCCACATTCTCTTTGCAGTGCGGTAAAAGCTTACCTTGAGGGTTAATATTATAATTTGAAGACATCGGGGTTTAATAAAAATGTTTAACATTTCATCATAAATTGTAGATAGTTTACCCATAAAATTGTATTTCTAAATCACAGAAAAGCTTTGGATTCCTCCCTGGCAAAAGAGTCCATAAATAACAAAATAAAAATAATAGAATAAAATTACGCTTGCCAGCACCCAAACTGGAAACCAGATGCCCTCAAGTAAGACATCAACTCAAATGAGAGTCAACAATAGTGATAAAAACCTATCCCTGGTGCTAGGAAGAAAAATGAGGGGGTGTTGAGAAAAAAGAAGTCTGTACTTTATTTCAAGAATGGAAATGACTTATCGTTCATTACTGTAACAACTAACCACCACACCTGCTAATAAACCCATCTTGATCAATCAGTGACAGTTTACAATATACATCTCTGAAGTCTAGCTAATTACTGCTAAACGTATACTCGTAAACATCAGCCCATCAGCATCAGTTTCTCTCCAGTAACATCCTTCTTGTGTTAAGGTGCATCAACCCCAAATGTGCTTCTGAAAGACTACCTACCTACCTCTTTTTGAACTTAACATTTCTAAAAACTCTTTATAAGATCAGGGTTTTGCTTTGTTCAAAGAAACTGGTTTATAAGCCCAGCTGGTCCTTGTTTAGTAGAAACAATTTGTTTTCTTTTCTTTTCTTTTCTTTTTTTTCAGATTCTGATTGAAGACTTCCTCCTTTATTCACCTTTACTTGTCATTAAGTGATATGAAATCTGTCAACTTCCTCTTCCCAAGTAGCTTTCTGCAATTAACATACTACTGGCAACAAAGTGATTGAAAAAGCCAAATGCAATCACACATTGGCAAGTCTTTGTCAGTACTCTTTCTTATTCCAGAAAAGCCTATGTTAATTTTAGATAATTATTAAAATGAAAATATGTGCATCCAAACCCACATTAAAAAGCTATAAACTATAGATTATATGCCTGGATCTTTAGGGTTCTGCAGTCTTCAGTTTGACTTTAACATTATGCACAAACATAAAAAAGCTGTTTATTTACAGCTAGAAAATATGAGTCTCCATCCTTAGCTGGTCATCTGACTTTTGAGCCTACAGGAAAGTGGTTGAACCTCCAGCAGGAACTGAGTTGGTGTATTCTGTGAGTCAATCGGGTTCAGGAACACTGGTTTGTCAGAAGGGACTAGGAAAATCTAAGAGACCCTATACACTACAAACACGTGTTTTGTCCCTTCATTCAATACATATCCATTGGATTCTTATCTTATGTCAGGGCTCTGTGATAGGGGCTTGTTACAAATTGTTCAACTGTTTACCACACTTGAACTAAGGGTGGTTCTCGCAAAAGTGTGTTAGAAATCAGAGGTTGGTCTGAACAGCTCTCTAGTACTTAACTGAGGGCCACTGTGCAAGTCGACTAAGGTACTTGTGATGATTGTGATGTGACTATAAGAAATCCACTGAACAACGTCATGTGGTCGTTTACAGAATATTTTGAAGTGTCTACTAAGTGCTAACAGTTATAAGATTATAAATAACAGAGATGCAAGTATCTCTCTGATAGAATATCAGTTGAGTAGAAAACAGAGATACTAAAAAATATAATTGCACTAAAAATTGGACATATTGTGAAAGGAAAATTACTGGATACTATAGGAGCATACGAAAGGAGTACCTTGCAAATCAAAGAAGTGATTTCCAAAGACGTGAAATCTCCATGGAGAAGGCAAGGGGAGAAACATTTTTAAAAAAATATTTTTATTGAAGAAAAAGCTTAAACTTCTGGAACATTGCAAATATTAACATTTAAAGACAAAACTGTACATCTACTTATAAATGTACCTACTGGTGTCTAGATACCATTACAAATTGTTACCACCCCTCCCATCAGACATATAAAAAAGAAGAAAAATATGTATCATTTAACAGGAGAATATCATACATCATTCTTTTTTCCCCTTTAGACTAATAATTACGTGTTCATGTATGTCTTTATTTAGGGTGACACTGGTTAACAAAATTGCATAGGTTTCAGGCACACGATTCTACAATGCATCGTCGCACATTGCATTGTGTGTTCACCACCTCAAGTCAAGTCTCCCTCCATCACCATTGATTCCCCATTTAGCCTCTTCTATCTCCCCCCATCCTCTTTTCCCTCTGGTAATCACCATACTGTTGTCTGTGTTTCTGAGTTGTTTCTATTTTTCTTTTTTGCTTAATCACTTCACCCCATTTTACTTTGCCCGGAAACCCTCACCCCACAACAGCTGCAAGTCTGTTCTCAATCTATGAGTCTGTCTCTATTTGCTCGTTAGTTCATTTTGTTCATTCGATTCCACATATGAGTGAGATCATGTTACTTGTCTTTCTCTCCACTTAGATTACCTTAGTGTTCTCCAGGTCTATCCATGCTGTCTCAAAGGGTAAGATTTCCTTCTTTTTTATGGGCTAGTCATATTCTGTTGTGTTAATATATAACAGAAGAAGCAATTCTTGAATGGTATGAGAGACAGGCACTTCGGATTCCATGATTTGAAATAGAAAGTACCAGTGGTGCTCTTGGAACCTGTTTTTTCTTCCTGACTGATGACACTGCACTTAGTCATACTATGAAAATTTTGAAAACTATCTTTGAATCCTCTTACTGTCCATTTTTGACACCAAATAACTTCTGGGTTTTTTTCCATTCCTAAGTAGCTTTGAAGTTTCTTCATTCTCCAATTCATTTTCAACTCTTTAGCATTGCATTTCAGAAATGATTCTCTCCTACAAGGACCCCTGTTCACTGCAAGCGAGTACCCATGTCTTCATGTCACAACCGTGTTACTCTCTTATCCAGCAAAACCATGGAAATAACTACTGAAGTTTTCATGCTTTCTTGCTTCAACACACTTGGAGGAGATGTCTCAGCTGCAGGTCCAGACCAAGGTGTGATTATCTCAGGCAGAAATAGACCTCATGTTCTTAAGTCCTTCGAAGGCGGACCAGACCCTCAGAACTTGCCATGGCATCTCTAGTCTTGGAGCCTTGCTGACAGTCTTGCACACAACTGCTTAAAGGGTATCGTATTCAAATCTACCAACATATTTGCAAAATTCACACACAAAATAACATTTTAAAATATAATACAGCCTAAAAAAGCTTATCATTACTGACCATATATTGTTCATTTTCATCTTTCACTATTCCTTCTTTCCCCTTAATGGCCTTTCAAGAAGACAGTGTCAGTTCCTGAACACTTCCTTTCTGAAGTAGCTCAGGGTTGGGCATCTAAAGTATCTTCCCTGAAGCTACTGTAGATGTATGTGTACTTTACTTAGGATTGGATTTTCCTGTGTTGTATGTACGTGTTGTGTTTAGTTGTTACTGATAGGGGACTCAATACCTGGAAAATTTTAGCTTAAAGAAAAAGTTATTAAGCCTAGCAAGTAATGTGTATGTTAAAGCTTTTGTTTCAGAATCTGCAGATAAGGCCCATCCTGCTCCTGGGAAACAGCAGGCCTCCTGGGCACTGGCTAGAGATTATCCCCTGGGGACCAGTTGGAGGCATCTGGGCCTTTGTATCAAGGAGGAGACAGACACTCCCCCTCCCTTGGGAACAACTAAATGCCCAGAACAGGAAGGCCACGACTTTGTTCACCTAATCCTCCCTGAATTTCAAAGCCCTCACCGCACCTTGTTTGTCTTCCCCCACCTCCCTTATAAAAATTCTGGCCAGGAAAGAGAAGGGAAGATGGTTTGTTAGGGTATGAGCCCACCATCTTCTCAGATCTCTGCCATCTGAATAAAGCGCCCAGAAAGATTCAATCCCTGTCATTGCTTATTGGATTTGGCAGTGACAGGCACCCCAACACAGGTGTTTTTTCTGGTTACATTACCATGGCTTACTTTGTTTTCATTCTTTTTTTACAGGTTTCATCACAAAGCTCCAAACTTCCTGAGGGTAAAAACTACAAGAATTTCTCATCCCTGAGTACCATTACTGATTATATTGAATTAGGAAATAAATGTAAAAGAGAAATGAGTAGCATGTTCTATTGAGTACATTAAGTACAGTAATTATTTTTAACATTGTGTATATTTTTAAAATTTTAATTAAAAAATCAGGAAATGTATAAGAAAGCAATATTTAGATGACTTGCAAATGCAACCCACAAAATTGACGATGGAAATTGCCTAATATCATTCCCTTAACCTCTTCAGTAGCTCGAAGAGCAGTTATGAGTACTCTTTTAAAGTGAAAAAAAAAAAAAAAGAGAGAGAGAAATGTTAAATGTAGGAGACCGTTCTGTGTGGTGTGGGCCCAGCTCCCACTCAGAGATGCACAGGACCCACACCCACGGGTAGGTTCTCTCGTGGAAAATCAGGTTTGCAATGTGCCTAGGCTGCTTTGCGTCTTTTTGAAAATAAACAAACAAACAAACAAAAAAACCCTTTACCCTGATTTGCAGCAAACATTTACTGCAAAATAACTTCCTATAATCCATGCTAAACCTTCCAAGGACCAGAGTAACCAATTCGACCACTTTTGCCTTTTCATTTGCAAATATCCCTTTTCAGTGATGTGATTACTGGCACCCTCTTCTTTGTTTTCTGTATCAGGTTACTCCTTAAAGTGAACCTGTGCATAATTAATGAGAACGTTCAAGTAATGTGCCCAGTAAGACAATAAAAGCATGTCAAAACAAGGGCCAAGGCTTTTGCTCCCCTTGAGAGAGAAAAGTGCTCGCCCTTTTTTCCCACAGGATTCGGTAGTCCGTGTGAATTTCCTTTGTTTCAGCTACAACGCTGTGGATCCCACAAGCCAGTGTCTGCAACAGTAAAAAAAAATAATTCTAGTTTCTATCCTATTTGTAGAATTAGAAAATTCTGGAAATAAAAGAAACTATTTCTTGCAGCAGTGGCAAACTTTGTTTTCTTTGAAAAACACAATAGGATTGTTTGGAGCAATCAGCAGCATATACCAATGGACTGACAGAAAGATAAAATTATTAAAAAAAAATAGAACAGAAGAGCACATAGAATAGAGAGTGCAAATAGTACAGAGAGGGAAACTGGGTGGAAAAAGAGAGAAACAGAACTAATGATAAAAATGGACAGACACAGGTGAATCACCTAAGCCACTTTAGACCCCTGAGCCAGAATTGTGACAGTGTGGCAATGAATTCATTTCAGCATCTCCAACGTTTCAAGTGTTATTTGTCCCTTAGTCTCTACAATATCCAGAACAACTCCCACCTCTACAACTGTAATACTGTCTTGATGAGTGTCTCCTCGCCAATTCCTCCTGACTCCAATCTGTTCTCTGTGCAGCAGCCAGACCAATCTTTTAGTTGTATATTAGAATATTTTAATAGGCACATAATTGTCATATAATATTAAATAAGCTTAAGATGCACAATGTGTTGATTAATTCATTGATATATTGCAACATGATTGCCACCTTAGCTTTATAAGCTGATGTCACGTGCTTATATATTTGTTTACAGTGAGAACATTTAAGACCCAGTGTTTTGGCACATTTGATGTTCATAATACAGTGTTGTTGGCAATTATTACTATGCTGTAGATAAGATCTCCAGGCTTCATTAACCTACTAGTTGCAAGTTTGTACCCTAAAATGACTTCTTCCCAGTTTCCCCATCTACAAGTTCCTGGTAATCACCTAGATTCTACTCTCAGTTTTTTGAATTTGGCTTTTTTTCTATTCCACATGTAAGTGATGTCATGTAGTATCAGTCTTTGCTTCTCCTTATTCAGAGATTTCCAGTGGCTTCTCTCTCATTTATTAACAACGAACAAACAAATAAACAAAAATGCTTTCAGTGTCTCAAATGATTGTCTGACACCTCTTAAGTACCAGCAACTTTCTCTCTTCTTTTTACCCTCATCCATCCCTGAAAACCTTTGTGCTGGGCAGAGTCATGCCCTGAGACCTTGGTATTTAGTGCTCTCTCTGCCCCAAATGCCTTTAACACTGAAGACCTTACAGTCCTCTTCCTTAAGTCCCTGATGCCTGGGCTAAAACATCTCAGGTTCTCATTTTATATCCTTTATTCTGTTTTTCTGTATTTTATATTCTTAATATTACTTGCAATTACACTAGATTTTACAAGTTTATTATCATCATCTATTTATCCCTTATGATATTGGCTTCATGAGGTCTGGAACTTTATACACTTGTTGATTTCTGCATTCCTGGTATCAAAAAAGTACTGGGACATAGGAGGGAATAAAAAATATTGCAAAGTAAATAAAAGATCTTGTAGTGTTATAATTTAGAGTTCAATCAACTAAATTTATGAAGATAGGAGTTTGTCCAAGAATACATAACAAAAATTTGATCTTATACATGTCTAATTCCAAACGAGAACTGTGGTCTTAAGCACTGCACTGTTTTGAGTCACTTACAATCAGTGACTTCCATTCCCTTCATAGCTGAAACAGGATGGCAGTGCTCTAAGGCTGACAGTGCAGCGGAAATTCTACATGGGGGTATCACGGTAGGATCAAAAACAAAAAGAGAGTTGCTATAGAACCAGGATGAGTTTGTGGTCAGAAAGATGGGTGACCTGGGAGAACTAACAACTTCTCCAAGTCCTAAGTTCCTCAGTTTCTAAGCACAAAAAACTCATACCTACTTTATAGGTGTTTGAGCAGATTGAAAATAATGATCAGAAGTATATGTTCATAAACCACCCTCAGTTATTAAAATCTGGACCTGATTTTGATTAAGTATAAAATGAAATTCAGGTAATAATTACTGTTACTGTTTGTTCTTATATTAGAAAAACATTTTAAGGGTATGGTAGAGGCATGGCATCTGAGTGCTGTTATCATATCTCATTCAGTTATGTGCCTCAAAATCTGCCACTGCATCTGACACGTACACAGGTGCTCAATAAATGCTTGGTGAATAAAAATAGAACTCTTAATTGTATCACTAAAGCCCACTGCTGAAAAATGGCAGAATTATGGAGCACAGTTTCTGTGAAGAGAGACATAGCCTTTCTTGTCACGCTCCAGTTGCTTTACACAAACAGATCATACAGGTGGAGCTAGAGACAAGGTGTTGGGAGAAGAAGTATAATAAGGGATCAAGCTTTTATGTTCTTTCAGATCCAGGGACTATATGCTGTTTTATTCCAGGTTCCCCATAAAATGGACACAGATTAAAAATCATCAATAATGCTAAGTTAGAAAAGGATAGTATCAATACCGAAGGGAGAATGGAAAGACACGAGACAGGATGGACTGGAATGGTAAGACAAGGTGATGTCCTATTCCTTACAGTTGAGTTTTATAGAGACACAGACAGTTGGTTGACACACTCATCTGCTTAGATACCAGAGCAAGACAGGCTATATGGAAAAAGCATGACTTGAAATAGTCCCACAGAGGGAGGGAAAAAGATTGTTCATCTGCCTGTTTTTTTCTTTCCCCAATGTGACATTAGTGTCCCATGAAAAAGTTAACATTCTATTGTTCTGGGATTGCATTTGCTGGCCTATTTGGCAGTCACCAGGAGCCCACATCCCATGCTTTGTTCCATATCCTGTCACCTGAGCCCAGAAGTACCTAAAAGATTTAGGTTCCCTATGAGGGTGCCATAGAAACTCGGGCAGAACAAGGATCTGCGTTAGGAAGAGAGGAAACACTGAAGGAATCTGAGGAACTCTGAAAGGTGGCCAACGTATTTGCCAAGCAAAGATTTCTAGTAGAAAAATAACTATTTCATATTCCAATATTTAAGAGCCAAGCTGCTAGAAATGTATAATTTTAAGTAAAAAGTTGTTTCGCTAGAACAGGAGGATGAGCAATAATTTGCATGCTGCTAGTCAGCATATTTCTTCCTTGCCCAACCTCAAACCTTCAAAAGAAGAAAACAAGAATGTGTATTTAAATGATTGAAATGTCAGCATATAATTTTTTCTTCTGATATGTAAATTTCCTCTGTACAGTGGGGGTATTGGAAGTATTGAATGTGTGAGATATGTTTATATTTTACCTGTCTGTATGTATTATTTCTTATAAACAACTCTCTATTTGCAAGTCCTGGAAACAACTTATAACTTTTTTTCTATCCTTAACTACAGCATAACAACGTAGATTTATGCTCCCAATATTGCTTAATAAATTTTTCATCAGTTTATTATTTATTAGTTTAAAAATTTACTTTTTATAGAACATAGAGTGATTTGGAATAGAGTGGAAAATCTTGTTAAAGAAATAAGTATGCTATACTTATAAGTTCATTATCAAAAAAATTGAAAACATCTACATAGAGTTTAGTGTCAGTCATAAAGATATTGTATAAGTTGAGCTTCTCTAGATATATAGATTGATTACAGCAAATGGGCTCATGATTATGGAAGCTGAGGAGTCCCGTGATGTGCTGTCTGCAAACTGCAACCCAGTGTAGTCTGTGGTACAAGTCACTTTGAGCCCGAAGGCCGGAGGACTAGGAAAGCGAGATGTTTAAATACCAGAGGGGGGAAGATAAGATTTGATTCCTCAGTTCAAATGAGAAGGATAAAAGAAGTGAATTCCATCTCCCTCTGATTTTTGTTCTATTCAGGCCCTCAGTGGATAAGTGATGCTCACATACATTGAGGAGAACAATGTACTTTACTGAACCCACGATTCAAATGCTAAAATCATTGGGAAACACCTTCACAGTCACCCCCCAAAATAATGTTTAATCTGTGTACCCCATACCCAGTCAAGTTGGCACATAAACTGTCACACATATTTTTTAAAGTCAGCACTTGAGTTTTATATTTGATATACACACACCCAATGACCCAGTGTCATTAATGTCATAATTTGTATTAATGACCCAATGTCATTAATACAAGCTATTAAGTGTTAAATAATTTTGACAATCATTTAATATAAAATGCTGAGTTACATGCCTTTTAATTGTGAATAAGTGAAATAATTTTATCTTAAATCACAAGGTTTGAGATTTCTTGTTGGGAGAGGGTAAAAAAAAATACTAGAGATATAATACTTTTTCCCCCTAGTGGTGGAAATTTAGAGTTTCTTGTGTATTTCAAGCAAACTAGAAATATTTACCATGTGATCCCTTAGTTGCCTAATTAATAAGAAGATGTTACTTGCTCTCACCCTACATCACATATATAACCTGAAGATCTGTCCATAAAATAAGCCCAGGTCAAACTCACCTTTATAATAATGTCTGTAAAATTTCCATGGGCCCTGATTCTTTAAATTTTGAAACAGAGATAAATTGATAAATAACTTTGATTTTCTTTTTCTGCAGTTAATTAGTCAAAATTTATATTCTGCATCTAGTGCGTCAAAAGTAAAAGTCTGTTTTCTGTGAGTCCCTTTGCTTTTTTTAGGTGGTTAAATTAAAAATGCAACTTGACATCTTGTTAATAAGTACACATCAAGGCTCTAAAAGTAAAATTGATTTTTAAAAAGAGTTTATTTATTTATTTTTAGAGAGAGGGAAAGGGAGGGAGAAAGAGAGGGAAAGAAGCATCAATGTGTGGTTGTCCCTCACATGACCCCCTACTGGGGATCTGGCCTGCAATCCAGGCATGTGTCCTGACTGGGAATAGAACTGGCGACCCTTTAGTTCACAGCCTGTGCTCAATCCACTGAGCTATACCAGCCAGCACTAACATTGATTTTTATCTTTGCAAGACAAAATAAATCAGTCTTGTGATGGCTGCATTTGTTTTTACAGGATGTGTTTTCTAGGATCTCTGATTAGAAGGGGAATTAGGGACTCCTCTGCTGTACCGGTCATGCAATAGTGAGCAAACATGTGATGGGAGCGAAAACAAAGGAGTTTCTGTTTTCCTTTTACTTTTCTTAGGCTATGAAATTAGCTAGTTATTCAATACACATTTTACTATTTTATTAATAAGAGTATTTCAGCTTCTGATTTTTTAAAATTATGATGATCAAGTGTAATCATGTGCTAAAAATTCAAAAATATGATCTGTTTGAGGTAAAGGTGCCATTGAGAGAGATGTGATTCAAAGTAATGGGCAACCTGTCAAAATGTACAAAATTTAAACTTATATACCTGGGTAAATTTGGTAACTGCAAATGATTACAGTCATTACCAGAGGTATGTTCAATCTCTTACCTCTGTCTCTCTATTATGAACTAAATGCCTTGGTCCAAATTTTATTGAATGCAATTAGAACATGTCTCTTTTAGCTCATAATCACCAATCTTTCTTCCCTGTATTTTTCATTAAATATCAGACATTAGTTGTTTATAGAAATGTCATTAATGTTGAGTTCTTTACACTTTTTGTGTTTGCTTTTTCTACGTTTCATAAATTTCATGTTACCATGTAAAAGTAGTTTACCTCCTACCTATCAATTTCATATACTTTCCTTTTAGAGTTTCCAGCCTTATATCTGAGATGTAGAAATGCATGACCAGGTAAAACGACCAAGTAAAATGTCCAAGTAAAATGACCAAGTAAAATGACTGTATTATAATGATAACATTGAACACCTGCCAAAGGTTTTACTCAACTCAGTTATTAATGAGAGAATAAGTAAGACATTAAAGCAAATTCAAATAGCTTTTGACTCTGTGGCTTTCTTTAAGAAAGACATTTTGTGTTAAGTGAAACAAAATTTACCATCATTTTGACTATAATGGCCTAAGCACAGATTAATGAAAACAATCTGTATAAATTCATATGTTAAGTATAGATGTGTGACATGATTTTTTAAACCATTTTTGTTTATATACACCTTACTTATTTTTACATTATGTTCTCCTGATATATGTAATGACTCTGATGGGAGAGAGTAATCTAAAATACTATTACTCAATCTAACATGTAATCACTGTTTATGATGTGCCAGGCACTTTACTATGTAATCAACAAAGATCGACAAGCAAGATTGAACAGTGTCTTCTTTTAAAGCATTTAAGCTTATCCTTACATGCTGATGTCAAAACAAACGGTATATCATTCAATTAAAATCTTTTTGAACAGAATATCTGTCTATCTATCATGTAGCTAGCTAGCTAGCTATAAATGCAAAAAAAAAAAAAAAAGTGAGGTCAGATTCCAAGCATTTAGTATGATTTAAAATTAGATTTTAGTCTTTATAAACAAACATACCAAGATCAAAATATCATAACCACAGAAACATTTCGTTTCTATGGTGATAAAAATTTTTAAATGCCTTTGGGCACTCAGAGATCTTAACAAAAATATGTTTATTTGGAAATAGTGAAAAAAGCTTTATCACATGAGAAGGGTTACACTAGCAGAGATGGAAATCTGCTAACTGCCACAGTGCAAACATTGAAAGAGAACTCATAGCCTCTTCCATTAGTGCATGCATTCTCCTGTCTTCCTTGATTAAATAAAGAATGTTTATTTAATGCATTAGGAAGCTTTTTGTGTCTGTTTGGCCAGGATAGTTTTTTTTTTCCATGCAGATACTACATAAATATTAATAAAATCCTAAGGTGTAGGGTTCTATGCAATGTGTGTTTGAAGCCATCTAATCACATACAAAGAAAGGTCAGTTTCAAATTTTATTATAAAACTAAATCAATGTATATATACTAATTTGAAAGGATTTTCTCTTGGGTTACCGCCCATACATTCTTTATAAAAAAATCCATAAATGTTCTTGAATTTAGAGCCAATTTTCTGGCATTCATACAAAAAAATCCTGACTAATGCATCATGTCTCTTGAGTGACTTTCAAGTCATTCACTTAATGTAATCTAAAGGACAAAAATGAATCGGTGTTCATGGAATAAGAATTTAATGCAGAATTTTGAATGTGTAGTTGAAAATGCAGGATCAGGCTTTTGAATGAATCGGTCTCTTCAAAGAATTAGTATGTTGGTAAAGAAACTTATTAAATACCCTTGAACTGAAAAATTATGAATAATATTGTTTTTTATTGCAGCATTACTGAGGGTAGGCTATCAGCAGGTAATTAACATATTTTTGGAGCTCATCAGTTATAATCATTCACTTTTGGGGTGCAATTCAATTCAGGACACACTGTTATAATATCCCCAATAATATGCTATGGGCAATTCTGTTGAAAACTCTAAGTAAAAATCACTTTTTCAGAAAATTAATTGGCAATTTTCAAAATTATGCAAATTTTTACCAAAGTTTTACATAATTATAGATAATGCATCTATGAAAATCTGAAATTTTAATTCACATATTCACCTTTTTTGTATTCTAATAGATTAAAAATTTTGTTGAATCATATGAAAGCCTTCTCTAGTTTTATTTTCTATTCCTATTTCTAAAAAAATAAAGTAAGGAAAATAAGTATACCATGAAAAATGTCCCTTCTGAGAAAGAAGCTTGAATATTAGTCAGAGTTGGAAATACCAGGGCCATGTTTCTCAACGATGTCTCATTTATATCTTTTTTCCATTCATATCTTTTTAATCAGAAAAAAATTACTCTTTTTAAAATTTAACAAAGTTATATTTGCAAAGAGGCAAGGAAAAAGGCTAAAAGCCAGTCTTTACTACTTAAACTTTTATTTTATAATAAAACCTTCAAACTCACTTTAATTAATACAGATTTTTAATTTAAATCTGAAGGGCATATTCATTAAGGTAATATCAGGTGTTTAAGCAACATTAAAGAATTCCAAAATAGTGTGTTACTGTAATTCATTATGGCATTTACAAAGTATTAGCACATCTACGACAATGATATTATTAGAACTTAAAGAAATTATACATAAAATACAAAAAAACCCTTAACTCTTAATAGATTTTATGCTCAATTAATTCCTCAAATTTACCAATGAAATTACTCTTTGTGTAAATTGATACAAATATAGGAAACAAATTAAATTAGGTTGTGTGTACTAGATCGGTAACACTTAAGAAAATAGAAATGTGAGTCCCAAAGTAAGATATATATTAAAGATGCACCATTAACTATAAATTTACTAAAGGAAAACTATTTCTTTGTTTAATGTTTTGATCTCTTTTATTTTTTATTGTTGTTCAAGTGCAGTTGTCTCCATTTCCCCCATAGCACCCTCCCCCACCCCAGCCACCCTCACCTCCCACCTTCAATCCTACTCCCCTTTGGCTTTGTCCATGGGTCCTTTATACATGTTCCTTGATGACCCTTCCTCTTCTTTCCCCTTATTATTCCCCTCCCTGCTCCCCTCTGATTACCCGCAGATTGTTCTTTATTTCGATGCATCTGGGTTTTTTTTATTGCTTCTTTGTTTTGTTGATTAGATTCTATTTATAGGTGAGATCATAAACCTTTCACCGCCTGGCTTATTCACTCAGCATAATGCTCTCCATTCATGTACTGTGAAAGGTAGGAGCTCCTTCTTTCTTTCTGCTGCATATTCTATGATGTAAATGTACCACAGATGTTTGATCCACTCATTTACTGATGGACACTTAGGCTGTTTCCAACACTTGGTTATTTTAAATAGTGTTGCTATAAATATTGGGGTGCACGGGTTCTTTTAAATTGGTGTTTCAGGATTCTTACAGTATAATCTCAGCAGTGGAATTGCCAGGTAAAATGCAGTTCCATTTTTAGTTTTTGAGGAAATTCCATACTGTTATCCACAATGGCTTCACCAGTCTGCATTCCCACCAAGAGTGCACTAACTAGAGTTCCCTTTTCTCTACAACCTTGCCAGCACTTGTTTGTTTGTTTGTTTATGATGGCCATTCTGACCAGTGTGAAGTGGTATCTCATTGTGGTTTTAATTTGCATCTGTCTGATAGCTAGTGATGCCAAGAATCCTTTTGTATGCCTCTGGGTCCTCTGTATATCCTCCTTGGAGAAGTGTCTGTTCAGATCCTTTTTTCATTTTTTAAATGAATTGTTTGTCATCCTGGAGTGGAGTCATGTGAGTTCTTTATATATTTTGGAGATCAAACCCTTGTGCAAGGTATCACTGTCAAATATATTTTCCCATATGGTTGCTTCCCTTTTCATTTTGCTGATGCTTTCTTTAGCCAGGTAGAAGCTTTTTTTTATTTTGTTGAAGTCCCATTTGTTTATTCTTTCCTTTGTGTCCCTTGCACTAGGAGACATGTCTAAAAATATTGCTGCATGGAATTACTGAGATTTTCCTTCCTATGTTCTCCTCTAGGAATTCATTATGTCTTGACTTATATTTAAGTCTTTTATCCAACTTGAGTTTACTTTTGTGTATGGTGTAAATTAGCATTCATGTTTCATTTTTTGCATGTATCAGTCCAGATCTCCCAACACCATTTATTGTAGAGGCTAATTTTACTCCATTTTTTGCTTTTTGCTCCCTCTGTCAAATATTAATTGACCATAGGACACAGGTTTATTTCTGGGTTGTAAGAAATTACTATGAACAACTATATGCCAAGAAATTTGCAAACCTGGGTAAAATGAGCAAATTTCTAGAAAAATATAATCGTCCAAACTGAATGCAGAAGAAGCAGAACACTTGATCAGACTGATAACAGCTGGTGAAATTGAAGCAGTAAGAAAAAAATTTCCACACACAAAAGCCCTGGGCTAGACAGTTTCACAGGAGAATTTTACAAAACATTTAAGGAAAAGCTTACCTCTATCCTTCTCAGAGTATTCAAAAAATTCAAGAAGAGGGAAGACTCCCAAACTCTTTTTAAGAAGCCAGCACGATCTTAATTCCAAAACCAAATAAAGACACAACAAAGAAAGAAAACTACAGACCAATATTGCTGATAAACATAGTCTAAAATTTTTAACAAAATATTGGCGAACAGCATCCAGCAATACATTAAAAAGATCATATATCATGATCAAGTTGGATTTATCCCAGGGATGCAAGGATGGTACAATATCATCAAATCAATAAACATAATATATTGCATAAACAAAAGGAAAGACAAAATCACATGATCATATCCCTAGATGCAAAAAAAACATTTGATAAAGTACATCATCCATTTATGATAAAAACACTCAGCAAAGTGGGAGTAAAGGGACCATACCTCAACATAATAAAGACCATATACAAGAAAACTAAAGCCAACATCATACTCAATGTGCAAAAACTAAAATCTTTTCCACTAAGTTCAGGAACAAGACAAGGATGTCTGCTTTCACCACCTCTATTTGACATAGTATTGCAAGTCCTAGCCACAGTAATTAGGCAAGAAAAAGCAATAAAAAGCACCCAAATTGGAAAGGAGGAGGTAAAATTGTCATTGTTTGCAAAAAAATATATTTCTTATAAAAGTACATATCTTCAGGCTGGACAGAAGTTCCCAATTTCTTTCTCTAAGTGTGTTCTGTAGAACATGACATGAAAAGCTGAATGGCCATGAATTATCACCATTTGTTTGCATCTCAGGTGAGAAACAACTAAATGCCTAATCATTTGAAGAATTGTAATAGATCTGTCTATTTTGATAAAAGAGCTAGGTCCTTTGGAAATATCCTGATCCTCTTAATTATTTGGCCCTATTTATAAAAATAGCATGCTGTGACAATATCAAAGACACTGAAGATATTCAACTTTAGAAAGAATCTAGTGGGAGTAGCAGATAAATGAATAGAAAAGTCATATAATTTTATTAAATATATACATTGTAAAATATACATATTAAATATATGTATATAAATACATTGTAAAAAATATATTGTGTGAAAACTAATATCTTTGTGATATATGCACTTACTATTCCCTGGGAAAGTCAAAATTACTGTTATTCTTTTCAAATTTAACTCTTTATGAAATAACATTGTTTTTTAGACAATAAATATCTAAAATGTTAATAGAAACAATGAAATTATCCTAGTGGCCCAGCCAATATCCATTCTCTACATCCGCATTATAAGAAGAAGTCTAATTTATTTGTGCTGGCTATGGGTGTTTTCCTCAGTAATCACTTCCTCAATTTCCCTTACAGTAGAGAAGATAATGGTATGAAGTTAAATTATTCCAAAAAGATAAAATTTCAAGTCTATGACATTTGCCTACCCATGCACTCTATCTGAATTGCTAACAAGTGCATAGCAGTGGAACTGTTATCATGAGTTGGGTGGGTTGGACAGTGGAGAGTAATGGGAGAGAAATAGGGACAACTGTAATTGAACAACAATAAAAAAGTTAAAAAATAAAAGTAAAAAATAACACTAAGTAATAAAATAAATAAATAAATAATTAGAAATGGTCAAAATCCCAAGCCAAGTTTGACAGAACAAGAAGTTAAAAAAAGCTCATGAGATCTTAATGAGTTATTATTCAGTCATTGGCTGTGCAATGCATATAAATAAAATCTATGTAATTTCACCTAGTTTCCCCGATCCCAAATAACTAAGACCCTCCTTCCCTCAGCTGTTGGAAGTAATGGCACTGATATCTCTCAGCCAAATCAAAACCTTGGACTTTCCCTCACCTAATGAGCTTCATGGTAAGGTAAGATCTCCAGGCCAACTGGCATCCAATAACTGGCTGATGTGGAGATGTGGCATAAGTCCCTCACCCTTTACCCCAGGATGAAAGAATATTTAAGTGCCATCCTAGCTCTGTTGGTTCCTTAGACTGAACTTAGACTTTGGATGCAATGCCATCACAGCATATTTTTCCCTTATGTCCCATCCTGTCTCTTTCATACCACCTCCAAGTATTCATCATGACAGCATTCTGAAATAACTTTCCTGCTTGAAAATCCCCTGAAAATGTTAAAGTTGGGAACTAAAGGTTTAGGGATATGATTGTGATAAAGTAAGAAAAGCATGTGTTTAAATGCACCTACAATACTTTTATCTTTTCAACTAATTAAAGTAAGTACTCGCAGTGTGATATTTCTACCCTATAGCAAATTTGCTGTTATACATACAAATGTTGATTATTTTAATATTTCTAAAAAGATTATATTTAATTTTAATTACATAAAGATTGTAACTCATAGGAGGAGTCACTGTCATATTTGTAAAATGAATTATGTAATGCAGAATAGTAAGTGCAGAAATAATTTTCGTAAAATTATCTGAAACATTGAATATTAAAGTGGTATTAATATTACTAATGCTTTATGTTGGAAAAAAATTAGTGTAATAAAGTATGAAGGGGAACCCCCCCAAAAGAATTATATTCTGGAGGGTGGGACCTTTGTGGTACAGACTTCCCCTGCTAGATGAGTGTTCTAGAAACTCATCTGTATCAGTATACCAATTGGTGCTGTTGTGAGAGGCTGTGTTAGGTTTTGGAGAATTTTTTTTTTCAAGACTGTTTCAGTGTGTTTGCTCATTTTATGATGGGTGACTTAGGAACTTGCCTGTCTTCCCTGTTTAGCTAATCTTTCCCAGAGTGATTTCGTTTGTTTGTTTCCCCAGATGATAAAAGTACTCAAAGGAAACATTTTGCCTATGTGATACAGATGAAACAAAAATGTCAGAAAAACTAAAAAGCATCAAAATTGATGAGTTGAAAAACTGTTTTGAGTAGTGGATAAAACATCTTGATAAGTATATTGCATCAGACAGTTCTTTGAAGGTGACTAAAGTTTAAACAAGAATAAATACACTATATATATATATATAAACATATAAATGTAACTATATATAAATAGTATATATATGTGTATATATACGTATATGTGTGTGTGTGTGTGTGTGTGTGTGTATAATATATAATATTTTGTCCTGCATTGGGAGATCCTGATAGGATGAGTGGTCTCTCCTAGTTTTCCCTAAAGCATAGATTTTCCTGAATTCCCAAGGTATTTGTTTCTGTTTTATTGTTCATGTGTAGCTTTTCCTTCTTTTGGTTGGTTGACAATGAGGATCAATACATTGAACAAATTAAGATGTCATACTTAATGGATATCTTTGATTTTCTTTGAAAGAAAAGTACACAGAAACAGGAGCTATGCAATCAAAGTAATCATTCATAGCCTACCTTGGTGTGTGAACAGATGTTTTAATTAAATTTGACTGTGAGGTAAATTATCCCTTGGTGTGGTTTAATAAGTAGCCATTGGTATAATAAATTACAATACAAATGTTTATTTGACCATTATTGCTTTACTTGTTTACTGCACTGAAGACTGCCTTTGATTCAGTGCCAACCTTTATAATCTTTTCTTAAGAAAACATAGATTGTTACTGTTCTCTCAACAATGTGCTTTTCTATTCATCAGCTATTTAGGAAGTCTTGGATTGTCTGCTTTTTCATCCATTTATTTTCTGTCAGTAAATGCTGAGTTATCTTTCTTAGATGAATGGAAAAACAAAAAAAGACCACTAATGCTAATCATATTTCTGGAAATATGATAAAATAAATAATTCTTCCTAACTCTTTACTTCAATTTGGATTTTTATTGCATTGAAATGTTTGCAAAAGACATTTATTGCTCCTGTTAGAGCTTGTGTGCAGCAGTGGCAGAGGTGGGCCTGCTTGTCAAAGTTTCTTTCTTTCTTTCTTTTTTTTTTAAGAAATACATATAAAGTGATGTGTCAATTCCGACAGCACTAATAGGAAAATATGTTATTGATGAATAATGTTTTCTGTGTAAAAGTAAAATCTATTTGAATTCTATAATTACATAGAGTTAATAGGAATGATTTATCCAGAGAACTCTGGAACAATATTCAGAATCAATGTTTTTCTATAAAACAAACAATGCCTTTATACTGGAAAGGAGCTTTGCTTATTTTGGTAGAGAGTTCAGAAGCACTGTACATGTGTCTGATCTATATTGTATTTATTTTTAATTTTGGTTAAACCCACACACATTTTATGTCAATATTTAGGTGGTTTGTATTCTTTTGTTTATTTATTTACTTCCTACACCCTGCCTATTTTGAATGCGTTATTAATTATATGTAGCTTGTTTTGTAAAATACTTTTACAAGTTTTAGATATTGCTTTCATTTTTTACATTTAAAAGAAAACCCAGAATACTGCAGACATGAATTTCAGGGATAGAAGGGATTTGTGAGAATGTGTACATTGTATACAATAGCCTGAATGAGAAGACTTACAAGGGGGATCCCAAAGAACCTGGAATTTATTTATAAATAATTGTTAATTTACTGTTACATGTTTAAACTTCCTCGTACTCTCCATTTGATGCAATATGCTTATCAAGATATTTTTCTCCACTGATCAAAACAGTTTTTGGACTCGTCACTTTTAATACCTTGTAGTGCTTCTGCCATTTTTTGTTTCACCTCTTCTACATCAGCAAAACATTTCCCTTTGACTACTTCTTTCATCTGGAGAAACAAACAGAAAAAGCCTTTTGGGGCAAGATGGGGTGAATAGGGATGGTGGGGCATGGGGTTCGTGCCATTTTTGGACAAAAACTGCTGAACACAGCACAGTGGGGCAGGTGCGCTCGTAAATCACCCATCACAGAATGGGCAAAGGCGTTGAAAGAGTCTTCAAGAAAATTCATTGAGTCTTAATGCAGCCTCTCACAGCAATGCCCGTTGGTAAACTGGTGCAGATGGGTTCTTAGAACAATCATCTAGTAGGGGAAGCATGTGTTATAAGGGGCCTGCTCTCCAGAAGATAATTCCATTTTGGGGGGTTCCCCTCATAAATTTTTGCTTATTATCAGAAGGGAAACTGATGTGTCACCACATATATGATCTCACCTATAAGTGGAACCTAATCAACAAACAAACAAGCAGCAAAATAGAACCAGAGACTTGGAAATAAAGAACAAACTGGGAGTGACCAGAGGGGAGTGGGATGGAGATGACTGAGGAAAAAAGGGGAAGGGTCATTAAAGAACGTCTACAAAAGACCCATTGACAAAGACAATGGGGAAGGATTGAGGATGGGAGGTAGGGGCGGGTGGGGCTGGGGAAAGTGATGGCAGGAAAGTACTTGAAAAATAGAAAAAGGTTAAAACATTGTGAAATAGTCTGGGAGACATCAATATATATCTAAAATAGGTACAGCTATTTTTATTTCAACTACTCTCAATTACTTCATCTTTTAAATATACAGTAGCTTTTTCTTTGGAACTGGGTTACTTTAGCCTGAAGATTACTTATCCTACTCTGACTTGCATTTACAGCAAATAAGAATAACATAATTTATCTTAGGAAATAAACTGAAATAATCTGATAATTTGCTGATTTATGATTTAAATATGTCTATCAATATTATATTTGATATCTTTTAATGTGTCAATGAATTAATCTCATTGAAATAAATTATATTTTGGACAATTTCAAAATAATGAAAAATTATTTTCTGAAGTAAACTTAGTGAATGATATTAAATAACAAAAATGAGACAAAGGTTCTTTAATAAAAAAGCTATATCTAAATCATGCTGTGCAATTTAAAATCTTTGCCTATAAACAAGTCCAATTAACTGTTCAAAATCTGTTGACCATATTTTAATTCATCTAAACTTAAGTCACCTCTTTAAATATCCCTAGTTAATATTTGTTCATTTGATTAAACACTATACTTTAAATGAATGTGATCATTATTGAAAAATAAAAGCTTGGTTAGTGGATGTAATCGTTTTACTTCTAAATGGTTTGAACAATTGTAATAATCACTTGCACTGACAAAGCAAGGTGTTTCCTGTCACCGACATGGTAATGCAAATAAGTCATGTGGTTACATTTGATATCATTGGTTCAAATGTGCAGTTACAGATAATTTTTGCATAATAATTTTGATGCAAGTTTTGATTTAATGTTTATTTTTCCCCACCACATTTGCTAAATACATGTGGTTTTAATGTAACCACCCACAGGCTTTCTTCTACCCTTATTTATAAAAGATAGTCAGCAACAATCTGAAAAAAAGAATACAATGATCTTCAATAGGTACCCAGGTGAATTTGTGAAATTGATTTAAATGAACACCTTCAGAGTCAGAATTCTGGCATTTGAATTAACATTACAATAAAAACAATTGTGTGTGTGTGTGTGTGTGTGTGTGTGTGTGTGTATTTTTTTTTTCTATTCACAATTTTCCAGCAGAGGTCAGATAGGAGATGCTGCTCCTCTGCAAAATAAAAGAACCGCACCAAGTTTGTGATCTAATTATTTCAACTGCAGGTTTTTTCTACTCAAGCCATTTCCCCTGACGGCAGAGAAGCCATACGGTAAAAACAGTTTTCAGAGTAGCTATCACCTCCTGTCCTTTCTCTGCTACAGGTGACATGGAACAGGGGTGAGAAGAAAAGTACAAACTGACCCCTCAGGAGGAAAGAAAACCATCTTAGACTTCCAGGGAAATCCGCATCTGTATTGAATCACTTTCATTCTATTCTGTGGTGTTATAACAGATCCTGACTGTTCTTTATTGTCGACTTCTGAAAGGTTTGGTTATTCTTACATTACTTAAATTAATCTGGTGACATTCTGAATTAAAAGTCTATGGATGTATTAGCTGTGGCAAAAAATACATAGGGTGATTTCAACAATACGATATGTAAATATTAATCTATGACAGTGATAAGGGAAACATTCTCAGGGCAGGATCTGTCTAAGGAAGATTTAAGAATGTGCCGAAGAGCTGGATTGTCATTGCTAAACTCAAGCAACAATTCCAGCCTGTAACAGATGGACATGTTATTTAAGTACATGGCTGTAGTTCGTAGATAAAATTGGTTCTAGGACTCAGCTTTGTTTTCATTGTGTGATTTTTAAGATACGTGAGCACAAAGGACTTTAATGAAGATTGTAATGTATTATATGACATATTCCACTCTATTGCATTTTCAATTTATTTTTATTTTAATTTTTTATATTTTTAATGAACAGTTTTGTTTTATTACTTTTAGGTTAAAAAGAATCTTTTTTACCTTTTGTTCCTTTTGCAATACAACATAAAGTTTGGAATGTGGTGTTAGGGGAAATGGTTGAATTTTTAAATAATGGGATATTTCAATTTAATTACATGAACGTTAAGGCTTAACACTAGTATAAAGAACTTTAAGTTACACGGTCGATACAAAGAAATGATTGCCTTGTTGGGGTGTTTTCCTTTCCTCTGATAACTCATAGCTATATATCTGGATGATTTAGATGAGCATGGGAGAGTTCTTGACTCCCAGACACTCACTCTTATGGAACTTAGTGTATTGTCTTCTGTGAACTCAGCCATGACTACTGAGCATTTTATTTTAAAAATAATCATTTAAATCTACTTTGAGGAGTTAGATGATGACTATCAAGTTCTTAATATACACATGATGAACTTCTGTTTTAATAAAAATACTATTCAGGCCTTGTAGAAAATATGAAGTTTTTGACAGTCTGTGCTTGCTTACAGGAATTAAGTAACCAAACGTAAGAGTTTTTCAGCTTTATTTACCTAGGAAAAATAGAGGGCATTTAAGGTACATTTTTCAACATTTGACATTGTTCAGTTTTAATTTTTACCGCGTATGTACTTCAGAAGCATAATTAGTGTGTCAATAACTAACATTTCGAGTGTTCCTTCCTAATGCACATATCATGTGATTATCAAGTATGGGCATTCAGCAAGTCCCTCTCCATAGCTCCCCTTGAATAAAAGCGGCCATGATGAAGTTTTCACTGGTTCTAACCAAGTTTTCAAGTGGTTTATTGATACTTTTCATTAATATCACATACTTTTAAAATCTGAGAAGAGAATCCATATGGTAATCAGACATGTAAGAAAACTCTCCTCAAATATATGGGTTTTTATATTAGTTATTCTGGTAAATATTAATGGCAGTTTTTCAGTTGTAAAGGAAAAATACAATTCCAAATCTAGAAATGTTATCACGCACACATGTCTGTGTGTGTTCTTTTGACCTCATTTCTGTCAAAGATCCCAGGACCTGGGTGGTATGCATTGTAGTATAAACAGGAAATTAGGTTAAAACTGTAAAACTTCTTATAAATTTGATGTATGTTGACTACAGGTTTATATCAAAATCTAGTATTATGTTCTAAAGTGTCCATCAAGATATATAATTTTAACAGACAAATTGCTTTAATCCATGTCTTTGAAAAATAAGGGATAGCTGTGGTCTAGAGCATTTATGTTTTTATACAACAGATATCTAGCAGAAATTGTTATTTTTCATTTTTAATAAATTGTTTCCCACACTTCAAAACAATAAACTTAAGTTTTCATGATTCAATATTGCATCTGCAAGTATGTTTGTTCATAATGAACATCTGAGAAAGTGTAACACATCATTTAACACAATTCAATATTCTGGACTAGCTTGAAATGGAAGGAAGAAAAAAACCTTTTTCCAAGAGCAGAATTTCAGTTAGAGTTTAAGGTCTATAAAATACAGATAAATACCATGATTTATACATTCTACTGATAATTTTATTTAAAATATTTTAAATAAGTACATTTAAAAAATAAAAGAACCATATGCCATGAAATATATATAGCTTTAGCCTAAGTAGAGACTGAAATAATGGATATCAGAATTTAAGCTACTGTTTTAAAATATGATAATTCAAGAGTAGTTAAGCCAGTAATGATGGAATCTGCAGCAAACCTGTGTCTGATCTTTATTCTTTAATGTATACATGTAGGAGCAAACTAATTTAGTATTTCCCACTTCTGTGTCCTGAACAGCATCATAGAGATTCTATTGATAAGATGTGGTCTGGGATTAAAAAAAAAAAAAAAAAAAAACTGGACATTAGCCAAAGATCTAGAGAGGAAAACAACACATTATTGTCAGCATCAGAATCAACTGGCAATTCTTATTTTCATTGAAATTTTTCTTTCTTTCATTTTTTATGACCCTGCCTTCATGAAAAGTTAATTAAATTCCTTTTATACATTTGAGTCTTATTTGTGTGCTGTCGTTTTCTCAGAGCAGAAAGTCTTACCAATCTTATCTTAAAATCTTATCCAAAAGTCAATCTTACTGGGGATTTATTAGCTTAGAGGGAGAAAGAACAAATCTCCTACAGAGGGTACAGTAATAACTTAGCCACAATATTTTCTAACCATTTGAAATTATGAAAGTTCTAACATAGACAAAACAATTATGGAGCTAAAAGATTAATTAAGGCAAATTATGGAAGCTGAAACTTGCATTTGGGATTATTTTCCCATAGTTTATTCTGCCTGATGGGGATGAAAGAAGAAAAATATATACACATGTATATAGAGATAGATGATACAAATAGAAATAAGCCAAGAATTGAACAGACCATTCGCCAAATAAGAGATCCAACTGGCCAATGAAAGGTGCTCAAAATCATTAGGCATCAGGGAAATACAAATGAAAACTCAAATACAATATAAATGAACACTTACTAGAATGGCAAAAAAATTTAAAAATAACAATGTAAGGAGAAGTCTGAACTCATACACTCTTGGTGGAAGCAGATATTGGTAAAACCACATTGTAAAATAGAGTTCAGTACAAATGATACTCTTTCTTATTACAGATTTTTTTATTACAAAATCATAAGCATGTAATTCTGTAACATAACAATATCACACTGAAGCACACCATGTGACATTCTAGGGAAAATGTTCAAATGAAAGCTATAAATTATTATACCCATATTATTACCATACCAACCACACTCAAGCAGGTGCTACTTCTGCTGTACCCTGCATATTGGCAGTATTTGATACATATAATATAAATTATATGTTTTGACAATAAGAATATACTTTGAGAAAAGGAAGAGGTAACATTTCCCACCTGTTTTGTTTGGGGCAAATTCCTCTTAGAAACTGAGATTGCCTTGCCAACAGTTTGTTTAACACTAGTTCACTGTAGGAATTACAATAATTTTGTAAACCAATAGCATACAGGATTATATCTCTTAATAAACCCATAAAGAGATAATATACTCTGAACCAATAAGATTAAATACACTACTGTTCCTGGCAAAAGAAGATGAAAAAAGTAAACTTCAAATTTAGCTTCAGCTATACCTTCCTACAAATTGGTACTTGATAGAATCTATTTAGCCACTGAAAGCTGCCAGAACAAAATAAAAGTCCTCATTTCTAGAGCATATTGCTAGGGAACAATGGTGCCAGTGTTGACAGACAAAATGATAATCCTTCACAGGAAACTGTAAATTTTTAACTACTGCCAAAAATAGAGTCCCCTTACTTTGGCAAGAGCTAATAACCCAAGGTCTCCAGAGAGCTATTTAGATCAGCAAAAACTGGCTTTACTCAGACAGAACACTCTCAGATAGTCCTTCGAACTTAGAGTATTTATAGTCTAAATGTCGCCTATCATAGCTGCTTCTACACATATTCTTATTGTTAAGCCCCCAGAGGCACCATCAGCCACTGAGCTGCTGAGTGTTTATCAAAAACTGCAGATGAGGACATCCTGACCCAACTTCGCTCTTAGGTCAAAACAACTTTATTTATAAAATCATCTCTATTTTTGTCAGAAATAAGTGGATTTGAAATCATATCAATCCAATACACAAATACAATCTTTTAAAACAATCTCTCCACAACCAACAACTTCTTAAATCACTAAAGACTTTCTTTTCCCTGTAAATGACAACTGTTTCCTGATTTTTGAGTTTGAGTATAACTACATGATATTTCTCCCCAATTCTGTTTGATTATCTGAAATTATTTTATTTCAGATTTTTCTTAGATATCTAGTAAATATGTCCCTCTGACTGGACACAATCATGTTAGTAAAGGTAGTTAGCTTGATATTAACAAAGAGAGCAAGCTAATTAGATGTTGAGTTTAAAAAAATGGGGCCCATAAGCCTGTTGGTTTCACCTGGAAGCTACTGCTTTTCACACTCCAAGGGACCATGGCTCCGTGCTCCAAGGGAATAAATGCCCCTCCCTTCTCCCTCCTATACTAGGTTGCCAGTGAGGGAGGGAGGCAGGGAGAGACCAACACATGTGCAGCAGACACAGGAGGAGGAGCTTAACCATAGAGGCCAGTCAGTCTAACTAGTGGGTAGTCTCATCAAGAAGTCCACAAAAGCTTGAGAAGTTGGTTGGTAATTTTGTAAAAGCCCTTGATTATAACACCAAGGGAACAAAGGACCTCTTTCCCTCTTCTCTCTCTCTCCCCTCTGTCTTGCTTGGTGACCCACACTCGTGCATTTGTTCACGCACATCCTCTCTTGTCCAGGAGCATGGGACTGTAAGTGCTTAGCAGCTACCAGGCCACAGCAGACTGCATGAGCTCTAATGTACTAAGCTCAAATATGAAGTGCAAACTCTGGATACTGGTTTTTGTTTTGGCCTTTCTGTGGATATGGTTGGACTTTCACCATGGTGAGTCAGAGGGAGATGTGAAATTGAAAACCTAGGGGCACATTTCCATCCAAATAAATCATCATGCCACATCACAATCTCCTGTGTGTGGGTCTTTGGAACACTTTCTTTGTGATTCCGTGGAAGAGCCTGATTTCCACCAGCCATAGTTAGACTCTGGATATTCTCAATCTTTGAATTCCATCTCATTACTTTATATTATATATCAAATCTACAATCTGCTGGACTTGTCTACATCATCTACATCCAGACCCTATGACTGGTTAAGAACAAACTTTTCTTTTCGTCATGGTGAAGGGCCTCTGTGCTCTTCCATTTAAACTTCCCTAAATTGATACCATGGTACCCTAGAAGAAATATCAATGGACTGATGCAATGGTAGGAAATTTCTCTGATACAAATAATAGGATACAGCCCCAAAGTCAACTGTGAGTGATGTCATCTAGATGGTCAGGTGGAAATATTTCATGTCTGTAAACAAATCGTCAAGTGTGTTAATCTAAACATTTCTGGAATATTCTGTATAATTACAAGCACTATTAGAGAATCTGAGTGAAATTTAATTTAAGAAGTTAATCAGTATTACCTGTCTTTAACATCAAATACTCTACTACGACTATTACTACTAATGATGATAATTACAGAGGTAATTGGAAGGCTGACGAGTGTGTGTTAACACTTAAAGCTTCAGAGATAAATATAAAGCTTAATCTCTTTTTCATTTATTTGAGGGAAAATCCCAAGGGAAAATAACTTGCTTTTTTTTTTCTCTGTAATGAGTAGCTCATGGAGGGCATATTCTATTTTAATCTCATTATCATCAGAATAATTATTTTATATTGGTAGAATTTTTTTCTATTTGAATAAGAGGGAGTGACAAAATCAATTGCATCATGGTAGAACATGAGAAAGCAAAGGGTCTTTATCATAAAGAATAGAAATTGTATGACTAGTATTGCTTAGGTTTAGGAAAAGTCTTTTATATGCATATCCTAAACTCTCAAGATGGTTTGGTTCTTTACTTTCATATTTTTCTCATCTTAGTATTCTGATTTCTAATGTTAAAAAATGATTTAGAATCTTAATCTAAAATTTTTTTTGAGAAATTAATGTTACAAAACATTTTTAAATGTACTATTGGGTTAATATATAACTGTGATTATGTATGTATAGTTGTAACACACCTCACTGGGTCTAAAATCCCCATTTGTAAAATGAAGGGTTTCCAAATTGCTACTTAGGTGTAAATAGAGGTAGTTTAACAAGTAGATTGAATAAACAAAAATTGTTAAAAGTATGCCCTGGCTGGTGTAGCTCAGTGGACTGAGTGCTGGCCTGAGAACCAAAGGATTGCTGGTTTGATTCCCAGTAAGAGCACATGCCTGGGTTTCAGGCTAGGTCGCCAGTAGGGGGCGTGCAAGACACAACTGCACATTTGATGCAGAACATGAGAAAGCAAAGGGTCCCTTTGCTTTCCCTCTTCCTCCCTTCCCTTCTGTCTAAATATAAACAAATAAATGATATTTATTTTAAATGATATTTAATATTATATCATTAAAAAGAATTGTTAAGAAGTAGATGCCATAAAAGAGTAGTCTTATCCTCTTATTTCACACAAGCAGATCTGGGTTAGGTCAGAAACAAAGTTTCTGCATTTGGCTGTTAAGATGTAAAATAAAAAGATAATAAGCTAATATTTTCAAAGATGTGAATTATTGTTAAACAATATAAAAAACAAAACAAAAACCTTATCAAGATGAATCAAGATAAATGAAAAAAATCTTTGTTTAATCTTGTACATAGAACCTGTGGCAGCCAGATTGACTAAACCAAACCAAACCAGAGTAAGAACAAAGAAAATATCAACAATGAAACAAAGTGAATTAATATAGGTTGGTAAAATTCCATGGTCTCATAAGTACTCTTACTACTAACCAGCAGGGTTCGATAGGTATTCTGGAACAATAATTAATGTATGATGCTTCACTATTCCCTTTCATTTCCAATGAGAAAAGTGATCATCATTTCTGCATCACAGTAAGGTCAATATACATTGCCTAATGTCTTTTCTCTTTCTGGAGAAACGAGAGAGGTTTTAGTTAGTTTTATTTTTAACTTCCAAAAATTCTCTTTCAGTCCTTCCGTGCTCTTTTTTAGAGCATTTTAAAAATTTCTTATGGATGAAATGTCTTGAATCTCTCTGCAGCTACTAATCAAAAAATTCTTTAAAATTCTCTTTTATTTCTTGAAGTACCTTTTCATCATGTACTTGTCCTCTCATATGAATTAAAACCAATTTTCCATTCCTATATTTTATTGTCCCCAAAGCAAATAAAGTAAACTTTCAAATAATGCAACATAGATGATGATGCTTTTCAGTCCTTGTTGATCCCTTCATTTTACATCAAAGAAAATGCTAACCCTTTCTGTTGTTACTCCTGGCCACAGTACCAACAGCATCACTACCACTTGCTGTCTCTTTTGCAAACCCGCTGACTCCATTCCTATTCTGCCAACACCTAAATTCATTCTTCCCACTTCATTCAAACTTTCACTCAAAAACTGTAGATTATAGAAGGTTTCGCCTATGACTGTACAGGAAGTATTTGCCATCACATTCCCCCCACTCCATTCTATGTTTCTTTTGCCTCATCAAACCTAATGTTATTATTATGAAATAAAATATGTTTCTCCCAAATTTATGTGTTGAAACCCTAACACCTTACATGGCTATATTTGGGAAGAGAATCTTCAAGTAGATAATTACGATAAAATGACCTTGTAAAGATGGAGCCCTAATCCAATAGGACTCATGTTATTATATTATTAGTAGAGGAACAGGCACTGGTGATGCTTGAGACAAAAAGGTTGTGTGTGTGGACATGGTGAGAAGGCAGCCATCTGCAAGCAGAGAGAGACTGCACCAGAAAGTAACCTTGCCAGCACCTTGACCTTGGAATTCTAACCCTTGGAACTGTGAGAAAATCAGTTTTTGTGTTTAAGCTGTATGATATTTTGTGATGGCAGCACCAGCAGTCTAGTACAACTATGTAGTACTTTGTTTACATGCATTTTTCTGCCATTAAAATACAGTATAACCTTCAATAAAGCAGTGACTATTCTTCCTGTATTCACTGTTTGATAGTAAATGCATGTCACTCAGTGAGGAACAAATAAATACATAAAATCAAAATAAAATAAAGAAAAGCTTAAGATTGCCCTGGCTGGGTGGTGCAGTTGGTTGGGGTGTCGTCCCGTACACCTAAAGGTTTGATCCCCCATCTCGTGCCTCAGGGAGGCCGCAGATTCGTGTTTCCTTTTCACATCAATCTCTCTCTCTGTGTGTGCGTGTGTGTCTCTCTCCCTTTCTCCCTTCCACCTTCTTTTCTCCCTAAAATAAATAAACGTAACCTTGAGTATTTAAAAGGAGATAATAAGGATATTTTTTATAATGCTGGAATTTGCCAGGCTTCTTCAAGCTACAGGTTTTTTTTTTTTTATTTTTTTTATTTTCCTTTGTATATCTTTTTTCTGATTTATCCTATAAGGCACTAGGTGAGCTCTTGCAATTTCAAGTCATATGTCTCACCACTGGGAATATGCTTTTATCATTTAGTTGAAAAATTTCCCCTTTCCATTTCCTTTGTTCTCTCTTTCTGAAGTTCCTTTTAGATGAATGCTATATCTCTGAAATTACTGATTCATGTCTCTCACTGTTTTCTTCATATTACTCATCTCTGTTTATTCTGTGTTCTACATCTGGGAGATTCCCTTGATGTATTTTCTCTAGTGCTTCTATTATGTATTTTATTTATATGGTCATATTTTAACTATCTAAGAACTCATTCATAGTTTCTTCTTTTTATAAAAACTATTCATTTTTATTTATTCAGCATCTTTTGAAAACTCCTTGAAACTACTAATTAGAAAAACTTTATTTTCTATTTCTTGATTTGCCCCTACATTATAAAAGTTATTCTTTATGTTTCATTTGGGTTGTTAATTTTTTAATTTGTGCCTCAATTTCCTTTAATTATCTGATAATTTTGCTGCATATTCATAAAATGTGTAACTTAGGGAACTATGTAGTTATCTTCAGCAGTGGTGTCGATGTATTTTGTAGTAGATCTCTGCCCAGCTCAGGAGTTTGATAAAAACTTCTATGTTTGCATAGAAATAAACAGTGTGATTAGCAGGTTTTATTTATGATAACAGGAACAAGGCAAAAAGTCTGTCCACCTCAGCTCAATTATTTTCTTTTTGTGTTCTTAAATGCTTTACAAACATCTATGAATGTTATGGGCTATGTCCTCTTTAGTGTCTCTGCTTTGAATTCTAGTCAGTCACTTCAACTCTTCAACTTCCCAAAACACATCAAAATATCTGGTCTGAATACCTCCATCTCACTATCATATACTAAAATGATTACAGATAGTCATTTTTTTCTTGTTGTGCAATTACAGTTGTCCCCATTTTCCTCCCATTAGTCTCCCCCACCCTACCCACCCCACCTCCCACATTCAATCTGCCCCCCACCCCATTGTCGTTGTCCATGTATCCTTTAGACATGTTCCTTGACCACCCTACCCCTTCTTTGTCCCATTATCCCCTCTCCCCTCCATTCTGGTTACTGTCAGTTTGTTCTTTATTTCTGTATCCCTGGTTCTATTTTGCTAGTTTATTTGTTTTGTTGATTAGATTCCACTTATAAATAACATCATATGGTATTTGTCTTAGGTGGTGAAAGGTAGTCATATTTAATGAAATGTGGTGAGAGGCTATGCTCAACTTGCCATATTAAATCTAATTTCTGAGTATTTAACTAATCTTCATGAAATATACAGGACAATTTTGGTTATAATATAACAGATATGTTCCTCTTTTGAAAAAAATGGTAATTCCTGAAGTGAATTTCATGCGCAGACCTGTCTTTAAGAAAACGTTGTGTGACAGCTTTCTCTCTGGTTTGCCTCTCCTAACTAAGCAACCTGATTAAAATCAGAAATATGGGTGTTGATTGTTTCTGGGAGCCAAACACCAGTCTCTGTTCCAGTAAGAATTAAAAGGGCATCAGTTAAGGGACAGAAATCAGGAAAGGCAGAAGAGTAAACATCATTCATTTTAAATGATTAGTTGTTTATCGTCCTGATTCTTTCTCTAGCCTCGGTACTATTTTAGATCAGAGTTTGAACATTTTGAAACAGACTAACAACACAGTCTTGCATGAAAGAGAAGCCAGCTGTCTTTACCTGGTCTGCCATTTTGGGGTAAATTAACTTGGGTGAATGCTAGAGTCCTCTTGTGAAAAAAGAAATGATAATATTATCTACCCCCAAAATATATTTTTGAAATACTATTTGCAAAGTGCCTTCCCTAGTGCAGTGGACAAATGAATAAAAATAAATATTATATATTACTGTTGCATCAGATATAATACTATAATAGAAACAGAGCAGTTGTTTTATAAATACTTATTGAATTGGAGAAAAACCAACACCCTACTGTTAGATTCTTTGTATCTAATTAGGCAGTGGCTCAAAATCACTGGTGAGTGAGGCAAATAAATGTAATGCCATGTTAAATTGATGGCAATGCCAATATGGCAGTTGTGCTAAACAATTAAACCCTTAAGCAGTAATGAGCTCTGTAACTCATTGAAAACTGAAGGATCACATTGACTTCCAGTTCTATACAGCCAACATTAATAATGCTTTTATTTTCTCTTCCCTCTGAGATCTTTTTTACATGGAAGAAAAATAATTAACAAGATTACTATCACAAGAATGAATGCCTATTGCTGCAACAACTCTGCCAACTCTATCCTCAAACACTTATTTACAGCTTCATTTTATAATGAGAAAAAAAAATACCTGAGCATATTCTCACAAGATTGATACATGGATCATCATAGTCCTAGGTAAACCCTGTTCAGAATTTTCTTTGCCTCTTTTACCAACCCCATAATGTAATATGTTAATTGACTGTATCAATATCCAACAAAGGCTTCCCAAATATTTTCCTACTTGGAGGCAACAGCTGTTAAAAAATAGATATACACATAATATAACAGAAAAAATCCAATAATATACTTAGAAAAATTTAAGCAAAGCGTCATCATTTTAAAGATACATGGGCAATCAAGGATCATAATAATCTGGGGGAAGAAAATAAATAATTTAGTGTAAATATAAAAAATTAACAGAATATTTAACAAGATAAGTCAGAAAGTAAAACATACTACTGTATTCAAAATGTATTATAGTGTCCCAAAATTTAGACATGATTTAGCTACAAAACTGAGCAGGATGCTTGGGGAAAAAAATGAACAATTGGAAAAACTGAACAACACAAAGAGCTCTTAAAATTAGAAAACAATTATAAGAACACATCAGTGGGAAGAAAAATATGTGCAATGTTGTTCTGGGTCTGGGATAAGTCACCAAATAAATACAAATATTGAGGAAAATTGATATAGAGGAAAAAATTGGAAAGGTGCAATCAATATTGATAAAAGAAAACTGTAGAATAGTACAATTGGTTCTGGAAAATATTAAGAATATAAATGTAAATGCTAAAGCAAGTGAAGGAAAAGATAAAAAAGACAAAAAAACCTTGCATTTATTTTTTATATTTTATCTTATTTTTTCATTGATGTTCAATTACAATTGTCCCCATTCCCCCCCATTACTCTCCCCTGCCTTACCAATCCTTAACCTCCCACATTCAATCCTCCCCGCTGTTGTCTTTGTCCATGGGTCTTTTATGCATGTTCCTTGGTGACCATTCCCCTATTTTCCCCAATTATCCCCATTCCCCCTCCTCTCTGGTTACTGTCAGTTCTTAATTTTAATATCTCTGGTTATATCATGCTTGCTTGTTTGTTTTATTAATTAGGTTCCACTTATAGGTGAGATCATATGGGATTCATCTTTCTCTGCCTGACTTATTTCACTTAACATAATGCTCTTCAGGTCCACCCTTGCTGTTGCAAAGGGTAAGAGCTCCTTCTTTCCTTCTGCTGCATAGTATTCCATTGTGTAAATGTACAATAGTTTTTTGATCCACACATTTACTGAAGAGCACTTAGGATGTTTTGAGCACTTGGCAATTGTAAATAGAGCTGCTCTGAAAATAGGGGTGCATAGGTTCTTTTGAATTGGTGGAAGCCTGCATTTAATGCATTTAGGCAATATTTGAAGATTCCCAGGTTCTGAAAATGGCCTAAAGATTTAAAGAAAGAAATCCAGTTCTTCTACATAGCAAAATGAGTAATAACAGCATTATACTTTTCATCAGGAACTGGAAAATCAGAAAAGGATGAGAAAACATTTTGAATTCTAAGGGAAATGTTTACGACATAAATCCGTAAATGAATCTGAGTTATCAAATAAGGAAGAAAATAAAATTAAGTCACCTTAATATTCTTAAGGACTATCGTGGGTTCAAGCTATTAAAAATGAAAATGAAAACCAAAAGAGATGTATGAGAAGGATATAGGACAAACTGAGACCCATCCATAATTTCATCATGATAGCACTCTGAGAAAATGATGAGTCCAAATTATGTGAGGTATCAGTGGACCTTAGAGCAAGTGCTGTCAAGAAGAATGAAGTCTGTGAAAAACATCAATAATGACTTTAAATTCCTTTTTTAAATAAATTTACTTGGAGGACATTGGTTGATAAAATTATATAGCTTTCCAGTGTATAATTCTATGATGCCTCACTGGTTTTTGCATCATCTGTTTACCACCCAAAGATATATCATCTTCCATCACCATATATTTAGCCTTTTTTACTCTTTGGTACTCCCTGTACCCCCCTTACCTCTGATAATCACCATACTGTTATCTGTGTCTACGAGTTCTTATTTGTGTATTTTGTCTGGTTTGTTCATTTGTTGCTTTCAGTTTTATATCTCACATGAGTGAAATCATTTGGTTCTTAAATTTGTCTGCCTGATTTAGTTCACTTACCATGATATTCTCAAGTCCATCCATGTTATCTCAAATGGCAGTATTTCATCTTTTCTTCTGGCTGCGTAATGTTCCATTGTATATATGTACCACATCTTTATCCAATCATCTATCAGAGATCACTGGTTATTTCCTTGTCTTGGTAACACAAATTCTTCACTATTTCTTGCATATATCTTCTTTACAACATTGCTAAGCCTTTTCTATGTGGGAAAACTACCATGCCAACCATTTCACTCTGGGCTCAGCTGTGGACATTTTTCTGTTCAATGGTATATAGGTAAATGTGAGTCAAGCAGAGGCTTAAAAAATCCTATCAACTTTGCACTCTTCAAGAAATGTAAGTTAATTTTAATACCCATTATGTATGTGTATTTGTTGTTCCAGAAGGAGAAGGGGAGAGGAGAAGAAATATGAAGACATAATTATAGTAACAATGACCAAAATCTTCCCCAAATTAATAATATTTCCCACACTGCAAACCACAAAAGCTGAGTGAAAGCCTGGCAGAATTAATAAAACAAACAAACAAACAAATAGGTAAATAAAATGCCAAAGCATATCATATTCAAGCTGCAGAAAAACAAAACCACAGAAAATCATGCATGAAATGGAAAAATTTCTTATTTAAATGCAAGGACACAAATTACAGTGGTTTTCTTATCAGAAACCACACAAGATTGCCAAGTGAAATATTTAGTGTTGAAAAACACCTATAATTCTACAAAAGGATAAATAATGACTTTCTAGAGAACCAAATCCAGATAACTTATTGTTTACAGGCCTTTCCTGCAAGAAATTTAAAAAGAATTAAAACTAAAAACTTATTCAGGAGAAGTAAAATTATATAGATGAGAAATAGAGATCTATATAAAGACAGAAGAGCATCTGATAAAAATAAAGTTAAAATAAAATTTATTTTTCTTTTCTTAAGTGATCTAAAATAATTTTGGTTTAAGATAATAGTAACAATATATTGACAAATTATATTATCTGAATAAACTAATAGGATGACAACAATATCATATGGGATGGGAGGGAGGAATTGGAACTTCTCTATTATAAGGTATTTCCATTAAATGGAAAACAGTACAGTGTTATTTGAAAGTGTATTTTGATTAATTAAAATATATATCGGGAACTGTGACAAACATGAAAAAAATTAAAAGATGAATAATTGATATGCTAAGAAAGTGGATTGAAATTATTTCATGAGAAAGTAAAGCAATTTTGTTTAGCTCATTGCTGTATCCCTATAATCTATAAATACTGGTTGTTTGAATAGAAAAACATATGTATGTAATGTAAATAAGTATACAAGTGACAAAATGATATAAAGTTTGGTGAGCTCGGAAAGTTACAAATATATTGTCAGATTTTTAGACAGACTAAAATGACTAAAATGTATTAAAATAAATACTAGTGTTAAGTGTTTCAAAAGAACTCATTTTTATGAAGAAATTAATACAAATATGCTGCATATATACACACACACAAAGCATTCAGAATTATTTGCTTAAAGCAAGAAAAATGAGCATTGTTTTTCAATCATACTCATTTAAACAGGTCAATATTTGTAGAGAATACAACTGTGGTTCTATTTTACAAATATTTATCGGCATTTCTTCCATCAACGTTGTAGTTTTTACTAATAAAACTACAGGCCTTATAATTGTGGGTCAATATTTCACACCTCTATACATCTTGAATTTTGTCAAAGCACTTATTTAACAGCAGGAAACTGTTTTGCTTTGAGAGCATCATTTAAGTGTGTACATTCATTTGCATTTCCAATGTTATTCTTACAAGGAAATTAGTTTTCCAAGCTAGAATGAGATAATTATATCATTTAAAAAAATTCCTTTCATAAAATATAAATCAGAGTAATAGAAGAGTGGTCCTTTACAAATATTCTTCATGTTAAATAGCTTATCATCTAATATTTAGTAAAATATGTGTTAGCCTTCAAAACACTAGTTATCATTCTGTATGCAAAAGTTGTAATTAGACTGTCTTTTGTCATTTTATACTTAAATATTTTTCTCCTCTATCTTACTGTTTATGACAAACACATTATAAAATTATTTTTCAAGACAAAACAAGGCTTATTCTTCTCCTTAAATATTATACATCTTGTCTCCACTGGTAAAATATATAAAAAGTCACACAGTTCTGCTATTGAATTCCATAAAACCCAACAGCCTCAGCACATAGAAACTTTTGTGATTTGGCCTCTGCTTTCTCCCTAGGCTTACCTGTTAATACCAATTCACACTCTGTTTTCCGAACACGTGTGTGGCATTGTCCTCTCCAGTGTTTGATTTGTCCCACCATCATCATGAATAATGCCTTTTTTCTCCCCAAAGTTCCCTCTTCCTACTCTAAGTCTTTGTCTGTGCTGCAGCTTCAAAATGATTTGCCCTGCTTCCTGACTTTTGGAATAGCCAAACTAACCAAACAAGGTCTATTAATTTTTTCTCTGCAGAGAAGATAGATGGGTAGATAAAGATGACAGAAAGATATAGATTTATATATAGAGATAAAAGGATACACACAAACATACAATTATACATACACATGATATACATTCATTGCAACAAAGGGGAAAGAAAAGTCCATCTTTCATAGCTAGAAAGGTATACAAGGATCTGAGGCCAAAAACGTATGCAATATTGAGGGCCCAATTTAACAAACTAATACAATTTCAGTAAGAAGATCCTGTAGGGTCTTATGTCCATGAGTACCACTGAAGGGTGAGCTTCATTAGCTCAATATTAGAGATGGCAAGTTAAGTCATTCTTAGCCCTAAATCTTAAAAGTCCAAGGTATTGAAAATGAAAACTTAATAAGGTAATTATCCTCAATTGCAAAATTAATAGCAAATTATGAATGCCTTTCCATCTCATAGGTGGAAAGTTAAATTTATATATGTACAAGATAAATTTAATCCAGTCACATAAGTTACCAGTATATGTATGATTATTTGATAGAATTAAATCAGTTTAAAAATATATTTGATAGTATTTGGTCAAAAATTTTAGCTTAATTTACAGAACTATTTTTGCGAATTAATGTACAAATAACTAAAAGACATTCTTTACAAAAATAGTGTTAAGCATTTAATATCCATTAATAATATTCAGCAATTTAAGATCAACTTAATTACCACCATATTTAATTTTTAAGCTAAGCCCATTTGATATTTGACTTATTCAAGATCAAATAGGAAAAAACTTTGTGAGAATATGCAGAAGGTATGGTTTCTGATCCTTTATCCATGGATACATTTTGAGAAATGTGTTGTTAGGCAATTTTGTCTTATGTGTACTTGTACAAACCTAGATGGTATAGCCTACTACTTGAATTGTATATGCTATACTTTTAAACATCCAGAAGTTCAGTAAGTTCCCCCCCCCCGAATTACCACTGATATGTGAGTAATGCATTGCACTACAATGTTATGATGACTACAACATTACTAGGCAATAGGAAATTTTCAGCTCCATTAAAATCTAATGGTACCAACATTTCATATGTGTTCCATTAATGGCTGAAATATCATTATCAACACACAACTGTACTGAGATATAAGAATAACTATGATTGTCATATGTTATGTTAGATACTAGGACTATAACAGTGGGAATAGAAAATAATTGCTTAGTAATTATACAAATGGGTTCATGTCAAAGTGAAGAATAAATACCCATAAGTAAAATTTCTATATTCCCTTTAACCTCAGAAAACACCTTAGAAAGTCATGATTCATTGTTTAGGGGAACCAAACCTTCATTCCTATGGTGTCTGAGCAATTAGCAGTCATACCTGTACAGAGATGTTCAAGTTTTCCTTTAGCACTTGGCTTTAGAACATAGGATTTCTAGGAGGGGCCCTAGAGGATCTTTTGAATTTCAGATATTCTCTGCACTTCTTCCCTTGTAAACGTGTATTCCTCTGGAAGGTCAGGGCAGGCTACTCCAACTGGCTTGTTACCCTTCTTCTTTGCCTGTGGGTGAACTGCCATGAGTATCCCAATATGTTCAAGTGGCAGCCTCAAATACCTGTTTAAAGAAAATTTTATTTTTCCATAAATTTCTCTGTCATTTGGAGAAATTCTTCCTCCACTGGAAAATAATATCTATAAAATATCAGCTAATTGCATGACAAGAAGAAAACCTTTTGTTGATGGATTGCTAGGAGGAGGAGTAGAACTCATTCTCATTTTACCCCCTTGGCTTGCATATGTCTAAATGTAGGCTACAGAGGAAATAGCATCATATGCTGGTCACTGATTCAAAACAAATGTATTGCATCTTGGGATATATTATTTTGAGGCAATTTTCTTTGCAAAATTGCCTTCCCTTATATAAATTATATTAAATTGTTTATTGAGACTTTATTTCTATATAAGAATCACTGAAACTAATGGGAACAAGTTGAAATGTTGATGCTATGTCTAACGGAGTTTAACAAAACAAATCATCTGAACTTACATGAGTTTGTATACTTGGAATCCTAGAAGTAGATGCCATACATTTCTATTAATACCTATGGTTTATTTCAATTATCTTCTTATTCTATAATGATTGTTATAATGGTTTGTAACCTTTCCATATTAAGATGGCTTCAAGGGCTAAGTCAATTTGTAACATATTAAGTATAACCTTCAAATAAGGGTAAACCATATGAATTTTTATGTTAATTTCTAGATATAATTTCTGGACATTTTTCATGAAGGATCATCTTAAAGAGACTAAATCCCAAACTGAAACTGCAGTTGTGTAGTTTCAATAGAAATAACGTCATATCAAAATGTTACCCAAATTAGAAAATATTTGCAAAGTTGATGTTGTTGAGAGAGAGTGTTTGCAAAAGAGAGGGAGAGAAAGAGGAGAGAGAAGAGAAGAAGAAGGAGGAGGAGGAGGAAGAGGAGGAGGAAGAGGAAGAGGAGGAGGAGAGGGAGGGACAGAAACATGGAGAGATAGGTAGGTGGATGATAAGTTTTAATGAGTTTAAAATGTGCGTAAAGAGATCTTTCAAGCCAAAGAAGACAATCTATGTTAAAATCCTACTTCTACGACATGTGAGTTCAGGACCTCAGGTAGACAGAATAACGGTCTCCCTCACGATGTTCATATGCTAATCCCAGAGAAAGACTCCACCAGCTATTGTTAGCCTTAAAAATGAAAAGAATCCTGTACTTTCAGTTTCTGGCCTGACACGTGGAGTGTTGAAGTTCTCACTTCCCCCTCAAAATAAAAATGAAGTTGAAGAAACTTAAAATCCACAACTTTTTTTTAGATCTGTACGAAAACTGAGTCATGGATAAACCACTGCCTTGAAAACAAGGGCGGGGGGTTAGATACAAAAACTCAGAGTTTTGTGCTATAAGCCAGGAACACAAAAGCCAGTCAAAGACCCATAGGAACAGTTAAATTGCTATTGGCAAATTGCTGAAGGCTTAATATGGACCACCTCGATATTTTAAAGCCCCATTTTGGGAGTACAGGGAAAGCATTCGTTAGATTTACCTCCAAGAGTTAGTTCTACCAGATTCTCATGGTGAATATCAGAGAAAGATCCTCTCCTGCTTGTTGTAGGAGAAGAGTAAAAGTAACCATACCCCAGAACATTCTATTCTCCTTACTAACTTCAAAACTATTTTACCAGAAACTATCAACTTGAAGAAAAAGAAATCCTACCCTACCTAACTTTCATATCTCAGCTGTTGCGGGGGGGTAGGGGTACTGAGAAGCACTTGTGATGGTCACAGCCCCAGAACACAAGGTCACCAAAGACTGAGACCTAATCATGGGATTGACTATAAAATGCTCCACCTGCCCCCCATATCTCACCATCACATAGATCAGGCTCCTGAATAGTAATGGATTGTAGCTATCAGGGCTGCAAGGCTCACACTCAATTTAAGAAGACAAAATGGAGACAAAACCAAGGACACTAGAGTAAATATTAGCCTCTGACATGTACATGCAGCAATAGAGAATAATAAACACAGCCTAACCTCTCACCACATAAATGTAAATCTTCATACTAAAGACCTATTTACTTCAGTACATTTTGCCCAAAGTATCATATCTGCTTTCTATAAAACATAGAAAATACTAAAAGCATAACACAAACAAAATGTTTGAAGAGACAAAGTAAACATCAGAACCCAGATTCAAATATGACAGAGATTCTGGAATTATAGGACTGGGAATTTAAAATAACTATGATTCGTATGCTAAGGGCTCCAAGGAAAAAATGGAAGACATGAAAGAACTGATGAGTAAAGGAAGAAGAAAGTTGAAAACTCTAAGAAATAATTTTAAAATGCTAGAAATGAAGAACATAACAGAAATAAAGAATGCCGTAAGGGCTCATCCGTAGACTGGAGGAGGCTGAAAAAAGACTCAGTAATCTAGATGATATGTCAAAAGGAACTTCCTAAACTAAAAAAACAAGAGAAAAATGAATGATAAGAATCAAAGGTCATTACCAAAGACTGTGGGAAAGTTATAAACAGTGTAACACATGAGTAATGGGAATACCAGCAATAGAAAGAAAGGACTAAAACAAACATTTGAATTATTAATGGAATAATTTTCCAAAATTAATGAGGCAACAAACCACAGATTCAGGAAGCTCAGAGAATACCAAGTGGAATACATAACAACCGATTTGTACCTAAGTATATTATATTTAAACTTAGGAAAAAAGAACATAAAGAGAAAATCTTGAGAAAAGACAGAGCAGAAAAATGCATACCTTCGATACTGATGAACAAGGATAAACATTACATTGGGTTTGTTTTCTGAAACCATATAATCGAGATATTTAAAATATTGAGATAAAGTGATACACTAAACTATATTTCTGTATTCAGTGAAATTATCCTATGAAGTAATAAAAAAAGATTTTCTATGAAAAAAATTTCAGGGAATATTTTATTAGTAAAACTACCTTGCAAAAAATGTTAATAGAACTTCAGAGAGAAAGAAGATTACTGATTAGATACTAGATTTGCATAAAGAAAAAGTGGTAGAAAAAGAACAAAAATGAGAAAAATATTTTATTTTTCTTAGTATTGATTTGGTTAAAAATAACAGCAAAAAAATGTATTTGGCTGTTACAGATTATCGGTGACTGATACCAATGTGATAAAGGACTGGAGGGAGAAGTTGGGAATTCTCTGTTACACAGTACATGCATGACCTGTGAAGTGTCAGACTGTTATTTGAAAGCAAAATTAAGTTAATTAAAAATGTACACTGCAAACTACAAGGAAACCAAGCATTATTTTTAAAGTAAAAAAAAAAAAAAAAAGAGCTGGAGTTCTACAATCTCTAAAGCTTAGAAAAGTCAAAGGAATGAATTCTTTACTAAGATAAGACTTAAAAAGGAATTGCTAAAATATTGACTTTAGCCTATTAAGACATGTATTACAATTCCCACCTGAAGAATTTAAGCCCTGACCAGTGTTGCTCAGTTGGTGGGGCATGGGCCTGCAAAGCAAAAGGTCATGGGTTCAATTCCCGGTCAGGGCATATGCCTGAGTTGTAGGTTTGGTCCCCAGTTAGGACATGGAAGAGAGGAAACCAATTAATGTTTCTCTCTCACATTGATGTTTCTCTCCCTCCTTCCCACTCTGTCTGAAAATAAACTTTAAAAAAAATATTTTTTTAGAAAGAGCTATGAGATAATATTTTGTTATTTAAGCCACTAATTTGTGGTAGTTTATTACAACAGTGAGAAACTAACACATGACCTTAGCAAATTACTTAGTATCTTACCTTTAATAGAGTTTTCCTCTTTTGTAAAATGTGTAGGTAGACTCCAAATTCCTATATACATGTACATACATACATATGTATATATAATTTGCAGGCTATTCCTAAATCCAAAAGAGATCACCTTTAGAACATGCTTTATTTCTTTCTTTCTCTCTTCGTTACTTTCCTATTCTAATTCATGCATTTCCTTCCAAGAATTATTTAGCATCCCTAAGTAACACACTGTGCTTGATGTAAAAACAGATATGCATGAAAATATTAAGATGTCAGAGAAAAATAACTATATATATATCATTTAAATTACATTATAAAGATGCAGTCAAAAATATGCAATGACAAGGAAAAAATCTAAGTCAGCCCTCTAAAATTATATTATATGCCAAGGGAAATATTTTTTTAATTTTTTTATTTTTGTTGATATTGTACAGTTTTCTGTCTTTTACCCCGCCCCAGCCCACCACCTCAGCCCTCCCCACCTTCCTCCCATTTCCACCCCCCATAGTTTTTGTCCATGAGTCCTTTATACTTGTTGCTCTAAACCGTTCCCCTTTTCCCCTGAAATTCCCTCCCCTCCCCCTCTGGACACTGTCAGACTGTTCTCAAATTCAGTGCCTTTGTTTATATTATGCTTGTTTGTTTGTTTTGTTGATTAGCTTCCTGTTAAAGGTGAGATCATATTTTTTTAATATTAAAAATACATTGGTAAACATTGGGATTGTAATTTTGTCAAAGATTGGAAGGAATTGGCCATCTTTTAGCTTTTACTGAACAAAATGGAGAATAAAATTTTTGCAGCCATAATGGCAAAGGAGAGGGTAGTACAGAGGGAAGATTTTCACAGTTATTAGACAAGTCAGAAGATGAATGGTAAGTGATAGCGACACTCTGTAGAAATCGGTAAAATTTTCTGTAATGAGGGAAATATTTTATGTTTGGCCATTAAATATGCTATCTGCCAATCAGATGTGGCTATGGAGAGCCCTCTAGGTATGTCTCGTATAACTGAAGAACTAAATTTTTTTCCATTACCATTTATCCCCTCACACCCTCTTCTACCTTCACCCGCCCCCTACCCACCGCAATCACTTTACTGTTGTCCATGTCCATGAGTTCTTTAACTTTATTTAAAATGGAAATAGCCACATGAGACAAGTGGCTACTACAATAGTCCAAGTCAAAACTGGCCATGGTTAGCTTGATCATAAAATGAAAATCTCAGACTATGACTCTGAAAATGATTATGTCCTAGGTGAATTTTCTCTAAATGAAATATTGAGCAAACTACTGGTATATATATCTAAGGAATAAAGGAAATGTATGTTCTGATTCAATTAGTAATTCAATAAGAGAGACTTCATCACATATTATATTGTGAAAAAGATCTGGAACATCCAGTTTTGCTAAATGGTCACAATATTATTCTTTCTTCTTCTGTAATGTTTTAATGCCAGTATTTACCTGATACAAAGGGGATGGCCCTTATTTTCTTATGAAAATATGCCATTGTTTTAAATTACCCATTTATTACTACTTCTGAAAATTCATATGTAATATAGGTCAGATTTTGTTTTAAGCATAAGGGTCTATTGTGTTAAAATAGGAAATGATAATGAATATTTTTCTTGGTATACTGTGGGTTAACACTCTCCTTATATATTTTTGCAGAATAGCTAATGATGAGGAAGAAATTCACATTTTATTATAATCTATAATTTTCATATAAGGCTAAAGTAATTACTAAAATATAAAATTACATATTATTCACTTCAATAAATATTTAAAATTCATAACTTTTTCATAAATGTATTTTCTCTTGTATTATAAGTTTATCTCATTATGTTATGGAAGGAAAATTACTTTAGACTACTGAGGTGACACAGTAATGAGGTTCTCACAATTACCAGTTTACTCCTACATATGTTCATTTATTGCGCAACAGTATGTGCAGATGATAGGTAAGGGCACACGGATAGAGTTTGAAGAGTTCTTTTGATACACTTAGAACATTGTAAACCCTATTTCCTTTTTTCTTTAATTAACTAAAAATGTTTAATTATATAATAACAAATTATTACTTGTATTGCTGTTAAAATGCTTGGGTTTCCTGTCCTTGGTAGTTCTTACACAGGTTGATACTATATACAATCTTTCACATGAAAAGATAATCATTTTCCTGCTTTTAAAACATGTGACAGGCTAGTGAGTCATTTCTTCCAATCTATTTTACTTACACTTTATCAATAAAAATTACTAAGCTATAAGGATGAATATTTTGGCTAAAAGGAGGATATTTGGGATAAAAAGATGGCAGGTAGGTAGTCATTGGATACATCCCTTATGACACTCTGTTAACATTACATATGGCTACTAAATTTATGAATTCTGTAGATTTTTTCTGAAAAGAATATTAGAGAAAAATTAAAATAAATAAAAATGGACGTGAACTTCCTTTAAGTTAACAGAAAGCACATTTCCAAAATCTTAGCAATTTTCCAAATACACTAATGTATCAGGAAGCAAAGGGTCAGGTATGTGAATGGACCATACAAGTAGAAAGAATAACTGTGTATGTATCCAACTTCCAGAGCTCAGGGAAGCAGAGGAGCTGAGAAGCAAGTGAAAAAAGAAGAAAACATAAGATTTCATCTTTATAGTCTATGGTCCAAATGAATTATGTATATATATTGGGATTAATATCGATGACAAAAGAGGGAAGAGAGAGACGAAATAGCATGCATTCCACATAGAGGCAGCTCAGTGGAGATAAATATCTGCTAAATCACCATGATAATTCTGAGAAAACAGTATGACTTCCAGCTAGTGTGAACTCCTATCACCCTATAGAGGTAAAGAAGGAACACTGAGAAGGGATGTGCACTGTGTGGGGGACTCATACATTAGAAGAGAAATTAATTCACAGTTATCATATTACTATTTAATCGATTTTCACAGTTATTGAGAAAATAAGATATTATTTATCATATTCATTGCACTCTCTGCATTTTAATTATATTTTATTAATTCTTGATTTAGAATCAAAATTTTATTCCTGAATGTGTACATATAAATATATATTTTATTTTATAATTTTGAGCCCTTAAAATAGCTTTTAATACTTGCATAAATACACATTTCATATATATATATATATTCTTGATATAATCTATATATAAATATAGATTAATATATATGTAATCATATAAATAAATGTTAAAAACAATAATACAAAATCATTATTTTCTTATAATTAGGAGCACTGATAAGTAAATAAGAGCTGAATCTTTTTTTTTTTAAAGCATTTTTTTCCTTTTTTTTTAGATTTTATTTATTTATCTTTAGAGGGGAAGGGAAGGAGAGAGGGAGAGAAACATCAATGTGCGGTTGCCTCTTGTATGTCCCCTGACGGGAACTGGCCTGGCAACCCAGGCATGTGCCCTGACTGGGAATCGAACCGCGATCTTTCGGTTCGCAGGCCCGCGCTCAATCCACTGAGCTACACCAGCCAGGGCAATAAGAGCTGAATCTTTGGAAAAAAGATTCATTATACCAGAAGCTATTATATTCAAGAAAAATATGGCAAAATAAAAAAAAAATGCAATTATACAACAATATAAGTAAGAAACATACAAAATTTCAGTGAAAATATAAATAATTATTAATCATTCTACTAAATCATATGTAAATCATTCTGCAACAGGGTAACACTATTGTGCCAATATTTAAAAATAAATTTAAAAAATACTAAACCTAAGCCAAATGATTATGTGGTAGAAAAAATAAAGTCAAATGACTTCGTCCACAGACATTGGTATCTCTAGCAGGAAGCAGTAATTTTGAGGCTATTTAAACAACGGGTAAGCGCTCAGACACATGAAACTCGTCCTGTGCTTTTGGTGGTCATTCTCTTACTAATCTGCACGAGCCTGCCTGAGAGCCACAGCCACCAAACCAGTGCCAAGATATTCAGAATTGCTCTCCATCATCATATTGTCATGTCACAGATTATACAATAGGGATGGCTAAGTTACTATTTCTTCAGGATGGCAAAAACTAAAAAGAAACCATCATTCTCCCAGTTTTACAGAAATTAAAGTAACTTCAGGCTATTAATTTGCCCAAGACCCATAGCTGGAAAGAAGCAAATGCAGAATTCAAAACTTTTTTTTTAATGACAAAGTCTTTGCTTCTTTCACTGTCTGTGCTACTTTAAACAAAATAAGTATTTTATTTAAACAACTTTTAGAACAACAGTTGTTTCTGTCCCACCACTCACATTACCTCTACATAACAAATTCTATTAAATTCTATTAAATTAAATTCTATTAAATTTAAATTCTATTAAAAATAAATGTATGATATCTGTCAGGATGTATGAGGTCTACTAGAACATTTAATTCATTTGCAAATCAATCAATCAATCAATAAATAAATAAGCTATTTTTTTCCTGAAGTAATTCGAGTATTGTGTATACATCAAAAAACAGTGGGGCAGAAGGATATGAGAAGAAAAAAAGACTTTTGAAAATGCATTTTTTTACTTTGTAGGCTTTAATTACTTTTGTGATGTTGAGAGTCTATGATTGTGGATATGAAATAAAAGATGGTCTAAAGTTTTTCTTCAGAGATTTTAAGAGGAGACTTCTCATTCAATCTTCAATATAGGTCATTATAACCTCATGACATTTACAATTATTTTTAATAATTGTATTATTTCATTTTATTTCACCTCATTTTATTATTATTAGGGAGACAGGAATGGAGGAAGAAAGACAAGGAGAGACACATTGCAGTGAGAGAAACTGACTGGTTGTCGCTCACATGCACCCCAACCGGCAACCAAACCTGCAATTCAGGCATGTGCTCTGATGGGAAGGGAATCGAACCAGTGAACTTTTGCTTTGAGGGACAGCACCTCACCAACCCAGTCACACTGGTCAGGACCAATTATTTTTCTTTATTTTGGGCTGAGAAGCACTAAAAAATTTGAATATACACCCTCAATATTTATATATTAGAAAATTTAAAAAGTGTAAGAACTCTGTCCATGTTTCTCTTGTATTAACTTTTTGTTCTATTTGTATTCCAGTTACTAGACCCAACAACAATCAAAACCCAAATACATCCAGAGAGCCAACATAAACAACAGCCCAAAAGCAGCAAGTTCAGGAGATGAAGGAGACTGCACCACTGAGCCTCACAGGTCTCCTACTATAGAAGTTCACACCACAAACCCAGGGAGTCAGAACAGATCAATTTAAGAAACAGAGGTTAACAAGTAGAGTCTTACAAACAATGAGATGACAAAGAAACAAACCCCAAATGAAAGGAAAGAGGGAAGCCTCAGAAAGAATGCTAAATGAAACAGAGGCTAGTCAACTATCAGATATTGAGTTCAAGCAATGGTTATAATGATTGTAGAACATGAATACTTTTTCTATCAAAATTATTGCTGTTAGTCCTGGGGATAACTTACTTTTTCTTTCCTTCAAATAGACAGCTCAGTCAAGACACTTCACAAATTATGGTGTCCTAACTTCATGTTTACTTAATTGTTCAAAGTTTTTTATTTTTTCATGCTTCTGTTGCTGTTTATGGAGTTTGTTCCAAAAGTGATGACATTCCTTGTGTTTTAAATCTGTTACATTCCATGAAGCAGTGCCATTTAAATGCCATTTCCTTATGCTGTTGATTATATTTCCTTTTAAATGACTTTTTATGATGAGGTTTCCATATTGAAGTGATGTTGTTTGGTTTGTTGATAATTTGCAAGAAAAACCCAATGAAACATCCTTGTTAATTGAGTAACTCCAGTGACTATAACTATCTCGCTCCCATTCCTGTAGTTTTCTTATATAGCAAGTACTATGTCCTTTTATGGAATATGGTGATATTTGTCTTAAAATAAAAATACAAACTTTTAAAGAAGTTTATATAGTCATGTGGTAATATTTAAATCAATGTGATCTGTGATGCTTTTAATATCAAAAAATGATTCAAAACACTTCACATGGACCATGACCCCAGACAGAGATGATAACATCTATTTGGCAACTAAAAATGAGTTACTCTTCAGGTACTTCTAAAATGGCTGAGTTTATCAATTTTTAACTTCATGACCCAGTTTACATACATCATTGAAATGTAACCTCAAGCCATTCAGTCAAGACTTGTTCTTTTGATAACTGTTTCTTAACATTTCACTCTCCCCAGTACTTTGAATCATATTGGAGTTAATATGTGTTTAGCTCAGACTTGCTACATTTGTTAACTTATGCATTAGTCAGTTTGGATGAAAATCTATTTAAGGAAATCGTTTGACTATAGCATAGACTTTATGAGAACGAAGATGTAAACAAATATGTATGGAACATTTCAGGACATTCCATTAGCTTATAGAATTTTCCATGTAAAGTTTGTGATTTCAAAAAAAAAATTTGTTAAATGTAATAGGTTCATAATTTCTGACATCAGCCTAATAATTCCATTTATTACTGCTCCTGAAACATGAGATGTAAGAACTACAAAAAAAAATCCCCAGGCCAGAAGGCTTCTTTGTCACCTTTAACAGGAACCTAATCAACAAAACAAACAAACAAGCATAATATAACCAAAGACATGGAAATTGGGAACATGCTGAAAGTCACCAGAGGGGAGAGGGGAGGGAATTTCAGGGGAAAAGGGGAAGGATTTACAGGAACAAGTATAAAGGACACATGGACAAAAACTATGGCGGGGGGGTGGGAATGGGAGGGAGGTGGGGAGGGTTGGGGTGGCGGGTTCGGGTGAGAATAAAAGACAGAAAACTGTACAAGATCAACAATGAAAATAAAAATTTAAAAAAAAAATAGGATTATGGGGTGCTATTTAAAATAACACTATGGGTAATCATACTGCAATATAGAAATGTACCAAATCAACACACGGTACACCTTAAACATATACAATATTGTATGCCAATTATATCTCAATAAAAATATAAATAAATAATAAAAAAAATCCCCAAAATTTTGAAAGTGTGTTCCTTGAGTATTTATGAGAAATTGCTATCAGCAACTCTCTAGAGACTTTTTGAGGGTGGGGGATTATAGCTATCTGTCAAAGATTTACACTCAAAATATTTCTTGACTAAATGAAATCTGTAATTTTTAAGTCCTCCCTGGAACAGAATATATCATTAAGTACCCCTTGATTCCAGAAAGTGTGCTTCTATTTTTTTCTATAACACCACATTATTACATGACTGACTAATGTTATTTTACTTCAGATTTATGACTTTCCTCTTGACCATGTATGCCTGTTATTAATGATAGTTAAGCTAGTGTTGTATATTGGAAAGAAATTGCAATTAAAATCACATAAATCTAAGATAATAATTTAGCTCTGGTAACATCTAGTTGAGTAAATCTCAATCAACTTCTGTAATCTTTGGATTATCTAATATGCAATGACTGTTTCAAGGATTAAATAATAGAGTTTTTAAGGTTCATAAAATCAGTACAGTGCATCTATGGAACTCTATATTTTGTTATCACACCATAGTTCTCCATATTTTCCTCTTACTGGTATTACCTCAATTTCCCGTAAAGTTCCACAGGTAGCAAACACAAGGCCCACAAGCCGAATCTGGCCCTCCATCTAGTTTTATCCAGCCCAGTACCTTGTTTCTACCTGGTGGCAGTTCCAAGCTCCTTGCCCCTAGTTAAGGAGTAGTTACATTTATATAGTTGTAAAATTATATAAGGCCCATTGAAGGCAATTGCAAAGCTGATGTGGCCTCCAGTGAAACCCCTGCAGTAAACATTTTACATTGTCCAATTCTTGAATTATATTCTTTCTAATGTCTACTCTTTTTCTGAGAGTTTGCTGCCCTTACTCAGACTCCATGGATCAATCTTTGTCATTGAGTTAGCAGGTGATTATCATGAACAAGCTGACCTAACATGGCTCAGTAAAGAAAGTAAAGGTACAACATTAAATCAAACAGATACCTTCCGTGGTGGCTATGGGATGGAACAATGCTCTAAGAAATCTCAAGCATTTGATATGGTCTCTCCAGAAACCAAATTTCTGTTCCAGAAAATAGCTACCCTGTATGCCCATCATCTCTTTTACAATCACTGGCTCATTTGACAACCATCCCTATTGCTGACATTCTGATCTCTGAGGGGAGGATGTAGAAGCTGTTTTCTCTTAGGGAATGGAATTTCCCAGTATTGTCAAAAAAAAAAAAAAAAAAAAAAAAAGAAAAGAAAAAAGAAAAAGAAAAACATTGATAATAATTTCAAGACTCAAGTAGACTCACTAGCTTGTCTATCAACCACAAAGTTAGCTTTGTGTTAGCATATATAAATAGACTATAGGTATTTTCAACATAGTTTCACACCCCACAGAAGAGGTTTAGGATATCTTTAACCAATAACTATTAGGATCATTTAAGTCTTGATGTTCCTTACCAAAATCTGAAGTACCCACTAACTTTTAATTCTAACTGAAACAATCAATGAACAAACATATAGTAAGAAACAAAAATGAGCATTCATAGATGCTCTGTTTTCTAATTATATTGCAATGGCATTTTATGTCAAAATCTGTTATGAACTTGAACATGTAGGGCATGAACCTAGAGTTTCAAAATATAACTGAAATATAAAATAGTCAGGATCTCCTTAAATTAGAAAAGCAGTCAATAACTGTACAATTTTGAATGGGGAGTAAGACAATTCTAAAATGTGTTTATGACAACATTATTAAGTAAACCAAAATCTTATTTTCGATTATTTAGAGTAGTCTAGAAATATGGTACTGCTCAACTTTACATGTTTTTTGAAAATTCATTTTCTAATGATCTTGTGAACTACAGTAGGAGAGAATTAAGCCATAAAAACTGCCATTTTCCCCCATAAATCCAAATAATTTTCAGAGCAGGTGATGAACAAGCATAAAGTGTAAAGTGCTTCTCCATCAATGAATGTCTCTAGATAGTCAAACATAATGAGAAATCATGTAAGTACAGCAATTAAGTCAACTGAGTGGTTTTAATACTTAATGATTGGTTTTATTTCTAATTGAAGCCAAAGCAGTTATTGCTACCATATATGTTTCTGGATGACTTTTGACAGAAATATCATATAGTATTAGTTTTTTGACAAAATTGGTAGAACATTTTAATCTCTTTTAGATGCAAAAACAAAACACAGAATTTTGTTGGCACTTTATAAAGGATAAAGCATCTCCTTTCCTTGCCAGCTTAATGAGATTATCATTATAATCATCATCATTGTTGTTATCATCATCATCATCACATCATTCCACTGTTCCAATAAGAAATTTTGCTCCAGAAAGTCATACAGCTACTTGTAGTCAGATATTTTAACTTTCTTTTCATTATGAGAAATGTTTACTTTTTATAGTGGTGTTCAACCCACGGCCCAGGATGACTATGAATGCAGTCCAACACAAAATTATAAATTTACTTAAGACCTTTTTTTTTGCTCATCAATTTCCATTAGTGTTTGTGCATTTAACATGTGGCCCAAGACAACTCTTCTTCCAGTGTGTCCCAGAGACACCAAAAGGTTGGACACCTCTGAATAAATGTTTATAGGAAAGTTTGTTTCTTTACTGAGAGTGGCAAAGTGGCCTAAACTCACAGGGCTGGTTTTTATGCTGTTTCTAGAATTCTTCCTGGATTCTTGAATGATCTCCTTAAATTTGCTTGAAGCAATAGTTCATGCTGTTCTCTTCATTATTTGTTATAGGATCATTTGACTCTTATGATGTTAGCCATTTAGTGATACCCAGTGACTCTCTACATTCAGCTGCCATCTCCATTTGCTGTCTGAAAACACTTGGGAATATCTTGAATTTTGCTGTATAGTTCCTATGGGAGTTGTCTTATCTCTGGATCTCTTTTTATATAACATAAGATATTCACATATTCACTCTTTTCACAAGTATTTATAGAATGCCTTCTATGGCCTAGGTTTTTTCTATAGACATTTGGCCAATATAAATTAATACTCTCCCATTATCTCTTTCTCTGAAGCTCATGCCCCAAATTTGCCTGGGGTAGCACTGATGTTGGGGTTGCTCCTATCAAAAGTATTTTTTCATTCAACAAGTATTTTGCGGTTCTTTGGTGCTGGAGATAGAACAATGAATAATACAGACATTAATTTTGTTGCCATAAGATTAATTCCATTTTTTTTTAAAATAGGGAGTCCATGGCCAACGATTAACAAACAAATATATAGTACAAAACATTATTTAATTATAAATATTATGTTGGAAATAAAACAGTGATTAGATAATTAGTAAAACAAAGGATAATTATGAAAATATTGGCAGGGGATTTTATGGATTAAGGTCTTATTCAGGAAGTAATCCTTTAGCAAAAATTTTATTTATGAGATAGTGTTATTTACGAATACATACTTGGTGGCATACTAGAGCAAAAGAACAGCTGAGAGCCGGTGTGGCTTGAGAATACCGAAGAGGAGAAAAGATGGTTTAAGAAAAACTGCAACACATTTTTAAAAGATCCCTTTTGCTGTGCAGTGAAGAATGGACTGGAAGAAAGCAGGAGTGAAAGCAGAGAGGCCAGTTAAAAGACTCTCCCACTCGACTAGGAGCCAGGGCGGATACTGGGACAAGTGTGTTAAAGGTGAAATTGTGATAGAAGAAAATCATGATGATTGTGGAAGTAAAATCAGGACATGTGTGTAGTATAAGTTGTTGGAGAAAGAAAGCAAATAAAGACATTTACTTCATTTTTTGTTTGAGGAAAGTGTGTGTGTGTGTGTGTGTGTGTGTGTGTGTGTGTTGGTGGTAGTTTCTTGAAATAGAAGTAAAACATTTTAGGGATAAAGTCAATGGATCCGTATTAAACATAGTTATTTTGAAATTCCTCTTAGACTTCTGTGGAAAGATATAAAGATACATGACATACCTGTCTTTCAAGAAAGAATACTGCGGTGAAATTTAGATTTCACCATCACTCACACACAGATGGTCACTGTGGGACTAGAAGAGGTCATACCCCAGGAGAAAATTTAGATGAGAGAAGGAACAAAAGAAATTTTTCCTTGAGAAGTGGTTGATAAAACCAAAAGTGAGATTTTATTTTTATTTATTTTTTTTATAAATTTTGTTTCAAGTACTTGCTTCTTCTTTTTTTTTTTTTTTTTTTTAAGATTTTATTTATCTTTAGAGGGGAAGGGAAGGAGAGAGGGAGAGAAACATCAATGTGCGGTTGCCTCTTGTATGTCCACTGCCAGGAACTGGCCTGGCAACCCAGGCATGTGCCCTGACTGGGAATCGAACCTAGAGCCTTTGGTAAAAGTGAGATTTTAAATAAAGGAAGAGATGCCTACTTATAATTTTCCAATGGCATCTTTATTAACTACAGGGTAAATTAAAAATATCTACATGTGGAATGACATGTACAATGACAATATGACCCAATTGATCTTTCTAGGTTTTTCACATCGTATTCTACCAAACTCAACAATGCCTTAATTATGATGTTCAATTTTATCCCATTCTATCTTCCATCCATAACACCATATTTCTTGAAATTTTCTCCTCAAAAATCTCTTCTTGGATTTGCCTTCTTATTTTTGAGCATCCAGTTCAAATGCAAGTTTTCATAACTTTTTATGATAATTATCAGTTATGCTTTTGTTATTTTGAACATAACAATTTTTATTGTATGTTAAAACAACTATCTTAAAGCAACTACTATGAGGTGGCTTTGTTTTCTCATTCTAATACATCACATCACATAGTATGATTCAATTGACATTTTTAAACCTTGGTTATTTTAAAAATATATAGTGTAGCTCTGTACAAGTATTTCTTCTATTGAATACAATTAAGTTTAAATCTAAATTGAACTGATAATGCTTTCAAAACAATAAGGATCAAAATAAAAGTCAGTATATGGTGAGCAGATAAAATAGAATAATCCTGGGGAAGACTGATTGGAGTTAATAAATATTTCAGGTTGCATAATACTTTATAGCATATAATTTTGTCATCTTTAGGTATATATTTTCATTGAGCTCAAATACTTATGAATATTTGATGAGTAGATAAAAATTATCAGGCTGGTTTTATAAAAATGTGGGTTCACTATGAGTTTTATTATTTTTTTAAATTGTGCTACCAATTTGTGTAATTTAAAAATACGTTTATAGAAACCATTTAATATGATTCAGCATTATAGTAAAGTTAAATTGAGGCAAGAAAAACAATATTGTAATACTTCACCAAGTCAGTATGAAATCTACATTATGTAAATTCTGATTGATGCTATTTGACTAAATAGTACCATAAATAACCAGAAGGATGCCATATATCTCTTAACATTGTTTTGTTTTCTTACTTGCATTTGAATCTGCCAAAGAAATATATCCCTCACTGAAATGTCTACCCATGTTAATAGGGAAACGTGGAAATAAACACCAAATGATCATAATGGCAATGATGGTTGTGATCACAATGATGAACATGACAAGGACAAGGTGACAATGAAGATGATGATAAGAAACAACTCTCCAGTACAAGTCTACCAGAATCTGGAACAAGTAGTTGGATGCATGTAGATTATCTGAGAAAAAGAAGGAATAAATAAATGGAGATGGAGAAGAATGGGTAGGTGATGTGACAAGGAGGTAGAAACAAATCACAGATGTTTTGCTGACGTGTAGGCAACTGGGGATCAATCCCACTGTGGGAATCATATAGAATATGCCACGGAATTGTGCCTCCAGAGCAGGGGAGGTGAAGTTGCACCGTCAGCTAAACTCGACTCAAACGCCCACCCTATCTTTACTCTTTGGGTTTTTCATGGATGCAGCACATTTAATAAGCAAGTTTCCTTACAAAAGAAAAAGCAAAAGCAGAAAAGTTGGGACACTAGTAGAAATCCTGGGAACTCTCCACCACAAACAGAGCTGAAGCAGGTGAGAGATCAAGGGCCCTCACCTTGATCTTTCCGTATAGGGCACTGATATTGTATGCTACAACAACCTAGTAAGGATTGTAGCATACACATACGCACACACACACACACACACACATACACTCACATACATATATTTTATATATATGAGTTGTGGAGAGTGAATTTATGAAAAACTTAATAAGGTCCTTAATGTTACAATTTCCAAAGTCAGTGTTACTAATACACTATTGTTTTTCTTTAATGTTTGTTTAAGTGTACAATGAGGACAAAGACAGATTAAACTGGCAATAGTTAAGGCAAGATAACACTAACTTGTATAGTCTTAAGGTTTGTGATAATCACTTTAAACCAAAGGGAATATATGTTAATTATTGTTAACTATGCTCTTGGCTATGTAATTCCTGGATTCCAGTATTTCCTATAACTAGAGAAAATTAGGTCTGATTATCATTATTTTCTCTAGGAATGCTGCCTGCTATAAATTTATTGGATGTCCTAAACTAAAGCACAAGCAATACCCAGATAATTGATAATGTAGACATTACTGCCCTGGCTGGTGTAGCTCAGTGGATTGAGTGCTGGCCTGCAAATCATAGGGTCATTGGTTTGATCCCCATTCAGGGCACATGCCTAGGTTGTGGGCTAGGATCCCATTAGAAAGCACATGAAAGGCAACCACACATTGTTGTTTCTCTCCCTCTCTTTCTCCCTCCCTTTTCCTCTCTCTAAAATAAATAAATAAAATCTTTAAAAAAAGATAGACATTACTTAGCAGTATATTATACTTTCTCTATTGCAAATCAGAGCTGCACTATACGGGCTAATGAGCCATTCAGAAGTTATGTCTTGTTTAACTTGACCACAATTTCATGTTAATATATCTGGATAGTGCATCATTAAATGCTGAACTTCCATAATTCTTCCATGATTTTGTGTGTGTATAAGGCTATTTTCCATAAAGTAGTTTTAATAAAAGTACAAATCACTATAAAAAGTGAAATCAGATACAGAATTATATTGCAATAATGAAAATGAGTCATTTAAGAAGCTTTATTATAACTAAGCAGATTTGTCAAAAGCTTGAAATTAATATGGTTAACCTAAAAGAAAACATAAAATTCTTATTTTGCAACTTTCAGTGAGAGACAGTGCAAGTCCCCCACCAGTCTTCCAACATTTGGCCTTTCTCTTTCTCTGTAGGCAAAAAGGTGACTCTAAGATCAATTTTTTCACCTGAAAATATACTCAGGGTTGGAAAATGAGAGTGGGGAGTCTGCCATGAAAAATTTAAAAAACAAGTAAGTAACCGTAGATACATTTTTTACCATCATCAATATACTCAGTAATTAAAGCAAAAACATAAACAAAACAAAAAGTTCATTCGGTCCCCAAATCTTTAAATTTTAAAGTTTTGCTCACCTTCCTCCTTGGGGCTCATGCTCATTACTGCTAATGCGTGAGAATGGAGGAGGCAGAAGAAGGATGTCCGTCTCTGGACACATTCCAGCATTGCATCCTCCTCCATCTTCCCCACCTCCTATGTGTTTCTAGCATTCATCATTACATTTAATTCACTTATTTAATAAGCTGTCTGTCTCTGTTATTATTGCCTTATCCAGACTAATGTTTTTCACGTGAGTCATGGCCCAACTTTTGTACCATGATAGTACTTTACACAAATTGAATAAGAAAACTCAGGATTTGTAATTAAGAAAGAAGCTAACGTGTATCAAACAGGATAGATTTATATGTTTAAAAATTTAAAATATGAGTTGAATTAAAACACTCTGATAATAGAAAGAGTAAGGATATGCCTGATGCACACACACACACGTGTAGGCACACAACCTACTTACCTTTAAGATCTGCTTATCTTGTGTGTGTGTGTGTGTTACACTGGTATAAAGAACGAACAGCTGAGCAGAGGAAAACATGCATTTGATTTTATTCATTAAAGATGGTGTCCAGAGCTTCATCAAACGCAGGCAAGAGAATCCCCGAGAGTGGGGTGGAATAATTACAGTGAATCCTTGGAGTGTCTTCTTGTTCTTGTGATGTCCACTAAGGGCAAAGAGAGTGTTTTGCCCCGATGAATGCTCAATACCTATTGATTTTTAATTTACTGGACTTGTACCTGAATTATAGGATATTCATCCACTAACTATCTGTCCCATCTTTTAACATTTTCATGAGTAAATATTTTTATTTAGGTATAACTGACATAATATTCTATTAGCTTCAGGTGTACACCATAATTATTCAATATTTACATATGCTATGAAATGATCATCATCACAATTCTAGTTACCATTCATCACCATGCATAGTTACATTTTTTTTCCGATGAGAACATTCTAGATCTACCCTCTTAGCAATTTCAGATATGCAATACAGTATTATGTACTATAGTCACAATGTTGTACTTTGCATCCTCATGACATAATTATTTTATAGTTAGAAATGTACGCCCTTTGACTCCCTTCACTCATTTCTCCCACTCTCCCACACCTCTCTCCTCTGGCAATTACCAGTCTCTTCTCTGTATCATTGAACTTGGTTTTGTTGTTGCTGCTGCTGCTGCTGTTATTTTAATTTCTACATATGAGTGAGATCACATGGCATTGGCCTTCCTCTGACTGACTTATTTCACTTATCATACTGCTAAGTGAGACTGTGTCCCATCCCTTTACAGTTGAGTGTGTAAATATTTCAATAAATATCCAAAGTTAAATACAATATTTCATTGCCATCAAAAGTATTTTCTTATGATAATAAAAATACTATTGTATGCTTAGATTATAGTAAAAGACAACTATAAAAATAAAACTGCTTAGTAAATAATGTCCTGAGGTATTAACACAAAGATTTCTATAAATAGCTATACACAGCTTTCTTTAGTACATAGCTTACTTCCAAAATTCCTTTATATATAGCTTATTTCCAAACAATTTTCCCTTTTTTTCAGACTCTATTTTCTGTTATCTCCTTCTCATTCATTTTCTGTATGTCAATCACAATCACATATACAAATGATAAGACATAAGCCCCGCATACAGTGAACAACAAGTCTATTGGGGAGATATCCACAGTGTTGTGCCACCAATTTTAAATAGACAACATAAAACAACATGATGTCAGAAGAGAAGATTTTGCATTGTTGCCTTCATGATGTTGTCACAAGAATTTCTTCAGACCTTTAGTAAACATTGGTGAAAAGTCCACAGTGTTTTCAGGCATTATAGTAGATGTCACGTGCAAGCAAACTTGATGTGAACTCCTTTCATTATAGGGATGTACATACTAGCTAGAAGAACAAATACAAGTTATAATGATCTGTTCTAGACTATAATAAGCTATATTTAAATATTTTTCTGGGAAAATAGAAATGAATTTTATATTCTGGGTAAGCCCTAAAAGAGTCATGTTGAAGTCCAATACTGAGAGATAAATAGTATTAAATAGAACAAAAAATATGTGCCAACTGAATAACCATGAACTAAAATAAATACCCTGGTCCTCTAGATGGGAAATGGATTCCAAAATGCCTTAATGAAGGCAATGACAAATATAAAATCTTTTTTTAATCATGAATAATTCTAGTCAGTTATTTTTTACAGAAAAATTTACCTGAGACATCTAGAAAACTTGCTGAATAATGAGTGAGAAGAAAGAAAAATATTTTAGAGTGATTTAAAAGACTGCTTCGATTTTAGTAAAAGACAGGACTTGCCCCTTAATCTGTTTGTCATAGGAAGTGCTGAAGACTTTTCTTCCCAGACTGCTGGGATCCCAGCAATATCTCAACTAGGAACACGGGGAAAAATTAAATAAACAAGATGATGGACAAAATCAAACAGGAAGGAGAAAGTTCCCAATTCCCCAATAGGTCACTAATATGTTGTGTAACATTGGACTTAAAGCTCTGATGACTCAACTTTAAATAGCAAAACAAGAATTGAGATGACCCCAAGAAAATGATAGAAATGCAGAATTGAAGACTCTTCTGAAAAGAAAGTTTACAGATTTGTTTTAGCTTGATAAAACTCATAAAGAAAAGCACCTTATTAAAAACAAATCCAATTAACCCAGAAGTCATGGATGTGAATTTAGATATAAAAAGGCATTTGTATGATAAGCATAAATCCTAAGGCAATACACTAAATTTGTGAATATAATCTTCATGCATTTCTTTACACTTTAATGTGTAGATGTAGACCTTGAAATACTGACATGGATAGAATGTTTGTGTTATACCCCAACTCAAAGTTATATGTTGAAGTCCGAATGTCCAATGTGATAGTACTTTAGGTGGCACCTGTGGGAGGTAATCGGGTTGAGGTGAGATGAGGGAGGTGAATCCCAATGATGAAATTAGTGCCCTATATGAAGAGGAAGAGACCAGAGCTTCCTCTGTACACACCGGATCAGAATGCAGCAGAAAGTCATCCTGACCAGAAGAAGGTTCTCACCAACATCTTCTGGTGCCTTGATTTCGAGCTTCTAAATGACTGTCGTTCATGCCTCCCGTTTATGGAAAGTTGTTATAGTTGCCCAAGCTGACTAAGATATGCACTGTACTTAAAGACTCTACCAGCACTATTCCATACAAATTGTGGTGGTGATGAGAACTTTGAAATGTAGGTTATAAGACTAGATAATTGAATTTTAAAATGCATTTTATGTTAATTATAAAAAGTTAAATAACCACATATGGGTGCTGGCCAAACATGTTTAACACACAGTTTATATAATCTTCATGCAGCTTTTTCCTTGATTTTTATTTTAATCTTGGGAAAAATTATCATTTTGCATTAATTCTAATGTCTTCCATCTCCTTATTAACTCCGTGAATAAATGAACTAAATTAACCTTGTAAAAGGTTGATTTCATGCCCTAATTTGGACCATGCCTTTTTATCTTAGTATGCCCTGTAGCTGACTTCCTTTTTCTATAATCTTCACCTAGAATTCCATTGCCTTAAGCGAACCAAACTCTCAGGAGCATTCTATTTTAAGAGGTTCATTGATTTCTGACAACATGCTTACTGACACATACATCCTCCTGTTCAAGGTTTTCAGTGGCGCTGTCATTCTAGGCCTTGTTTTGGGTTCAGGGTTGTTTATACTTTTTCTGGTTACTATTCATCTTCCTGGTTTACACTCTTGTTTTGCTACATGGATCCTCAAGTACATTTCTAGAAAAAGTGTGAGAGTAAATTTTTTGAATCTTTCAAATGAAAAAAAAGTCTTTCCTTCCCATATTTGATTAATATTTTGGCTAATTATAAATCATGTTCCCTCATTGTTTTCATCCATGAAGCATTTTTAATTGCTCTGATGTTAGTCTGATTCATGTTGTTTAGTGAGTAAACTGTTTACTTTCTAGAAGGCTTTACAATCTCTTATTTATCTTATGTTTTTTTAAGACTTTACCTGGGGTTTACCTGGCTCTTTCCTTCTTAATTTCATCTAACCCTTTGCATGTTCTTTTAGGTTGAAATTTCATATTCTCCTTCAGGGCAAGAAATTTTTCTCATGAAAGCATGTACGATCCTCTGGTATTTTTAAAGTTGTTTCCTTTTTAGAATTCTATTATAGATAGGTCTTACCTCTAAGATTAGTCATCTACATGATATTTCTTCTTTTTTTACTAACTTGGTCTTTTTGGGGGCAAGGGTTTCTACATTTTATAAGATTATCAGAGATATAGCATTCCTTTTAATTACTCATGTTATTTAGTTTTAATTGAGAAAAGTTTGTTTTAATCTATGATAGTTACTTCATCCGTACATCATATCTGGTTTATGAATGTAAGATTTTAAAAATCTGCTTAACGATAATGATGGAGCTTTTTACTTTTTTAATACATATTTTTCTGCAAATTGTTTCAAGTTCATTTCTCCTTTGTTTATCTTAGATTTTTTATTTTTTAAAATTTTTAAAAAAATTTATTTTATATTGCTGTTCTGTTACAGTTGTCCCCATTTTTCTCTTATTGTCCTTTCCTGCCCTCTACAACCCCTGCTCTGACAGACAGTCCCCACCCCATTGTCCTTGTCCATGGGTCCTTTCTACATGTTCCCCTTGTTTCCCCTGTTACCCACTTCTCCCTTCCCCTCTGGTCACTGTCAGTTTGTTCTTTATTTCCTTGTCTCTGGTTCTTTTATTGCTGGTTTGTTTGTTTTGTTGATTGAGTTACACTTATAGGTGAGATTATATGGTATTTGGATTTTTAAAAAAAATTAGACTTCAGAATTTCTCATATCTCAAGTGATTCTTTTGAATCTGTTTATTTTTAATTATTTTTAAATTATATCATATCAAATATGCTATTACAGTTGTCCCAATTTTCCTTCTTTACTCCCCTACACCTAGCACCCCCACTCCCTCAGGCAACACCCACACCATGGTTCATGTCCATGGGTCATGCATATAAGTTTTTTGGCTACTCCATTTCCTATACTATACTTTACATCTCAATAGTTATTCTGTAACTACCTATTTATACTTCTTAATCCCCTCACCTCTTCATCCATTCTCCCATACTCTCCTCCAATTTTTTCAAATATATTTCCTAATTCTTGTTCTTTCTCTTCTTCCTCTGGCACCCTTAAGATGTGAATGTTGTAACACTTAAAGTTGTCCTGGAGGAAAACCCCAGATCCTGAGAACCCAGTAGATAGCTGAAGCCTACATTGAAGCACCATCATCTTACCCCTGCACTGCTGATCTTCCACCAAGGACAGAAGATGGTGATCAGTGGTCACAAGCCAGTCCTTGCAGCTGACTGTTCTCAGTAAATCTCTTCCATTCACCTGCCAATAGCAATTAATGTTCAACCACAAAAGAGGGTGTACTAAGCCCACATGGAGGGTGCACCCCAAGAACCCAGCTTGGGTAATAATGGAGGCTGTGCCATGGACCCTAGAGGACACCTGCTATATCAGACCTGTTACTATCAATACATAGATTCAAAGCAGCTCTGCCTAATACATAGAAACAAACATGGGGAGGCTGCCAAAATGTGGAAATGAAGAAATATGGCCCAAATGAAGGAAAAGATCAAAACTCCAGAAAAAAAGAACTAAACAAAAAGGAGATAAACAATCTATCAAATGCAGAGTTCAAAACACTGATATGCTCAAGGAACTTAGTGAGGACCTCAACTGCATAAAAAAATCCAGTCAGAAACAAAGGACACATTAATTGTAATAAAGAACAATTTACAAGGAAACAACAGTAGAGTGGATGAAGCTGAGAATCAGATCAATGATTTAGAACATAAGAAGCAATAAAAACAATGAATCTGTTTATTTTTAAGACTGAAAAGAGAAGAGACATGACTATGTTCTTTGTATGTCATCAGATTTTGTCAACTCTGACTTACCTTTCGAATGACAATGTGAGAGTCTGACCATTGTGCCTAGGCAAAGAATGACAGACTGGTTCTTCATGAGTAAACCCATACTAATTCTTTCCATGTCATCCAGATTATTTCAATTTTCTTTGAGGAAATTACCTGAGTTATACTTTGAAGTCAACTGTTAAATTATGAAGCTTCTCTATTTATGCGTTGTTGGGGGTGGTATCAGAGGTGCTCTCAACTTAGTATATAGTCTTTCCATTAAATGTCCCTGTGTCTTACCATGCATTTATCTTCTACCTTAGAGAGGTAGCAGAAAAATGACAACAGACTTGAGTTTTCAGATTCAGCATTGTACATGAGCCCCTATACCGGAAAATCCTTTGAAGAGGGTACCAACACTGACCAAATCCACATCCAGGACAATGAAATCTGTGGTAAATGAGAGAAAAGGCAAAGGTAATAAGATGATCCTATTTGAAGATGTTCTAGAGTGTTGGAGATTGTGATAGTAAACATTTTTGAAATGGGAAGTCATTTCTTATTATTACTCTGGTGAGAAACCAAGTAGAATGAGGCTTTCAGATTCCAGATGAAATGTAAAGTGAGGTGTTGTAAGGTGCTGTGGTCAGAGTCCAGATGACCAAGGGTTACAGAGTGAATATTACACGGAGGAAAAAAAATGGCAGACTGAGCACATGTTTTCTTTCTTCCCTTTCCAAAAAGCAAAAATCTACAGAAGGCACTGACGGTAGGAAAGAAGTTGGATAACAGCAGACAAAGATTCAAGTGGATTACTGTTGTGGACCATTCAGCCTGGTCTCAGGAGCTGTAACCTGCACCCCATGGCTAGGCTGAGTAAGAGCCAAGGGACCCACTTCATGTGGGTCTGTTCTGTCAAGCGGATGTGAGCCATTAAGGAGACAAAGCTTATCTCCCTGGCAGGAGTGCCGCTTCTGCTTCATCCATCTCTGGCCCCAATGCTTAGTCAGTTAGTCAATGACGGGTAAGACTCCTCATGGGAGGGGCAACCTAAGCCAGACACGACCACTTGGAAGGCCCTCATGGAAGGACTCGGTGCGGGGGGGGAGGGCTGCAGCAAAGAAGGGGTGATGGACCCTTGCCCCCCGGCTATTCTGACATAGCCCAAGTCCCCATTTCCATTTGGGAGATGCTTCCTGGTTCTAATGCGCTTAAACCTGAAACCATGTGGGAGATGCAGCCCTATGCCAGCCAGAGCAGTTTCCCAGGTGATCGAGCATAAGAAAGAATTTGTAAAATCCTGTGAAACCTGCTTTGTTTGCTAAGAGTGCTCTCATTTAAATGATAAGGGTCTGAGGAGGAAATGAGTACGTCTCCCAAAGTTTTGCAACCCCCTTTCCTGACAGACACTGACTCATATTAAGCCCTCAGATTTCTTTAAAATGTTAACCATTGTTTGATCCTTGCCACCTGACATACCTGTATTCCTGTGTATTTGAACCCAATAAAAGCCTGGTGAGGGAGGGGCTCTGGGTCATTCTCCTTTGAGAGTTTGGGTCATTCACCTCTCCTCCCCAAGCAGATCGTGTCTTGGTAGTTTTATTTTCATCCGTGACAGAGGGATGGGGCTCTGCGGGTGGAGCACCCCCCCCACAGATTACTGAGTGACAAAAACAGATGTAATCAGAATAACATATAGCAGCTCAGAGCTTACAGAAGAGGATGTTGAAGTGCATATGTGAGTTGTTGAAGCATTTTTTATATTATACTTTCTCCCAATCCCTCCCTTCTTCATAGTGACCTATTTGGCACAGACCAGGAACAAGTGTCGGGAAACTGTTACCAATCAGGATCATAGATTAGATGATTAATCTTGCAGCACTTGAATGGGTTGGCCAGCTCTACGCAATTCCCCCAATTTCTATGTACAGTAGAGCATTTACTGCAAGGGAAAAAAATGTATATATGACTTGTTCGATGCTGGGGGACCAAAGTGTGAGTTATGTCCCTGAGCAGAACTGTTATAATTTTGGCAGGGAAAGGAGTAGGTACTTGCCTTACCTACCCTCTTCCTACACAACCTGATATAAAGTGTCCTTGACATATTCTGACCGGAAATTAGGCACTGGTAAATTCAGAGGATATTTGCAGTTAACAGCCTATCTTAATCAATATATCTTGTGCATAAATATGATCATAAATAACATAAAGCTATCTATTAAAGTATGTTATACATATAAATTAGTGTATTATGAAAGTATGTTAATAAAACAAATAACAGAGAAGAAAAATGTATCCGAGAGTCACAAAAAAGCAGAAATCAGTGATTATTTTCAAAGAGCTTCTGTATTACTTTCATAATATCATAGGGACTAAGACAATATCATTAAATATATAAATTGAATAATATTTTGTGAAAAATTTCATACAACAGTTAACAAAGTGTAAAGAAAATATTACAGAATGAAGGGAAAGAAAAAAATAAACAAAATTTGAGAAAAAAAAGTAAATAGATAATGAAGATTGATTCAGCAAAGCCAAAAGAAAACAATATTTACAAGAGCACTTAACTAGTAAAAAATATTGTTTAAATATAGAGAAAAGCACATTACTTTAAAAATACTGGGAATAAAGAAAAAATATTTGAAGTGAAAAGCCTACCCAAGACTAATATTTAATGAATAAAAAATATAAAAATCAAAATAAATTCTGTGACATTGAGGATAAAGAGAATATTAAAAAAGCCTCCAGAAATCAAAAATCCAGTTGTATTAAATCTAATGACTATCAGGATAAACTTAAGCCACTCATCAACAAAATGTATTAAAAGATGAGATAATGAATACTTATCAGAACACTATATGAAATATAGAAATATATGTATAATCACCAAACAACTTAATATAGTAAATGATGAAAATAAGATATTTTTATTATGGGAAAATTCTATGAATTTCTCTTACAACTTTGTGAAAAAATTATCCAATCATATATTTAGCAAAACATAAAAGAAATCAAGAAGAAAGAATTTTGGTCTCCAAGTATAAAAGGGCTAACAATAGAGTGCAATGAAAATAAATTCTAGGATGAAATTAGGCCTTGAAAACATTGAGATGTGCTTTAAGATGTCGTGGTTATAGAAAACTAAAGTGAAATTGGGAGTATGAAAGACAATGAATGTATAGCAGTAACCAATGTCAGTGAGAAGGAATGCTTGAGATGGGATGAGATAAAGGATGTCACATGGTCAAAAGTCCTCTCCTTTAACTCCTTTTAAATCTCGTTACTTAGGGCAGTCACTTCTTCTCCAGAAGGACAGCTTGAAGCATGTGTGCAAGAACAGACAAAATAGAAACTGACTCATAGATATAGAGAACAGACTGGGATTTTAGGGGGTAGTGGGTGGGGGGTGAAAAGGGTAAAAGAATTAAAAAGTACAAACTGGTAATTACAGAATAGTCACAGAGATGTAAATTATTGGGGATATAATAAGCATTGGGGATATAATAAGACTGTAATAAGTATATATGGGGCCAAGTAGGTACTGTCTAACCACTATGCTACGCATCTGGAACAAATAAAAATAATATTGACTGTAAATTGTAATTTAAGAAAATAAAAGAAAATTAAGTTTAATTTAATTGAAATTAAAAGAAAATAAACAACCACCCAAAGGTCAATGTTATCAACCAAATATATGTATTTTTGCTTATAAGCCTAGACCAGCTGGGTCACTTTTCTGGTGATGACTAGATTTTCTAGGACAGTTGTTGGTCAAGTAGTTAACTTCTCTGCTCCTGGTAGGGCTCACTAGGAAATTGGAGGTTCCAGCTGGTACAACTAGGCCATCCTCTAGAAGGTTCTTTATGTTTAGCATGCTTGCCCAGACTTATTCTTATGAATTATTTTTCCAAAAGAAAGACCAGGAGGGCACAAGGACTTGTGATCTAAACTCCAAACTGGTACACCATAAATTTTACCACATTCTACTGGACATGGAAAGTTATAAGTCCAGGCCATATTTAAGACTTGGTGGGATACTGCTGGGATTATACTCTAAGAATCCTGAAACACTAATTCAAAAGAACCTATGCACCCCAATATTCATAGCAACATTAATTACAGTAGCCAGGTGTTGGAAACAGCCTAAGTGCCTATCAGTAAATGAGTGGATCTAAAAACTGTGGTACATTACATAATGGAACACTACACAGGAGAAAGAAAGAAGAAACTCCTTCCCTTCCTGACAGCATGGATGGAACTGGGAAGCATTATGCTGAGTGAAATAAGCCAGCTGGTGAAAGCCAAAATACCATATGATCTCACCTATAAGTGGAACCTAAAGAACAAAACTCAAGCAAGCAAAATGGAACTAGAGACTTGGAAATAAAGAACAAAGTGACAGTGACAAGAAGAGATGGGGAAGGCAACAATGGGGGAAAGAACGGGAAGGGGCAAGCAAAGGAACATGATAGAAGACTTATGGGCATGGACAATGTGGGTCAAGTTTGACCATGGGAGTTGCAGGGACAGGGTAGGGTGGTCCAGTGGGGAAAAAGGTGGGATATTGAATTAAAAATGAAATAAAGGCTTGATGGGATATATGCCATCTCCTGATAAGAGGAGCTACAAATTCACATTAAAACTACACTGATATGGGTTGTGGGGAAAAACTGGGGGTATTTCCTATATCTACCAAAAAAAATAGTAAATATAAAAATACATATATGTAGTCATTGACAGCAATATATAAACACATTTACTAATAGATGTATGTATGTGATTATTGGTATCATATGTAACATTTTGACAATAAAAACTGGGGAAAGTTGTTGGTTAATGGAAGTGTGCTAAATGTTCCTTCTTCCAAAAAAAAGTCAATATGCACACTTGGACAAAAGTAGGTTTACAATAGTAATGCAAATAATACAGTAATTAATAAATAATACTAGAATAAACTGTAAACCTGCTTTGCCCTTCACTGTTGCCTCTCTCTGTATTTTATACAAATTTTGCATGTTAAGAAATTGGATTTTATTGAGCGCGGGCCTGCGAACCGAAGGATCGCGGTTCGATTCCCAGTCAGGGCACATGCCTGGGTTGCCAGGCCAGTTCCCGGCAGGGGACATACAAGAGGCAACCGCACATTGATGTTTCTCTCCCTCTCTCCTTCCCTTCCCCTCTAAAGATAAATAAATAAAATCTAAAAGGAAAAAAAAAAGTACTTAAAAAAATCTTTAAAAAAAAAGAAATTGGATTTTAAAGAGATTATTTAGAAATACATAGATAAGTATATAATAAATTTTATTTTATTTTATTTATTTTTTAAAGATTTTATTTATTTATTTTAGAGGTGGGAAGGAGGGAGAGAGAGGAGAGAAACATCAGTGCATGTTTGCCTCTCACGTGCCCCCAACTGGGGACCTGGCCTGCAACCCAGGCATGTGCCCTGACTGGGAATCAAACTGGTGACCCCTTGGTTCACAGGCTGGAATTTAATCCCCTGAGCCACACCAGCAAGGGCTATAATAAATTGTAAAATGAAGAAAATGCTTTAGTTGAAGGGACAGGCAGTAAGAAGCTTAGTTTTTGTGTATGATACAGTTCTGTATTATTTGAACAATGTCTCTTGTGTATGTACATGCCTATATATTTAAACAATGACTTTTGCAATAAGACAATTTTTAAGAACAGAAATAATGGGTGCACACCACATGTTTGGAAACATGAATTTCTGTCTTATAGGGTAGGAAAAAATACAATGTGATTTGAGGAGAAGCAGGGTAAGCCAACACTTGCTTCCAGCTGAGATCCCTTTTCCACCTCCCAAAATGGCATATTCATGAGATTGCATATGTATCGTCTGTTTCTACACATTGTATTTCACTTAGACTGTGTTACAAGACACTGGGCATTTTTATAGATATTCATGAGAGATATGTTGTATAATTTTCTTTCTCATTGCATTTGACATTCTATTCATCTACTCCTACTGTGGGACAAAAATGAGATGCACACCCTGTTCTCCACATTCGTGGCTTCCTACAGTACTCGAAGGAGAATAAAGCAGACAGCTATTGGGGTAGAGTATATTGGACTCTGAAATGTAAAATCTTTTTTCTTACATTCTAACTTTAAGTTTTATCTTTTTTGGAACACACCCATCTGACTTTCTTATCTGACTGGAATTCCTGACATATACATAGTAGCCTTGATTTAAGAAGGCCCTGGAAATATGCCTTTCTTACACATTTTCAAGTAACTGAGTTCAGTTTCTCTGATCTTTATACGTATTGTAACTCTTTAAAAGGCTGGGGACATTAGAAATATTGGATATTGTATGCTCTTCTCTCTAATTAGATTTTGAATTATATTATTTGGAAAAATTTAATAATTAAAATATTATATAAAATTAAGTCAAGGAGATGCCATAGGAGATCTAAAAATGTCACATGACACATGATTTCCATTTTTTTCCCAATATATGTCACCTTATATATGACTTTTAAAATGTCCTGAATTCTTGGGTATTCTTGAAATTGCTATTTTAGCTCTCTTATTTTGCTCTTCATAATCCTAGAGAATATTTCTGGGTCTTGGCTAAAGTGTATACATATATGCTTATATAAAGGTATTAAGCATGATGATTACCAAGATTTCCCCTGCAGAAAAATGATAGCTCACCATGATAAGACGAATTGTGTTCCTCCAAAATCCATCTTTTGAAACCCTAACCACGGGCACCTCTGAGTATGACTATTGGCTGCAGAGCCTTCAGAAAGATGATTTTAAAAAAAGTTAAAACAAAGCCTGAAGAGTGAGCTTTAAAGCAATCTGACCAGTGTCATAAGGACGGGAAATTTGGACACTCAAAGATACGCCATAATTGTCGATATACAGAGCAAAGACAATGTGAGGTCACCATGTGAATTTGGGCATCTGCAAGCCAAGGAGAGAATCTTTCGGAGAAAAACTCGCCAGCACCTCGATCTCAGACTACAGTTCCAGGACTGTGGGGGAATAAATTTCTGTTCTTTAATCCACCCAGTGTAATATTTATTTATTTATTTTTTTTTATGGTAGCCTTGAAAACTAATACACTTACGGATAGGAAACTTACCCCCTTTCATTTTCTTCAAGTCCTGTGCATAAACAGGTGTTGGCTGACCTGGCCAGCATATGGTTGCCTGGCCACTAGAGATTTGCTTAGTCCTAAAAAATGAGAAGGCTCTTGGAAAGAAAAGGATGCCCAAAACGATTTCCCTCACTTGAGTAAGAAATAGGTGTTTCTTAAGAAAACAAAAATGAGATCAGTTACTGATTGTACCTTTATCTCAGTTTCTGAAATACAACATTTTACCTGCATTTTTTAAATTACTTTAAGTTCCAAATCTCATCAGGAGTTCAATTAGGACATTGGCATAATAACCAACCATGACCATTTATTTCACACGAGAGATTTATTTTTCTTTTTTTGTTTAAATTATAACATGTTATTTTGTTTTTAATTTTAACTTAAAAGTGAAGCAATAAGAAAAATAACAATATTAATGATAACTGAAATATTTTATTTAGCTAAAAATATTCCTTGATGCTTGAACCAATTAAGTCATGAGGGTGTTGAAGATTCAGCCAATGTCCAAGCTCAAATTTCAATTGTAATGGTAACTGAGTGCTATGGAAAACTTCCTGAATTCTGCAACAGGAGAGACAGCTGAATTATTTGGCAGTTTATGAGAGCAAGAAAGAAACATTATTACTAAAAATCAGCAATTTTTACCATACACACACCTTGTAAGAAACACAATGCAGCCAAATATAAATTAACAGAGAATAAACATATAAATACTACTCTGCTTTTAGATATTTGTCATGTAATTTCTTCGAACCACTGTTTGCTTGTTTTTGAGATAAAATTATTCCTTTCCTGGTAATCTTTTAAAAAATATCTCTATTATTTTTCAGAGTAAATTATTTTCTGTAGCCTGCAGCTATTTTCAATACATAAAGAATTAATAATGGTGTTGGCAAAGGTCAGCCTAACTTTTAGCGGTTGTATGACACAAAATACTTTTCTGCTCATATATTCAGCCCTTGTATTTCTGTTTCTATTTGTTATTTTTGTTAATTATATTGATAAAAGAAATTATATCTATGAAAGAAACAATACAGATTATGCATCACTTCAGTTCATTCCAAATACAATTATTGAGCATCATCTAAGCCTGGCATTTTGCTAGATGCTAAACATACAAAAAGAAATAGAGATATTCTCTTGCTATTAAAGACTGCACCTAATATATATTAATGCGATGCTTAATTATTCAGAATTTAAAATATTTTAGAGAAGAACTGCACTGAATTTTAGATTTCCTTACTATATATTTCTTAAGGAAATTTGTAAATTTTCTGAAAAATCTATTCGAGTATGTTTACTTTAAAATATGGATGAACAAATCACAATTTTAAAGCTCTAATTTAGTTGAAAATATTTCTTTATATGTACCCTATTTATCAAAGACATAAAGTAATTCTTTATAGTTTACCATTCATTTCTTGTGTCTCTTAGAATATAGTATTTAATAAGTGTTTATATAAATTAGTTCTCTGTGGCTACTTTCACGTAACACTTTAGCCTTCTTTGAGTCACTGTGAATACTCAAAATAAATAGAAATGAATTTCAAAGTCCATTAGCTTAAATTCCAATCTACCATGAGCCTCGTCTAATAAATTGTTGTCCGGCCTGTGCTAAGAATATCCCACATCAGGAACTCTGCCCATTATGAAGCAGATCATTAAATTAATGAACGACCCTAACGTTGGAATGATCCTCCTTAATTGAGCTGAAAACTGTCTCCTCTCTTGTTTTCAGTTCTCTCTTATGAAGCATTTCTTTCTTCCAAATAGCAGTCCTTTCATATTTCTTTATTTTCCTCCTTACTCTCAGATTAGTTTCGTGTTAAAAATTCCATGTATATTTATTTTTCTTTGCTAAAAATTGTTCCACATTGCTTCCTAGTCCGGATACAGTCTAATTTGTCCACGCCTGACATGCGAAAGACCTGCCTTATGCCAATAAGGTTTACTGTGAATATCTTTTAAAAATTTAGTTAAGTTTTATTTTTATTGTTATTGTATTTTCCCTTACCATTTGTACCCCTTAGACTGTCTTCCACTTCCACTGTTCCCCCTGAAGTCACACACTGTTGCTCATGTCTGAGTCTATTTTCTTTTTGCTCGATGCCTCCATCCTCTAATCCCCTCACTGCAGCTATCAGACTGTTCTCTATCTATTAGCCTCTCTCTATTTTGCTTCTTAGTTCAGTTGCAGAGAAACAGTAGAATGCACACAGTCACCCAAGTGCTCGGTGACAGTGACGGAGCTTGGGTCAAGCACATAATAGATGGTGCTCCAGCAGAGAACATTTTTACACGGAAATTGAGATGGGTTCAGAGAATCACCTGACAACTCTGCAAAATGGGTGTTTCTGATAGAGGGCCTTGCATGAAGCTGACTGGTAGTTAGCTTCACATATCAGTATTGCTGGAATTTGTTGGAAGATTTTACAACCCACTGTGAGGCTAGAGCTTACTCTTGTTAACCAGCTCTCTGCTAAGTGTCATCTAGCCACCAGTGCCATTCGAGAGATCAATGGCTTGCTGTCCTTGGTTCCCCTAGACTTCAACAAATATCCTAAATTTAATTAAAATAAAGGGATCGTATTCCTTTGATCTAGAAACTATTTTTCCAAGTGATGATGAAAATGATTGATTTCTATCATTCATTTCCATGATATGATAGAAAATTTATAGTGATTTTCTATATAGGACTAATGTTCAGCCTCTATGTCATTCTGCCTTCACAAATTGAGCTTTAACCACAAAAGAAGTTCCAACATTTATAGCACTTTCACTTTACATACATAATTTTAGTATAACTGTAATGATCTATTTAAAGATTTTTAAAAAATAGTCAAGACTTAAATTTCAGAAATTTATCAATTTCCTTGAGTGTTCAAATGCTTAGGACACATTTGTGGGTTTACTCTTTATATCTGTTCCATTTCTCCCATTAGATTTTATTGAGAACGTATTTCCCTGGCCTCAAGAAGTAATGCAGCTCTTGACTTAAATAGGGGCTCTATTACTACCTACCACTATGGACTGAAATATATACCCCCCGAATTCACACACTGAGGTCTTAATTGCTCATTGTGACTATATTTGGAGATAGGATTTTTTTAGGAGGTAATTATGGTTAATGGAGTAATAAAGGTGGAGCCCTAATACGATAGGACTGGTGTCTTTATAAAAAGAGGAAGAGACACCAGTGTGCTCGCTCTTGTGCACACTCTCTCACTCTCTCTCAGAGTGTGCAGAGAAAAGGTCATGTGGATAGTGGGAAGAATGCCATTTGTAAGCTCCGAAGAAAGGACTCACCAAAAAATCAACACTGCTGGAAGTCCTTAGTCTTTGACTTCCATTGTCTAGAACTGTGAGAAAATACATTTCTGTTGTTGAAGCCATGCAGTCTGTGGCATTCTGTTATGGTAGCCTGAACAGACTAATATACCTTACCAACACACACAGTATGTATTGTAGTTGGATTTGAGGGGGCTACCTCATAATGTGCTACAGAAACCCAGATGAAGAGCAAAAATCTAGGGGAAACATTGACTGCCCGTAAAATTAAATCATTTTCATAAGTACAAAAAATGCTTCAAACCTTACTGAACCAATCACATTTTACTGGTACTTCAAGTACACACCTTAAAGAAAGATCAGTATTAGATAATACTTCTTATGTTCCTCAGATATTCAAATATTTGCTTCATTTGGAAGAGGTTATAAGATTTAAATAAAACCAGAATTAGCAATATTAAGAAGACTGATGTTACTCAAAATTGAAAACGCATTTATATAACTTATTTTGATTTAGATTATAGAGATAGTCAATGTCAAACCTTCTCTTCCTCCCTACATTCAACAAGAATTACTAAAGTTTTCTATCTGCAATATTATCCATCCTGGTTCTCCGCAGGTACTGACCTGGACTAACATTATATAAAACCAAAGATTGGATTACCTCCTTTTACCAAAGATCCAAGATTAAGTGTGCCCAAGATGCACTTGCCTGTGAAACTCTCCCAGGAATACACAAGAATAAAGAGAAGTGTGTTCAAGCTTATCAGCTCCTACTTGACCTTTTTCCTCCTGAAATTGAAGCTTGGTGTATTTCTAGGCTCTGTATGCTCAGCTACATGCTTACCACACTGAGTCTAAAGAAGAAGATATTGTTCTAATGCTCTCAGGTACTGAGCATTTTAGGATAACAGACTTGATCTCTTGAAAATGTAAATAAATTGATTAGCTAACAAATATTTTTTTTTAAAAACTCAAATTTTATACTATAAGTTGTTCTACACACTAGAATAAAACATGAATAAAGAAAACATCTCTGGCATCAAAATCTAATGCAATCATTCTTGCATCACCTTCCTCCACACACATCAACAGTCTCCTTTCGCTCAGGAGTTCAGGAATCACAGAATAAGGACCTGGCTGTAATGCCCCAGGGAGTCCAGGAGCCTGGTCTAAGTGGAGTACATGTGCAAAGTAAGAAGGCTGCAGACTTAGCCAGTAATTGGTGGTCTAAGATAGACTTCTTTTGGATGATGGGCTATAGTAACCTGGTGTATACCAGCATTTATTATGTCTATGGGGAATATTATGTGCTTATAATAAAGTTGTAGGCACTGGTACACAATAAATCCAGGGATTATGGATATATATGTACCCATATGTGTCTAGGATATCTAAAATTATAACTAATATTATTTGATAACTAACTTATATGAATACACCAAAATCTTATACCAGAAGACTCAGAGAAATCAATATTGAAATAACCTTGTTATATATGGAAACAGCTGTGATTCATTTTATGCTGAAGGCCAATAAATCTGCTTCTTGTTAGTCGGAAAAGTCTATTAGTTCCTACTATATTTTGAAAGTTAGCTTCTGTTGATTTTTGCTGCATGGTTGTGAGCATCTCACAAAAGATAGGAGTCTTTGGCCAGAGCGGATCCTTGCATTATCAGGAACCACAGACTGACCTTCCCACCCTTACCAAATTCCAGTAACTCCACCATCCATGTGTGACATGTGTTTCACAAAGTCTCCAAAACCATCATCTGTTGACCTACTTTTCTAGACAGAAGAATAGCTATCATTTTGGTAAAGATATAAAGTTATCTTGTTCAGCAGACCTAGACAATATCATGGGAAAACACGATTACATGCACAATTCACTGAACTCTTGCCTGGTAAGTCTTTAAAATCACTAACAAGGTTTCTCCTTCTCTCATGACACATTTTGTTCTGGAATTTGATTTAAATATTATTCTTACTTCTGTTTTCTTTTTGTTTAAAAATGGAAACCCTTGGTTTTCATCTTCATTGCTTTATATACAATGGCGCAAGAGCAGAATGCATAGTTTTCTTAAGCATGCATGGGAAACTCTCCTGAATAAGTTAGAATGCAAGCCCCAATAAATTCATGTAAAGGAAGTTGTCTGACCACAGTGGAATGAAATGAAAATCAGTAACAAAGAGAAATTACTAAAAACATAAATCACAGGGGAATTAGAAAATAGTTTGAGATGGATTAAAGTGAAAACCCGAAGGATCAGAACTTATGGGATGCAGGTAAAGTAATCTTTACAGAAAATGTTATAGTTTTAAAAATTTACCTTAAAAATAAAAATTCCTAAATCAGTACCCTCACTTTCCACCTGAAGCAACTTGGAAAAAAAGGGCAAACATTTTCAAAGCTAGCTTGTTACCTTAGCATGCAATATTATACCTGCAGATGCTATGCAATTATCAAGATCAGATCAGAAATTAATAAAACAGAAATTGGAAAAACAATAGAGAAAATAAATGAAGGCAAAAAATATTTTTTTGAAAGGGTCAATAAACTGTACACATCAGTAGGTAGAATAAAATGAAGGATATCACTACCGGTGACATTTCAGCAAGCTAGATAACTTATAGGAAGTAAACTCATTTATAGAGAAATTCAAACTACTAAAATTGCCTCAAGAAGAATTAGAAAATCTGAGAATTTTTTAAAACATTGAATAGAAAACTGTACTTGAACAACAATAAAAATCAAAAGTATTTAAAAAAAGGATAGACCATAATTACTATTAGTAGATATTTTTTTAAGTCCCTACAAAACAAATTCCAAGCCCAGATAATTCCTTTAGTGAATTTTACCAAACATTTAAATAAGAATTCATTACACTATACCCCAAAATACATAAAAAACAGAAGAAGCAGCAACACTTCTCAACTCATTCTATATGCCCAGGATTACCCACACCAAAACCAGACAACTGCATCAGCATAAAACAAAAACGACAAGCCAATATCTGTTATGAATATCAACAGAAAAATATTCAAAAATAGTAGCAAATGAAGCCCACCAACATGTACAAAAGATTATATACCGAATAGATATATTTGTGGAATGAAAGGTTGTTTTTTCTTACTTTTTGTTCAGTTACAGTTGTCCTGCCTCTAAATAGAGGATGCCGATATAATCAACCCCAATCCAAAACTCTGGACACTGATTTCAATGAGTTTTCCTTGTACACAACACTGTCCACCTGTCGTCACTGCTCCTTGCTGGGGAAAGTAATTCTGTCCTGAGTGACTCCACTGGGACACAATATTTGGAAGTGTGTGACTGATTTCTTCTAGACTTCACCCCATGAGACTTTCCCCTTTGATCATTTTGCTGTGTGTTCTTCCACTGTAAGAAATCGTAGCCACAAGTACAATAATACGCTCTGTACTGGGAGTCCTCTTAACAAACCCGCAAACCCTGGGTGGTCCTAGGACCTCTCGGTGCGGGGGTACAACAACCATGCTATGCATGTAAGGTTTTGTTTAAGTGCATTGTTTTTGGTATCTTGATTTGTATCAAGTTTAAAGGATATTTTGTTTAGTTTTGCATAGAAATTCTGTAAAAATATTTTTATGGAGGATGGTTTTTTGAGTTACCATATTTACTGATATACAATTGTTGCATTGCCCCACACCCCAAATATGGTGTAGGGCTTATATATACTAGCATATGTGCTATATTTGTTGCTGTCTATGTACCAAATTTATACCAACTGATATTTTTCTCCCTTACCTGAAGACATTTTTATTGTTTTTTAGAGACAGTGAAAGGGGGAGAGGAAAGGAGAAAGGAAACATTGATGTGAGAGAGGCATTGATTAGTTGCCTCTCACAGGCATCCAGAGCAGGGATATCAAGTGTCTGTGCCAGCACTAGGAATCAAGCACACAACCTTTCAGTTTGGGGATGAGGATCCAACCAACTGAAACACCAGCCAGGGCTGATCTGATATTTACTTATAGGGTTTAACATTATATTATTGCAGGGACAGTAGGTTAAGGCCATATATTCAGAATTTATATATACAGACTAAAGCCTGGTCTATGATGCATTATATTTACATGAAAAACTTTCCCTTGGGGAAAAAAAACCTGAATTGTATTTTTCTCCAAAAATAGTATTGAGAAATAGAGAAAGCCTACAGTATACTTCTTTATCTTATTTGCAAGATGCTATGGGGGACTATTTCCTCTCTGTCCCTCCATTGTATTTACATAGAGAAAAAGCTTTTGGGTGATTGTCGAATCTTGGAGGTATGGAGTTTCTAAAGTTGTCATCTCTGCACTTTCTCATCTAAGGTCAGGATAAATAAAGTGAATAAAGTATTACAGTTTTTTTTTTTTTTTTTTTTTTTTTTTTGGTCTCACTACTCAATATGGCCAAAACGAAAACTATTCAGCCAGACCTAAACTGAGGTAACAGATGCTTCTTCTCATAGCAGAAGGTATGGGTGAAAATTCATCCAAAACATTACCAAGATTGCCTGTTAGTGATGACAAGCTCAAAAAATAGCATGGGTTTTTGTCTCCCAGACAGTTTTATCTTTATTACTAGGAAGTGCTTCATGAAGAAGCACTGGTAAAAGATAATTAGAGCTAAGGGTGAAAATAACAAATTATGTGTGGACAGTGCATGTGCCATTAGACTTCCCAAGGTAGTCCCCTGCCTACCTCCTCTTCTATCCATGACCTTGTGGGAACCAAAGAGGGTGAAGTTAAATGTTGATTTATTAATGTCTTCAATCTCCTAGAAATTATATGAGGATAATTTAATATAGATTATCTGTTTCTAACTGCCTTCTATTCTTTATCCATATCTCTGTCTGTGGAGCTTATTTCTTAAGAACAAGAATTCTGGAACTGCAATGACTGAGAAATCAAGTATGCTAACATGGAATGGGAAGAAGGTATTTCAGCATAAACCCTGTGTTAATTACATGCCTCTAATTGATAAGCCATCAGTTATAATTCTTATAATATACATACATACTCATAATATTCAGGGCAACATGCCCTACATCATTTCTAATATAAAGAAAATGTTACAGCATTTTGAGCTGTCTACAGTGAAATGAGCTGTCATTTTAATTTTATTTACTTTAAATATATAATCATTATTGTATGTTAATTGTGTATGTTTCTGGTCTCTAGTGAATTATTTATGAAAATAAAATTCATATCAATGAGTGAAAACATCGATTAAATTTAACCCTTAATACAATTGTAATACAAATATTGAAAGCCATCCATCTTATATATACAATATCACTTCATTCTTAGTTTCTAAATTTCTATGAGAAATATTATGATACATTAATATCATAACTTATTTTTATTTTCAAATAGAAATAATTTTGCATATCATGATTTAATTTTCTGACAGAAACAGCTACTAGCTATATATTTATTAATCTCTGTTGTGTGTTATTTTATATGTGTGTGTGCATGTGTATGCATATGTATGTATATATACACATGTAATTCGTTGGGAAAAAGTCGATCCATTATTAATATAATGAGAATGGTTTGCGTGGCATTGATGTTACCTGGCAGCCAAGGAGAGCGGACTGGAATGCATATGCATGAACAACGATGCTTCCACTGTACTACTCAGTGAGGGGAGCCAGAAGCCATTCAGTGAGCATGTGTACTGAGTGTCCCTCACATTAACAATGGCTAAGCCAGAAAAGCAATGAATCTGCATCAAAATTTGTGTTAGGCTTGGACATTGCTCCTTGGAGCCTATTCTGATGACTCAGGAGGCCGCAGCTATGGGCAACTAGTGATTGGAGGCTTCATCACGACAATGCACCTGTGTATGTGCCACGTCTCACCCAGCAACTTCTGGCTCTTCCCAAAACTAAAATCATCTTTGATTTCAGGCTGTTGATTAGATTCAGGAAAATACATGGGACAACTGATGGCAATTGGGAGACCTGTGTGAGGTTCCAAGGTGCCTACTTTGAAGGGGACTGGGGCATCATTGTCCTATGTACAATGTTTCTTGTATCTTGTATCTTCTTCAACAAATGTCTCTGTTTTTCATATTATATATCTGCATACCTCCTGGACAACCTCATATAAATGTAAATGTGTATATGATCGGTCAGATGACTACATAAATATATATTTAGTATTTCTCAATGGTTCAGGGCTGACAACTCCCAAAAGCCTTGGAACTTCCTAACTGATGAGTGATATAAAGGTATATTTTGTTATGCAATGACATTACTGCTGGAAAGCACCTAAGGATGAGGCCTAGCTGCCAGGGGAGCCGATCTGGTGGTTAGAAGATTGGAGCGTTCAGTCTCTTTCCCTGACCTCTGTGGAGGAGAGAGGGCCTTGAGGTCGAATCAATCACCAGTGACCAACGATTATATCAACCCAGTCTATGTAACGAAGTCTTCATAAATAATCAGTGTTTGGAGAACTTCTGGGTTGGTGAACCCATGGGGATTTGGAGATATTGGCACCTGGAAAGAACACGGAAACTCAGCACCTTTTCCCCATATCTTGCTCTATACATCTCTTCCATCTGGCTTTTCCTGAGTTATGTTCTTTTATAATAACTGGTGATGTAGTAAGTAAAATATTGCACTGAGTTCTGCGAGCCTCTCCAGGAAATTAACTGAACCTAGACAAGAGGTCATGGGAACTTCTGATTTATAGCCAGTGTGTCAGAAGCAAAGGTAACAACCTGGGCTTGTAACTGAATTTTTCCTGCATGTTGGGATCAGTCTTGTAGAACTGAACCATTAATTGTGGAATTTGATACTATCTTCATTCAGATGGTATCAAAATTCGGTTGAATTCTCAGAAACCCTGCTAGTGTCTGAGAAGAGAGTTACTTAGTGTCCGTGGGGGAATCCCATCCCTCACATACACACATGCACCTTGGAAACAGGTTCAAGAACTCAAAAGAATATGATGTAAAATTGTAACACCCATGCTAAATAAAGATTACCACCGTTATTTTTTTTTTAATTCTCAAATAACTTTGTATAAAGCTCAGTTTTTTTTTCATTTCTCAGCCATGGCTGTGAAAGTTAGGAATGTTTCTAAAACCAAGTAACTGTAAATCACTTAATAAGCTTAAACTAGGAGAGGACTATTTTTGCTTGTTTGAGAGAACTGTAGAGGTCATGGTGCTGTCACTGGTATAGCTGTTAACAGTGTCACGAGGACACAGAGACTTTTAGCTGGCTACCTGTTCTCCCGAGTTGTATTCTGAGACAATGCTTGTGACCTCAGAGTAAGAGCCTTGCACTTCCAGGCATCGTTTGAAACTTTGTTCAGGTTCAAAGCCAAAGAAGTAGGGAATGAGTATCATCCACTGTCATCTGTCCTTTTTTGTTAGAAAGGGACTTTTTCCCCCTAGGATCTACACAACAGAATTCCCCTGATATCTCACTGACCGTAACTGAGTCACCTTCCACATAAAATGACAAAGTAATTGGGTAAATTAAAGAACTGACAAGTGATAGGACTGTCATTACTGATGCAGACACAATGCACTATTGTATTCATCGTAGGTGGCTTGGGCACACTGTGAGCCCAGACAAAAGGAGAGGTCTGTAAGCAAGAGCTGCAAGAGGAAAAACAGCAGGTGGGAATCATACTCCAGGATATGATATCTAATATCAAAATCAAATTAAGCTGCCACCCAAACTTTCACAGCAGCAGGGTGGATGTTGCAAGACTAGTAACATGGGACTGAATCTGTGTCTTGTCCGCTCTGCACAAAACCTTTCCTCATATACCTGGTCGTTCATCTGACCAGTTTTTAAACTTTCTGGAAAAGTCTGTGAGGAAAATAAATGATAAAAACACAACTATTTGAGGCTATCCATCATAACAGGGAAGAGAGAATTCAGAAAACAGATCTCTCTCTCTCTTCTCTCTCTCTCTCTCTCAATATGCTTCCTTTCCTAGAATTCTTGGAGTAAGTCAAAAAACTCTTTTACTTTGACATATAGTGAGAGTATGATGTGAATACACCCAATTAGAGATCAATGATGGTTTTCAACAACATATAAGTGCACATTGTTTTTCTTTCTAACATAATTCCCTTTGGACACTACCAGATGCGGGCTACTAAGAAAATCATTTAATTATACCAAACACCTAAGCTTTTGAAGATCTACATTTAAATGTTCACCTAACACAATGCTTACACTTTGGTGGGAGACAAAATGGCACCTCTGATGCTTAAAAATAATTTTAAAAGGCAGCACTAGAAGATGACAGAATAATTGCCACAGGAATTTTGGAAAATGTATTTGATGTTAATTTATAAATATAAATAGAATTTTGATTATTCTTCAAGGGCAAAGATGTATTTTGGGGACAATATTTCATTTACATCTTTGATGCTTGCTAAAATCCCATATAATTTAAGTTGAAAAACATTATCATCCCCAGAGAAAAGAGAATACTATCACTGCCATTCACAAGGAAAGTTGGTCTTTCGTACGAAGTTGTCTTGAGCAGTCGGTGTACACAAAACATGGTTCTTTTGCCACGGTCTTGGCAATATTTGTACAGCTTTTGGGGGAAAATACATATTTTATCTGTGCTACATTCTGTTCATATCTTCTCTGCCACCCCTCAACCATTTCATGCTGTTTCTCCACAATTGATCATATGGAATGAGAGGCTGTCAGATGAATAGAACAACTTAATCATTTCCTGGTGATACATAACATTCTTAACCTTCTCTTTAAGGTACAGTCCACATCAGCAGTGGGACATTTAAAAGTGTGCATGGCTTTCCATCAATCTTTAATGCACAGTTCTTATATATACATCTCCCCTTGCCTCTGCTGGAGCTGATCATTTGTTTTATTTGACTCGGGGATATGCTTGATTTAGAAGTTGGAAATATACATCTGTAGTATTGAAAAAAGCCTATTCATAAAACATGGAGATTTTGCCATACATTTCAGAGGAAAGTCAATGTGGCAAAGTGAAGTGTAAAATTATTTCTGTCTTGGTGTTATTTTTGAGTCATATATCTCTGCCTTTTTATAGATAGCAGGCATATTCAGAAGAATTATGTCTAAGTCATAAATTCCAATTTGCCTGGGCCATGACTAATGGGTGTCTTTAAGGTGGTGAGATGATATTACTGTCTTATCTTGCAAAAAATCTTTAAACTCTCAATCACTAATAGGGCAGGTCAGATTTAATTGGAAAACATTGGTGCTTGCTTCCTTGGGAAATGCCTTAATACTAACTTTCCTAGACTACTGTGTGCAAGTATTTCTTTAAAATTTTTCTGTATTGACAGATTTTACAGAACAAGTCACAGATAATAGTGCAGGTTTCCTAAAATGTATAGAAAAAATCTGAAAATACTACAAAGGCCTGAGATCATAAAGGAGGGTGTACGATAATAAGTGAACTAGACAACAGACATACAACTACAGTCTGTTGAGTATAAAACCTAACCATTTAGTCATCGACTTGAGACAGTGTTTGTGGGGTCCATCAGCATCTCAGACTTCAGTCTTGTTGTAGAAAAGTATTTGGAATCGGAGTGTAAAATAATATATTCTGAGTGGAGTATCTTTGAGTAGAGACTATAAAGAGAGAATAAGACAGAGAAAGATTTAAAAAAAACAACAGCAGAGATTTTTTTTTTTTTTTTTTTTGGCTGATATAAATCTACTGAAATGGAGCACAGAAGGAGAGAAAATTTTGAGACTTATTTTGGGATCCCATGAGTGAGAAACAGAATTTGGAGGTTTACTTTCAAATATTAATTTTTCTATCAAAGGACATCACTGGGTGATTTTTGTTTTTGCTTTGTTTATTTATTTGGGTGCTCTCTCTCTCTCTCTCCCCCTTTGCTTGGAGAGAATAAAAATATATTTTCAAATGTGTCTTTTACACCATATAATATGTGTGACCTTCAAGCTCTTTGAAAGAAGATAGTATTGCTCTTTAAGTCACTGATAGAGTATATATACGAAACAAAATTGAAGTGACAGATATAATATCTAGGATTATTCTATTAAATTTGAAAAATAATATCTTGTAACCCTTATCTTTATTATTTTCTACTTTCCCATTTACACACACACACACACACACACACACACCTTTTCTGTAATCAACAATAGGCATTGGAATACTTCTTGAATACAAACCATCAATTCAAATACGTTACTAATGTGGTAACCTAGAAGAAAATAATTTTCTGTTAAGAAAAGCTTGCTAATGATTAGTCATTTCTTTTAATAATTGAAGGCAAAAAAAAAACTCAGAAAATAATTTTAGGGAAACTAGTAAGCCATAAGCAAGATACTTTCTTATGAATTAACAATATTTAGTAAAGATCAATTAAGACATAATTTAACTTTTCTTCACGTTTCACTGTCAGTTGTTCCCCATTTTGCACTTCATTCTCAGTCATTTATGTCCTTCAAATATATCTGTTTTTTTCAGTTTTTTAAACTTTCCAGTTCAGACATGAAACCATGCCAAACCTACTTAGAATATCCTTCCTAGGAAAAAAGGGTAAAAAAAAATGACTTATTCTGGATTTTTGTCTGTATTTGTAATAGCTCATGCAATTCCAGTAACTTTTAAGGGCCACCTGACCCTTTAACCTTGCATTATCAATATGTACATTGCTTTTTTGCACCTTTGGCAGGAAAATAGCTGTAAATGTACTGCCATTATTTCCAATTGAATATATGCAAATGAAGAATAAACAAGATGTGACTCTAAATTACATTGAATTGATTTTAACCTGAAACATCTCTTCAGGGATTCGATAGTAATCACTCTTTATCTTCCCATGGCAGAGTTTATTTTTGAAATTAGACCAATTTATTCTAACCAGTTTTGGGTAATAAGATGTGCCATTAAGCTGGGTAATAGTGTTTTCTGTCCCAAATGTAGCTTTAACTACTATGAAGTAGTGAAGTGGATTTTCTTGAATAGTTCGCAAATTGATCCTATTTTCAATTTAAAAACAGGAGTCCGACCTAAATCTGTTCTGAGCTGTAGTTGTTATGAGAATAGACATATGCATCCTACATAAATGACTGATGATGAGAACACAAAAGTGTCTCAGTTTTAGTTGCCTTTGATATATTTATTACTTCATATTGTTGCCTTGCATAGTTTTCAAATTCCTAATACAGGGACTAATTAATCCTTCAGTGCAAACATTGACCCCCTGTTCAGCCATCTGTTTTTTTGTGAATAAAGTTTTATTGGACCATAGCCATTCCCTTGCATTTACATGTTGTTTATGGCTGCTTTTATGCTTGGAAAGCACAGTTGATTAGTTGAGACAGAGGTAGCCTGCCTCACAAAGTCTAAAATATTTACTATCTAAACCTTCACAGAGAAACTTTTTAAATCTCTGCTTTAGTAAATTCTGGATTGGTAATAACGGTTTTTAGAATGTAAATGAATCAAATGGTATTTTGTTATACAATATTGTCACCCTATGCAGACAATAGATTCTGATTCACAGGCTCCTCTGGTGAGCTCCTCTCATGGGGTGTCAGGGAAGCTGCTTCACTGGGTATACTTACTCAGTGAGTTAAAAAGCACATATCTACACATGTTCCAGATGGAGGACCAGGAGATATAGTCCATACCAGTAGAGGAGTACAAAGAGATAGATGTGTTTACCCTATGTCTGAGGGTGACCTCACTCACTAGTGATGAGAGCATTAGCCAGATGCCCTGGGAATGGATTTACCAGACAGGGGACTCGATAGAAGCCCATTTGAGAGAGCCACACTAGCCAAGAGAGAGAATGCATGCTTGACAGAGGAAGCCCATTTGACCCTGGGCTGTGTCCACCCCATGCCCCAAGGGAGGCCTTACCAATGACCAGGGCACCAGCCAGATGTCCTGGGAGTGGATGTACCCCACTCAGACAGGGGACTCAACTCCATGATAGCCAACCAAGGGGAAAGGAAAATATATGGATGCTCTGGGGGTGGATTTATTCCACAGCTAACAGGCTTGGTTTCCTGGGCCAGATGGGTGGCTCACTGCCTATCTTCCAGATTCTGGGCTCTCAAGAGGAGGGAAGCAGATCTGTTTTAGAACACAAAGTATCCTCAGCTAGAGGGGCTCTGAGCAGAGTACACCTCAGCAACATCCAGCAGCTTGTGTTGGTGAAGAAGAGGAATGGAGGTTCTCAGTGGAGCCAGTGGGATCCTGAACCACATGACACACCAAGAAGGACACTTGTGTGTGATGCTGGCTAACAAATGCCTCTCATTTTCACCTGTGGCATCTTGCATGTCCTTCAGATCATTCGGAGGCGTCTTCCGAAAGCCCAGAAGTACCAGAAGGCTGGTGGTAACAAAAGTCTGACATTCAGAATAGAGGAACTGCTGGATTCCAGAAATGACTCACCAGTGATTCCGACCTGAGGGAAATTTATTATCTAAAAAACAAAGAGAAAAACAGCATTCCACTTTCCTGACTGTGTGTTGTCCTCTGGCACAAGTCTCCAGCTGAAGGCAGGTTGGGGGAGAGACATTTTAATCTTTCAATTATTTAAAAAAATTATTTTGTCTCACTTCATGTGAGACAAACAAAGCCAGAAGAAAATTATGAAACTGTTCAACTTTGCATCTCTTGGTAGAGGAAAGACAAACCCCACCAAATAGAGCAAAAAAAAAAAAAAAAGACAAATAAAACTAGTCTTATTGAGAAAGAGTAGTAAGAAGCTGGGGAAATTCCTTGGCAAGTGGAATAGGGACACTGAGACAAATGGCTGAACACAACAGCTGAGCAATTCAGAAGCAGATACAAAAGGTCACCTCCCAAGAGATAACATCTGGGCTTCAGTGGTGTTTTACCTCCAGGCCCAGAAAATCGGCAGAACCAGGTAGGCGACACCAGGGCCCACTGCAGTGATCAGAGACTCCCTGAAAGGGCACACCTGGACAAATGAGGAACATTCTACAGAAAACCTTGCCCTAAGAGTTCCCCTAAGATTCCCACATGCAAGAGAGAGACAGAAGCCTCAAGACAGAGGACCAAGCTCCAGTTCTGCCTCTGGGGAGGAGCCAGGTCCATTCCCTTTTCCTTTGTCACCCCCCACTATTGTCTCCTGAACTCTAAGGCAATGGGCAGCTGGTAGCTTATTCAGGCTAATCCCCTGAATCTGTCCCCAAAGCCCCCATTTTTTCTGACTTAGTCTTTCCTGTTGCTTCTCTTATGCTAAGCCCTTACTAGTTTTACTGTCCCCAGCTTCAATAAATGAATCCTCATAATAAAAAAATGTATGTATCTTAGCTTAGGAGAAAAAAAACCTGTGGTCCCTTCACTCATACCTACATATTAGGGACAAATCGGTGACCTGACTGAAAGAAAACACATTCACTATTTTCTCTCATTTAAGCCATGAGTCATGGTTTGTGTTAATCAGGAGAAGAGCACATTTAACTCAAGCTCATTAGAATCTTTAATATTGACCTGTGATGTATGCTTTGAAAAATTAAAGGAGTTATTCTCAGTATGGTATAAAATGTTAGAGGGGAGAAGCAGTCTAAATATATATTATAACAACTTAAAATGAATACAGAATTATAAAAGGCATATTAACTGATGTTTATTTTTATCAATTGCCCCATTCCAAGGAGTATTAAGGAAAGCTTTTATAATACCGTATAATTGGAGTAAAATCAAGTTAAAATGACAATAATAGTAGAAGAGTAAGATAAAGCTTACGGCAAAATTAGCATGCCGACATTACGAAAGGCCCCAGCACAGTTGTTAGAACGAGGTGGTAAATTTGGAAATGAACTGCATAGCTACCAGTACAAAGAAAGGCAGTGATTATTCACATGATTCACATTGTCTTGCCAGTGGCATGCTTGTCACACCTTGCTTTAGTGATTAGAAACAATGTTATTAAATTGGAGTTTGATATTACACCCACCAAAACTGGCTGCATAATTTATGGGGCACAAGGCAAAATGAAAATGCAGGGTCTTTCGGTCAAAATTATTATGAATTTCAATACAGTGACAGCAGGCTATTATACCCATGATGGTCCTTTTACCAGCTCTGTGTGACTTAGAAAGTAGCATAGCTGTGAACCAGACTTTGCTGCCTACAAGTTACTCTCAGGAAAGTCATCAGGAATTGTCATATTCCTGTCCTAAAATATCAACATCATCATCACCAGCACCATCATCACTACCATCATCACCATCATCATCACCACCATTATCATCATGATGACCACCAGCATCGTCACCATCATCACTATTATCACTGTCACCATTGAAGTAGTAGTTATTACTTTACCAAACTCTTAAACTATCACTGTACTCTTCCCCAAGCCAATAAGGTAGTAATATCATTAGTCAACAATAATGAAAAAAAAATAATTGAAGAACACATCCATAAAATCATATCACATTGTTTTATAAATTAAAACTCTCAGAAGAAAATTACTTCAGAAATGTATCAAGGAGAAATGCTTTAGAGTATAAAAGGTGTTCGAGAGCTAGGACTCAAAGATGATATCCAGATACCAAATTTCATGAGCTTATCAAACTTACCGATTACCTGCAATGTTCTGATGTTCTTTTCTAGGAACTATATTCTGATACTGTGTTCTTAGTACTATTAGGTATCAGCTAAATAATGATGAATAAGACAGATCTCCTTGGAGCTTAGAGTCTACAGGAGGCTGGGGTGAGTATAATCAAAACAAGTGAACAAACAAACAACTAAGTTACAATGGTGGTAAGTGCTTTGACAAAATGAATAGAATGTTGTGATTGTGGTTAATCAAAGGAACTTTAGATAGAGTAGTCAGGAAATGCATCTCTGAAGAACCATTTTGTAAACCAAGCTCACAAGTATGAGAAGAAGATAGCAATGCTAACTTCTAAGACAAGAGATTCACAGCCTGAGGAAGAGCTGGTGCCCAACCAAGAGCAACAGAATGACATTAGAAGTGTGTGCAGGAGGGAGTCATGTAGGACCATAAAGGTCACCACATGCAAGTTTTCATTTAAAATGTAAAAGGAAGCCACTAAAAATATTTTATGCTGTATACTGACACAATGAGACTTACACTTACTAAGTATGATTTCAGCTACTCTATACTGATGAGCTGGAGTGGAGGAAAGAGTGCACAAATTTGGTGGCTATTTTCATGCATTGGGCAAGAGAGGACATTGGCACAGGGAGATGTGGGAGAGGTGAAGAAAATGAAGCAAACACTTCTCTCTGAGAAGAGCAGAAGGATCGTGGGTTTGGGAAAGGGAAAAGACTGAGGAGGGGATCAGAAATCACTTACAGCATATTCATTTGGAGATTCAGATGGTACTTCCAAGCAGAGATATCAAGGAAGCAGCTGGCTCAGAGGAAAGCTTTACCCCAGAGATATAAAGTGGCTTCCTCATGAACCCATGACATTTAAGCCATCAGGTGAATGGGCTTTCCCGAGAATGGAATCCAGATTGAAAAGGGAATCCAGCTCTTGATCAAGACTTGAAAGTCTTCATTTTTTCAAGTCAGATATTAGCAGGCTATTTCAGCAAACTAAATATTCTTGATATGTTAGGACAGATGAGCTCACTGGATTAAGGACAAATGCTCAGTAAAGTAGGAAGCAAATGGAGGGGAATACGGAGTCACAGAATCCAACAAGAAAATGGTAACACTGAACTGCGCCAAGTGCTGCCGGCAGGAGGAGGTCCAAGGCAGTGAGGAAAACTCCCTGAGGAAGGGGGCGTGCTGCATTCCTTTTCAAATATTTAGGAACAGAGATAAGCTCTCACTAGCATGTTCAATAAGGGCTTATTTCACTTGCACAGAAAAGTCAGAAAGATGGGAAAGGATTCCAACATTCAAATCATAATTCAGCGGCATAACGCAGCGTCAAGAGCTGCACTGTGTGTGGAGAAGAGCAAGTCTCCGTGCTCAGCAGCCTGGCTGTTCACTGCCAAATCCAGAGCTCGCTTGTTCCCGGTGTTCTTCCTGGTCCACCCTTCACACGGTCAATAGGCTTCCTTCTGACCTGCTGAACTTTAACTCATGGCTTATTATTAAGTCGGTGTTCACTTATTAGTTAGTTCGGTACTTGGCTAATTGCCATATTTTGTGTGACCCTCTGACCATAGAATTATTCCTAACCCTGACTTTCTCTGTGATTATCTCAGTTCAAATTATATAAGACTTGTAATATGATACTTTCTGTTTATATTATTTAGTATAGAATGATCTGTTTTTCTAATTTTATATACTAAACTACCTAAATGGAATAAATGATTGAGTTCCAAGGAGCACAGTTTTTGATGCAAAAGCAAATATGCTAGAAAGAAAGAAAGAAAGAAAGAAAGAAAGAAAGAAAGAAAGAAAGAAAGAAAGAAAGAAAGAAAGAAAGAAAAGAAAAGAAAAGAAAAGAAAAGAAAAGAAAAGAAAAGAAAAGAAAAGAAAAGAAAAGAAAAGAAAGAATTCATCAAAATGTAAAGCTTTACAAAATGTAAAGCATTGATATGAACCGTGGGTTTGGTTGTGTAAAATTTGGACACAAAAATATAGTGGGAATAATCATGGAGAATATTCTGAACTGAGTAATAGCATGAACAAAAGGAGAAATTTTCATTAGTTTGTGGTACTGATCTGGTTGAGTAAAGCCTTGAATAAGATCAAATCAAACTTTATTTTACCAATGGAACTATTAGCATTTATGTCTTAGTTATAGATTGTTGTGTTTCACACAATAGTTTGGAGGTATGGTCCTTGTAGTCTCTCCCAGAGTGTGAAATTTATTAAAAGGCCCTCATTGGATTAATGTCTAAGTGTGAGCACCCTCTGGTGTTCATTTTTAGTATATCATAAAGTTACATATTTTAACATGGGGTCTTGAGACCCTTTATGCTTTAACTAATCCTAAAACAGAGGGTGTAAAACAAATATTTACATGTTAAATGTATGTTGATTTTGATTTAAATTCAAATAGAGTTGCATCTGAATGGAAAAATGATGTCCATTTATAACAATAAAAATAACAACAAAAATTGACATTAGTTAGGAAATAGTCTAATTAGCCATTCATCAATTTCCATGCATTTGTTCATTCTATTCCATCTCTATAGGGAATACGATGGCAGCACATCCCCTCCTTCACATACCTACATTACTGTGTCAAGTATGGAAATCACCAGTGAGTTTATAAACTGTAAAATTTGGAAGTCTCACTTTTTGGCGCTTAGTTTCAAGTGTTTGGGAGAACTAAGCAGCAAGTTAATTTGATATTTCTGGTCAAAATATAGTTGATGTGAAGCGAGTAAGTCTAGTAGGATGATCTAATTAAACAAGTATTTATAGATCATACTAACAGATTAGATACTCATTATGAAGGCCCTAGATGCCTAGACTTGGAGAGCTCGCCTGGCCCAGACGTTCTGACTGCGCACATTGAAAAACTGCTCTAATGCTGCAGGCAGCAAGAAGACAAGAGACTATTGAAAAGGCACCAATTCTCTACCAATGTCTTCTGATGTTATTTTGTCCTCACACAAAATTGTATTATCCTCACTATGTAGATGAGGAAATTAAGGCAGACAATGATTAATAGCTTCTTCATATCATATTACTAGTAAGTAAAAGAGTTGGGATCCAGTTTCTACTCTGGTAGACTACTTCACTGAAATTATACAAGAAAACAGTAGTTACCTGAAATAAAATGAAACTTCAGTTCAAAAGAAGGTCTTTGCTTTTTATAGTAGACAGCTGTGTATAATGTTTTGTCAGTAGACAGCTGTGATATTAACGTTCTAGATAAACCACTGACTTGAAAAAAATCATTGTGAAAAAACTCGAGAGTGTAAACAAGAGAGCGATAGAATAAAGAAAAGTTATCCACAGGTAATCTTGAACAAGTTTGAGACAAGTGTCCATCAAAGAGGACCTTATCCTTTCTCATTTTCATCACCGTTCTCCATCACATACAGGATTCCATGTATTTGGAGGAGTTCTTGTGATGGCTGGTAAAGAACAAGTAAACTTATTAATTGTATGGATCATATAACAATTTAGAGGGATAGGACACTGGGAGTATTTTAACATATGACCCATTTGGGAAACATAAGTCTAGGTATCTAAAGCATCATGAAACTCTTGCAGCCTCACAGTGAAACGGAAAAAGCAGTAGATTTCAGGGTGTGTGTCAGGCCGATTAACCCAGCATGCTGAGGTGTCAATACCAGGTTTCACTGTGCTATCTTAACGTTCCTTTTCAGATGCTATGATTCCCTGCAGAGCAAGGCATCTGTGGATTTTAGAAGACATTTAGTATCGTTAGGAAGCATTTCTGTTGGATAGATGTTACAGCTGTTTTAAATTGTGTCATTTTGTTTCTTTATAAATGCACTTCAGATTCTCTGCTAGTAAAATGGAATTTGCTCTACATATCTTTTAAAAGTGCCTCAACACAAAGAGCTACATGATTATGATTATCATTAAAATGTCCTCCCCCTAATTTAAGAGCCCAGTAAATGCAAGAGACATTGAAAGAAGTTTTGTTTATTAACCACTGTTTTATTTTTTCTTTTTCAATTACAGTTGACAATCAATGTTATTTTATATGAGTTTTAGACATGCAGTCCAGTGGTTAGACATCTATATATTTGCAAGGTGATCCCACCTGTGAACAAGTCTTGTACCTACCTTGGAGGATGTCATAGAAACTGTGTGTTAGGTGTATAGTTTATGGTTCACATAAAAATACTAGTGATCTCATCTCAAACTGAGAAGCATGTTCCTTTTTAAAAAGAATATCAACATATTCTCTGAATGATCCCAAGAATTTTTTTCATGAACATAGGAAAATTGTAATTAAATAAATTACCAGGTAGTGATCCTGAGTGCAAAGAGTACTCAGAGAAAGAAATGATTGTTATTAGTGATTCCTTTGGCTATCTTGATTTATTTTTTCAGTGGTTGGTGCTGCTCACTTCATTAGGCAGCACAGCTGTATGGTTCCTCCTGTACACTGTCACATATTTCAATCACTCATTTTATTGTATTTTATTTTTTCAAAGATTTTATTTATTTATCTTTAGAGGGGAAGGGAAGGAGAAATGGAGAGAAATATCAATGTATGGTTGCCTCTCGTTGCGTCCCCTGCTGGGAACTGTCCTGCAACCGAGGCATGTGCCCTGACTGGGAATCGAACCGCAATCCTTTGGTTCGCAGGCCCATGCTCAATCCACTGAGCTACACCAGCCAGGGCCTCAATCACTCATTCTGGAGCATGTGGATTTTTACACTACAACTAAGGAATGCCGAGCTCAAGTCTCCCTCTCATTCAGAGGAACACATGTCCTGTGGGTGGGATGGGGAGTTGCCTCTGATTCTGCTGTTTTTCCTTAACACAGAAATAAGAAACAGCCACTTCTCTGAAGAACCTGTCAACATGTCTCTCAGTATGTTTTTTCCCCAATGTGGAAAAAGTCAGCATCCAGGGTCCATGAGTTAATATTTCTGTCCCGGAATGAGCCCCTGGACCCATGCTTCCCTGACCTACTAGCTGTTCTGGTTTTCTACATTTCTGTTAAGTTGTGACAAATGATGGGAGCAGAGTGAGTGTCCTGCTCCACAGAAGTCCTCTGGGAGGGTTTCTAGCATTTAGAATTTCAGGTCCCAAAACATACTTACAGAATGAGAATCTGCATTTGAACATGATCCCCAGGTGATTTGTTTTTAAACTGAATTTCTAGAAGCACTGGTAATGTGCTCATGAAATAAATAAATAAAAATTTTAACTCTAATGCCCAAAAACTCATCGAAAGATTCCTTGATGCCCCATCTATACCCTGATGTTTTATCTGAATTCTAATATATCCTTGACCTTCTCCATCAAAGTTAGCTCCACTCCAGGTTTCAAATCATTTCCGGATACCTTGTTTCTTTTATTCATGGAGCCGGATTAATCTGCTGGAAGGTAAATTTTTAGTTCGTTTGTTCTCTTTTTTAATATGTTTGCTCTTTTTATATTGTTGTTCAGTTACAGTTGCCCAACTTTTTCCTGTTACTCTCCCCTACCTCTCCACCCCTGCTCCCACAGTCAATTCTTCATTAACTTAGTTCTTCCTTTTTCTGCATCCTCTCTTGCTGGACTCACCTTTGGTTGCTGCCTCTTGTCCCTGGAGTTTTCCTATTTGTGTTGATCACTTATCCCCAGTGAATAAAATTGGTGTTATAATTCCTTTGGCCAGAAATGATTCTGTATAGGAAAAATTCACTTTAGGGACCAAACTTCTTGGTCCCTAAACATCCTTGGATTTTTCCTACTTGTGTTGATCACTTATCCCCAGTGAATACAATTGGTGTTATAATTCCTCTTGCCAGAGATGAGCCTGTATAGGAAAAACTCACTTTAGCTGCCAAACTTCTGTCCTGCCAATGTTTAGCAGTTCACCATCCATCTAAAGCTGACTCCAATCCAGAGTCTGACACCTGAAGGCAGATGCTGCCATCAGGAAGGCCAGAAACACAGAGGATGTTCTGTTCTGATATGCTAAATCCAGGTTTGTGGTATCAGTACTAATAATCCCTCTCTGAGAGTAAGAGAGGAGATAATTTGGAATTCACAATGTTGGAAAATATATTTAGTGAGTCCAAGCTAGTATATTAGTGTTTAGACACCAAACAAGGTATGAAACGTCAACTTACAGATAACCAAAAATATTCACTTTATGTAATCTGATCATACAATAGGTTGACATTAAGTTGTAAATGTAACATCAAACATGCATTTCCATATATAATTTTCATTAACAGATCAAACTAAATATCAAGAAAAAATAAATTCTGTGTATTAAAATAATTCTGTGAAATAATTCTGTGTATTAGGAAAAGCCTACTAAGAAATTGTTATTTTAAAAAGGAAATCAAGGTAGAATCTATTTAACATGAAAATATAATGACTTTTTACTTGTCACAGAGCAAAGGGAAAAAAAGCTAAATATATTCAGACAGGGCATACCTCCAGATAAATTAATTGCAAAGCAAGGATAAGCTACCCTAATAAACTAAGATCAGTTTAAGTAGGGGATATTCAACAATAAATTTAACAACAGAAGCAGGTGGGAATGAATTAAAAGCTGAAACAGAAATCAATGAAATCAATAAGCAAGGAAAGAAGAGTTCAGTTATTCCACTCCTGTGTCATCCTGGACGCTTTCTGAAGACTGATAGGGGAAGTGGCTAACGATCCCACAGTGTTAGACCTATGTCTATTCTTTTTTTCCTGAGGTCTGTTGCCTGATGCTGTGTAATGTGGGATCTTGTGCCAATAAAATAAACACGTTGTAACACTCCAACAGTGATTCCTACTGGGATCCTGTTGTCAGGAAAGGCAAGTATAACGGGAAAAGTTTCCAACTACTTTCAGAATAAACCACTGGCCCTTCCTAGGTCAATGGGACTCAATGGAGTCAACTCGCCAACCTGTAGTCAATTGGTTTTCTTAAAGATGTTGCCATTTCAGGACTCCGTATTTGTCTCTGTTGTTGCAAATTCAAGATTTCTAAGGCTATTAACTTTGCATCAGAGTCTCATTCTCATTGGCATAACCTAATTGTACTGGCTAATAACTCTTGACCCTAATCCTCAATGTCTCTGCCTTCTCACTGTAGGAGGGGAGATTAGAGACCATTTGTACTAAGGAGAATTTTTGACTTATAGACTTGGTGTAAAATTAGTTGTTAATTAATTTAGTTTTCCATGATTTTTTCTTTCTAGTATCAGTTCAGCATCTCCATGTCCATCCAATGCCATTGTGTTTGTAGTCAATATATCCTTCCTACTATTCATGTTTCTGGTACATCGGCCCAATTAATGTGTTTCTTCTCAAGCTCTCTCATCCAGTTCCTCACTAGTGAAAGTCTACCACCATCTGTGCTCCACTTAAGAGTAGTGATGCATTTCCCAATTTCAGCCTGATATTCAGTGAACCAGGTTTCAAAACATCTCATCACTTATTTCTCAGACAACTGCTGACAGCAACTGCCATAGTTTTTGTTTGTTTGTTTGTTTGTTTGTTTTTTACCTTTTTTTTTTTTTTTTTTTTTAGGAGAAGCAGACCCTGTGACAGAAATTATTGGGTAGAATGATTATTAGGAAGTGCTCTTAGAATCAATACCTGCCTAAGGAATAGGGAAGAAAAAGTAGGATTTGGAAATGGAAAAATTCAAGTATGATAAGTACCTGAATGATAAGCTCAGATGAACCCAAGGGACATTTTGGACCTAAAATGGTTATACTGAGATATCGCATATTGGTCCAAATGACCTGGCCTTCCTCCTCAGGCCACTATCAGTCACAGGACCCACATTAACCCTCACTCCTGGAAAGACTCTGTCTTTGATAGCAGCTGTGGCGATCCATGAAGAGGCTGAATGCTGAAGACCGCTCTCATCACTCCAAGTACGAAGTTAAAGAGAGGGAGTTTGGGTATAGCATATCCATGTTCAGCACAATTACGTATGTGTGCATATACTGAGTCAGGCATGTGATATTCCAAATAGTAAATATGAAAACAGGACGCACACACTGCAAACCTGTATTTCACATCAGGTTTCATTAAGAAAGTGAAGATAGATCAATATCAGCAAACATTATGTAATTCACCATTTTGATGAAAGGAGAAAAAATAATGTGATTTTCCCCTTGATGCCCAAAATAATATTTGACATAAATGTATCTTCTGTACCCTAGCAAGCAATAAAACAATGACTCTTAAGAAACAAAAATAAAAGGGTATTTATCAAAATTGATAAATTTTATAACCATGAGGTAATTATAGTACAAATAATATCTATTTATACAATATTAAACTTTTCCATTAAATTTTCAATAGTATTCAGTTTTTAACTGTGGCCAAATAATGTAATAAGAATATAAAAAAATAAATAAAAGATAAATCATAAAGCCAAAATGTTAATATTGGCAGACTATATAATCATATACCTAAATATTCCAAGATAAGTGATGTTTTTAAACTTATACAAATTAACTTACAAGAAGTAAAATTACTCTTATCACATTAACCAATTAAAAAAGTAAATAGAGAAATGTATCTTATCCACAATGAACTATATACTAATTACTTAGAGGTAAATGTTGAAATATGAAATATTTATAGATAAAACAACACTGGAGAATTTAAGACATTCCCTGTAAAAGGAAATATCTTATTGATAAATTTTAAAATGCTCATAAATAAACACATTAACCCAAACTTTTAATTTTAGTAAAAACCCAATACAATTTTTTCATGAATGATGCTAAGATTCATATAATTAATGTAAAAGGATTGTTATAAAATTATACAAAATGGGGTCATTTAAAATGTCTTCCTCTTTCAGGTATTAATACAATATGTTATGATGATGATGATGATGATGATGATGACGATGATGTTAAAACACCTATATGTCAATAAAGGCCAGAAACTTTTACAAGTATATATATTCAAGGTCTGTTTGGAAAAAGTCCAACCACTGTTAATATAACAAGAACAGTCTTCAGAACACTGGTGTAACCTGGTAGCCAAGGAAAGTGGATGGGAATGTGCATAGGCGAACAATAATGATATCACTGTACTAGTCAGTGTGAGTGGTAGATGTTGAGCGAGCATGTGTACTGTGTGACTGTCACATTAAAAAAATCAAGTGAGTAGAGCAACAAACCTGCATCAACTTTTGCATCAAGCTTGAACATTCCTCCATAGAAACTACTCAGATGATTCAGAAAGCCACAGCTATGGGCAGCTGTTGGTAAGTAGCTTTATCAAAACAATGGAATCCCTCATGCACCATGTCTCATGAAGAGTTCTTTGGCAAATTACCCAGGTGACTCAACCCCACCATAGCCCAGATTCAGGACCCTGTAACTTCTGGTTTTTGCCAAAACTAAAATCACCTTTGAAAGGGAAGAGATTTCAGGTCACTGATGAGATTCAGGAAAATCTGATGGGATAATATAAATCAGGAATAATATATATATTTATGAAACAAACACATATTTAATTAATTCATTGCAAGGTGCATGATGAAAATTATTAAAAGAATAAATTTTACAACTTCAGAATTTTTTAAAAATACATCAAATATACAAAGTTAAATATAACATCAAAATATGTATTTTGTTAAGTATTCTAGTGGTGTCTAAAATATATAATTATAAATTATATATATAAATAAAAGAAAAAACATAATAACAAACTCATAAGGAAAAAGAACCAAGATATAAGTTAGCAAATCAAAAGGAGAAGTAAAGTAAAACATGAACAAAAATACATATTTTCAGTCTCATGAAAGAGAGAGAAAAGCAAATTAAAACAATACAAATAGGATTATTCAAACACTCCATGAGAATTATTATAATGTTTAATAATATCAAATATTAATAATGTGGTGGGAAAGTAGGCATTTTCAAAAAGAACCAGTCACAGTGTATATTCTCAAGTTACCTGGGAGAGTAACATCTCAGCACTTACACATAAAAGCACTGGATTAAACAGCACTTCTAGTTCATGCCTTAGAGAAATATTTATACAGCCATTCTGCACTTGAACTGCCAAGTTAGGACCCCAAATGTCTTGCAAGGGAGAAAGTGAGTTGCAGAATAATATCTACATTATGACACCATTGAAGGAAAACTAACAAAGTCAGACCATATATTTTTAAGACCATAATGAAAACAAGATCAGTAATAAAATAATCAGAAAATTAAAAGTTTCTGACTAAGGAAGTGAATGGGAATTTGGAGTTAATATAAATAGAATTGGTTGTAATTTTTAAGGGTATGAATTTGTGTTTTATTTATATAGTGAAAAGAAATAAGACAATGCCCATAAAAAAGGAGAAAAAGAACAAGGAAGTAAACCCCCTAGGATTTGAGGCAGTGGAAAATTTTAGTTTAATAAGGAAAGCAGTAAATTTTAGAGTGAGAAACAATTCTTTAAACAGAACATGACAAGATACTGGGATTTATGCTTAGATAGAGGGAAGTAGAATGGTTAAGAACACATAAACACTTAAAGGTACTGGATCAGGAAAGAATATTTGATGGTCAAGAGTCTGAATTTGAGAATGTCTTCCAAAATACATCAAGAAAGATTAATTCATGTAGTGCCCTTAGTCTAATTAACACTACATAAGCCATCTGTAGATGAAACTGATTTCGATCTAGGTGTTATTCTCTTACACATGTCAAAAACTATGAGTATGTTAGCATCTGCACTGTGTTTAAAAGCTGTCCATTCATTATCAGCCCTGTGGCTCTCACTGTGAATGAAGGTCATGCTTCTCTCTAAAGCACACTTAAAAATAAACATAGAGTAAACACTTCTGCTATATGGGAAAACATAATCTTGGGACAATATGGCAGAATTGAACAGATGTGAACATTAAAACTATATAGTTAATGAAATTTTGGCCATTAAATTAACATACAAAAATCATAGGTAGTAGATTTTATTCTCTTATTTATTTTTTGGTGAACATCTATCAGTATCCTAATATAATTTCCCAGTATAGATTTTACCTTAAAAATACAAAATATACTTTCAACCATATATCCTTTAAGTAGAGATATCAAACTATTGGCATTCATCAATGGCATTTTAGTATCCTCAATATCCTTCTACTTATCTTGTAAGAAAAAGAAATACAATAAAAAAATGGTGGACAGTTAATGGCATATCATATCATAGAAAAAAATTAGAAACTTTTTTCATATTAAAAATTAAAAATTTTTTCATATCATAGAAAAAAATTAGAAACTCATTGTTTTTTGACTTACTGAGCAGTATGCAATCCTAACAAGTTTTTAGAAGAAAATATAATAATCTTGATCTTCAGTATAAGAATTTACCTTTCTTTTGATCTGAGAATGCAAGAAATAAGATTCTAAACAAAGGGCAATTCATTAAGCAAAAATATTAATAGTGTAGTATGACTGTGATGTATTAAAGTTTCAGGTATAACACCAGCCCTCAGTGAATGTAGAAAAATGTCCTGTCAGCTAACTTTACCTGTTATTCATAGTTGATCTTCCTAAACTGAATGTGCAGAATTTTTGTAATTGTGACTTACTTTCTTTACTCTATATATAGTCTGTTCTTGTGTTTCACTAACTGTATTGCAGCTCTTTAAAACCAGAGATTGTATATCTTTGTGTCCATGTAGAGCCTATGCCTCTATACTCAGTAATTCTCATGATAAATGCTAAAAATCCTTGATTTTTGACCTTGAAATGATTATAAAATAATACTCTTTAAATTTTCTATCTGAAGTAAAGCCTAAGACCAGGTAAGTTTAGAGTGTTTACTCAAAATTAGTTTTTAATCTGGTTGATTATACTCCTATCAAAATAAAATTCAAATATATTATAGCTTTCACTTAAGACATTTAAAAAATCATTCTTGTTGAATACAGTTAAATGTCCAATATCAAAATGCATCATAAAAACCCTTATCTTATCAAATATATATTGAAACATTCAAAACTTTTGAGAATTAAAGATTTGAGACAAAATCCCCGGATAGTTCCCATTAAACAAATATTATTCAGAAATTTTATTTATTTGGAGCATCCATACATATCTTAATGTAACTGTAATGAATATTCCTTGTAATATAATTTCATAAGGAAACATGTGGTATTAATTTTTCAATTTCATTTTGATCAAAAAGCAAAATTCTCTCTTTCATGTCATCATCAACACATCAGTTGTCTATGTCAGTAAGCCACTGATGGGCAACAAACCCTCTTCCTAACACTCAGTGGTATGCACCAGACATTCTTTGTCCTATTTCATACTCATAGATCTGTGGAGAAATTGGGGCATCTCTGCTTCAGGCTGGAGATGTGCATATCTTCTGGGGTCTCAGTTTCAAGTGAAAGTCCTGTTGCTTGGGTGGGATGGCTCTGCTCCATATTTCCCCATTTCCAGGGGACTACTGTAAAAGAAAGTTCCCATCAGACCAGTCAAAGAGGCAAAAAAGAGCTTCTTCAACACCACTGCAATAGGGGAGAGATACTGAACTCAACTCTAAACACACATAGACAATTTATGATGTATAGCTTTTAAGTAAGGTGAGGAGTCAATGAATAGAAAATTACTATGATAAACGTAGTTAAGTATTAAGGGTGAGAGAGAAGAGAAACTTGATTAGACATTAAGGGCAGTTTAAAAAGAGGTGGTGGTGGTGGTGGGGCGGGGGGGGCGGGGACCTGGGCTCAGCCTGCCAAGACCAAAGCTAAGGAAAAAGCCTTGTCTAAGGGATGTCTTAAATGAGGTTGAGTGAAGTCTAGTCAAAAAATGGAGCCTTTTTAAGGGCTCAGGGAGAGTCCTTGATACTCCAGACTGTGTTCTCCTCAAGGCAGTAGTAGAAATACAAGAAAAGCTTCCTTGTACAAGCGAATTGCAAACTTATGTCTCTGTTTGCATTAGGTTTGCCAATATCCCAAGTCATGTGGTCATGCCATCAGTGGAGTGAAGAAACAAACATCATACACTTACAGAAGGTGGAGGGGAATGAATATTTGCTAAACAATAGTCCACACTACCACTGAATAAATTCCCTCACTCTGTTTTTGGATAAATTTCTAAGTCAAAGGCTTTTTGATGGTAGAACAAGTGGAGCATTCACATCCCACATTTAGTGGCTTATATCTAGGTTTCATTGTGCTTTCGAATTGGTTATAATTCAGTTCTGGGTCTGAAAGTCAGAAACAACCTGAATAAGCAGGCCCAAACAAATCTTGTGATGTAATTCTTAGGAGGATGAGAAAGAACAAAGACTAAGGGTATGAACATGTGTTGACCCCCATTGGCCATAAAGAGTCACATGACCAAGCCTGATATCAATAGACGGCAAGGTAGACCCCTCCCACAGGGAGCATTTTGTGTCACACGGCAGCAGGTAGAGATGTATAATCATCCAACAGCTGAGAAAATAATGATTTAGGACACTTTTATAAAAGTAATGAAATACACTTTCATGAATCTCTATAAAAGCCAAATTAAAACAGCTTCATTGTAAGATATTAGGCATCAGCTATTTTATTTTTATTGTTTGTTCTTTAAAATCAAGAGAAACTATTTAAGGTAATTCACAGAAAACCACAAGTCTTGAATTGACTTCAAGGGCAATCTTATTTTGAAAGCTTCTAGGTTTCTTTTACTTCTTGACAGCAACAATTGAATGACACCAGAGATAGATATTCCTTCTCGGGCTGTGGGACTTTCTATATGGATTTTATGAACATTGAGGATGTTAGAGAAGCTCATTTTTTCTCTTTTGTATTAGATCAAAAACACAGAACTCTTGTAATTTTTCTTGCATCAAAATTCTTCTGAAAAATACATAAGTTTGGCTTCTTAAACACAGAAGACTATCCTTCAGATGTAGAAGGAGGAAAGCTAAATTATAGGAACTCAGACATCTCTCTGAAAATGCTATCAGCCCTGGCTGGTGTGGCTCAGTGGACTGAGCACCGGCCTGTGAACCAAAGGGTCACTGGCTCAATTCCTAGTAAGGGCACACAGCTGGGTTGCAGGCCAGGTCCCAGTGAAGGGGCGTGCAAGAGGCAATTACACATTGATGTTTCTCTCCTTCTTTCTCTCTCCCTCCCTCTCTCTCTAAAAATAAGTAAATAAAATATTTAAAAAATAATATAAAAATATGACATTGGTTGCTTTGGGGGAGAAAAATCTGAATATTAGCATCCAGAATGGGAAGAAAATACCCTTTCACTGCATACCATTTTGTGCATTTTCAACAGTGCACTATGTACTTGCATTGTCTGTTCAAATACACAAAATCAAGTAAACACCTGCATTGAACTATATGCTTCTGGGGACTCACTTCTTCACGTTCTACATCTTTCTGTTATTTTAACTCTACTGCTTTGATAGCAAAAAATGGATATTTTCTTAGTAATCAGTTGTATTTGTATTAATATGCTACCAAAAATAAATGCATTTTATTTTGTCTGTTTTTTTTGTGTTCTCATTTCCTATGTGTCTTTTACTTTATTTTCCTGAAATTATTATATTCCACCAGGAGTTTCAGACAGCTAACAGTTGATTAGGGCAATCTATTCAAAAATTCAGAAGATTGGAAATGATTTTCAAGGAGGCACTTCAGAGTGAATGTAAATAGTATGAGAAAATGAAAGGAAAAGGTACATCCTAAGGAAGGTGATTTATTGCCAAAGTACAAATTTAGACAGGATGGGATCAGACTTGAGAAAAATATAACTGCTATTTCACAATACACAAAGAGATTATTTGTTTTGATTCCATCCTACACACCTAAAATAACTGATATACCAAATGCACACTGCCATTTTTATCATTCCTTGTAACTTTATAATTATACAATCACATTTCATATAATTCTACTAAGTAGATGGAAAATCTCAAGTAATCATTTCCTTTTCTTATATGTGTATCAAAATATAATTAAACAAAAAGATAATGATGTATTTTTAGATTGCATATATTTAAGATGATGTTTGAAACTTATAAAAAAGAACAATGTGCTATGTAGTTTTAACCATTACTGTTTCTGACCATGTATTTAAAGTCTGGCTTAAATAAAAATCTTCATTACAATTACCCTGTTTAAGAAATCTTATGATTGCACCCTGGCTGGTATGGTTCAATGGACTGGGCCCGGGTCAGCAAACCAAAGGGTTGCCAGTTCAATTCCCAGTCAGGGCACATGACTGGGTTGCTGGCCTGGTCCCCAGGATGGGGCATACGAGAGGCAACCACACATTGATGCTTCTCTCCATCTCTTTCTCCTTCCCTTCCCCTCTCTCTAAAATAAATCAATAAAATGTTTTTAAGAAATCTTATGATTGCTTAGTAATTATTATGAAATTATTGTTGGCCCTGTGTATACATGATCTGAAAATGTTCTAAAATTAAAAGTGCAATTTTTTAGTTCTTAGCATGCTGTATTATGCAGTCAATATTAAAATAATCAAGTTATCAACTGCATAGATAAAACTAAATTATAATTTATCAGTATAAGTGTATGTTATTTGCTTTAAAAATAACTACCCTATCTTATCATGTTTACCAAAAATAAATTCATATTAGTATTTGCTACATAAAAAAATCACAAATGCCTAATTATTATAATGGCTTAAAAGAACAACCATTTGCTAGTTCATAATTCTTCTAGTCAGAAATTCATTGTGAAGTAAATCAGAGGACTCTTGGTTACTCTGGTCTGGGCTGAATTGAGCCAATCAATGCCAAGGTTGCAATAGCTGTGGAGGGCTGGTCTACGATGGCTCGGCTGAGATGGCATATCTGTTCTTCATGTCTCTGTTCACCAGAAAACTAAACACACAAACACACACACATACTGCACTTGAAAGAGTTGGCAGTGGTCCAAAGGGTACCAAGTGCACAAGCTCCAAAGTCCAAGCACTTTCAAGCAATTATGTGTGTCATATATCTGCTACTGACATTGTATATATCTTCTCACATGACCAAGGCAAGAATACCAGTGTGTGGCTACCACTGAAGGAGTGTATACAGAAGATGTGAACAAAGCAAAAGCCATGACCACCACAATCTACCACTGTCACAAAGCTTGTATCATTGTCAAACACAATAGCTGTCATTCTTTCTTTTCTTCCCTTCTTCCCTTCCTCCCTTCCTTCCTTCCTTCCTTTCTTTGATTTTACCTCTGGTCTCCCATGCCTTTATTTGCCTTCTTTTCTGATTTAATCCTGACATTTTATTTCTGGATATGAATTCCCCTTGTGTTTACAACACCAAGTTTTCAGCCAATGAGAGATATATTTACTTGTTTCTGTAGCAATCTTTATGTATAGCATTCAAATTACTCTCTATATCAGGATATGTTTAAAGGGCACACGTACAAAGCCAAAGGGGTTAGGTTCAAAGGTGGGAGGCAGGGATGGGTAGAGAGGGGAGGGGTGGGGGGGGTGAAAATGGAGACAACAGACCATGAACAATAAAAAATTTATTTAAAAAATTCTCTCTATATCAGTGAATGGCTCATTCTGAATAAGTTTTTTCTGTATGACATGGTATAAGCATGACATTTCCCAAATCATCATGTAAGAAATAAACCCTATAACTATCTCCCACTGGGAACCATTAAGTTGCTATAACAGTAGTTTAGAGTCAGCTTTCTCACCTGTGATATTACAGATCACCCTCCATTCCCTGAGGAATATCTTAAGTTAGGTACTATCTCCCACTAGGTAACCATAAGTAGCAGCTCTTAGCAAAAATGCTTTAAAAAGCACTCTCCATTATATCCTGTCCTCTTATTACCATATGGACTACAGCTTTTATCACAAACTGTGTCAACACATAATTAATATACTAAATGATAAGTTCAGGAAGAAAATATAGAACTATAGCAAGAACTCAGCCATTGCAATAAAAGTATGTTCTATTTCTAAATACTGCAGTTGCAAAAACAATACAAAACACAGCCCCAAGATAACAAAAGAAAGAGGAACTTCAAACTAAGTTTATTAAAAAAAGGAATTTAAAAATTAGCACATTGAATATTACCTTTCAAATAATGTTCTTGTTCTCTTCACCAAATAATTAATGTCAAGTAACTGAACACTAAATTTTGATTAGGCAGGCTTGCATGTAAATTCTGGGCTACTGTGCCTTTAGCGGAATGGTGGGCCTGAGAAAGATAATATTTCTGATTCATTAATTTTATTCTTCATTGCTCAAAAGATATGGCTTATATTTAGGAGGGAAAAGGATGCTAAGATATTCATAGTGTATGGAATTTGTCATCTTCCACTTCAATTGATTTTAGACAAAGGTTCCAAGGCAATTCAATGAGAAGAGAATAGCTTTTTTCAACAAATGGTGCTGAAAAAATTGGATATCCTCATGAAAAAAGATGAATTTTGCATTTATCTCATATCATAGAAAATTTAAAATTCAAAATGACTCATACTACAAAATTTAATATTCTAAACAATAAAACTTTTAGAAGACAATATAGGACAAAATCTTTGTGACCTTGGACTAGACAAAAATTTTGAGGGTACCGAAAGTACAAACCATATGTAAAAAAAAAGAAGAAGAAGAAGAAGGATACATTGGACTTCTTCAAAATTTAAAAAATGCACTTAAAAAGGTACTATTAAGAAAATTAAAATACTTGGAAGTATTTGAAAATCACATATCTCTTCTTTTTCAGAATATGAAGAGAAATCTTGCAATGATAAGAAGACAAACCCCAATAAAAATTTGCAAAAAAATTGAAGGCATTTCACCAAAGAAGAAATATAAATGGCTAACAGTCACATAGGAAGATTTGCATGCTCAATATTATTAATCATTAAAAAAAATACAAATTAAAACCACAATAAGATATTTGTTGCCACTAAAATAATTAAAATGAAAAAAAAGCAGGTACTATTGTGAAGGGTATGAGAAACTAGAATAGTCTTACATTATTGGTGGGAATGTATAGTCACTTTGGAAAACAACATGACACTTTCTTTAAAAGAAATTAATACATGTAACCATATGACCCAGTGATGTCATTCCTATCACTCTTCCCAAGAGAAATTAATTATATTTTACATTAAGACTCAATATCATTATTCAGAATAATGCTGGAATAGTCAAAAAGTAGAAAAAAATCTAAAGGTTTATCAATAGGTGCATGAAAAACAGAATAGAGTATGTGCAAACAATATAATGTGATTGAGCAATATAAATGGAATGCATTACTGATGCTACAACAAAGATGAGGCTCAAAAATATTATGCTGCTTTAAGAAATTAGATCAAAAGACCACCTACTATAGGAATCCATTTGTACTAAATGCGCAGTAGTCCTACGTACGTAGAGGAACTTGCTGCTCAGGGTTGGGGTGGGACTGACAAGAGGGATGATATTGGGAGATTTGAATATTTTAAAGTTAGATTGCGGTGTTGACTGCACAACTATATAAATATGTTACATCTCATTGAATTGTACATTTAAATTGGGTACATTTTTTTTACCATGAATCACAATTCACTAAAGTTGTTATTTTTTTTTTATTTTTTAAATTTTTTTTGCAAATGGAGCTGCTAAGAGAACAAGAACTAGCATTGGCGTATATGTTATTGATCTGATACTGGAAGAAAAACCTTGTTTTTCTCCTCTAAAACCAAACATTTTTCACACCATGCATCACAGAACAATAAGACAAAATATGATTTTTTCTTTTATAATGTCAATTTTGACCTGAGTATTCTAGCTTTCCTGTCATTCCACCATTTTGCAGGTATGAAGCGGTTCCATACCTATAGAATGGGCACTTAGAGTAAGAAGGAAACTTAGCATTTTTGAGAAGCCTTTACCTTTCAACTGTTCCAATTATTGGAAGGTTGACTTCAAGCTATAACGTCTGCCACTGAGTACCATTTTGCACTTGGAAAGCAGTCAGTTCTAGTCAGCGGGTTAATTCTGCATAAATACTGGTAAATTAATAGTGTTTATTTTCTTAGTAGTCTCCTCCAAATTCTTCATTAAGTTTAGGATTGTTTGATGAGGTATTATTTCCTTTTGTCTTACTGTACTTCTGTTCAACCATTTTAATTGTCTTTGACTTTCTGGCAGTTATATCTTACTTTAATCATATTGAGCTTCTAGGGAAGTAAAATTCTTGGATATATCCATACATGATGCCATTTGAACAGGCCTTTATTATCCAGGACTTGTAGATTTGAGTTAAGCAGCAGTAAAGAAATCTGACACCCTAAAATTCGTCATTTTGCAATGTAATGAATTCCAGTATCCCTTAAGAGTTTGCTCTAATCACCTTTTTACTGCAAATGGAATGAAATTTGCTTGGCCATTTATCACAAACTCTGCCTATCCTTGGGTTCCCTTGATGAATAAGCTGGCTTTGAATTGGCTATTTATCATGAGGAGCCCCCTAGACAGCTCAGAGAAAAGTGAGTTTGTATACTGTCTTGTTCAAATAAAAATCCAGTCTGTCCAGTCTAGGACTAAATAGAGGGATGGTACAACAGACATAGTTTTATCGTGGTGGTTTATTTTTACGTCTTTATTATTGTTTTATAACGAGGCACTCTTATCTCTCTCTCCCTACTTCAAGATTTCATTATTTCAAGAGTAGTGCAGGGACTTTGGCTTAGTTCTCCTGACATAATGCTGAGCGGATAATATCACCAAGTAAGGGAAATGACCTTTACTTACTGACTTCATATTATTTTTATTTATAAATGTAACCATAACCAAGAGTAGCCATTGTTGGGTCACAACATCGGGACCTTCCCTGGTGAAATCTGAAATTGGCGACCGACCTAGACGTGGGGCCAAGGAGACTGAACAGAAGCTGTCCAGATTGGTAGGTGAAAGGTTTAACAAGCGAGGGAGCAATCGTCTCGGCTGGGCAAGCCCAGCAGATCTCCGCAATGGTTTCCAGAACATTAAGAGTTTAAATAGAGACCTTATCTGTGTTCGGTTAGGTACACAGCCCTGAAGGTGTCAGAGGAAACCTTGCCACTCAAGGCTGCTTCCTGGAAAACCGCTCCCACAATGGCAGCTGCAGGCTGAACGCACTTTTCAAGCACAGTGGCGGGCTTACTGAATGATGGGTGTGGTCCCGCTCCCTTGCAGGTCAACCAGAAGCCATATGCTCTGGATGATCTCCTCCCCCACCTGTTGGCTTCTTTAGACTGGAGTCAGTCTAGATTTGTTTCATTTTATCATTCAGAGTCAGTCTGAGTTGTGGGAGAAAATGAGTGACATACATAAGACTCTTTGCGTATTATATATCACAACATCTTTTCATTTTTTTCCCTTTTTTCTCCCTCGTATGGTTTTCTTAAAACATACTTTTCCCATTCTGATTGTTCTAATTCAGTAGTAGACATTTGACCATAAAACCTAACATTAAAACAAGCACTAAAATATATACTTTTTATTTAGATATATATTTTAAAGAAGGAAATAGTAAAGGCAAATAATAGTGATGCCAACACAATTAAAGATAAATGGACTATGAAAATGCATATAGAAAAAGGGAGTTTAAAAATATTAAGATGGAAAGCAAGATATTAATATAAAATATGTGTTAATATTTTATATTAGTGGCCTCAATTTGGAGTATACTTCTAGAGAATATAATTTAAGATATGTTATGAAATTACTAATCATGAAATAGATTTTTAAAATAATATAATATCCAAGAGGTAAGAATGTTATCAAACTAAGCATTTGGTCAGAACCATTAACATTTTTTAAGTAAAAATTAGTTCTATATACATTTCATAGAAAGAAGTAAAACTATATTTTAATTAAAATTTTTCTTATATCAAAAGCTTATATAAGATTTGTTTGCAAAAAATAAATCTTTTAAATAGAGACAAAAATCTGAAGGTGTCAAGTACAAAAAAAAATTCAGATTTTTTGATATACGATGTATTCCAAAGCCATTAATATATGCTTGAAATTCTAAAGTGTGTACTCTGAAAGGAGGCGGATCCACTGCATTTCATAAAGTCACTGTATAATTTGTTTACACTATTAAATTTCTATATTTAGTGTCACTATTCTAGTCATGAAATTGATACTCAGCTGTAGAATTGATCATGGATATTCAAAAAACAATTGTGTTATTTATTATTTTTTTGTAAAAATAAGTTGGACTCATCTTTCCTCTGTAAGTAATGCTAACTTCAAACTTCCCAACATCAGTCAAGGGTACCAATATTTCCTTAGACTTGAAAATTTAGATTAATGTCTCACATTATCCTGTGCATTGTAATCAGTATTCAGAAGCCTTCGTATCTTATAACTTCATTTTTCAAAATTATTTCAAAATTGCATTTTTATTTATTTCTTTTTCCTCTTAATCCATTCCTGAGCCGTCTTGGCACACTATTTGCTTCATACAGTTGATGACTTAATATTTTTATACATCTTCCATAACCCATGTCCTATACCCCTGCCAGGCAAGTTCACAGCGGCTTCAAGCCTGAATGTGTGAATCTTTGTGCGCATCCTAATCGTATCCATCTTTTAGCACCAGGTTAAACCCAAGTATATTTTAATGTCTTCTCCAACACTTCAGAACGTTTTTGTATTACCGATACTTCCTGTGTTTCTCATTTTTGCATACTTACCAGTACTCATGGAACTCTCCAAGATCTATGTAGCCAGAGTTTTTCTCTTTGTGGGGAGTAGCAGTTGGTAGGAAGGTGAGAACTGGGATTTTACAGACTGATGGCAGTTTACAGGCTAAGGAGGACGTTTTATTATTAGGTGGTACTATGTTAGATAGCTCAGTTTGGACAGGTGTCCTCTGGAGAACAAGAGAAAGGCATTAGAATGATATCCACTGAGTATGAATCATGATTCTGAATGCCAACACTTATTGTTGGAGTGACCATCAGCAAAGGGTATGTCTCCTCTGAGCCTCAACTGTATCATCGATAAAATGACAATTATGACTATTTTCTTTCATCTTTGTGTGACATTTAAGCAACACTTATGTCACACATACATACACTCTCTTTAAAAATTAATTTATCCCATATAATGCTGTGTCCTGTGCACATTTCCAATCAAGTCAAAGCATCGCTGAAGTAGGTCTGATCTCTACCTGATTTCCACACTACTGAGTCTAAAGTTCGTACTTTGTGAAAAAGCCTTCTACTAGTTGCATTTTTTCCTTTTCAAATGTTACCTTTGTTTCTGTTCCTAATGGAGATGCATTTATGATCTTGAGACAAAACAGTATTTCATTGTAAGATTACTTAGTTTGTACATAGTTGGTGGTAAAATATGTAGTTGTTATAATTTCTGAGGAACAAAATATTTTTCTTTGATCCTTAGAGATTATAGGGTTTGCTGCTTTGCATTGATCATTCACCTCTAACACAAAGCAATGAACATTGTGGAATTCAACATTTATTTGTTTAATGAATTATTTAATTATCAGTCAATTAATGAGGGAAAATGCTGCTTCTTAACAATCAAGATTTTTTCCACCATTGAAATCACGAACTATAAAGCTGCTATACTCATATTTTGTATTCCTATGGCAATAAAGAAATATTAGACTCAAGCCTGAGAGTTTAGTGATTATGAAAATGAGCTCTGGAGTCCAGCTGACATGGTTCAAATCCAGATTCCACTGATTACTATGTTTATGACCATTATGTGTTATTTAACTTCTCTGTGTCTTTGTTTCCTCACTTTAAATGGGAGAAAATGATATTATCACCTTCACACATGTTATGGAAATGTGAGTGAAATATTTATCCCTGTGCCAGCATCTAGCTAGTGCTCAGTAAACAATAACACATTTATTGTCAGTAATAGTCATTGTAGTGTTTTATTATGATGACTGGTCAAATCTCTTATTTCTTGTTGCACTCTTTGGCAATTCGTTCTGTTCACTATTTCACGTCATCATCTTGCCCTAGAAAATCTGGACATGTTACTTTGTTTAACTCCCAAAATATTCAATATCACAGTTCTGTGATTTTTTCTTCTCCTTCTGCCCCTTGTTATCATCTAACTATTATCTTAGGCTATCAGGTGACAGCTTACATTTCCTTGCACCCTCTGATTTCGTTTGCAGCCTAGAGGGACATATCCACTGGTTGCAATCCACTTCCCTGTTTGTAATGAATCCCACAAATGAGCATGGCTTGTCTTTGCTTACTGCCTTCAGGCTCCTTTCACCCTGAAAACAGCGGTGGGAATCACTGTGCCTACATGCGTAGATATATTAAAAAAGAGAGTCTATCCAAATCATCAAGAGAAGGGAGCTGGGAGTCAGCTGGAATATAAACTGTGCTCATGGATCTTTGATCCACCCTTTGCTCTAAAGAGAATGCAAGCAAGGATGCATGACATCCAAGATTTAAAACACTACCCAGTTTATTCACTCTGAATTTTCCTTCCATCTACATCCATAAATAAAATGCTTGTATTTATTCTAATGGAGTTTCTTATATTCTCTTCCTTTAAAAGTATTTAACAAAAATACTACACATACAGTGACAAAATAAAAATGAAGAAAATGTGATTTTTACTCTAGACATACAAACTATATTGTAGGCAACCTCAACTTTTTGTTGTTTTAAGCTCAGAGGAGTATGTGTTAGATTGTATTATTCTTCAAAATAATGACTGTTCCTTCCAATACTTCTTTTCTTCTAGGAAGGTGACACATCTTTGTCACATTGGCAACACACTTAGCAATTTGTCTGTAACTGGCCAAGGAAATATAAACAGAAGTGATGTTTATCACATCTGCAAAAATGTTGTCGGTGTTTTAACACAATCTCCTGGTTTCTATGTCACCTCTCCCTTTCCTATGAGACTAGAAATGTTCCAATCTCATCATGTGATGGTCCTGGATTAAAGAATTTGTGAAGCAAAGCTATAGTTGGCCAATGACAGACATGAAAGAGACAGAGATACTTATTAAAAGATGGCTACAAACATCCAGAGAGAAAAAGGAAAAGACTAAACTACAGCTTTAACAATTGTGGATTAAATAAATGATAAAATGATACCTTAACAGTATTTAGGATGGAACTTATACACTCATTGTATGTAGGTGACAATGCCTGAGTTATGGACCATATTGCATCATAGTTTAATTTTTAACAATCTTATGCTGAGTTTTCCTTTGTTTGCTATCCTCCTGTCTCTCCATTGCCAGCAGAGTCATCTTCCAATAGAGTAATTGTGATGATGTCTTTCCTTTTCTTATCAGTCTTCCATGGCTTCTCACTGCAATGTAATTAAGTTTTATCTCTTTAGCATTAATTATCTCTCATATTTTTTTAAAATATTCTGTTTATTTTTAGAGAGGGAAAGGGAGGAAGAAAGAGAGCGAGGGAAACATCAATGTGTGGTTGCCTCTCGTATGCCTTGTACTGGGGACCTGGCCTGCAACCCAGCCATGTGCCTTGATCAGTAACCAAACCTGCAGCCCTTTGGTTCGAAGGCCGGCACTCAGTCCACTGAGCCACACCAGCCAGGGCTCATAATTAAAAAATATATCTGTTAATTTCCTACTTTTCAGGGAATTCCTTCCTTAAAAAAACTCTATTCGTTTTATTGTTCTTTCTCCAAAACGACTTTTAGTTTCCAGTTAAGTGCCTTGGTCCAGTCATCGTATTTTTTTTAGCGTTTATTTTCTTAACTCTAACCACATTAATTATACTTACATGTTTTAATCAGGACAGACTGGTTTCTAGTGTTGTAACATATGACCCCAAAATCTCAGTGGCTTGCAAATGGGAACTTTATTCCCCTCTATAGCTGCATGTTGATCTTGGGACAGAATGTTTTCTTCATTCAACAACCTAGGCTGAGAAGAGAATCTCTGTATGAAGTGGGGGAAACTTACATTTGTTCTTCAATATTCTGTTTGGAAGCAAAAATGTTGTTTTCTATTCATCTTCCAAAGCAGGTCACAAACCAAGACTGAAGAAGACAAACACTTGTCTTCCCCAGGGGACAATAGCAAACATCTGTAACAAATACACATCAATACCATTGACTATAATCATCATTTTTAATCTATTTCCAATTCTAACATTTTTATCAATCCAAACCTGAATCCACCACATCTTCAAATATTGTTTTCTTTGGAACCCTTGCCATCTGTACTAATTATATAACACATATTATAAAGTAAACAGTAGCTGACAGATATTTCTTAAAGTGACAGGCTTAAGGTCATTGGTCCCTTTGGCAACCCTGCAATTGTGGTGCTGAAGCAGTTGCAGAAAATATGAAAAGAACAGGTGTAATTGTGTTCCAATAAAACGTTACTTACACCAATAGGTGCTGGTCTGCTACAGTAGTTTGCAAACCCCTTCCTTAGAGCAATGACACTAAATCATGAGTGTGCATTGGGGACATCTAACAGATTTCTGAATACCACCTTAGAATTTCCGATCCAGCAGGAATGAAGAAGGGCTTGAGAATTTACCTTTTCAATAAGGTCCCAGGTAAGGCCTTTGCTGCTCATCTGGGGACAACATGTTGAGTACCACTGACCAACAAGTGTTCTGTATCCAATGACTTGTTATCCATGATCAAGAAATGAATTCAAATGAATGAAAACAAAAATTCTTAATTTAAAACTTATGAATAAATGATGTTTATTCTCTCCATTTCATTAACATATTCTTTTCGTCATGAAATCCAGGTGACTATAGTCTGCCAGAGAATGCTCTGAATAACATTTTATTGGCTACATGACTGAGTTATAATAAAGTGAGCATTCCCCTTTTTATAGTGACAAGCACACAGTTGCTGTAAATATTACACTCTTCTATGCCTCCATCACATGATGGACAGGTAACAAAATTGTTTTGTTTGTAAAGTGTCACCGAGTTATTTCAACTTGTCAGGACACACAAAGCTTGGCTACACTAAATGCATCGACCTATTTGTATTACTTCAGAGGAACAAAAAGATTTCAGAAAGACACATTAATTTTATTCTTATTCAGCAGTGACATTGAAAAGACATTCTCATTTGTGCAGTGGTTCAAGCTACTGATCCCACTTGTGTATGTGTGTGTGTGGATTATATGTATAAGGCATAGAGATTCCGTGCTCAGGTTTTTTGGCATTCTTAAATGATTATCCCCACTATTGCTGCATTCTTGACATATAAATTGTAAAGTGACTTAGGTCCTTGGAGAGAAAATAAATTATTCCCAAATGACTTGTTTAACTACATTTTTATATTTAGCACTCTAATAATGAAGTTGGTGGAGGAGGTCATCAGTAGGACATTGTCTCTAGTGGGCCAGACCAGGATGTGGGAAATCATAGGCTTTTCACCCGTGTGCTTTGAATGAGAGTCGTTTTCCAGGTTAGCAGCCTTGGGTGTCAAAGGTGTTGTTGAAACCATCAGGACTATTACCATGTCTGAACTCAGGTAAGGGCTCGATTTAAACTCTTAATATTCTGCTGGACAAGTACAAAGATCTACTTGCTCCCAAACAAGGCCAGTTTCTTGAAAATTCTCTGGTTTATTGACTCTGCCATGCAACAACCTCCAACACTGCCCCTTAGGTCTCCCTTTATCATTCATACACCAAGCTATTTTCTAATTTTCTCCAGGGCAAATTTGCAGGTTGTGAAGCAGCAGAAGTGCAGAGAAAGATCACCATGGATAAAGCCTGCACTGTGCTTGTGTAGTTCTGGAAGAAGTAGAATTGTTGTTTTCAATAATATCAATCTTTAGTGTAAGATCTGAAAATCATTACAATATTCTAAAAAGTTGCAAGAAATCACTAATAAACCCTCTCACCAAAATAATGTTAATCAAGCTATGTTACAATATCTAAACACACCACAATTAAACAAACTGGATTGTTTTATATAGTCTGATTGCAAGTTCCTCACAGAGACTGGGCCAAGTTCGATCAGCATAGAAATAGGTAAATGAATTATAAGTGCTTAGATAAGGTTATTACCAATTAGCACCTGATTCTCCTTCAAACAAAGTTTAGAGAATGAGACGACCTTCAGGTAAAAGGGACTCTATTTCGTGGTGTGAGGACTAGAATCCCTGCCTCCAGCTTCCCATCTGACAGTTCTCTGGTTTTCAACTGTCCACAAACATTCCTACACCAAAGCTCCAGGTGCAAACTAACCCCGTGCTCTCTGTCACTTCTCCAGGCCAATACCTTTACTCTAGGCTCCTCCAGCGGGTGTTTCGAGAGCTCTGGAGTTGTTACGTACATTGAGAGCATGCTACAATGAACGCTAGGGGGATAAAAGGACCAACAAGATACATTTCAAAGGCGGGATTCAATTACTTTTCACAACTCGGAGATGTGTCAAAGGCACGCGGTGTTTTGTTTTGAGGGCGGGGAGATGACTGGGAGGGAATCCTGCGCCCCCATTGGCTGGGCCTTCGCCGCTGCAGTTGCGCTGGAGCAGCGCGGAGAGCATTATTGATCTGCCGGGTAAACGTGGAGGGAGCCACACACAGGGGTCCAGGCGTTTCTGAGCAGAGAGGCAGCCTCTTCCAGGAAGAAAGTGGTGTCTGCTGTCTGCCGGCTGGGAGAACCTTCTGTGAATGAAAGGGGGACAAAATGCAAGGCAGTTTGTTGCAGTGATTTGAGTGAGAGAAAGAGAGAGAGAAAGAGAGACTCAAAGATTGAGAGAAGGGTCTCACCTTCGGTGCAAGGCTGGGTGTTGCATCCTGCTGCTGCCCTGCCGGCTGCTGCTCCTGCCGCTGCGTCTGTGCCCTCAGGTAAGGATTCCTCCTGTGATTGCGATTGAGTGGTGTGTGATCTCCTCAGGGTACATGCACCGAAATTCATACATGATTAATAAAGTGTTGCCTAGCGTAGTCAGGAGCTGAACGAGGCTGCACAGGGATCTGGCATCTGAATTCGGAGCCGGTGCCTGGCTGTGCTGTGGGAAACTTCCCTAAGTTCTAAACAAGTCTCTAGTCTTCAGAGCCAGAGGTTAAATTCAGACGGGAGGGAAATGATGGTTTGAACTACCGCTGTACTTAGCATGGCTACATTTTCAAATGAAAATAGTTAGGTTTGCTAGGTGTTTATTCGGTTACTTTATAGATGCCTTTAAGGATTTCTGTGTTTACAACAACATATGTAATGCTTTATTTTCACACAGCTTCTGTAATACCTGTCTCTGCTGATTCTTGTTAAAATACAAAACCCTCTATCCTTTCTCCAATGATCATTATTAACACATGCGCATTTTAAAACTTCACTGTTCCTTCAAAAACATAACTGTGACACAATTTGAAAGGTTTTAGTAGCTAGTCTTTTAGTATACAGCTACATGACTTTCCTAGCACAAAACTAATTTGGAAGGAGTGGAAGGGATCTAGATTACCGGAGCTACTGTGTGTTATGTAATATGCTTTTCAAAATTATCTTAAAGGTATTAATCATTTGGTGGTACATTTAAAAAACGAGAAATATGTGCATTATAGAATATTCAAACAAGGCATTGTTCAAAGAATTTCTTCAGAATTTTATAAATATTTTTTCTTTTAAGACATTATTATTTGTTTCTCTTTACACGAATCACAGTGACTTCAGAACCTCTGTAGTTCAGCGTGCTTGATGTCGCTAACAGACATATTTCTCTATGCTCTCTGGGGAGGGCATTGACACACTTTTGGCAGATTCTGTGACCATGTCACGATTCTCAATTTCTCACCAGGTATTACAAAGCTCATTTACAAACTGCTCAGCTAGAAAATTACCTCCCGTACTGACTGAGGGGAAAAGAATAAAAAGAGTAGGTTCTGAAACTGTGTTTACAGTTTTAAATTGTACTACCTATGTCCAAAACATAAAAATCCAACCATGCCAAGCAGCTATTAGTTTGCTTAATCTTTTCAGCACACTTGATCAGTTTTAACATTTATAAAACAATACCCAGACACACAGCTTTCCAGAAATATTGAACCTGTTCATTCAATGGCATCATTTTCATGGAATTATCCCAAGCAATTTGAGAATCAACTTAATTTCTATATTTTATTATTATCTCTAGAAAGAAATTTAACTGAATAGGTTTTTATTACAAATTTTTTAATGATTTGCGTAGAAGGATTCTTCAGAATTTCAAAATTGAAAGGCAGATGGTTACTCTTCCTAAGTCATAAGCAGGCACTTGATAAATTGTTTTGGAATAGCTACACAAAAAGTAGGAGCTTCCACTTAACTAATTTAACTAACTGGCACATCAGCTTATTCAGCTACAAGATCTGGTGGCTGCCCTCCACCTGCTATAGAAACTACTGGAATTTTTGGAGGGTTATATATTAACTTGAAAATTCAATTCCAAGATATATTTACCTCTTGTTAGTAGCTCATACTTTGAAAACTGACAAGTTTAATACTGCCAATGTTAAGCCCCTTCCCCACAAGAAAATATACCTCATTTTATTTTGTATTGTACTCAGCAAATCTCCCGTTGTTAGATTCTTAACTTCTACTGCTGTGTACCATTTTCAAACAGTAGGGGGAAGTTCTCAAGCCAAGAATCCCTTTTTCCTAATGGACCTAATTCCTTTAACTGATTTGCTTAGGGATCATTTTAGATAATTTCCCCCCAAAAGAGAGACCTGAATTACTATGGGAAGGAGGGTGTTATTTGTTTTACCTGTGGGATGATACATATTATGTTCTCATCATGGGAAAAACAGTGCTTATTTCATGAGAAAATAATTCTTGTTAGTGTATCACAGGATGTACTTACACCTCAATATGACTGCATCCTTTAAGGATGGAGCATGAAACTGCTCTCCTTAGACTGAGCATCTTTTGCATCTGGTGTTTTCACAGAATGGATTAAATGTAACAGTGTATGATACTGGTTGAAATCCATCAGCTATCATTTATCCTTATCAGTGGTTGATAGGGATATCTGTCACTTCTCCCTTTAAAGTACCCTGTGATGAATGTCAAATCACGCTTGCTAATAAAATGGAACTTCAAATAGTCTGCTTAAACTGTTTTTAAGTAAAATCTAAAATATTACTGTGTTTTCACAACTATGCCATTCAGATGTCATATCATTAAATCTATCTAATAATTGTGATAGAAAGATGCATAGAATGATGGTTCTCTTCAGACGTGAGTCATGTTTTCATGTAAAAATATCAAATCCAATGGCTTGTATAAGAAAGTGACCTAGTAGGAAACTGTGTGGTAAATGTTTTCATACTTTCAAAGGAAAATTATAATTATACTTGCAGAAGCTTAACTTAAGGTAAGATACTATCCTTCTAGTCTTTTAACAAATTATAGCTGTTTTTAAAGTAATTATGTCCTATGTTACTATGTCACTGTTAATACATTGATAGATATTTTCCTTGTAAGGTGGCACCGATTCATGATTCTATTTGTATTAAACTAAGGTGAAAATTACTTCACTTTTCTTGTTTACCATTGAATTTTATTTTTATGAACAAGCCCAATTTATATCATAAAAATACAATAAACTTAATCATTAAATGAGAAATAAAGATGGATGATTTTTACTAGTAATTTTCCTTTTACTTTACTAATCAGTAGATGATAATTGAAAAACTTACACTCATAGCTTTTTAAAGCATTATAATGTTTGTCCTTAAGGTAGTTGTATCTTTTGATAAATTACAATAGTAGAAGGCTGATACATCACTACCAAACTTTAAAGAAAAAAATTGTCCGTGTGTGTGAATGTGAATAATGCTACCTGCCTTGAATATCAAATGGTGGTTGCTCCAAGTTATTTTTAAGCATTGCATGTTAAGATAACTAATGACGTGGAGTAAGTAACATTTTTGGAAAAGACTAAGACTAAGAGAATGTCGTGACTCTTGAAAAATCAAATAATAGATGAAATTCACGTAATATTATTCTACTTTTTGTGAGATCTTAGATCAATAATCTAAGAATTAATTTATTCAACTATTCAGTTATTAGTGTTTACTAATTAATCACCTTCTAAGCTATTGAAAACAGGACCTGTGTTTACTATTTTCATAACTTTAGGTTTGTTCAGGTTTGCACCAATTCATTCTGTTATGATTTATGGTACTAAGCGATAGATCAAAATTTCAATATGCTTCAGTTATTTTTTCACTAAAGGGTTATCGGTTTCTTTCATATTTTTGCTTTCTAAATATCTAAGTCATTGTTTCATAAATTGATTTATATTTCCTTGATATAAGGAATACAACATTTAAACAGTGTAAAATTCCTTGTAATATATGTACTACATCTTATGCATATATGTGTGGAGATTCTAGTGAGAGAAAGTGAGGCCCCCATTTGTGCAGAGATACTCATGAGAGACATTTAGGACTTACACATAAACTCCTGCATCTACTCATTCAAATAACTAAGTGATGCATACTTAGTTCCAGGTACCAAAGAAGTAGTTAACCATTAAGACATAGGTATAAATTTAGACTTATCCACAAACTATGATACTAATTATAAGTAGGATTGATTAATACACCTTATGCATGCCACATAATTGATGGGATCCAGAATTTTCATTTGCTGGGAAATTGTTAGAACACACACATAAAAATGTTTCTCTCCTGTAAAGACGAGTCATGACTCATTGTCTACATTAAAATGAGGAGAGATCAAAACCTGGGAGTCAGACAATGGTTTGAATTCAAATTTTAAGAATTATTCTATGGGCATTTTGAACCAAATTACTTATGTTTTTGATCCTTGTTTTTTTCTTTTGATTTAGTATCATATTAGCCCATAGAGAGCATGAACTAATGGTGACATCTTTCTTGGTTTAGGTTTCCGTGACTATAGAAAGCTAGGTTTGTAAAAGGTTAACTACAGCCAGAGCTGGCCCCTTGTGTTAGATAAAAATGTGTGGTGGCCAGGATTTATTATGTGCTAGAACTCAGTCATTTGGGGGTGGGATTCATTCTTAGGTCACTTATCTGAAAAAATTCTTATTTTTGGCAAGAGTGTTTTCAATAGACAGAAATGGATATTTCTGATAGTTTAAAGAATCAGGAAAGTTTAGATTATCATGACACTTTTGCCACCATAATTTAAAAGGTTTAGAAATCAGGAAAAGAGTAGAACAGGATGGAGATAGAGAGAGTACAGAGTCAAGGGGAGTCTGGGGGATTTTTAAAAGTAAAAGCTTGAACAGGTGAATAAATGAGATGGAAGTCATTGGAAAGAGAAAGGATCATAAATGATAAATAAAGTCTTAGATTGTTAGGAAGGTCATCAAGAGGACGTGACTGCTGGTTGATCCTCAAGCTCAGCCCCCAAAATCATAGGCTCTTCACCCTTTTCCTTGTCTTGGGAATGTATGTTTCCTTCACCATTTCCACAATAGTTATTGTTTCAAGTAGCACATGTTTGAGACTATATGGGCCGAACATGTGACTGAACCTCATTAGGGCCTCTTTATAAACTTTTAAGATTCTGGGGGATGGATGTTGATATCTACTCATCTTTCAGCTGCCCAAGACCCCTTGGAGTGGCTCACCTCTTTCTTCAGTCTCTCCTTGCCCTCTGTGTACAGTGGACAATTTCAATTTTTACCTAAGAAGCTCTGGAGTTTGCAAACCAACATAGAGAAACGAATCTAGGGCATAGGTGAAAGGCACAATTAGATGTCATTAATTTTAATAATGCAAATGAAATAGTATTTAAAAGAAAATATCAAATAATTTAGCTGACATTTCAGCATTTATTAAAGTATCTTGATTGTCAAAAAGAATTGTTAGGAAATAATCAACCAAAATGTGATGCTAATTAATTTATACAAAGTGATACTTTTATGTGTAATTGCGAGAGATTCAAATGCTTGGTAAATATTGAAAAGTATAGAAAATTAACATTAATAGATTCTTCTCATGAAAAATAATGTGGTGCTATTATTAACAGTAAATGATGTGATGCATTTAAAACTATCTTTGAGGAGAGCATTTAGGAATGCTTAGTAACAAGCAAATCGCAACATATCCAAAATAAAATGTCTTCTTACACCTTGTGAGTCCATCTTTATGTCCATGAAGTGTAACCTTCACTCCAAGGGACGTGATTTCCGACATACTTAAAAACGAGATTTTTACTGTACTCTCCCCTAATTATTGACAACAAGATGGTAAGTAAAAAGTGAAAAATAAGCTTGTGGCAAAGATTTTTGGTATATATTTACTTAGCAAGAATGGGAAGGAAGCCCAGGATAACTTTCTGAAGTAAAAGGATGTCTCAAAGTTAGACATTTATTTACCTTAGTCAGTATCCAGTACTTGTACTAAACTCCCTACTAGAAAAAAGTCACCACTGTTAGATTCTGACATAGAAGGGAGTCCAACATGTATTGGTATTGCATCTGTTGCAACCAGAATTAGAGTTGTGTCAAGTAAAGTATATACAGCAAAGTCCTACATTTACTAAACATAAATTATGTAAATTTAAGAGCAGTATTAAAGATAGTTACTTCGTAATACATTCAAATTTCAATATTTTACATGTTCATTAAACAAGAAAATTTATATGCCTATAGTTATATAAAACATTGATAAAGAAAAAGGGTATATGAAAATATACGGAATGTATCTGTCCCAGTTATAAAGTTTACACAAACCTCTAGATAGCGATATTGTTAAATGGTTGTTACATTTGAAAGGAAAAATTAAAGTCAGATGTGTTCAAAATACACAATCATGCCACAGCCACAAAAGCACAGCCTTATCTCATAAAGTTCTGGCTGTATCATAAAATATGACCTCTTTTTGAAAAGGAATCTGGCAGTATCTATCAAATATAGAAAAAATCCAGCAATTGTAACTCTTAGACTATTTTCTGCAGAAATATTTTCTTTAGGTGCTTGGTCGCGTCTTCTGGTTTTATTCTTCTGTCTGTGACTGCCTCTTCTCATTCTCCTTTGCTGAGTTCTCTTGCTTCAGACAGAAAAATAGAAACAGGGTATCTCAGAATGCAGGCTTAGGAACTACTCCCCTCTCAATCTGGAAACTTCTGAAGAGGTAATCCCATCCAGTCCCAGGGGTTTCAATGCCATGTGAATTCATCTTTCCAAATCTTCATCTGCAATCACTGCACTGAGCATCAGACTCCAAAGTCAGAATGATTACTGAGTACTTGCACCTGCATGTTGGTGTTGGTCTGCTGGAGTTGCCAGAGCAAAATATCGTAGACTGAGCGGCTTAAACAACAGAAATTTGTTTTGTCACAATTTTTGAGGCTGAAAGGTCCAGGAATAAGGTGTTGGCTGGTTTGATTTGGTTCCTCATGTGAACGTTCTTGGCTTGTAGAGAACGTTCTTGGATTGTAGACAGTGTCTACTCACTGTGCACCCATATGCCTTCTTCTGGGTACTCATTCAGAGAGAGAGAGACTGGGCAAGGTCTCTGGTGTCTCTTCTTATCAGGACACTAATCCCATCATGAAGACCCCACCCTAATGACCTCATCTACCCTTAATCACCTTCCAAAGGCCCCGTCTCCAAGTATCGTCACAGTAGGGCTGAGCGATTCAACATTTGTAGTCTGTGGATTTCGGCACAGTTCAGTCTAATAATCATTTTAGCCACAATTCTTTCAAAATCAAACTCTTCGTTTCTGCCCTTCCTCACCATAACCTAAATATACTCATTTTCCTAATCTTCATTATTTAGTCAATTATATAATTATAATTTTAACTTTTTAAAATAATTTATGGTCAGCTTTGAGGAGTTGCTTTCCTCCCATCTCCTCACAGTCAGTGTCACTATTGAATCTACTGCCTTCATGGCTTTATTGTCTAAACACAGCTTTATTATTTTTTCTTTTATTTTTTTATTGTTATTCTATTACAGCTGTCCCAATTTTCCCTCCTTTGCTCTCCTCCACCCAGCCCACTCCCTGATTCCGTAGTCAATCCCCACACCATTGTCCATGTCCATGGTTCATTCATACATGTTCTTTGACTTCTTTCTTCCCTTCTTTCCACCATTGTCTAAATATACCTTTAATCCAATCACTCCTCACCTCTACCATAGCTACCTTTGATCCAACCATGACTGTCAGAGTCCTTTCTTCTTCTACTTTCATTCACCCCATCCCACAATTCATTGCACAGTATCCAGATATAAACTCTCCAATATCACCAAAGTACTTTCCATGGTTTAAAGCCAGTATCTCACCTAGCTCCTCCATTTTCATTCTCATTATGCCAAGTCTATTCCTGCCACAGGCACTTTGCATTCACTCAGCTCCCCGCTTTACTTTATGAAGATCTTGGTTTGCATATTATTAATTCACAGTTACATTTTCTAATCGCTGCCTGTAAATAACACTTCCTTCCTCAGAAAAATTGTCTTTAGCTTTATCCATATTTACATGATACTGCATTATATTGTCTGTCTTCCAACATAAAATCCATACCCTGTGAGGAAAGTCTTACAGTAATTCCTGGCATATAAAATTCCTCAATAAGTATTTGATTGGTGAATGAGTGAATGAATGAAATAATGGACATAAGCACATGTTCACCTAAACATAAACATGCATCTAAAGGAGATTGGAACAATTTATAGGATGATATGTGAAGAGCAGTTATCTTTAGGGAGCACAGTGAGACAAACCTGTGAATTATATGACTTTTTAATGTAATATATTCATGCATTTACCTTGGCCTATGAACATAATAATCATTAATTAGTCATGTACTTTGTATTAGTATTTGGGACTGCAACAGTGTGCTCCTGTTAAAATGATTAAGGGAAGAAAAAGAACAAAATGTTGGTGTTGGCCTATAAAAATGGTTTTAAAACTAAGGCAGAATGATTTGGGCTAGTACTAGTTATCTTTGCAACTCAAGATTCAGTATTGTCTCACTGTGTATAGTGTCCTGATTCCCTATGGTATCCACAATTAAAATACAACTCTCAGGATACACTGAAAAGGGGAAGAATGCCTTTAAAGATTTTTCTTAATTGGTTCTGAGATTCAGTTTTGTTATCTGAAGGGAACAGAGGAGAATCGGTATTAACACCTGGACTCCTGTCTGTGCAAAGTCCAGAGCTCCTGAAGTAACAATTAAATGGCTTAATCTTAAAACCCTCCAAGGTTTAATTCAGTAGCTCTCTACAGAAGGGCATTGCTAATTCTTCCTGAATTGCTGCTGCTGCTAACTGCACTGCCTTAATTTGAACAGTATTCAAAATTCCATTCTCTCTAATGGAGTTAATTGCATTATGAAAGTCAGCTTAGAGTGGGAACTTATTTCCTCTTGTGGAGTATTTCTCTACAGAGTCCTATCTTTTCCTTTCAATTTGACACGTGCACATTTATGCAGAATAATATCACAAATGCCTTGTGCCCTATTTAAACCAAATTTCAAAGAATATGCTTTAAAATAGTTATATACACACCAAAGCAGCTTAGCTATACAAAGTGCCTACAATTCCAGACATGCTTAGCCATCTGATATAATAGACTATAAGTCTTTGGAACATTAACAAATCTGTGAGCTTTTAAACAGGTTGTGACCTATTCATTTAGAGGACTACTTCAATAAAGGGAAGGCTCACTTAGGTTAATAATGGATCATGGAGCTGTTTGATTTGCAGTGAGCTAAGTTGCCCATTATCCCTTGACATTCTTGTGAGGCCTGTTATCACATCAGATAATGAGTCAGGCCCCTTTCCTTATTCCTACAGATATCCAAGTCATTACAAGAAATCTTAGAGTGCAAGTCCATGAAGCTTTGTGCCTACTAACCACACAGAAATTATTATTATTGCAAGAATATGAAATTTCAGCTAAGAGTCAATTTCCTCACGAGAATATCAGCTGCTTATTCGGAGTTCATCTGGGTATCTTTATTTTTTTAACATAAAGGCAGATATTCTGTCACTCTTTCTCTTTTAATTTTTTATTATTTTCTTGAAGAAGGATAGCCAATTCATTGACATGTTTCCATAAGTAGGCATCCTGAACATTATATTTAAATTTACTATCTACCCTTATATCTTCATGCACATAGATACCCAAACGTGCATACACAGAAAGAGAAGACTGGCAGACAGCTCAGTCCATAATTCTAAACAATGTAACATCAATTATAAATGTTATAACCAGGTGTGAAAAATTTGTTTTATAATTCTAACATGGTGATTACTTCCTTTACTTGTCTGTTTTCTCATTAAATGTACAGTTTTTTTAGAGGCATTTGTCTGTGCTAAGAAATCCTGAAAATTAAGGTAAATACACTAGGAATATATTTTCAATGTTTTCCAAAGCAGTTCTTGTGATGCTCTCATATTTCATGTTTATTACTGTGTGCACATGTGTGTGTATTCACACATACACACAAATGTTAAAAGCAACTTCTTCAGTAAGATCTCTAACACTATCTAAATGTTGCAGATAGAAGGCAATAAACCCTTTTGGCATTAATCCTTCCTAAAAATGAAATACTTCTACACTGTAGAGAAAGCTATGAAATATGAATGATAGGAAGAAAACAACTTCATTTTTTCTTGCTCTATGATTTACGGTGCAGAGACGACAACTGTGGGGGAGGTGAAGAATGGTAAATTTTTTTTGTGTTTGATGCTAATTTTACAGCACTACAGAAAAAGGGAGTCTTGTGCCATATTCTGGATCTCTAAGTGAATTTATTTAAAGGTGGTCCATTAGTTCATGTCACCGTGGAAATCTGGTAAGTTATGAGTGTTTTTACAAATAGATTTGAGAAAAAATTCCCCAGTATTGTGGATTCACACAGAACTACCCTGAAAAATTATTATATTTTTGCTTCCCATACACAAAGTTATGATTAATACCTTTAACACAGAGCCAAGATATTTTCATTAATGGTTACTTAACCAATTTTTGTAAGTGCATTTACTCTTCCATTCTTTAATGACAAAGTTTCAAAAAGCATAAAAATGAGGAGGTAATTTTAGGCTAAAAATGTAGAGCCCAAAATCCTCTTTACAAAAGCAAACAAACAAAAGATGTTACCTGTTTTCCTCTGATATAAATTAAGGGAAAGTAACAACAGGTATAAAATATATAAAGACATTTCTTTACTTTTCCTTTTTTTATTGTTGCTCAAGTACAGTTGTCTCCATTTCCCCCCCACCACACCCCTCTGCCCTACCCATCCCTGCCTCCCACCCTCGAACCTATCCCCTTTGGCTTTGTCCATGTGTCCTTTATATATATTCCTTGATGGCCCTTCCCCTACTATCCCTCTCCCCCTTCCTCTCTGGTAACTGTCAGCTTGTTCTTTATTTCAGTGTCTCTGGTTATATTTTGCTTGATTATTTTGTTTTGTTGATTAGGTTACACTTATAGGTGAGATCATATGGTATTTGTCTTTCACCAACTGGCTTAGTTCACTTAGCATAATGCTTTCCAGATCCATCCATGCTGTCACAAAGGGTAGGAGTTCCTTCTTTCTTTCTGTTGCATAGAATTCCATTGTGTAAATGTACCACAGTTTTTTGGTCCACTTATTTACTGATGGACACTTATTGCACTTGGCTATTGTAAATCGTGCTGCTATGAACATTGGGGTGCATATGTTCTTTCGAATTGGTGTTTCAGGATTCTTAGGGTATAGTCCCAGCAATGGAATTGCCGGGTCAAAAGGTAGTTTCATTTTTAGTTTTCTGAGGAAATTACAAAATGTTTTCTATAGTGGCTACCTTTTCTTTAGTTTGTTACCAATTGGTTAAAATGCAGGTAGAAAACTGCATTGGGAGACTATACATACAATGAAAGAAATCAGTTTGAATCTTTTTGATGACTAGTTAAAAAAATATCATGATCTCATAGTTTCTATTCCTCGTACTTTATACCTCAAAATATTTTCAACTTTATTTCTGGTCACATACTAAAATACCAGGCAGTTTATCATTTCCAATTTTATTATCCAATTTCATCTTTAGTTCTGGATTTACTTTGTAATATAATATTTTAGTGATATCTTTCTTTGCCATGGCCCTTAGGCCTATAAAGTTGATGGCATATTGGTTAATATTTGATTCCAGGTTATTTACTTGATCTTAGCTTTGGTCTCTGACTATTCTCAGTCTCCATAATTGTCAATGGCATTTCAGTACTCACTTGTAAAAAACTCCTATGTCATTACCTTCATGGACTTGAAATTCTTCCCATCTTTGGATTCTACAGCCTGTATTTATATCTATGTTCAGAATCACAGAATGTACATTTCTCCCTTATGTTGCATACAGCTTTCATTTAGCTATCTATGTACATATAATAAATTTTGTCATCTGCCATAGAAAATATTTCTGATAATATTTATTTAACATTATCCACTTCAAAAGGTGACGTCTTCCTTCCTTCCTTCCTTCCTTCCTTCCTTCCTTCCTTCCTTCCTTCCTTCCTTCTTTCCCTCCTTCCTTTCTTTTTTCTCTCATTTATTTATTTTTATAGTTTAATGTATTTTAATGGCAACTTTATAAGAACACCACAGAGGAGAGACAACATTGAAACATGTACTTGCAAGTAGAACAACTCAGTTAGGAAAGTATAGTGAATGGACGGAATCTACTCCATGATAAAAATGCTGCAAACACCATTTAGTTGCCATCAATAAGAAATGTACTTGCTTTTAAAAAATCCAAATGTTGCATGTTTTCATTTTAAAGGAAGCCATCTGGAGGTAATGTTTAATCTGAGTAACAGCTAACAGATTTGGAATTCCATTACAATCCCATGGATGCTATTTTGAAAATTTGAGTTTTCTTTTCAAATATAACCTGTTTAGTTTTCATCAGTTGTCACCTGATGTCTTTTGTCACCCAGATGATGATTATTATTTTTCTTTTTTATGTATATTTTCATGTTTTATTGTAAGTATAATCTATGTTCATGGTGAGGAAAAACAGGTATTGTCGAATACATTAAACTGAAATCATCTCCCTTCCTACTACCCACTATTCCTCTTCCCAGAGTTATATGCTCACATGAGCAGCTTCCTGTGCATTCTTCCAGAAACTTTCTGCCAACTGATACAGTGTGTATATATAGAAGACTATTCTTTCTTCAATTTATTTAATAATTATTTGACCCAGTTAATTTTTAACACAGTTTTTTTCCAACTTGAATTCCCAGATGCCCACACAACTTCGGTTTTACTTTTTCCTTCACTAGCAGTCTCTTCTCAGTTTTATTTGCTGGTTTCCTCTCCTTTCCCATTAATGTTGAAGCAGCTTTGTTTTCCTCTGCCTACACCCATACATATAGTGATCTAATCCAAGTTCATCATGTTAAACACTGTATGTTAACATTTCCCAAATATATATCTCCAGGTCAGACCTCCCCAGATCTAATTTCCTCTGCCCAACCGCTTTGTTTGCATAGGATGCACTTGAAAACCTAAAAGACATCTCAAATTTACAAGTCCAAATGAACTCTTGTTCTTCACTCAAAAATATATTCTATTCTCAGGTTTTACCATGTCTGTTGATAAACTATATCCTTTCAGTTATTTAAGAAAAAAATCTCAAACTCTTTTATAGCCTCTATTTCTCTCACATTACAGGACTAATTTGCCAGGAAATCCTCTTGGCTCTAATTCGAAAGAATCTGTCAAATCTTACCAGTTTTGCTGCTCCTGTCATGAGTCTAGTACTAACAATTGCTTATGTGAATCACTGCATTAGCCTCCTAACGCGTCTCCTTGTTTCTAGCCCTCTAAAGCTTAGCTTCAACAGCAAGGATCATCCTTTGAAAACATGTTAGATCATGCAAAACCTCTGTTCAGAACCAACCGATAGCTTCCAACTACCTCCCAGGAAATGCCAAGGGGTGCTGTTATGTGCCCCCTAATTTTATTTCTGATCTATTCTCTTCCCCTTACTCATTCTGCTTTCCTAGCTCTTCTTGCTTCTCCTGGAGTACTTAACAAGGCTTATTCCACATTTGCTAGCCCTTTCCTCTAACTGGAATGCTATTTATCAGATACCTATTTGGCTAGCTGCCTTCAAGTACCCTTGTTCAAGTCCCCCCTCCTCTTAGAGCTCTATCCTCATTACTCTATTTACTAGTGTAAATTGCACAAAACTCTCAGGCAGTACAATCCCCTTTATCCTGTTCTATCTTTTTATTTTTCTATAATGTTATTATTTATTTCTCTCTCTCATTTCTGAGACATAAATACTTGGGGAGCAGGGATCTTTACATCTTGTGTACTGATATATCTAGGGGATAAAACTAGTATCTGTCAGACTAACACACACTAAGCACTAGTTATATATTCATAAATAAATTATATGTCTCCAAATTAGACCAGATTTCTTATATGACTTTTGCATGTTATAAACATATATTAGCATAACACACATTTACTTTTTGAAAAATAGATAGGGGAAATGTTAATTATTTTATGTGTTTATTTATACTGAGGAAAATATGGATGAACTCAGGGACTGTGAGATGAAACCTCTACAGTACTTTGTTCTGGTTTGTTTGTGTGTGATCTGATGTCGTGGTTTCAATTGCACTTGATGAATTGAAATCAGTTTTAAGCTGATTGGTTTCAGAGATTCCTTTTCACTGACAGTGGAGGATAAACAAGGAAAAATTACCTCTATCTGCTGCTCTTTTTGCATCTAATATCCATAGACTTTAGCCTTTAGACTCTTGGGTGTCTGGTCATGTACAAACTAAGGTGAGAGTATAGGAGTGCAGGCTTATGAGCTTGTGTGTGCAAACAAGTGTCTACTTATGTGTATATATGTTGGTTACTGAGTGAACCATAGCAAATTGGAGTTTGTGTGTTACCAGTGGAATAAATCAGTTCGAGTGTAAACTAGACTCAGAGACATATACACATGTTTACATGTGCACATATACAGTAAAGGAAAGATAGGGAAAGAGGTAGTAGGAGAGACAGGAAATTTTAAGTGATGTTTATGAAGGGTAAAGATTATGTCCATTTAAATGAATGGAAAATATCTTCAATTTATGAATAGTTTATTATGATATTTAACCCCTTAGTTTTCCAACTTGTTACATAAAGAATCCAGGATACATCAAGAGGACAAGATAAAGAATAAAGAAAACAGCAAAGAAATAGCCACATATATTTAGTAAACAGTATGATGTGAACATAAAAACCACAAAAACAAAATTTTAATTTGTTTATGATGGCCACTCTGACTGGTGTGAAGTGATATCTCATTGTGGTTTTAATTTGCATCTCTCTAATAGCTGCGATGCTGAGCATCCTTTCATGTCTCTGGGCCCTCTCTATGTTCTCCTTGGAGAAGTGTCTGTTCAGGTCCTTTGCCCATTTTTTAATTGGATTGCTTATCTTCCTGGAGTGGAGTCATGTGAGTTCTTTATATATTTTGGAGATCAAACCCTTAGCCTGAGGTTTCATTGGCAAACACATTTTCCCATATGATTAGCTCCCTTTTCATTTTGCTGGTGTTTATTTAGCTGTGCAGAAGCTTTTTAATTTTATCAAGTCCCTTCTGTTTATTCTTTCTTTTATTTCCCTTGCTCAAGGAACATGTATAAATGACCCATGGACAAAGAATTGGGAGGAAGGATTGAATGTGGGAGATGGGAGTGGGTAGGGTAGGGGAGAGTTATGGGGGGAATGGGGACAACTGTAATTAAACAACGATAAAAAAGAAAAGAAAAACACATATAAAGAAAAAGCCAACAGAATATAAGTGAAATTATGGCTAAATATTCACAAATAGAAAAGAAAACATGGCCAGTAATAATGTTCTGTTCAGCCTCACTTGTAATGAAATAAATGCAAATCAAGGCAAAAAAATTTAAATGGGAAACTTGTATAAAAGGCTAAAATAACCCATTTCATGAAATGTCGATTACCTTTACATACATGGCCCTTTGCTACCTGTCTTAGTTTATTTGGCCTACTATAAAAATTTCCATAAACTGGATGCTTAAACAACAAGTAGTTATCTCTAATAGTTCCAGAGCCTAGGAAGTCAAGGTCAAGATGCCAGCAGATTCAGTGTCTGGTTCAAAGACAATGGTCTCCTTGCTGCCCTCTCATGGCAGAAGGGAAGAGAGAGCTCTTTCATCAAGCACTAATTCCATTCCCGAGAACTTCATCTTTGTGACATTTTCATTTCCCAAGAAGCTTCTCTCCTAATACTATCATATAAGGGGTTAGGATTTCAACAAATAAATTTCGAAGGACACGAGTATTCAGTCTATAGACTTAACTGTTATGAAAGGTGTTGTTACTGTTGTTTTATTATTGATAAAATTGGCTGTCGAATCAATGTTTTAATTAGGCTTCAGTCTTGGAGGCAGAGAAGACACTACATTTCATGAAAATGAGGGATTCGATTTTAGAATAAATTTGCACAATGGCGGGAGAGCTGGGGAATCAACAGCCTGGAAGGGGCAGACTGAGGATCACAGGGAAGAAGCATCTACCCATTCTGATTGAAGCCCTTAGTGGAAGTGGAGCAGTCACAGCTTGCAAGGACACCTGGGAATCCATGCTTTCAGGGCCGCTCAGGCACTGGGTCATGATGGGTGTTCATGCAGAGGTGTACATGAAGCTTTTGTCTCAGCTGGGCACCTGCCTCAGCAGATGAGCAGTCCAGATATAAGGGGTGGACCTGAGGCTGCTGTGCATCAGCATGGCCAGCCATCAAGAATAAGAGCTAATGGAGCAACATAGGAGCACGAAGACCAGCTGCAGGACTGCTCATCAAACATCTGTCCTCAATTGCCTTTGAGAATTACAGTTGTCCCTTCACCCCTGTGTTCCAAACTGTACTTCTGGTTAGCTCTCTTCAGGAAGCATCTCAAAGGGGGAAATATGACACGTTGCTTGTTTCACTAAGCTGATAATATGAGGGGGGCACCCCCCAAAATGAGAGGTGCCCATTTTTTATAACCTATTTATAAAAAAATTCTGTATTTATTCTTACATGTTTAAACTTAGGTCACCTTCAAACTGCTCTCTATTTGATGCAGAAAAACCTATTGGGACATTACTTCCACTGCTCAAAACAGTTTCTGAACTCATCAATTTTGATGCCTTTTAGTGCCTGTGACCATTTTTGTTTGTTTGTTTCACCTATTCCACATCAACAAAACGTTTCCCTTTGAGGACTGTACTTGTCCGGGAAACAAACAAAGTTGCTCAAGACAAGATTGGGTAAATCGGGAGGGAGGGGTGCCGGGATCAGATTGTTTCCTGGTCAAAAACTGAACACACAGTCCAGTGTGGGCAGGTGCACTCGTAAATCACCCATCATGAAATGGGCAAGCACACTGAAAAAGTCTTCAGAAAAATTTCGCTGAAGCCCAATGCAACCTTTTACATAGTTGGTACGCCAATATACATGGGTTCCTAGAACACTCATCTAATGCAGGGAAGCTTTTACTACAAGGGGTCCACCCTCTAGAACAGCAGTCCTCAACCTTTTTGGTACCAGGGACCAGTTTCATGGAAATCAGGAAGCAGGGCAGGGGGCAGAGAGAGTCAGGAGGCTGAGCTCAGGTGAGCTTTGCTCACACCCTGTTCCTAATAGGCCGCAGACCAGGGATCAAGGACTCCTGCTTTAGAACATAATTCTGTTTGGGGGGGCCCTTGGAACAGAATGTAGCAGTTCTAGTCTTTATCACTCTGGCATCCAGTAACACCTCTTGAAACTACATTTATCTTCCACGTAAAGGAAAACTAGGTATCCACCTAACATGATAATTTTAGGATTCAATACCTAAATGCAGGTTCCATGTAAATTTTATTTAATGTTCAGATTATTATATTTAATCAACTTGTTTTAACTCTGTGGTCTAGCATATATTAAGCAATAGTGAAAAGTAAGATGTAATGAAATGTTCAATGGTACAATCTATCCAGATTCTACATGGAAGAATATGAGATGTGATCTTTCACTTCTCTCTTCATAATGATGAATATTTTTTCATACATTACTAAAATGTCAACAGCCTATTGGTGTTCTCACTTATATTTACATAGAATACAAAACATTTATCTGACAGATGGCAGCAGTCTGGAAGGCCTAATAATATCTTTGAAATTTTATCCTCAAGTATTTGGAATTATTTTATATCAAACCCAATGTTCCAAGATCATATTATTTTTAATGTTATATTTTCATTTAGTAAACATTTATTTAGCAATCTAACATATGCCAGACTTTGTTCTAAGCACTGTGTATACAACAATGAAATCAACAGCCCTTGTCTACACGGGATTTTTTACCTATTTTTCTTTAGCGTTTAGTCCATATATCCCATTAACTTTAACTCCATTGGAGCTAGAGAAGTTCAAGCAATTAACTAATTGAAGAACTTCAGAAAATTAACTAGAGCAGAAGTTCCCGTGATTATTGAGTAGTGATAGTACCCATTATGGGAGTGAGATGTTAGTTACATGGTTTCTCCTAGTTTCCCCCCAACATCCTGCAATAGAATTGTGACAGTTTTGTAGCACAGAACCAAGAGGCTTATATACTATGTCTTTGCATAGTTAACTGAGCCTAAAATGAATGAATTCACTTGTTCACATAACATTTTTAATTTTTAAAATGAGATGTAATTATTGTAGCTTTTAACATTGTATTAGTTTTAGGGGTACAACATAATGATTCAATATTTACTGTGAAATGACCATCACCTTAAATGAAGTTAACATCTATCACCACATATAGTTACAATTTTATTCTTATGATGGGAACTTTTAATATTTGCTATTTTCAGCTTTGAAATATACAGTATAATATTAACTATGGTCACCATGCTGTACATTACATCCTTAGGGGTTATTTATTTTATAACTGGAGGATTGTACATTTGACCACCTTCATCCATTTCATGCACCATCCCACCCAACTGCCTCTGGCAACCAGGAGTCTGTTCTCTATCAGTGATTTTTTTAAGACAACAGATATAAATTATATCATCCCATATTTGACTTGCTCTGACATTTCATTTAGCATAATGCCTCTAAGGTCCATCTATGTTGCAAATGGCAGGATTACCTTCTTTTGTATGGATGAATAATATTCCATTGTGTGTGTGTGGTAATCCATTACTTTATCCACTCATGTGCTGATGGACACTAGTGGCTTCCCTGTTTTGGCTGTTGTAAATAGTGCTGCAGTGACTATGTGGGTGCGTGCATCTTTTCAAGCTAGTGTTTTCATTTTTTTTCAATAAACACCCAGAGGTGGAATTGCTGGATCATATTGTAGTTCTATTTTTAATTTCTTGTGGAATCTCCATACTGTTTTTCATAGTGACTGCAACTTTGCACATGTTTGTTGGCTTTCTGTAGGTTCTGATTGGAAAAATATCTATTCAGATTTTCTGCCCAGTTTTTACTCAATTTTGTTTGGTGTTCAGTTGTATTAGTTCATTATGCACTTTGGATATTAATTTCTTATCAAATATATCATTGATGAATATATTCTCTAATTTAGTATGTTGTCTTTTTATTTCGTTGATGGTTTTTGTTTGCATTTTCCTGATAATTGGTGATGCTGAGTACCTTTTCATATACCTGTTGGCCATTTGCATAGTCCTACTGCCGTGGTGTTTACAGGTAATTCATTTGAATCAAGTTGTCTCCATTCTATAGGAAGGGATTGAATTTAACAAAAAATGAAGTCCCTTGAGGTATCAGGCTTTTCCCTGTCTAGCTCATATAATGGATTTTTTTATATTAAACATCTTTTCCAGTTCTAATTATTCTTGCTACATTTGAAGTTTTCTGTTGCAGAAAGCACCCTTTTATAACTTCTTTGGAAGGAAAGAATAATACATTTCCTGTGCAGACATTGTTACCATCACCAATGACTCACCCCCTTCTGGGAATAAAAAATGATTGTATAGTAGTTCCTCGCTCAGCCATCCATAGGTTCTTGGAAACTGCAACTTTACAAATGACATAACAAAACCAATTTTCCCATAGGCTAATCAATAAAAATTAATTAAGTCCCTACAGTATATTTCTGGTCACAAAAACATGACCAAATTACTAAAGACCCAAAACACTTCTAATATTAACCTTTGATGAATTATACATACATTTAAGATGAATAAAAGCAAGAGTGTTATTTTCCAAGACACCTTTTCCAGTTCAGAGTTTCTGGTGGCTTGAACCTCTCCTGGCAGCTCAGGGTACAAGGTGGGACCCAACTCTGGACCGGACACTCTTCCATCGCAGGGCCAACACACACACACACACACACACACACACACACACACACACACACACACACTCAGACTGGGACAGTCGGATGTGAAGGTTCATTTGGATGTAGGAGGAAACTGGAGTCCCAGGAGCAGCCCCAGTGAGACATGGGGAGAAGTGCAAACTCCACACAGACAGTGGCCCTTCCTGAAATCGATTATTTTTCTTATCAACATTATAGCAAAATGAGGTCCAATGAAATAATTTTATTTGAGGACCTGCTATAGTTTCAACAACATTGGCATTAGCTGGCCTCTGACTTAGCTTATCAAAGAGAATTTCAGCCACAGGAACCATGGATTTTGTATAGAATAAGTTCATTTCTACTTTTTCTCCCTCAGTCTTGTAGTGTCATGTCAGCCAGCAATTAGGGAAGCATGGGCTGGTGGGAAGTACACAAACAAGCCATGGCATTGAGACAGTTGCCCTGAAGATTTGCCCAGGTTCACGGTAGACGTTATATGAGTGAGAAAATAAATAAATACGTATAAAGTGGACTAACAGTTTTTTAGTGAAAGATTCTGTAGTAAGTGCAAATACAATCCCTTGCCAGAAATAGGTTACTAGTAAAATAACATCAGTGAAAATTGGTAGACTTACAGAGAGATAATGACAGCTAATGAAGGATCACTGAATAAACCTATCTCCTTATTAGTAAGACTAGTTTCCTTGATCTAGTCCTGATTGGAAGGACAAATAAATGCTTAGTTATATTTTTACTTCTAACATGGGAAGAATATGCCAATAATATTTAGCTCCTTAAGTAAATAGTGTAACATATTTGAAATATTAATGTATTCCATAATGCTGTTTCCCATCTGTGATTGTTTTTGAACCATCTACTTTTGAATTTATAGTTCTAAAAATCACTTGATTATTTTCCAATTCCAGAATATGTTTCTCATTTAAGAACTAGAGTACATAACAGACCTAAGAATTTTGGTCCTGAAAAGGCAAAAGTTTAGCATGTACCATGTGATTAAAATATGGGTAGGAATGTAGGAATAGTACTAATATGATAATGAGAGCCACATTGAGTGTTTCTCTAACATAGTTGTGCATTTAACAGGAGACTAGCACATTCTTGCAGGAGAAATCTTCAAAATTCTTTTCATTGCAGTATTTTGCTAACTGGAAATGCAAATTTTATTACTAGTTTGTATGGCTCTTTATTTTATGAGCACATTTAATGCTTTTTCATTTGCTTATGCTAAGCTTATATTCCATAGTCATTCTTCCCTCCCTCCTTGCCTTCTTTTGTCTTTCTAGATTTTTCTTTTGAAATAAAGTTTTCTAAAATCTCGGTAATCAGGATAATACATTTTCTTTTTGTCATAATATTGTTATCTCAGTTAAACCTCTTTCCTCGAAGACACGTTTTCACTCAATGAACAATACTGTCTTTTAAGGGGTATGATCCCTTCGTCTCTTATTTAAAACTCCATCTAATTTTTAAATTTTCTTTGAAAACATTTGTCGCTATTTACCTTCATTCTTTCAGCATATCTCTTATTCTTATTTGAAGATCTACTGTACAGTTTTACTCACATAAAACTTAATAAGCTATTTTTCTTATATAATCAGTCCTTATTTATTAAGCACCCACTATTTTTCAACCACTCATTCTACGCTGGAAATAAAATGATGAATGAAATGAACATACTCCATCTACCGTAACACCCTTCCTTTTCCTCTCCTTCCCTCTCTTCCCATCTTTCCCTCTCTCCTTTCCTCCCCTCTCTGCGCTCCCCTTCTCCCACTCTCTCTTCCCTCCCTCCTCCGGTATATAGCAGATAGCTTATTCTTTGCAAAAGCTCTATATAAAAGTATGATCATTTAGGATACTTGCTAGCAAAATCTGGTAAGTGAAAATAATTGTAGTTTCTTATAATATTGCTAAAATATCAAAAGAAATTAGTTGGCTTCTAGGACATTCAATATACTGGGTATGTGATTTCTACTAAAAGCATATAACCTTTATTCAGGGCCATGTTGAAGTCTTCTTAATTTTGTATTGAAAGAGTATAAGATTGGAAAAGGAAGCTGTTAAACTACACCTGTTTTAAGATCATTGTTGTAATAAATGTGCTCATTACAGTTAACATACTTAATTACTACATACCAAGGAGAGCTGTACTTGGCAACATTTTCGTTAGTGTCCAGGTCAAATTAATTGAGTTCTTGAATTGTCTTGGTAAACATCTTATCATTTTTTTCTTATCTTCTCTATAATTGTTATAAATTAGTCAGTTATTTTATTTTCCCATTGTACTCTCTGAAAAATCACCACTCCGGATGTCAAACACAGAGGACCTAAAAACAATTTTTACCTTTGTTTCCTGCTTCCCTAACTGGCACAGCGGAATTGATACTGCTGTTGACCACTCACCTCTTCCAAAAGACAAGGAGGTTTAATTAATGAATGAAGAACCTGGCAATTAAAAATGCAATAGGCACACAGCAAAGATACTTTGTGTTCCAGTTGTAAGAGGTCAAGGATTACTAACTAAAACATCCAATAGTCATGCAATGTAGCATAACTCATGGGGAAACAGTGAGTGCAGAAGTAATGGAGGGTCATGTCCTTTGGTTCAAAACAAAATCAGAGAGGATAATTGTCTTACCTGGAGTAGTATTAGCTCAAGTTCACTTTCTCATGGCTTTATTTAGTTTATGACAATAACCATGTGTTACACTTGGTTGTTGGCCAATAAAAGAGTGATTTTGACTACTTGGCCAATAAAAGAGTGATTTTGCATAGGTGATGAAAGTATTTTGGTGCATCATAATGTGTCTTGATTTAATCAAATGACCATTGAGACATACATTATGACAATTACCAAGAAGAAAATAAATATTGGCGCATTATGTGTACCTGAAAGATTTAATTATTTCAACAGAGAGCATTTCACATATTTAAAAGTTGTGAATACATTAAATCCAGGATGGTCTCATGTACTGGCCCTGCATTTTCTGAAATAAATTATTTCCACATATGTACCAACTCTGTCTTTTACAGGCTCTTAAAAATTAAATGAAACTATTTTGCTGTGCAATTTGTAATAAGGTACTTCATGACCAATTCTTTATCAAGAAGAGGATTTGTGATTGTTCAGTTTTATTTTCCCATCACTGATCTTGCATAGTTTGCATTTTGAACCTGTTCTACGATTTCACAAAATCTGTGGCAGGCAGGGCATTAAGTATCATCTACGTGACAAGCACTGTGGTCTGGCCTCAGGGGATGCCCACGAATGCAGTTTCACCTTTGCTTCCTTCACACTGATCTCCAGTCAGTGTCCTTCCAGCGCAGTACATTGTGATACTGTCAGGAATGCAGAAAATACTCTGGATCTTGTTACATTGAATCAAGCAGCTACATTCTTTGGTTTTAGGAGATATTACATCTTGATTCAAGTTAAAGTTAAAAACACAAGCCAAACCACCAGCTATCTAGTTGGGTAATCATTAAAAAGTAGTTCATCAGACTCGGAAAAAAATGAGTCACAAGAAACTTAAAGAATGACTGGGTGAGGCGTGTTTGTGTGAGGGATGCTTTCTGGAGTAAACTTGGCATTTTGAAATTAATAAATATGTTGATTTAAAAAAAGATGTTCATCAAATGTGAAAAGATCATTATCACATATTTAATTAGTTTGTTATTGGCTTCTGAAGTCTCAGACCAAAAATAATATTTGTATAAAAATACAAATGTTTTTATATTTGTATTTGTGTTTGCTCCTTCTCATCCCCAACAATTGCTGCTGGTTCTCTTTGCAGAACCATGTACCTGTCAAAGATTGAAATGAATCAACAGAATAAAGAAAAGAAAGGGTGTTACTTTTAATTCCGTCCTTATATATTTCTTTAGTATACATAATTTATATTGAAAAGTTATATATTTAGAATTTTTGTTATGAGTACATTTTACACTATTAACTTTTTTACAAGTCCTCATCCTTATGTACCTATTTCTTTGTTTTCCTTCATGGCTGTTTCCCATTGAGATGTTGATAACACCCTGAATTCCACACCTCTTTGGTTGCCTTGCCTCAATACATTGCTTCTGATAAAAATTATCAATCTGATCATCTTAAGGAACATGTATATGCTCAATATCCGCAAATGGACTCCTAAAACTCAGTTCATTTCCTTGAACTTCAGACTTTGCCGAAACATGAGAATGAGCCTGTGACTCCTATATTTACTCCCAATATTTACAAAAATATTGGCTAACATTTTTAAATGTTTACTTAATGTCAGGTGATATACTAAGTACTTTACATATATTATCACAATTAATGGTTAAATAACCCTCTGAACTTTTGCATTTTCCATTTTATATATGAAGACACCAAGTGTCTGAGAGAGATAAATTTCATGGCAAGGTCACAAAACTATTCAGTGGAATAGCTGAGGCTGGAAGCCAGCCGTGTCTGATGCCAAAGCCCATCCTCTTAGGTATGATTTATGCCTCCTCTGTTTCTCACTGAAGACAGTAATGCCATCTTCCACCCGGCTATGCAAATCTGTAACCTGGGAGTCTGTCTGACCCTCTCTTCCCCTCCAGTCCCCAACCTAATCAATCACCAAATCTAGATAAAGTAAACCCTAAATATCTCCCAAAGATTTACTTTTGTTCTTATATGGGCTTTTTAAAATTTTTCATTTTCTTTTTACTTTTCATATAGTCTCTAGTTCTTTTTTTCTGCAAATTGTGCTTGTGCCTTAATTGGTCTATTTTGTTTTCTGTTTACATAACTCATCTTCAGAGATATAGCTGGTATAATCTATGCACGAAAAATTAACCACACCCCTTTCACCTGAGCTCCTCATTTTACTCTCTATCCAATATTGAGGGCATTTGGAGAGCCTAAACATAGTGCCTAACCTTTTCTATTTCTTATTTTTCTAGGCTCATTTGAAACACCAACACACACATACACACACACACACACACACACACACACTCATGTACATTTCTTTGCTGCTTCTATTTCTTTCTTAGGATTATTCCCATTCTCCTCTGCTAACATACACTCATATTTGAAGACTCAACTTAAAAAAAAGTTTTAAAAGCCTTCCTTGAGTTCACCGTACCTTCAAAATGAAGGGATGATATCTCTTTTCTTTCATCTTGTAAGCTAATATTTAATATATTGATTTATCTCTCAGTTTAGACTATAAGCACTTGAAAGAATCAATAGGGAATGATTCATGTTTCAATCTTTGAATCACAGAATATGGCATGTAATAGACATTTAATTATGCCTGGCCTGAGCTAAAATATACTACACTAATTATATAAAATAGATGATTCAAAGGAAAAATCCAGCGATGTGGCTAATTAATGAAATAGAGCTTATGTTATCATTTTTTGGTTTTGGTGTGTTTATTTTAGTTATTAATGTTTAATGTTAATCACATACATTGTGTCACATACATTAACACACATTGCATATGCTAATTACATATATAATATATTTTAACCACATGCATTATGTATAATGTATGTACATATTTTAGATAGGAGTGAAGGATATTTAAGGATTTAAATTTTTTCTTTATCTCTAATAGAATTTAATAAAACTAAATATTAGCTAAAATGATTGGACTTGGACTTTAAAATAAAATTTAAGTAAATTTACATTAAATTAAAGGCTAAGGACAGTTTGGGAAATCATTAACAATCTCTGTGTTTTTTGGGGGTCCTAAAATAATTAGATAAAATATAAGAAGGAGTGCAATAAACAAAATAAAAAGTGTACAAGAAGAAAGAGTTAACTATTAGATTTGAACATGAGAGAGAATATTAAAATTAGAAACTGCTGCTTTTTCAATTATTTTGTAATTGGATATTTTTCAGTTAGAGAATTAGGAGAAATAAGTATCATTTGAAAATGTAAAAATAAATAAGTCAATATTCTGTTTTTTTTTATTTAATGTTATTCAGTTACAGTTGTCCTATTTTTCCCCATTGATTATGCTTACACCATTCCCCACCACTCCGCAGTCAGTTTCGTCTGTTGCCCATGCTTAGGAGTCTACTACTTCTGTTCCTTTTCCTGCCTCTTCCCCTTCTTTCCCTTGTTAGCTCACACCACCCCTCCCTTCTTGTCACTGTCAGTTTGTTCTTTATTTCCAAGTCTCTGGTTCTATTTTGCTCACTTCTTTGTTTTGTTGATTACATTCCACTTACCAGTGAGATCATATGGTATTTGTCTTTCACTGCCTGGCTTGTTTCACTTAACATAATGTTCTCCAGTTCCATCCATGCTGTCTCAAAGGGTGGGAGTTCCTTCTTTCTTTCCATTGTGAAGTATTTCATTCTTTAAATGTACCACAGTTGTTTGATCCACTCATTTACTGATGGGCACTTAGGCTGTTTCCAGCACTTGGCTATTGTAAATGATACTGCTATATATTTTAATTAAGGTTTATTCAGATTATGGAATCATCTTTAAGTGTTAGGCTAATATATATATATATATATTTTATAATAAAGAAGATTTTATAATAAAGAAGGGGTGTTTTTTTGTGCTGGACCTTGTGTGTGTGTGTGTGTGTGTGTGTGTGTGTGTGTGTATCCTATATAATTTCTAGTTTTAGAGTTTTTAAATGACATAAGTATCTCATCAGCCAAACAAGATATATGTCCAAATTCAAGTCCAAGCATGGAGAAGAGCACAAGGCTCTGGCTGTACAATTTTATTTCACTGGAGTGAATTACTGGGGCCTAATTCAATCTATGAAATCATTTCAGTGTTTTTTGTAAGAAATTTAAAATCCAGGCATTCAGGTTTCTTATTTATAAAATGAGATATATCTTGAAGATGATATGAAAACTTGAGAGATATTACAAACTGTATGAGATAGTTTTTCTAATGTGTCAAATAGTTCTTAGTTTATGCAACCCTTAAAACATTACCTAAGACTGTAGATAATTAAGTAACTTCCTCAAAGTCTTCCAGCTAATAATAATGACAGAGCCGAATTTAAATTGACTTATGTCTCAATTAAAAATCTATGCTTTTCCTCACTATAGTGTGCCTCCTTTTCCAATAACTCATCTATTATTAGGGTTCCTTTTATAGCACAAACATTAAATTGACCAAACTTTGTTTTATTCCTTTAATAATGAGGACCAAATTTTTCTTGAGGTTGCCACTTTGGCTTTCATAAAAGTTGAAAATGGCCTTCACCTAGCCTCTTCTTTGATAATTCTTGTTTGAACCCTGGAATAATATTTTTACTTTTTTAAGATTTTTTATTTATTTAGTTTTAGACAGAGGGGAAGGAAGGGAGAAAGAGAGGGAGAGAAATACCTGTGTGTGTTTGCCTTTCGCACACCCCCTACTGGGGACCTGGCCCACAGTTCAGGCATGTGCCCTGACTGGGAATTGAACCTTTGACTCTTTAGTTTGCAGGCTGATGCTCAGTCCACTGGGCCACACCAGCCAAGGCTGGAAAGATATTTTTTAAAGATAATGTTTTCTCCATCAAAGAATTTAGGTAGTCAATAAAATTTGTTAATTATATAAAGATAATATAATTCATTTGTTAAGTGAATGAAATTATATACTCACATACAGATAGCTACCATGGTCACCATTCCCAACTTTTAATCACATAATGCAGTTTTCACTTTCATTATTCTTGTGAATTTTGTCCTGTCTAAATGTACTTATATTATTTTGTACCCCCCCAAAACCTTTTGGTGTTCTAGCAAAGATTATTGTGAGAATCATGACTTTTATCCATTTAAGATCTTATAATCCAGATCATTTGTTTTTAGGTCATATTAGTTTTTCTGATAACCATAAATATTTATTTCTTCACCTACTACTTGTACTAATTTCTAAAACCCTTAGATCTTTTCACCACATGCTGTAATTAGATATATGGTCATTAAAATCAAATTTTAAATTTTTCTCAGGTTATCACCTATTCCTTGTGTTTCATGCCGACCAGAAGCATGCATATAACCTCAGTTTCAGACTGATCAGAGTATAAATACAACAGGGTTTAAGGCGGATCTCAGCAACATTCTAAAGAAACAAAAAATTCTAAAGATTTCTTGTTTTACCAAAAAAAATTAATATAATTCAGATAAAACCATTAATTCAGGGAATTACATACTTTTAAAAATATAAGTTTGCCTAAGATTTTTCCATCTTGTCCACCTATCTATAATCAATAATCTACAGACATAGTATTGACAAAAAATTATTTCTTTTTAGATCCCCTGACACATGAGCCTGTGATGTTTTTAGGGTAAAGCTTTGCAGTGATTTATGCCTACTGTCTTCAAATTGTTTTGCATTTTCTAACAAAATTCTTCACTCTTTTTACATGTATCTGACTCCCATGATAGAGCCACATGATCCGATTGTGGTAGGCTCCCTCAGAATGTAGGGCTTACTGGATTTCACGACTGTGGGATTGGAGAGCTCATACCCATGTAATTTTACTCATAAAATAGTTTTTAGTAAATATTGAGTCGACACAAATGAATATTTGTAAGCCATGTGGTAAGCACAATGAATATGGACCCAAGGCAGACCAGTGTCAAGTACAAAGTTGGTATCATGAACTTCAAATTTCCCTGGGCACCCTTTGCAGTTTCCACTTCCCATCATCCTTTCAAAGGCATTTATTATCCTAAACTATGAGTTTATTACTCCCTTGCTTTCTTTCTAGGCTTCACAAGTGTCTACCACTTTCAACGACATATTGTTTTAAAGTTTTTTTTTTTTTTATTTACTGTAATGATTGATGCTGTGTGTATCCTTTTTAAGGAGTGCATGTATAGTTCAGAAAGGCAGGGTGTTATAAAATAAAGAATATGTTGAACTTAATAGGAATACTCCTCAGTTTGACTACGGGATTCTCTAATTTTTAAGCAAATTATTTACAGTTTCTATACCTCACTATCCTATTTGTAAAATATAAAGAATTAGTCACCTCATAATGTTGAGAGGATTGAATGAGTACTGTATTTAACTAGTAAAGACAAATGTTTGGCACATAGTAAATGCTATATAAATTACTCTACTAGCTACTTTTTTAAGATTAGCTATTTCATCATGTTAACGTATCCAGCAGAAGTACTATATGTGTTAACATGATTGCTGATACTTGATAAGCCAAGTTCTAAATTTGTGCAATGTCCTTAGAAGTCTAATCAGTAAGTATTGTTGATACTTTACCCTTCATAAATTTTAGTCTTAGTTTGTCAGTTTCCAGACCAAAAACAAGAAAACAAAACAAAACAAAAACAGAAACAGACTTAAGTCTGCTTATTTGCAAATTTATTTGGGGGACCTTGATTTTTTTACCTGATTTTCAATAGAAATAATTTGTATATATTTCAATTTACTTAATCATTTATTATAACAAAGTTTATAATTTGTTCTTATATAGTTTATTAAGTTTAGCTCTAGATATTGTCTTTTTAAAATTATATTCTACATGGCATCTAAGTCTCTATATTTACTAATTGTTGCTGGTCTGTAGAAACCCAGTTTTTTTCACTTTATTTTTATTGTTGACACTATTATAGATGTCCCTTTCCCACTCACCTTTGCACACCTCTACCCAGCCCCCACTCTCCTTTTCTCTGGCCATCATCACACTGTTTTTTTGTGTCTGTGGGTCATGCATATATGTTCTTTGGCTAATCCCTTCATCTTCTTTCATCCAGTGCCCCCTCCACTTTCCACTAACAGCTGTCAGTCTGTTCCACATAGCCATGCCTGTTTCTATTTTGTTCGTCAGTTTATTTCATTCATTAAATTCCACATATAAGTGAGATCATATGGTATTTGTCTTTCTCTGACTGGCTTATTTTACTTAGCATAATAGAAACACACTTGTTGAGTATTAATTTAGTGCCCAGCAAACTTGAAAAATGATTTTAACTCCCAAATATATCTACAATTATAATAGTTCCTAAAAATGAGTTATATCATCTGTGAATATTTTTTTTCTTTCCAATACTTATTAATTTTACTTGCTTTCTGAGTTGGCTGGGACCTCCAGCACACAGGCCAGTATAAACAGTGATAGTGGGCTGCTTTGCATCTTGCCAAAATTGATATGCTTAGTGGTTATTGATTCTGACTAACTCATCAATCAATGAACAATATGTATCCCGCAACATATATCAGAATGACAATTGTTAGCATCTACTGATCAAGTTACCACCATCTCCTTTTTTTTTTTTTTAATTTTTGCAATGCTCTTCCCTTGTTCTGCTCTTTGTCACTTGAAATCTGCCTACAACACAGCTGCTACATTTAGCCTTCTAAAATGAATTAGGTCATCATTTCACAATACCAAGTTTGCTCAGAACCTTTTAGTGGTTTCAGGTTTCATTTAAAGTAGAATCCAGTGGTCTAAAATACAAACCAATTGTTTAGAAGGCTCTATAGGATCTAACCCCGCCCACTTTTCTTTCTGTCCTAATCCCCAGCTCATGTTGACCTTTTTCCATCCATCCATCCATCTATCCATCCATCCATCCACTGATGTACTCACTATCCCATACACTCACTTCTAGCCATATTAATCTCTAATGTTCCCTAATCAAACCACAAAAACTCTCAATTCAGGGCTTTTGTATTTGCTACAAACCCTGCCAGGAACATATTTTCATTAGATACTTTCTTGGCTTACCTTTTAACATTCTTGAGGTCTCTGTTCAAATATTGTATTTTTGCTCTGTGTATGACTCATCCAGTGATCTTATTTAAAATTGTCACGCTGACCCACAGTCACAAAATCTTTCCCAGACATTACTTAACATATCTACTTGGTTGTCTCCTCCTTCAAAAAAGTATATGTATGCTTATATACATACTTGCATGTGTACATTTGCACACACTCCATAAAACAGGTTTTATTTCATTTCTTCTTATATCATCAATGTCTAGAACTGCAAGTGGTTCCTAGTAAGTACTGAAAATTACTATTGAATGAATGAATAAAGAAAGAGATGAATGGATGGATGTATAATTATAGATATATCTCTATCAGCAGATACTGTTTTTATATATTTCTAGGTGCGTACAAAATTAGAGTTTAAAACTCTCAGGAGAACTGAAACATTTCCACACTACATAACATTGCATATTATTTATTTACCTATATTTTCTGGTTTATCAAACTTCTAATCAGTTATGTCTGAACTACTATTAAGCAGTCCCATTTACTCTTAAATTGCAAATATTTTTCTTACATCTTCTTTGTATTTTAGTTTCCTGTTATTTTTTCTCTTTATTATTTATTCTGCTTTATTTAATATCTTTAAAACATTGAACATACATTTTATTGCATTTGATAGTTCTGCAATGTTTATATTTGATTATCTTGATTGCATTGGCTCACATTAAAGGTGGCTTGTTACGTGTGTGTGTGTGTGTGCGCGCGCGCGGTATTATATTCATACTGTTATTTATCTTTCACTATTAAATGCAGGAATTTCCTGAGGTCTGTGTTGGTCCAGCTTTGCTCTGGAGGGGATTTGCATTTCCTTCTTTCAGGTGCTCAATGGACTTTTCAAATCTACAATTGCAAATTTATCCAAATTAAAAGAATTTCCTATTGTAGATTTTCTGAGTCACCCAGTTTTGTATGGGTGCAAACATATATAAAGGGTATTTTTGAATGAGTCTTTTCAAAGCAGACTTTTTTCTTTCCCCTTTTTTCTATCTCCATTCAGCTTCAAGGTTCAAGACAGGATGCACTGCTGAGCTGGAAGTGTTGGGTTAACTTCCAGCTTAGTGTTATGTAAGAGGTACCATTCCTGTTCAATTTGTTATTTTAGGTAGGACCACCTTGTCACTGTCCTTTTATTCATATGACAACAAAAAAAGAGACTCAAGGTTATGGGCGGCAACCCCACCAAGGTTGATTTCCTGCTTATGTACCACTTAGTTCTTAGCCTTTGGTTATTTCTTATTTTTTCTAATTCACTGATTTATTTTTAAAATATATTTAATTAAAAGCTTTTAAATTATTCTATTAAGTGGTACAGTTAGGTTTCCTAGACTTCCATAAAAAAGGATGATAAAAAATTGCCTGAAATTAATCTCTTAATAAAGTCGACAAACTATGTGTATACAGATACGGCCACTGAAAGCAAATTATTAGCAATATGATATAGGTTAGTAGCCTTTAAAAACAACCAATTGGATTCTATTCTCTAAGCATGTTTCAGGACCAATGTCAAGGTACTTCAATACCTCAGTTAACTGTTGCTTATGATCAAATCTTTGACGGTGAAAGGAAGTTATACTTACGTAGATTGTTCTCTCTCTCCTCAACCATTAAAATGTTTGAAATGCTTAATTTTGTGTATGTTAAAATATAACATATTTGACCAGAGGAATTGCTTTCAATGTTTAGTTTTTAAGCATTGTTTATTTCAGAAGATGTCATTGCTTGCTCCTTTCATGTCGCTATACTGAAGAATGAGTGAACAGATACTAAGATGATCATTCTCCAACATCAGTACCCCTTCCATTCAGCGTGTGAACACACATGTCATGAGACATAGGGTAATTACAGAATACAGAATTGTTTCAGTAAAGAGCATGCCTTGTAGGTGAGAGAAAAGGTTACAGGGAAGATGGGAATGAACAATGGTAGTGCTGGTGGTTAGAGGAAAGCTCTGATGAATCATATGCAATGTGAAACAAAAGAAACTGTTATTGAAACTATGATAGAGTGAACCCTTACAGTAGAGTAGAGAGCTTACTGGGACTCTGAGAGAATGAGAGAGAGATACCAGGTCTGCCTTTGGAGTGGGTCTGAATGGCTGCCTTTACAGTGTATTCTTAAAGCCTCACTAGGACTGCATGCCTAGTATAATTGAAAATGTAGCTTTGGAAGGCACACATTGCTATTTGTAGAAGGTTTTTGATCTGATCTAGTTTCCTGATATTTGAAAGGCATTGTTGTATATATACCATGCTTTGCTGCAGTTTGATTTTTACGTTCTATTTTTAAGCACAACCTACATACTACACAATCTTTCTATTTTTTATTCTTCAATACCTTTCACTTTCCATGGTCCACAAAATCTATTTCAGGTTTACCTGGAACATAACTACCAACCTGCCTGCAATTTAAGATGAACAGTATTCCAGTGCCAAACTGGGCTTTGCAATTCCTTTTGTACATGAGTTATGATATTAGTGAATATAGTTTTATGCTATAAATGATTGGTGAGTTATAGTTACAAGGAACTTATTTTGTATAAAATATGGGTATTTCTTCTCAGAGGATTAAAAGTTTTTTAAGATTATATAACTTAAAGGTACATATAAAGCATTACATGTGGACTTTTGGTAATGTTATTAGAATTAAAGAAAAAATTTTCCTACCTGAGAGACTGGACTGCAGGAACGTAGAATTTTCTAAACCAGTGGATATGTAGTACTGTTAACATTACTTTCATTTTATCAGAACAATTTGAAACACGTTAGATTAATTTTATACTTAACATGTTTTGATTTGTATTAAATTTATCAAATTCATCAAGATGATGAAATCTTTAAAGAATTACCACCTATCACAGGATGATATGTATTTATTGGATTAAATACATATATTATTTGTTCAGATCACATTTGTTTAATAGAGGATTGTGATTTTTTATGTTTCTGTGTATTATGTAATATGGTATATTGTTTTTATAATTACAAGATATCACTATGGTAAAGAGAAAGGATGTTTACTACTTCAAGATAAATTTTTTTCAGATTATTAACAGAAAGGCATCACAGAATTCACAGAAGTTATTAGGTGAATTTTTTACTAACACATATGTTTTGTTGCTTTTTTATTATTTTTACTCTTCTTAGGATTGATGAATGTTAGCTCAGTCTTGAAAGTTCTCTCGCCATCAATGGCTTTAACAACTTTAAGGATTTACATAAAATTCAAAGTGCTATTCATGTTCTGTGATTATTAACATTAATGTAACAATTAACCACATCACATAATCCTACTCATGTTATAAATTATTACAGCATTAACATCGTCAAAGTGTACATGAATAAGTTAAAAGGACACTTTTGAAGGGAAATGAGAGGAGTACTCTAAATTCCAAAGTATCTGCTCATTGTCTGATGTGTTATTCTATAGTTTTTATATGTAGACTTTTTATTATTTTATGACTGCAGATATTACCTCTCTGTAATAATGTATCAAGTTTTTTAATGCAACCCATGTATCTTAGTCAAATAATTATTGGCTTGAATAGAACTAAGCATTTAGATTTAAATCATAACATACAGTTTATATACTTTTCCTAATGAAGGACTTTGAAAGTCATGATTGAATTTTGATTTTTTATTACAAACAAAGATGGACTAGCTAAATAATCAAATCAATATATCTCATTATAGAAATTAAATGAATACATGTAAAACTGTGATTAAAATGTTAACTGACAAATATCCACGTGCTATAATTTTAATTAACATATATTTCCATTTATTTTTATGTAATTGAGATATTGTGAGTCAAATTATTGAAATTTTTATTTTGAGTTAAAAATATTTGGTCTATCAAACTTAATTGTATTATTTCATTTTCAAAGCTTTTATGTAGTAAATAAGGAGGCTTTTTATGTTATAGGCATCTAAGGTGAATAAAATAAACTTGGAAACCTGAGCAAAAATACATCAGTTGTATCATTTTCTTGGAGTAGACATGAGATTAGGAAAAGGGTATGGGGAAGTAGATCAAATTAGATGTGAATTAAATAAGTTTAATGTTAAAAGAGAACCACTATTCTAAGGAGAAATGTTGAGCAAGTAAAAGAAAATAAACAATTACAATTTGGTATGCAAATGCTATCTTTAGAGGAATGATTAATAAAGAAACAATTGTTTCTTTCATTTTCTGCAGCAAATACTTAGAGATATGCTTGACTTTTGTATTTTGCTCTTACGGAAGGACACCCTCCACTCAAGTATCAGGGGACTGACTTGACAGAAGCTTACCTTCCAATGACTCCAAGTGTGTGTTGGCATGAGGCCAGTGAGTCCACCTGGGGACGCAGGTAGGAAGGCTCTGCCAACGCTGTGTTAGCTAAAATTTTTGTCAATTTGTTGTCTCGGACCACATCTAATCAGTGATGAAGTGTTTTAAAAATTAGTATGCTAATTTATTTTGCATGGCAGAAAGTAAATGGTTTTGCTCTCTAGTAGCTATATTGGTTTAATGGTCCAAGAAAACAAGATGCTTTCCTCCACGGTTCATGTCAAAACTGACAAATCGATCTTTCCTGGGCTGCTTGCTACAATGTTCCCATTTGCCTTTTCAGCCTTACTGATTAGGCAAGCTCTCTGCATCTAAGCAGTCTAGCTATTATAAAGTTTGTGAAAGGAGTTCTGCATTCCAGGGAGAAATAACATGTGTGTTTTATGGACAAGTCTTGGTCTGAATGCTGTCAGAACAACTTCCTCAGGAGAGTTGATCAACTTTTCTTAGTCTCCATTTCTTCTATTAATTGAAGATTATAACAGACCCATCACAAAGCAATAAAATTCAACGTTCTTCAAGGCTCTTAATTTTAAGCAAATTGTAAAATAAGAAAGTAGCCTTCAAGTAATGGTAGCAAGGAAAACAATAAAGTTTACTTGCAGAAGCACGATAGTGATTTTATTCTGTATGAAACATTTCTGGTAAAAAAATCAGATTAAAAATAAGAGCGATCACTGTTTTTTTCTGTTGTAAGTTCTGGTCATACAGGGCTTGACCTTCAAGTCCTTTAATTCCCTTTGTAATGTGCACATCCTTTTTATCCAAGCCTAGAACATAGTCTGTTTCTCCCCTAAGTCTATGACCCATGTAATTTCTTCTTGTTTTTTCATGTTGCGGTTTATTAAGTTTTTCCCCTCAGAGGTTCTTTCTCTAGAAGAACAGCTCTATGTAATTGGTTCTTGTATATCTCCCTATTTCCCATCTCATAATCTTTATTATTCTTAATTGTAATTACTTGTTGCAAGTTTTATCTCATCTATTATAACTTACATAAAGGGAAAAACTCCATAAATTGTGTCTATTGTTGTATCTCTAGTTTCTATGCTAAAATCTCTCAAATAATAGACATCCAATTATGGGAGAGTGGCCAAAGGAAGAATAATCTATTTACTACCTTACAAACTCTGTTCAAATTTCACCATGATTAGGAGGTTGCCCTCTGTGAAATCAGCCGCATTGGTGATGTGCTCGTCCCTCCTGTTTGGTGCAGAAGTTGGATGTGATCATCACCAGCTTACTCCGGGATCAAATGCCAGCCCTTGGTTTTCTTTTCTTTTCTTTTCTTTTTTTTTTTGTATTTTTTAATTGTTGATATTGTACAGTTTTCTGTCTTTTACCCTGCCCCCAGCCCACCACCCCAGCCCTCCCCACCTTCCTCCCATTTCCACCCCCCATAGTTTTTGTCCATGAGTCCTTTATACTTGTTGCTCTAAACCGTTCCCCTTTTCCCCTGAAATTCCCCCCCTCCCCCTCTGGTCACTGTCAGACTGTTCTCAATTTCAGTGTCTTTTTTTATATTATGCTTGCTTGTTTGTTTTGTTGATTAGGTTCCTGTTAAAGGTGAGATCATATGGTATTTGTCTTTCACTGCCTGCCAGCCCTTGGTTTTCATTTTCTCCTCTTTAAGCAATAGTCAGGCCCTCTCCTCTTTGCCAGAAAAACTAGGTGTTCTGTTAATATTTTCTGACAACTTTGACACTTCTAAGTTTGACACTTCTATTGTATTTCTATATCCTTTATTTCTCTCCTAAAATCACCTGCAGAAGATTATGTCTAATTTGTAGGGGTTTATATTGTGTATCTTTAGAAATGCCCTGCCTTTTTCATCGACACCACTCTTTTATACATGCACATCATTTTATTTATATATTTAAAAGATCTACTAATCATTGTGAGCAGTGTGTTGTCAAATTAGACATATCAAGTTGAACGCTGAATTTCTGTAGTTACAAAAAGCGAAATAAGATTTGAGAAGACACTATGACTATGTTCTGAAAACACACATGAATCACCATAAACAAACAAAAAATGCTGGAGATAATTATCCTTAGCTAAGACAAAACTTTTCTTGCAGTTTCTGTTTTCCTTATGTCCTTTAAAAATATTTGGATTTATATCTATTGAAATAAATTATTCGCTAAATATGGGATCAATGAATTAATAAATACAGTGTTTTTATGAATTTTCTTATCCCAAGGAGATATCTATAATCCTATTAATATAGTTGTCAATTTCTTATAATTATTTATATAATGATTAAAATAGCAAGCACTGAATTCTTAGTAACTACTTGTCTATTTAAATATACAGTTGCTATGAAAATTTTATTCTAGATTTAAATAATCTTAGTGAAGCAAGAGAGGCATTTTCATGTGTGACTAACACATATATATTCATTGTTTATTTCTGGTATTCTAAGTTGACTGACATATATATGTATACACACACACACACATAGATAGATAGATGATAGATAGATAAGTTAGGAAAACATGATTCTGAGATTGTAGTTATTGTCTATTTCTCCTTAACAATATTATCATAGATTTAGAGGCATAAAATAATATGTGTTTAGTCTCACAGTTTTGGTGGGTCAGGAGCCAGATGGTATGTATGGCTTAGCTTGTGTCTCTCCTCCAGGTTCTCACAAAACTTCATTCAAGGAGTCATCTGAGGCTTTAGTTTCATCTGAAGCTTAACTGGGGAAGAATCAAGTTCTAAACTCACAGGGTTGTCAGCAGCATTCAGTTCCTTGTGGGATCTTGGACTTAGGGCATCAGTTTCTTGCTATGAAGTAGATGACTGTAGTCTACTCTTATCTCCTTGCCACGTGGGCCACCACAGCATGGCTTGTTGCTTCCAAAAGACCAGTGAGGGAGAGCATATCTCCTTAGAAAACAATTTACGACCTTATATGACATTACTACAGAAATGACATCTTCACTGTCTTCTGTTGGTGAAAAGGAAGTCCCAGGCTCTGCCCTCACTCAGAGAAAAGATCATCAGAGGTGTGAAAATCATGTTAGGGATTGGAGGCACCATCACCTTGGTGTATTTCCACCACAGAGATCAAAAAGTAAGTTGCCATAGTGGTATGTGTAAGGGAAAAGGGCAACGTTTTACAGTTTAGGTTCTCAAAGGTGTAGAGTGTTTCAACACAGAGCTCTTATTGTTAAACTTCAACAGTCTTGTTTTCATGGCCCTATCATTTTATCTCCTGGTGATAATTAAAATTTATAATCTGTCCATGTTAGTACCTGCTAGTACCTAGTTGTCCTTTGTGATGTAGGCTAATAATAATGCCAAATCTCCCAGACTGCAGAACCAAGAAGTTTTAACTCATATCCTATACTGCTATTCATTTATGTACAGTTTTATTAACAAAATGATTTCACTCTATGTTTTTAGCTCTTTCCCTTAATCTTGATATTCCTGCTGGCCCCACCCCTGATTTTGTTTTTTGAAATGGCACCTGAGTCATTGTCTCCCTCACAGCACCTAAACCAGTTTCCAGGTTTTTGAGCACAGCATCCTTGTGACAGCAACCCCTTTCCGACCTATCCCAAAATACAGTGACTATCTATCTCTTCGTCCCTCCCTCGAAACACGTCAGTCCCCTCTGCCACATGCGTTCACTGTCAGTTGTCATCACCGCACTCTTACACTTAACTCCCTCCAGTCACAGATTGTTTATATCTTTACTTACTACTAACACTCTTTGAAACAATGACAACTAAATTCCATTATTTGACTCTACACTTTATTCCAGAAGTTTTTTTCTCCCAAAACCTGATGGGCCATTTTTTCAACTTCATTGAGACCTCCAATTCTATGAATCCTATTCGCTGTATTTTCTATCCCCCCAAAATAAGACTACATTTGAATTACAGAAATTGCTTTGTGGAAGTCACTGCTTTCCTTGCCAAATTCAGACACTGCCCGCTGCTGGCTGGGCAGGCTGCAGGACAGAGAATCTGTGTAGTCCTATTGGGCTCCCTCAAAAGGGGTCTTGCACTTGGTTTAATGGTCCCGTTGCAAAATTCGTAGTAATTTTGTCTCTAAACACAAGTTTTATAAGTGAAACCGCATTGGACAATGGAGCATGTGCATTTGTAGAAGAGATGCATTTAAAGTAGTGCACGCATTCAAGATCAAGCTCAACGACCAACTGTTGTGTCTTCCCTCTACAGCAGTGGCATTCCATGAATCTCCTTTCCAGCAGTGCCTGACAATATGTGATTTACATAGGGTGATATATGTTTTCATGCTTTCATAACTTTCTATACCCCTCACAAAGAGTTAAATCTTTCCTTATCCTGATAGAACCTGAGTTCATCTTAGAAATAAATTTCTTAAAATCCAGCCCAGCAAAAGCAGAGAGTTGGAATAAATACTTTTCTCTGTCACTCTTTCTGCCCCAGGTTTACCTTTGTTACTCCAAGTGTCTTCTCTGTGCCCTGTCATTGCATTGAGTATGACCTGATCTGACAAGAGATGAGGTTTTTGTTTGTTTGTGTTTTCTTTTTTTCTGCAACTCTCTGTGGAAGCCACTGGCCTTATGTATGATTCTGCTCTTCTGGGTTATTCATTTCTCTTCTCACGGCTTTCAGTCTGTGACAGTCCAGTTCCTACCAGCCCCAGGATCCTGCACTATCTAATATGGTGACCCAACACCCACACTGTGGTAAAATAGTTCCCTTTAAAACTATTTATATAAAAACAGTGAGAACATTTCCCTGTTTGGAAGCCACCACCGGCATCATCCTTATTGGGTTCCAGTAATCACTGCCATCTTTGTTTCAATAGTGTTCCTCCCACGTGCCTCTGTTTTGTCACTGAGCGAATACCAGCACCAGCAGCACATCATGGTGACAGTAGTGGTGTACCTATTCACCCTCAGCTCATAATGGACCTCCTCCATTGATTCCGATCTAATCTGGTGAGAATCCTATGCTGTCTCTTTTTGGTCTGTATAGTACAGCTATAGACCATCATGTTATTTTATGGCAAGATTTATAAGTCAACAAGAACAGTGCATGGCAGATTCACCACCGTAAAATCTCAAGACCATTCCCTGTCTTCTCTCCTCTCCTCTATGAGTGGAGCAGAGAAGAGTAATGAGGGGAAATGGGAACGACTGTAATGGCACAACAGTATTTTTTTTTTTTTTTTTTTTTAGTTTCTCTTCCAGTTTTTGTATTTTATCACTCTCCAGATAAACCTACCATTTCTGTTTCTAATTGCTCTCATCATAACTCTTCCCTTCTTTAAGTTTTAGTAAATAACATACTGCTAAGTAAAGATGAATTTTGTTTTCTGATTTAGTGTTCACTGTGAGAATAAAAATGTCCCTTGGAATATGAGTTTAAGAAAAAGAAAGATGTGACAAATAACACAGCGAGCAATCGTATTAATAATTGCCAGTACAACCCTGATCCATTTGTTCATTTTATCTTTACCATTAGCCTTGAAGTTGCTGTATGTTTAGGACTGTATTGTATTAATCTATGCATATTCATGAATTAGCATAGTTTGTTGATTTGCCTATACTTAATAAACCTTTTCTGAGTGAAAGATATTGGAATAATTTTCAGGCAGATTTCTCATTACTAGTTATGAGAAAAAAACATGTTTTGTATTTTTCCTCCCTACTGCGGTCATTGAATAAATAAAGGCTAATTATTTGGGAGATAAACTTATTTAGTTCATCCTGGCTGTGTTAAACTAAAGATACAAAAGTATAATTTATATTACATTAAAATATCCTTTATAAACAATATGGGTGTTAATTCAATCCATCAATGTAAATGAGTTTTATAATACCAAAATAGCATATAAGAGCATAAAGTTTAAGTAAGAGATATATTCTGGATGTTCTTAAGTTGACGTAATTACTTTTATAAACTTTGCATGGAAGATGTTAACTATTTCATCACTTTACTATTTTAACTAGTAGATATTTTATTGGTAATTTTATAGAAATACTTTACACCCCTACTCCGTTAAAAGACACCAAGTAATTAAACTCTTCGGAAGCATGTTTTTAGACTTTTATAAAATCAAGTTATATGTTTTTAAAACATGAGAATCAATCCTACTCAAAGAACTCAAAGAACAAGATTTCCCTTATTTCTTAAGCAAGTGCTTTCCTGTAATGTTTTCTTTGGAGTAAATCAGAGCCACAGATTTTAAATTTTGGTCTGCTAAATGGATTGCTGCTTTTTTAGTTTCTTTTTTCCAATAGTAGATATTTTTATCCACCTCAGCCTGCCTATATTAAACTTTGCTTAATGTTTTATTTAGGTTGAACACAGAATATATGAATTTATATATTTCATATATATGCACACATATTTAAATTATTTTATTCAGAGGATTTGTATTTTATTCTATACACATACAGTTCTTTCTAGAATATGTCTTTTCTAAGGTTTCTTTATTTTACATTTTTATTGCTAGGCCTGACAAAGAATAAGTATAGAATTATTCTATATTCAGAAGTCACAATATACTTGCCTATATGTGCCTATAATCATTTACTGATTCTTGTAATACAGAATGATCAACTTGTGATAAGCTTGTTCAAGTAGCAACTGACAACTGATATGCCTTCAGGAATAAAATATTAAAATTTCTTAAGTATATTTAAAAGATTGTACTTCAAATGAAATTTGTTCAGTGTCAAAAATCAAATGACATAGCTGTGGGATCCTCAGAAAAAAAAATTGAAAGACTTTTCTTTCCATCATCTGGATTTGAAGAATTATTCCTACCTTATGAGTTAGGCATTTCTGGTCTTTTTTAACATATTTCTCAGTGCAATTACTTCAAAACAATTAGCAAAACTAATGTATTATGCATGTGCTCAATCTGGAGTTGAATATATAATTTTAAAGATTTTGCTTATTTATTTTTAGAGAGAGGGAAAGGGAAAGAGAAAGAGAGAGATATCGATCAGTCTAGTACGTGCCCTACCAGGGACCAAACCCACAACCAAGATGCATGTCCAGACCTGGAACAGAAAAAAGTAACTAAATTATTGGCTGTTCTCTTTATCCCTAGTTTCATAATAGGTAATAATAAAAAAATATACCATAACAAGCCACTTGATTTTAAAGTAAGTCCATTAAAATCTCATATACTTTTATTTTTTAATGTTCAGCAAAGTGAGCCTTTTAAACCCCCTGGGGGGGGGGGAACATAAGGATATCATTCACCTCACAGATTCATCAAGCATGATTTGGATCCATTTAGTATGTAATAAGGCACTTTGTAAAGCAGACAGTTTGGTCTCTAAAGTATCATTTACCTCTGTTTTAACTGACTTCATTGTGTTTACAGGACTATTTAATATTGAATAGGGAAAGGAGTACGTAGCTACCATGAGTGTGATGAATTCTTATAACATGCAAATGAATTCTTCCTGTAGATAATGTAAATCACTCTACACAATTGTGTGGAGTCTATTATCTAATTCATTTTTTTTGAAATTGTATTATGTATACATGCTGAGACAGGATTTTTTTCTCTGTATGGTTTAAATATGTGCATCAAGAAGAAACTACCTCCATTTTTACTTATTTTTTTGAAATTTACTTAAATGGATATGATGTGCTGGTTAATAGTCTAAAATATGTAAACATTAATATGTGCATGTATGCACTCAGAATAATGTCTGAAATTTCAGAAAATAAAACAATGTAAATGATACCTGTCATTATATTGCCCAAAGTTAAGCACTCTTAAAATTCTGATATAATGCCTTAAATGTGATTTCCCCTATACATATTAAATTTAAATACTTAATAGATTTGTAAGTTCACTGTTATATATAGCCTTACATTCAGTTTTTTCACTGAAAACTTACCTCAGTGTTTTATATGCCTAAAACATTTTAGTAATATAAATGCAATTGATACATTTTGATAACTTTCCTTTGAAATATATTAACTATACCAAAATGACGTAATCATTTATAATGCATATCTAATGATCACAAAAATAACAAAGCATTATATATACTCAAGACACATATTAAAGATATAAAATCAACAATACCTTTTAAACTTTTGTCATGCTCTTTCTCAATTTCATTCTATAGCATACCCTTAGATGTTAATGTTTTGATTTTTAAATAATCTCTTTTGCAAACAGTAATAAAGATGGTTAAAAAAATAAAAATAAATTAAAAATAATCTCTTTTGGTGTTTATTTCATTCATAAACTATGCCATTTAACTTTGAACACAGTTTGTATAAATGGGATCATTCCACAAATAATGTGATTTTTAGGTCAACCAAATTGACCCATGAAGTTATAGTGTACTCACTTTCATACTGGGTAGTACATTATGCAAACATAGCTCAATTTATTTCTTGTTATTCTTCACATATCTTTTATATTCTATATGTTTCCTTTTATTCTATCAACATAATGCTATGAAACAGTGTAGATATACAAATATTAGTCTCTAGGAGTAGAACTTGTTATATCATTGATTTGTAAGTCTTAAAATGTCAGATAACATTACATGGTTTTCCCAAGTTATTATATCATTTTACATTCCCACCAGCACTGTAAAGTATTTCTACTGCTTCATAACCTTACCTGTACTTGATAGCTTTAATTTTTTCTAGGTGACCTTTTGATGTTCAGTGTTTAAAAATAAAAGAACAGGAAAGAAAGAAAGCACACTTACTTTGCCAATCTTTACTCAACAAGTTAAATTTCACTGGCTCATAAAAAATAGGATATGTGCAATTTCCTAATTATGTGGCACTTAATCTTATTCCATCCATAACAGTTAGTTTTATGTTTTACATATAAACTGAAGTAAGCTATAATACCCAATTATTTGCTCAATTACTAATCTGATTTTGTGAAGATATTTTGTAGATGTAGTTAACATCTACTATCAGTTGACTTTAAGTGAAGGAGATTACACCTGATAATATGTGAATCCCTTGTTCCATTAGTTGAAGGTCATAAGAAAGAAAAAAAGAATTTACAGAGAAGAAATTCTATTTGAAGACTGCAGCATCAAATCCTGCCTCAGGTTCCAGTCTGCCGACCCACCCTCCAAATTGGATTTCAGACTGAAGATTGCAACATCACTCTTTCCTTAGTTTCCTCTTGGCCTGCCCTATAGATTTTGGATTTGCCAACCCTTAGATGCTTTTGAGCCAATTCCTTAAAATTTCTTTCTTCCTCCCCTTCCCTGCCTTCCTTTCTCTCACTTTTGGTTCTTCTTCTCTTTCAAAATCGTCCTCCTCCTCCTTGTCCCCTTCCCTCTCTCTCATACACACAACTTTAACTTTCTTCTATCCAACAAAAGAGAAATAGGTTTGGAGAACAAACTTTGTAACAGTATATAGTGTACATGTAGAGATATAATACCACACAAAAGTAACATATTTGTTCAAATTCAAATGTAGAAATTAATTACTCTTCTATGCTTGAATAAATTTCTTCATTGTTCATCATAAGCTGGTCTTTAATTTTTAAACAATAGCACTTAATTTTTTTCTGTAAAAAACATATGGACTGACAATTGAATAACTGTCAAAAATTCATAGCAAGATTTAGATACATCTCATAAATAGTGTTTTGGTAAGTACATACTCTGCTCCTGTGTAACTAACCCACAAAAATTGTTTAGACTTCCACCCAAATTTGATTTGGATCTCAAAATGGATGAAATGACACACATAGCTCAGGGCGGGTTGAGCTTCATCACTCACATTATGAGGCTTTGGGGGAATAGAGAGGCTCTAAGCACACCCATCAGTCTTGAGAGAGGAGGGAAATGAGACTGACCTGGTTATTTAATGGTGGGTAAGGAGTGGGTCCAGTGCATGGTTTTGCTTGTGTGGTTTGAAGTCCCAGCTGATGCTAAAGAAGGGAGCATCGGAGCTTCTGCATCAGCTTTTCCAGATACTGGACGGAAGAGGAAGGTGGAAGGATACTGCTAATATGCTCTCAAGAGTCCAGTCAAATATGTTTTTTAAATAGTCACACTCTTTACTGTACATGTGTTGTTGTAGGAATTAGGTGTATGGTGAAGCCACTGTAATTTATTTACTTTTTAAAATTTTTACTCATTGATTGAAAGAGAGAGCGATTATAATTTATTTTAAAGGGATTTTTTTTGCTCTTAATAGTCCTTCTAGTCTAAACGACTCCAGAGTAATTGCAGTATTAAAAAGAGAAAAAGTCTGCTTATCAAGTTTTGAGAAATTTTACTGACCTTACAAAGCTTATTTTTGTCATTATTAGGCCTTTCACATCCTCCAGCACAGTTTAAAGGAGTAAAATTTTACAAATCGATTCTTTGGATAAAATTTTAACTTTTATTACTGAAAATGTGTTAGACTAAATAACTTGAAATAATGACTGCTAGAAATTCTATAAAAGTAGTCATTTAAAACAAAACAATATTTTGAGTGCAGGAAAAACCCGAGTGAGAGAAAGTCCTCCCCATTGATACAAAACACTTGGGGTGATAAATGGGAAAGTTGGTGATGGAGCTTCCTGTGGTGGGGTGGGGGAAGGGTTGGAAGGGAATGCTGATTTTTATAACCTAGAAGCTTGGGGGTTCATATTTAAGGCCAAGTCCTTGGGTCTTTTTGATGAGTTTCCAATCCAAGCTTTACAGAAATTCATAACATTGAGACCACTGGCAAATTGAATGAAACCATGGACTAGAAATAAATTTTTAGATGATACCCTCTACTATAAAGTTTCAAACTCTTTGCTCTCCATAGATTCTGCTTAGAGAAAAAAGAAAATGTTTATCTTAAGAACTCGGACCATAGATTTGTGTTTGCCTTGTTTTGGAATCTAATTTATACCACTTACCTGGTCTGGTAGCTACCAAGATGCAAAATTAACACATTGATCTGGAATTGATTATATTTGTGAGATGGCTGGTATAAACAAATGGAAAGGCCCTCTGAAAACACAACCTCAACCTGTTATCTGGGGCTTCCATCATACTGTCTGTTTAAATATTGCCTCATAATTGAAATTGACAAACATGTGAGCAAAGGAGGAAACATGGTGATTGGTAGTCCATGACCCAGGGACAGAAATAGCCTGATATTTTATGATCACAAAACCATCTGAAACAATAACAAACTATTCGGAATTAGAATTTCATATTCAGTTCTACTAAAACAATTAGACGTAGGTTAACAGAGTACAATTAATTAGAAGAAATAACTCCAGGACATGAAATGACGCAGTCTATCAAGATTAAAATATGGAAAATATAAGCAATAATAAGGAAAGAATTAGATCTATACATATATTTAACAGAAATTTCAGAATAAAAATTTCAAGGAAATGAGAGAGACAATGGATAGAGTAAATGAATAAGAATCTTTAATTTAATTAAAGATTAAATTTTTATTTTTTTAATTTTAGAATGGCCCAATCCAAATGAAACAATGTAAATCCACAACTAAACATCATAATGGCCCTGGCTGGTGTAGCTCAGTGGATTGAGCTCGGGCCTGCGAACCGAAAGATCGCGGTTCGATTCCCAGTCAGGGCACATGCCTGGGTTGCCAGGCCAGTTCCCGTTAGGGGACATACAAGAGGCAACCGCACATTGATGTTTCTCTCCCTCTCTCCTTCCCTTCCTCTCTGAAGATAAATAAATAAAATCTAAAAGGAAAAAAAAATCTAAAAAAAAAATGCTTTCTAAAATAAATAAATAAATAAATAAACATCATAATGAAATCACAAAAGAAGGAAAAGAGAGAACAACAAAAACACCTAGTAAATAGTAATAATAAATAATACACACAGATACCCTGGCTGGTGTAGCTCAGTGGATTTGAGTGTGGGCTGTGAATCAAAGGATCACTGGTTCAATTCCTGGTTAGAGCACATGCCTGGGTTGTGGGCCAGGTCTCCAGTGGGAGCCACATGAGAGGCAACCACACATTGATGTTTTTCTCCCTTTCTTTCATCCTCCCTTCCCCTCATTCTAAAAATAAATAAATAAAATTTAAAATAAAAATAATACACAATTATGACAATAAGAATGTCAACAATGTTCTCAACAGCAGCAGTTGTGATGGGGGTCAGTCAAAACTGTCTGTATCATCTGAGAAGTAATTGTCAAAAGGTTCACATTTATAGATAAATAATATAGATAAAAATATTAAATAAGGGTGAAATGAACTTTAAAAAAAAATAAAATTCCGAGCAAAGTTATAATTCACCCTCAAGGAAAATAATTACTAAAGAATATGTTTCAGAATTATAAAAAATGAATGCTAAAGAAAGGACAAAAGGCTCAAGATGCTTTGGAAGGTAAAGCTGATAACTATACAAGTAAATCTGAACAAGTGATGAATATTTAAAACAGTAATACAATTAAAAGTTAACATGCTTTGCAGTTTTCCATACCTTTCAGGACTGCCCTGCCTTCAAAAACATATTAATGGAAAAAAAAGAAAAAAAAATCTGTGCCACAGGGCATTATTAGTATTCAAAATACCTTTCTTTTTGAAGGTAGGAATAACTTTTGGAAACCTAGCACTTTTTTTCTTTAAACGAAGTTAGTAGATAGCTATATATAGTAAACATTTGGTAAGGTTATTCCATTTATAAACTTTACTCAGAAAGTGAAATATTTTTTGCTAAGACTAAACATAGAAACAGGACATTAATAGCACTGCAGAATTTAAAAGACAATAAACCCACTAGCCAGAGCAAATCAAAGGGAACTGGAAAGCAGTTTCAAATGGGCATAAAATATTCACCATGTTAAAAAAAAAAGTCTCTTTTAAATTTGATGGTCTGGGTAACACACAAAATCTAATCTGTACTGGCTTTCCAAACCCGGTTTGTCACTTAATTGATGAAGACTGCATTGTTAATAAATGCCTTTAGCCCAAGGAGACACCCATGGGGCTCCGTCCTCTGATGTCCTTGTCTTGTAACTGAGTCTGAGATGGAAAACAAGAGAATCTCAACTGACCACTTCTAAACTGTAAGAAAGAAAAGAAATTGCTCTGACCAAGAAATTTCAATTTAGTTTCACCAATAGTATACTTGTTATTACTTCTGTGCCTTATACTACTATAGTTTTCCTATTTCAGTAACAGCAGAAAAAAACGTACAAGTCATAATTGAAATTGCATTTATAACAAGCAGATTACAAGGCACAAATGTAGCTTTTCCAACGAGCTCTGGATCCATGAGTCCTCCCAGCTGAATGAGCTACTACCTTGTAAATGTCTATATAGTCTAGTACATTAAATCATGTGTATGTATACATATGTATTTCCTACTATGAAAGAATTGTTCAAAGTGTTCAGTAAATATTCATTTAATGAATGAAATAGGAGTGCCTATGTCAAATGTAAATAATTACCTTTTGGAGATCTCAATAAGATAGTTGTTTGGAATTGCCATAACTCAAAGAGAAAAGGTATTTTGAAATGGTATTTCATATGAAAGTTCTCTTACTATAATATGTCATCATCTTTAGAAGAAAATAAAAGTTTAACAGCTATTTCCCCTTGTTCAATTTAGTGTATTAATTCCTAATCAATTAACTTTAACAAGTTAATACAAACCCATTTATATATTAAAAATATATATAGAAAGTGCTAAATACTATGAAGATAGAAATTTCAAATCATTTACAATGCTTTTATATCAGCAACTTCTAAACTAGCCTATTTGTCTTAAGGAATAACATAGTTCACTACTGTATTATATGTAATGTTCTTATAATATTTAATTTCATGATATTTTTCTAAATGATTTATTAAATGCTGAGAAGTGTTCTCATTACAAATTAATTTTCTATACAGAGAGGAAAATGCTTAGGTTCACTAATTTAATGAAACCAAACTATGTAGATAGTTGATTGTCATGAAATTTTTAAGTACAAAATAAGCAGAAAGCAATTAGAAACTAACATATGTAATTATGAGAGAAAGGGTTTCCAATATTAAAACAAAAATATTTGCATAACATGAAACTACCAACTGATGTAATAATACAAAATTAATTTTTGCATACATCTTTTATTAGACTATTTTGTGAGTGCTTTTAAGGTCACTTTGTTAGATTGAAGCTAATATCAAATTAAATATTCCCCATTATATTCAGAGACATTTTTATGATAGCAATTAAATTCAATGTGCATATATATGTATGTGTTTTTGTGATAATGTGTGTATAGGTGTGTGTGTGTGTATATATATATATATATATATAATTTGTATTTTACACAGTCCATCAGTAAATCAATAATAATCTTCTTAAGTAACACATAATAAAATCGTTATAAAATCATAGACCTCATATGCTGGGGACCCTGGCCTGGGCGCCAGATGTGGGGGGGCTCCGTCCGCAGAGCCCCATCCCTCCATCACGGATGAAAGTAAAAACTACCAAGACATCTTGTGCTTGGGGAGGAAAGGGGTCAAACTCTCAGAGGAGAATGACCCAGAGCCCCTTCCTCACTAGGCTTTTATTGGGTTCCAATACACCGGAATACAAGTTTAACATGTCAAAGAAATCTGAGGGCTTAATCGGAGCCAGTGTTTGTCAGGAAGGGGGGTTGCCAGACTTTGGGAGACATGCTCATTTCCTCCTGGGACACTTGTCACCTCAGGAAGAGCACTCTTAGCAAAGCAGGTTTCACAGGACTTTAGGAATTCTTTCTTATGCCAATCACCCAAGGAGCCATCCTGGCCAGGACAGGGCTGCACCGCTCACCCCCACAGTTTCAGGCTTTAAGGCAATTAGGAAGCAGGAGACATCTTCCAGATGGAAATGAGGACTCGGGCTATGTCAGAATAGCCGGGGGGCGAGGGTCCATCACATCCTCTTTGCTGCAACCCCCCGAGTCCTTCCATGAGGCCTTCCAAGTGGTCGCGTCTGGCTTAGGTTGCCCCTCCCATGAGGAGTCTTACCCGTCATTGACTGCCAACCAAGCTATAGGCCAGAGATAGGTAAGGCAGAAGTAGTGCTCCTGCCAGGGAGATAAGCTTTGTCTCCTTAATAGGTCACATCCTTGTGACAGAACAGACCCAGATGAAGTGGGTCCCTTGGGCTCTTACACAGCCCACCATGGGGTGAGGGTTACAACTCCTGAAACCAGGCTGAACGGTCCGCAACACTCATAGGAGATAGAAGTTGAGGTAGTTAGATTTAGATTAAAAATTAGGAAGAAGAAGATATATAGTGAGATTATCTGAAGAAGACAGGAGTAGACTAAACATTATAAAATGAAACTGAGGACAACCTGTGAGATTTATTGATGGAAGGGATAAGAATAATATATAAGTGTAAAGTTAGAACCAAAAATAAGTGAAAGTAGGAAGGTGGAAATAGTCTTTTCTTCTGTTATAAGTTTTCCTAAGGCTTCCTGAATAAAACAGAGCTGGCGAGAAAATGTTCACTATTTAATAAGAAATGACACTGAAATAACAATGTGTGAAGCACTGTAGTGAGAGACTATATTACATTATTTATTCCTCAAAAGCAACCTTATGAGCCAGGACTGCTATTTTATATATTTTACACATGAGATAATAATGGCCTATGTTTTCTAGGAATTACTCAAATAGTAATAAACTCAAATTTTCAAACTAGATATTTTAATTTTCTATTAGAGATTATATTTCATTAAAAACTTGGGAATTAAAAGTTGAGTGAGCTAAAAAAAAGTAAAATCCTCTAGTATTTAAGCAAAAACATTCTTGACTATGAGTGCTCTTGCAAATCTTTCACTTCTACACCAATAACGATTCCTTCTCAGATTTCTCCAGTCACTTCTCAAAAATCTATTGTTTAATTCTTATGTCTTGTTCTGCCCTTAGGAGTATATTCCAAGTGTAATACAGCACATTTCTCATTAGATCTAGAAGTCAATTAATATAAGACTAAAATTTCTTGCCTAGTGAAAAGTATATACCACCTCTAGCCTATAACCTAATAGTCTCCTGTTCCTCCATTAGCCACCCCTCTCCAGCCTTCTAATGTCTGACATGAATAATTCCACTTTTTATTCACTCTAGGCAATGTGTTGGATTAGACACAGAGTCAGCTTTAAATAAATGGTAGTATTTTCCAAGACTTTTCTTCTTCTAAGATATGTCTCCTCATTCACTTTTTTTTTTTTTTTTGCATCTAAGACATAAAAACAACAGGGAATTTAAAAAAAGAAAATCTAATTAAAATAAAGAATTAAAAATGGTAAGAGTTCTATACCTGATACATACATAATTTTATTAACCAATGGCACCCTAGTAAATTCAACAAAAAGATACAAATTAAAAAATAAAAAGATAAGATATATACATAGATATCTGTACTGTCTGTAAAGCATGATGAGTATTGAATATAGAAAAATATATTACATCACTTCTCCAAGAAGGACATACGGAGGGCCCAGACACACATGAAAGGATGCTCAGCATCACTAGCACTCAAAGAGATGCAAATTGAAACCACAATGAGATACCACTTCACACTGGTCAGCATGGCCATCATAAACAAGTCAACAAACAATAAGTGTTGGAGAGGTTGTGGAGAAAAGGGAACCCTAGTGCAGTGTCAATGAAAATGCAGACTGGTGCAGCCACTGTGGAAAACAGTATGGAATTTCTTCATAAAACTAAAAATGGAACTGCCTTTTGACCCAGTGATTCTACTGCTGGGAATATACTGTAAGAATCCAGAATCACCAATTCAAAAGAACCTATGCACCTTATGTTCATACCAGCGCTATTTACAGTAGCCAAGTGCTGGAAGCAACGTAAGTGCTCACCAGTAAATGAGTGGGTAAAAAAACTGGGACATTTACACGATGGAATACTATGCAGCAGAAAGAAGGAGCCCCTATCCTTCATGAAAGCATAGATGGAACTGGAGAGCATTATGCTAAGTGAAATAAACCAGGCAGTAAATGACAAATACCATATGATCTCACCTATAAGTAGATCCTAATCAACAAAACAAACAAGCAAGCAAAATATAACCAGAGACATGGCAATAAAGAACAGACCAACAGTAACCAGAGGGAAGGGGACAGGAAGATAAAGCGGGAAAGAAGGGGAAGAGTTGTCAACGAACATGTATAAAGGACCCATGGACAAAGTCAAAGAGCAGTAGGGTTGAGGGTGGGAGGTAGTGGTGGGGAGGAGGAGAGTGGTGGGGGAAAATGGAGACACCTGTACTTGAACAACGATAAACAAAATAGAGCAAGCCTTTACTCTCCCCACCCCAAAAATAGTTGCTACATCAGAATTAAATTCAAAGTTTATGTTGGTAGTGAAAACCAAGATTATATGCAATTTAATTACTAAAATGTGCTTGGAAAAATATTCTTGCAGAGATGTCTTTATGCACGCACATATGTCTTCAATCCCTCAGTCTATTGATATATGGCATTAAGATGACATCTGAGTTGTTGGTGAATTTGACTTAGCTCTTGATACATATTTTAAATACAACTCTTTGCATTAATTCCCCACTGCTTCTGTAACACATTGCACAAATTTATTGGCTTTAATACAACACATTTATTATATAATATTTTGGAGATCAGAAGTGCTAAAATCAAGATACCAATGTCCTGGCAGGTCAGAGTTCTAAAATCAAGGTTCATTCCTTCAGAGGTCTAGCGGAGAATTTGTTTCCTTGTCTTCCAGCTTCTAAGGGCCACCTGCATTTCTTGGTTTATGGTCCCTTCCTCCATCCTCAAAGCTAATCATGCTCCTCTCTCCAGTACTCGTTTTTCCCCTCACACTTTGCTACTCTGGCCTCTCTCATAAGAATTCTTGTGATTACATGGGTTCCACCAGAATAATCTCCCCTTGTGAACATCCTTAACTTAGTCACATATGCAAAGTCCCTTTTGCCATTTAGGGTAATTTATTCATAGGCTCTGAGCATCAGTACATGAACATCTTTGGGTGTGTGTGTGTATAAATTTTCTGTTCACCATATCATTTTCCCACATCACTTTTTCTATTCTCTGAATCTTTGTCCATTTCTGTGAACCTTGCATTTTAAAATTACATTTTCAAAAAAAAAAAAAAAAAAACAGGTTAGAATTAGATAATGACTGGTGTTGGTCTCCTTACTGAGCATATTTCTCACACCAGGCATCTTAAAGACTGTCTATTTGATCCAGGATCTAGGCCCAGTTCCACTTAAACTGTGTCCAGGGTTGACAGCTCACCTGACACAAATCATGTTAATCTGTATGCAGAATTGTTTTGACTACTTTATTCTGACGAAGCTGTGAGTATGGCAGACGTTCAAAATCTAGTGGACTCTTCTAATACTTGAATTTTATTTTGTTGTTTACAAAACTGGCCAATCACCTCCTTATCTGCTTGTTGATTTACTTCTGGGTGAGATGAGGATTTATTGGATGGGGAAGCTGCCAGGAAGAAGGCAGAGCATGTAGGAAAACAAGGACACATGAGCAGTGTGGAATTTCCTGTAGCGCATTAAATATTTGGTAATGGTGTCATTTGGGCATGTAGGACATCAGGAAAGTTAGAAGTGGGAAGTTTGAGAGGTAGACAGCAGCTAGCTCTAAAAAGGCCCTGTGTTTTAGTGCAGTCCCTCCTGTGACACTCTGGAGATGGCATTTAAATTACACAGCACAGTTGGCATTAAGATTAGCTAGAAAATGTGTAATGGTTCTCATAATCAATTCAAATTGTCAAAATAAATGCATTAATAGTAGTGGGGAAAGCATTTTCACAAGGGCGCCAAGTGGTTAAGAAGTCTTGCCAGGACATAATCACTGTGGAGGAGGGAGGAATTTCTGGAAATATCTGTGTCATTTTGCTGGTTCCATAAAGAGGAATTGGAAATGTACAAGAAAAGCAGTTAACAGTGAGAACACATAGTTCAGGTATTACTGTGTCTCTTAGACTTCAGCAAGATTTTTAAAGATTATGTCACAATAGTTCACCCCCTTTTTAAAGAATAATGCTAGACAAACTGGTCAATAAATGCAGTAGATTGATTTTGATCGAAGTATCAATCATAAAGTTTTGATGATTAAGATACATTAATGTGAACCTGATGATAAAAGGTAGAGTTCCCTAATTTGGTAAAGGGCAGCATAAAATGATAATAGTCTAAAAAGATGGTTCCAACACATGTCTCCAGGACCTAAGTTTATTTCAATGCATTTCAGCAGTTGTAAACAGTCAAGTTATAACTTGAAAACTATAAAGTAGTTATCACCACCAGATGTGAGTATGATAGAATGCAGGGGAACTTGGATTTATACTTTATGTTACAAAATAGGGAATCCACAATATTTGAACAAAAAAAAGAGGGGCCAAAACTAAGAACCATTTTAAAGGGAAAGATGTAATGTCTTACTCCCTGGTCCAAAAAGCCAACCATACAAAGGATAAGCTCACTTAACAAGAGTGTGTATAGAAGAGAGTGGGGTTTACCTACAGTGAGATCAGTGTGAATCAACAGTACAATGTAGCTCTAACAGACCTGATGGGTTCTTATATTTCATGAACAGGAATGTAGTAACCAGATTGAGGAAATGATGGCATGGAGAAGTCTTGTCCATTCTGGGCCATACTTTGAGGTGGTTGGTGAAATTAGAATAAATTCGGGGAATGACAACTTGAGAAAGTTGTTGAGGGTCCCCTGGGTAACAGACACTTCATAACTGCTTTACAGAAATTACTTTTTATATCTCAAAAAAGTAAAGTAAGGTAGGTGCTAATGTTGAAATGCCTGTGGGTGACATCAGGAGAAGTTGTCTGATTGTCATCCCCCAGGGGCTCTCGCTGGTACAGTTACTCTGAGAATACAGCTTCTAGTTCCATACTGCACACTTGGCCAGAGACTGGATTTCATCAGCACAACAAAAACGGCTATAACTTTCAGGCATCATTTAGCTTTGCCAAGTTTACAAAGCTAGGTTTTACCCCATTTGGCAGTTCAATAGTTCTGAGGGGAAAACAAACAGCAATAGTTACTGAAACTAAAACTGATAATGGACCAGGCATTTCTGTTTTTTGGTCAACATATTTTGCCACTGTGTACGTGATACCCCAAATTTATTAAGAAGGTAGCTTGATGCATCTATCATCTTAATGAGTCTGGACTTGACATAAAACCACACAAATGCCCTGATTCATCACATCCTCATCTCTGAAAAGTGCCTCTATGGCACCATCATTGTTTATGTGATTAAAAATTTTAAAATGTCCCCAATTAACTTTGACACACTATTGATCCCAAAGTGCATCTCAATTTTAGACAGGTTACAATATGAACAAAATGAGGTATCCTAGAATTGATGAAACATGTTATGTATAGTCTGGCCAGCCTGAAAAAAAGTCATCTTTACTTTAGAGGGAATTTTCATATCTCAGTTCTAAAACATTAAATATAAATTGAACTCTCAGCAGTATTGCTATTTACCTATATTCCCCTTTTATGGTGGTAGGTGCCCTATGGTTGTATCCCAAATAGTGCCTAAAGACATCATTTTTTTTGTTTTATATTTCTAAAAAAATAGAATCAAGTAAAGAATATTTTCCTAGATAATAGGCTTATAATCCTCCTTTCATGGTGTTGGACCTTCTGTTCTTGACTGTCTCATGCTGCTTTGTAGACTAACAGGCAAGACTAACAGGTAAGGAGGAGAACCAAATGAAGCTTATAGTTTCAACAAGTTTTAAGGAGAATGTAATTACCACATTGATTATATATATGCTGTCCAGAAAAATCCCAACCATTGTTAACATAATGAGAAGAGTTTGCATGACATAATTTAACCTGGCAGCCAAAGAGAGTGGACCGGAACGCACCTGCATGAACAATGACGACTGTAGACGCCATTGAGTGAGCATGTGTGTTGTGTGGCCATTGCATTTAAAATGACTGAGTGAGTAGAGCAATGAATCCGTATCAAATTTTACATTACCCTAGAACATTCCTCCATAGACACTATTGTGATTATTTCACAAATCTCCAAGGAGTATTATGAAATGAATGAATAGATTTTCTTAAAAGTCCAGTCTTAGTTTATATAACAAGAAACATCTTAAGCTGGAAGTCTCAGTAATGGGGTGATCTACCACAGTAAATGACCATTACTCTTAGATGTAATGAGAAGACTCTCAAGATTGTTCTATAAAGGGAGCTGAATCTTTAGATTCCTCCATTCAACAAACACGTACTATCACTATGTAGTTGGTACAGTTTTAAGAATGGTGACTATAGCCCTGAAAAAGCTTTGATAGGATGGAAGCTACATGAACCATTTTCCTAGGTTATGATCCTCACTTGTCAAGTACTAGTATTTTATGAGTAGAAGGCTTTGGACTAATCCCTTTAAAGGCTGGCAAGTGAGATACTCTTGGAGAATTGTAGGAACTATTGGTTGTATTAGTATAAGAATGTCTGATTCATCTGTAACCCACCACTGCTTCTTATCACCTGTTTTGTTCATTGCTATCACTTCCCACCACCTTGACTAGGCTTTTTGCCTCCCTCTTTCTTTTTTAATGGAAGGCTTATCCTCTCCTACATGTCACCTGGACAACAGAACACCGTTTGTTCCATCTTTCAATGAACCGACAATCACTTTAGAACAGTTTTAGTGTCATCTTAATTCACTTGGAAGATATATCTCTCTTACAAGTGATGTCATCACTTGACTTTAAAACAGCCCTTTTCCCTGTATAAGTTATGTGCTTATTAAAAGTTAAGAGACTGTTCCAATGCTAACCAAAAACTATTTATTTTGTGTCAGGTTGTGTCTGCATGTGATAGGAAAAGGTAAGAATGACCAAATTCTTGAGTATCTTACTAACTGAGTGTTTACTCTATTATAAAGTCCACTATATGGGAAAAAAGTAAAATTTATTTTTACAAATAAATATATAGCTTTATAATTATAGTATCATTGGCAAAATGTGCTCACTTAAATTTTATATTTCATATTTTACTAACCAAACTTCATAGTCATATTTAAAAAAGAAATATTTCAGTTATAAAATTTTTGCAATTTGAGAGTTCATCATCCAACAAAACTAGTCTATTATAAATCAGAGTTATAAAATCACAAAGTCTATGAAAAGTTGTGTCATGCATGAAATTAATACTTCTGAGACTCTTTTATGGGAAATATATTAAATCCAATAGTTGCTTTGTTCCAGAACCATGCAGACTTTACTGAAATAACTCTAAATTTATCTTCCTTAACTAAAAGTAAATATCCTTGTTAACATTAGTATGCTGATAATAAGTATTATCACACATCTCTACTATATTTTAAAACTACAAACATGATTAATTTGTGTTTACAAATCTTGTTGAACTGGAATATGTCCAGTTATATCCTACTGTCCAAACTTGGGTTATTTATCATGTCACTGTAATTTTTTTTTTTTTTTACTTTCCACATAATTTTATTTTAATTGAACTTTTTTCTTTTTTTAAATATATTTTATTGATTATGCTATTACAGTTGTCCCCTTTCTCCCCCATCATTCCCCTCCACCCTACACACCCTCTCCCACCCACATTCCCCCCTTTAGTTCATGTCCATGTGTCATAAGTTCTTTAGCTTCTCGTCACAGTGTTTCATTGTGCTGTGCTTTAACTGTATACAATACAGGGTCTGGCACAAATAATGCACCTTTTTTATTACAAAATCTTTTTTACAAAAATCATAAACATGTAGTTATGTAACATAACAATATCACATTGAAGCATACCATGTAACATTTTAGGTGATACATTCAAATTAAAACTATAAGTTATTACACCCTAATTATTACCCTACCAAACACACTGAAGCAGGCATTACTTGTGCCAGACCCTGTTTTATACAACTGGCATGAAAATCCAACTCGAGTCCTTATCTGTGATATAAAATTAAAACTACGGTTCCCTAGAGTTCTATTTTTCTCTTCCCTTTCTCTCTTTCATTCTTTCGTTTCTTCCTTTTTCTCTTTTTCATTCTTATTTTGTAATCTTTGTCATCTTCTTTCTTTTTCTCACTCTCATAAGCAAAGCAACGATTTAAATTTATGACCTTTTTTTTTTTTTAACAATTAGACGTTTTTGGGGGACAGAATGGGTGAAACTGGAGAGCATTATGCTTAGTTAAATAAGCCAGGCAGTGAGGGACAAATACCATATAATCTCACCTTTAACTGAAACCTAATTAACAAAACAAACAAGCAAGCAAAGTACAACCAGAGACATTGAGTGAAGAACAATCTGATAGTAACCAGAGAGAAAGTGGGAGGGGATAATGGGGGGAAGGGTTTACAGGAACAGCTCTAAAGGACACATGGACCAAACCAAGTGGGATCAAAGCAGAGGAGGGAGGTGAGGATGGCTGGGGTCCGGGGAGTGGTGGGATACATGCAGACAACTGCAATTGAACAACAATAAAATAATTGAAAAAATTAGCCATTCCAGAAAACCCTAAATAAACTATGATATGTATTCATCCAATAAAACGTATCGGTTACCTGACATATGTGCTAAAGACATAATCTTTCATTTGCATATTTTTAAAAAGTGTTTATTAGTTGAGTTTTTTAAAAAATTGAATCCCATTTATTTTTACTTATCATTGAATTTTGGACTTTTATTAAATGACATTTACTTTTAAAACGTCACTTTTTAATGGCTCGGGCGTGTTTCTTGGGCTGAGATTGCCATTGTTTATCCCACAAGCCTATTGTTGAACTTCCAAGTAAGTGTCTTTCTTTTACTGCTATTGTTATATATAATAGTGCAATGAAAATTTTTTAGTACAAATTTTTGCCAGCATTTCTTAGTATTTTCTAAGAAAGACATCCCTAGAAGTACAATTACTGAGTCATAAAAAACCTTCTTACTATGTTTTATTACCAAATTATGCCCAGAACATTAAAAAATAATCATTTGGGGCATCTATCCTACCTCTATGAATGTGTTCGTTTCACTGCATCCTTGCTGATACTGCCATGTATGATGTTGAAAAGTCTTGCATATTTTATGGATAATGAAGATCTCTCTAACTGCTTTAGATACTAGGTGAAAAGATGAGCATTTGGGTATTTGGTGATGAGTTTTTTGGTAGTTTGTTTATTCATTCATTCATTCATTCATTCATTTTATTATTGTTCTAATGCAGTTGTCCCAATTTCCCCTGTTTCTCTCCCCTGCCTAGCCCCTCCGCCCCCTCCCACATTCAATCCCCACCCTGTCGTCCATGTCTGTGGACCATTTATAGTGTGGACCATGTATGTGGCCATTAATAGTTTTCTTTAATGAGACTCTTCCCCTACTTTCCCCTCTTAATCCCCTGCCTCCACCTCTCTGGTCCCTGGTATGTGCTTATTTCTATGTTTGAATCCATTTAGGAAAGCACAATGGAATTATAAATGTGGGCTTCATAACCAGACTCGACTGAAATTCTAGTTCCGATACAATGAACTTAACTTCTTTTATTTTCAGTTTTCTCGTCTATGGGAATAATGGTATGGCCTTTCTCAAAACAAGAATGTATATATATAAATATACATGCATACACATATATGGATGTATACACAGATAACACATACAAGCTGAAACAGTATAAAACAGGTTTTTGTTCATATTATGGTAGGCTGACTCTAAGTTGGCTTCAGTGACCTGTGCCTCCCCCTTTTTTATGCCCTTTTGCAGTTCCTATTTCTTGAGTGTGGCTGAATTTACTGACTAATCTCTCATGAATACGATACACAAGAAGTGTTAGTATATCACTTAGATTAGGTTACAAAAATAACTTTAGCTTTTGCCCTGCTTATCTTCTTTTGCTCTCCTGACTGCCCTGAGGGAAACCAGTGGCCATTTATTGAGAACCGTCCCAGAGAGATGTCCCAGGGGCAAGCATTGTTGATTCTGAACAATAGCCAATGAGGATTTGCCCACAGCTATGTGAGTGAACTTGAGCACAAATTCCCCAGCTGGGCCTTCAAATGTCTGTTAGTCACAACTGACTACTTGATTGCAGCCTAGTGAGAGACCCTGAGCTAGCTGCACCATGGAAACTATGAAATTATAAATTTCTGGTTTTTAAGCCCATACATTTTGATACAACTTGTTATACAGCAATGGAGAACTGACATGCTACTGTTATACATCTTTCTTTTCATATATAAGCACTAAAATCCATTGAAGGAAGATTGCAAACGAGTGAGACACATAAGGTTGATAGGTTGATAGGCGGATGACTGCTCAGCAGTCCACAAAAAGCAGCGTCACCTCAGTGGAAATCATAGAGTAGGATACAAATGACTTTTAATTTAAATGTAATGAAATTGATTACATTAAAATTTAATTAGAAGCCTGTGTTATAGTACACATTGAAATGGAATGTAAAAAATACAATAGGAGAGAACAGAATAAAAAAATCAACTTGTTTTTGAAGTAATGGGGCCTAGTCACGCGTGTGTGTTTTAGGGGTCCTGAGAACATGTACACATTTGGTGGCTTGCTGGAAGGACTCTCCGTACTCAGAGGCAGCTGTGCTCACAGCTATATTTTACTAACACGATCAATAGAGAAACAGATGGCTCAGGCTGAGTCTGGAGGAATCCAGGGACACACTTCCTATGTCCCTCTCCACCACCCGCTCACTACACACACCGAATGCACTCCTTAATCTAAAAGCGAAATGCGGCAACATATGTGCAGCCCAGAAAGCCAGCTTGACACTCAGAGTCTAAGGTTTTTATTGGGAGTGGTCACATAGGAGCAGCAAACTGTTACAACTACTGAAATTCCAGACTTCGGGAAGGAAAGCAGGTGTTCAGCGGCCCAGGATGGATAAAACAACCAGACACCCAACAGCCAGCCAAGGGCCAACCCTTCACGTGGGCTTTTTTGAAGATAATGACTTTAGAACTTCTGTGTTAACACTTACCTACACAGTGGCATGCATACATTTGAACTTTTGAAAAATGACAGCCTTTCTCTTCATAGCAAGCCTGAAATGGAAAGACCTTTCCTCAAGGACCAACCCATGTTTCATCTCTAAACTTTTTCTTCACTTCTTTTTCTCAACATCTACACATCAAGAAGGAAATGTGTTAGATTCTCATAGCTCTTATTATTATCGTGGATGCTCATTCTTACCTGCCCTTCTAACCCAGTGCTCTATGACAATAGGCATTTGACTCATCATTCCACACACTTTTAGAATAGACAATACAGTCATATATACTTTCCCTTTGAGTAAGTGCTGGACTACAGTTGCTTGTGGGCTAAATTTGGACTACTGCCTGGTTTTATAAATCAAGTTTTAAAGGCACACAGCCTCGTCCATTTGTTTATGTATTGCCGATGGCTGCTTTTACAATACAACCACAACATTGAATAGTTGCAAAGGGGACTTTATCACCCACAAAGCTAAAAGCATTTACTGCTTGGTACTTTTACAGAAAAAGTTCACCAGATTCTGCATTAAAAAACAGAGTGGCTTGCATAAAAATTTAATAAATTTCAACACCCTTGGAAAATAAAAGATTGATAAAGGAAACAGTGATATTAAATGTTTTCAAATGCTCTTATTCATAGATGATACTTGTCAAATAACTGTGAAATAGTAAGACTACTGTTTCCCTCAGAGCTTCCTCAGAAATATTAGTGACTATCTGGCATATTGACTTAAGCCTCCTCTAAATTTAATGTCCTATTATCAGCAATGTTTATAGTCTTATCATAATTAACAGATATTAAGAAGTAAAAAGTAATAATATGTTAAGAATTACTTCCTCAGAAATTCTGTTAATTCAATCGCAGACAAATATTTGGCAGACAACCAGAAATGGTAGAATAATAAATTTAAGGGATTGAAATTTTGCTTTATTAATTTTTAAAAGATTTTACTTATTTTGAGAGAGGAGGAAGGAAGAAGAGAAAGAGAGAAACATCAATGCGTGGTTGCCTCTCATGCACCACCTACCAGGGACCTGGCATGCAACCCAGGCATTTAACCCGACTGGGATTCAAAGGGTGCTGCCCTAACAAACCACCCTTTGATCTCAGGCCAGCGCTCAATCCACTGACCCACACCAGTCAGGCCTGGATTGAAATTTTAATCACACTGGTTTAACTGAGAATCAAGAATGTGTTCAAGTTGTCATTTGTCATCTTATGTTTTTATAATGAATAAATACAAAAAAGTTTGAAAGATGAATCTAAGTTATAATCTGTGGCAATAACATTTCTGAGAGTTAAAAAAGTTCTAAAAGAAATAAGCCACTACTGAAGACAAGTAGTCAAAGCTGTTTCTATCATTTGAAGAGCCATGGAATTTATCTCACAGACCAGTGTTTCCAAACTGTGTACTATTTTAGCTATTATTTACTTACAGTTTTTAAAATTTATTAAAATTTATATAAATAAAATTTTATATCAAGTTTATAACAATGCTATGAATGTAAATTTCATATCACTACTATATATAGGAAGTATAAGCCAAAATGTATACACTGAAAAACTACTTTAAAATTTTCATTTGGTGCCTATCGAGGTCTCTGAGACTGAAAAGCTGCTTTGTGTTACATCAGGAAAATAAAACAAGGCAGCTTATCTGGACACAGATTGTAATGGGTCTAGTAAGGAGAATAGATTAAAGTGAAGTTGGATGGGTTGGTCAATGGTGAGTTTTTCTCCAGGTAAGAAGTGAGGAGATTAGAGAAGTTTTAGTAGAAACTTGAGGAATATTTAGGAAGGGAAAATTAGAAGCACTTGATGGTGACCAATTTGTTTAAGGAAAATACATGAGTAACAGTTGTTTATAGCTGGGTAGAGAAGTCTTTGTCCAAGCTAAAAAATTACATGATGTAGAGGAAGTTAAAAGGAAAGACAAAGTATAAATGTGAACTAGAAAGTGGCAAAATAGAGTAAGAAACTGGAAATACAAGCCTTGGAGTCTGGACAGAGGCTTGTTGTATGAAAAAACAAACACACACGCACACAAAAAGACTAAAGAAAAAAGCAAGTTGATTATAATTAAATTATACCCATAATCAACAAAACAACCAAGCAAGCAAAATACAACAAGAGACATTGAAATAAAGAACAAACTAACAATAATCAGAGACGAGGAGGGAGAGGGATATTGGGGGGAAATAAGGGAAGGCCATCAAGGAACATGTATAAAAGACACATAAACAAAGCCAAGCAGGTAGGTTCAAGGTTGAGAGGCAGCAAAGGGTGGGGTGGGGGCATAATGAGAGGGAAATGTAGACAATTGTACTCGAACAACAATAAATAAATAAATAAATAGCCACAAACTGGCCAGTGATATATCATTCTTTCTATAGAAATATGGATAAAAAACTACATTGGCCTTTATAGGAGAATTTTATACAAACATTAAATGGTGTAGCTTCTGAAAAAATGAATGGTAGACTGAATACCAATATATTGACCATGTATAAGTAATAAATATAATATGAGTACTTAATAGGAGAAATATTGAGAAAAATAATAAAGACTCACCCCACAAAGTACACACAAACCAGAAGAAACCAGAAGAAAATTTTGCAGTGGATGACGTATAAATAAGTATTTGTGATTTAAAAGTCTTTGGAGTAATTTATCAAAAAAGAATTTGTTCTATTCTAATGGACATAAGCAAAGAGAAAGAACACCTTAAAATAATAAGATGATATTGCCCTCTCTGTTGGCACATATTTCGCTTTTTCAGATGAGTTTTTGAGAACATGTCAAAGTCACTTCCTTCACAATATACCCAGGCACAGAGTTGTTTAAAAATGTCTAAGGTGGACCAGGACTTGTTTCTGTACTTCTTTCTTTTCTTTTGTTCTTTTAGCAAATCAAGCATATTTGTATACATTTCTAACATTGGACTAATAATATTAACAATAGCAATAACAACATATGCTATTTTCGTAATACACTTTACATTTTTCCAAGTAATTTTCAAAAATGATATCATCCACCATTATTTTCCAGAGTTGAGAGTTGGCAATTCTATAACTATAGAATACATTAATACTATGATTTTTAACTCCTTTACCTTGGAAAGACTATTTTCAGTGAGTCATCTGATTTTAACAAGGCCTGTGTTAACCCAGTGTTCTGCATGGATTAGTAAAGCCAGAGTAATTTATGAAGTCAGCAAAGGTCTCAGGGAACTGAGTTGAACTCATTCCTGTTAATCTCCAGTTATTCACAGTTTGCCTTTACTTCAAGATAAAATTCACTGGAATACTGTTTCTCATGTATTTATTAACAGAAATGAACTTTTCCACAGTATTTTATGAAATTACTCCCAATTTAATATTTGGAGTCTCAGATGTATATCTACGAATATGTTTCAATGATTAAAAGGTCCAAAATGTAGACTTGATTTTGAATTTTGGACCTAAAAGCAAAATCTAGTCATTTTCAGTGATATTACAATTTCCCAAATTTAATTTTTTAATCATATCATAAAGTAGCCAAGTGGTATTAATTTTTAAAGCATATAAAAAATGACATCTGTCTTGGCTGGTGTAGCTCAATGGATTGAGTTCAGGCCTGCAAACCAAAGGATGGTGCGATTTCCAGTCAGGGAACATGTCTGGGTTACAGGCTGGGTCCCCGGGAGGGGATGTGCAGATGTTTCTTTCTCTCTTTCTCCCCTCCCTTCCCTTCTCTCTGAAAATAAATAAATAAAATCTTTAAAAAAATGACATAGAAGTCTACCTCAATTTGATTTTATGTCATACTTAGATGAAAAGAGCCAGATTTAAGGTACATAGAAGTTACTGGAAGTTCCTATTCAATTTATGATTGACCCTCCGATTTGTTCATTTCGTTGTGAAGACTTAAAGTGAATCCTCTAATGATCTATAGATGCTGCTCTGCCAAGTCCAAATCATAGTTTTCACGTGTTTTCCAATTAAGAACAGATGAGAAACAAGGAAAAGAAAATCCCTAAATTTTATATTTCGTAGGAAGATATCATCAAATAGCAATCAAATTTTGGACTGCCAGTGAATAGGTGACCTAGATTATAAATAAGGATATTTCAAGGTTCAGAGAAACACATTTCTTTTTGAACATACTCTTTCCAAAAATCAACTTCAACATTTCCGCTTGCCTTGCATTCAGGAGTATTCCTAGAAGCTTGAATGTCCCTCATCTCACCTTTCTTCCCTGGAAGTGCATTCTGGCCCAAGAAGCAGGGGGGATTAATGGGCTCAATTACTCTGGACTAAAGAGTACAGAGTCTATTAGGGGACAATTGCATTCACTTATCTCCAAAGCAAAGCTGTCCGGTGCTGCTGAGAATACAGTTAACAAAGCTTTTCAATTGTAGGTTGGAGCTAAAATGAAGAAAATAGGTCAGTAGATGGGAAGAAGTGGGAAATGAAGCATCCGTTGGTGGGAGGAGATTTGAGGAGTGTTGGCTTAATAACTACAGAGACAAAGAAAAGAAATAGAGCAAAAGGAGGAAGAAAGGACGCATTGGCAAGGAGCCTCATTATATAAACTATACTTACTCTATGCCCCAAGCAGTTTTCACTTTCAATTCTTGTTGCTGAATCAGAAGATTTGTATCAATTCCAGGCCATAAGAAAATATTTCATTTTTGAAATGATTGTGGCCAAGCTTCTTGCCACAGTTTTGAGCAGCAAAGTTTTGCTTAGAAAAATCAGGCTTCATTTTTTTTCCTTATCTGGGCACAGCTACCTCATTTAACATATGATATCGGAATGCACAATTTATATTTGTGGAGGGTTCAAATATATTTTAAACGTATAGCAACTTGCATATTCAAAATAATCAGATGACTGATCCTGATCATGTACAATATATCCAAATATTCACTCTTTTTGTCAGCATGGTGTATTTTTAGTGACGAGAGAGAATTCATAAGAATGAACAAGGTTAAATAGTGCTTACTTTATGTCCTCCCAAAACGTTTTATTGTGTCAGTAGTAATTGCGTGTAAGCTAGTAGTGAGCTACTTTGATTATTGCCAAAATTACTATTTGTAAGCTACGAAAGCAAGTATTTCTATCAAAAGTATATGAAAAATGTTTAAATAAAATATTAATGCCTATATGTTTATGAATAACACATTTTAAAAGCCAAAATTCAGCATTATAAGCTGTCTATAACTAAATTTTACTTCTTTATAGAGAAGGTATATACTAAGATCCAAAATCTGTGTGAGGCTCTGTGGATATAAAGATGAAAAATTATTATCTGTCTTCAATGATAGTGTTAATTACTGTATTAATTTTGCTAATTAACTTACAACATTTAAATGAAGATCTCTGATAAAATAGGTAATGAAGAATTTAAAATCAATTAAATGTATATTTTTAGTTTAGGTACACATGATGTAAACTTCAACTTGTCAAATACAATAAATGCCCCCTGTGAAATGTGTGTGTTTATGGTGAAAATATTTTCTCCCGTGTGTCTGAAATATATTTAAATAAATAATTTGTAGACAACCATTTCTGCCATTTTTGCTCACTGATTTTTAACTAGAAGGTTTTGATAAACACCAAAGAGTTTTTGCTAGAAAATTAGAAACATTTAGATCCTAAGGTATGCTGTTCAATGTAGTTGTAAAAACTTCCTTTAGGATTGAAACACCAATCACTTAAGACAAACCCAAAGATTTCAAAATAATTTTAGTTTTTGAAAGGTCAGAAACTGAGTTCTTCTTTCTGACACAGTAAAGAATTAATTTTCATCAAGTCTTTTAGAATGCAAGCAGGGTTTTATCAGTAATGCATTCTCAGGAAAGAAAATCAGCCAGCCAAGTTGGGCCAGAGAGGCACAGACCCTGGTCCCACCGTCCTGAGGACTGACATATTTTATGAAGTGAGGTGAGGGAGTCACATATTGATTAGCCGGTAAATGTGGTGTCTGCTTTTCCCTGGGAGGATGTAACCACTTAAAGTTGGGCAGTGTGGGGGTTCTGTTTCCTCAGGTCATTATCTTTTGCCTCAGACCCCCTTTGGTTGTCTGATATAAAATAGGTACATGACCGGAGGCAGTTAATCAAAGTTGAGGCAGGTAGCCAAAGTTATTTATGGGCTCTGTCTTGTGGACGCCCTCCCATCCCTCCTCCTTTTGAATTCTCGAACTTCTCCTTAACAAAACCATCATAGATATAGTATATTCTTTTAATGAAGGTAAATTCTGGACTAGCTTTATCTTTTGCTTTGAAGATACACTTTTTTTTTAAAGATTATTTTTAGAGAGGAGAAGGGAGGGAGAAAGAGAGAGAAAGAAACATCAATGTGTGGTTGCCTCTTGCGTGGACCCCCAATGGGGACCTGGCCTGCAACCCAGGCATGTGCCCTGACTGGGAATTGAACCTGTGACCCTTAGGTTTGCAGCCCAGGCTCAACCCACTGAGACAGCCAGGGCTGAAGATACACATTTTTATACATGTTTCTGTTCTAAACATAAAATTGTAGTTTAGTGACCACTCAGCAGTTGAAAGATACATTGTTAAATATGAAAACTAGAAAAAAGAACAGATTTAGGAATGTACTCTTAAGAACTTCTTTAGTTTTAGAACTTTTCTTCCCTTTGGGAGAATGACATTATAACCAAATTAATTCAATTCAGTAAAATCTGTTAAAATGAAGTCTCTCTAGAGAATGATTAAAAAGTTTTAATCTCTGAAATTAATTTGGGAGTAGAGATTGATTTTACATGCTGATTAAAAATAGCCCATTTTCTTGAATAACAGTAGAAATTAGATAAATTTAAAGGTGATGAATATTTTCACTTAGCAGTATATTACATGTGATCATTGCCAAACACACTATGTTTATGCCTTTCAGTCCACTTTTAATCTTTATTAGTTTTCACTATTTTTTCATTACCATTTAGTCCCCTTATTCTCCCCTCAGCCTAACAATCACCACACTGTTGTCCATGTCCCTGAGTCCTTTTTGCTCACTCCCTCCACGCCCCAGTCCCCCACACTTAGATGTTATCCTACTCACTGTGAGTCTGTCTCTATGTTGCTTGTTAGTTCAGTTTGTTCATGAGATTCCACATATGAGCGAAATCATATAGTATTTGTCTTTTTCTGACTGGCTTATTTCACTTAGCAGAATGTTCTCCAGGTCCATCCATGCTGTCACAAATGGTACAATTTTCTTCTTCTTCTTCTTTTTTTTTTAATGACTGAGTAGTATTTCATTGTGTAAATGTCCAGTAGTTGTTTTATCTGCTCATCTGCTGACGGACGTTTGGGCTGCTTCCTTATCTTGGCAATTTTAAATAATGCTGCAATGGTCCTGTGCTCATTTTTTTAAATTGGATTCCTCATTTTTCTTTGGTGTTGAGTATTGTAAGTTCTTTATATATTTTGCATATCAACTCCTTACCAGATGTATCAGTGGATATTTTCTCCCATTCTGTGAGTTGTCTTTTTATTTTATTGATGTTTTCCTTTGCTGTGCAGAAACTTTTTAGTTCGATATAGTCTCATTTGCTTATTTTTCATTTTGTTTCCTTTGCCTGGGGAGATATATCCAGTAAAATATTGCTACAAGGACTATGCCAATAATGAACTAACAGAAAAGGAATCTAAGAACACAATCACATTCAGAATTGCTTCAAAGAAAATAAAGTACCTAGGAATAAACCTAACCAATGAGGTACTCAGAAAATTATAAGACCATGATGAAAGCAATTGAAGAAGATACAAATAAGGAAGCACATACCATGTTCACGGGTAGAAATAATTGACATCATTAAAATGTCCATACTACCCAAAGCAATCTATAGATTCAACACAATTTTTATCAAGATTCCAATGGTGCATTTCACAGAATTAGAACAAATATTTTGAAAATTTATATGGAATCATAAAAGACCCCACATAGCAACAGTGATCTTGAGAAAGAAGAACAAAGTTGGAGGGATCATGCTACCTAATATGAAATTATACTGTATGGTAACGGTAATCAGAATGACATGGCACTGGTGTAAAGCAGACACATAGATCAATGGAATGGAATAGAGAGACAAGAAATAAACCTACACTTTTGAGGTCAATACTCAACAGAGGAAGCAAGCACATGCATACAACGGGCTAAAGACAGTTTATTCAATAAATAGTGTTGAGAAAATTGGATAGATAAATGCAGAAAAATGAAACCAGACCATCTACTGTGTGAGTTAAATAATGGGATTGTAGGGGTAGTAGCAAGTTCCTGAGGCTGAAAGACCTAAGTTACACTAATCAATCAAATCAACAATAGTTATAACAAGAGCAAGCTAAATGAAAATATCCATAAGTGTCTTAAAATTTTAGTGTTATAAAATTTTTGCTAAATGTATAGTGACACTCATAAAGGAAAGTATTTAATATCTTTATGGCATAATATATCTCAACTAATTTAAAGGCAAAAAACAGGTAAGAAAAATACATTTGCAAGGGTCATCAAGGAACATATATAAAAGACCCATGGATAAAGACTGGATGGTGGGAGGATTGAGTGTGGGAGACGGGGTAAGTAGGATGGGGGAGAGTAATGGGAGGAAAATGGGGACAACTGTTAATTGAACGACATTAAAATAAGTGTATTTGCTCATACCAACAGAAAAGAAAAAGAAAAATACATGTGCAAAGCATATAGAATTAATGATTCTCTTACACCAACAGTTTCTTCCAGACTGAGAAAAAAAAGAATGCTATTCTTCTCTGAACCTCACCCACTAGGAAAAAAGGGCAAAGAATGCAAATGAACATTTCATAGGAAACCCACACATAGTCAGTAAGCAAACGAAAGATGTTCACTCGTTGCTATTGGAAATTTAATGCAGAGATTCAAATAATTTAAATAAAGTCATGTTTCACTAGTTATACACATGCTTATTCTTTAGTAATAACACATTCCATAACATCCTGATCCTAAATGAGAAACAGTTATTTTAAAAATACTAGCACTTCACTAAATTCTAATGAAAAAGTTTGTCTATTCTAACCAAAACACCTGAACAATCTCCACAGAAAAATATATTCATTGAGCCAAAAAAGTTTATTGAAGTAATAAAAAATTATTTACAAATAAATTTGCATGGATCATACATTATATGCAAGACATTTAGGGTTTATATTACTCACCTACACAGGAAGAGAAAACTTGGTGGGTACCACCTAGTGGAAGAGAATCATTCTTTCAAAGACTTTTCCTTATTCTGAACTATTTCTTTATCAGTTTGTTTTTGAAGGGCAGCCAGGTAACTCATGACTTACTAGCACTTAAACTGTACCTAAACACAAGATTATCACACCAAACACTGTTAGGACATTAAAGGCAAAAGACTAGGAATACTGAGAAACATGGAAACTTTGCATGGACACAGCACAGCAAGGTGTTGTAGAAGATGCCGACGCTTCGGACTTTTCCTTTTCCCTTGGTGTATAAGCATCTGCTAAGTCACATGTTTAATGATATGTGCATGGGGTGGTATATAAATACATGTGTTCCCTATGATATTTCTAATTAGAAGCTCTTATCTTTATTGGCAGTTGTACCTTAGCCTGAAGTTATTATGCCAAAATATCTATCACGTTTTCTAGTTTATTAATGTAGTACATGTTCTGGGTGGCTGAAAATGCTGGTTAAAAAAAAAAAGAGTCAACCTGGAAAACAGTTGTGAACTGAACAGTAAGATAAGTTCAAAATGTATTTACCGAATTTAATACAACAGTCACAAATTATTTTCCTGATTTTAAATACCCTCGTCCTTTTCACAGCTCTAAAATTTCTCACAACCATCATATCATTCTTACATATTTTTCTAGAAAAGTCCTGCTGTTCTAAGGGGATCAAATTGTAATAGTAAAAAAGATATAATAAAAAATAAATCATAATTTAAAAAAAGAATATATTTTCCTCAGGAAATAATCCGCCGTCAGAGCGTGGTCAGAAGTACGTTCGTTGGAGTGCTCGTGTTCTGGCTGAGCAATATCGTGGTCGAGAACGCGCTGCACTATAACTGCCCAGCTCCAGCCTGTCTCAGCCTCACACATGGGCATTTGCACACATGGAGAAAGGGTGTGATTAGTAGACTTTTTGGCTTGCTGTTTACTTGTTTTTAATGAGCCCAAGATATGGATACATTCTAGCTATTCTACTTACTTGCTGAGTGTCCATGACTTTCTTTAAGCCTGTCTAGAGTTATTCAGGGTAATTACGAAGTAATGGGACAATACAGTAAGTAAGTGTATGTGCACGTCACAGCAAATGTAGAATGTGCTACTTACGTTCAGTTTACCTTTCTTTTTTCCCTTTCTCATCTTGGCTCTGATCTCATGAAGCTAACCTATGCGATTGTGAGCTAATCTCACCAAAATAAAGAAAACGTAGTATTTACCTCAATGTTATTATTATCTACAGTTCACTATTGCCCAAATATACTGGCTTTAGATCAGGTTCTCCTCTAATTATTTTGATGTTCTAATTCTTTTTATACTCAAATCAAATTGAATATATTAATATGGATATATCAAACTGGTAAAATACACCTTTCAGTTTGGCTCAGTGGCCTGGCAGACTCAGACATCTTCCCTATTCCTCAAATGAGATCTTCAAATATAACTCTGTGAACCACTGCGACCCCAAGGCAATAGTATGGGCTGTGAATGTGTGACAGTGATATATTGATTTCAACAGTAACACAAATCTCATTTTGATAGTGGAATCCTTTAACCTGCAACTTCTATGCAACTGATAAATATTAACGTTATAACGTACCTCCTTCTGTCAAGGTTGATCCATCAAAGTACAACCAAGGAAATATTTCAGTTTACCTTGGGCGAACTGTGCTTTTCTGGTTTAATTCTTCAGATTAATGATTATACATGAGAATTATACATATATATTAATAGTATGTATACTTATGTTTAGGAATAAAATTATTAACTTATGTTTATGAACAATAAGATCATATGTACATACATGAGGCCAGTTCAGAGTGTATTCCGCAATGTAATATGAAAATGGAGACATTTATTGAAGAAAATACAAGACACCAGAAACATTGTACATAGGACAATGATGCCCCAGTCCGATTCAAAGTAGGCACCTTGGGACCTCACATGGTTCTCCCAATAGCCATCAGCTGCCTTATCGTATTTTCCTGAATCTCATAGATGATCTGAAATATCTTTCTTTTCAAAGGTTATTTTAGTTTTGGTGAAAGCCAGAAGTCACAGGGCACCAAATCTGGGCTGTAGGGGTGCTGAGTCACCTGGGTGATTTGATGTTTTGCAAAAAAACTCTGCATGAGCCATGACGCATGAGCAACTAGAGCACCATGTTCCTTCTGCTCTGGTAGCAGAGGCTGTGGAACACATTTTGCTGCAACATGTTTTACGCCAAGATCCTGCATCAAAATTTCAGACACAGTGGTTTTTGGAATCCCTGGATCAGCCTCTCACTGTCAGTTGCTTATTTTGTTGATTGAAGCCCACACATGTTCAGCATTCTCAGGTGTTCTGCTTATTGCAGGCCTTCCAGAACATGGATCACTTTCAATCGATTCTCAACCATCTTTGAAGCATTTGTGCCATACCTTATTTGGCCTGTACTCATTGCATCATCCTCAAAAGCCTTCTGAATCATCTGAATAGTTTCCATGGAGGAATGTTCAAGCTTCATGTAAAATCTGATGCAAATTCATCGCTCTACTTGTTCAGTCATTTTGAGTGTGATGGCCACACAGTACACATGCTTGCTTAGTAGCTTCTCTCACCCCCACTGACCAGTACAGTGCAGTTGTCATTGTTCACACACATTCATTTCAGTCTACTCTCCTTGGCTGCCAGGTTACTTTGATGTCACACAAAATGTTCTCATTATATTAGCAATGGCTGGATTTTTTCTGGACAGAAATAATGAGCAATATAATTTTAGTTTTTAATATTTTTAAATAGGTTTTAAGCCTGAATTTACCTTTGAATCTACAATATTGTTAAAAATATATTCGAAGTGATGAAAACCAAGAACCTACAACCAAGATTACTCTATCCAGCAAAGCTATCATTTAGAATGAAAGGGCAGATAAAGTGCTTATTTGGACATTTCCAAATAAACTTCTGAACTTGATCCCTGGTTTCTGGAGTTCACCACTTTGGAGGACACCTTAATCCTGTCAGTTTTCTTTTGGAGTGGGGTAAATTACAAATTCTATTACAAGCTTCTCCCACCACTGGGGAACTACGGCTCACTTCCAATTCAACTCTCTTTATGTGCTGTTGCTAGTAGCTACCCTACTTACTTGATGGAACCTTTCATCAGTAACTCCCTATGCTGCCTTCCTCTCTGAATGTATTCTTCTTGTCTTCATTCAATATCTTCTTGTCAAATCACAGTGGCCTTCTTGCTGTTTTTGAAGTACAAGTGGCTCAAGTCTTTGTCCTTGTAGTTTCCTGTTCCAGAAATGACCCCTCAAAACTTTTAATGGCTAATTCCATTTCTTATTTCTGGTCTCTACTAAATAGCTACTATTTTTTTTTCAAGATTTTATTTATTTATTTTTAGAGAGAGGGGTAACGCGGGAGAAAGAAAGGGAGAGAAACATCAATGTGTGGTTGCCTCTCACACATCCTCTCTTGGGGACCTGGTCTGCAACCTAGGCATGTGCCCGGATTGGGAATCAAACGAACCTGTAACCCTTTGGTTACAGGCCAGCACTCAATCCACTGAGCCACACTAGCCAGGGCATAAAGCACTACTTCTTTAGAGTGACTTTCCCTAATAATCCTACATTGAATAGCAGTCCTGCCACAGCATATCACACAGTGTTCCCTTAAGTCTACTTTCTTTCATAATACCTTGTCTACTACTACCTGACATTATTTTATATAGGGTTGTGTGTACCTATTTGTTTTAGGTGATTCCTGAATTAATCAATTGTGTTCCTTGTACTAGTTAGAATCTTCTAAAGACACAGAACAGAATATGCTGATTGTGTGTTGTGGGGTGGGTAGGGGGAGAGAGAGAGAGGTTTGCTATTCCACTTATTTTTGAATCAATTGGTTGATCTTTCTATATGCTCTAACTGGGGATTGAATCCGCATTTATTTTTGCTCATGTGATTGTGGAGGTTGACAGTTTGAAACCTACAGGGTAGGCCTACAGTCTAGATAGCCAGGGAGGAATTGATGCTGCAGCTCAAGACCAAAAATAGTCCAAACACCATACAAAAACTGCCATGGTTTGATAACCTTTGAGGAGAATGCATGCATATTGTGTAAGAGACTTCTTTGTTCCATCATGAGAATAAAAGTAATCAAAAGTTAGAATGTTTTTACATGAATTTTAATTTACTTTTATTATGATTAAATTGTAGTTCCTTATAAATTGATGATACTGTTGATATATTTCTTGTGGTAATAGCATTTCATATTTTGATAAGTAGAAATTAAAACAATAGGACACATGTTTCTAACTTACATTTTAAGGGTACTCAAAAGTCTAACCTTGTCAAGACATTTATCCTCTCTCTTTGCCAGTTGTCCTATCTGTAAATTGAAAGAATGAATTGGATTACTTTTGTTTCTTAAAGATCTGATAAAATAGGCTTCTGTGTAACCACAGTGTTCTCACAGTTTCAATTCTTTCTCTATAAAATGTGGATACTAATCATTGCCAGTGTTCATCAGCCAAGACTTTCAGGAATACACCTGGCAAAGTTGGTTTTATTACTTGCTTTAGCAAGAGAGACTCTACACACCTGGAAAACAGTGGGTTTCCTATAAAGGGGGTTGTTTTTGTAGAATATTTGTGTGATTGGGAACATAGAATGAATCATAAAAATATTTTGCCAAGGATTTGACAGAATAAATCATGCTGTTTTGGAACATTCAGTAATGTTACCATATTTAAAGAGTTCATTTGGATTTACTTTGAGATATGCTTTTCCATTATCTTAAAATATATATTCTGAATCAACTTGTATTATTAACTTGTGTGTTGAGTTTGAGCTTAGATAATTTGTGAGGGGCATTATAACATTAACTATAAACTGCTTTGCAACTATAATGCAATCCAAATGGACAAGCTCCACCCTACAGACTAGATACTAGCAGCAATATTTTTTACTTTATTTTTACAGTGCCCTGGAGTGGCAGAAAATAGTTAATGATAAATATTAGTTAAACATGTTACCTATGGTAGAGACACAATAAATACCCATATGAAATTTAGATAGAACTAATTATCAGTGAAATATGGATAATTGTTTATTTATTAACTAAATAAACAAAATAGGATCACTCAGTTAAGCTTGATAATTACTACAAAATAGAATGGAGAACAGATTTAAAGCTGATAACCAACTGCTGTTATATCATTAATTACATCTTGTATGCATATGTGTTAGACAGAAGGATGCAAACAGAAGTTATCTTCAATGTTCTTACTTAATCTAAGGGTATGTTACCATCACCATGAAGATCAATACTGCACATGCTATAAAAATATTAAGCTAATATTTCTCTTTTGTGGTTAGAATGGACAAAGCCCCCAGTTTCAGTCTAAAATAAATGTGTGGATTCTCAGACTTGAGACATGAATAGGAGTTGCTGACACAATTTAAAGAAACGAGAAAATAGGAAGTCGGAGACTTAGGGCCATAAGCCCTCTTTCTCTCGGCGCTGTCTCCGTGTTTGCTTTTCTCTACCTTTTGTCCTGTTGTGGGCCTTATGTGCATATGTCTATGAGAAACTAACAGTGTTTATCAGTTGCAGGGAAGGACTCTGTCAGATTAGATTTTAGAATTTACATATTTGTAAGAGGATGGGATACTTTCCATTCCTTGAGTGGGGACATCTCTGAGTGATCACCCAGGGGACATGGAATGGTCACTTGTGTTGATTGTCTGATTGAGACAGATTAAAAAAAACAGTCGGTGCAAGACAATAAGTGAAGCATATTTTCTATGAGCCCTACTGTAAAAAAAAAAAAATGGTGTGTCTGTCTGTATGTTCGTGTCACTATTTAAACAAAGAAACTTTCAGAGTCCCTAGTTTTTCATTGGCTAAAATATAAGGCAAAATAAAATGTGCCAGTAAATATACAAATTACTGGGTGTTCTTTTATGTCCAAAAATATTATGTTATCTTGGATTTCCATAAAATATCATAAAAATACTAGAATTGCTTTTATTATTCATTATACCTGTCCCCAGATCTATTCATTTCATGAAGATGTATCTAAGAAATTCACTCATAATATTGCCTATATAGCTCTTTGTTTTCCTCTAATTTTTTTAAAAAAGAATAGCTTGGAGGTAAAGAGAAAAATGTGTTTTTATTAGAAAAAGATTTAAGTTTTGTGTTTTTTGTTTTTGTGGGGTTTTTTGCTGCAAAAATATATTGAGTGCTGATGTCAAAACAGTCTAAGCAAAGCAAGGATATTGGTTTTTAACAAGGTAAGTTTTAAATATTTTAGTTTTCTTCTCGCTACAATTTTTTATCTCACTACAAGACAATGATATTGGAGGAATATAGCTGTTTTATTTGTTCAGTTTTATATTGTGTTTAAGTTTCCTCATAATTATAGGATGTTACGTTGTATAGTCCGTTTTCTTTAGTTTATATTTAGACAAAAAATAATAAGGCCCACAGAATATACTTGATTGTTCAGGACTCAACAGGAAGTCAATGGCAGAGAGTAGGGTAGATTCTATATGTCCTGACTTCCAGTGTTGGGATCATCCCACTTATGTTCTTAATACTTCCCTTCTTTTCTGTATTGACGGAGTTAAAGAACTGACTGTATTTTCCCTGTTTCACATTACTGAAATGTTGATGTTCTGAGTTCCAATCACCTTAAATTTCTCAGAAAACAAAACTTTGCAACTATGCTAATAAAAAATTGCTACCATATTGGAAAAATCAGACTCTTCAAACCTATTTAGATAATAAAATGTTTTACTGCTGTTCCCATATTTTTTCATAATTGTGTCATTGTATCCTGGCTAAGTTCTTGGAACATAATAAACACTCAATAAATGAATTTTTTTAATAAGACTTTTAAATTCAAAGACAGTTCTATTTATTTTGAAGCACACTGTGATACATACTGCATTCTAAGAAAAATAACATTATCTTACTGTATTTTGCTTAGAATTGAATTAAGATTTTTAACTTCCTGATGTGGTCAAGATTAAAAATTTGCAGAAGAAAAAATTACAGAAGAGGATTGCATCCTATAGTTTATAAGAAACATGACCTGAGATTAAGTAGTTATAATAAATCAAAAATTGATTTGAGTTCAGTCTTTCTGCTATCTCCCAGAAATAATAAGCATTGTTAGATAACAGTTTCAAATACTAAGATATAAATTTTCTTAAATTGTTCACTGAATTTACAAATAACTACAATACCTGATAATGACATTGAATTATACAGATAAGAATGGATCAAGAAACTATGGTATGTTTACACAATAGAATTCTATACAGAAGAAAGAAAGAGATCCTACCCTTCAGGACAGCATAGATGGAACTGGAGAGCATTATGCTAAGTGAAATAAGCCAGGTGGTGAAAGACAAATACCATATGATCTCACCTTTAACAGGAACCTAATCAACAAAACAAGCAAAATATAACCAAAGACATTGAAATTGAGAATAGGCTGACAGACACCAGAGGGGAGAGGGGAGGGAATTGCAGGGGAAAGGGGAAGGGTTTAGAGCAACAAGTATAAAGGACACATGGACAAAAACTAGGGGGGTGTGGAAATGGGAAGGAGGTGGGGAGGGGTGGGGGGTGGGGTGGTGGGCTGGGGTGGGAGTAAAAGACAGAAAACTGTACAGGAACAACAATTAAAATAAAATCAAAAAATAAATAAATGAAAAAAAAAACTTTTTTCTTTAACCATAAACCATGGATTTAAGTGACTGTTCCCTATACAGAAAATGTGAAACTGAACAGAAATATTATCTTTAAAAATGCCAATACTGTAAGGACCCTAGAAATTATTTATATTTTTATATAATGAAAAAATAATATTTTGTCTAAATATGGTAGATTGTCATTCACCATACTTTAAAGAATATATATTTTAAACAATTGTTGGTATAATTTTGTTTAATGCTACTCATTTTATGTGGCTGGGTATAATTCATGTCATTAATTTTGGTTGACAGATCCTTTTGGAGTGGGACAAGTCCATCAAAGTTTATAAATAAATTCCATAGTGACTTTAAGCTGCAAATATTTAGGTGATTATTACGTTATTTCTTTTATTTAATAAGCTCTGATTTGACTGGATTTGGGTTGGCTTAATCTATTTAACACTCAATCTACCTAATATTACCTTGTGATAGCCACACCTTGATTTTATTTATTTTGTCAGATTTAGTTGAAAATACAAACAGAACAGTTAGTTCTAGCTGTTCAAAAGATGTTTTCTTGTGTGTGTGTGTGTGTGTGTGTGTAAATGCCAATGCAAAGGAGTCACTCAAAAGAATATTGATTAATATTGTAATACTTATATCCAATTAAGTGGCACTTAAAGTCCTAGCTAATTTTAGTATTACATTTATGGACCTCAAGAGAACTGGGTATTCATTTTGCCTTTTTACTATTACATTCATAGACCTCAAGAGAAATGGGTATTCATTTTACCTTTTTACCATTAAAATGTTCTATTTTTAATATAAATTATATTAAAGGTGAAATCAATTCTCAGGCAAATGGATTTTTAAAAATCTACAAACATTAGGTTCAATAAGAGTGATAGTACATAGGCTCACTCCGAAAGTTCATATACATATGCAATGATACAAAGACATTTAATGAGTACTGCTATGTACCCCCACCCATGTTAAAGAACAAAATAATACATATAAAGTTGAACTCTATTAAGTGCGTCTTCTATGTGCTCTTCCTCTTCCATCCCATCAGAGTGCATTTCGAGTACTGTTTTAAATATATCAAAGTGTTCAAAATGAGCTTATAATTGTGCATCCTTTAGCAGTCTGATTTTATCATTTAATATAGTATCCCAGTTATATATATATATAAAATATACATACATATATACATACAAATTTAGTTCAGTTTTATACATTTTGACTACTGCACATTTTCCTTGCATGCATATTGATATTTATTTATTCATTTTCCTGTAGATTTAATTTTTTCCAACTTCAGATGAAGCTAGTATAAAGGTTCTTATGCATGTCTTTCTGCATCTGTACAAGCAGTTGTCTAGAGTATCTAGAAATATAATTTATTGTATATGGTATGCAGATTTTTAAATGCATATATGTTGAAATTATCTAAATTGGGCATGGATTGGCTACCACTGTTTAAGAGTATCCATTGGTACATCCTTGTTAATCCTTGGATAGCAGGTGGTTGTTTTGCCAAGATGATAGTTGTTAGACTATATCCTCCTATGATTATTACTCTCTATGCCTTGATTATAATGAGATTTAATGTTTTTTCAGCAGTTAACTCTCTGTTTTGGATTCCCTTTATTTTCCTTTTTATTGAATTTATTTGGATGACACAAGTTAACAAAATTATACAGCTTTCAGGAGCTCAATTTCACAACACCTCACCTCATCTGACATTGTATGGTTTGTTCACTGCCCCAAGACAAGACTCCTTCTATCACCATTTATTCCTCCTATACCCTCGTACACTTTCTCCATTTCCCCCACCCAATGATCAGCACACTGTTATCCATGTCCATGAGGTTTTTTCTCTCTTTATGTTCAATCCCTCCACCGCCACCACCACCACTCAGCCCTCTAACACCCCCCCACAGCTGTCAGCCTGCTCTCTACGCATGAGTCTGTCTCCATTTTGCTTGTTAGTTCATTTTGCTCACTAAATGCCACATATGAGTGAAATCATGCAGTGCTTGTCTTTCTCAGACTGAATTTTTTCACTTAGCATAATGTCTCCAGGCCTATTCATACTATTGCAAGGGGTGAATTTCCTTATTTAAACAATGGTTTCTTAAATTGCTTTCTTATACTCTCTGTTATTTTTTTGCAATTTATTGTCAATCATTCCATTTCATATATGTTGAAATCCTGTATATAGTCTTTTTAATAATCCTTTATCTTAATGTTTAAACTTTAATATACTAATTAACTTTTTGAAATACTTTTTTATGCTTTATGAACTGTGTATCTTGTTTAAAATGTTACACATACTCCAAGGCCATTAAATATATTATCTTTGCCTCTAAAAGTTTTGAAAATTTACGTCTATAGACACAAGTGTTTGTATCTATATACTTAAGGAATTTGTTATTGCAATAGATTTTAAGAACTTATTGCAGATGAAATTGTCATAATTTTCAAATTAAAATTATTAATATATGATGTGCTCATATCTAAGAACACACATCACCGACTTTTAAAATCATGAAATGACAGTAAAATATTTAATCATTTAAAATATAGTACATTAAATAAACTAGTTATGTGTATATATGGTATGTTTTGGTTAGGATATATCTATTGAGTACATTGCATTAAATTATAACTTCTGTAAGATATATGTGTCGAGTCAAATTTGAAAACCAGTCCAATTATGACCTATAATTTTTACTTGTGCTGATTATGTAAAAAGGAAGTTATACATACATGTACCCCCAAAAGTGACAATTAGGCTATTTTTCAAAAACCAAAGTGTTCGAATGGCAGCTAAAAAAAATAGCCAGTTTGAAACATTCCTGCAATAAACTCATAAGAACCATCTGCCCTAGAAGATAATGGCAATAGTCACAAACTCATGTCGCGTGGGACTCCAGATCTCTCACTGCCTTCTATATAAATCCATGAAGGCCAAAATCAGAGAGCATTCATATTCAGCCAGATGATTGACTCTATCCAATAGATCTAGCACAGTGAATACTTTCTCTCATAATTAATTACCATGGCAGAGTAACATAGCATTCTCTATAACAATCATACTCACTGGGGATCATACTTAAATTCAGTATTAAGTAGATGTTTGAAAATTAACTCCGTAGTATATCATTAGTGTCATTCACCTGCTTTAGTTTCTAGGGGTGAGTATTTGTGTGTGGGCCTCCTTTACTGATAGCGGATGTGAAACAGACTAAGACTGAGGGCTTAGGTGACCAGAGAGAGGCTTCATTTAACAGTTGACTCTGATACTTGTCCAGTGTCTTAAATAATAGGAAAAATGATAAATAGTTTGAAATATCTTATCCCATTCAGCTGGTTGCCTTTTTGCTTTGTTGGTGGTTTCTTTTGTGGTGGAGAAGATTCTGTTTGATATAGTCTCATTTATTTATTTTTGCTTTTACTTCCCTTGCCTTTGAGATCAAATTTATAAAACCTTCTCTAAGGCCAAGGTCCATGAGTTTGTTACCTTTGTTTTCTTCTATGGAATTTACTGTTTCAGGTCTTATACTTTGGTCTTTGATTCATTTTGAGTTGGTTCTTCTGTATGTGGACAAACAGTAGTCCAATTTCATTGTCAACAAGGCAAGTAATAACTGCTGAAGAGACTGTAGAGGAAAAAAAGACCTCATTTAGTGCTCGTGAGAAAGTAAAGTGATACAGCCATTATAGCAAACAGTATGGAGTACGTGATAGTGTAACCACTATGTTATACACCTGGAACTAATACAGAATAATATTGAATGTAAACTGTAAATGAAAAAAAAAATCAATGTGTAGAATAATATACTATGTGGCAGAATTTGGAAGCATTCTATCTTTGAGATTTCCATTAGCAATTGCTAACCTGAGAACTGACTAATATGTTTTTTAAAATATTAATGTTCCAATCTTCTTATATTTTCCCCACTTCTGCTAAAAGTATTTTATTAGTAAATTAATTTTGACTCAAAAATTTAAAATATACAAACCAACTTGTAAATTTAAAACATACAGCCAAAATATAGTATATTTTACTATATTGTAAAATATACAAACCTTAAGGACAAAAATGAGGAAAGAGTCTCTATAAGAAAGAAAATATAGTAAAATCTAACTTAGGTACAAACAACTAAAATATTAAAATATGAATACTAAAAAATAGAAATGAGTAGTTAGACAAAGTGTGTTATATACTCACAATGGAAGATTTTTCAGCCTTAAAAATGAAGAAATGCTGACACTTGCTCTTGCTGCAACATGAATGAACTTTAAGCAAAAGGACATATATCGTATGGTCCCACTTGTATGAGTTACCTATAACAGACAAATTCATAGAGACAGAAAGTAGAAATTGCCAATAACTGAAGGGAAGAAGGAGTGGGTTATTACTGTTTAATGGGTACATGGAGTTTTAGTTCAAAAATGTGGAAGTTCTGGAGATGGATAGTGGTGATGGTTGCACAACAATGTGAATATAGTTAATGCCACCAATTGGGCACATAAATGGTTAAACCAGTTAATTAATGGATGTGCCGCACAAAATAAGAAAGAGTTATCATATGACTCAGCAACCCTCTTCTGAGTATCTACCTCCTCAAAATTAAAGACACTTATTTGTAAAGTTATATGTACTCTTATTTTTATTGCAGAATTTTTCACAGTAGCCAAAACATGGAAGCAACTGAAGTGTCCTTGGGTGGGTGATTGGATAAATTACACACACACACACACACACACACACACACAATGGAATACTACTCAGCCATAAAAAAGTGAAATACTGCTCTTTGCAACAGCATGGATGGATTTTGACAATATCATTCTAAGCAAAATAAGTCAGAGAGAAAAAGTTAAAAACCATATGATTTCACTCTTGTGTCAGATATAAAACTAAAACAACAAATGAGTAAACAAGACAAACAAAAAACCCTCATAGACACAGATAACTATGTGGTGGTTTAAAGGGAAAAGGAGGTGGCAGGGAAATAGTAAAGGATAAAGGGGGTCAAATATACAATAATGGAAGGGGATTTGACTTTGGCGGTAAACACGCAATGCAACATACAGATGATGTGCTATAGAATTGTACGATCGAAACCATGTAATTTTATTAACTGATGTTACCCCAATGAATTTAATGAAAATAAAGTGCTTTTCCTATACCATTTCCTGTACTATGGAGAAGCCAAAGAACTTTTCTGCACAGCCCATGGACATGAAATAAAGGAGGAATTGATGCAGAGAAGGGGGGTACCAGGCAGATGGGGGCAAGAGGGAAAAATTGGAAGAACTGCAATAACATAATTAATAAAATATGCTTTAAAAAGCAAAAAAAAATAAAGTATTTTTAATAAAAGTTTAATCGCCTTGGATGTTGTAATGCACTGCTTTAATTAACAATATTTTCCTCTGGTTTAAGGGAAAAGACAAATAGAATGAATGTGAATTTTTAATGATATACATATATGCATTATTACCCTTCTTCCAGGATTCAGTACATTTATCACATGTCTTTAACATTTTTTAATCTCTAACTTTTCAGACTTTCTTTGTATTACATGGCAAATTATTTGATGGAATCACCCTAAATTTGGTTTTCCAGATACATCCTCATGACTAGTTCCAGATTAGGCATTTTATTTTTTATTTATTTTTCTATTTATTTATTTATCTTTAGAGGAGAAGGATAGGAAAGAGAGAGAGGGAGAGAAATATCAATGTATGGTTGCCTCTTGTGTGTCCCCTGCTGGGAACTGGCCTGCAAACCAGGCATGTTCCCTGACTGGGAATCGAACCAATCCTTTGGTTTGCAGGCCCGCACTCAATCCACTGAGCTACACCAGCCAGGGCTAGATTAGGCATTTTAAATAGGAACCCCATGGAAGTGGTATTTTTTTTTTCTTCTTATCACATCATGTCAGGAGGAATGTGGTGAGGATTTGAACCTTTAGTGAAAATATCTACTTTGATCCTTCAGTAAGGTGATTAAGGTGATAATTGATTAATTTTCCAGTACAGAGTCAGTATTTTCCCTTACATTTAAAAAGGAACTCAAGGGCAGATTATGTGAAATTATATACTACTATGTTCTTTATTATACTTTTACCCTCTAATTTCATTGTCCATTTTGACAATTCATTCTACATTTACTAGGTAAAATTTTATTGTAAGGAAAAATTTTCTTTCCCCCCTTTCCTTCCTTCCTTCCTTCCTTCCTTCCATTACATATTTACATCAGCAAATTTCACCCAGTGTGCAGGATGTACTGCAAGAATTTTTAAAACATGCAATATCTGATTATTTAGTAAGGGACACTGACCTCTTTCCCCTTAGATTGTCAAGTAAAAAAATTACAACAGTCAACACAACAATAGATGCCCATGTGGATGAATGAAAATTTTACCTATTTTTGTAAGATCAGCAATATATGTGTGTGTGTGTGTGTGTGTGTGACAGAATTTTAGTAATTAGCTTTTGTGTGCCATAAAATGAAAAAGTTTCAAAATGGTTGATTAAGAATACACACACACACACAAATATGTGTGTGTATGTGTATGTATATATCATGGGCAGTAGTTGAACATAACTACAGATTGGATCTGTTTTTTGATGGAAAATTGCTTTCTTTACAATAATTGTAGAGGGTTTTAGTGTGAAAAATTCAATTAAATAATTTAGGAGTATAGGCACACAATATCTGTGATTTACTCTTAAATATTTCTTTAAAAAATGCATTAGGTGTTGGAGAGAGAACGCAAGTGGTAAAGTAAGTGAGACAAATGTCAGCATTTTTAGAATGTGGATAAAGAGTGCATGAGACTTTTTGAAGATTATTCTTTCAACCTTTCAATAAAATCAAATACATCAAATCTAAATGTGAAAAATGATATGTTTGTATATGTGAATACTAAACTTCCATTGGATTTCTTTTGTGAATTTGTGAAATTCACATTATCTCAGCCTTTTATAAAATATATTACACAAACTTTGAAAGCCATAGAGAGAGAGACCCCTAGGAAACTGGGGTAAAATATTTTTACTTTAGTTAGCTAATCAATGCATAAGGAAATTGGTTGAAGTTCTCTGTCTTCATTAGTGTTCACTCCCAACCACTTGTGTTTTTTATGGTTCTTAAATATCATATTGTGTAAGTCAAGTTTACTAAATTTCACTTGGACAAATATAAGTAAAACTTAGAAATTAAGTGATAACTTAGGGATTAGAAATGATGGAAAGAGGTGGAAGGAACTAGACAAAGAGCATGTAAGAATGATCCACGGACGTGGACAATAGAGTGGGAATTGACTGTGGGGGTGGGATAGGTGGAGGAGGGCAAAGGGGGGAAAGCTGGGACAACTGTAATAGAGTAACAAAAAGGATTTAATTTAAAAACAGAAAATGTAATCTTAAATTTGGAACTTCTGCAGCCAGTGGCTTACCATTCTTGTGCATGATGGAACAAAGGGCATGTTGGTTCCTATTTTAAATGCCCCACTCCTCCTTTTATAGGTGAGAAACCAAAAGACTGAGCAAGTTATTATTTAAGGGAAAAATGGATTGACTAAACAAACTTTCAGAGGTTCAAGTAGAAAAGTTTATGGAACTCATATGCAAGGACCATTGATATTTCATTTTTCTTGTGTCTGTTGGAGTTATATTAGACATTTTACATTTTAACACAGTTGATAACATTAATAATTTAAATATCTTATGTTTACAATTAAATTATAAGTATATGATAAGCATTTTCTTTAGTATCATTTCACAAATTAATGTAATGCAAACAAGATGACATAAAAATGAATTTTGCTTTCCTTATAATTTGATATTGGTAGATAATAATCAATAATGTTATTTGAGCTAAATAAAAATATATTACATAAACTATGCTTTCCCAGTGTCCCATTATACACAGAACAGAGGTTTATCACTTTATAGATGAAGTAATGTGAGGTCTAGAGAAGTGTTCTCAGACTTTTGTTCTCATTTTAGAGACATAGTTTTAATAATGGTCAATTATTCAATGTAATTTCTAAAGATATTTGTATACTATCATGTTGCAACAGAGATACAGAGTTAGACTGTCAACTGCCCACTCTCCAAAAGACAGCCCCCCAAATAATAAAAAAAAGATAAAACTAAGTCTGTGAGACATGTGGCATTAAGGCAGAATATCAATGTGAAGAGTAAGTCCCCTCAGCGCCTTAGAAGTACAGCTTTGCATATGAATATTTTAGGGTATTTTTGTTTGCTTTTAGTGTTTGAAGCTCTGAGCACAAGCATTTAAGGAGGATGTTTACATGCAGGGAAGCAGTTAGAGCTGAGCACAGTTAATAACATAATCATTCAAATTGTGCAGGAAAAGTTGTGGATCTTGAAGCAAATCACAATAGCTAAACCATTATTTGAAAAGAAAATGTCTAAGTAAGATAAATAATGTATTGATAAAATAATTGTTTACCTACGTAAATGAGTTCTGTCCAGATAAATTGGTTTATAGGAATTTCTTGAAGCAAATTCTAAAATTATTAGTTTATATATTAACTTCTTGGAAAAGTATGTCTTGGTCTCTCTCTCTCTCTACCTGTCTATCTATCATCTATCTATCTATCTATCTATCTATCTATCTATCTATCTATCTATCATCATCTATCTAATCTCTATATATAAATATAAAAATACACACACATATGTCAAATTGACACAAATGATCTCAGTTCAGTTCTGATCATTAAACTATGTAAAATCAAGTGGTCTCATAACGATTTTCAAGTTTATAAATGGTTCTCTTGCTAAAAAGATGATGATATAACTGTATGTCCCACTCAGGAAATTTATAGTGCAATGTAAATCATTCAGAATGAGAAATCTCTGAAATTTTTAAAGTAAAATGAATTATTCACTGGTGTTATTTTTAATGAATGATGTTATACTATTATATTATTTATTAAAATAGACTTTAAAATATACTACTTTTTAATAAAAACACTGCCTGAGAAGATATGTAAATGACAAAAAATTGTGTGATAAAATTGAGTTGCCTCTTTCCTAACACCAAAGAAAAGATCTGACCTGTTAGTTAAGATCTAGTCCTACAGTTGTTATTACTCATTTTACATAAGAATCTTGCACTTAAAAACTAATTTCCTTTATGAATATATATTTTTAAAAGTTAGGCTAAACTCATATACACATAGGTATACACACATACATTTAGTAATCATTGAGGTATAAACTTAACTTTGGAGTAAGATGGAATTGACTTTGATTACCACTTTAACCACTGACTGGCTGTTTGACCTGAAACAATTCAGTTTTTTTGAGCATACCATTTTCTACCTGAAAAATTAGAGCATTAAAACCTATAATCTTTATGATTTCTTTTTAGTGCTTGATATTTTGTAAAGCTGTATTGTGCTCATGTGTGGGTTTGAGAAATTGTAAATTTTGCCATTTTGCACAAAATTGTCATTAAGAAGATATGGTGAGTCAACACAAGTTTTTGTTTTTATTTTAACAGTTTTGTGGAAAACTCAGGTTTTTCTTTTGTTATTTATGAAACATTTTCTTTAGAGTTAACTATAAATTTAATAAGAGGAATAATTTGCTCACATATTTTAATATTAAGACAGTGAAATATTTATTAATTTGCACCTATATCTAATGTCAGGTATAAACAATAAGTCCAATTCTGAGTGGTAACCCTATAGGTTATTTCCCTTATAGGATACAGAGATGATATTATTGTTTATATTCATAACACAGTCCACTAGATTATTTCTTAATGTTCAGATTGGTGGAAGAATGAATCCAGAAAAATACCATTTCTTGTGTAATCAAAAGTACAAAATGTTTCAATAGAGTGAGTTTTTAAAGATGTTTCCCAGGAAGTTTAACTCAGGTTAACAAACATTTACATAGCACTTAATATTGTAGTCAGTCATTCACTTGTAATTAGAGACCCAGGTAGCATACCCTGGGATGCATACCTTACATAAAAGTGTGAAAGGTGGGAAGGGCTGGGATGGTGGGCTGGGGGCCGGGTAAAAGACAGAAAACTGCACAATATCAACAATTAAAAAATACTGATTAAAAAAAGAAAAAAGGTTGAATCACTATATTGTACACCTGAAACTTATATAAGCAATGTAAGATTGTATATCAACTCTACTTAAACAAAACTACATTTTACAAAACCTCATTAAATATATTAAGCAATTTAAAAAAAGTGTGAAAGGATATCCCTTCTCCAGGCAATTTTGGTTCTTAAACTGAAGTAAAAAAAAAAGTGAGTTGCTTTCAAAAAGCTTTATAAAAATTCAGGAGATGACATCATTGAGAAATTTTTTAAAAATAAGAAATACTATAAAAATAAAAAGCAGGCTATACATCAAGATGTAGAATACTTTTTCCATCTTCATGAACATGACAGCATCAATTTAATGCTCAGTATCTTTGTCACCTAGAGCTTTTAGAGATGAAGACACGAGATAAGGCTGGAATATTTAAAGTGTGATTCATTAAGAAATTAGATAAAGTGTTAAAGAGATATATGACAAAAAGACAATAATATCTAAGGAATAAACAATGTTTAAGCATTGTTGGTAAAACAATGTAAAAATGCAAAACAGGTCACCGAAGTAACTGATATTTGTTTGAATGAGGAAGAGTTTTTAAAATTTAATTTCCCATAAGGAACAAAATAGTTTTTAATCATAATAAAAAAATGTGCTCTGGCTGGTGAGGCTCAGTGGATTGAACACCAGCTTGCAAACAAAGGCGTCTCTAGTTCAATTCCCAGTCAGGGCACATGCCTGGGTTGTGGGCCAGGTCCCCAGTAAGATGTGCACGAGAGGCAACCACACATTGATCTTTCTCTCCCTCTCTTTCTCCCTCCCTTTCACTCTCTGAGAATAAATGAATAAAAATCTTTAAAAAATGGGTGCTTTCCCTGTGTGTTTTAGGTCTGGATATCTATGTTAGACACATGTAAAATAATGCTATAATCATGTTCAGTATATGCTGAATTTCAGGAGAGTTTTCACAGTACAGATGTTTAGATAATGTGGTCATTTTGAAAATATTGTCTTCTCCTTCTTTGCAAATAATAATTCCAAAATATCTGACATGATTTTTTTATTCATCTATTTTCCATATATCTATTGAGTACCTGCTATTCGTTAAACATTGTTTTAGGCACCAAGAATATTGCAATGAACAAAACAGAAAAGAATTCAAATTCCTAATAAATCATATTTCCTATGTAGTTTCTAGGTATGACAAAGAAACTGGATCATCTTGTTAGTTATGACACTTCTACATAGGCCCAATGCTTGTAAATTGTGTGTTAGCTGTCAACTTTTCAAAAACACCACTAGAGAAATTGTTGATCAGGCAAAACTGAATTTAATTTGCTGTTATAAGGGATGTAATTGTTAACTTTGTGTCAATTTGTCTGTACCACAGTACCCACTTGTGAATGTTGCTGCAAAGATATTTTCGACGAAGTTAACATTTAAATCAAAATTCAAGATGGATTATGCACTGTAATGTGGGTGGGCTTCATTCAAATAGTTCAGGGCCTTTAGGGAAGGATTGATCTTCAAGAAAGGGAACATTGTGCTAGCAGATTGCTTTTGAACTTGAACTGCACATCATTTCTCTCCCAGTTGCTGGTCTGTTAGCCCATCCTACAGGCTTTGGACTTGCCAGTCTCCAAAGACACATGAGCCAATTCCTTAAAATAAGTTTGTCTTTATATATAAATATTCTATTGGTACTGTTTTTCTAGAGAACTTTGATTAATACAAATGACAACACCATTTTGAAGTAGTCTTAAGAGAATCTCAAAAGGGAGAAAGCAAGGACAGATATGCATAGAGTTTTATTACAATGATTTCTTAATAAGACTGGATCATTTTTATTCAAGTCTTGCAATTTAAGAAACGAGTTTGGATTTGGCAGGGTTTTAGCAGCTCATGATTAATGGATGTGTCGAGGAGAGGATATTGAAGCTAGTACTTATAGGCAAGCTGTTAGTCCTGATAAGTATGATATTTCAATTGGTTCAACATCTTAAAAGACCAACCTCTCCTGGGGAAAAACCAAAGTTATTTTGTTTAATCCTGATATGTTATTTATTTATTTACTTAGCACAAAATCTGGGAAAGTTCTCCCAGAATTATTTAGAACTGGGATAAGAAAGTATGTCATTTTAGTTCTAAGCTATATAAGTGCATATAAGAAGTTGGAGAAAAATAAATTAGAAAGAGTAAAAGACATTGTAATGAAGAATCAGTATGTTGTGGCCTCTTTGAAGTCAAGCTAAAGGTTTGTTGTCGTGGTGGTTCTAAGGCTGTAAAAAATCCCCTTAGTGAAATACATCCCGGGCCACAAGTCAGAAGTCCAGTTTGCTGATTTTGATTCCATCTCTCACCAGCCCTAGCACAAAGTCAGTCTTGACTTCTGTTGACATCCCATATGGTATGCTGGTTGGGATCTTATTCAGTTTTAAAATCCTATTATTTCATGAATAGATAATAAAAATAGAGAATCTATACTCTAATATAGGACAACTCAGAGGATGCCTGATGGAATTGGTGATGGATATGAAAATTGAGGACACAGCAGAGGATGATAAACTTCTTAATAAATAGTGACTGAAGTATGTTGAATATAGAGATAGTTAGTTGAGTCCTGCTATCTTTCTCATAGAATTTTAGTATACAATTTTATAGCTCTTCCATTGACCATGCTAAGTAAGTAAATAAAAAAGTAAATAAATAAGTAAATATATCAAGTTGTTGTAACTCTGAAGACTTAGGCATTAAGTGGTTGAGCAAATCTTTACAACTGAAAAGTATAGTGTCAAATTCTAGAACTGTTAAATGAAACAAAGGTTACTTTGGTTTGGTTAATGTTATTTATTTCTACCTAATAAGAATTCTTATTTTTTATGATGACATGGAAAGAGGATAGGTTCTGGCCAAAATAAATAAATAAACAAAAACCCCATATATTAAATGTATGCTATGGAATGTAATAAATGGTTCATATTTACCTTCAAATTCACCACTTATATTTCTTCATCCAGGGACAATTTTTGTTTGATTGACTGATTTTTCTGTGTGATGAGAAGCAGGGCAATGTGCACTCTACTGTTGCTACAACAGCTACTATAGGTGGTCAAATTCAGAGATGCTTTGCCAGAAAGTTTTACGATAGTTGCCAGGAAGATTAGAAGTGTTTTAGAAATGACCTTCCTTATTTCTGTTGCATGCTAAATAAATACAATGCTATAATGCGTGCTATAAATACTGCGCTTATTTAGTAAAATTAATGGTGTGCTGCCTGTCCTTTACCTTCACAATTCCATGGCACTTGGACGACAGGGAGGTCCCGCCACTGGTATGAGCTGCCGCCGGTGCTGTCAGTCTCCAGCAGAGGTTCGGTTCATTATCTTGCCACAGTGTCTGAGGAAGATTGCAATCTTTCCTAAAGAGCAGACAGATTTAAAGAGGCAGAAATAATTAAAATTGATCTACACATTCCGTCATGGAGAGGTCTCCTGGGAGCTTTTCTTCACGCACCCCTCCTCAGTTCATGATGTTGTACAACTTGGTGCAGGTGGGAATTCCTACCTTCGAATACTAATTATGGAGCTTGAATGGGATTAGCCACAGTGATTGGCAGTGTAATGCATGAAAGGATTTAAAAATTTACTTCATTTAAGGGATTTCTTGAGAGACCATTTTTTTTCTAACTTTTAAAAGTGGTTATTGAGAGGTTGACAAAGCTGAAAATCCAAGGTCACTAAGGATTACTAGAACACTTGCAAATGAATTACACATTTTAAGAGTGAGTTGTTCAACATTATATTCTCTAAAAAGGCTCGTGAAGAATTGGAAGGATGACAGAAGTATTTCAATGAATAGCAACAATCTCTCTATTATTTAAATGACAGATCTGAATTACAGAATTTATAGTTGAAAGGGGAAACTAGCTAAAAAGAAAATAACTTGATAATTACATAAACTCTTTATGATATAGGTAACTAACCATGACCAATTTTTATTATTAAGTGAAACAATATTACACTTATTTTAAATAATAGTTATTTAATCCTGGACACCAGAATTTATGTTTCTTTCTTTTTACCAAGGTTAATGCTCATTTTAAGCTGCTATAATAAACAAGCCCAAAACATTTGAGTAATATACATATTCTCTTTCATCTAATTGATCCAAATACTTACACAGCACAGATATTATCTTTAATGTTACAGTTTAGATGGGAGGGTTCCCAGGCTGGTAGTGTTCCATCTTCATAATCAACCAGCTTTATCTATGAGTCCACATTCCATACCACATCTTTAGGAAGAAGAAACAATTACATGTGGGACAGATCACCTCCAAGTGCAAAAATTATATAATGCAAAAGAAATTGGAAAACAATACTAAATATCTTAACTTGTATTCAGATTTTCTTGTTCTTCCAGAAAGATTTCATTTCACACCCAGTGCTTTCTGGTAAAGATTTCCCTATATACCTGTAACCAAACAGAGGTCTGGCTGCTTGTTGCCTTGAAAGCCAATACTCAGGAGACAGGTATTGGTGCAAAGGAAAGTGGTTTATTCAGATGCTGTCCATCTGGAAGATGAGAGACTCATGTCTCAAAGCCAACTTTACATCTAAGTGCAGGCAGAAATTTATAAGGAGGGAGAGGGAAAGCAGAACAAAGAGATCAGGGAAGGCGGTTGAAAAGTTCTCTTTGTGGGACGAACACCATTCATTCCCATAAAGCAAGTGATGGTCTGTTTTGCATCATCCTGGTTTAGTCATCCTGACTTCATGTCATTCTGACTTTATGTCATCCTGGTTGCAAGGCTGAAGGTCAGCAAAATCTCCTGGAGCTGGGATGCTTGAAGGTTGGAGTTTATCCTTTAAAGGTTCTTCCTAGGATTCTTATACAAACATGCTATTTATTCACAACCTATATATTACTCAGAGTCAGCATTTATAGAAGCAATGTCAAAAGAATGGTGCCCTGTTGTTACAATTCTTCACAGTTATAACCTTACCATTTGCGACAACATGGATGGACCTAGAGGGTGTTAGGTGAAATAAGTCAGGGAGACAAAGACAATTACCAAATGATTTCACTTATATGTGTAATCTAAACAACAGAATAAAAAAAGGAAAGAAAGGAAATAAGTGGTCTGATAGATACAGAAAACAGACCAATGGTTGCCAGAGGGGAGCAGTTTGGGGGACTGGACGAAAAAGGTGAATGGATTTAGAGTTCAAGTTGGTAGTCACAAAATAGTCATGAGGATCTAAAGTACAGCAAAGGCAATATAGTCAGTAACATTATGATAACTATGCATGGGGTCAGGTGGGTACTTGAAATATCAAGCAGAACACTTTGTAATTTATATGATGGTCTAATCACTATGCTGTACACCTGAAACTAATATAAAGTAATGTTGAATAAAACTGCAATTGAAAAAAGGAGAATCACCACCATCTAGATTCATCCTTTTTCCACAGAGGATCCCATAACCCCTGTTCTTCCTACCATCTGGAATACTCAACATATTATTTTGCTTTTGCCTACTTGGTTGTCTAAATCCCACTCTGGTTGGTGATCTTTGTGAAGTTACAGCAACCATTTTTGACTTGTTACCCCAATTTCTAGAATAATGAATATATTCATTTAGCAAACACATGATCATTCCTTCTTGGCAACTGGTGCACAGATAATGGCTTTACTAGTCCAATTTCTAAAAAAACTTTGACATTGTTCACTGGCATTTTTTACTGATTCTTAATGGATGATTTCCAGGTTATTTTTGTCACTGTGATGAGTAGATCATATTCCGAGCTTTTGACTTCGAATAGTCAATCTGGATGATTACATTTGAATTAGGCATCATAAGCTTAAGGACTGCTGAATAATAGACAAAGTTTATAAAAAGAATGTACAGATGATGGTGAACAGCTGTTCTTCTTTTTATTAAAAGGAAAATATGAGGGAATAGGCATCTATTTGCAACAGAAAGGATTCAAGTTAGATAATAGTTAGGCATTTTGATTTCTCCTCCTTTCTTAAAAAATAAATTGTTGCTAAAAACTTGTAAGGACTAAGACAATAGTAATATTTCCCAAAGTTAAATTTTAGAAAACTGACAGTGTATTAATCTAAGGGAATTATCTTCTCTTAACTACAAAAATACATCCTTTAACTATTTCTTTCTCTTTCCTAGCCTTCTGTTTCAACTCTACTCTGATGCCCTGAAATATGCTTCAATAGCAATTTTGGCCTCTACAGTTTCTCTTCCATTTGTTCAACACATAATGTCAAAAAAAAGTATTGTTCTTTTAAAGCATATTAGATCATCTCCCTGCTGTAAGTGTTCTGATGCCTTTGTTTTTTTTAATATATCAATCCAATATTTTATTTTTTAACTTTATTTTTAATTACAATTGACATTCGATATCATTTTATATTAGCTTCAGGTTTACAGCATAGCAATCAAGCATTTCTATAACTTACAAAGTAATCCCCCCAATAATTCAAGTGTCCACCTGACACCAAACCTAGTTATTATAATATTAATGACTATATTTTGTGTGCTCCACTTTACATCCCCATGACTGTTTTATAACTATCAATTTATACTTCTTATTCCTTTCAGTTTTTACACCTACTCCCCCCCCACCTTCTCCTTTGGTTGTCATCAGTCTGTTCTCTGTATCCATGAATATGTTTCAATTTTGTTCATTTTTTTCTGTTGTTCAGATTCCACATATAAGTGAAATCACTTGGTATTTATCTTTTTCTGATTAGCTTATTTCACTTACCCTCTGGGTCCATTCACTTGTCACAATTATAAGGTTTCATCATTTTCTGTGGCTAAGTAATATTCCATTGCATATATGTACCCCAACTTTTTAATTCATTCAACTACTAATAAACACTTGAGTTGTTACCATATCTTGACTATTGTAAATAACACCGCCATGAACATAAGTGTGCCTGGCTTTTTCTTGTCAGTCTGTTCTCAGGCAAACATTACCTCTTCATAAGATTTTTGAGGGCTACTCTATTCTATCAATGGCCTCTTTCCTCTGTATACCTGTTATCTTCTTTGTTAAGTTTGTCTGTGCAGATTGACACTATTAGAAATCATGATGTGTTTAGGTGTTTGTGTGTTTTTTTTAACCATCTGCCTCTTCAGGAGTATGTGAATTCCAGGAGAGATGGTTTGTCTGGGTTTTGTTGTTGTTGTTGTTGTTGTTTTTTACTGCTACATCTCAGGACTTAAAACAAAAAGCAGCTACAGCTTATTAAAGGTATGTATGTGGAACATTTCATATTTAGAATAACACTAGATTTAAGTAGCAAAAGGCATAATGCTTCATGAAGATCATGGTTAATACAGCTTTCATACATTCTGGTTTCTTTGAAAGCCTAATTATTAAAGTCACTCTACTGTTAATTAATTTAGTATATTGTACATTAAAGATTATTTTTCCCTGTAATGTTCTATATTAACAAATATTAAAGGAATCTTCTTGGTTATATAAGTGCACACATTTTTTTCTAATAAGACTACCCATGGAGAAAATTTTATAAATCTATGACTAAAACAATATTAATTGTACCTGCTGTGAAGCAAAAACAAAATAAATAACAGCTGTTTCTCTAATATAATGCAATTCATTTTAATAACTAATACTAGATTTGTGGCTTTTTGAGCATCACTACATGTAAATGATAACAATTCAACTATACTACATGACTGAGCTGACTTTGTTTAGTCTTAAGGTGATCACTTTTCCAAAAAAGAATGTATAGCCTCTGCTGGCTTACTGTGTAGAGAATATAGTTTAGATACCAGTAGTCTTCACACTGTGATTAATAAAGCTTATGTACATATAATGATTGTTTATTATGCCACAAAAATAAATGTGTATGGCAGTTTCCTAAGTGTTCCAAATAAAATACGATCAGAATAGTACTGCGAAGTGTTGTAAGATTATCGAATGTGTTTTGCCAACTGGAAGTATACCCCAAACAAATCACCTCAGGATTAAGACTGAGTACCTGACCATCATTTGATAGTGGATATATTTGAATAGTCCACTGAAACTGCTACAAACACCTTCCAAATGGACATAGGAAACATTAATGTTCCATGTCATTGTTCTACTTTAAGATAGATGATGAATCTTCCAAAGGTTAAACAGGTAACTGTAAGATCACAACGATTTATATAATATCTCAAGAAGTGATGTTAACTTAATATGTGAAAATAATAATAGATATAAAGACTCCTAGCAGTATGTTGGAGTGACCAAAAGAGACAGAGATGATGCATTTTGGGGAGAACAAGACCAAGTAATTTGATTGCATCAATAGTCTTATCTTAGTCATGATGTAATGATTGCATCTTTGTGAATTTCTCTGTTGCTCAAATATTCTCAAAAAGGAACCACTGGACTGTACCGATCTATTTTACAAACATTCTTAGATGAGTGTAATCTCAAATAAGTTATATTTTCTTCTCTCTTACTTTCTCTTTAAATTATAATTCAAATCTTTCCTTTCCTGGAAATTAAAGCATTTATGTATCTCCCCTTCCTTTACTTGTTTTCCATTTTCAATACATTGATTATTCTTAATGCCTCAGTAAAGTCATTTAATACCCTTACATTCTGAAATACAAAGGTTCATATTAAATTCTTTGTTTTTATTCCAGGGTTATAAACCAGGCCCTCCTGTTTCCCTCCTCGCTTTTTTCAAGTATATATTTTTCTAACATGAAATATCACCTAAATGTTAACCACCACAAATCTCTATATACTCAGTTGGGACCTTTCCCCTGAGCTACAGAACCTCCCATCCAGCTGCCAGATGGCTTTAATTCCACGTGTTGCAGGTACTAGTGTAGTGAACTGTTTTGTTGAAAACCTGACCATATATATATATATTTTTTATTTCCTGCTTCCCAAACCTAGTTTTCAATCTGATTTATCTATTGTAAAGGTGACACCAGTTTCCCAGATTGGCTATTGCTTTACATAGTTTAGTCAATCATTTTTTTATTCTGAATTAGAAACATCTTTTTGGATATTCCTTTTTTCTATATCCCACTTATCATATATTGTAACTTTTTTGATCCTTTAGTTTTAGTCTATTGCTATTATCTCAATTAGATTATTATATCCTCTCATCTGCTCTAGTGCTATGATTTTCTAATTGAATACTCTGCCCATTGTACTTACCAATCCAACCTACTTACTTTTGTGCTACAGAGAGTAGGTCAAGTTGCCCCTAGTTTAAAGGGTTCAAATGGTTTGGCATTACCTATATCTATACTGTAATTATAGTACAAAGTCCATTTTCCTTACATGACACTCAGGGCGTTCTGCAATTGGAGCCTAGTGTTCCACTTCAGTACCACCTCCTGTGATTCCCATGTTCAAGTTTCCTCTTTAAATAATACTTCTCTATGGTGGCTTTCCTATTCCTTTTAGGGAATGGGGAAGAACCCATGTGCCTTCTAAATTGTTCCCACAACTGAAATAAAATACAACTAGCATATTGAGATATATCGTTGTAATACAATACAAATTTTTTGACCATAGGAAAAAAATGTGTGCACTGTGTGAGTAATGATACTTCATCAGAAAGGCATGTCCCAGGCACAAAATACTTAAGGGATGTGTCGTAAGTGAAGTAGTGAGAAGAAGAAAATTCTTATGAATTAAAATTAGGAAATCGTGTGTATAAGTGAGTATGTAAGTATGTGTATGTATTTATGCAACTGAAAAACAATAATGCTATAACATAGTGATTTAGCACTATTTGTTGTAGGATGTAGTAGGAAAGAGGTAGGCATTTTTTAACATATGGGATGAGAAGGCTACTTCTCAGTTTTTATTTCCATATCCTCCCAGAATTAAATTTTGCCTTTAGCTTTATGAAGTATTCATTTAAGTGTTTTGAGAAAAGTAGTGGCACATACAGTAGATATTGAAGAACCCTTGCCTTTCCCAATTTGGCTTTTGTGGTACCAGATGTATTCTACTTATAACAATAATACAAATTTGATTGTATTTAAAATCATTTAAATCACCTTGTCTCTATGTAGTAATCTATAATATTTCATCTTTGGCTCTAATATCTGTTTTCCCTTTTAACATTTATACGTACAAGACCATTGAAATCATTCACTCTAAAAAGAACTTGGGGGAAATCTAGTATTTTACTTTTATTATTTCCACTTCATCCAAATATAAAATGCTGCACAAGCTTGGCAAGGCATTCATTAAGCACCTGTGAATTAAAGAAGTTCAAGACAGTAGTAAGTTTTGTAACATTGGGACTGACCATATGTTTGCTTCCAGATTTATTTTTCACCTGATCTGTAGATATGTCTGTCATTTATTTCCATTGCGTGACCTTGCCAGGCCTTCATACTTCTGCGCTCGGGATCTTGCTCTTGCTCATGCTCATCTTTCAACTTCTGCTGGGGAATTACAACTCGTATGGCCATGAATCAGTTGTTTGCTCTAACATGCCCACCACAGCCACGTACTGTAAGATTAACCACTCCTTGCAGGGGACATAAAATCGTGTATTTAAAGCCTGACCCTGAATCATGCCTTGCCTTCCCACATCAAGTATGCCCTAAGCATAGTCATTCTGTACTAAACGTCTCGGTGTTTGTCTCCCTAACCAGTGAATGTCAAGGGCAGATACTGTGCATATTGAGTATTTTGGACCTGGTCTGAAGGCTATAATTAATTAACTCAAGTCAAACCCCTAATAAATAAGTTCTTGAGTGAGATTATTTTTGTTTTATTTTTTCCATTAACATGTAATGAAATAACATTTCTAAAATATAGTTTTGGTGGGCAGCACTACAACAGTTAATTTATTGTTAAAATTTAATGCCATTATTACAATACCCACAGTCTCTACTAATATTTCTGTAGACATAGTAGTTGAAATTGAGTCTGTTGGTATACTCTATAAAGGAGTTTGCTTTAGATCTTAAAAGTGTGCTTTTCTCCCTTTGAATTATGAAAGATAGTCCAAGTCTTTCATCAACTTTCTGGAAACAGTGCCCAAAAGAAAACAAAATGCATCTTTATTCTTATTCTCACCATATTCTGTACTGAACAGGTCTAGGTTTTGAGACCCTGCTTTTATCTTTAGCTTTCTTTTCCCCCTCCACTCAGGACCCACAAATATTTTATTCCAGTTCTCAATTTCTGTGCTGCCAGTGTTATCTATATTTTGGGAGTACTTTGCAACATCCAATCTACCCACTTATGTCTCTTGAATTCCATAATTTTCTTATATATGGTACTGCTTCCTGTACTGAAGTGTTTGAGCAGCATCTCCTATACTTCACTTAAAACAGCAGGGCACTAAGCAATCGATTTATTCAGTGTGTCCAAAAAATAGAACTTACGCTCATCAGCACATTTGTCCCATTAAAAAAAAAAAAAAATATTTGCATCTGGTGGCTTAGCTTTCCACATATTTTATTTGAAGACATTTTTAAAATAGTTTATTCCCTGAAAACGTTTTAAACATTTATTTCTCAAAAGCCATCACAAGGTCAAGTCTCTTCATCTCAGCATTCCATCAGTTTTTCTCTCACTGATTGCAACACAGGTGGGCTCTTTATGGGAAGCTGTTCTTTAGGAAACAAATGTTTACTGAGTGTCCAGGATACAAGAATTTGGATAATGTAAACATACCTTACTTCTAACTTTATTAGTGAATTATTTTTAAAAAATAAAAGGCCCTAAGTAATAAGAAATTATCGATTCTATTTTATTACAGGGAAAGTTAGAAAAACTTGTAATTTTAAATTATTATTTAAGAGAGTCACCTCTTTTGTAATGTTTATATTGAATAATTTTGAACCCCAAGAACTCAATATGAAACTTTAGTTATAATTCAAACTGCTTATAAAGGTCAATAAAACTCTCACTTGAGTACAATGTAAATGTATATGAAATTTTTCTTTAAATGTTTGAATACCACCATAATCTTTAAAACCCCCCCACAAGTTATTGATTATATATAAAGCTTCTTTGTAAAGTAAACTTATATTAGGCATTTTTTACCATTTTTCTTATTCACTAATTACTTATGTGTGCTGGAATTTTGAGTTTTAACTTACAGTTGCTCCCTATTTACTTTGTTCAAGTGCACACTGCTTTAAGGGTTGAAAGCACTGAGGGGAATAAGCTAGGACATCAGAGTCAAAATTCTCGGCACAACTTGTCTCACTTTATCAGTGTGATTCTCAGTTTTTAAACTTTCTATCAATGATTCTGTGTAAAGCAGCTGTACTTGAGAGGCTGCTATAATCTGTGACCATCATATAATAAATTCTATATGCTTTTGCTTTTTAGTAGTCATAGTTTGAAGTGTAAAAATTCTAATGTAAACATCTGAAGCTAACTTTTATTATTTAACCTTGTCATAAAATTTTATAAATGGATTTTCACTGAGTTATGCTGATTTGATGTATTATGTTATGATGCTGAATTAAGAAGTGTACAATAAATAACAATTTAATGCATTACAGTAACAAGTACAGAAATTAAGTGAAAAAGAGTGGACAAACAATATGCTTATCACATTTCAAGATAATAATATGTGGCTTTTAATATATTGCAGTTCTCTGAAACAAGTTGGTATAAATAGATACACCTGTAATATTCAACTGTTTGTTGTTAGTTTTCCAAATGCAAACAATTGCAATTAAATCCCTATTTTGGCAAAATGGACATCATATTTATATTTGCATTTTTTTAAATAATCTCTGTTAAACCAGGTAGAAACATAATAAAACAGCAATATTTTTCTTCCTTATGTCACCTTTGAGCCCCACTCAGTTGAAGATGGGAATGTCAATTTATTATTCCTTTAATTGTTGTGGTGTTTGGGGAAGGGATAATAGAGTATCTCCAAACAGCAATCTGAAAGCCAATTAACCAAAAGAAGACATGCATTGTGCAGCCTGTGTTTCAGTTAAAGGCCTACTTTCAGTGGTGGTCCGGAGAGGTGCAACTTTCAACATACAAATTGCTTTCATGCTATCACTATACCCAGATTATACTTCGGAGAAATCCAATTATTAATTAGTAAAATAGTTGCTTTTAATTGACTGATGAACCAATCATTACATTTTACACACAGTGAATATTTTGACCTTTTAAATTACTCTGGCATTATAAGAATGCAACTCAGTCACTGGAATGACAAATTAATTTTAATGACAAATTGTATTTTAAATTATATGACTTTGATGTCCCTAAGAGAAAAGATTTGAATTTGAAAACATGTCAAGTCTTCACACATTTATCTTTACCCTTAGCACAATTACGGTTTAAAAAATCTCAACGGGATCTGTTTGTTAGTTTTGTTTGTTTGCTTAATTCTTCATTTGAGAACTTGATCTAACGATGCTAATTTTCATCTAGAGAAGAACAGTGAAAAGATATTTGAATAAGAATGGTCTGACATTCCTGACTTTGTGATTTAGAAACATATCATAAAGTGAAAATGAAGTTTAAAAATTAATTGTTCAAATGTAAGCATAAAAAATTGAAAAAGGGGACAGTAATTCCAGAATACCCATTATTTAGAAATGTTAGTATTTATGATATATAGATATATTTAGCTAGCCCATAGTTAAATACCTATCATGTGAACTATGTACTATGTTCTTTTCAAATTTTCATCAACACAAATTGTTATTTTCATAGCAATCCTATCAAGTTTGTAGCATTATTATCTCCAATTATAGATGAGGACATAGGCACCAAGCATCTTTGAGCTTTCCCAAGGTCAGACGTATTGTAAGGGACAGATACACTCCACTTTCTGACACTGCACACTTAATTAAATATTATGATGAAAGAGACATTTCAAGTTCATGGCAAAGAAGAAAGGACCAAATTAACAAGTGTTTTTTTTTTTTTTTTAATTGTAGATAATTTGGAAAATGATATTATGTGCTTTCCTGATGGCATGTACATAGACAGGAGCTTGTTTAACTTAAGATTTAAATGCAAAAGGGTGAAAATGTATAGAGGCTATAAAATTTGGGGGATATTTATGCTTTTAATGGCGATACACAATTTCTTTAAATTATGAAAATCTGTTACACACCAATAAGGAAAATTATTTCTCAGAAGAACTGGCTAAATAGTATAAAAATAAAAAAATACAAATTAGAAATAATAATTAACCAATACAAATTAATGAGCTTTTAATGATAAAAAATAACTTTTTAAATGTTAAGAATAGGATTTTTGGCAGGAAGCCTGTTCTTTAATACTGTTGTGATAAAAAGTGGTATATATTCTGCTAAGGCAATTTGTCATTTGATGTCAAGAATATTAAAACATATGCATACTCCTTGAACCATAAATTCTACTTCTTAGAAAGTATTACAAGTGCTTTTCAAATAACAAAATATTTACCAGTCGCAATCCAAAATTATAAACTCTTGAACACAACTTACCCGGTTATAAATAGGCAGTAAAGACTCTTCGAGAAGTTAGCTGTAGTTAGTGGGAAATATAAAGTCAGTCATTGAAGAATTTGACTGTTTTAATACAAATTTTGCATTTTTTCATGAGGCAGACATAAAAGTCAATATGCCAGAGAAGATTTTTTAAAACATCTTGCTGTTTTTCAAATGTTAATATAACATTGAATGTAAAGCACAATAGAGATTATTTCAAAGTATATAACTGCTGTCAACCATAAAAATATTCAGTATAACATTTCACTTATAATTATCTTTAATAATTTGAATTCTGAACAATATTAACTTGAACACACAGTCTTAGAAATAAGGCAATTAGATAAGTGTAGCCTGAGTAGTACTTTGTGTTCATATATTAGCATTCACAGAGGACAAACATATCTGATCATTTTTGTGTCACCATTTCTCTTGCAATTTATCAGGTTAATACTCCTTTCACTACCAGTGTTTTCTCTAAGATTTTATGCTTAGTAGTATGTACTAGTCAAGGTTATACAGAGAAAGAGAACCAATAGGATATGTGTGTGTGTGCATACTAGCATACACACACATTTAAATATAACAAATAGAGGCTGATGAGTCCTGAGATGTGCAGGGAGAATCAGTAAGCTGGAGACTCAGGGCCTAACATGCAGTTGTAGTTTGAGGACAAAAGCCTGAGATCCAGGGAATTCTAAGGTTTGGTTCCAGTCAGAAGGCCTGCAAGCTCAAGACCCAAGGAGAACGTATGTTACAGATCAAAAGCAGTCAGGCTGGAGGAATTTTCTCTTATGCAGGGGACTGCCAGCCACTTTGTTCTACTCAGATCTTCGCCTGATTGTGAGAGTATCACCCACATCCGGGAGAGCAATTAGCTTTTGATTCAGTCTACACTTTTAAATGTTAATCCCATCCCAAAACACCCTTGCAGAAAGATCTGAGCACCCTGTGGCCCAGTCAAGTTAAAACATAAAATTAACCATCTCATAAAAGACTGTGAATGTGTGTATGCATATGTATAAGGGTGATGTAAAGTAATATGTTATCAAATAGGAATGGCAAAATATGTAAATGCCTTTTTTAATTGGGGACTAGATCTTATATCCATTTATATGCTTCTGTTAATTAACTTAAGTATCCTACTATGTTGATTTGACAGTTCCATCATTTGAATGTCAAAGGTTGAGCAAATGGTGGCTTCCTGAGTGGAGGAATTTTTGCAAGTTATCTTTCTTGGCTATCTTCTATAGATAAATGGCAAAGTAATCCATCTACCATTTACTATCCCTTGAGGATATTTCCATAATTTTCTGAACAGCAGGTTACTCTGATTCATTGTCAGCTCTCTTTCTTAGAGTAAGCAATGTGGACTCATTTACTCTTTTTGATCTTATTATGTTAGCTTGGTTTTCTTGTTTCTTAAGATAGAAGGCAGAACTGTTGATATTGTTCTTAAGATTCTTAAAGCATTTTACACAAAATAAGGAAGTCTTTGTATAGAGGATGTTATGAGTAACTTCCCAATATCCAATCCATCCCAAATCCTGGTAAGCCCATGTAGCTGCTAGAGTTTGGCATATCATTGAATGTTTGACTCCATGCTCACCAAGGCAGTATTAGAAGGAAGCATACTGAGATTGGTTCCAGGAAAGGGTCACTGCTCCTATGAAGGAGATACATAAAAATGTTGGTCCCTGCTTCCCTTGGATATTTCCATATTTGGATGTTCCTCCTGTATTTGCTGGAGCCATTTTATAACACTGAGGAGGCTATTTTTACATCAAAGTCTTTTTACATATCAAACAAGAGACAATGAAGGCTCACGAAGGTACCCCAGGGAGTTATGAAACTGCTGTATCATCCAATTCTAGAGCCCATGCTACCTCTAGACAGCATGCTTGAGGACACAAACAAACAAACAAAGAAAAATTCTTAAGCAAGAAAGAAAAATTGTTTAAGCAAGTTTGATGGTAAATTTTCTGTTATTTGCCACTCCTGGTGTAATGTTAGTAACAAAAACAGCAAAAGTGGGAAATAACCTACTTGTTTCATTAAACATGCATCTTAAATCTCTGTAAAAGTATGTTTAAATTAATTTAAAACCAGAGTATCAGTGATAGGTGCTATAGATTTTTGAGTGTGGTCAAACCCTGAACTTCATCTTGGTGGGCCTGTTTTATGAAAACTGCTCTTTTTCATCAAAAATCATATAAATAGTACAATTGCACAATGGAATACTACACAGCAGAAAGAAAGAAGGAGCTCCTAACCTTCACAACAGCACAGATGGAACTGGAGAGCATCATGCTAAGTGAAAGAAGCCAGGTAGTGAAAGACAAATACTGTATGATCTCACCTGTAAATGGAACCTAATAAAAAAAAGCAAACAAAATATAACCAGAGACATTGAAATAAAGAAAAAAACTGACGGTGGCCAGATGGGATGAGGAGGGGATGGTGGGGGAAAGAAGGAGAGGGATCATCAAGGAACTTGTATAAAGAATCCATGGACAAAGCCAAAGTGGGGTAAGTTTGAGGGTGGGAGGTGGGGGTGAGTGGGGTGGGGGGAAATGGAGACAACTGTACTTGAACAATAAAAAAAAATGGAAGATCTTCAAAGAAAAATCTACAAAATATTACTGGATGAGTTAGAAGAAATTTTAATAAACAGGAAAATATTCCCAAAAGTCCTTTTTAAATTTTATGACTAACAATCAAAATGTCAACTAATTTTTTTAATGGGGAAAAAAGTCATCTGGAAATTTATCTTCAAGTGGTCTTACCATTTTTGTAGACAGGGTGATAAAATCTGAGAGAAACAATGAACGTCTCCTGCCTTCAAATAGATAATTCACTATTCTTAGAACCTTTCAGATTGTATGCCTCTCAAGTTGTGCTAGATATCACTTTCACATATTTTTCTAAAAATCTCTTTCTTCTGCATAACTATAATGTCATATTTTTGGACATTTTCAAATTAGTGTAGAGAAGTCCCTTCAAATATATTGTTTCTAAAGTATACCATAGTTATATTTTATTTTTATTAATAGAAATGTTTAACAATGTTGTAATATTTAACACACTATTTTTCAAGACAGATGATCTTTCTTACAATTGGTCTCAGATGATTTTTAAGAGACTAAAGTTTTATAGATAATACAACTTTAGCCTGTTGAATGGTAACACAGAAGTATTTTTTAAATGACAAAACTATTCAGCTAAACCCTTCCCTCTCCCAACTCTAGGACGACCAAATTTTAAAACGTGTGCATGTGTCCATTATACTTGTTGCTCTGAACCCTTCCCCTTTTCTCCTGAAATTCCCTCCCCTCTCCCCTCTGATGACTCTCAGCCTGTTCTCAATTTCAGTGTCTTTGGTTATATTTTGCTTGTTTATTTGTTTTGTTGATTAGGTTCCTGTTTGACATATTAAAGCCTTTAGAGAGGTCATATATTAAAATTTAAATTACAATGAAAAAAAGGTGAAATGGAACAGGTAAAATTAGTTTTAACAATATATTTTATTTAACTGAATATAGACAAAAGATTTTCACTTACAAATGCAATCAGTATAAAAATTTATTAATGAGGTATTTTACACATTTTATATGAAGTTTTAACTGTAATTAAACAACAATAAAATAATTAAAAAAAACAAACAAACAAAACCAAAAACATGTGCAGAAGCCCTGGCTGGTTTGGTTCAGTAGATTGAGTGCCAGCCTGCAAACTAAAAGGTCTCTTGTTCGATTCCCAGTCAGAGCACATGCCTGGGTTTCAGGCCAAGTCCCCTATAGGTGATGCAAGAGAGGCAACCACACATTGATTCTCTCCATCTTTTTCTCCCTCCCTTCCCCTCTTTCTAAAACTAAATAAATACAATTTAAAAAGTAAAAGAAAACATGTGCAGAAGAAACCAACAACAGATCCAAGAATATACATAATTCTGTTCTCCATACCACTGACTGTATCTCCAATAGATCATTTCTAAAAATGCTTATAGACAATATAGGTGGAGAAACCATTTCCTTTATAATATCTACACATATTATACAACATTTTGTTTATATATTTTGCAAAAATAATCTATTTAATGGGACTATTCTATTGATATAAATATTAGTTTACTGTCAATTTGAACATTTTTATTTATACAAATATCTTATGTTATTTTAATATCTGGTCTAAGTATCATGCTTTGTTCCTAAGTTTCAAGGAAACCTACTACTTAGCCCATTGCAAACATCAGATAAATATTTAACAATGACTGGCAGGCACTACCATAAAGAAAATAAGAATCACAAGCAGTAGCCTCTTGAATTGCTCACCCTAAGACATAATTGGAGTTGATTTTTTCTTGTATCTAATAGACATGTAAGTAGAGAGGGTACATTCAGGAAAACTGTGTGATTGTTTATAACAGACCAATATTCTTCTTATGTACAAAAAAAGATGGATACTGAACAAATTAGTGAAGTAAATCAAGCAAAAAAAATACCCCCTGTAAGAATAGCTGAATGAAAGCCCTGTTATATAAATGGAATAAAGTTAAGAAAACATGAGCCTCTTTTCCTGGGAAATAGAGTGTTAGTTCAGTTTCTAAATATGTTAAGACTACACTGAAATGTAGGGAAACTGCATATAAATAAGGACATTGTTTCTTATTTGAGACTGGAAAGAATATTAATATCAATTATATATGAACCTATTCCTGTTTGCCAACAAAATAAAATATTTAATATTCTAATTGACAAATAACAAGTTTCACTTAAATGTGATACCCTGAAATACATTAATTTGTGGTAAAGATATCTAACTTAATGTCATTTATTTCTCTTTACAGCAGGCAATTTCTAATGCCACAATGTACTTCTATTTTATATATTCGGACTATGAGGTTTAAGGAACTTGCTTTAAGTTGCACAGAAATTAAGTTTCAGAATCAGGTTTGGAACCTAGCTGTATATGATTCAATTTTGTTATTTTATACCAATATTAAATACTTAGTAACAGGGACTAAAAAGTTCTATTTTTTAAAATTAATATAATAATATAATTTAAGATGATACCACATGAATTATAATTTAGATAATATGACTTAAATCCCTTAAAGTAGAATAAATTCAGTCAAATATCATAAATATTTCCTCCTATATTTCCACATAAAATGAAAATAAATCAGGTTTCTAATAATCTATACTTTAGAGATGTTGTGGATCTTCAATTTCCAAAGGTTGACTGAGCATATGTATAATTCTTCTCCCCCAAGAAACACTGTGCAAACATCAAAAGAAAAGAAGTCTTCAACATACAACAGATTAAAAAAAGAAGCACTGAGAATGGAAAAAGGGAAGAGCAGCTAAAATCACTGATGCATTTCAAGAAGGCAGAACTTAGGGAGAACACACTGATGAACATGTGGAAACAAAGGACACCACTCACAGCATTTGCAGAAGCGCTCATACAGACAGTGCAGACAGGAGCTATTTTTTTTTTTTTTCAATTGTAGATAAATCCTGAAATAGGTAAGTATGGAAATTAAACCTGGAAAAGGCCAGAGATAACGATAATTTTTCTAATAGTCCACGGAATAGCATTTTGCAGGATATTTTTTCATATTTCTTGCTTCATCTACTTAGATGATTGTGTTATGATCTTTTTGTCATGTTATAAATGATTGATTTTTAGGATGTTATACCAATCTTCCATTCCTGGGTAGATTCCACTTGGTCAGGATGCATAATTATTTTTATACATCAATATATTTGGTTAGCTAGTATTTTGTTGAGGGAAACATTGTCTACATTGTCTGACACTAGTATTGCACTACAGTTTCTATGGTTGCTTTTCTCATATGTTTTTTCCTTCTTTTACTTTCAACCTGTCTGTATGTTTTAATCTTAAATGTTTCTTCTGTAGAAAGCATATAGTTTTTGAATCCAGTAAACTCTGAATTTAGATTTTATTCTATAAGCCATTTATATTTAATGTTATTATTAATATACTTTTATTTACATCTTATTTTTCCTATATGTCTTAATTTACTTTGTTCATGTTTCTCCTTAGTGCTCTCATTTTTTGATTAAGTGGGGATTTTCTAATGTACCATTTTACTTCTTCAAGTGACTGTGCACTATCATATTTTTGAATGATTTATCTAATGCTTACTGCACAGCTTAGCATATATAGCTTAATGTATCAGAATCTACATCTGATACATAACTAGTGAGAATAGACACTTCACTCTTCTGTCTTTTTATTCCCATTTTCTGTGTTATCAATGTCATAGAAATTGCATCTGTATAACTTGAAATTCAACATCACATTATTATGTGTATAACTTTGTCTATTTTAAAAGTTAAGTAAAAGAAAGGAGAGAAATTAATTATTTGCAGGGTTTGCTATATTAACATTTTATTCTGTTCTGTTTTGTTTTGTTTATTTGCCATTCTATTGCTGTTGTACCAATTTTCCTCCTTTTCTCTCCTCTACCCAGCCCACCCCCTGCTCCCACAGTCAATCCCCACACTGTTGCGTATGTCCATGGGTCATTCATACATGTTCTTTGTCTAGTCCCTTCCTCTTCTTTCTACCATTACCCACCCCTCCTCCTTTCTGGCTGCTGTCAGTCTGTTGCATGTTTCCATGTCTCTGGTTCTGTTTTGCTCGTTAGTTTATTTTGTTCATTAGATTCTTCTTATAAGTGAGATCATGTGATATTGGTCCTGCACTGACTGGGTTATTTCACTTAGCATAATGTTCTCCAGTTCTATCCACGCTGTCCCAAAATGTAAGAGTTCCTTCATTCTTTCTGCTTCATAGCATTACATTGTGTAAATATACCACAATTTTTTGATCCACTCATCTACTGAGAGGCACTTAAGCTGTTTCCAAATCTTGACTATTGTAACAGCTCTTCTCTGAACATAGGGGTGCAAAAGGTCTTTTGAATATGTGTTTCGGGATCCTTAGGGTATATTCCCAGCAGTAGAATTGCTGGGTCAAAAGGCAGTTCCATTTTTAATTTTTTGAGGGAAGTCCATACTTTTTTCCACGATAGCTGCACCCATCTGCATTCCCACCATCTCTTGTTCTCTTAATTCATTCCAATGAATTGAGTTACCTTTTGGTGTTATTCAATATTTCCTTACTCCAATACAGCATTGTTTTCATCTGATTCTTTTGTGCTGTTATCATCAAATATAGTGCCAGTCTATATATTATAGTCCCAACAATGTAGTTGTGTGCATACTGTTTCATATACTTGCTTTTCAAATCAGTTAAGACAAGAAAGGTGAGGAATGTACACTGTCTTTAAGGATCAAATGATCACCTCTTCTCATTACTTTCTCCCTCAACAAATTTCTGTGCCTCAGAGATGGGTGTGGGGATAGTGGCATGTTTTTCTTGGAATGACAACCTAGCTTTATGAGCAAGAAACTCTTTTGGGGCAGCAACCTCTGGTCTTCTCATCTTGTCTCTCCCAGGGTAGAAATTTCATGCCATCAGTGAGTTGGAATGAGGGTCAACAGCACCCCAGTATTCTGAGTTTGCTGCATATCAGGTGGGGTTTCCACTCTGGCAGCTGGAGTCGGATGGAGAACGAGTTCCCAGACCTTTCAGCATCTCTTGCCCAGAATAGAGCCTCTTCTTAGGATGATAAGAAATGCCCCTCCAGGAGTAATTCTGGAACTGAAAGTCAGGGGAAGAGGGAGCCATACACCTAATATCCAAGGCGTATGTTAAATCACAGGTGTTGTGGACTTTCATGGTCTCAGTCTATCTGAGTTCATAATTTCCAACATGTTAGCACAGTTATGTTAAAAAACACATTGTTTATAATGAGTTGAATTTTTAAACATGTCCCCTTAAAGTTGGAAATTTTTTCTTTTGCAAATTTGTTAAGAATTAAGCTAATACCTGTCCCCAAAAATTTTGCCAGCTGTCAGAGCTAATGTGTTTCATGACAGTACGTGCCAGGTGTCTACTTCATTGCCATGTGGGGAACTGCGGCGGAGGGGAATGTTTTCCATCTCCAGCCATTTGGTTATTTAGATGTAACAATATCACAGTAGCAGGGTCAAGTCTGAGAAGCAGTCATTCTTCTGCCTGTGGCCAAACCGCACATTGCCAATTTGGGCTGCAATTTAAACTTAAGAAAATGTATTTTTTTCTGAAATTTCCTAAGACAGTTGTCTGTAGCCACAGGATACAACAGTATGTCAACAGGGGCACAATGCTAGACAGAGTAGGCTGTTACCATTGACCTTATATAATGGAATGTGTTTTGCTCAAAAGAGTCCTGAGGGCAAAACCATGAGATCTGCTGGCAGACCTTGCCCTGGGGCCTTGCTATGCTTCCTTTGTAGCTCTTTTCTACTCTGACGGTTTTCAGCTACTCAGTGGTTTACATTTTCACTTGGTTTTCCAATGATATTGCTCAATGCATTATGTCCTTGAAGTGCAAATTCCAGACTCCCCAGGAACTCTGCCTTTCTTCCCAGATGATCACAACGAGTGCCCTTTATACAATTTACCCCATTTCCAAAGGTGTCTCATTTTATTTAGAGTGGGACACATGTTTTCTAATAACTTTAAGCTGAATGTAGAGGGAGACAACTAATATGAAGAATAAGATATTAAATTACCTTGTTGCTTGGCATTTGTATAATTCTGAATGGACAAAATGAGTCAACATATTCTGCATTATTTGATCATTAATGTTCATTAAAAACATATAATGGAATATGTCTGTATCCCAGCAAATGTTCCACGACAGATGTGTTTGAAACAATTATTACATTTTAACCGTATAATACCATATTTGAAAATACCTATGCTTAAGATATCATAGTTTATTGCTGATTATTTCCTAGATATTAATTTTTTATGAAGAGATAGATCCTTTTGAATAATTGAAGTTCATTCCATTTATGTTACATTTTATAAACCAAATATATTATTTTTCTTCTTGAATCCGTGTTCTATTATCTAATTTTTCTCACTCAATGATTGTTTATTACACAGAAATGTGCAGTAGTTTAGGAATTAATTATACTAATAATTCAATTAGTTAAATTAGTAGGTAAAGAAAATTAAATATATTTTTAAATAACTTAAATGTGATCTTTTAAGTTTTATAATTAATTACACTCTACAGTATAAATATTTTTGTCTATTTTTTATAGGAAAAGAATAAGTTGGTAGAAATCAGACTATAGAATTGGTTGATATGTGACATTAGTAGTTTTCTGGTGTATCTTAAAGGGGTTTTGGGACATTAAAATTAGAGTAATCTTGTCTATACTCAGAATTAAATAATATACAGTACACAATATTTACTGATAAAGAAGATTTTTAATACTTGTTCCTTTATTAAACCACCAATAAGCCACTGGGAAATAAAAGAAACCAGATTTCATAAAAAATTGAAATGATTCTAAAATTTTGCTATGAGATAATTTTGTCTGTGTGTCTTCTGGGAAGAAGCAAAAGAATAGTATTAAGTATACATTATTTCATAAAGATTGTATTACAAAAAATCTCGCTAAATGATTATACTTTCTGAATTAATTTCAAATAAAGCGTTTCTTCTACTGAGTATGAGCTATATCATCAGTGCCTTAAAGTTCTATATTAAATGTACACAGACTCCATTCCCTTACTATTTGGAAGAACTCTACAGAGTTTTGAAACTACTTCTTGTGAGGAAAAGGATAATATGAATATAGCAAGTTGCTATGACAACCATGATTTCTCTATTTCTGGTTTTTCTTGCATTTAAACTTCCAGCCTTTGGCTTTTATTGCCAGTCCTCCCCGCCCCCATCTATCTGATACGTATGTGAAAATGCTGACTAAATATAACAGGGAAAAATATTCAGAGTTTTTTAAAAAATATGATCCCTCAATAAAAAGGAACCTTACAGTAAAAAAAAAAAAAAAGCTGACTCTAACAGACCAAATACTTTATTTTCAATAATCTTACAAATATGTATACATATATAAAGAGCATTATGAAAAATTTACCCTTCTTTGAAAAAATGAACCTTAGAAAAAACAAAAGCAATAGCAAAAGTAAATATAATAATTTTTCTTGTAAGTACATTTTTGCTAAATAACAAAAGAAGGATTTTGCTGGATTCAACCACAGGTTTATATCACCTCATTTAAAAATTAATATACATATATATGAACATACATCTATATATATATTTTATGTAATTGACCTTCCATATCTGATTTTTAGGAGATGACATGTGTAAAATATTTTTTAAAGCATAGATTATGTTGCTAGTTCTTTATATAAAGAATGATATATAGTTTCCATGCTTTGGAGTGAAACTATTCTAAATTTTTAGACAAGGAGTTCCAGGCTTAGCACATTTAAATGATTTATATAATTTAAATGAAATTATTAAAGAATTGTTAGGTAATACACTATCAGAATTTGAATCCATATGTAATAAAGTTTGAGTCGGAAACTTGATCTAGAACTTCTGTTATTAATCTTTTACAGCTTACCTGATAACATTCGGAATAGGCATTTTTTCAGATTGATTTGCCATAACTTAAAGAACAAGAATGTTTGTACACTGAAGCCCAAGCTCACACATGAGTAATACATTCATTTTTCAAGTAAAGTAAATAAATAATATTCTCACCCTTGGATGCTTTAAATTCATTAAAATTCATTGATTTTTTAAAGGACTAGACAGGCCAATTTCAATTTATTTAAAAGTTCTAAAAAGATTATTTCTTTGAAATGATTTGTAGAGGAAAAATTTCTTCTCTCTCCTTTATTGTGTGTGTGTGTGTGTTAACCTGCATGGAAGACTACTCCAGAAATATAATTTCTGTTTCTGGGATATTTTAAAACTGCAATTCAAATGCTACATTCAAATGTGTATCAATAATCTACTTTAAGCAGCAAATCTTTTTCTATATAAAAGTATACTTTGTGCATGATTTTTCTTCCCAGGCTTCTTAAAAATGGGGGCAAACACACATATATTTCTTGAAAATCTCATATTTCTTACTAAAGCATTCTAATGGTCAACCCAGTATCATTAAAAGGTTAGTCTCTCAGGAAATTTCACATATATTGTGCATATTTAATCAAAAGAATAAAACGAAGCAATGAAGTAAAGATACTACCATTATTATAGCTCCACATTTAAAGCATATTAACATATCACATAGGATTATATTATTTTGAGTTAGTTATTATTGGTGGCAATATCATCTTTGACAGGAAAATATGTTGGAATTCAGAAAAGATAACTAATTTCCCCAATGGCACACAATATGTAAATTGAAGATCCAGCAACTTAGACAATGATATAACTGGGCCAAAGTCCACTTTCTGCAATAAGTAGAATTAAATTTTTAAATTAGTCAAGAATACGCAACAAGGAACAATCTATAGTAACTATGAATTGAATTGTTTGTGTTCAGATGAAAACAATGTCTGATCTTTAAGTAGCACTTGCACACAACCATAGCTGTGTTCAGAAATTTACAGGATTCCCTCATGCAGGAGACTCAGATATACTATGTTGCAGCTATCCTGTGTATCTCCACTTTGTGTTTATTTCTGCCTCAATTTCTCCATTGTTTAAGGCTAAGATAACTAAAGAGTAGAGCCAAGGTTGCACTGCACTTAATTAGACAGTGTTTGAAAAGCTGTCAGTATTTCCTTTTCTTCCTCTAGATTAGAATTTCTCAAAAAATTTTTTTGCAAATTTATTTTTTTGATTTCTAAAATTATGCTCCTGCTCAAAAAAATGTTGGTAATTCAATGGTTAACAAATAACATCAAAATCTATTATACCCAACAACTGAACAACTAAAATCAACACAGAAACCCTTGGATAGCTGTTACAATAGTGAATGCTTATTTAGATTAGTTCATTTAAATAGTATGAAACTAGAAGAAGCAGGACATGGTGTCATATTTATTTTAAATTGAAGAAACTGAGAAACAACATGTTTAAGAAACTTATCTAAAATCACACAACTAGTCAGTACAGGAGCTAGGGAGCACACCAGGTAGTGGGCCTTCAAAGATTAAGCTTTATATCTGTTAAATCCTTGGATGGAGAATGGGAAACTCATGTAGGTGTTGCTAGGTGGAAGTGCCAACATTCTCCCAGTCTCCAAGTCTGGGCATGGCTGTCTGTTTATCCCAGGAGAGCAACTAGAATGCACCTGTCTGCAGGCCTGCCAGCTCTGCAACAAAGACACAGGAGGTTGAAATAGGTGTTCCTTGGTTGCTTCTACCAGTCTTACTAAGGAAATAAAGTCACCCCTGTGCAGGAAGGAATCGGTGAGGCCATATGAGTTTCTTGAAGATAATTGTTCCCTAAGGAAATATGAGAAGTTTGGGATAAAGTCCCTTTAAATTAATAACAAGAATACCTTATAAATTATTATTTGTATCTCATTGTGGTTTTGACCATGCTGTACCAGGTATTTTTCATTTTGTAGAGTTTCTGAGGGAAAAAGAAAGGCTGACCTTACATGAAAATGTATATATAGTTCACCAATTTAAGTTCTATGTTGGCAAAAATATGACATCATTGAAGCATATAAATGAACCAAAACAGTGTTCAAAGAAGTTAAAAGAGGAAAAAATGGTGGGAGAAGTGAATCACTGCATGACACATAGGATGAGCATGCTGAACTAAAAAAATAATGATTTATCAAGAAAATGGCACTTTAAATTTAATATAAAACCTCTGTTCATATGAATATATTTTTGAATTTTACTGGTTTTGTGCATACTTCTTTAGAAAATATCCTTAGGGTTATAAATATATAAAAGCTAAAGTTACAGAAAATTTCACCACATTTTAGTTTAGAACATATTTAATTAACATCATGAAACTAATTAAGTAAAGCATGTTGACAAACTATTTTTCTTTTTTCTCATTTAGAATCTGTGAATAACTCAGATTACAGTAAAGTAATTTTAACCTTAAATTGGAAGTTCATTTAAAACCAATTGATACTTAAAATTGTATTGATTATCTAATATTGGTTCTTAATAAGGATGACTTTAGTTATCTCTTAATGACTGTAGTTTTGCAATAATGCACCTGATGCACAATTTTTCAGATAATTGTTATGATTCACTTAAGTATTATAAAACTATTTTATTAAGTATTAAAATATATGCATTTTAAGTATAATAATTATATTTAAGTTATAAAATATTTTATTATACATATTATATACAAATTGCTGCTTGTAAATTTTCATAGTTTTCTTAAGTATTCCTTTTATAAAAAATGAAACAAGTGTTGTTTTGTTATTATCAATGTTGAAAGATTATTTCAAAAGAGAATATATTGGTTTCCTGGTTTCTGCTGAGACCAAAATACCACAGACTGGATGCCTTTGAACAATAGGAAGTTATAGGTTCACAGTGTGAAGACTGGGAATCTGTGCTGAAGGTGTCAGTCACCATTCCTCCTGGGGTCTGTCAGGGAGAACCGTTCCCTGATGCTAGGATGGCTTCTGGGGTGTTTGCAGGCAATCTCTGGCATTCCTTGTCTTGATCTCTGTGTTTACCTTCACATAACAATCTCCCTGTGCGAAGGTCTGTATTCAAATATCCCTTTTTTTTGGCCACCAGTCATAGTGGTTTAAGAACTCATCTTACCCCAATATGACCTCATGTTAACTTAACCAATTATCTCTGCAACAGCCTATTTGAAAATAAGATCATGCTCTGAGAGACACAGGTGGTCAGGACTTTCTTATGTGCTGAATTATATCCTCCACCTCAAAAAATTTTGTGTGTTGAAATCCTAACACCCTGTTCCTCAGAATGTGAATGTTATCTCAGGGTTTGGAGATAGCATTTTTCATGTAGCAATTGAGTTAAGATGAGGACATTAGGATGAACTCTAATCCAATATGACTGGTGTCCTTATAAGAGGAGGAAACAGGACAAAGACAGGCAGAGAAAAGACCTGTGAAGACGAATGGAGAAGATGGCGTCTACACGCCTATTAGCATGGCCTCTGAAGAAACCAGTCTTGGAAAACACCTTGATGCATTACTTCTAGCCTCAAGAATCTTGAGAAGATATATTTCTATTATTTAAGCCACCCAATCTGTGTTAATTTGTTAAGGCAACCCTAGTCAACTAATATGAACTTCAACGCACTAATTTCTGGAGAATGTAATTCAACCCATAACAGAGGGTTAGCTTTTCTCAGGTTTTCTTCTTGTTTTTCTTTCAGTACTGTTACTATGTATTTGTCTATGTCTATATCATTATATTTTCCAGGAGTGAATCATTTTTATGTGTAAAAAGAATGTTATTTCAATCCCAATGTATAGCTTTTTGATGGCCAAAATTATATAAATCATTTCTGCATTTGATTTTCTTCCAATTGTTAGTTTCCACTCATCTAAATACCAATTATTTAAACTTTACAATTCTCAACTTTAAAAAGAGCAAAGTATTTTGAACAGCTACATCTGTTCAAATCTCACAGATGGCCTTTTGTGCTTTTTTCTGAGTTCTTTATAATTATGTGTGACACTGTTCTTCTTTGAGAGTTGGTGTGAATGTACTGAAACATTATAATATTTCAACTTGAATTTAAACATGTTCACAAGGTTTGCAGTAAAAGCTGTAATCATATGCTCTATACACGTAGCTCTAGGGCTAAGATTAAGTTTTGTCATCATCTTCCGCTGAAACACGTTGTAAAAATATTGTTACAGACTAGCAAAACTGCGTATAGCTCACCAAAAATGGATCCTAAGTCAAGGCAATTTGTCTCATTTATGATAATGATTTTAAAATATCTACCTCAAAATTTTAAGAATAATTAGACCTAAAGAAGAATAGAAAAGTGTGATTTTGTTGTTTTTGGCTTCTTTCAGTTAAAAACTGGTAGTAACACATCCTTAGGTTTAATACAGGTAAAATGCAATCAGATCCACTATATTTAAGAATATATTTTTCTTACAGATTGAGCCATAGATGAGTAGGCATTTGTGTAGTATATTTGTATTTTTTAAATATAAATAGTTCTGAAGTTTGATTTACAGTAGAAATTAACATTATGGAAACTGACATCTACTACACAAAATTTAGTGCTCCAAGTGACTTCGCACAGGGTCTGACCAGGAGGTATCCAGCCATGTAATATGAAAAATAGAGACACTGAAAAGGATGCAATATGCAAGAACCATTGTACACTGGACAATGATACTTCAGTCCCCTTCAGTGTAGGCACCTTGGGACCTCATACAGTTCTCCCAATCACTATTAGCTGCCCCCTCATATTTTCCTGAATCTCATCAACAGTCTGAAATTTTTTCCCTTTCAAAGGTGATTTTAGTTGTGGGAAAAGCCAGAAGTCGCCAGAATTACTTGCTCAGTTATTTTGAATACTAAGACCACATAGTACTCATGTGCACTCATTGGTGTCCGCCGCCCCTTACTGACTAGTAAAGTGACATCATCATTTATGCATATTCATTCCAGTCTGCTCTCCTTGGCTTCCAGGTTACACAAATTTTTCTTGTTATATTAACAATGTTTGGATTTCCTCCAGACAGACCTCATATATCTTTTATTTAATTCTCAAAATAATTCTACATATTAAATAATGTCATTAGACATTAACAGTTATGGACATAGAGTCATAGAGGAATGAAGAACTTGGAAGAGTCATTGGAGAGTGAGTGAAAATCTGGAATTTGAACCCAGTTTGCCTATTGCACAAGGTAATATTCTAACTGCCTCCCCCTACCTCCCATGCTGGTCAAATGGAAACAAACTGGAAGACCAACTTCTAAAGCACTGAACAAAACTTAATCAAGGTTTCTGCTTCCAGTAATAGCAGAGCAAGTATTCACTCAATGCTTCATCTAAGGACAACCAGAAAAACATGAAAATTATTTCTCAACTCTTCCTGAATGCATTGTTGATTGTGGCAATATGTTAGTCGCCGAGATGATTTCATACCCTAATCCCTGAGACTGTCAATATAGCACCTATCATACCCATGCATTTCTTAAGGCTCAAGGGACTTCTCAGATGTAATTAAGAGTACAAAACAGTTGACCTTAAAATAGGGAGATTGTTCTGCATTATCTAGGTACAATGATTTAACTACATGAGCCCTTACATGAGCCCTTCTGCAGAAGCATAAAATAGAGAAACTTGAAACGTGAAGAGAATGAATGAATCATCCTCTTTGCCGACCTGACATTGTTAGGGACCATACAGGTATGGGGAAGAACTTACTTCTTCCAACAACCAGTGAGTTTTGGTAAGAATCTTGAGATGGACTTAAAAACAACAGCCATCCGAATAACTTGATTTTAGGTCTATGAGACTGTGAAGAAAAATCTCATCATGCTGTGCTCCAACTTCTGACCCAGAGAACCTGTGAGAAAAATCAATCTGTATATTTAAGGTGCTAAGTCTGTGATAAATTGTTTGTGACAGTAATAAAATATTAATGCAGAAGGTTAACATAGTAAAGAGGAACTGTTAGCCCAACATTTAAAGAAACAGCCCTGCATTTGGGAATATTTTTATCTTGGGGATGTTTGCTAAGTCAGGGAGGATACTGAAAGCTGGGTAATGCAACGTCACCTTGCATCCTAAGAAAACCCAAAGTGAACTTAGATCCCACCACCTGTGGGCTCTGGTAAAAACCTACATTTTGGGGTAGGGACCCTGCAGTTCGGGACAATACCTTACATTTAAGACTGGAATAAGTGAAATGACCATATCATTAATTCTAGTATAGCTCAATCAGTTTGGGAGTGACAGTGAATTTTATTCTCTGAAATTGGGTTAAGCCAGTGGATCAAAACTAGTGGTGTTTTTTTTTTTTTTTTTCTCCAGAGGACATTTGACATTATCTACAGATAATTAGAGTTGTCACAACTGGGAGAAAGGAGATGCTATAGGTTTGTAATTACTAGAGGTCAGGGAGTATGTTCAATCCCCTAAAATATATAGAACAGCTTCCCACAACCAATATTTGTCTCCAAATGCCAATAACCCCACAATTCACAAAATCTGTGTTAAGTTGATCCCAAATGTTGCTCCCTGCAGTTGCCTAGGAGAAGCAAGCACATATCTTTTATGAAATAAGTTAATATTTTTCTAGTTCTCAAGATATTACTACAAACTGTTTTATGAATAAAATATCCAGAATAAAATAAAACTTAATAAGCAGATGAGGAGATGAGACAAGATAAAAGACTGCAGAGACATGGCAATCAAAAGAGATCTAGAAAAATTATTGATGAATAGAATCATCACAGAGTATGTAACTACCATATTCTACTTGAAATATAAATGACAAGTATAACAATTATGGCAGAGAACTTCAGAATATAAAAAGTTACATCATGAAATTGCTGAATACATTAATTAAAGTTCCAAGTGGAACTACTAGAACTGAAAACTGTGCATTAATTAAAATAAAGAATCCAATCAGTGTTGTTAAAAGTATAGTAGATAAGATAAAGAGAATTAATAATGAGATATATCTGGATCAAAGACACACAGAGGATACATTATATTCAGAGGAACAATGATCTTTTAAAAGGAAACAAAGAAGCCATGAGACCATGAAATATCTTCACTGTGATGAAAGAAAGAAACAAACAACATATATATATCCTAATCTAAAATTTCTTACCTAGCTAAAATATTCTTCAGAAATGAAGGCAAAATAAAGATATCTTAAGCAAAAGAAAAATGAATTTGTTATCAAGACATATAAACTTAAATAAACATTAGATTTTTTTCTTCTAAAGGAATACTGTAGTTTATTTCAGAGATACCAGAAGCATGATACTACAAGGCATGAGATGGTGAATATGTGGGTAAATCTAAATAAGTACTAACTGGATAAATAATGTCATATGTAAATAAAATGCACAGAAAGACAGTATATAAGCTATGGATGCAGTGACAGTGTTCTCATATCCCTGTCTTGGCTAGCAGGATGAGCTGCAATAAAAATAAAGTAAATTGCACTTTCTTTTTACTTTTTTAAATATTTTATTAATTTTATTTTTAAACAGAGGGAAAGGAGGGAGAAGGAGGGAGGAAAACATCAATGTGTGGTTGCCTGTCACCCTCCCCACCCCCACTGGGGACTTGGTCTGCAACCCAGGCATGTGCCCTGACTGGGAATTGAACCAGGGACCCTTTGGTTTCCAGGCTGGCACTCTACCCACTGAACCACACTAGCCATGGCTGTACTTTCTTCTTAAATATTACTAAAGAAGAAATAGGATTAAAAGTTGCATTCTCCAAATCTTTCAAAATACTTAATAAAGTATATACTAAAAGAGACTAATCATCAAATGTGTATAGTTATAGTTAGTATTGAGTGGAAACATTTATTATGAACATATTCAGGTTCTTCTTTATTGACTTTTCTATATTGCAAGTCCCTTATTGATTTTCAGTAAGGCACCTAATAAAGATGAAAATGGAGTTTATGATCATAATTGAGCTAATAAACAAGACCATTAAACTTTTATGTTCTTAGACATAAATCGGTGATAACATCCTCCATTCATTAATTTTGTGTTATAGTAATTAAATAGTATCTGAAAATGCTTTGAGAACAGCCATTTTGGAAGGCAGTTTGCAGTTTCTTACAAAACTAAATGTACTTTTACCATGCAACTCAGCAATCATACTCAATGGTATTTACCCAAATGAGTTGAGAAATTATTTCCACACAAAAACTTGTGCATGGGTGTTTGGAGCAGCTTTATTGGTAATTGGCAAAATCCCAAAGTAATCAAGATGCCTTTCAGGAGGTGAATGGATAGGTAAACCGTGGTACATCCAGGCAATGGAATAGCATTTGCCAATAGAGAGAATTGAGCTATCAAGCCATGCAAACGCATGGAGGAACCTTAAATGTGTGTCACTAAGTGAAAGATGCCAATCTAAAAAGGCTACCTACTGTGTGACTCCAACTCTATGACATTCCAGAAAATGCAAAATTGTGGAGACGGTGAAGGCAACAGTAACTAGTGGTCAGGGTTTACAGAACAGGGAGTGATGAACAGGCCAAGCGCAGATGTTTTTAGAGCAATGAAACCACCCTATACAGTATTACTATAATGGTGAATACATGTCACTTTGCATTTGCCACAATCCATAGGATGTACACCAAGCATGAGAAAACTTTATGAAACTATGGACTCCGGGCAATAATGCTGTGTCAATATAGGTTCTTGAGTTGTAACAAAGGTGCTATTCTGGTGACGGATCTTGGTAATTGGGAAGCCTACAGAGGGGGGTGAGTGGGAGACATTTGGGAACTCTACTTTCTGCTCAGTTTTGCCGTGAACCTCAAACTTCTCTAAAAAATAAAGTCTATTGAAAAATAAAACTAAAAATGTCTAAAGTGAGTGTTTGTTATAAAATGGCTTTATGCTTTATAAGAGGACAAATGCTATTTATCTTAATTTAGCTTCTGCTATATTATGAACTTAAAAGAATATACATCTTTCATGTCTTTTTATTTGGAAATTTATAGGAGAGTTGGCACATTATTTCATAAACTCATACAGAATGAAGAGGCCAGAGCCATAGATACATTAATTTCAAGGGTATAGTCAATTGTTTCAACATTTTCACAGTTTTACTTCCCATGCTAAAAAAATAAAATTCATTTATTATGTCTGGTATCAACAGCTCAGGGCATACATTTGGGCAGCACTTGATCGATGACAGAGCATGTTAAAATAATAGTTTATTACATTTTTAACCAAAAGTGACAGTCATAGACTTATTAAGTAGGTGAAAAATTGAAGCTCAGAAAGAATTTGTGTGTGATGTAATACATTTCATAATTGTACAGATGGTATTCAAATCTGGACTTTTTTCTGTCTTACTACTGTACATCCTAAGAATAATGAGAACATTTGATCCATGGCCTATAAGAACTGCCGTAACCATCACAAAATCCCAACACACTAAAATTAAGTTGGTAATATTTTACATTACTGAGAATTTGTTGAGTTGAGTACTGTCATGGACTCCTAATGAAAATAAAATTGGTAAAATTCTACTGAAAAAAAATTGAAAATATCTGTAGAATTTTTGAAAGTGAAAAGTAATTAATTTCTTAACAGGGTATTTATTCCAGCATTTCATCACTGATGAATTTGTGATAATGAGCAAATGGAAACAGGCTAAAAACAGAAGCATGATTAGGAGAATTGTAATATCTCTAGAAGATGGGACATTATGCAGCCATTTAAAATTAATATTTTAAAGAATTTGCAGTGATATCAAAATACAGGTTTGGTGACAAAATGGGGACTAATGTGTTAACAGTTGACAACTCTAAACTCTCCATTACAGTGACTACAAACTCAGACCCTCATTTCTGGGTGTCTGAGTTTATAATCTTTGGCAATTGTTACCTATGTGGTGCCAAAGGAATTCATATAACCTTTCTGTGCCTCAATCTACTCAGCTGTAAAATGGAGAAAATTGTAGTACCCATTAATCATGTCTCAAGAATTTAGGGAAAAAATAGACATAAAGAGCTTAGAAGCATTCCCAGAATACAGCGTACTTATTTGTTATCATATTATCACCCTATGAACTGAGAATGTGGTAATTATATTTCTTCTCTATAAGATTTCACTTCAAGAAACCAGATGGAAACATGCCCAAATCACTTACCATTTTCAAACAAATATTTGAGGGTTACCTCACTTCCTTTTCACCACTTATATTCTTATCCAAATACAGTTTAAAAAGAAAATGGGAGTGGGCAATGAACTATATTTTCTTAGGTGAATTGTCTCAGTCTTTCAAATCAACACTGAGCGTTTCCAGGATGCTGGGTTTTGAGAATGATGCCTGCTCCCCAACAAGCCTTGAAGTTTCCAATCTTCCTCTGGTACGAGGCTTTCTTTGTTACCTGGCGCCTTCACAACCACTTTAGCTCTTAGCCACTGAGTGAACTGCTGCTTTTAATTTTGTATTCTCATAGACCTTTTCTCTGTCCACTATCAGGCCTCAATTTAGAATTAACACTTTAAATTAATCCTGCATCTTTTATTTGGGGCAGTTTCTAGAAATACACAAGTGTATAATCTAACAAAAGTGACTTTCTACTTTTAGCTCTTTCCTTGTCATACAAAATAATATGTATAATGTGCTTTGTGTAAAACTGATGTGATTGCATTTGACTAAGGGGTGTGGGAATGCGAGTTTCTTTCCAATCCCTTTCTACCTCTATACATTCGTGAATTTAATAATTTTTTTCCAATCAGCGAGCCTTGTATTTGTAAGAAAAAGTGCTATAAAATTAAAGCCTTGTAAACCTTTAAGAGGAAAGAATTTGCAATTATCTTCTTTACAGTAGCATTGCATCTTCTGAGCTTCCTCAGAGTTACTATGGAGTCATGTAGAACTATATTTCCCTTTCAACACAAAGTGCTCTTTTTAGTGTTTAGAAGTTATATTTAAGGGATGCCCCAGTGCAACTCAGGTTCGTGAGGGTGATATTTTACAATAACTCTGCCAGAAGGATGCAACATGAATGGAAACACCAGAGTTACACACTGTGCTCATATACGACTCAAAGATCATAAACACATGTGAGCAGAAACACAAATTTAGCATCAGTTTTAGAGTTTTCCCTTGGAGAGCTGCTATTTTTATCTGCACACTCATTCTTCTTTCATAGTTGATATGCAAGCTCACCATTTCCTGAGCGAATATGGATGTGCATCTGCTTTGAGGGACATACGTGTGAAGGAGCTAAAGACTGCAGCTATGTGTACTCATATTTTCCAAGACATCTGGGTGGATTTATTTTACCTAATTAAACTGCCAAATTTGTGTTCCACCTGAATTTGTGAGTATTTAAATCAGTTTCAGGCTTTTGAGTCTGTCTTGACTTAGGATTTATGATATTATGCACTATTTATCATAATTAGAAGTGAAAATATAAAGGTGAGTCATTGAATGTTTTACCGTATAAGTTTAAATTTAAGAACATTTATATATGTTTATAATAAAACTAATATATTGATAGGAATTATGTCACTTAATCCTCACAAACATTATTTGAAATAGATACTGATACTACATGCATGTGGACATGAATATGGAAACAGTCTAACAGACACTAAGAGGCAAGTCCAAGGTCATTCGACTAATAAATAGGGAAAGAAGAATTTAAGGTCTTTCTGGAAACTATGTAGGATCTACTAAGCCTTTAGTGTAGAAAAGTGAAGAGTATTTTGAGAGTTATTAGTTACTCTCCTCTTTTTGTTTGTTCTGTTCTACTCCTCCTCAAGAAAGGTGTCTAACACCTTGCCCCATCAGGCACTGTGCAAAGCAAGCCTGGAAAGTATGGCACACAAGGCGGAGAATTTCATGACCTCCACGGAGGGAACAGGCCCCACAAGACCGTTCATGTCTCGTATATCAACAACAAACATGTGGGTCCCAGGACCACTCTCACTACAGATCAGCTGGTTACAAATTTAAGAGAACACACAACCACTTCAGGTTGTATAATTTGCGTAGAACAACTCACAGAACTCAGTCAAAACACTATATTTACACTTAGCAGTTTATTCTAGTGAAATAGGGGCAATTAAACTCAGCCAGGGGAAGGGACAGATAAAACAGAATCCAGGAGGGACCCGAATTCACAGCTTGTTGTCATCACTCTCTATGGAGTGGAGTTGTGGAAGGTTTTATGACTTTCCAATCATGACATGTGCCACTATGCAGAAAGTATGGCCAGCCTGAGAAGACCACTTTGGTATCTATAGCTTTAATTGGAACTTGATCACATGCTGCCTCCTTGGCTGACCTTTGGCCTCCATCCTCTCTGAGACATTTGGGCTAGTAATTTTAGTCTCCAGATCTCCATGTGTTGCAACTCATATCCTGTGTCCCAAACCCCTAATTATAATTTACATCGTGGGACTGTCTGGTGGCCAAAGTCCTGGTGAAACCATGATATTCTCATCAGGCCAACATCTTGTACGCCTAGAGATTGCCTGCCCGTACCTGAGGGCTTATATTCCTCATTACACAATGTCCCATAATGGAGTGTAAGAAACATATTTATAATACTTTTTTTAAAGACCTTAATTTCTCATTAAAAAAATGTGGTGAATTGTAAACTACAACAACAAAAATATTTATTTTCCATTCTCAATACAAGCACACTCAAATCTGTCAGGTATTTTATTCCACACTTGTGTAAAGTGCTTACAATCTATAAGTACTAGAGCTCTCATTTTATTGGGAGGAGTGAGTGTGGGGGTAGATGGAAAAAGTGGTAAATTTTTAAAATATAATATTTACCATTGCATTATACTTTTCAAGATGAAATACAATATAGCTTCCTGAAATCTCCATTGTATAACTGGGTATTTACATTACTTTCCAAAGGTCTAAATTGATGTTGTTTACCAGCAATGGAATTGAATACTTGATGAATTTGAGTAATTTTCACAGTGTATGTATATCTGATAAGCATATATCAACTAAGATAGTCATTCTTAAAATGCAGGACGCAGTCAGAATGAGGAAGCATTTGTTGTCATTCAGAGTCTGTTTGTAAATTACACATACATGTTTTACAAAATGCCCAAATGATAGAAAACTCTCGCAGTTAAAACAGGATTTCATTTATGGAACATGCTTATTTTCCCTTATGGAATTAGCCATTAATCTTTTAGACAAGGTCAGGAGCGGCATGAATATTTGGACGAACAAGCCCAGATTAAGAGGATATTAGAGCATTGTATGGTGCTGGGTGGGAAGGGGCTGCCTGAGGACAAACCTCAGGCAGAATCAAGAAAGACCTGTAGTGAACAGGTCTTCTCGGAACCAATAGAAGGTTACTGTCCTTCCCCTTGCCCCACACCTTAGCAGATAATCCAAATATTTATCCAAGACATAGCATCTCTCCAATAAATCAATTCTGGAAAATTATTTTTTCATATTATGCTTTTGAGTATCATTTATACACTTCGCAGGCACTTTGGGTCATATTTGTACACGATTTCTTGTTCAGGGCATATACTCCACCCTTGACCAGTCTAGTAGTAAAAGACTCAGCTCCTGTGCTCCCTCTGATTGCAACAGTATTTTGGTTTTCACTTCTACTCTTCTGTTACCTTATTGCTATTTATTGAGTCATATACATTTCAATGAATCCGTTTCTGTGTTCTGTTTTGAACTCTGACAGATGCATACTCAGCCTTATGCCTTTCTACCAGCTCCAACTGCGGTCACAGTGTTTGGTACAATGTTGCAACACAGTAAACCATTGGTGAAAACATGATTAAATAAAACACCTAATGCTTTCAAGTAGGTGTTTAATCAAGCATGCAGATGCATTCTTCAGATAGAATTGTTTTACATTGTTCTCCATAAGCTGAATAAATAATATCAAATTATAATTTATGAAAATATGCTTATGCAGCTGAGGTAGTATAAATTATATTTCTGGAGAAACTAAAGAGATGAATGATTAACAACATTCTTAGATTTACTGATTAACATCAGATATCTTAAGTAATACTATGATTTTATAGTTTAATTTTGGACGAGTGTTCGAGTGGCCATCCTGCTGATTACAGAAGAATTTAGATGCTTGAGATAACAGATATGCAGGGTGGCAAAGTCAGTGTCACTTTTTCTGAAAAATTTTGAACAAAAACTGCACTTTTCCGAGATAGAAATCCAATTTTCTCATGTGTGGGTTGGACTTCCCAAGGGCTATTGGTTAGGACCAGCGTTTCTTCTAAAAATAAAACTTCAATCGGGTCAAGCACTCAAAAAATTCTAGGTTAAGTCCAAGAGTTTGATACCAAAGAGCTTAGAAGAGATAATTTTGGCCCAGATACTTTTTTTGGAATAATTTTCCTGAAATAACCTCAATATGAGTACTGAAGAATATCTGACTTAAAATATTATTAGTGGGATATATTAGCTGCTAAATGTCTGGTATGGTGGTAATAAGTTCTTCAATAAGGCTTATAAAAGATCTCCGTTTTGTTGGTATTAAACTTTTTTTCTGTCGTTTGCACTGCCCATTCTCCTTCTCCCCTTCCCTTGTCCATCTCTTCCTTCTTATTTCAAGTCGTATCTCCCGGAAAGGTCTGACTGCTTCTTCAATGGATTCATCATGACCTGCCATCAAAGAACAGATTTTATTTTTGATTATTTTATTTAAAAAGTAGATCAGTATCATATAAATGTCAGAAATGTGGGGAGGGGCTGGGGTTCGAACCAGAAGAGCTGTGACTGACATCGGAGCCAGCATCCCTTTCTTGTGACACACCCACTCAGACCAGCCACTGAAGACCTCTGTCATCATCCTGGGCCATCTCTGCGTAGGAAGTGCAGTGGGACCTCGGTTCTCAAGCTTAATTCACTCTGGAAGCCTGTTTGAGAAGCGACTTTTTCCCATTAGAAATACAGTATCATCAGTGAAAGGTTGTTTTGACGAAATTTTGTTCAACAACCGAGACATTTTATCTCGGTTGAAATGGGAGATGTTTGAAATGGGGAAATGGGAGAAATAAGGTTTGACTGTACTGTTGTCGGCTGTAGACCAGAACCAAGGCGGGGGTGCCAGACAGGTCTGGAAAAGGATTTTTTCAAAGTTGTGAGAAAAGAATTTCGCGGGCTCGTGTAACAGGATTTGCTATATGGTGGCAAGGTTTATTGGAGAGGCGTGCAGAGCATAGATGCCCCTGAAGAGGCTGCTGCACTACCTCATCTGTACCCAAGGTGGCGCAGCTCTGTTTCACTGCAGAAGTCCAGACTCTGGCTCTACCTGCTTGCACTTGTCCCAGCCAGTCCCAGGAGGAATGCCAAGGCCCAGAGATGCTGTGTCATTACTACCTCAGCATCTGACGCTTCAGTAGTCTAGCTCAGTCTCTGTTCCCCTCTCACCCACTTTCAGAACTGCACTTTGACCTGGGAAGTTGCTATGAGAGAACATTTTGGGTCCTTTGTTAAGCTTTGATTAGATCTCCTTGGGTATGGGAAAGAGTAAACTTTCTTTCAAACTAACCAATCATTTTTCGAATCCTTCACCGGCTTTGCTGAGCCCATCCTCTATCCAATCATTTTGCTGGATTTTCTAGGATTTCATGATCTTATCCAATCTAATCCTTTCCTCAGATTTTCCCAGGCTAGACTCTTCCCATTTATGGTCACAATGTTGGGTCCTACAGCTCATGCCCCAAATTTCCACTTCCTCTTATGGCTCTTCCTGGGCATGCACTTAGTAGGAGGACCTCGCGCTGCCTTATCTTGGCTTTTGCTGAACATGAGCCCAGCAAAGAAATTGCAGTTGGCTAGTGCTCCCTCCTGTGGTAATCTGGGCAAAGGGGCCATTGCCCCTGTTCCCCACCCTGGAGACTGGAAAACCCATCTTTCCTGTCTGCTCAGGGAATTACAGTCTTTTTGATGAAGGATACATCTTTTTCTTGGAATGACTGGGCAGCTGTCATTTCCTAACTTAATCAAGCTTAGCTCTCTTCTCTTTTATTACTACCTAACAGTTGCCTACCCTAACAGTGCCACCATAATAAATTCTTTGTAGAGAAAGCTTAGGCTGTGATGCCATGAGTCAGCTGATGGTATAGTTAGAATCAGGTGCGTGAATAGTTCTTTGTTAGGAAAGATCAAGAGAATAGGAGGTAATAAAAAGGAGAACTAACCACTGGTTGAACGTTCAATCTTTAGCTGAAGGAATAAGTCAGGGCATTTTAGAAGCAGTCACATATAATTTAAAATAATAAATTGTTAGTGAGGTTATTAGAGAGTTGAAATGGAGAAGAATTTTGTTTCTATAATGATATAATGATATAATGAGGACTACCATAACTAATAAGGTAAGTTCTGTCCTAGCATTGAATTAATAAATGAGAATACTGATTTGGAGCCATGGGTGGGAATGGGAAGAAAGTACACCTGCAGACTTGAATTTGTGTTACTGATAGCTTTGTAACTGCCAAAAGCCATGGAATGTGTACAATTTAGTTTTCAAAGGTCAGGATAAATAACCTGGCTTCTGGGTTACTTAAACAAGTAGGAGGTAGGAGAAGGATATTGTAGGTTGAGCAACAAAATTAAATAATGTATCTTTTATTAAACAGTATACAAACACAGACACACACCCTCTCCTATTGCCTGTCTTTCTGTGACGATTTTACACACACTCACATATGCATTTAGTAGCTAAAATAGTATATATGTATATAACTATATACAAATAAAATAGTATGTATATAGTATACTATATATGTAACCTTACTATACATATCCCTAGTATGTAACTGATTGGAACTGACTGGAAACACTTATGGAGTGGACATTGTTAGTTTCTAAAGCGCTATCCATCTGTAAGCTTGCCTGGTCTCACAGCAAGCCTTGGAGATAAGTTTGCTATTGTTCCCATTCTAGAGATAAGGAAACTAAAACAAGGAGGCCAAAGAACTGGCCTAAAGTCATATGACAGGTAACTCGTGGAACAAGGATTGGGATCCAAAGTTGGGGGTCTTCACTGTTCTCTAATGTGAACCAAGTGAGCACGGTGTCCTATTATAGACCTCCCTAGTAACTATGGTGGAGCGCATTACAAAGTAGATTATATAATACAGAATTTAATTGAATTTAAGAAACTTTTTAAAGGATCTTATGTAAGGAGTCCCAAGTATTCATTCATAGCTGTTTAAATATCTTCTACAATGTCCATTTGTTCCCAGAGTCATGTGGTATTGGAGAAGTAGTGTATTACTTATTCATTGGAAAATGATTTTTGGAAAGACAGGATTTCTTTCATGCAAATACTAGTTCTACCTCTTATTACCTTTGCGGCATTACAAACATAACATAAATTTTATTACATCTTAATGCCCCCATCTATATAAAGGGGCTGTCAATGTGTACTTAATAAGGTTAATAAAAGAACAAAATAATATATATACATATATATGTTATATTTTGAGAACAGTGTTGTTTGCCATAGAGGAAGCCCTAAAAATATTATTTATTTTTATACCATAGTAATATAAAATAGAGAAATTAAAAATGAAAACAGGTGAGGGGAGAATGGAAGTGTGGATATTTTCACTAGATAACCTTACCAAATGGTCGAGGAGCAACTAGACTGGTTGCCAAAAGGCCTTTTGTGGTTTAAAGCAAGTGTGAAAGAAAGTGGAGTTTTAGTACTAAAAATATTTGAAAAATGTAGTTTATATTTTTAATGAAATTAAAGGAAAGGATAAAAGGTATGTACCTCTAATCCTGAAACACATTTTATTATATATTCATGAATATAGGAATTTTCAAGCATAAGAGTTTGAAATCGACATTTCTATGTCATTTAAAATTGTATTTACCACATTAAGATATCTCACCCACATAAATTTTATCGAAAAGAAAGAAGCATTACTGTCAAGGTAATAACAATACCTGTGCCCCTTCCTGAGCATTTACTATTCATTAGGTGCTTGTGCAGTCTGAAATAATGTGGGTTATTAGTACATTGATATAGACCTACATAGGTATGTGCATGTACATATTATAAAATAAAATTTAACTTGGGCTCAATAAAGTGCTACATACTAATGAAGCAAATATTAGAAAATGTGACCCTTAAATAATAGTTTTTGAATTAAAAAATGCAAATTAACTTAAGTCTTGGAACTTACAGATTCAGTTATGTGATTGATACAGTTTTTCAGAATATAAAGTTATTGTTTCTTTACTTTCAACACATTTACTTCAAGTTCTTCTAAAAATTAATCAATCAAATGTTATTTGGTTCTTTGTTGGTTCACAAACATGTTTTTGTTTATTTTTTTCCTAAGGAATTGAGTAAGTGGAAAAATTGTTTAGGAAAAACAATAATAAAATACTTTAAACTATATATTTGGTAAATTTTGTTTTTCAATTGATATGGATTTATTTACTAGAAATTCATTCTAAGCATAATGTCAGCTTTACATATTATTTTAACAATTGACAACAAGGTCTGCTTGTTAGTAAACTTATAGAAATATTTAAATTCAAAACAAAAAATATAATTTTTTCTAAGGATTAATGTTGTTTCTTGAAGAACATCTTCTTTGAAGTTTGCATGTATTGTGTGTGGGGTACTGAACCTTCTAAAACATTGCCAGGTTACATAGGGCATGGCAAACACTCTGTAGGAATATTCTCGTACCCAGTGATTTCATGTTCACTCCTGGCTGCTTTATTTAACCATTTAACTCTCAACTGTAGTTTAGTGTCTAGAATTCATTGCAAAGTAATATGAATACCCAAAGTTCCAATATATTCCCATTACTTTAACCTTATCATATTTCAGATAACATTATTTCCTTATTATTACCTTTATTAAAAGTTTTTTTCTTTGTCATTCACCTTTTTTTCCTGGATTTTTCCAATTTTACAAATAGTTGTTTAGGAAGGTCTATGATAAAAACACTGCATGATGCCCTTAAGAGATAAACAAAGAATTTAGATAAGGACCCTTAATTCTAGGTAGTCTAATTAATACAAGACATTCATGCATGATCCAGTGAATGAATAAATATTAAGGGTATAATATATGCACATAATTATGCCATAACTTTGAAATACAGCCTTTTTAATTCTTTTAACTATCCTGTGAAGTTATCAGTAATTTACTTATTTTTATGAGGCCTTAAGAAGATAATTATAAATGGAAGAATCCAAATAGCCACAACTTTTCCTCCTCCAAGTGCACACCCTCGCTAATGAGGCTATCAGCTAGAACAGGCAAAAGAGCAGCTAATTATAAGGAAGGCTTTGAAAAGTCTTAATTCTCTGATGTGAAGTTGGTCATAGTTGCCTGCTTTATTTCTCTTGTGGTTTCTCCCTTGTGAAATCCTAAACTTCAATTGTATCTGAAGCGACAAAAAGCTATTGCTATATTATTTGTAGTAGTCAAAAACCCTTACCTCCAAAAGGCTGAGATAAATAACATTATGAAGTAGTTCTGCGAAACACCAACTCATTAGTCGTAAATAGAAACCTTATTCTGAAAATTGTTATGTGGCTTAGTTGTCAACAATCATCGCCATCTCAGCTCCTCTGGCTGATGATGGTGCTTTTTTTCCTACATTAGAATCTGAACAGCACATGTGTAGATAGACAATTTTAGGTGTGATGAATGAAAACTTATTTTGAAAGTCAACCATTTCTTTCAATAAACCTAACTATATGTTATATGTCTTGACTCAGATGCAGACCAAATTTAGAAGTAAAAACTGAATACAAAACATAATGTATTAACTTTCCAAAGTGAAAACTAGGAGTTCAAGCTGAGTTAGTCATTTCAAAAATATGAAATTTGAGTTCTCAAATAAATTTGAGTTCTATACTGATTAGGAAATAAAGTCAGCTAGTAAAACACATATTAATATAAATTACAAACATAAGATTATTTCTCTTTCATGTCTGGACTTAAGAAATCCAATAAAGGCAATGTCTTAGTTAAGAATTTTTAGGGCCCCAAGTTTCTTTTATTTTGTCACATTGCCTTTTCTCAGGTATGAGCCGTGTCCTCATGATCTAAGGTGACTCACCTATGTCAAGTTCGAACTGGCCAGAAATCCTGTGCATAATCACACCTGAGTGCAAGGGAACTAGAAAATTTATTTCCACTTAAAATCTACTCCAGTGTGGGTGTCTACCAATGAAAAGAAGAATGATCTATGTGTCCATGATTTTCATAGAAACACAAGTCTCTGTACCTGCCATAGGTTCAGAGAATCTGTTGTCCTCAATGAGGACATGTAAATTATTAAATTATAATTTACATTGAGCCCTCAGTTTTGCCCAGAACGAATTGTATTTTGAACTTTGTGAGTATTTTTCTGCAATGGTAATTTGTCAACATTACAGGGGTTTTTACTTTCGATGGGTTACTCATTTTTAGCTCATATCTTTTTTACTGAGTGAAGGCAGTCTGTACATTGTCTTTGAACTTTTTGAGAATGCTTTATGACCTAAGGTAACAATATTTTTCATAAAGAGTCTATGTAGGCAATAGAGCAATAAGTATTATTTAATGATTTGATACATAAATACTCATTAGGTCAATATTATTATTTGTGCAATTTAATTGGCACAAATTTAAAAATCTATTTTGTTCTGTTTGTGAAACTGATGAGAGATAGATTACTAAATCTGATGAAGGATGGCTTGATTTCCACCTGTACATTCATCAAGTTTTGTGCATTATTTCAAACTGTCTGTTAGGTATATAAATGCTTAAAATCTCTGTACACTACTGTCCAGTTTTTATGTACTCTTGGGTGCCAAATATAGCTTTTTAAATCACAGTTTATTAGTTTATGGCTATTATTTTTAATTAGTTCAGTTTCTAAATTTATTTCCCCATCATATATATTTAAAATTATATACATATAATTATATATTTAAAAATTATAAAATATATATTTAAATTTATTGAGGTGACATTGGTTCACAGAACCATGCAGATTTCAAGTGTACAAGTCAACAGAACATCATTTGCACACTGCATCATGCACTCATTGCCCAAAGCAAAGTATATATATATATATGTATATATATATACTCTATGACAGGTGTCAGTCTGTTCCACGTATCCATCAGCTTCTATTTTGTTCCATGGTTTATTTGTTCATTTGATTTCACATATAAGTGAGACCATAAGGTATTGTCTTTCTCTGACTGACTTATTTCACTCAGAATAACATCATTCAGGTCCATCCATGATGTTGCCAAAGGTAAGATTTCCTTCTTTTTTACAGTCAAGTAGTATCCCACTGTGTGAATGTACCACAGCTTTTTTTTCTACTCATCTACTGATGGACACTTGGACTGTTTCCAATCTTGGCTACTGTAAATAATGCTGCAATAAACATAGAGATGTATATATTCTCTTGAATTAGTTTTTTTCAGTTTCTTGAATTATCTTTTCCTAATCTCTGTCTTTCCCCAATCTCATGAGGACTGGCCTGAAGTTGGGTATTTTTGGGGTTTGTGCATACTTTCTTCGCTTCACCACATGGGGCCTGGTGGAAGCCAGCCAGCTTTCATGATTTCTCCTTTGTCAGTTGGAGAATTTCTCCACCTTTCATATTTGAGTATTCCTCTTTGTATTTAGGCCTCAGTTCAAGGTGCTGCTTGCTGTTACTAAAGACTCCTCCCTCCCCTCTAGTGTCCAAGAGTTCAAGTTGCTAGTGTGTGAATGCCGATGAGTGACCACAGAGTGGCAGGTTGTACCTTAATTTCCAGCTCCTGCTTGCTCCATTTTGCCTCTTGAGGGCTTCCCTGAATTTCTTGCCAGATTGATTTTATAAACATATTTATCTGGCACTTTTACGTATTTTTCGTGTCCATGATATATGATACATTTTCGATGTCATAAGCAGATATCTCCCCAGATTATTTAGTGCTTTTGCTACTCCCTAATAATAGCGAACTCTGTTCTACATTTAGAATACCTACTTTTCCATTTGTGATACATATTTTCATTTTGTATATTACACCCTAATTTTCTCCAGTATGCTTCATTAAAAATTACATCATTGAATTCAACCTATATAACTCTGACCCCACACCCATTGCCAGAATCACACAGAGAGCCATCATCTCTCTGTGTTCCAACCACACTTACCTGAAAATTGTTTGCTTCCTTCTGCCACAGTACCTTTCCAGATCCCACACAGATGTGCCCTTTGCCTGGGGATGCTTCTCCTTCCCTTTCATACATCCCTCCAACCTCACTGTGGTCAATACTTTCTCAACAGAAACATCTTTGAACACCTTTACCTTATCAAATCACAGCTATAATTTCTTAGTACAGTTGCAGAGATCTTAGAAAAGTCACTAGTTCCCATGCATATGTGCTTGGGAGAATGCGTTTGTCTGGCTGCATGTGTTTGTTTTGAGTAGGAGCGTTGTGAAGGCGTGGCTCCAGTGTGTCAGGACTGCCTTTACACCTCCCGTGTTTACCGCGGTGCCTGGTACAGAACAAACTACAAACATAAATTGGTTTCATAAATGAAATACCGCATGAGTAATTGTTTTCAATAGCAAACAGAAGGAATAGGCCTGGACAATATTTTCTATTTGAAGGCACAGTATTTTCTTTACATGGCATTAATCGTTACCATATCTAGCAGTGCTCCCTTGGTGTAATTTTGAGCCAGACCCCAAGTCATTTTACTGTGAACAGGTTTGGCCTTGTTTCAATGTTATGGAGCCAATTACAAATTGAGGAGAGGTTAGATTGTTTTCTCAATGACTGCATTTTTTTATGAACTGGCATGTGTAATTTGGAGACTATCTGTTTTAGTGTCTTCCAAATTCCTATGTTGAAAAGATACCCCCAAATTGACTTATTACCAAGGATAATTTAGAAGAAATCATAATCTGCTGTCAGTCATGTGACAACAGAGGATGTCAAATTCAAAAAAATCTTCCTTTAGGCTATTAATTTTAAAAAAGGTAGGTGCATTAGATTTTAAATTTAAATCTAGAGTAAATGAAGAAAATATTTCACGTTATTATGAAGAAACCAAATGTTTTTAACAAAATTTTTCAACAGATTGTTTTCCTCACTAAAATAGTAATTTTTTCCCTAAAGAGCTGCTCAAGGGGATGCTTCTGTTATTCACGTTGTTTGATTGTTTCTCTTATTGTGCATGGCATTGATGACAATACAAAGACAGATAAACCATACCTTCTTCCAATGAGCTTAATATCCAGGATAAAAAGATACTCAGAAATAACTAAAAATTGAGATTTGCTATACATAGTAAGTGTTGAAATAAGGGTGCAGTAATAGTTAAAAGTTTACTAATCAGTTCAATAAAGATGTTTTCTTCATGTTAGTATTACATTATGAAAATTTTCGGAAAATACAAAGAAGAATTTAATTTGTACAATTAATTGCATTAGCACAGTTAAGGGACATTAACGATTAGTCGGTATGTTCAACATGAAAACAATCCTGCAGAGTTTTAATTGAAGGGCTTTATGCATATTTAGTGGGCTTAATGTGGTGTCTTCTTGAATCACTCTGCTGTGCAGTGTGGGCGGGGTGTGATTAGGTTGTAATAAGGCCAATTCGCAGTGGTGCATCCAAAATGAGGGTCCAGATGTGTGATAAGGGCAAATGGGACACTACCTAAGAAAAATGTTACAGCAGCAGAAAAGACACTCTGCACTTAGGTATTTGGATCTAGAAAATATTCTTGAAATGAGCCTGTTGTGCTCTGCTTTAAGTCATTTGGTTATGCAGCGTGTAAAGGAATATTAAATTAGAAATTTTCTCCCCTTCCAGAAAAGTGGTGAAAAACAAAAAAATATAATGAGACCACTTATAAAGAAATTAAAACCTTAATTTCTCTGACTTTGATGCCTATAAACAATTTAAATGCCAATATCTTTTGGCTTTATAGTTCAAATAGTGGAACTTTAATGTAACAAAAAAATATATAGCGAGATCCTCATTATAGCAATATTTGTAATAGTAATATATTCAAAATAAGATCTTATCTGTAAACTTAAAAGCAATTAAAACTTTCATTTCTCTGACTTTGATGCCTATGAACAATTTAAATGCTGAAAACTTTTGGCTGTATAGTTCAAATAGTGGAACTTGAAATGTAACAAAAATATATATACAGAGATGCTCATTATAGCAATATTTATAATAGTAATATACTCAAAATAAATTTTTATCTGTAGATGAAGGATGGGTCTGTGATATATAAAATAAACACTACACACTCCCCAGTTGAGATACACAACATTGTTCTAATGCATGGGAGAGCTTCCTTTAAGTGAAAAGCCAAAATATTAAGTTGAATTTGGAATACTGAACCAAAGAAAACACATATACCATAGAAAAAGTGAATAACATATTGAAAATATTAATTGTTCACAAAAGCATGATTTGTTACACAAGATTTGCTTTCCTTCCTTGAACTTCTTTGTGTATAAATTCCATAACAACTCCATTACTTTTATAATATGGGATATAAATGATAAATTATTGAATAAGGCCAGATTTTTAAATACTAAAATTAGAAAAAATAAATATTCATGTTTGTTTTATTGAAGCTAGCCAAGGGAATAATTATGCATTAAAACAATTCAATTATTAATAGCAACATTTAAAAACACACTATGTACACATACTTTGAAAGATGCAAAATATGTAGAAATTAAGTAGGATGGATGCCTGTACCTGGCAGCGAAAACCTACTAATTTAATGAATGCTCTAGAGCTAAACAGTCAAAGCTGACATTTTATCTCATAAGTGGTTTCCTTTGACCAAAGCTCATTTAATGCTTTAATGTACAAATTCTGTAACAGGCAATTCCCAGATATCTGAAGCCTCTCCAAAATTAAATGATGTAAATAACACATGTCATATTAGGTTATATAATAATTATTCAAGAAAAAATGCAAGCAAACCATAATGTATGGAAACACTTCCCATTCACCTTATTATAGCAATTTGATGAAGTATGCCATTAGGAGAGAGAAAAAATGGTGTTGAAGAAATTTTCATTAATTTTAGTCATATTAACAAACACATAAAAGTAATGATTAAATACCAATGTGGTAGTGTTTTCTTTTTTGTTTTATTATATCTCATGATCCCAATTTGCATACTAAAAGGAAAAAAGTAATTATTATCTCCCTTGGTGGCACACATAACCTTATTTTTTCAGTTGTGCCATGTATTGAATTTGAGGAATGCTCTCTGTATTTTCCTTTCTGAACTATTTTAATATTGAAGGAGTTTTAATAATTTCAATTTTGAGTTGCACAAACTGGGAAATGTGTGTGTGTGTGTGTGTGTGTATTTTTCTTAATGCAACCCTTTTTGTTCCTTCAGAAAGATTGCTTTGAATTTGTATTGCAAAATGGAAGCTGGATAGTTTATATTGCTACCAATTTCCCATAGACTCTTAGGCTGAGAGCTAGGTGGCATGATTTTGGATTTGTAATAGAAAAGTAGTGAAACTGTTTTACTGACCTCATTGAGAATCCTGCTGTTCAGTCATTCATTAGCTTTGTAGCCCTGTGAAAGTGTTTTTAAACTTTCTACACCTCAGTTCCTCCTTCTGCATTTGGAGGAAGTAAAATTGCTTCAAATAACTAATAAATATAGATATAAATGTTTATATAAAAAGGGAGCCAGATCCATACACTATGCAGAACAAATAAAAATTAATTTAAATAGTTTTCTTTTGTATAAACCAAGGAGAGGACCCATCTTCAGTTCTAACATTATGCTATTTATACATGGTATAAGAAATGTGGAGTTTTATGAATCCAAACTGTAATATATGAGGCAAAAGAAAACTAATATTAAAGGGTAAACCAAAACATTCATCTTTCCAAAAGGTTAAAGCCACAGCACGTGCCACTCATATGATAATGTAGATTCAACATCTTCCTAAAATTTTGGGATTCATAGTCTTCTAAAGAAGATAAAGTATGTGGGTGATCTTATCAATAGAGGTAAAATATTATTTTTAACTTTTTCATAATACTAGATTTTCTATAATTATTATTGTGTGTTATAAGCATTCTAACAGATCATTTGTAAGCTTCCATATGTATTAATACTTCGTGGCACAAAATAAAGCTTTAAAGTAAAATTTATTGCTTCACAATTTCTTAACCATGAATTTCTTGCTGCACCTTTGGGGCTTTAGTGACATGACCCTAATATTTTATGTAATTTCCCTTAGGAGTATTTTTAAATAGTTCTGGTTTAGTCGAAAACACATTTGATTGCAAATAACAGAAAGCAACTCGAACCGGTTTCAGCAAGTGGTTTTCATTACAAGCACGGAGGGCTATTTTCAGGTCTGCAGGGCAGCAGCACCCTTTATTTAGCACGAAGTCACTCGCCCTGCTTCCCTGCACGCACTGCCGCAGCACCGCCCGCAGCTCCTCTCTCTGCTGCGTCCGCTGCCTCTGCACGCACAAGGCAGAAGGTGACCACAGACAGTTTCCAAGTTTAGAAACCCTCAGCTGCGACAGCTTTTGGACTCTAATTGTCTCTGAAAAACGTTGTCAAACATCTGGTGAAGAGAATTTAAGCATCCTAAGTGAAAACCCAAGACAGTAATGTGGAGTGCATATGGCACACGAGCAAGAAGGAAACCGTGGTGGAGGAAATGACATGCACCCCGAAGAGTTCAGTACTGTGTCCAGCACCACAAATGTTAAATCTTCAAATAATATAATGAAATAATTACAACAGGTTTCAAATAAACTATGCCTTGCTATGGTGTCTTCATCAAGTGTAATCGTCCTTTCAAACAAGACACTTTTGAATGGGCAGGACTCCATAAGCTTTGCCATTTGACTGAATGCTGACTTGTACATTAGAAAGGTTTACTAGCCCACCATCTGCCTGTAAGGTATCTTTTAGTAACATGACATGAAATGATTTTGCAGTCTCTGGCATGGCATCACCAAGTAGTTGAAATTCCAGTTGTGATTCATTAAAGAAAGGGAGAAAAACAAAATAACAAAAACAAACACACACACAAAACTAAATTAAGAGCTGACAAGATGGTCTTTTTTGTGGAGAGGACGACTCCCCTCAAAAAGGAGGTTTTTATATTGGACAGGCACTCCAGAATATGACAGCCACATGAACCTCAACTCTTTGTTTGGGAGTCTTAAAAAGCAGCAATATAGTACCCTTAGAGACAGCATGGGTGGAACTGGAGAGTATTGTGCTAAGTGCAATAAGCCAGGCAGTGAAAGACAAATACCACATGATCTCACCTGTAAGTAGAACCTAATCAACAAAATGAACAAGCCAGCAAGATGGAACCACAGATGTGGAAACAAAGAACACACTGATAGTAACCAGAGGGAATTGGAGGGATAAAGGCGGGTGAAGGGGAAGGGGCAAGTTCAAGAACATGTATAAAGGACACATAGACAAAGACAATAGGGGTTGGATGTGGGAGATGGGAGGGTGCACAGGACTTGGGAGAGTAATGGGGGAAAAGTAGGAACAACTTTAATTGAACAACAACAGAAATTTAAAAAAAAATTAAAAAACTCAGCAATACATACAGTACATTGACTTCACTTTCTTTGTGAGGCACCACTAGGAAGTGAAGGGGGAATTCAGGATGGAAAACCAGTTTCAGAATTTTTGTTAAAATTGTACTTTGCTTAAAGTGTCATTGTATTTTCTATGATTCTCTGTTTTATCATTTCTCTTTCATATATATACATATATTTATATGTAAGTATAAATATATAGATATACATATACATATATATCTATATATTTACTGCTGATGCATGGAGGTATAACAAGAATAACAAATTAGCCCCACTAATTTGTTGGGGTTTAAGCATCCTAAATGGGGGAAGATGTAAAGGTGAAGTTCAAAGAATGAGAGCTGAGGATACTTAATTTTTTTTTTTTAGCTCTGGACTATTATTTTGGGGTTAGCACTTCTTATTTGGCTTGTTTCACAGTTATGGGGACTTGATTAAGCTTTCACTTAGCAGTCTATCAAATTAATTTTGAATACCTGTTATTTTTGGAGAAAAGAAAAAAGTACTAAGTACTGTAAAAATGCCATTTTAAAATAATTTTTTATTAACATGGAGTCAAAAAACTCAGGTGAAGGACAGTTACCACAGAAGAATGTCATACAGATGGTATAAGATGCTAGCACAAATCAAATTCAGAGAGAAGAGAAATCACACAAGGATATACTGCTCAGAAAGGGAGAGATGACATTTAAGCTGGGAGTTTAGATAGATAAGATGTGGTATCCACTCTGGGGAATAGATTAGCTGAAGACACACACAATGATAGGCACGATGTCCATGGGTGTGTGGCAGAAAGATCCTTTTGATTGTAAAAAGGGTGCTTTTATATAAAGGGTAGAAAGAAAAGTTAGAAACGTTAGTGAGGATTAGAGTGTGCATTGATACCTGCTTTAAATGGCAAAGACATGGGAGGTTATCTTGTAAAAAATGGAAAGCTACTGAAAATTTGTGAACAGGGGAGTGAAATATACAGCGAATATGCACAGTAAAATTCATCCTTGTAGCCCTATAATATACACTTAACCATGATATTTTACTACATCACTGAGAAGAACAAGAAAAAGAAACCAAACACCCTAAAACAAACTGTACAACATTTAAGAAATGCTGATGCCAGGAGCAAGTCTCCATTGTCCAATCCATGTAAAGGAAATTAATTATTCATACATGCTTATTGGCAGAATGCTTATTATCAGCCAAACAATTGTCTTTGAATTGAAGACGGTACAGTGATTTAGATGAACCAATTCCTTGTTCTCAAAAGAGTTTACGTGCTACAAGAAAGATGTCTAAATTTAAAATTTAACAAAATTACTTTAGGAAGAAAGTACTATGAACAACACAATATTTGACCATTTATTTAAAATATTTATTGATCACTTGCTATGTTCTAGCACCCTCAGACAGTGGCAATACAATAGTGAACCAAATAACAATAAAATCCAGCCCTCAAGTAGTTTGAAGTCTGTGTGTGAAGTTCCACAATGAACAAGTAATGGATGTTATATCAGATATCGGTAAGGTAAATGGGTAAAAATAAAACAAAAGGATTTTAGACAAATGGGAATTCAGTGAGTGAGTTGATATTTTAAGCTGTGTTGCACATCAAGTCTCCTCTAAAAACATAACAATTGCCCAGTGACCTCTAGTGTTGGGACTAGTTTTACAAATTCGTGTGGGTAATGTTTTATAGAGTGCTGGGAAGGGAAACTGTTTAAGGCTGAGTAGTGAGGAAAATCCTTTTCAGAAAGTAATGTTTGAACTGAGATTGTAATTCAAAACCCTGCCAGGTAACATCTAGGAGTTAAAGCTTCTTCCTGATTGATATATAAAACTAGGAAGAAAAGGTAAAGCTTTAGAATATTATAGATATTAGGGATCTGGCACAAATCCAGCATGACTGGATTTGATGTAGGATGAATGAACTTTTAGCTGAAGTCAAAGAGATAGGCAAAGCCAGCTTATGTGGGATTTTTCCTGATACTATAGAAGCTCAATTTTATTTTTAGGACAATGTGAAATCATTGAAAAGTTTAAGGTTAAGAGTGACAAGCTGATTCTGTTTACTAAAACCCTTTTGCTCTAGAAGACGTATAAGATTATGGTGCCTGAAACAGAGTGTGTAGTGTTTCAAGGTTGTGGACTTAGCTTTCGTATGGTTCAGGTTATCTTTGGACACAGTACTATCCCTGGATGATAAATCAGAGTGTGGAATTTATTCATAAGGGGAATGTTGTGTATAAGGACTATCAGACATACAAATGGTATGCCAATTGGACAGCTTGTTATGGGAGTCAGGAATCTCTAAACAGGTCTGCCTAGAGAAATATATTTGGAATATTTAGGAATATGGATAGATTTAAAGCCAAGAGATCTGATCAGATTAACCATAGAAAGAGTATGGACAGGAAAAGGAAGTTAGTCGTGACTGAATCTTGGTGGGGAAAAAAGTGGTAAAAGGGAAGACAGTATTCTGGGGGAACAGGAAGAAAATCAGGTTATTATTTCCTGTGAAAATAGAAACAGACAAGAAAATATGAAGAAGGATGTCCTGAAAATATTTCATGACTCTATTCCTTAAAAAGTGTTTTCAGCTTTAATAAAATCCAACATTAAATTGGGTCCTAGTTAAGGACTAGTTATGTCTCATGTACCTGAGTACTCAGATATAGAGAGGACATCAAGATTACTAACTTCAATACCTGAATGTAGTCAACAATCTAGCATATATTCTTCTTTGTTCATTACTGCCAAAATTGTTCTTCACTACTTTTCAGTAGTGAGGAGATAGCTTATAGGACAATAGTTTTATTTGTTCAACCTGTGATACTCAGACTCAACAATACTCATAGGGAAAAGAACATCTCTTCTGATGGTTTCCACCTAGCAGATTAAAAAAAAACTTTATCGAAAGTCACTCAACCTATTTCACTATGCATTTCATGAGCCAGAGTTAATAACGTAAACATATTTGAACTAATTGCTGGCAATAGGGAAAATAGCATATCAAGAGAAAAATCAGGTCCTATTTGATTTGGGGCAGCAGCCAGCCACCCCAAACATATTACTAAACCAAATCAGAGATTTGATAGGAAATGAGACTGTGGGGAAAGATGCAAGGCAACCTGGAGCACTTAATATGAATCACTTGCCCAAAGAAGTTTCAAGGGGAAGGGAAAAAGAAACCAGTTAATATGTTAATAGGGGGAGAGCCTTGAGGACATCTTTCAGAGAGTTTTAATTTGTCAGCATGTCATTAGCATCCCCACAGAAAAAAACAAACACCAATAGGAATGTTCTAGTTCATGTGCATTCAGAAAAATAACATGGTATAGTAACAGTCAACATTAATATGACTCATCCAATTCTCCCTACTTTCATTTGAATTTGAGCTCATTGAACAATCTTCTGATTATAATGTTTTTATTTGAATATATATATATATATATATATATATATATGTAGGAAGACAGTTTTCTGTCTGAAAAAAAATGATCTGTGTCTCTTATCATAACTTCTGTCTTTTATTTACACTTGTGAGTTTGCTTTACCTGTATTGATTTTCATATGATTTATCATATATGTATATTTGAGAAAAACATCTGTGGCACCCTTCTGGGTACCAGATCTTGGGTCTGAGCTCTGAGCCATGCGCTGCCTTCATATGGCCCTGCATAGTAGTACCCCAGACATCTCCCCCAAAGCTTACTCTCCCCTTGCTTGACTGTATTTTTGGCTAATGCTACAATTCACATTTACTTTAGAGCTTTTGTATGGTAAAGCCTTTTCAAAATTTTAATACATCAGTAAATCTTAGGACCCATGGGAAACCCTTTCACACTAAATTCCACTTTCTAGTGAATTGTGTTAACACATTTATTGGCATCATTTCTAAATAACTGTTCTACACTGAACCCTATATTTCAAAGATAACCACAGCTTTAATTACATATTTTCAATTATTAAATCACTAATGAGTAGTAAGAGCTAGAAGATAAATAAGAGTGCCTGATCCTACAACTCTTTGTGGGAAGGAAAAAAAAAAACACTTGCGTATGAGAATGAATGTCTTCTTTTATTGCTCCTTTAGCTTTTGATGCACATGAGAAGAAATATGTAATTTCTCACAGACTTTTATTTCTTCCCTGTTCACATGGCTGCTTTAGAGGCAATACACCAAATTATTTTTCAGTTCAGTACACCCTCATGCATTCCGTTCACAGAACACACAACTTACTTTTCTGTCTTAACAAGAAATGCACATCAAACATAAAGAAATATAGGTATCAAAGCTACAGCGACCTGGGAATCTTTGGTCTTATTTTTTTTTCTTTCATACTGTGGATATCTTTCCCTTTTATATTTTCGAAATACAGAAGAGGTATATCCAAATATAAAGAGATAAAACTCATCTCACTTCTACCATAAGGCATGTCTCTACGAAGTATTTAGTTTTTATCTTTGAATTATGAGATTTCTAACAATTATACACACCTCTATACACACAAACTATATACATTTGAAGACTGCATACAGCTAGTTTCAGTGTTTTTCAGTAACATAGTTTGGTGATGTCAACGGCATCCATGAAAGCTTCTGATTGACACTCTCAGGCAGACTCATCCTTTCAGTCATCTGTGGAAAGGACATGCTTGCGGTTGTCTGTATGAATATCACAAAGTACTTTCAGGCTCCAATGTGTTACAATGACTGAGAGAATCTAGGATTATTTAAGTCAGCGAAGCTTGTCTTCATTTATGTGGTCATTATGGGAGTGTGTCCTATATGACAGTTTCCAAAATATAAACTGAGTCTAATTGCATTAGTCTGCTTGAATTGCCATAACAAAATAACATGGGCTGTATGGCATGAACAACAGAACTTCACTTTCTCCAAGTTCTGGAGGCTTGTAGTCTAAGATCAAGGTCCCAGGAGGATTAATTTCTGGTGATGCCTCTCTTCCTAACTTTAAACAGTAGTGCCTCTCCATTTCCACACATGGCTTCTTCCTCCTCGTAAAAAGTCTTATTGGAATAGAATCTCACCCTTATGACCTAATTACCAGAACTTACCTTCAATTAGGGCCACATTGGGATTAATGTTTCAATGTGTGAATTTAGGCAGAGGGTGCATAATTGAAAACACCAGTGTTTTATCAAAGCAATTGGGACCTACTTAAAAGTGAGTAGTCGAATAGATGAAAACCTGCTCATCAGGATACACTTATGTTTCTTATATACAGCAGGGTCTAGCTTTGAAGTTAACTTGAAACATCTCTACATCAAAGATTTTTACACTGCCACCTGATATCATCCCTTCTCTATAATTTAATATAATTTTATTTACCATTCCATGTGGAAAAAAAGAAGTACAGTAGCATAATGTGTCACCAAATGACAATTTTTATCAGAGTATCCTAAGGATATTCTCCAGGGGAACTGCCAAGCAGATCTAGCCCTGGGCTTGAAATTGGTAGCCCAGTGTAATGAAAAGTCCTTATATCAGTATGCTTTACAAGATGAGAATCATTATTAAAATTTGTTTTTCTTTGAAAGCCACATGTTTACTTGGTCTTAGCAGCAGCGACCTCAGGGTTCTACTATAGGCTTCCTGCTAGTTTAATTGTTTCAATAGCAATGGAATTCCTGGCATTTCAGCAGTGCAATATTATGGGAAATATTAAGTAAAATACTGCATGTATGGCTATTTTAAAAACACTATGAAGTACTGATACAGTGGAAATGTAAAGTGATATTGTACCAGTGTGATAGGAGGGACAGCAGGAGAAATTATTCTAGCTTATGAAAGGATATATCTTAGAACACAAACTTATTTTCTTATTAAAACCACATTGTTACTATTAAGTTAGCTATGGTTATGTGAGTAGAAAATGCATATTGGTTTATAATCTGATGAATATAAAAAGAAAAATGAAGATTTTGAAAAACTATAGATTCATCTACAAAAGGATCTGAATAGGAAAAACATGCATTAATACAAAATAAGGTCTAAAATGTATTTGACATAATTAGAAATTGATTCCTGATAAGAATAGAAAATCTATTTTATAAAAATAAAGTCAATACGCTATATTTTACTTTGTTGCAAAGGGAAATAAAAATCAATTTAATGGGAACAATTTTTTTAAAGAACTAACACTGAGATCATTTTTTGGTGGGGGTAAGAGATAAGTATTATTTGCAGATAAATGTATATAATTTAAAAATCAACTAAAAGAACCAGTGTTGACTAAGGTTGTTGAATATAAAATTAATATTCATAAATCTGTGGCCAATTGAAACATTGATCAGAACATTTTAATTAGTAATATTCTTTCTGAGAAAATAGGAAAGAAATATAAAAAATATCACTAACAAACATAGAGAGCCTAAGAAAAAAAATAAAATCTTCCTGAAGACCCATAGAGAAAATTTAAATAAATGGATATTAAGGTTTTAGATATCACTAGGAAATATCCAAATACCAAGTACTGTGGACTTAATATTTAGATTTCAAGTGATTGCAATTAAAAGTTTAATACAAATCTATAGCTAGTAATTATTAAGATGAATGAACAAACAGAAAACTAAGTCAATCCTAAGCAGTTTTTATTTTTTATTGTTAAGTACAGTTGTCTCCATTTCCCCCCTACTACTCCCCCCAACCCCCACATCCCCACTTCCCACACTTGATCCTACCCACCTTTGGCTTTGTCCATTTGTCCTTTATACATGTTCCTCAAAACTCTTTTCCCTTTCCCCCCATTATCCCCTCCTACCTGCCTTCTGGTTACTGTCAGTTTGTTCTTAATTTCAATGTCTCTGATTATATTTTGCTTGATTATTTTTGTTTTGTTGATTAGGATCCACTTATAGGTGAGATCATGTGGTATTTGTCTTTCACTGCCTGGCTTATTTCACTTAGCATAATGCTCTTCAGTTCCATCCATGCTTCCACAAAGGGTAGGAGCTCCTTCTTTCTCGTGCACAGTATTCCATTTTATAAATGTACCATCGTTTTTTGCTCTGCTCATTTACTGATGGACACTTAGGTTGCTTCCAGCACTTGACTATTGTAAATTGTGCTCCTATGAACATTGGGGTTCATAGGTTCTTTTGGATTGGTGTTTTAGGATTCTTAGGGTGTAATCCCAGCAGTGGAATTACTGGGTCAAAAGGCAGTTCCATTTTTAGTTTTCTGAGGGAATTCTATATTGTTTCCCACAGTGGCTGCACCAGTCTTCAATCCTTGCAACAGTGCACTAGGGTTCCCTTTTCTCCACATCCTGTCCAACACTAGTTTGTTGCTTTGTTTACGATGGCAATTCTCACCAGTGAGAAGTGGCATCTCATTGTGGTTTTAATTTCCATCTCTCTGATGGCTAGAGATGCTGAGCATCCTTTCATATGTCTCAGGGACCTCTTTATGTCCTCCTTGGAGAAGTGTCTGTTCAGGTCCTTTGACCATTTTTTAATTGGGTTGTTTGTTTCCCTGGGGTAGAGTTGTGTGAGTTCTTTATATACTTAAGCAGTTTTTAACAAAACATTATACCTAGTTAACAGGAGATAAAACTTCTTGCATTGAGTAGTTCATCTGTAGTATTGAGTTTAGTTCTGGGCTTACCATCTGAAAGATGTTAACAATGGCATCCGATGGAAAAACCAAAAGAATGTTGCGAGATCTGGAAACTGTCTCATGAAAACTTATGGGAAGACCAAAATTGTGTAACTGGGAAGGACAAGATAACAGGGAGTGTGTACAAAGATAATTATACATAGCAGTTACTGAAAATGATTAAAAATGATGAGCCAGTAGTTATTAATCAGAACTAATAAATTTATTATGCCCCTGGAGGTAAATATTAAGCACAAAGGGATTAAGTGATTTGCCTAAGTGGCACAAAAGAAAAGTTGAGTGATTTTTCTAATCTTATAAAAGAGGTTTTGCATCTTCTATATTGTTGCACTCACAAACCATTTCTCTTTTCATGATGCTATTCTGGTTCTGGTCATGTAACACACGTGGGGTAAAATATATTTCTCCATAGTTACAGAAGAAGGATTTAGATTGAGGCAGGGAGTCAGTATAGGGCTTAACTTAATGAAAAAACGCGCTAAAAATTATTCCATAGAGTTCTTTAAAATGTTGTGAATGCCTCTTCATTTGAACTGTGCAAAAATACTGGTGGCCATCTTCAGGCCGACTGAAGAGTCCTGTGCATGATATTGTTTAAGGCCGATTCAAATACTCACACTCTGATTCATAACTGAGTGATTGTTAGGATAACTTAGATTCACTAAAGCCAAAGAAAGCTAACAACAAACAAACAAGTAAGTTTAAACCCTGGCTGGTGTGGTTCAATGGATTGAGCACTGGCCTGTGAACCAAAAGGTTGCTGGTTTGTGTTCGTTTGTTGGTCAAGGCACATACCTGGGTTGTAGGTCAGGTCTCCAGATGGGTGTGTGTGTGAGGGAGCTGATGATGTCTCTCTCATACATCAGTGTTTCTCTTCTCTTCTTCCCTCCCTCCCCTTCTCTCTGAAAATAAGTAAATCAAATCTTAAAAGAGGTTTTATGGACTACAGCATGCAGTTTTATACAACAAACTGACTTTCATTATGTAGCCTTTGATACCTCTTCATAATTCCCGTTCTGCAAGCCTGATCTTTACTAGTACAGTGAAGAAATTCTAGTCACAGTGAATTTTCATTTTCAGCCCTCTCCCAGGAAAATAATTTCTCCTCAAGAAAATCAGTCCAAATCTTGCTTACCCTTCGAGAACTAGGAGATATGGCATATTCTGTGATGTATACCTTCCAAAATTTAAATTTGGTATTAATTTCCTGTTCTTTATCTCAAGTATTTTGTTTATAGATAATTATATATCTTTAGTCTGCTCAGGCCATTATGACAAAATTGACTGAGTAGCTTCAAGACTAAATATTTATTTCTCATAGTTCTGGAAGTTGGAAAGTCCAAGATCAAGGTATTGACACGTTTGGTGCCTGGTGAGACCAAACTTTCTGGGCTGCGATGGGATGGTGTCCCTGTGTACTCACATGGTTCCTTCTATGTGGGAGCATACAGATGTGGTACTTTCCCATCTCTTCCCTTTATTATAAGGACACTAATCTCATTATGAGGGCACCAACCTCAGAACCTCATCTAAACTTAATTATTTCCTAATGGCCCCATCCACAAGTACCATTATAGTAGGGTTTAGGGCTTTACTATTAAACATGGGATCATGGACATTTTCAGTATATACCAATTCATCACAGGCTCCTCAAAATTTATGTCCTTCAACTTTCTAAATGTATTCATTCCATCCAAATCAGCCTCCAAAGTCTTAACTCATTCCAGCATCAGCTCTAAAGTCTCAAGTTGTATCTAAATATCATCTACATTGGATATGGGTGAGACTGTAGGAATAATTCATCCGGAGATAAAATTCCTCTTGAGCTGTGAACCTGTAAAACCAGGTATGTTATGCACTCCCAAAATTCAATGGTGGGACAGGTATAAGATATACATTCCCATTCCAGAAGGGAAAATCAAAAGGAAGGAAAATGTGATGTATCTCAAGTGAGTTCAGCACTTTGAGAGGCAAATTATATGAGGTCTTTGGGTTAATGCTCTGTCAGCAGGACCTACTGGGATAACAGGGCCAACCTAACAGCTCAGGATGGTGGCCCTGCCTTTTTGGTTCCTTCAGACTCTGCCCACAGGGATTTCTGGGAAGACCTCATCCACAGCCTCATCCTTAGTGCTCTTATCCAAACACACTTTATTTTTTTGCTATATGGATACAGGGGTAATTTTTTAAATCTTTAAGTTCCGGTTATTTTTTGCTTAACAATTCCACCCTCAATTTATTTATCTCTTCTCACACTTTACTATAAGCATCAGGAGAAACCAAACTGTTCCTTCAACACCAGAGTTAAAATTTTATTAGCCAAATATCTGATTTTATCTCCTGCAATTTTTACTTTCTTCAAAACACTAGAACATTGACACAATTCAGTTGAGCCCTTCATCCTTTTATAGCAAGTGTCACATTTCCAGTGCCCAGTACCGTATTCCTCATTTCCATCTTACATGTCATCAGAATGGCCTTTATCACCTAGCTTTCTACCAAATGTTTGTTCATGATTATGTAGTATCTAAAAATATGTAAGTTGTTTCTGGAGCTCTCCTCTTCAATTTCTGAGCATGCACCAGAATCACATCTAGAATCTCTTTACATAAATCTTAGCTTTTTCTAGCATGTACCTTGTTCTTCCAGTGTCTACCCATTACCCATGGCCAAAGCTAATTTTTCATTTTTAGACATTTGTCATAGTAGCAGCCCAACCTGGTACCAAAATACGCATAGTCAGAGTTCTCCAGAGAAATATAGATATAATTTAATTATATTATATATTATAAGCATATATAAATGTTAAACACAATAGTGATTATAGTGTATTTATAAACACTATAGTGTATATTAAACATATATAATATAGTGTATTAAACACTACATATATATAGTGTTTATTATGTATGTAACTGATGGAAACAGAGTTCTTGCAGTGTCACGAGGAAAATAATTTTCTGAGATCCACATGTGAGAATGGGATTCCATGGTAAAATTAATTGATTGTGTAAAATTAAGGGAGGTTCTCCTCCTGAATTCTCAATGTCCCATTTCTGTCTGTACCACTGTGGAAAAGGTCCAATCTTGTCTTCAGTGAGGCCAGAATAAAGGCCACTGCCCAGAGTTGCTGCTCCACATGAAGTATAGTACAGTCCAGCATCCAACTGGTTTAATGTGTGTTTCCAGCTACAGCCCATTGCTGAGTTGCTATACTCAGGATTCCTCCTGGAGTTTGTGTGTCATGTCCAAACGGCCATGGTCATTGCGGCTGCTAAGGCTGCATAGCTATGGAGAAATGCCGTGCAAGTGCATGGGGCAAGCGCGGGATCCCAAGTGAGCTAGAGGGAAAGAACTTCTTTGTTTCCCTGAGATTATATATCTTGGGGTTGGAAAAAAACAGAAGTGTTTTTCAAGATGATCAGCCATTTTCCCAAGATTTTCATAGGTTTACACACCCTAGTTAAATTGATAGGCCTCTTTGGTCAAGCACCTCACTGTACACCCCTCACACACAACGGAGAAATACTGTAATCTCCTGGGGTGTAAAGTGGAGTTTCCTGGTGAAATAAACAGGCTCATGTTCCCCAGTATATCAATAACTAATTCCCTTTGCTTCCTTTTCTTTTGTTAATGATTAACTAAAAACTGATAGTAACGTATGTATATGTATGCAGACATATATATACATAGATATGTACTATGTGTGTGCCTGGATTTTTGAGAGAACTCTGACTATACAGATAAATAACTAAATAAGCAAACAAACAAGAGAGAGACAGAGAGAGGGGGATATTATGAGAAAGTGACTCGTGTGATTATGGAAGCTGAGAAACCCCATGATCTTTCATCTGTAAAGTGGAGACCCATACAAGGTGGCAGGTGTAGTTCCAGACTGAGCTTGAGGGCCTGAGAACCAGAAGCATCTATGGTACAAGTCATATTCTGAGGGTGGGCAAAGATCGATATCCCAGCTCCAGCCTTCATACGTACAGATAATTCTCCCTTTTTTGCCTTTTTATTTTGCTCAAGCATTGAATAGACTGAATGATGACCATATGGATCACAGAAACGGACTGCTTTACTTAGTCTGATACAAATGTAATCTTTCCTGGAAACACTTTCATTAATACACCCAGAGACAATGATTAACCAGATATCAGGGCATCCCAAGGCCAAGAAAGTTGACATATAAAATGAACCATCACATTATAGAATTTAATAAAATGCATTTTATTGTACTTATTTGTACACACGACTTTGCCCATAGCCTGTATGATATTGACATATCAGTGCCATATTGCATTCTTACTTTGGTGCAAATTTCCAGACTCTGTAACTTCCACCTTAACACTCAATGTATCAACATATTTTTAAATTAAATATTATTAGAATATAACTCAGTATTTGGAAACTAGGTTGGAATATTGACACACACCTGTCCACTCTGAACCTCATGTGTTATTAGCAATAAATTAGATTTTGTCTGAATGTAAGTTTCTTGAACTTTAAAAGAATACACCTTTTCAGAGCCAAAAAAATATAGGTAGACTTTGCAGTTATGCATTTCTAGTTAATGTAGGGAAAGTATGTTCAAATTTTAATTACTTGTATTTTGCTATTTATAACTATTTCATTTCAACATTAGAAAAGGGCCTCAAAGCTGTACTCTGAATATGTGTACCTATTCCACAAATGTTATGTTTGTAAGGATTCTAAGAAGAAGTCTTTTACCATTTTTGGGGTACATCAACTATAATTCATCATGCGTATTTCTACTATTAGCAGAGGATCAAAGATGTTATAATGGTCATATGGATACTATTGATGAACAACAGCTCTCACCACACCATTCCTTATCCAACTATTGTCTTTCCACCTGTGTGCCCATACTGGAATCTCTGCAATTCCAAAACTTGGAACCAGGGCATTTTACAAGTTCTCTTAGAATACTGCTGAATATTCTAAAGGGAAATATGTATTACTGACGCTGAACTACTAGACATTATCCATGCTGTTAACACTATTATGCACAGTTGTTGTAGCTTCTAGACTGCTCCCTCCTTTTTTATTTATTTTTTTTAAAGTTTAGAGTGTGGATATTTTATGCAGTTCCATTGTACTTTGAAATCAATCATTTAGCACCTGTTTCAAAATTAAGTAAATGTTCATTAACAGTTTTGTTATAATTCAGAACCCCCAAACACTCTCTTTTTAATTAATTCTGGGTGAGCTATTTAGTTTTCATCTAGTTCTAAGTCAAAAACCAGAGACTTAAAAATATGAAATTTCAGTAATTAATAACATAAAGCATTGTGTCTCCACCGATGTTTGGTTATGTTTATGTGTTATAGTTTTATGTAAAGTAATACAGTGTCCCATCATTTCTGTCATTTTTTTTCTATTGCAGAAGTAAAATATTTTCTGTACTTACTATTCTTGAAAACTATCAGTGGAAGAATTACACACTCTTTAATTTGCAATGGTATTATTGGTTATTGAGAAAGGAATATAATATAAATGTTTCATTACTTCAGGATCCACTATCAGCTGGCCAGTGGACTCACGATTTGCACATGATAAATTCGAAGTGGGGAAAAAGAGTTCATAGTTCAGTAATTTATTATAATATTTATTTGTAAGCTGTGAGAATAATTTGAAGATGCAGAATTATATAATTAGTTTATATTTACATCATTATACCCATAAGACTTATTAAAATATTTTAGACACTTAAAAATAATTATTATGTTTTATATTTTCAAACAACAATTTAATTATAAATTTGCTCTTGTTTTCTCTCAAGTTGAAATTAACTTGTAAGTAAATAACATTCATCTAGTGCTTTACACCTTGACAGAATTTCCACATACATTATGTCATTCTCATGAAATTCCTGAGAGATAGTGTTACTCTCATGCAACCAAATGGGCAAGTACATGTAGGTAAAAAAGATTCTCTCAAGGTCACATAGCTGATAACTTGCAAAGGTTTTCTGCACCTTTGATTGAGTCACCTGTACCTCTGTACAGCTATTAATGAGGGATTTTCAGGACCCTTTCCGTAAATGTTATAATCTGAGAATACCTCACAGAACTCAGGAAAGTGCTTTACTAACTGTTACCAGTCTATTGCAGAGGATACTATCAGTAACAGCCAAATGGAAGCGATGTGCAGGTCAAGGTAGGATGGGGAGGTGTGTAGAGCTTTGTACCCTCTGGAAACACACCACCTCTCAGCCCCTCTGGTATTCACCAACCCAGAAGCTCTCTGAATCCTGTTGTTTATGGGGCCTTGTGGAGTTTTAAGTACAAGGTGTGATGGAGTAAATCACGGTCTATTAGTGATGAATTCAGTCCCAGGCCTTTCCCTCTCCTCAGAAGTAGTGAGTGAGGCTGAAAGTTCCAAGCTTCTAACCGAGGCTTGGTCTTCTAGTGACTAGTCTTCATCCCGAAGCTATCTATTGACTTCATTAAAACAAAAGATGCTCCTATTTCTTTTATCAATCAGGAAATTATAATGGCTTTAGGAGATCTGTGCCAGAAACAAAGGCAGAGACCACATATCTTTCTTATTATATCACACTAGAAGGCATTTATAGTAAAAGAAACTTTAATGTATAAATAAATTAAGCTAATAAATGTCAGGGTACTATAATTGTATCTACAAGAGGGCTGTCCAGAAAAATCCAGCCATTGTTAATATAATAAGAATGTTTTGCACAGAATCGATGTAACCTGGCAGCTAAGGACAGTGTGTTGGAACGTGCATGTGTGAACAATGACAATTTCACTGTTCACTATACTAGTTAGTGGGGGCAGTAGATGCCAATGAGTCAGCATGTGTACTGTGTGGCCATCACATTCAAAATGGCTGAGTGAATAGAGCAACAAATCTGCATAAAATTTTGCATTAAGCATTGCTCCACACAATCTATTCCAGTGATTCAGAAGACTGCGGCTATGGGCAACTGGTAATTGGCATCTTCATCATGACAACTGGCTGCTGCTCATGCATCACATCTTGTGCAAAGGTTTTTGGCGAAATATCAAATCATCCAGGTGACTCAGACACCCTACAGCCCAGATTTGGCACTCTGTGACTTCTAGCTTTTCCCAAAACTAAAATCATCTTTGAAAGGGAAGAGATTTCAGATGACTGATGAGATTCAGGGGAATATGACTGGGCAGCTGATGGTGATTGGGAGAACTGTGTGAGGTCCCAAGATGCCTATTTAAAGGGGACTGAGGCATCATTGTCCTACTTACGATGTTTCTTGTATCTCATATCTTCTTCAATAAATGTCTCTATTTTCCATATTTGTAGCTGTATACCTTATGGACAGACCTTGCATAAAAACAATATGATTACATTATAAATGCTATTTTTAATAATTCTGACTTTTTAACTATGGATTATCTCATCAGATATTTCTTATGAGGCAGCTGAGCTAGTCACAGAGACAATTTTATCTATCTATCTATCTATCTATCTATCTATCCATCTATCTACCTATTTATTTATTTAACAGGGGTGAGGGATAAGGAAAGAGAGAAACTACAGTCTTTTCATAGAAACAGGTAACATTGACAAGATAATATGGGGAACACAAATAAGTAAAGATATCCCATGGGGATCTATTAAGAGCTAAAATGCAAGTACTATTTCATATAGAGTTTTTTTTTTTTTTTTACATATTATTGACTTCAATCCTGAAAATAACTCAATGAATTAAGTACTTATATCATTCTTTCCCCTCCTACCAATAAATACATTGAGGCTTAAAATAAGCAAGTATCTCATACAGTATTAAAAACCTTACTAACTAGGCTCTTTATCTGGATATCTGCATGTAATATATGAAGTTGGATCCTTCCTCCAAACACAAAAAAATGAGCTTATAATAGATTGCAGACCAAAGTGTAAGAGTTCCATATTATAAAGCTCTTAGAAGAAAATATAGAAGTAAATCTTCATGACCTTAGGCTAGGCAAATACTTTTTGATATGATACTAACAGAAAAAAAAAAAGAAAAATTATACAAACTGTTATAAGAATGACAAATATCTGTGCTTCAAAGAATACTATTAAGAAAGTGAAAGACAACTCACAATATCAGAGAAACATTTTAAACCAAATGTATAAAAATTATATGCAGAATATAAAAAATAATTCTTGCAATTCAACAATACAGTGAAAAATAACTAAATTTAAAAAATGTACAAAGATCTAAAGATGATATACAAATGCCCAATAATCACATGTAAGATGATAACATGTTTAGTCATTAAGGAAATTCAAATTGGAACTATAATGAGATAACACATCTGACCCCACAACGGTGGTTACAATGACAAGTGTTGTGAAGAGTTAGAAAAATTGGAATCCTCACATACTGCCAATAGGAATACAAAGAAATGCAGTTGCTTTGGGAACAGTCTTATAGCTCCTCAAAATGTTAAATATAGTGTTACCATATGACCATGTGATTCTACTCCTATATATTTTTAAGAGAAATGGAAACATAAATCCATACAAAAACTACTTCAAAATAGTTCAGAACTATATTATTCCTAATATTCAAAGAGTGATAACAACCCAAATGCCTACCAACAAATGGATGGAGCAGAGATGTGTTGTGTCCACACAGTGGAACATCATTTAGCACGATATGGGAATGAATAGTGATGTACGGATGTTATGTGGATTTACCTTGAAAGTAAACGGTATGCTCAATAAAATGAACCAGTCACAAAAGACCATATAGTATATGATTCCATTGTAAGAGCTATTTGGGACAGGCAAATTTATAGAAACAAAAGAAATTATTAGTCCTAGTAACAGGGTGGAGTGCAGGGTTAAGGAGTAACTGATAATGAGCATGGAGTTTCATCTCGGTGATAAAAATGTTCTAAAATTGTATTATGGTGAGAGTTTTACAATTCCATGAATATGTCAAATCCATAGAACTGTACATTTTAGATGAATGAAATGTTTGTTATGTGAATTATATTTAATAAAGCTATTTAAAAACTAGCAGTATATGAAGCCAAGAAGTTTGACTTCAAGTAACCAGATAAAGGGTCTACTAAACATATTTATCATGGAATGCAGAACCTTTCCCCTTGGTAAAATTAATTTTCCATTTGTTTTTTTTTTTTGAACCTATCATAGAAAACACTGATGCTTTCAATATTCTTTCTAATATTCACTAAGAAATATAGTTTGGTATTGATTTGATTAAAGGGTCAGATACAGTTTGGTATCCATGCTGATTGAAGGTTAAAAACTGTTGATTCATGATATGTGTGTATTTGGGCACACAAGTATGTGTGGAAGCTGCATAATGTTTGTGGAAGTCAAAATTGAAAGGAGGCTTGACATATTTTATAAGCCAAACACCAATTTTTGTAGACTTTTATGCACATTCCTTAAGTAACAGACGGGAATTTTTCATGTTGCAAACACACAAGTGTTCTTTGAAATATTGAGTAAGTCCCTATTCTTCCAGGCTTTTGAAAACAAAGTAAGCAAATTTTGGCCCATATTTTATGTTTTACATAGAATTATGTTATTTAGCTAAGTCAAGGGTTCAACAGCTCTCGTTTTTACTTCATTCTGATGGCTGTGCGCACAATGAGTGGGTGTCGAGACCTGCAGCCTTTAACTCACAAGCATTTCTTCCTCCTCTGGCTCTGTTATTTAGACTCGATTTTATTACTTAATTTTGCTAGTCAAAAGCCAGGAACCTTGGAGAAACAATGCATATCAGAATGTCTGTAAATTTTCTTGCTTTCTGCTTAGAAATCATTAGAACAGTGGGAAGCAGGACTATTAGTGAAATACACATTGGAAGATACACATTGAGGTCTATAACATTGCCTTTAACTGCAGTTATATTACTGTCTTTTATTGATATTGACTTCATGTTTACAAAGAAGGATTAAATTGAGTGGCTAGAGAGCACTGATTCTACACATTCCTTATAGAGGCCTGAGGGCAAAGGGATCTCAAGGTCATTTCCTATAGCTGGATGCCCTGCATTGTTTCAGAAGGTGGGATCCCTAGTGTTTGGGTAGCATGAATAATGTTGGAACCCTGGGAGCTTGTAGGGTATTATCCTAAAGGAAATCCTTTCCATTGGTTTAAATCTGTCTTGCATACATTTCATTCCAGGTCGTTTGTCCAATTTCTTCTCTAGCAGGGAAGGTGATATGGACTAAAGAAGGGAGAGCAAGATGCTGATTTATTTTAGGCACTTAGCTCAATTTGCTTTTACTTGTTTGGGAAATTGCTTTTTCAATGCAGAAAATGAGTTGCAGTGAAGTAATTCCATGGGTTTGATGACACTGCAGTGTGTCTCTTCCCGGTTATCTGTTGCAAGTGTAAATGAAATGCACAGACAGCAGGATTACCATTATTTACTTTCTTTTATTGCCTCTCTCTTTCTTACCTACTAGATTACATGTGCGTTACCTGAAGTTACTATTTACACTTACTTAACATTATTGACTGAAATAACCCTGAATCTCCTCCAGTGAGGACTGATTTAGCTACAAATCACTGTTCCAGCACTGAAATCATTAATCAGCCTTAGGCAAGATCCATTATGTGAGATTTCAGCAAAGAAGAAATATTAACAGTTCTCTTGAAGAAACGTTACCTTCGCATTGGCTGAGACTCCCCGCCGAAGCAGCAAATCACCCTCCAGTAAGAATGATAATACATTAGTAGAGGTTTAATCTCCAGTACGTGCTGTTTACAAAATGGCAGTCTCACTCACTGTGACTCAGAGAACAGTAAGATCAGGTTATCAGAAGGAATATGGAATTAAATGAAATTAATGTAATTGGAATTAAACTAACATAGAATTAAATGAAAGATAACAAAAAATTTATAACAGTTTGAAAACTAGGACAATGGAATTTAATGTGAGTTGGTCAGTAAAATTTTTGTAAAAAAAAAGTGTGTTTTTAGGTCATCTCACAGGATGGTATTAGGTTTAGCTTTGAACTATTTTCTTTAGTTGACAGCAAAATGTTAATTTACTAGTTAACATCTGGGAGTTGCAATAGCTTTTTTATGAGGGATGGAAGTTACTAAAAAAAGGAATAGATCTATAGGGTAAATTCATTCCTTGGAAATATGCACAATGATGTACTATTTGTATCCAAATTAATATTCTAGTAATATTTTCCAAAGTGTAGAAAAATTAGAATTTCATAGGAGAAATTATTACTGAGATAATTCTACTCTAAAAAGGTACTATGCTAAGTGAAATAAGACAGGGAAGGACAAATACCATATGGTTTCAACATATGTGAACTCTATAAAAAACCAGAAGACCAAACAAAACAAGACTAAAACAGACTCACAGAAACAGAGATCAAACCGATGGTTGTCAGAATGAAAGGGAGTGGAGGACAGGTCAAACAGGTGAAGAGGAATATAATCCATGCTATCTAACAAGTTTGCATGGTGACAGATGATTATTAGATTGCATGGGATGTTCACATTGGAAGAAATACATATGCTGAGTCACTATATTATAGACCTGAAACTAATGTAATATTGTATGCCAACTATACTGAAAAATAAATAAACAGACATTAGACTGTTTTTATGAAGTGAGATTTGCAACTGGTTTAGAGAGTTTCCTGTGAGCTGTAAGAATAACCTTCATTCTGAGAAGGCTGTGAATAACTACTTATAATTTTAAATAAAATCTCTGATTTGTACAAGGTACCATAAGGACTTCTGTAGTGTATGTTGCATTCTGTCAACTTTTTAGTATAAAGTTTAAGCACTTGTATACATATTAAATAGACTTGTTTAACTGTAAGTGCAAAACTTTTATTTATAATGTTTTTTAAGTTTTACCAATCTCTTCATTTCTTCCAAGATTATTAAGTATCTAGAGAATGTTCTCAAATATTAAAGTAATAGTACATGTATTGTTAAGTATCTTATGCTTAAGGGGTCTGTATTGTGCAGGTACTTTTATTGTGTAACAGGCAGACTCAGTTCTTATATTGATCAAGTTCTATCTAGCTTACTGCATAAGCCAGATTATGTATGTACCAGTGTTTGAAAATTGTTCTTCGGTTTCAGTGAACCATTGAATTGAAGAATTCAAGGTGGTTCCATTACTGAGGAAAGACATTCATATTTACTTAACACCGTAGATTTTTTAGTTGATTTATGTATGAATGAATATATGTTTGGAGCTATTATTTTTTTACTCTTCAATGGATTTTTTGTCATACTGTCAGATACAAAAAACAAAATAAAAGAGCTGTTATAAGTATGCTCTGCCCCCATTCTCCAGTGAAAGATGCATTAAGAAAGAATACATTTGCACAAACTTTATGTAAAACAAGCAAAAAAAACCCTCCCTAAGTCTATCTATAAATCAGATTGGAAACCTAGCATAAGAAATTACCATATCTCTCAAAATCTAAAACAGTCTCAGTGTTTCAAAGCTGATATTACGCACCATTTTTGAAAGCATACTGTGCAGCTTATGATATCTTTGTAAAGGGGAATGCACAGAATCATTTAGATAATTGAAAAAGTTGAAGTAAGTGTTTAGTTCTAAAATACTCACAAATTGTCTCTTTTATAGATAAATATTCAGCATGCCTCAAAAATGACTCTCTCAATTCATTAAAACTAAAGCGATGTGACAGCTCACCCTTTTGCAGCTCCTATTTCCCCCAGCGTTTAATGATCTCCACTCATTACCTGAGGAAATATGAGTCAGGCCTGAAACGTATCAGAATGCTTTTCCAGTGTCAGAGTTTCTTCCTTGGGTTAGAAGGAGATGAAACGCAGTTAAAATGAACTTCTGATTTCACGCTCATTGTTTAAATATGGCATTTGGCATAAGAAAGAGAATGTATGTGTGACATTATATAGTTTATATGTACTATACTATGTAATATATATAATCTTTATTTTTACATGTAAGTTGATTCCTAGGAGATTAATCTCTGTTTAACAGTTATTAGTGTTGCAACACAGAGCAGTACAAAAATGTATAATTCTATAGCACTCCTGTGTAAAAGTATAATTTCAGAAATTGTCCGTTTAGAAATAATTCAAACAGTTAAATTAGGAAGCAATTAATTAAAACTACTTGATTTCTCAGATACCTTCGTGAGTGCATAGCCCATAAACATATATTTGCATATGTGTAGCAAATATCAACCTCAGAATTTTTAAATATATTTTTAAAAGTTTAATGAATGCAAACTAGTCATGCTTCTCATAGTGAGTATTAAAGTATTTGTGGATCAGGGAAGGTATATGACATTTAGTGTATACTAAGTGTATAGTGATGTGATCTCAAGATGAAACTTTTCAGGGGCAGAGAAAGTAAGGGTCAGTGAAAGGTTCATTCCAGGAACAGATGAGAAAGAGAGAGATTTGAATAAGAATGTAGATGAAGAGTGAGCAGTGCATCCTACTTAACTCCAAAAGGCTCTGATTGGCCATTCTAAACGTGTTTTCAAGGAATAGTTGAGTCAGCCAACATGGTAATTCACCTCAGAAGTGGCTTTCAAGGACACACTCTGTCCCCTGGTTCAGTTACAGTTACTGAAAGAGATTTAAACAGATATTTAGACAACTAGATTTCATTCAAAACCCTGTCATTTTCCAGCTTTGTGTTCTTCAGGCAGGCCATCCAAGTTCTGTGAGCTTCTTTTTTGACCTTTTATGTGGAGAAATACAACTTGACTTCTGTTATTTTTGTAAAAATCAAAGAGAAGACAGAATCTATTTCTAAGGATACCAGCAATAACAAAACAGTGATAGCATCAGAGATAATGATCAACAATAATTACACAATAGGAATAGAAACAAGCTTTCTTCAGCACTAAATTCAGTATGTTAAATGTTACATTGTCATTTGTTACATTGCCACAACCATGTGAGATACTTAAAATTACAGTGTCTAGAGTGCAGAAAATAGAGAAATATTAAATTGTTTACCCAGGTCATATAGTTAGAGGCTGACATATTCAGGTTTGTCCAAGCCAGTATCTAAACTCTAAATGTTGCCTCTCTACTTCCTATAAATTGGGTGTATTCTAAGTTTGTATTTCTAAGCAAGACATTGTAATAAGATAATGCTCTTACCTATATTGTTTGCTCTTCGGAGAGCTTGCCTTCTGGTTCAGCGTTCAGTACAGCCAAGTAAATGAGGCAGTGAATGCCTGGAACCTATACAGACATGGTCTGGTGGTTATACCTGTATATGGTAAATTAAAAAAAAATGTTTTGTTTTATAGACAAACAATTTAATAAACAGAAATTGTTTTTCACATATTCAGTCTTCTATTTTAAGTAAACATGTCTTCACAGTTTTACCTGTAGTTACATCTTCATTCAATGTCCATAGTTGGTAGCATCTAGAAAATACAGTACCACTTGGGGTAATTGGAGAATAGTGGTCAAATGACTTTTACTTCATATATCTTCATGATTTTAAGTTACTAAAGTTATCAGTTCAGTCAAAATGTGAATTAAGTGGTATTTCCTAAACACAATTTTTGCTTTACTCTGTAGATAATTTGCATGATATCTGCCCTATGCCAAAAACAACACAGTGAACATGAATAAAAAATGCAATTAATGTATCAGTAGAAATTTAGTGTGGTAGATAATCTGCATAAAGGCTAAGACCTGATCACACATTTTGTTTCTTAAATGAGAATCTTGGAGAATGCAAATCTAACGTTTAAATCATTCATATTACAAGCATTTTGTGAGAGAAAGACCATTAAATTTCTTCACAACACGTTCTCTTTTAGAGGAACAGAAGAAAGAGAAGAAGATATCTGGGTGCATGTGAAAGTCCTGATTCTTTTTTCATGAATGTGAAATTTTATCTGGTGGGAATATATGCATACAGAATAATTCTGATTCACTAGTTTTACAATTTTACTTTCCAATAAACGTATTTTCTTTTCATTTCCTAACATCCACCTGATTGTTTTTTTATTTTAAGAATGATGGCATCACTGGGTTTCCTTAGGAAACAGAGTGCTGTCATGTGTTTTTAGCATGCCTAGGGGCATGCATTTGAAGGCACTGTGGTTAAGGATTTTCATTGCAACACATAACCGACAATTACTGGGAATATGCCTTGTTTGATTGCCCTGTGGATAACCTCTAATGCACTTCCATAAACTTTGAAGTGTAACAGAGATATATTGATTTCTTAATTTAATGGAAAATGTCTGTGTAATATAAAATAATGGATTCATTTAATGTAGTTACATCTAGGAATACAGATCTCTATATTTCATGTCTTACATGTGCTTCAAGTAATGACTAATCAACAAGAGATAGAGAGAGCTTAACCATTGGATATTGCATGGTCAGGCTAATTGACCTAGCTCTTGACATTTGGAATTCCTAAGTACTGAAAATACTTGAGTACACTATTTACATTGTTTTTGTCACCTCCTTCTTCGTTGAAAATATCTAGTTTAGAAAAAAAGTATTGTTCTTTAATTTTATACAAGGTGAGCGAATGTAGGTTTACAGTTGTTCATATGGGAAAGAATACAATAATTACTGCATAATCATACAGGAATAAACTACCTTGCATACTCACAACTGTAAACCCACTTTTGCCACAGTCTGTATTACCTGTTGTTATTATAAAGTAGTAACACAAAGGCTTTTAAGGTGAGTACAAAATGAATTTTCTGGTTTGGTTTTAGTCCTTTTTTTCAACACCATCCAGAATGGGCATGTTTTGAATATTTTCAGAGGATAGAACTGAAGTTCTCACGCATCATTAATTCATTCCTTATGAATGATTATTCATGTAATGCATAGAGGTGGGGAATCAATCTTAATCTTGGAAAATTGTCTCCTTTTATTAGTTTTTAATATCATTAAGATGATTTTTTTCTCTGGTCTCTATAGAAAGCACTAAGGGCTTCATTAAGGTATTCGGTAACATTTCATTGGTAAAAGCACTCCCAGGAGAATGTGCATACAGGTTGCTTCTGTACACTCTAAGAATGTATCTTCTAAAAAACTCATTTAATATTTGTGTACAATAAAAGTTGGTTTATTGAGAGTTTTTCTCAAGCAGTTATAGCCATTGAGATCGGTTCATAATTCAACGTGACGCCCAGTGATCACGGCGAACTGAAGAAACAAAAGGTGCAGAGGCCATTCCGGCCGAAAGGGGGCGTTTTACAAGCGGTCTCCGGAAGGGGGAGAGAGGGAGAAGGAGCATCAGGGGCCACATCACAGGACCCTCCTTATTCTGCCTTGGCTTCTCCTCTGAGTATCTCCTTTGAGGTTTTCCCAGTCTCTGATTAGCCTAGCTAAAGAGAGAGATCTGAACTTTTGGCTTAACCTTCTATGGTTAGAGGACAGAGTCAGGGGCATCAATAAAACCAACCCATAATTTAATACCTCGTCACAGTCATACAATTTAATTTGTCTTTGCATTGCCCAGCACCATTTGATTGTCATTTAGGCACTACTTTTGGGTCATAATTTCTATTTTTAAACAGTGCTCCAAGCCACTTCAAAATTATTAAGGTGGAAAAACTGAATCTTGATTATTTATTCTCAAGATCTGATCAGTTGTATAGATGCACATACTCATATACTATTGATGAGTCTAGTCTCTCAATGTATTATTATTTATTATTAAAAACAAGTAACATATACAACTAACTAGTAGTAGGATTTAGATGTTATTTCTTTCCCTTAAATCTCACCCCTCCCACTCTCAAAAAGCATTAAATCTGAAAAGTACCCTCATAATATGCACACGGCTATTTTGGGACTTAAACTCTGAATGTATATGTAGCTTGCCTATTATCTAGAGTAAAGTTAATATTTGAAGACAGTTTGTCTTACCTTTCTTATATTTCTAGTACTTTATAATAGAGTGCTTAACAATGCAGTAGAATGTTCCCCTTGTTAAAGGGTTGGTGTGCAAAATGGTTTGTGTCTGATGAGAATTGCCATTGAGTGAAACGGTTTTTTACTCAGCATATTCTGAGTGATAGTCTGTATAAGACTCTGTGCTGAGAATACAATGATAAGCAAATAGGTATGGTCTGTGATTTTAAGTCCAGTGGGGGAAATAGACAATTACAATGTCCTGCCAATAGATGGAATTTGAATTATTCTATGTTCTCTGAAGAAAAGATACATCACAGCATGAACATTTTCTGAGAGGATCTTCGCACTTGTTGCCTAATATTTTCCTAGCAACATTGAACATATTGCTTGTAATAATTTAATTTTCTGGGGAGTTTTGCCTAAAATTTACTTATGATTTTATATTACCTTATTTATCTAATGTTACAAAAATTACATTACCTGAAGGGACTTATCTAAGAAAAAGAAGATCAAAATTATGAACAGTAAAATCACAACAAACTCACAACTATCAGGAACTGAACCTAAAAAGAAAAAAAAAAAAAAAAAAAGACAAAACCAAACTAAGTGAACAGCTAGAACAGGAACAGAAACCCAGAAATGGAGATCACATGGAGGGTTATTGGTGTGGGGAGATTGGTGGAGAATAAGGGAAGAAGGTACAGGGAACAAATAGATAAGTGGAGGTTAAGAATAGTATAGGAAATGGAGAATTCAAATAACTTATATGTATGACCCATGGACATGAACTGAGCAGGGGCAATGCTGGATGGGGGTTGCAGAGTGAAGGGGAAAAAGGGGGAGAAAAACTGGGGCAACTATAATAGCAAAATCAATAAAATATACTTAAAAAGTGTATACCTGATGTTACAACAACAAAAACAATATAGTGTTTGGACATATTACTTATGAATATGTAAATATATTCAAAATAATTACCATTTTAAAACTTGGAATAAAGTAATTTATAAAATGTGTTATTACTAAATAAAATTTTATTCAATGGATATGATATTTTGTACTGCTCTTCTGCTTTTCATGTTTATGTATCTGAAGATCTTCATTTGATACTAAAGTTGTAAAATTCAGTAAAATAATAAGAATTTAGTCTCAGTGCCCCCAAAGCATATAGACTTTCTTGCTTAAATTTTAGCTTTAGTATTGTCTGATTACAAGGAAGTAAGCATTTAATAGTCTACAGGTGTTCGCCCCTCCACATTTAGGAAATCATACAGAATTGTCCTTTTACTTTGCTAGGGCCCCTATAAGGAGAAAACTCTCCAAAACAGTGCCCTGTTATGTAGACCTATTCTCATAGACCTGACATTATTGGACATGAAAATTCTGGTCTAAAGGAGTTCACAGTAAAAAAAAAAAAAAAAAAAAATTGTATCAACTTGATTTCCCAATTTCTCATTTAAGTGCATTATTTAGAGATATCCATACAATAATGAACCATTTTTATCAGTTTCAGAGTGTGAGTATGCAATATCTGTTTTTCCTTCTTGTCATTAATCTTCAAAATAACCTTTATAAATAAGTGTTCCAGTTCATTGACAGAGAGGGATTTAAGCACTCTAGAAATGGAGTGTCTACTCACTTATATCAGTCATTTCTAAAGGCACACTAATACATACACATAATTATCTATGGGTTGGGAATATCTGGTAAACTTAGGTAAATTGGATACTCAGGTCATTTACACATCTCACTTTTCATTCTAGGTCGAAATAAATGCCCAACAAAAACTCTGCAAGGCCTATTCTTTGCTATAAAATCAATTTCATTAAAAGTACATTAATGTAATATCTGTGTTAAAATTGCTCCTGGACACAAAATTTACCACTACCCAATGCAAAAATAAAAACATACGCAATTAATACTGGTCGAGTTATCAATAATACAGGAAGCATATTCACCAAGAACAGCCTTTTAAAGACCACAATCCTTTACCAATGAACAGGAATTAAGTACAAATAATTTATATATTCATTAAGCATTCCAGGAAGAACCTTTATTTTGTCAGAAGTTGTTACTGTGCTTAATATTATGATAGGCATGTGGGAACAATAAATCACATTTGTTAGATTGTTTTTAGTAAAACACTATGAAATGTTTTTAAAAAGGAGTTATCAAAGTGACATAAAATTAACTAATCGTGGCCTAATTTACACTCTGAGTACACTTACAATTTCAGGAGAACAGGAGATAGCAAAATGACAGCTGTAGCACTGATAATTGGCTGCTTCTATAAGGGGTTTATGAAATGTGAAAGATTGGTTTATAATGAAGGTTATGTCTGTCCAAAGAGGGTAATGAAACAATGTCCAAAGTCAGAAAGAAAATGAAGATTGTAGTTATCTTGGAGAGAAATTAGAGGTTATATGTGAGTTGTAGGCAGTGCTCACAAATGATGCTAGATACATGTGAGCTAAAAAGTATTATCCAAGAGAGTTGTGGTAATTTCTAGGTAGTGGAAGAGTGAGCTTTTTAAAAAAATTCTTATTTCTGTATTTTAAATGTTATGAAATATGTAATTTTGGTAATCATGCAATCTCATTTTAAAAATAGACTTTCAAAAGCTTCTGGGTCTACATCCTGTGAAAAGCATGGGGCCTTCGAAAAGTGCTGCAGAGCTTTACACGAAAGACCACTCACCCACGCTCACTTCACTTTGGAACTTTCGTGGGTTTTGTTTTGCATTTTCCGCTTAACTCTCAACACAAACATTATAGCTGTTGGTCATATCAAAAGGCCAAGAAAAATAGCTTAATTAATAGCTATAACCAATGCATGGAAGAGTTGATGATATAACCAAATATATAATGTACAGTCTCCTATACTACTTCATAATTATGACCTTCTACACCGTAACAATATCACTGTATGTTAGGAAAAGACCCAGCTGCTCCTAACAAAAGACCTGAATCATGGTGTGTCACAAAAGATAGTGTATTTTGCTCATATAAGAAGTCTAGTCCATCCATGCAAAGATGGCCAAATATTTTTATAAGACTGAATGATCTTCCATTATTTGTGCATGTGTTTGTGTGTATCATGTTTCTTTACTCATATCATGTCCAAATTTATCAATTTGTACATCCTAAGTATGTGCAGTTTTTTGTATGGCAATTATATATATATATATATATATACATACATCTATTAAAAAGAGAGGAGGGAGAAATAAAGGAGGAGAAATCTGGAAGGACAAGGTGATCTTGTTTTGGTTCTGGGCTACACATTGAACAGAAGGACTAGCAATGTCCATCATATATGTTCCCTTATAGGTGCTTCCAAGGTATCAGTTCTTATACTGCATTCAATATGCAGGTGATCAGGAGAAGGAAAAAGGCAAAACATTCATGCAGAATGAATCTGTGGCATTCAGAAAAAGCCTTACTAGGTATAAGATCCAATAATTTCTATTTACATTTCATCCATCAGCTCTGGGTCACAAGGTCAATTTTAGTTGCAAGAAACACCAGGAAATATAGTTTTCTGATTGTATATAGTGTTGCCCCTAAAATTCCTTAGTAAGGAATAAGAGGAGAATCTATTAGGTGGTCAAGGTCTGTTTCTGCTACAAATACCTGTATTCTGAATCTCTGAGAACTCCTCTTTCCTTAGCGGTTTTCTCCCTGTCCAGTTCTGTACTATATCATCTCTAATTTTGAATCTGGATGTGTGTTTAACCACTTGAAATTATTAGGGTTTTCATTAGGTTTTAACAAGAGAAAGTTTGTCTGGCAGTATTTACTAAATTGAAGCTTTACCTTATAGTAACTATGCTTTGGCAAATCTACAAGTCTGTTTATGGAAAAAGTATATTAATATGCTGTGTTTGAGGATGGATTCTTGATGAAAAGTGTGTAAAGGAGAAAATGTAATTTTATTTTCATTGGCCAGATGACAAGAGTAAGTGTTATGATAACACATTTGAGCACCTATAACCAGTAATGAATTCTGGCACGTCAAGTTAAAATAAATGCTGACTTTATTAAAATATTGAGGTATATAAAAATATAAACATGAGATCAAAATCCTATGAGACAGATAATTAGAAAGAGGAGAAGAAGAGGGAGTAAACATACAGCAGAAATGAGACAAAAATAATCAGAGGCCGTAAAATGGAGACAAAAGAAAAGATTGGGAGAAATAATGTCTTTCGTGAAGATGGAAAAAGAAACTCAAAACTCTAATTATAATAGTAAAGTTAGATAAGCTACAGAGGTTTACTTTTCTCTAATAAAGAAGAATGATCTGATAATAAAGTAAATTAGAAGGACAAAATAATATAATTTAAATGAGAAATAAAGGATAAATATTCAATTTCTATTGAAAAGAAAAAAAGCAAAGTAGTGTTTCATATTTGCTGGCCCATTATGGGTTTTTATAATTATAGATAATTTGAGGAATTAAAATGTTTTTTCTTAAGGAAATCTAAATGTTCTCTGTATTCTTATAATATACAGAATGAAACAATCGCTTTTGTATTAAGTGCATTTCTTTCTAATTTTTGATACAACCTAAAGGTACATTTGAATGAGAAAAGATGCAAAGCATATGAAGTAAATTACCAGTAATGATTATTGTTAATATGTACAGTAGACATGGAAAATATTTCCTTATCCTTGGAGTACACCTCTTCATAGCAAAGAGGTAAATAGGTTTTCAAACTCCCATGATGCTTTTAGCTATTATATTAAGGGTCTTAGTAAAAATCAGTTAATTCTGGACATCATGGCACTTATACAACTAATACAATAACCATTCTTAATTATCTAATTGTGCAGTATCACGTAGGCCTTTAAAGCAGAACCCACAGTAACGTAGATTAAAATAGATAATTCTGAACACACACAGCCTCAGATTTCAGGGGGTGGACCAAAGGAGCACACAGTGCAGTGGGGCTATAGCATGTCACTATCAGGCTGCTTATTATTAACTCTGGGTAGGGAAAACCATTGCTAAGAAGGGTCTGTCTTTAATCTCATTGCCTACAATCAATGACTTAGAGTACAATTCCAGTGTCCTCTTATCAACTTGTACATGCACACAAAGGTTAAAATGTTGAAACTGACAAAAAAGGAGGATGGTAATTCATTGAGCATTCCCAAAAGGAAGTCTGAGCTAACACAACTGAAACTTAGTAAAGAGAAGTTGTTCCTCAGTAAACTGCCAAGATCCATAAGGGTGATCCTCCCCTTTGGGGAGACATGGAATCCTCCAAGTACTGTACAGAACAGAGAGAGGGCATATTATCTAATTGTGAAGCATCCGTCTCACATGCTATGTAGAGCAGGGGGTCCAACCTGCAGCCCATGGGCAACATGCAGCCCAGGAGGGCTGTGAATGCAGCCCAGCATAAAATCGTAAGTTTACTTACAACATTATGAGATTTTGTTTTGTGATTACATGTCACAATGTATTTAATATGTGGTCCAGGACAACTCTTCTTCCAGTGTGGCGCAGAGATGCCCAAAGTTTCAACACCCCTGGAGAGGGACCAATGTGTGCAAACTTCCTCATATAGGAGTGCAAAGAGAAGGTGGCATGGCTGTGGACAGAATGGCTAGTTGCTGAAGTGCCGATAGAGGCAGGAAGTGAGAGGTGGTTGGAGTCAGAGACGGGAACAGCCTGTGCGGGGTGTTGTTAGCCAATCATAGCCTTTTGCTCCTTATCTTTAAGAGCCAGAGGAAACCATTAAGTTATTTTGCATCTGTAATATACACATCATTTATTTATTTTATTTGCCATTGAATAGTTTTAGATAGTTTGTGTGGACAAATTTTTGTTATAAAATTTTATCATTTCTTTGATTTGTTAAACATATTAAAGGTGAGTAGGAATAGATTAAGAAAATAACAGTTAGGGGAATATTGCAATAGTCTAGGTAAGAAATGGTGGAGGTTAGCCAAGGATGGGAGTGGTAAGATATGGAGATATAGAAAGCCAATATTGTTATACATAGATCTTATAAAACTTGGATATAGATTAAATATAAACAGTGACTAAGAAGGAGGTTTAAATACTGTAAGTTTATAATACAGTACATTTTTATATCTGATTGGGTTAGCTTTTAATCATTGTTTTTTCAGAATTCTCTTTTCAATTTTTTAATTTAACAGGTGAACTGAAGACAAGTTTGTTTAGTTTTAAAGATATTGGTGATAATTTTGATCTGCATCACATTTAATTTATAAATAACTTCAGGAAATTGGCATCCTTATATTTCTTTTTTATCCAGGAACATAATGCTACTCACGAGTTGTTGAAGTATCTTTCACTGGGTATCATTTTCAAATTCTGTTCATACAGATCATGCACATTCTTACTAAGGTTAGTCTTAGGGATTTTGTTTGTTTTGTTGCTATTGATTCTTTTCTCTGATTATATCTTTAACTTACTGTTTCCACATACATATATAAGATGGTTTTTCTGCATGCTATTGCCCCTCACTATAATAAATTCTATTATTTGTAATAAAAAATAGAGATGTTAGAAATTAGTCTCAAGTGCATGACCTATATAATTACATTGGCATTAGTTATATTTCCAGAGAAAAGAAATATTTGAGAGGTTTGATAGGGATTTAGTCTTCAAGATGTGTGTTTTGAGACACTTTTAAGGATCTGAGTAGCAATGTGCAGTATTTAATTGGATACATGAGTCAGAAGACATCTGGGCAGGTATCTTAAAATGAAATCCATTAGTAAAGAGGAAATTGTTTAAGGAGACTGTATATGATAAGAGATAAATAGCTTAAACATTAAGCCGTGAGAAACCACAACATAAATAGCTTGAGAAAAGAAGAATAAGCACTAACTGAGAAAGGGATTTCTGAGAGATATTAATAGAAGAAAAAACAGAAGTATTGGGCCAAAGATAGTTTTCCAAAAAAAGAGATGGTTCAGATGGTCAGGGTTTACCAGAAGGAACAAGAAGACAAATGATGAAAAGAAAAACAATTTTATAGAATTTAACAGCATGAGATAACCGGTTGACTTAGTGTGCAGAAGCCATTCTAAAGTGAGAGGATGTATTTTACTGATGAAACCTTGAGACTTAGCCCAAGGCATCCTCTAACAGATGTTTTCATTTAGGAGGATGGGGAGGGGAAAGGGAGTGAGGTATCTGACAAGGGGATATTTCATTAAGGAGGTTTGCACTCAGGTGAGGAAGACTTAAATGTTAGAAATACTGACATGGGCAATGATGTAAGAGGGAGCAGTGGAAATATTTGAGAAAGTGATAATCCATAATATAACATTGCTGAAAAGACAGGACTGGCCAGGATCCAAAGAACAAGAGAAAAAGAAAACATCCTTTGAGACATCATTACAGAACATTTCAAGTTAAATACCAGCAGGACTCAAAAACAATATTCATATGATGCTTTTGAACATTTAAGGACTGCCTCACTCCCAAGAACTAATGTGTAACTGAAATGTCTATAATATGTTATTCTTTTGTTTTTCTTATTAATTCATTCTGTTTCAATGGAGTGCATGGAAATTTGTAATATACCATGAGAACACTTGTAATTTATCATATCATTCAATTTGTACTATAGTTTTAAATTTTTATTTATGCAGTTTATTATTAAATTTATAATGGTTATACATATTCAAGATGCCTTACTTTTCCAAGATAACCATGGGATCTTAACAAAATTATTAAAATAGTGTAGATATCAAATTCATAGATAATTATTGGAACTATGCTACAAAAAAACCCATTTTCCATTCTAAAATTTGTCATCTACATTGAGCTAAACACTTTTTAAAAAGTTTTTCAAGTAATGTGAAATAAGTGTCTAAAAGCATTCTTTCTATTTCCCTCTGGGAAAAGGTCACACAAACCCTGGTTGCATTTCTCTGGATTCAGTGCATAATCCATACACCGGTGTGACTCAGGGTTTTCTTGCCCCATCTCTGTTAACTTTAAGGATAATACCGTACTTTTCACATGCGTCAGATATGAGTCTACGTGTATCATAGACGGGGCCAACCATTGTTGATTTCTTTTTTGACGATTATAAGTAGATACAAGGCAGAGAATGCATACTGCATGCCCCATGCAAACAGTCGTGCAGGTCATTGGACTTTTCTTTCAGTGCAGAACCACTGCCGTGGCCTCCACTCCCCCACTGCTGTGCCATCTGTCTGGCTCTACTCTAAATTCGTCTCAGCTCCAGATTTTTGCTCCACCTGCTTCTCTTACATTCTTCTCTCACAGATTTTGAGAAGTACAGTTTTCAGCCAGAAAAAAATGTTTTTCCTGTGAGAAGCTTGATGAAAACAAACATATGCGATCGATATATTGAGAGAAATGTTGAACGGCATCCTCTTTGTAGGCTAATTGTGTGACCAGGAGCTCTGGATGGATGGATGATTTAAAAAAAAAAATTAATTGTTGTTCAAGTACAGTTTTCTGCCTTTTACTCCCATCCCAGCCCACCACCCCAGCCCTCCCCACCTCCCTCCCATTTCCACCCCCGCCCCCTAGTTTTTGTCCATGTGTCCTTTATACTTGTTCCTGTAAACCCTTTCCCTTTTTCTCCTGAAATTCCCTCCCCTCTCCCCTCTGGTCACTGTTAGTCTGTTCTCAATTTCAGTGTCTTCGGTTATATTTTGCTCGTTCGTTTGTTCTGTTGATTAGGTTCCTGTTAAAGGTGAGATCATATGGTATTTGTCTTTCATCGCCTGGCTTATATCGCTTAGCATAATGCTTTCCAGTTCCATCCATGCTGTCGCAAAGGGTACCTATTAAAGTACTGATGGCATAATTCACAGACGTAGAACAAACACTTCAAAAATTTATATGGAATCATAAACAACCTCGAATAGCTGCTGCAATTCTGAGAAAGAAAAGCAAAGGAGAAGGGATCACAATACCTAATACCAAACTGTATTACAAGGCCACTGTAATCAAAACAGCCTAGTACTGTCATAAAAACAGGCACATAGACCAGTGGAACAGAACAGAGAGCTCAGAAATAAACCCAAGTCTCTATGGTCAATTATTATTTGGATGGATGATTTCGATGGAAAGTAAACCATGGTTTATTTCTAGTCCTCCTAGTATTTTTACCCTTTGCATTTTTGGAAGATTGTGAGTCTTAAAACACTATTCTGTGAGTAATATTGATATATCCTGTGGGTATTTAGCTACATTGATATTAAATCCACTTAAATGAAGTCTAAGCTAATTTAACTGAAAACATAGCAGAGTGGCTAGAATACTTATTTGAACTGTCTAGGTTTGCAATCTGCTTATGTAACCTTGGACAAATTGTATAACCTGTCCATTTCTTTTCTTTTCTTTTCTTTTTTTTAATTTTCTTATATGTAGAATGGAGATACCAGTACTATATATTTGTGGTTAAAGATAAAATTTGCCTGAAGATCATATAAACATCTAACTGCTGTTATTATTTGGAAATAATATAGTATCTCCATGCTGAAAAACAATTACTAGTACTAGATGTCAATGTTTATAAGCAAATCCTGGGATCATGCTGTGCATGTTAGTGATTCATTAAAGGAATTTAGAACTAAAAATGTATTGTTGAAGTTTGAAAACCCACTGAATTCTTAAGTTATATTTCAATGCCTTATAACATTTTGTTAATATATGTTGGTCAAACATACTGGAAATGACTATGCACTACAGTTCTACCTTTTTCAAAAATGAAGATACCAAGAGTCAAGTCACTTACGTGACTTTGACAAATTAACAAAGCTACATGAAAAAAATTTCCTTAGGTTTAACAAAATGTAGCAAGTTGTTAAATATAGAAAAATTTCCAAAAAGAGTAACTGGTCCATTAGTTTTAGGTTTCATATATAATTATGTTCTTTAAAAATACTAGCTTGGCAAAATCTTGCATGTGAAAAAAGATGTTACCCATTTTATTCTGAAAATTTGCTATAATGAATAATCCTTAAAAGCCAAAAACTTCAAATGACAAGAACATATAATAATTCCCTTTAAAAACATTCTATGTGCTAGCACAGTGCACTGTGTACGCTTTACATCTAATTCTGTTGTCATTGCTGAGGGTTGAATTTAATCTTCCCCTGCCCTCCCCTCCCCTCCCCTCCCTCCCGTCCCCTCCCCTCTCGTCCCCTCCTCCCTCCCCTCCCCTCCCCTCCTCTCTTTCTCTACTGCTTACACCTCCCTCCACTGCTTTTGTACTGAAATATTACCTATATTGTTTGTCTTCTTTTAGCCAGGTTTCCACAGACAATATCCAAAATATTGGGGCATATATGATTGTAATTTGTTCAATGTTATAACGTTAAATCTTTACTGAGTTAAAAGCAGTTATTTTTATAACATTTCATGGCTCATGACATATGATCCAAAAATCTGTTTGGATGAAATTTAGCCTTCAACAAAACTAAACATTAACGTAAAAGAAGCCTGCAGATATTTTGCTATATTAAAGTGGGTGATGAACTGTCATTTTACTGAGTATTCCACATCACAGATGTTATTAAAATGAGAGAAAGTATTACTACACCGAGACTTAGGTGAAGCATCAAATTTATGCTCAAAATAAGTCCTTTTAAGAGTAAAGAGTAATTTGTATGAAAGAATGGTGTTTATTTAATATTTTTATATTAGCCTACAGCAACCCTCAGGGTATTTAAATTTCTAATGAAAACAGTGTTTAGAGACATAAAATGTTAACTGTAAAAATAATGAAATATGTGACTTTAGGGCATGGGTGGTCTGTCATCACCTACAGGTTGCATGCCTTCGTCTTTGATCACTGTGAGAACTGTCTCACTTGTAAAATTCACAGACTAATACTCAAGTAGATGGGAGAAGTAAGGGAGATGTTTGTGTCCATACAAAGTCCAGAGTGATTGAGTGAAAGATATCTGGAATATGTAATGACACTCTAAAATATAGTTTTATTTCTCTTCTATTTTGTGTGTTTAAACTGGTTCTCATAGTTTAATTAAGCTTGCTATAATTTTTATTTAGGTCATCTCCAGTTTTTTATTTTTATCATCGTATAGTTGTAGTAAAACATACTTGTGCATAAAACCTTTTCACTATATTTAGAATTTATCGCAATAAATTCACAAAGTAAAAATCTGCCCTCAACTGTATTAAGTATGTTTAAGATTGTTAACATAATGATAAATTCCATGTTATTTTTTATTTGGAGAGGAATTATAACCAGTACAATTTAGAGCAACGACTAAGTTGTTTTTTATTGTTGTTTTCTCTGACCTTGCAAATAGTTTTAAAATATGAGTGTTCTCACTGCTGGGGAAGAATGGCTATCTAGTTTCATACAAATATTGGCAGCGATCAGGATTGTTTTTCCTTTTTTTGCCCAGCAATCAATTGCAATATGTTGCAAACACTTTGTAGTGCGACAGAATTGCATCTTAGGGAAGAGCTGGCAACTCTTTCATCAAAACACGGTTTAGCACCCTTTAAACATAAGTTTTAAAAATTTCGTGGATAATTTCTCATTCTTTAAAACAGAGGAGTGAATAATAAGACAGTTCTATGTGCTCTTTAGCTTTATTCACAATCCATACACAGGATCAGACTAAAGAAACATGAAAAGAAAGAAATATTATAGTCTATTATCTCTTTAATAATGAACAAATTGTTCTTATTAAATATAATTTTCTTTTAAAATGTTTATGCATTATTTGTATAAATGGATACAACTTGCAAATGCTAGTAATAGCATTCAGGGAAAGACATTGGGGCTGTCATCATATGAAAATGAGTCTGTCCTGGAAGTCTGGAAATTTACATTTCTAGCCAATGTTCTTATGCTAAATGGTAGATAAGCCAAATTCTATGTTGTTGTTCCCTGATATGTAACTTGAGAAATGCAGTTATATAATTTCTCAAATCATTTAAAGAATTTAAATCTGTAACTAGGTCATATTTGAAAGCAAACACTGTCTTAACTAAATTTTAAGAGGGGAAAACCTACCATCGCCTAGTAACAAGAAAATACAGTATCTCCTAAAAATATTATCTGCGCTCAGAATGAATGTTTACCTGGGAATTTTCTAACAATTCCACATTAGAGTTCCACTAAATAGAATCATAATTGCTGGAACTGTTAAGAAAACCAAGTGGATGATTTTAAGAAAGGAGTGGGCGCTGATAATGAAGTTCTAGCGTTTAACGGAGATGGTAAAAAACACAAGAGGGAACTAATTTCATTCAGGTTACTCCCTCGACTGCAGCTAATGCTTTGTTAGGAGCTATGTTAAGTGGTGGAGTTGTGGCTCTTAAATGATTGTGTATTCACATTGATTGTACCATCTCATTAGCTTTCTATTTGTATAAACAAGGTTTCTCTGCTTCCTCTAATTGCACATTAAAAGTAGCAGGCCCTACTGGGAAGCAGAAATCCAAATTCTAATACAAGCTCCTCAGAGATGTAATTTTGAGGAATTTAGAAAGTTTCCCAATTTAGACTCCTCAGTTCTTAATTGAAAGTAATGAAAACCTGGCGCTGCTAATTTTTGTTTGCGTGTTTGTTTTTACTCTTGGAAAAGACAAGTATATTTAGTCAATGCATTTTGAAAACGTATTACTACATAAATATGATATTTAATTTTTTAAAGGGGCACTGCAAACCAGTGGTATTATTTAAATTCCCACAGACACAGACAACAACATGGTGATTACCAGAGGAGAAAAGGAGTGTGGGGAGGTAGAATAAGGTAAGGTATGGGGGAGGGGGGATAAATGGTGATGGAAGGAGGGTTGACTTGGGGGGTTGAACACACAATAAAATTATACAGATGGTGTATTATGGAATTGTACGTCTGACACCTATGAAATTTTATTAACCAATAGCATCTCAATAACGTCAATTTAAAAGAAAATTTTAAAAAATAGGTGTCCACAAAAATAAAATAATAAAATAAATAGAAACACATTTAAATCCATGAATCAAGGAGGCACAAAATTTTTTTAAAAAAAAAATAAGGCATTAAACAGTGATTTAATATGGAAAAGTAGTACTGGAGGCTGAACGAGAAAAAAAATATTTCTCTGTACTGTTTTGAGTTAGTGAACAAATAGACTACATTTTTGTTGTATTTTCCCCCTGGTTTGTAACATTATTATCTCAATCAAATATTCTCTTAGAACTTCTAGAATCTTGATAAGCGGTGCTAACACAAAATTGGTCACTATCTGTTATAGCAAATATGTATGATTTCTAACATAGCAGAGCGATGTGATAAAAATAAAAGTAATACTTATTTCCAGTCAGGTATTGCTCTCCCAGAAAGAAACCAGGGTGAAGTGTTACTGTATTGAAGAGTATGAACTTTCCCTGTTAGATGCCCTCCTCTATAATTTAACTGACAAACCATAACAATGAATAGTTGAGGCTAAGCCAATTTTGCAGTTAAAGTAACCCTGAAATAGAGAAACTTTCCTAAATATATTCCATTTAACTCTATTTGTTGCGTATGTGTATTTGCACATAAAATGTGCTTGCTTTATTTATCTAGTTTTGATGTTAAAAATTGTAAAATGACCCCCTAAAGATTTTAATCTTTAACAATGATTTGAGAAATGTATCTAATGTATCATTGACCTTTTCCTTAAAAACATGATAGAAATAAAATATCAACCCATTTAACCCCAGCACACTTTTTAAATGTTTACAACTGGACTTTGTCCTAGTCAGATATAAAAACTAGTTTTGGAACACAGTAGAAGTTTAATGTTAACTGTGACTTAGATAATAATGTGTTGTCCTATTAAATTTACAGATTTTCACAATTATACAATTGCACTTATGTAAAAGGTAAAAATTCTGATTTAAGAAAATGCCCTGCTTGGTGCGGCTCAATCGATTGAGCACCGGCCTGCGAACTAAGGGTTGCTGGTTAGATTCCCAGTCAGGGCACATGCCTGAGTTGGAGGCCAGGTCCCCAGTAGGGGGCTTGAAAGAGGCAACCATACATTGATGTTTCTCTCCTTCTCTTTCTCCCTCCCTTCTCCTCTGTCTAAAATAAATAATTAAAATCTTTTAAAAAATCGCCAAAGTATGTGAATGATGTCTGCAACTTAAATTTTAGTACCTCTAAAAAAAAAAAAAAAAAAAAAAAAAAAAAAACTAGTGTGTACAGATATATTTTTATGTGTGCATGTGTATATGCAGAGTACCTACGTATGTATTCTATGTGTTTACATACATCTACATATCTATTAATTCACATATTCATATATGAAGTAAAGGGAGATAATAGAGATGATGTAATAAGCAAACTGTGCAAAAGTTAGCAATTGGTAAAAGTGAACAAAATGATAAAGTGCAAACAGTTGTTTTTTTGTTTCATTCAAATAATATTCTTTAGTTTCAAAATTAAGAAAAATTGCCCTGGCTGGTGTAGCTCAGTGGATTAAGTGCTGGCCTGTGAACCAAAGACTCACAGGTTTGATTCCAAGTCAGGGCACACGCTGAGGTTGCAGACCAGGTCCCCAGTAGGGGGTGAGCAAGAGGCAACCACACATTGATGTTTCTCTCCCTCTCTTTGTCCTTCCCTTCCTCTCTCTCTCTAAAAATAAATAAAATATTTTAAAAATTATGACAAATTACATATGCACGTAAACTAATGATTTCCACTTCAAACAGGATAATGGCTGAGGTTTTTGCCATTCAACATGTGGGAAAAAATCTGTTTCGTAATACAGAAAATTAAATAGATTTGTATCTTTGTTTATATTCATCATCACATTTTTATTCTTATTGATGTTTTAATTCTAGGATCTAATGTGAAAATTACCCAGTTGGGCACTAAAGAAGCTAGAATAATTCACCTGTTACCCCAATTGATGATTTTGTTAATAGAGATATCTTTGATCTGTAGATCTCTAAATGAAAAATATAAAATAATCACCTCTCTTTGCCTTGGAGAAAATAATACCATGGAAGACAGTTTCTACCAGCAAAATGTACATAATTTACAGAGAAAAGCAATTCTCACTTTTGCTGCACTGCACAGTTTTTTTGTTTGTTTGTTTGTTTGTTTGTTTGTTTGTTTTGGTTTATCGCTGACTCTCATTCAGCAGATCTTGACAGAGAAATGAAGGAGTTTTATTAAGGGGTTGGGCAATAAAGATTCAATAGAACTCTTGAGATACGATGCTTATTTCATTATATGGGAAGATGTCTTCTTTCTTTGAGACTATGGCGAGCTGGGATTACCCTGTTTGCTGCCTTTGCATTACCTCAAAGACAAGCATAAACTAAAATGAAAGCTTAGTGAGGATTGCTTTATTTCTTCCAGAATAAGGACACTTATTTTATTATAACTGATTTTTTTCATGCTCTCTTTCAGACAGACCTGAATATCCCATTGAATTCAAATACATATCCATCCTATATCTGCTTTCTATGCACATATGAGTACTACAGGAGAAGATATGCAAATTTTTAAATGAAAATCATATATTAAAATTATACATGCAAAACAAGTATACAGATCAGATATTCTAGCTCTCAGTGGTTCAGAACAGCTGATTCAGGGGCACAAACTGAAGGGCAGTGCCAACATTAAAGTTATTTAGCAAGGACTCCCTGCCCCTCCAACATCACACAAATAAGCAGGGGATCATAACTAGGATTATGCTCCCTTAGGGGCCTACTGCACGGAAGGATTTACTTGAACATAATGTATTGCTGTGCTTATGCTGTTTACCTGCCTATGTCTAATCTGCTTTAAAACCTAATTGGGGTCTCAAGAGTAGCAAAACACTTGACTTATCAGTTTTGAAAATTCAGTATGAAGAGAAATACTATAGTTTTGATGTTTTTATATAAAATTATATTTGAGATGTAAAGTGATACTCATGGAAAGTAAATCAGAAAGGATTTTCTAATTTAAACAGGAGATTCTAGAAATTTCCTAAGTGTGTTAAATTCTTGTTAGTAGTGGTAAATTTTACCCAAAAAGCTCTGATACTAAAATTTTCACCCACAAGACTTCAAAATAGGATGAAGACCTTGGAGGATAGAGACTGATATTTTGCTAGAGAAATGAAACAATGCAGAATGAATAAAACTATGATTTCATTTTTAGAAACAATGTGTACACAAATGGTTTGCCATCAACAATGTTCTCACAGAGTATCTACAAGGTAGCTAAAGCAATTTATATTATTCCATTTTTAAATGAGTATAGAAGAACTGAGGCTCAGGGATATTATTCTAGTGATTTAGGTAGGTTTATATATTTATTTATTTATTTTTATTTGAAAACACACCGTACAGCTCATTGGGGGTAATTACAAGGGAGAGCAAGAGAGAGTACCTTCCTCAAGGCATGAATTGCAGACCAGGGACTGGAGTTGAGATTTTCCCTCCTAGTCTAGGCTCTTTCTGCTGAGTCACAGCTTCCTGTTTTGAGTGGAAGTTTTTACTAAATGATCTCTAGTCTGCTCCCCAACTCAGATTGTTGTATTCTTTGAAATTTTATACACATTTGACTTACAGATAAATACCATGAACCAAACATGCTTTCCTCATTGTTTCTATATGTGTACCACCTGTTTAAATAGACCAATTGAAGGTCTATTTAAGAAAAAGAAAATTGCACACAGTTTCTTGCTTTCTTTTTCATCAAATAGTATTGCTCCATATTTTCAAACTATTATTTCTTCCTCATTTTTAATTTGCTTCCTTTTGAATGCACTTGAATTTATACTTTGGGAAATTTTGTTAGGAGGCATTATGGATTACATTTAGAAATATAATTTAATTGTTGGCAATAACTGTCACCACAGAGATATTTCCTTATCAAATGAGTCTGAAAATGCGCGCTAGCTAAATCATAACACTGTAAATAATAGAGCAATAAAAATTCATGTACCTGTGGTCATTAACTGGAAGCCCACGGGGCTTCAGTAGTAAGTGATGTGAAACTGTCTGACACATGAAGAGCGGATGATTCTGTGCCTTAAAAGAACTTTGTTTTTTGTAGCTTAGTAGTATTGCCATTCCATTTATATGCAACAGAGTGCACACATCCTAAGTGAACCCTTGGGGATCACTATGTAGGTATAAACTCATGATGAGACCCCAGGTTCTGATACAGCGCTGCCACACCCCTGAAGCACTCAAATTCACTCTTCAGTCAGTCCTTGGACACATTCTTCCACCCAATGTGATCACCATTCTGATTTTTGTCCTGTTTTTACATTTCATGTAAGTAGAATCCTAAGTGCACCACATTTTCTCCCTGGTACTTTTATTAACAGTTTTATCTATATTGTGTCATCTATAAATAGTTTATTGTATTACTATGTAGTAATCCATTATGTAAAAATATAAAATGTATTTATCTGGTCTACTGTAAATATATATTTTTTGTTGTTTTCCAGTTTTGCTCATTGAAAATACAATTTCCATGAATACTTTGATTATGTCCTTTTTTGTCAAATAGTCACTGAATTCTCTTGAGTTTATACTAGAAACAGAAATGCTGGCCATAGGGTAAGCTTATGGTTAGTTTGGGTAGATACTGTGAAACAGTTTCACAAGGTGGTGTTTTTCATAACTTGGCATTCCCACTAGCAACGTAAAAATATTCCAGTTGTTCGTATACCTCCTCACATTAAATATTGAAAGTTATTAAAACTTTTTAAAAATTATTTTATTGTTGTTCAAGTACACTTGTCTGCATCTACCAAACTTTTAAATTGGTATGTCAATTTGGCATATTTTGAGGTTAATCATGGTGCTGGTAAATGAAGACAAAGGATTTTGGGCAAGAAAAGAGAAAATGATTGGGGATGAGTTATTTTTTAGAGCTTTCAAGAAAAATTACTTATTAATAAATTGAATATTGTAATCTAGGGCTTAAATGCAGTATCATATGGAAATAAAGTATTAGAACTAATACCCAGATAATTTTTCAAACATTGCCAAATGAAAGTGACCAGGAGAGATCGTATGCATATATACAGTGCATAGTGACAATACAGTGAGAATAAATTCAGAGTGCTGGTGAAAAACAAGATCAGAATGAAATAATGTGAGTAAAATGAGCCAGAAGGTTGGATTGACAGGATGCAACCTGATCACATGGTCACCTGTGGACCACAGTATAGACTTTTTTACTTTATCTAGATGGTGTTATAAGAAGCTATTGGAATATTAGGAACAGGATTTGGACAGAATCTCATTTACATTTTTAAGCAGTTATTTTGTTTCTGGCTACTATGTGGGGCATGGGTGCCAAAGGCCTGTCTTATAGGTACATGAGGAAAATACTGTGATATTCTCAGTGAAGGATGACAATGAATGACAAAGGAGTCAGTAGTGGGAATGATATGAGATCCAGGATGTGATTTATACATAGAGATAAAATAACTCGCTGATAGACCTGTTCTAACATTTGTTAGAGAAATATAAATTAACAGTGATTTCTGAGGTTTTTTATTCAGAGTTACTCATAAATGATGGCTGTACTGGGGCCTCAAGAAGATCAGGGTTGTTTGGAAGGTTTTATGATTAAGAATTTAATTTTTAAGTTTCTATTTTTCATCTAAGTGAGGATATTGAAGAGTAGTTGAATATATACAAATCTGGAACTTAATGAAGAGCTCAAGGCTAGAGATATTAATTAGAGACTAAATTTAGGAGTTATTTAAAGTCACGAGTCTGGGCAAAGTGACCCAGGTAATGAATATGTATAGAATGAGAACTGTCCCGTGCGCTGGTGAACTGAATGATGATGATTACGACAATGCTATTTATTACTTATAGAGTAAGGAGAAAAATCTCCCAATCTGACTATGGTGTACCATTTCTTCTATTATCTACAATTAAGGCCTATTTTATGAATATTTATGGGTTTACAGGAAGTGAGTACATTGCTACATGTTTATTGTTTGTTCCCTATAAAATTTCCATCTAATTTTTGGTCCCAATCTACTTTTTCTTTGGGCATACAGCCATTCAGCATCCTCTCCCTGAACTCTAATACCACAGAGTAACCAGTCTCAATGTGCTCACATACAGAATTTTCTAGTTCGTTCTCGGGAAAATTCAAAATTTGCAGATTATCATCTCTTACTATTTGAGCTTCCCAGAATCTCTTTTCCCCACCTAAAGTATTTTATGTAATGATTCCTCACAAATACATACATTTTGAGGAATGCTTATATATTTTCAAACAAATATTGTGACTAAATATAAACACAATTTTCATTCTAATTTTACTACTAAAATCCTATAGTTGATATTAGCTATGAAATTGACATGCAAAATTTACAAAGTAAATTTAACAATAATTAATTTTAACTCTACCCTATAATGCATTTAATGAGTTACTGAAAGGTGAAATTATAGAAAATGATCTGGAGAACATTATGCTAAGTGAAATAAGCCAGGTGGTAAAAGACAAATACGTTATGATCTCACTAATAATTGGAATCTAATCAACAAAACAAACAAGTAAGCAAAAATATAGCTAGAGACATTAAAATAAAAAAAAAAAAAAAAAAAAAAAACCTGACAGTAACCAGAGGGGATGGGGGATGGTAATAATGGGCCAAAGAAGGGGAAAGGTTGTCAGGGAACTTGTAAAAAGGACACAGGGACAAACACAAAAGCGGAAAGGATCGAGGGTGGGAGGTGGGGATGGGTCAGGGGGAAATGGAGACCATTATACTTGAATAATAAATAATAATAATAATAATAATAATAATAAAAAATAAAGTCGTAATAAGAAAAAAAAAGAAAATGCTGAGGGAAGAGAAAATAAGTGGCAAGGCAGATTCTGTAGAAGTATTCAAAGTTGTTTAAAAGGAGTTACCCAAAATATTATCTCATAATTTAAGAATGGGTTCTAGAGCATATACTCCAGTTTTACTGGTGGTCCTGGTGCGGTGCTTCACTTACTCTTCAGTAACGGTGGGCTAAACAATGTCAAGAAGGAACCTCCTGTTTAAATCTATAGTATATAATTTTAACTGCGCAAACACTGGTGTTGATAACAATTATGCTCTATGCTTCCAAGTGATTATTAGTATCCCTTAAGTGCAGTGCAGGACATCGTTTGCATAATAAATTAATTCATCTACTCACTCTAAGTCCTCACTATATTGTTACACTATGGCCCTCTTGTCTCAGAATGCCTGTTACAGCCTGTCTTCATTGCCTTGTCCATACTTCACATTTTAATCTTTCTCTATTCCGTGGTTCCTACGCACATGGATTTCAACCTAGTCATTCCAAGCCTAGTCTGTAATAATTTGCCAATTTTGAACTGTATCTTACCTTCAATATTGTAGATCTACTTGATTTTTTAAATTTTTTAGAATTATATTGCCGTGGACTAAATGTTTGTGCTCTGCCAGCTACCCCACCTCCCACTCCCAATTTATGTGTTGAAACCCAAGTCCCCAATGTGACTATATTTGCAGATGGGAACTTTGGGAGTTAACTAAGTCATGAGGGTTATACCCTCATTATGGGATTGTAAAATGAGACACTAAAGGGTTTGCTGCTGTTCTGTCTTTCTACCATGAGAGGACAAACCAGGAAAGGTGTCCTTACCCAATGCTGGACGCGTTGGCACTTTCATGGTGGACTTCCCAGCCTCCAGAACTGTGAGAAATGATTGTTTAAGCCACCTGGTCTATGATATCTCTGTGATAGTAGCCTGACTTAAGATACTAATGCTTTAGTGTCTGAGAGAGAATCGCCCTGTGCTTTTCAGAACTTGAAACATGGATTTTGGAAAGATTTGTTCCTTCACAGTCATTTTTCAAACAGTTTTGAGATATTTCATACCACACAATTTATTTAAAAGTATACATGTAGAGTGTACACATACCACTGAAAAGTGTACAACTCAATGGCTTTCAGTACATTCACAGGTATGCAGACATCATCTCAATCAGTTTTGGAACATTTTATTTCCCCCCAAAAGGATCCCTATGTTGAATAATTACCTGGTATTATAAATAGAAAATTTATAAAGAACTAAGATATAGAAGTGCAGGTTTTGGGTGGGGAGAGGCAGTTTGCAATTATAGATACAGTTGTATGGAAAGGCTGAGAAGGCAATATCTCCATCAAGACGTGGAAGAGGTAAGCTAGTTGTGGCCTTTACTTAGGTTGGGATGGGTGTTCAAAGCCCATCCCATGATTTTCTTAAACATATTTTGGATGGTGGCAGTTGAGGAAATAAAGGGACCAAGTCTCTCTACAGTACAGTGTTCTGAATAAAGTATCTTATAACTGGAACTTTCTAGAAAGACCTTTTCTTTCCTTTACTTTTCTTTCTTTATTTTCATCATGAAAATATTTATTTATGGAGAATCATAGGTCAACAGGACCAGCACACACAGACTCAACCATGCTGACAACATTTTACATTTACAAACACATCGCATGTGCACAGTGCTCGGGACTGGTCACCGTGGTACCAATGCAGCCAATGGACCCATTGCCTGAATCTCACAGAGATTGTCCCCCTCACAGCTGAGACTCAGGGGCCATGTGCTTCATTCCCAGGTGCATTAAAAGCCCTGAGAAGCCTCCATCAGAATCAGGAAGGAGCAGGAGAGCATTGGCTAGGCTCAGAGTCAGCACCTCAGTCCTCCTATTGGTTCAGCTTTGCAATCATTGGTTGAAATCATTGAAATGGCAACTAAAATTCTACATTAGAAGATATACAGTTATGCTATTAAAAACATTCGCACCACCAACAGGCCTACATTGGGAAAATTAAGGATTTATGTCCAATTCCCCAGAATTAACATCTACACCTTCCATCACCAAGACAAGGGTTGCAGCATGGGCTCTGGGTGGTCCCACTGGGAAGGGCTAGCCCTCATTAGCAGGCCATGATGTCCGAGGCAGGGCAAGTGACCCTCTGGCCTCAGGAAGGAAACTTTAATATTAAATATGGAAATCCCTAAAGACAAATATTAATTGCAACAGTAATAATAATAACATACAATGTCAATATCAACAGCTATCTTTCCTCTCCGGTTTCCAAAAGGACTCTCCCCACACAGTGGATTGTCTCTCTGATGGGCAAACACCACAATGCTGGGCTGGCTTCTGGCTACTTGCTGGGGCTGATAGGAACTTGCCATTTCCCTTCCCAGTAATTTCTGATATGGATGTTGTAAAGTGGCTCTGTGATGGATAGTTGGCTGAGTGATGCTTCATTGCCTCAGATCATCCTCTACTTGTTATCTCTTTCTGATGAACGGAGGGCACACAATGAAAGAGGTTAACAGGCGCAGAACACCCTGGGAGATACAGTGCAGTGCTTAATGAGTGCAGTGATCCTTTCCCTCCAACTTCTCAGTGTCTATAGCAATTATGCCATCTTACTAATTATCCCCTTGCAGATACATACATATGACTTTGTGGGCAAGGAACACCGCTTTGGGAGTAAGGGATTGATAAGAGTTGTCCCTGTAAAAGGGCTATGATTACTATGAGTGTTCAGTTTAAATGTCTCCAATTTTTCCAAGCACTGCTATATTGTCTGTTTATACAATACTGTGGAAAAATATGCATTAAAAGACTACACACGCTCTACTTCACTTCAATATAATGAAAGAAACAGTCATGTAACCAACATCAAGCTTTGGAAATAAAACAAATCCTCCCCTTTGAAGGTCCCTGACTGCCTCTTCACAAAGACACTGCCGTTTATTCCCTTTCAATGGTAACCACTAATCCTAAGTATTTTATTAATTATTTTCAGCATGTATTAGTAATTTTATCATGTGAGTATGAGTATTACTTAGGAATATATTGTTTACTTTTTTTCTGATTTTAACCTTTATATAATTGGAATCCTACTGAAAGTATTCCTTTATCGTTTAAGTTTGTACACATTTTCTTGACATTGATCTATGTTATGTAGACAAATGTATGTAATATATACACCTATATATGCACTAATATAAACTAAATGAACATATAAACATATATGTATCCATATCTATATGTATATTTGTGTGTGTATATATATGACTTTTATTTATACATTAAACCATACTTCTACAAACAGTGCTGTGCATGTTCCTGTTTAGAATTGAGGATATTAGGAGTGGATGTCTGAATTTTGTCATATGGTTCCTCTTCAGTTTACTAGGCCATACAAAAAAATGCTTTCCAAAATGATTGTAGCAAATTTGTACCATCAGCAATTCATGGCATGTATACTCGATACACTTGACATTGTCATATCATTTTCAAAAATACCTAGGCTGTTCTGTTTAAGACAGATAGTGTTACATTATTCAGTCAAATGTCAAAATACATAAATGCCATATGTATTTCTTATCTTTGAGATCACAAGTTTTACAATGTCAAACAACACTCACTGGAGGTAAAACTCAACTCTGTCTTCCTGCTGCTCCTCATCTCTTCTTCCCTACTGTTTTTCTTTGATTATTATGAAGAAATATGAGTCTCTTTGCTCTCCCATTCTCACGCACGTGACACCATAGTTCATGAAAAGGACAGTGCCATCAGCAAGGAAAACATCCTTCTGAGTCCCAATGCTCCTGGCCTTGGGCAATCACCTGACCTTCTGTTGACTCAGCCAGTTCGTCTGTGAGAGGGAAGTAACAAAGCCTATTCATAATATAATGGGTGCTGTAAACACCGAAAATATTGCATCCACAAGCCTGGCAGTGTGCCTGGTGCATTTCAGGCTGTTATAAAATAAAGTTAACATTTTTATTACTGCCATTTCATCCTTGTAGCTTTTTTGACAATCTCTTTTCTTTTTGTCCTCCATTGACCAATTTTATTTTATCCTTCTACATAGAGTTTTGAAATTGGGTACAGTTTATACATTGAGAATAAAAATGTCATATTTAAAAAAATGGCATTTTATGGAACTATGTATTTGTAGCTTAAGTCTTGATATTTTTACTTTTTTTTCTGGTTCATAGGTATTTTGGTTAAGCTATAATAATTGGCAGGAAAAATGTTTTCCTTTTAAACTGAGAAACAAATTGGGAATCTGTTATGTAATTTTGGAAAGGGTAAAAGACAATTGTCATGACTTGCCCTTTATTGTTGCACAAACAGTGGACACTGCATTAAAATGGCAGATAAAATGAGACTTGTAAATATAACTCCTAGAAATAAACTTGGTTTCTGAATACATCAAGCATTGTATTCGGCACAAACCGTATGCCCTCATGTCTACCTGAACTGAAATCACACTGCCACGTTGCATTTATACCTGGGTGTGTATGAATAACCGGTTGGGAGGGTTGTGAAAAGGCATCGGTGGGGGTCCAAGGAATCTCCTCCAAGATAATCCAGCCGAATTTTTCTAAGCTCAAGACACTACATTCAAGAGAGCATCATTGGGGAAAAGTGAAAATGATGCTAGTTAGTTGCTGCTAACTCTGTTCAGTGGGCAGCCTCTTCGATGCCTACTTAGGTTGTTAGGTAATAGAGCCGACCAAGAAAGGGTAGGGATTTACTTACTCAATCTGTAAATCGTTGTAGTGGGTCTTGTTCTGTGGTCTGGAGGATGTCAAAGCTCTACTCCATGCAACAGGAGGCCTGAGCATGATGGCGGAAAGAACCTGAAGAGACAGTTGTGTGAAGAACTGTGATACTCGCATTGGATGTGTCTCACTTGCTGATGCCCAGGGACACTTGGAGGAGCATGTGGTTCTAGGGGACAAGAAGTTCTGAGCAGCAAGTGGATGCAATGAGCTAATTAAATTTCTGCTTAAAATGTAACCAATTTACATGTCTAGTGGAATCTAGGGGAAGTTTGTGTTTGACTGAGCTATGAAGGTTAGTAGCATGTTATCGTACATTTAGCTAATTCATATATGATTGAAGGTCTTCCATTGCACTACTGCTTTTGACATGCAATTCCATGTTTTATGTGAACAATTACATGGAAAACCAAAACATCAACTTGCATCAGCGCTTCTCAAAATGTATATATTTTTTTCTGCTTTGGAGTGGCAGATTAAATGAGCTTTTTAAAAAAGACTACTTACTTATTTTTTCTTTTTTTATTGTTGTTCAAGTACAGTTGTTTCCATTTTCCCACCACCACTTCCCCCCAATCCTTCTAGTGCCACCTCTCACTCCCAATCCTACCTCCCTTTGGTTTTGTCCACGTGTCCTTTATACATGTTCCTTGATGAGCCTTCCCCTTCTTTCCCCCATTATCTCCTTCCCCCTTCTCCTCTGGTTACTGTCAGTTTGTTCTTTATTTCAATGTCTCTGGTTATGTTTTGCTGACTTTTTTGTTTCGTTGATCAAGCTCCACTTATAGGTGACATCATACAGTATTTGATTTTTTTTTTAATTTTAAAATTTTATTTATTTTTAGAGAGAGGGAAAGGATGGAGAAAGAGAGGGAGAGAAATATCAATGTGTGGTTGCACCCACTGGGGACCTGGCCTGCAACCAAGGCATGTGCCCTGACTGGAAATTGAACTGGCGGCACTTTGGTTCACAACCCGCTCTCAATCCACTGAGCCACACTAGCCAGGCACATTATATGGTATTTGATTTTACCATTTGACTTATTTCACTTAGCATAATGCTCTCTAGTTCCTCTAAGCTGTCATGAAGGGTAGGGGCTCTTTCTTTCTGCTGCATAGTATTCCATTGTATAAATGTACCATAGTTTCTTGATCCACTCATTTACTGATGGGCACTTAGGTTGCTTCCAGCACTTGGCTATTGTAAATTATAAACCTACACACACACCAGTCTGCATTCCCACCTATGGTGCACTAGGGTTCCTTTTTCTCCACAACCTCATCAGCATTTATTTTTTTTTGATTTGTTTATGGGGATCATTTTGATTGGTGTGAGAACCACTTCAAATTATACTAAATTATTGGCAATTCACAAATGTTTAGTTACGATTTCAGAGTTAGAAATGAGCTTTCAAAAGCATTTATTAATCAGGGATTGTGATATACTTAAGTCAAAATCTACTCATCAAAAAATAGCGCTGGATAATTTATAAATCAAAAGAATCAAACATTTATAAAACAATATTAAGTGAAATCTTCCATGGAAATATGAGTTCAGGGATTGTCTAGAAGTGAATATGGTTAGAATATTATCAGAAGCAGTTGACAAATGTTTCAATTATCATAGAAAATAATATCCACACTTTAAATTTAGTAAGAACTTGATATGGACAGAATTGTGTCTCTTCCTAACTTGTGATGAAGATCTTACCACCAGTATGACTGTCTGGAAATAAGTCCTTTAGAGGGTAATTCAGTTGAAATGGGTTGATCAGACTGGTCCTCTAATCTAATAGAACTGGTGTACTTATGAGAATAGGAGGAAACACGGAATCCCTTGCTTTCTGTCCACCACGTGAGGACTCAGGGGAAATGAAGCTGTCTATAAACTACAGGGGGAGCCTTCATTGCAGACAGAAACAGTGATATCTTCATCTTGGACTTCTCAGCCTCCAGAATATGGAGAAATAAATTTCCATTGCTCATATCACCTAGTTCATGGTTCTTTGTCATGGCAGTGTAAGCACACTAATTCAGAACTGTATTATTATAGGTAATGAAGCAAAAATGGTTTTATGCTGGAAAATGTTATAGGATTTAGATATTAAAATATATATTATTGTTGAATTGTACCTATGTATCAAGAACTACCTACATGACGTAACACTATAATTTTCCCCATGTACTGATGGGGAACATGCGGTACAGGGAAAATTAAGTAACTTTTCCAAAATCACTTGAGCACAGGAATGTGGGAGCTCCAGGGTTCTCAGTTTGGCAATTTGGCTCAGGAATCCATGTACTCTTATACTTACCAGTAAATGAGGGCCTTTACATTTTTTCTCTTATGAAATTATTCCACCAGTAATGCTTTCTTTTATGTGATTTTATTGTGAATCATCTCTTGGGTTAATTGAAGAGTAGTTTATGAGTTATGAGTTTCAGAAAATTAGTTTCATTACTTCTCCTAAATGATCGATTATTTACAATACAAAATTATTGTGTAAATTAGTTTCTAAAGTGTTATATTTTTATTAAGTACATAAACTAATCTAGACCATAGATATTATGGTAATTTCATAAGTACTGTTCTCTAAACATATCTGACAAAGAAATACCATGTCTTAAATTTTCATATGCTGTGAAGCCATCTCACCAGAAATTAGGAGGCATGCATTGTCTTGCATTCATCTCATTAACTAGTCTTGTGTCCTGAGCCCTGTATTTAAATATTTGAAGTTTTTTTTGCAGTGTATAATGTTGTTGTAATATTTGTATTGATTATTGCCAGCATGATGAAGATCAAAGGAGAAGAATGATAATCCCATAAGTTTTAGCTGTATGTTGTTGAAAGATACTTTGCAATCAAGTGATCATCTCATTGGGAATGAGGGGAGTAAGGCCTATATATGCAGACATACTCTATATCCATAGATATAGTATGTCCAGAAAACATCCAGCCATTGTCAATATAACTAGAATGGTTTGTGTGACATCAATGTAACCTAGCAGTCAAGGAGAGTGGACAGGAATATACATGCATGAACAACAATGACTTCACTATACTAGTCAGTGGGGGCAATAAATGTTGTTGAGTGAGCATGTGTAATGTGTGGTCATCACATTCAAATGACTGAGCCAGTAGAGCAACGCGTCTGCATCACATTTTGCATGAGGCTTAAACATTCCTCCACAGAAACAATTCATATGATTCAGACGGCTGCAGCCATCTGAATGATGATTCAGATGCCAGCTGGTGATTTGTAGCTTCATCATGACAATGTGCCTGCTCATGCATCAGGTCTTATGCAGAGTTTTTTGTTGAAATTTCAAATGACTCAGGTGACTCAGCCCCTCTGCAGCCCAGATTTGGTACCCTGTGACTTCCGGCTTTTCCAAAAGCTCACATCACCTTTGAAAGGGAAGAGATTTCTAACTGTCTATGAGATTCAGTAAAATTCGCTGGGGCAACTGATGGCAATTGGGAGAACTGTGTGAGGTCCCAAGCTGTCTACATTGAAGGGGACTGAGACGTCATTGTCCTATGTACAGTGTTTCTTGTATCTTTTTCAATGTCTCTGTTTTTCATATTTCATGACTAGGTACCTTATGTGTATACACACACATATATCCATATGGATATTTATGTGTGTATATATATCCAAATAATGTATTAACACATATAACCAAATAACATATTAACATATATGTTATTTGATAAACTTTTCACCTCTTTCATCTATTCCTCCAAATCCCCTCCCCTCCAACAGCTGTCAGTCTGTTCCATGTATCCATGCCTTTGTTTAGTGTTTGTTCATCAGTTTATTTTGTTCATTCTATTCTACATATATGTGAGCTCTTATGGTATTTGTCTTTCTCTGACTGTTTTTTTCACTTAGCATAGTAGTCCACAGTCTATCCATGCTGTTGCAAAGGGTAAGGGTTCCTTCTTTTTTCATGCCTGCATAGTGTTCCATTGTGTAAATGTAGTTGCTTTTTTACCTACTCATCCACTGATGAGCATTTGGGCTGTTTCCGGGTCTTGGCTATTGTAAATAATGCTGAATGTAGGAGTTCATAGATTATGTAAGATTATTTTTTGGGAATCTTATGATATATCCCAGAATCAGACTCTCTGGGTCAAAATGCAGATCCATTCTTAATATTTTGTGAAGATATTTAAATTTATTTATTTGATGTATTTCTTTTTATAAGTTTTCAGAAGGTATTTAAATTCTCAAAATGCTTAATGTGTCCAACTCTAAATTGTTTTGGCAAGAACTTAGTATTGACTTATCTGTTTACCACATCATCAAGAATGTGCTGAATAAGTTTTGGTATGATACTGTCCACAATTCTTCATCGGAGAGAAACTAGATATTTTGTATATTCAAATATAAGTACCCAATAAATGTGTTTATGTAAAAGAGAAATAGAGTAATTCTCTTTTCCATTCATATGAGCTATTTTACTGATTCATTAAAATATAGTGTTTTCAGCAAAAAGATACTCTTTTTAATCAATGATAGGCAAATCACACACACAATTCAGGAGCTCAATTGGAACCTAAGTAAAGTAAATCACACAAGTAAGTAGACTTTAATGTGAAACTAGATAACTTCCCAGAGTGAATAATCCATGTGATTGCAGTATGGGCTGCGTGCTGAGAGAAGAACTGGGAGTCACCTTTAAGTGCTGGATTTATTTCATTGAGTTTTAATATTATTAGATATCTGCATTCCCTTTCCATCTCCTCTGCATGCTTTTCTTTCTTTTATTTTTTCCTAATGCTAGGAGAGTCAGGTATCTCTCTGTGACCTTACTTTAATTTGATTTAAGCATCAATACAAAAGCTTCATGGGCACATTGTGAAATAAAGTGATTTATTTTTCCATTATTACCTCTGGGAATTATGCAGCATCCTGGACATAAATTCCAATGAGAATCTCATTCACGTGCACAGTTACAAAAAGAAAAGTCAATTCTAGAGACAAAAAAATGAATAGTAAGGTAAGGGTGAAATTGGATTGAGTATAAACATTAAATTATCCTTGTAGAATTCTGTCTGTACTTATTTTTATATAATTGTTTCACTTTAACACTGGGAAGTTTCCTGATTGATATTGTCTAATGATCCTAACAAAGTAATATTTTGATTATCTTAATAAACTACACCCACTATAAAATTGCTTTTAATAAAATATAACAAAATCAAAATTTTAACTGGTTGTTTTGACTTCTTTATTACTACAACTTCCATTTTTGGCATTCTCATTTTTATAGCTACCATGCTCACAAATAAGATTAACCTGGTACCATAAATATTATGAACTTTATTATTTTATGAGTCAGCTACCTTTCTTTAATACCAGTGTCATGGGTTTTACTCACAAACCCATCTCACCCTTTCTCAAAGAAATGCCGTCCCAAGGTCATGGGCAAAAGAAAACTTAGGAATCACAGACACACCAAAAATTAGAGCAAATGAAGCAGAATGACTTAGAGAACATACTTCTTAAAAAGCTGCCCAAATGCTTTATCCTCATGCCAATGAGCAAGTTGTGTTATTCTAGCAGCCTGAGGACATTAAATATTTATATATCATTTAGCTCAAGAGTAAGTCATGAAAGTTAAATAACTGATTTTTCATATAATGTTTCATTTATGAATGGGAGAAGTATAAACTACACATTATTATTTCTGTAGAAAAGTATTTGAATTTATTTGCATCATTTTGCTCTATTACTGATGTGTATTGATAAATGATATATTGAATTTTTCTTCTTGTAAACAGTGACTTTACTTCTATATTTATATGATGAATATTTGGGATCTTACTATATGCCAGGCCCTCTGCAGAGAGCAGGGCTACAAAGATGGAGGCCACCTTCGTTCCTGACCTAGCAGTAGATATGGTATAAATAGATAAATAAAACCCATTCATTCTGTCCAAACATTCATTGAGTTCCTCCTATACTAGCCACTAGTCAAGGCACTGGAGATACAGAAAGAACAAGGCTGAGAAACACCCTCTCTCCTGAATTTATATTTTACTGTGATGAAACAGGTTAACAAGTAAAAATACGTTTTAACATATCAGAAAGTAGTTCATGTAGTTTTGGAAGGCTTCTTAGTGGAGACATTTGCCTCGGCCGATATGTAAAGGCAAAAAGGACCAGCCACATAATGACAGGTAAGAAGAGCATCATAACAGAAAGCTTGGTTAGTGCAAAGGGCTTAAGGAAAGAATATACACAATGTCTTCAAGAAAGGTAATTAAGTCAAGTGTGTCTGAGACAGAGCAGGTGATGGTGAAATAAAGTGGGGGCAGTAGGCAGGAGATACATCAGGGAGAGCTCTAGGATAAAAGATTTTAATATAATTTTAAATGGAGGCTATTAAAGGATTTTAAGACTGAAAACTGGGAGAGAAGTGACTGGTTTACGTTCTACAAAGATGATTCTGAGGATCTACACATGGTGGCATGATAAGAAGCAAGGAGACATTTACAGCTGTCCACATAAGACATGCACTGCTTGGATAATGGTACAGATGAGAAGTCTATAGGTTTGTATACTTTTCTTATTGATAAGATGTGGACTTGGGAAGTAAAGAAAAATATTCTTTAAAAATACATAATTTTTTCAATGTGGTTGGCACAGTAAGGAATGCTCAACTAATGCTCTGTGAGGAAAATGGAACACATTTCTCATGGAAAGTGACAATTACACTACGAAAAATTCAACAGCAGCAAAAAAATGAGATGTTAAGTTATAGGAACAGAAAGGAACATCATGCTGGATAATCCTGGGTGTTCCAATGCTATTAGAACAAAGAATGAGAGAAGAATGAGACATGTACTATAACCAGAATGAGACTGTGATTGCGAAAAAAGTTCAGACATAGCCTACAGGAAATGGAAATGTAGAGAATATGTTTTAAGATTATTAAAATAATACATAACAAAATGATAATAGATTGTATGTAATTATTTTGAAAGGCTTTTTCATGTATACCATCACATTAAATCATATTGCAGGAGTGGAAAAAAAGAAGTGTCATCCTCTCTCCCAAGAATGCCAATAAAAAAAGATGCTATCGTAGAGGTTGGCAAACTAATTAATTTCAGGGAAAACTGAGATGGAGATGATTCATATCAACTGGAGATGTTTTATCTCTGTAGGCAGAAGAGCATAATATTCAACGATATTTTGTTACAAGTAGCATGTGCAGAACACTTGGTACTCTGATAACAGTCTGCACCCTAGTTGGTTGTAATTCAGCCCTGGACAGTCTGCAGGTTGACTCACGATTATTGTGGGCAGTGGCCAGGTGGCTACTTTCAGACCGTGATTTCCAGTTCAATCAATAGGAATTCAAAAGAAAGACTAGATGTCATCTTAGAAAGATTTTAAAAATTTGCCTTGATGGATTAGTAATTATGGGCAATGATGGAAGTAGGATTCAGGTGTTCCAACTGCATGTAACTCTGGTGGTTGAACTGACCAAACTTTTACTACCTGTACTGTTCTCTGCTTTATGCCGGGATGCTCAGTTGCTTGTAATTCCTCTCCACACACACAAGACTCTGTTGCTCAACCTTCTACTTCGGTTTATGTTATTTTCACTTGATGAAATGCACTTTCCACTAATCTTCATCTTCTTTATAGCTAACTACTACTTATTCATGGGTTTAGTTTAGCTGAGATATCCCTTTCTGGCATTGTTACCATCACTCCTGACTGCATAGGTGCCCAGCACGTCTGTAATTTCCTGAGCACACCTCTAGCATCGAGATGAAATGTTTATGTGTTAAGCTCCCCGACTAGACTCTCAGTTGCTTGATGATTATTGTGTTGACTATTTATAATCCAAAACTTAATATAGTTCCCGACACATAGAGAGTGCTCCATGATTTATTTTTATTAGGGTCTGCATGTGCACGTGAATGTCCATGTGAGTGCCTGTGATCAGTCTGAGTCCTACTCTTTGGTTCTTTCACCCAGGTCTTATTTCTTAAAAGATATAATGTTCTGCCAGAGGCATTTGCAGGAAACAGAATAATAACAACAATACAACAATAACAATAACTTTAAGTTGAAAAAGTATTACTATACTCTATTTGGTTTTTAATGTTAATATGGCTTTTATTTTTTTCTTCCTGAATACCATAGTTACTGACCAGAGAAAAATAAGTTTTCATTAATATATTCAATACACTTTGCTGATTGCGACTCTTAATTACAATTAAGAAGAAAAAATGTTCATATCAACTAAAAAGAAATTAAAAAGTACCAGTGTGTTGATTTTTTTTGCAAGAGGCTTTAATGAGACCATGATCCTTCATCATCTGCTGATCATGAGAGAGGAAGCACAATCTGCATCAATTTGCTGTTCGGCGGGGCAATTTTCTGTGCTTTATTCCCTGGCTGTAAATTTGGACACTGGTCCTGTGCTTGTGCTGCACTTTGCAGCATCTGCGCCTGTCATAGTAGATGTTTATTTAGTTTCTGTTTTAGTTTTCCGTTTACTTTCCTTTGAAGTGATTACCACAGTGCAATGAAGGATTTTTAAGAGTTAACGTGTAACTAGTAGCACAAAGCTAACGTTCACCTCCAGGATGATGGAGGGTTGATATTGTCTAGGGATGAGATCAGCACAAACTGTTTTCTGAGCATGTTGTCACAATGCCATTTAATAGAGAACTTGACATATTTTCAGTAATATCAACACTTATACATGTTTTTTGAGCTAATTGTAGTGTTTAATTGTTTTACTGTCAGTAATGGTTGGTTGTGTCTCAGCATCTTTTTTATTGAGATATGATTGACGTATGTCATTATATTAGTTGAAAGTACAAAACTCAATACTTTGATATATATGTACATTGTGAAATACACAGAAAGTCCAGTTAGTGTCCATCACCACACAGTTATAATTTCTTTTTCTTATGATAAAAACCTTTAAGGTATCTCTTTTAGCAACTTTTAAATATACAACCCAGTATTATTATCTATAGTCACCACAGTTCACATTACATTCTTACTTATTTCTTGACTTCAAGTCTGCCTCTTTTTACCACCTTCACGCATCTTGCCCACTCATGGCCCCCTGCCTCTGGCTAACACCGATCTGTTCTCTGTAATTATGAGCTCAGTTGTTGGGGTATTTTTACATTCCACACTGTAAATGGGATCACACAATATTTGTTATTCTCTGTATGACTTATTTCATACAAAGAATGCCCTCGATTTCTAGTTATGTGTTTCACATGGAACTATTTCTATCTGTTTATGTTTATGGATCAATAATATTTCATTGTACACTGGGATAAGCAAAAATAATTTTAAAGTTGTAATACAAATAAATGATACAATAGTTAATGAAAATAATACAAGAATAAACTGTTTTGCATATGCATGACTGTAAACCTACTTCTGTCCATCCCTGTATATTCAGTATTTCTTCTTTGATATAACAAATTTGGGGATTCAAAAAACCAGTCTATGTTGCTATTTGTATAAGGAAAATAATGATATAAAATGTGTGCTCTTTTAAATATTGGTAAACATCTAAAGAACACCTTTTCTTATTTTCATTAGTTGAACTTATACATATAAATATAATACATTAAGTTATTAGTATATGTATGAATAAACATTTGAATGCTGGCTGTCAGGGTAGCATTAAAAAAGGAATATTAGAGCCACCTGGGTTACTTTAGTGACCTTCCTCTCCATAGCCAATTGATCAACATGTATTTTAGCAGTGATATTTAGTCTTCCTTTAGCATCACCATCTTAAGCAAAACCAGTAGCAATGTACTGAAGCATGGGTCCAGCTGCTCCCTGTGTCCCACTTGTTCTCCTCTAGTGCTCCACGAAGTGCCTGTGCACTGGTTTAGCCCCTCTTCAAAATATCCGAGACATGCATACCATGCAATTCAACCACATAAAGTGTGAAATTTGATGTTTTTTAGTATATTCATGGAGTTGTGCCACTATAACCACAATTGATGTCAAAAATACTTTTCACCACTTAAGTTAAAAATATCATCTCATCCCCCTCACAAATAAGTCTCTCTCTTAGGGGTCACTAATTTTATTTCTGCTGTTAAAAATCTCTTCTATTCTGAACTTCTCATATAAATATTATCATCCTGTAATATTTTAAGAAAGATTCCTTTCACTTAACATAATGATTTCAAGGTTCATCTGTATTGTAGCACATATTAATACTTCATTTTTATGGCTAAATAATATTCCATTAGGTGAGTGCAAAATACTGTATTAATCTATTCATTGGTTTCTTTAACATTTGGGTAGTTTATACAACAGCTATTATGCATAATGTTAATGTGAATATTCATATTTGCGCTTTTCTTTAAACATGTGTTTACATTTCTATTGCATACATATTTAAGAGTGGAATTGCTAGAACATATGATAACTCAATACTTAACATTTAGAGAAACTTACAAAATATATTCCACAGCAGCTGAAACAATCGACACATTAGAAATACTTATGTAGAAATACTTATACTTACTAGAAATGTATAAAGTATCAATTTCACTACATCTTCACTAATACCTGTCATGATCTGTCCTTTGGATGGTAGCCACTTAATCAGTACAAAGTGATTTTGAGTTGTGTTATCTAAATACTAATGGTGTTGAACATATTTGTATATGCTTATTGATAATATTTATAATTTTTTGGAGAAATGCCTATTCAAATTCTTTGTCAATCTTTTTATTTGGATTGTTTTTCTTTTGTTACAGAAATGGAAATATTTTAAAATATTTTTCAATTAAATCCTCTTATAATTTGCATAATTTGCAAATATTTTCACCCATTGTCTGAGTTGACTTTTTACCTTCTTGATGATGGCGTTGGTTGCAATGTTCACATCTTGGTAGGTGCCAAATTAACTAGGTTTTTCTTTTGTTGCTTGTGGTTAGATGTCTTATGAAAGAAGCCATTGCCTAATCCAAGTTCACAAAGATTTATTCCTGCTTTTCCTTCCATAAGTTTCTTATTTTAGCTCTTCTGCTTATGTCTAAGATCTATTCTGAATAATTTTTTAACATGATTTGAAGGAGTCCAACTTCTTTTCTCAAATGTGAATATCTACTAGTTCCAGTGTTGTTTCTAGGAAACAAAACAAAACAAAACAAAACAAAACAAAACTTCTGTTTCCATTAAATGTCTTGGTATCCTTTTCAAATTCAACTAACCATAAGTGTCAGGGTTTATTTCGAGACTTCAAATTTTATTCCATTGGTCTGTATGTTTATTCAGACAAAAGCAGCATGCTGTCTTTTTTATTGCACTGAGCAGTAAATTGTGAAATGGGAAGTGTGACTCCTGCAAATCCTTTCCCCATTTTCAAGACTGTTTTGTCTATTCTGAATCCTTGGATTATTGACTTATCTCATTCAAAAAATTATCTATTTTATCTATCTTATGTAGTCTTTTAAAAAAGATTTTATTTATCCTATTTTTTAGAGAGTAGAAGGGAAAGGTAAAGAGAGGGAGAGAAGCATTAGTGTGTGATTCCCCGCTGGGGACCTGGCTCTGAACCCAGGCACGGGTCCTAGACTAAGAACGAAACCTGCAACCCTTTGATTTGCAGGTTGGCACTCAACCACTGAGCCACACCAGCCAGGGCATATCATCCTGTCTTTACTATGTCCTTTCAGCTAGTTTTGAGTTTAAGTTACTCTTCTTTTTCTAGAAATTGTAATCATTATGATTTCTGGAAAAAAAAAACAGATTTTGGTAAATATGCAGATTAATTTAGGGACTATCATATTAACAATATTCGCTTAATCTATGACTAAGATGTTGTTCAGTGTATTTAGATCTTCTGTGATATCTTTCAACAACACTTTATAGCTTTCAGTGTGTAAGTATTTTATTTTGACAAATTTTTTCTATGGAGTTTAGTCTTCTGATATTATTATAATGAAAGTCTCTCGATTGCATTTTTATATTTCTATTATTAGTGTGTGTGGTTCAATTAAACACCTTGATATATGAAGATCATTTTTTATTATTTGAATTGAACCAGTGTGATTACAAGTGGAAAAGAGAAGCAGAGACATGGAGGTTTAAACATGCTGTGTTAACAGCTTTGAAGATAGAAGAGGGGGCCACAAGCTGTATATATGCAACTGGCCTCTGGTAACTGGAAAAGTCAAAGATGAAGATTCTCTTCAAGAACCTCCAGAGGCAATGTAGCTGTGCGGATACTTTGATTTTATCTCAATAAAACTAAGTTCAGAATTCTGATCTCTGTGTGAGGTGGGGAGTGGGTGAGGCATAGGAGAGTGGTGGGGAAAAATGGGGAAACTGTAACTGAGCAACAATAAAGAAAATTCTGATATCCAGAACTGTAGGATAATAATTATATCCTTTAAGCCTCTAAGTTTGTGGTAATTTGTTAGAGCAGCAATAGGAAAAGAATGAATGCATTTGCTTCATAATCCAAAAATCATGTAGCTTGGCCAATTAGCACCTTTAAATATTCTACAATATCCATTAAAGTGTCTTGTTTTCACTCTAGGTGTTTTGAAAATTAGTGTTTTTCTCACTTGATGAAGGTTAAATAATGGCCCTGTTTGATAATAATCTTAATGACACACATGGACTATTATTTGATCATTTATCATAAATTTCATGTTTTATCTGAATTATGGAAATATGTAGAATATAGAACTCTAAAGTTACAAGGGTACAATATTCTAAAAACTAGAATTTCATCAAGTTAACACTTGATATTTTGATTTGTTACATTCTTACTGGTCTTTTTTTTTTTAATGTGTCTCTTTGCTCGAATAATTGCTTTTGGTATAATGTAATTATTTTTGTTTGTGATTTTATGTTAGTGTTTTAGCTCTATTTATGGACTGTTAAGTGCATATGATTTTAAAACTATCTGTCTTTCTAATAAGTTAAAATTTAATTCTTATCCACAGCAACTATTTTTTGTTAGTTTTCACTCATTATTTTTCCTCATTGCAAATCCTCATTAAATTCTTCCTCATTAGTTACTTCAAGGATATATTTTAAAGATTATTTCTTATATTTCAGTACCTAGTTTATAGTTTCCTGTGGAATAGTCATCCTGGGTATTATTCTTCCATATCGATGGAATGAAAATTATAATTTATGACTTCTATTTTACAATCTAATTTTATCTGCTATCCCTAAACTTAATATAATTAAAAGGAAAACACTGGTAATATTGTTTTTACCAATATCTTGAAAGAATTTGAAATGATCATCATGAATAAAATGATGATTAGTTTCTCTACTTAAAATTGTTACAATGCTGACAAAACATTCCTAGAAATAAAACACTATTAAACAGCAGGGAAATTGTTTGTTTACAAAATACAAAATTAATTTGCAGTAGGTCTTAAAGTGTCATGGGGGAGCTCACTCCAAAGAGGACTGAAGCCCAAATTTTGGTGAGAAGCATAGAAAAATGGTGGAAATTTTGATATTACATAAAATTCAAATGGGTTGAGGTATACATGTATCAGTATCATAAAATAAGGGACAAATCAGATAAAATATTTGAATACCAAGAAATAAAAATTGTAGAAATCCTGATCAATTTGAAAAGATACATGGTACAAAATGGTTAACCAGAAATTCATATTCTAGATTCGGAGACAAAACCATAAAAGAATAACTGAACGGCCAGACACCCACATAGTTAGGACTATAGTCAATGCGTTATGGGAAGCCTGCAGGAGCTGACATCATTAGGTTCACAGGGACAGAACTAGCTGTGTGATCGTGGTGATTTGTTCGTTTGTGTTCTCACACAATCGTGCCTCCTTTTTTTAGAACAATTATGCTAATTTTTGGTCATGTTCAACATAGGAAATATATAGTCTTTGTCTGAAAGTCAGTGAAAGGCATGGAGATGAAAACAAATGAAAGAAATCTTCACTGATAAAAATGAATCTAATCTGAGTCTACCACTATAAATAGGAAAAAGAAATAATAGAAAGTAATTAACAGCTTTATGAAGTTATGCCCAAGATATTTTTTAAAAGCATGTCTTTGAATAACCTACAGAAGTAGAATTACCCCTAGTTACTGACCCTTGACTTCAATATTCAGGAAATGTGAGACTTTTTCAATACTTGGGGTGATATTCAGACAGCAAAGGACTCAGTGCTGAGTTTTGCTGCCAATTAAGGTCAGCACACAATTCAAAGTTCAGACACTGTACAACAGGGCCTTTTTAAGTGATGTCCTGGGTATTGACAGAAACCTCTGAGTTCCCAAGTGTAACAAACTCAGGACTATGTCCACAACGGCCATTGCAGGCATGTCTCTGCTTCAGGCTGCTATGACTCTGCATTGCTGATCCTAGAGGACCTCTAACCCTAGTGGCCAGGCCTTTGGATCAATGCTAGTAAAGGCCCACAACAGCCTAAGGATGTAGCTATTCTCAATTTGCAGTTGTAATAGACACAAATGTAAAATGCTATATAACATACTGCCTTCATCAATGTCCTGGAAATCATATCACAAATCCTTATTCTAATGGGAAATGGTATGTAATTTGGAGTTCTACAAAGTAAATATTCTCTTAACTTAAAATAGAATCTGAAATGTAAAGAAGAGTGCATTCAATTTTGGTGGCATAGAAAGCTGAAATATAAAATCCAGCTCAGAAGGTTTTTTTTTAGCAAATTGACCTTGGGCAATTTGGTTGACTGGTGATTTTGTTTCTGTATCTGTGAAAGGGACATAATTTATCCTAACATGCAGCTTAGCATCAATAACATATTGATTACTTATGAATAGAACTAGCGATTGCTGCTATCAGCTATATAGTCTATTTTTGGCAATTTACGGGGAATGGTGAAAATTATTTCCTGTGGTTGTTAAGAATGTAGCATTATCAGACAGGGGCCTCTGGTTTAGAAAACACTGATTACAACTAATTTGCTAGTTATCTTATAAATTGGGTTAAGAATAGTTACTTCTCTCTGTGGTTTTCCCTGAAAGAAATAAATTACTTTCTATTTTCAGAGGGAATCAAACAAGGGCAGAGTCTAGTTAGTGGACATTTGTGAAGAATCTGGATGTCAATCATCATCAAGTTCAGTTCTGAGAATAATTCCTGGTGCTGAGAAGATATAACAGGATTAGGCAATGAGTCAAACTGTAGGCACAGAGCACATATGGTAAGGGGCAGACTTCAGATGCAAAGGTGCGTAACACTATGGACCAAAGCCTTCTGAAGTGTTAGGTATTACAAAACAAGGTGAAACTTTCCTTAAACGCAGGATCTCCCCTTTGTTTTTCTCCCTTCCCGTCTCTTCCTTTTCCTCCTTCTTTTTGTCATAAGGAATGAGAGGCAATTAATTACAACTATATTCTTTCAAACCTTCTTTATATATATTACTATTTTATTTTGAAAAATCTTAAACATACAGAAAAGTAAATATAAATAATAGATAATTTTATTCTTTTTTTTAAAAGATTTATTTATTTATTTATCTTTAGAGGGGAAGGGTAGGAAAGAGGGAGAAGGAGAAAAATATCTATGTACAGTTGCCTCTCGTGTGTCCCCTGCCGGGAACTGGCCTGCAACCCAGGCATGTGCCCTGACTGGGAATCGAACCGCGATTCTCTGGTTCGCAGGCCTGCGCTCAATCCACTGAGCTACACCAGCCAGGGCAATAATAGGTAATTTTATTCTTATCAAATGTTAGCCAAATACATTTTATTGATTTTTCGAAAGAATTGTAAATGCAACCAAACATCTTATCATTTCACCCTCAAATACATCAGTATACACCTCCCCAAAATGAGGACGGTTTTCTCCATTTCAAAATTAAATTTTAACTATTGATTAACACCAGTTCCCTATCGCTATCTAGTTCATATTCTATAGTTAAACATTCCTTATTTTCTCTAAAATATGTTCATACATTTTTTGTTCAAAACAAGACAGAATTAGGCATTACAGATTATATTTTGTTCCTGTGACTCTTAATTCTCTTTCATTTTTTTAATAACATTGTTTTGTTGAAAGGATCAGTCAAGTCGACACGTTGGGGTTAGCACTACGCTTCACGGGTGCTGATGTGCGCTGCACATTATTTCAAATTACAAGGCCTCTAAACCCTTAGTCACCCCAGCCATAGAGTTGTCATTGGTTCTTGTCAATGACAACCAGATCACTGTAAGGCCTTGCTTCTCAAAAAATAATCTACGAGAATAGATAGCATGTGAATTCCTAATTCTCCATTAATTATTTATCTAAAGCTCTCAGCATGTGTGGTTGATCCACTCCCTCAGAAGCTGAACTTAATATCCAACCATACCCATCCTATATTTGCTATCTGGTGTTCCTGTGGAAAGAAGAGCTTTTCCTCATCAATGAGTATATTTGATTAATATAGTTTGCACAGAAAAGGCAGAATAAATTTTTCTTTTCATTTACAAGTATTTAGGGTAAGTCAGCATACGTGTCACTTCTAATTGTGGATTTTTTGTTTGGTGCTCTTTTGTTCATTTCTTTTATCTTGTTTTGTTTTGATTTCCTTTGTTTTTTTAATCATTGTTCAATTACAGTTTCCCCCTTTTCCACCCATTACTCTCCCCTGCCCTTTGTTTTTTTGTTTCTTTTGTTGGCTATCCCTTTCCCTTTGATAATTAGAATAATGTGTTTTGTTTGACAGGGATCTCAAAGGATAACATTAAGCACATATTCACAAAATCCCTGCTAAGACATAAAATTTTCTAAGAACTTGAAAGTTTTCTTTTCTCAATATTTCCAAGTATGAAAGTGAGTAAGGATTTTGGTAATTTTTATATATAGTAACTGATTATTTTCTTTGGATACATATAGAAGCAATTTAGCCTAACACAAGTAATGAAGCAAAAAAAAAAATTACTTTGGGTGATTAATTTTGGCTAATAACAAAACAAAATTGTGATTAGGTAATTTGAGACGTAGCCAAGAATTTATAAGGACCTAATCGAATAAAAGCGATGAGAGAGTCACGACACTCTTCTCAGTGCACATGGTTAGAGCCCTGCCTCCCAGTTTAACCAAACGGAATCCTATCACGGATCAGGCAGGATGAAGGTGCGAGCACCGAAAGTGCCCAGGACCCTGCATGGTCTGGCCTCTTCCTCCATCTCTGTTAACTCCTTCTCATAACAATCCCCCTCACAGGGAAAACATGTGGGCGCATTTCAGATTTCCCTGAAGAACTAGTCTCTTTCCAATTGGATTTCCATAAATCATCCCTTTTCAACCTCAGAGCCTTTGCAATGCTCTTTTCTCCCCATCCGATAACACTCCCTTGGCCCCTTCCCACTGTCTTCTTTACCCACTTGATCTGCTCAGCTCAAAATAACTCCACGTAGGGGAATCTTTCCCAAGCCCCTCAGGTAAGTTCAGGTTCCCAGCTTTATTAATAGCCTGCAGTTCTCCTGGATGGCATCTACCCACAGCGTGCAATTACATAGTCATTAGTACATTTGAATAATGTGTGTCTGCCGCTTCCATTTTTCAAAGGGCAGGGCATGTGTCGATTTCTCTCCATTGCTGTTTTGCAAGAAGCCCAAAGGAGAGCCTGGCGTATCATAGAGATCTAATAAATGTGTGTTGAATACATCAGTGAAACCTGATCTTCCATCTCTGCTAATAGCATCTACATTGATTTGTTTCTACATTTTATATCTTATAAAATGAGGCATCTGTACACAGCAAAATATATGGAGAGCAAGACAGGAGAGGAGACAAACTCATTTCTTATATGTGAGGTTTGGACTTTTTTAAATCAAGAAATATATACTTTTTAAATATAAATCTATAATAAATCTATTAAAATACGTTAAACAGTTTCATAGCTATACTCTAACATTCTGGGGATTTAGTTTCTTTCACACATGTGACAGACATGATTGCCAGGAAATTAAAAAAAGACATTTAGCCAAAATATTCCTCTACCCTTGTTAAAAGCAATCATCTTTCTACGTCACTGAACATTGCATTCACATTCATCCTTGCCAAGTTATATGTTTTTTTTTGTGTGTATTCTCATTGCATTTAAACCTTCCTTGAACAAGTCAAGGCATGCATAAATACATACAGAACACATTGGAAGCAACATGTAAAGCTGTTTTGGCAGTTGCAGAGCTATATTGAGTATGTCCAAATATATGGGTTAAAGCACTGGTTTCTTTATACTGAACAAACTTTGTGTCTCATAGGTCATCACAATCTGTCAGGGAATGTGAGCATTTTGACTTTGTATGTAGCTATAGAAGTCTGCAAACGATGTTTGGCATGTGGTTAGTTCCACAGGGTCACAATGATCAAAAAGAAATATCTGCCTGTGTTTCTGCATACACTATAAGATTCAGTAAGGGTCCTAGCTGGTGTGGCTCATTGGACTGAGTTCCAGCTCGTGAACCAAGGGGTCGATGGTTGGACTCTCAGTCAAGACACATGCCTGGGTTGCGGGCCAGGTCCCCAGTATGTGTGTGCATGAGAGGCAACCACACATTGATGTTTGTCTCTCTCTCTCTTTCTCCCTCCTTTCCTGTCTCTCTAAAAATAAATAAATAAAATATTAAAAAAGAAATATTCAGTCATTATTAATGTTCTTATTCATGACATTTAAAATTGTTATCATCCCTGTGTCTGATAATTCAGTTAGGAACTTAAATAAAACTTATTCTTGTTTGAAGTTGTCAAATTTCAGCGCGCCAGGGTCACCAGCGATAGATGCTTCAGGCTTTCCATTTCTGTCTCCTATTCCAGAGGTTCACAACTCAAGAGGGACATCAACCCCTGGATGAAATGTGACATGAAGATGTCATGGATGCGTTCCATTAAGTTTATTGCTTGCCTCTCCTCCTTTTCTTACCTGAACCTGCAGGTGTATGAAACCATGGAACAGGCTACACATACATGAGTAAGGGAACAAGCACATCCCATTGTACTTGATCTTCACTATGTGTAGCTTTTTCTAATTTCACGTCTTCCAAGTTGTTTCTCTGCCTCAAACTAGCCAACATTTTGATCACCCTGTACTCTAACACATGCTTTACATTTTCTGACCATAGAGAATTCAGCAACTTTTTTGACTTTGACAAAAACAGAACAGCATGAACAACAATCAAACAGAAACACTGATACACAGTTTTGGGTCAATGGCCCCCTTTCCTGGAAGCTTAGGGGATCTCCAGGATATTTCCCGAGAAGAATTAATTAATTGTACTTTTCTCTTTTTTTTCCTTCCAAACCTCAGCGCTACACCTTACATTCAAAAAGTTTATCACAGCATTTTCTTAAACAGAGATCTCTGCTTGAAAAGAAGCCTGATTTCAGTTGTTCAGATTTTAGTATTTATCACCACTGAATCGGTGTGACTTCACAGATATCTACAGTTGCACACGTAGAATTTTTCAGGTATTTTTAAACATTTAGACTTTGAGGAATGTGCTAAATATTGGAGTTATAAAGATACACGGTACATAGTAGCTATTCTCCAAGTCTAGCAGAGAAGGCAAACACTTAGGCCAGAAGCTTCAGTGCGTATTAGTAGTGCTGTGACGGAAGTGTGTTATGAGCACTATAAGAATACAGAGAGAACTTAGATGTAAGTAGTGATTCCCTGAGGTGCCAAGAAGAAAAGACTTCCCAGCGTAAGGAGTGACTCGAGTGACTCACTAAAATACTTTACGAGTGTTAAGTATGAGTGAGTAGTTAGAGAGCCTGCAGGAGTTGGGTAAAGAACTGAGACTCTAAAGACTGTAAAACAAGATGTGATATTGACACCTTGGAGAGATTAAGGGCTGGATACATCTTCAAAGCTCACAGACAGGCCATCCCCAGCTCATCTTGCTATTTCTCCAGGATTTGAATTGGCCAGAGATCCATCTGGATCCTGTGATAGCACCCCTTCTGGCTTCCCTGGGGTTCCCTGCTTTGGGGGTGGTTGTGCCATGCCTGAGAGAGCACTGGAGCTCACCCAGATGGGGCAGAGGTGTTGGTACAGGTACCCTGAGCTCCTGGCATGTCCCAGTGCTTTAAGTTGCACCCCTAAACATCTTATAATCACCTGGGTCCTGTGGGTTTGACAAGAAAGGGCAGATTCTGCCCCTCAAGGTGGTGTTCCTAGGCAACCGAGAAAGGTGATAAGACAATGTAGAACAGGGGTCAGCTGCTGCTCACCGGGCTACTGATAGTCTTGCACCAGTGCTGGGATTCCTTCCTGAACTTCCAGGCCACCAGGATGCCCTTCAGCCTTTGGACCAGCATGGAGGAAGTCCTCAAATTCGGCTTTGCACGGAGCATACTTGGCTAGATTTAGTATGCTCTAAGGCCCTTCCCTGAGGACGAGGCCTTCACCCATGCTTGTATCAGCACCTGGCAATGGCCATACTCCACTCAGGGTTGCTGCTCTTGCTCTGTAGGTCCAGGGGATGGCAGTGATGCAGTGGAGATGCAAACATTATTGATATCACACTGCTGAGGCACTAGAACCAGCTTGGCCTTGCCAAGCTCATCTGAGACCTACCCCAGCACACAAGGACTTCATAGGCTGGCCCCTTGACCATAGTGTGCCCGAGGGGAAGATGAATAAAGAAGCCACCACAACCATTCTGGAACTGTACATCAAAGAGGCCAAGCACAGCCACAGCCACCAGAAGGCCGGCTTGAGGAGGAATAGCTTGGCCTTCCCTCTACACCAGCCCTGCTGCCAGGGCACCAGTGTGCCCTGGCTAAGCCTCTGTTCCACCTGAAGCATATCTACCTTCTTCCAGGCCTTCACCTTCGCTTTCCCATCTCTCCTTCAGGGGAGGGAGATTGGGAAGAGAGAGACTACATTCCTGGGTTTATTCACAGGAGACGGAGTGGGGAGTATATTGTGCAGCCCTCAAGAACCATAGAGTAGACATGTGACCTTGTCCTCCTGTGCAACCCAGGACAGAAAGGTGGAAATCTTCAAACTTCCTGAGAGGAGAACTGCACCCTCTAAGTGAGAGAGAAAAGAGAGAGATGTCCTCACTTGCAGCCACTCTCGTGGGTGTTCTGGCCAAGAATGACAGTGGAGGGGAGGGAGTCAGGATCAGTAACCACACTACGTGCAGTGCTGTCCTTGGAGCAAGCATGAACCTTCCAGAGCAAGGCACACCTCCAGTTACATTTGCATCTAGGCAGCAGGGTGGGTGGACATAGCAGGCGTCCCTCTGTCACTTGGACCTCCAAGGCACTGCCTCCTAAGCGGGCAGACCCTTTGGCCCCAAACCATGAGAGCATCTGGATGGTTTTCCTCTCTCTGAAGGTTTTTAAAAACATAATGTTTTAATTTAAATATATTTTAAACATATATAGCCTTTGCTTTTCATTAAGATTTTGCTTTTTGTAGTTTTTTAAATTTTTTTTGGGGGGGGTAATACTTCTCCCTTTCAAAGTGTGCATTTCATGATTATTCTGGGCAGGGTCACCGCTGAAGGGTTGGGATTCTTGGTAGCTTTATGTGTGGCTCAGGACAGCTTGCTCCCCAGATTCTGGGTTAGAGAGTGTGTGGGGTTAGGAATCGTGGCTTTTATCACATTTCATGCTCACAGTAAAATGTTATGGTTTCTGTTCAATATATTTGTATGTTAGATCTCTATGGCTTATGTAGGACTTGTTACAGTTGCATAGCCTTAAACACTGTCAACTTTATCTCTCTCTGCTTATCCCCTGGTAACTACCATTTTATTCTTTTCTCCCCCACTTGCTTGACTTTTTCATATTTCGTGTAGAAGTAATACCATACACTACTTGCCTTTCTCTGACTTATCTTGCTTAGCATATATAATGTGATAAATTTCATTTCAACAGCAACCACATCACAATATAGTGTGTCAAAGTAACATTTTCTGCACCTTAAATTTACACAATGTGACATGTCAAATGTATCCAATTAAAACAATAAATAAATATAAATAAATAAAAAGAATCACAGTTTTGTGGAAATTGAAAGTCCTGGCAATTCTGGTCCTTATAACCACAGTGTTGGGTAGAGGAATCCATTAAATAGCATATGCATTTTAAAATAGCTGATATCATCCACCTATTAAAAGTACCATCTATCAGTCACTTTATGATCATTATCAGTTGTCCTCAGAGTAACTGGGCTAGATGTGCACTCTGTGCCTGTCCACTTACTCTGAATTCCCTGCATTCTGAGACATGGCCAGCAGATTCTTCCTGTCACCCCACAGCTAGAATGAATCACCTGTGTTCTCTTGTGAAGTCCCATGCTGCCTGTGAACCAGCTTCTCTTGCCATTCACCCCCTCAAAGACCAGGCTTTAACACCTTCCCTCTTCCCAGACCTATCTCACCCTTATACAGGTCATTCCAATTAGCATAAACGCCTTCTCATTAAACTGCTGCCCATTTAACCAACTTATTAATTTCTTGATCTTTCTTGCAAATTTTAATTTTATTAAAAAAATGTAACATATAGTTGGCATACAATCAAGTATTAGTTTCTGGTGTACCACAGAGTGATTTGACATTTATATACCTTATGATGTGATCATCACAGTGCCACTGGGCAAAGTTATTACGATACTATTGACTATATTCCCTGTGCTGTGCGTGGCATACCTGTGGCTTATTTATGACTGGAAGTCTGCACCCAAATCTTGCCATTTGCAACAACATGGATGGATCAAGAGGGCGCTATGATGTCATGCTCCTTTTTATGGGAAAATCCCTTTGAAGTGTTCCCTGTCTCTAATATCTAACATTGTTCATCTCCCATCATCTTGGAAGCCTTTCCTATAAAATCATACTTTCATACCCATCACTTCACCCAACTTTTTTTTATTAAAGTCACACTGTGAAACCAGAGTCAGTTCCATGACCCCTTTATTTGCCCTCCAGCAGCATTTGAAACGGCACGTCACTCTCTGCTCCTGGGTTACCACACTCATCTGAGTTTCCTTTTATTGTTTTTCCTGTTGCTTCTCAGTTTTTTCACTGATATGTCTGATTTCCACGACATTCACTATCGTAATGTCCTGGCACTCCATCTGCGGGCTTCACTTTTGTGACTACTTGTGTTTATTTCCACTCACTATTATTACCACAACGCCGAGTAACAGGTCATTTATTTCTTCTGTCACTGGGCATTTTTACTTGGATGTTTCATTGGCATCTCAAACTGAACCTTTCCAAAACTGAACACTTCACTCGTACCAACATTTTAGCAGTGATTATTTTAGTATAGTAAAATGTGATTTGTGTCTTTTTTTTTTTGAAATAGCTATTCTTTGTTCTTTTTTTTCCATTTTTTATTTTATTTTTTTTAAATCAGTATTTTTTAATTGTTGATATTGTACAGTTTTCTGTCTTTTACCCCGCCCCAGCCCACCACCCCAGCCCTCCTCACCTTCCTCCCATTTCCACCCCCCATAGTTTTTGTCCATGAGTCCTTTATACCTGTTGCTCTAAACTGTTCCCCTTTTCCCCTGAAATTCCCTCCCCTCCCACTCTGGACACTGTCAGACTGTTCTCAAATTCAGTGTCTTTGTTTATATTATGCTTGTTTGTTTGTTTTGTTGATTAGGTTCCTGTTAAAGGTGAGATCATATGGTATTTGTCTTTCACTGCCTGGCTTGTTTCGCTTAGCATGATACTCTCCAATTCCTTCCATGCTGTCACAAAGGGTAGGAGCTCCTTCTTTCTTTCTGCTGCATAGAATTCCATTGTGTAAATGTACCACAGTTTTTTGATCCATTCATTAACTGATGGGCACCTAGGTTGCTTCCAGCACTTGGCTATTGTAAATTGTGCTGCTATGAACATAGGGGTGCATAGATTCTTTTGGATTGGTGTTTCAGGATTCTTAGGATATAATCCAAGCAGTGGAATTGCTGGGTCAAAAGGTATGTCCATTTTTTAGTTTTAGAAAATTCCATACTGTTTTCCATGGTGGTTGTATCAATCTGCAATCCCACCAACAGTGCACTAGGGTCCCCTTTTCTCCACAACCTCTGCAACACTTGCTGTTTGTTGCTTTGTTTATGAAGGCCATTCTGACTGGTGTCAAGTGGTATCTCATTGTAGTTTTAATTTACATCTCTCTGATAGCTAGAGATATCGAGCATCTTTTCATGTGTCTCTGGATCCTCTGTATGTCCTCCTTGGAGAAGTGTCTGTTCAAATCCTTTGCCCATTTTTTAATTGGGTTGCTTGTCTTCTTAGAGTAGAGTCTTGTAAGTTCTTTATATATTTTGGAGATTAATCCCTTGTCTGAGGTATCATTTCCAAATATGTTTTCCCATACAGTTGGTTCTCTTTTTATTTTAATACTGTTTTCTTTAGCTGTGCAGAAGCTTTTTATTTTGATGAGATCCCATTTGTTTATTCTTTCCTTTATGTCCCTTGCTCTAGGGGACGTATCAGTGAAAATATTGCTGCGTGAAATATCTGAGATTTTCCTGCCTGTATTATCCTCTAGAATTTTAATGGTGTCATGGCTTATATTTAAATCTTTTATCCACCTTGAATTTATTTTTGTGTATGGTGTAAGTTGGTGCTCGAGTTTCATTTTTTTTGCATGTAGCTGTCCAGTTCTCCCAGCACCACTTATTGAAGAGGCTATTTTTGCTCCATTTTATGTTGCTGCCCCCTTTGTCAAATATTAATTGACTGTAGAGACTTGGGTTTATTTCTGGGCTCTCTGTTCTATTCCACTGGTCCACGTGTCTGTTCTTGTGCCAGTACCAGGCTGTTTTGATTACAGTGGCTTTGTAATACAGTTTGGTATCAGGTATTGTGATCCCTCCTACTTTGCTCTTCTTTCTCAAAATTGCTGCCGCTATCCGGGGTCGTTTATGATTCCATATAAATTTTTGAAGTGTTTGTTCTATGTCTGTGAAATATGCCATTGGAACTTTAATAGGTATTGCATTGAATCTGTAAATTGCTTTGGGTAATATGGACATTTTGATAATATTAATTCTTCCGATCCATGAACATGGTATATGCTTCCATTTGTTTGTGTCTTCCTTGATTTCTTTCTTCAGTGTTGTGTAGTTTTCTGCATACAGGTCTTTTACCTCCTTGGTTAGGTTTATTCCTAGGTATTTTATTTTTCTTTTTGCTATATCGAATGGGATTTTTTTCTTGATTTCTGCATCTGCTGTTTCACTGTTGGTATACAAAAATGCCTTTGATTTTTGGATATTGACTTTGTATCCAGCTATTTGGCCAAATTCATTTATTACGTCGAGCAGCTTTTTGGCCGAGTCTATAGGATTTTCTATGTACACTATCATGTCATCTGCAAACAATGATAGTTTTGTTTCCTCCTTTCCAATTTGGATGCCTTTTATTTCCTTTTCTTGTCTAATTGCTGTGGCTAAGACTTCCAATACTATATTGAATAGAAGTGGTGAAAGTGGACAGCCTTGTCTTGTTCCTGATCTTAGTGGGAAAGATTTCAGTTTTTGCCCATTGAGTATGATGTTGGCTGTAGGTCTCTCATATATGGCTTTTATTATGTTGAGGAATGCTCCCTCTATTCCCACTTTGCTGAGAGTTTTTATCATAAATGGATGTTGTACTTTATCAAAAGCTTTTTCTGCATCTATTGATATGATCATGTGATTTTTGTCCTTGCTTTTGTTTATGTGATGTATTACATTTATTGATTTGCGAATGTTGAACCATCCTTGCATCCCTGGGATGAATCCCACTTGGTCATGGTGTATGATCTTTTTAATGTATTGTTGGATGCGGTTTGCCAATATTTTGTTGAGGATTTTAGCGTCTACATTCATCAGTGATATTGGCCTGAAGTTTTCTTTCTTTGTTATGTCTTTATCTGGTTTTGGGATTAGGATGATGCTGGCTTCATAAAAAGAGTTTGGGAGTCTTCCATCATTTTGGATTTTTTGGAATAGTCTGTGAAGGATAGGGGTTAGCTCTTCCTTAAATGTTTTGTAGAATTCTCCTGTGAAACCATCTGGTCCAGGGCTTTTGTGTGCCGGGAGTGTTTTGATTACTGATTCAATTTCACCAGCTGTTATTGGTCTGTTCAGGCTTTCTGTTTCTTTTTCATTGAGTTTTGGAAGGTTATATTTTTCTAGAAACTTGTCCATTTCACCTAGGTTTTCAAATTTCTTGGCATACAGTTCTTCATAGTAATTTCTTACAATCCTTTGTATTTCTGTGGTGTCAGTCGTAATCTCTCCTCTTTCATTTCTGATTGTGTTTATTTGAGTCCTCTTTTTTTCTTGATGAGCCCGCTTAAAGGCTTGTCGATTTTGTTTATCTTTTCAAAGAACCAGCTCCTGGATTCATTGATCCTTAGGATTGTGCTTTTAGTCTCTATGTCATTTAATTCTGCTCTGATCTTGGTTATTTCCTTCCTTCTACTTGCCCTGGGCTGTCTTTGTTGTTGTTCCTTGAGTTCTTGTAGGCATAGGGTTAAGTCGTTTGTTAGAAATGTTTCTGTCTTCTTTAGGTAGGCCTGTATTGCTATGAACTTCCCTCTGAGGACTGCCTTCATTGTGTCCCATAAGTTTTGGGTTGTTGTGAGTTCATTTTCATTTGTTTCCAGAAACTTTTTGATTTCCTCCTTAATCTATTCTTTGTTCTTGATCATGCCACTCCTTACCCACCTTTTTCTATGAGAGATCCCTGGATCTCTGATCTCTTATGCCTTGCTTCTCTGTGAACTTCTCATTTGAAGAGGTTTTTTTTCTTCCTGCTTCTAAAATAAACTAGATAATCTATAAATCTTTGCTTCACAGGAAGAGAGGATTTTCACCTAAGTCAACAGGAGCTGTGCTTGAGTAAAAAGACAGTGATCAGCCTTTTCCATCCAACCTTTGTTTTCTGGGTTGAGCAGGTTTCTTCCGGAGGTGGTTATTATTTTGATGAAAGACTCAGTCAGTTATCTTCCAACAAAACCCTTTGTCCAATCAATAAAGAACATTTCCCCATTTCAACTGGCAGACATGAGTTAAATGTTGGCACAGCTTTCAAATACTTATCACTCTGTTAATGAGGGCATTATTATTATAGAAGTAATCCCTAAGGAAGTGGCATCAGGGACTGCCAAATAAATCGCAGTGTATCATGAGAGGCAGTTGCCTTTTAGCTAGCAGTAATTGTAATGACATGAGTATATGTGTATATTACCTGTCATCCCATAAAGAACACTATATTTTGGAGAAAAATATAGCATTCTGGTTAATTCTTATTTGGTTATTTATTCATATTATTCTCTTACCTGGCACTTTTCTTGAATCTTCCTCATGACCTGTATGGTTTCATTCCACGGAAGACCCGATTATTACAGTAGAAATATGCTAAATCTCTGAGAAGGTGACCTTGAATCTGAATCAAGTGATGGAACAAGAAGCAACATTAATTTTTCTTCCCTTTTGTTTAGTACCCATTTAAGTTATTTATAAGTTAATGATACTTTTCTTAATTGTCATAATATTCTGATATGTCAGGTTTATTTTATTTCACATGGTTGATCTCAGTAGAACAGTGAGATTAAGCAGAAAGCAGTCTGTCATCTGGTAGTTACAAGAGACATAAATTCTTGGTGGAGTGGAACTGTCTAGTGTTGTTGAATCAACATACTCAAAGCAGGTCATAGGTGAGGGAAGTTTTTCCCTTTTACAGAGTTAAACAAGTTTTTCTTCATTCTGGCAGCTAATTATTTTGACACACATCAGTAAATTATGAATTCTTTAATAGTTGGAAATAATTAGGAGTATATGAAATCATCATATTATTCAAATGCCAGTATTAGGAGGAAAAGAACATACTTTGAATCTTTACTTAATGATTAATGCAAATATAGTCGTTTCCTTTTGAATATGTCTTAGATGTCTTGCATACTGATCGTCCAGCTGGTGCATGGTAACACTATATACGTATATATGCAGCTATTATGCAGCTATTATAATAGGGGTCAGATTTAACCCAAAATTTCTGTGTCTATGGGCTGTGTTCTTTATTATTAAAAGAAGCTTTGAAGTCCATATAAAGTTGAAGTTACCTTTATTATTATGCTACTTGAAAAAAAAAGATGCGTTTAAGTCAGGTTAAAGGACATAATGTGTGTCTGGAAGCTGCCAAACTCCACAAAAATTATAACAATGACCGTTGTCTAAAGTGTTCTTTGAGAAAAGAATATACAACATCTTATTCTATTAAAATTTCTCTTTGCTTACTAGTTAAAAAGTAAAAGTCAATGTACACCATGTATCAAAATGATAATGAAATTCTATATATATATTTAATATTTATATATTTGTTAATGTTATAATGAACTCATGTTCTCCTTGGCCAATATTTAAATTTTTTTCTATCTTAGTTGTATCAAGTATTTTGTACAGGCCTAGTGGTTTGGAACTCTGTGCTGGGATATTTGCACAGTATTTTAATAATCCAGAAGTAGTTATATCTCATAGAAGTAGTAGAAATAAAAATGGTATCTATATCCAAGAAAATACAATTCCAGTTACAAGACGTATGGACAAATTTCATAAAAGGAAGATATATTTTTACTTTGATTTACCAGAAAACACCATCAGCATTCGTTGGGGAATGACTAAAAGGTATCATTTCTGGACTAGAGATCAAAGATCAACGATTTTGTTTTTGATGATTTGTAGCATTTTTATTTTGTAAAGTTACTCTTATAAAAGACAATTTCCCAAATGTTACAAAAATTCTTAAATTTCTATCCAGTGATATTAAAGTTACCCAGACTGGAAATTCTCAAAAAGAAATTTCATCAATTAGAAAGAAAATGGCAGCTATTAACTTTTCTTTGTGTAATTTTCCACTTCAAGCACTGGTAATCTCACTCACCAGCCTTGCCCTTCACCACATCTCATCAGCATTCTCTTCTCTACCCAGGATTGACTGCTCGGAATAAAAGATGACTATCAAGGTTTTGTTCAAGCAAATGGATAATGAATGATATCATTTTCTCTACTGGAAGATATGCTTAAAATTGATCTAAGAGTGACGGTCAAAAATGTTGAACCACAGGTAATTCTAGAATATCCAACAGAGAATATTCAGTAGGCAGTTGGATAGGTGGGTCTGCATCTTATGAGAGAGATCTTGAACATCAGGCTCTGAATTTTTGGCATTCAAGAACAAATGAGAGCATGTAAGGCATAACTGGGCTGCAGACAGCTCCAGCACAAAAGAGGAAATAATACAGATATTGTCACTTAGAATATTGACTTAGTCAAAAATGGCCAATGAATGCCTGCTGTGTTCAACTCAGTGAATCACTTAAGTTCTGCCAACATCAGTTACCTTCCTATGTGGGAATGCAGAAGGGGAGGGGAAATAAAAAGGTGATACCATCTCTGATTATACATAGGGCTATGTAAATAAATGCACACACATATACATATATATATATATATATATATATATATATACACACACACATATATGTATATGTATGTATATACATATATATATAAATATATACACACAAAGACACACACACATATATGCATACACACACATATATATAGTTATCAGGGACAATTAAGATAATGTAGGTGAAAGGACTTTGTATATTACTAAAGTATAAATTATAATTAAAGTGTTATAAAAACAAGAGGTGTTACTGTAATTCTAATGAAATATGCATTTTAGAGAGGCAAGTTTTGTTTGCTTCCCTAAAATACTGCAAAATTTATAAACTCACTGGCCAATACATATTTATTCTTATATTCATTGGGAAATGTCAAAGATATATTATCTTCCTGAAGTCCATTGGGAAATGTCAAAGATATATTATCTTCCATAGAATCTTAAAGTTAACCTCATCCAAGACCTTAATTTTACATACAAAGAAAATACAAACTTATTTGGGGTTGTTGATATCCTTAGAATTCAAGTCTCCTAATATGCAATGCAGTGCTAAAATCCACACAGTGAAAAATTAGCCAATTGATTGCGAGAAGAGCCAGTTTTTCAGAAACTTCTCCATTCCTATTCAATTGATTCAATGATCTCAAGTGTTTTCTATTTCTAAGATTCTTTGGGATATATTTTTATTTTGTAAAGTTACTCTTTTAAGAAGAGAACTCCCCACATGTGATAGAAAAATGCCTAATGTACCTGAAAGACTATATGTAAAATTGTGCAATATTATAGAAATCTGTATTTGATATATGATTCTTTTTATTGCATTTTATTGATTATGCTATTAGAGGTGTCCCAATTTTCCCCTTTTGCCCCCCTCCACCCAGCAAACCCTACTCCCTCAGGCAACCCCCACCAAACTATTCATGTCTGTGTGTCCTGTGTATAAGTTATTTGGCTACTCCATTTCCTATACTGTTCTCTATATACCCATGGCTATTCTGTAACTGCCTGTTTGTACTTCATAATCCCCTCACCTCTTCACCCATTTCCCCACACCTTCCTCCCATCTGGCAATCATAAAATGTTCTCCATATTGATGATTCTGACTCTGTTCTTGTTTGTTGAGGTTTTTTTTTTTTTTTTAGATTTAATTGTTGATAAACATGTATTTATTGCAATTTTATTGCTCATAGTTACTTTAATCTCCTTTTTCTTAAATAAGACCCTTATAATTTCATATGATAGTGCTATGGTGATGATGAACTCCTTTAGATTTTTCTTGTCTGGGAAACTGTTAATCTGCCCTTTGATTCTAAATGATGGTTTTGCTGGGTAGAATAATCAATCTTGTCTATAGGTTCCCACTGTTCATGACTTTGAATATTTCTTGCCTATTGCTTCTATCCTGCAACGAGAAATCAGCTGACAGTCTTACAGGAACTTCCTTGTAGGTAACTAATTGCTTTCCTTTTGCTGTCTTTAAGATTCTTTCTTTATCTTTAAAAATTGGCATTTTAATTACAGTGTGTCTTGGAGTGGGCCTCTTTGCATCCATCCTGTTTGGGATTCTCTGTGCTTCTTGGACATGCATGTCTATATCCTTCAACAAATTGGGGAAGTTTTCTTTCATTATTTTTTCAAACAGATTTTCAATTTCTTGATCTTTCTCTTCTCTTTCTGAAACTCCTGTGATGGAAATGTTGGAATGCTTAAAGTTGTCCCAGAGACTATCTACCCTATCCTCATTGTTTTAGATTACTTTTTCTTCATATTGTTCTGACTGGTTGTGTTTTGCTTCCATATGTTTCACATAATTGGTTTCCTTCTTGGTTTCATCCACTCTATTGTTGTTTCCCTATAAAGTGTTCTTTATGTCAATTAGTGTATCCTTCTTTTCTGACTATACCTTTTTTTATGCCATTGAGGTCTTCACTATGTTCCTTGATCATCGTTATAACTACTGTTTTGAACTCTGCATCTGATAGACTGCTTATGTCCATTTTGTTTAGTTCTTTTTCTAGAATTTTGTTCTGTGCTTTCATTTGGACCATGTTTTTTGTCTCCTTGTTTTGACAGTCTCACTGTGTTTGTCTCTATGTATTAGGTAGAGCTGCCATGAATCTCTGTCTTGGTAGTGTGGTTTAATGTAGTAGGTATCCTGTAGGGTCCAGTGACACGGTCTCCCTTATCGCCCAAGCTGGGCACTAGAGCTTCCCTCCTCTTAATAGTTAAGTCTTGATTGCTTTTGGCAGGTCAATCTGAGGGGTTTACTCAGGCCAGTCAGCTGCAAGGATTGGATATGACCATTGACCACCAACCTCCAGCCTCCATGGAGCACCAGCAGTGCAGGGGCAGGATGGTGGTACTCCAACATGTTCTCTAGCTGTCTATTGGGTGCACAGGTACTGTGGTTCCCCAGGTGGTGCAAGCCAAGATCAGTCCCCACCTGTGTTCTGCCCAGGGCCAGCATGCATGAACTATAAAGCAATACGAGATGGTAGATACTTATGGTGGACTTAGAGATTCCTAGGTGAAGCTAAGCTGTGAATCTAGGTTGGCTGCTGCAAGTGCCAGGTCTGGGGGCTGCTTAGCAATATGTACAGGGGCTGGGGTTTCACTGAGGTCAGCAGGTGCTTGTTTGAGAATTTAGGAAGTTGTGAAGCATGAGCCAAGACCAGCTATTCATATGAAAAAGGGACTATTAAGAGCTCTGTTGGGCCCATAAATTGGGTGGGACAAAGTCTCAGGGAATCTCTAGGGCAGGATAAATAGTGTTAGATGGGTTGATGGAGACTCAGATATGGCATCTGCCTGCTGACTCTGCGGCTCTGTGGGGGTGGGAGGTTCAGAAAAGGGACAGTGGCTTCTACCCACCTTTCTGTGTTGGAGAAAGCTGTCTTTCCCAAGCTCTCACCTTGATGCCAGTCACTTCTGTTCTTCCTTGTATGCCATAGGTGTCTTTCAAGATGCTACCCTGATGCTGGAGCTCAGAGGTAGTGAGTCTGAGTAAGCCTGTGCATGTACTCTTTAAAAGGAATGGCTTGGGACTCCAGAAGTTTATTCCACCAACACAGTCCCCACTGTTTTTCATAGTAAGAGGTTATGCTGACTTATCTTCCTGACACTGGAACCTTGGGCTAGGGATTCTTGTGTTGGGCTAGGACTCCTTGTTTCCAAGATATCCCTCCTGAATTTTTATCCAAACACAGGGATATAAGACTAGCTCATTCCATGTTTCCACCCCTCCTACCAGTCTGGATGGATATGGTTTCTTTAATTCCATAGTGCCAGACTTCCATTCAACTTGATTTTTGGCAGTTCTGAGGGAATGTTCTATAGTTAAGTTGTAATTTTAATGTGGTTATGGGAAGAGCAGAGCTGTGTATACCTACACCTCCATCTTGACTGGAAGTCTCTCCTCTTTGAAAGGTGATTCTTAATAAATGAATACTTATTTATTTATTTATTTATTTATTTAACGAATAATTATGACTGCCTATTATATGTAGGGCACTATTTTATGTTTGCAAATAAACATTCTAGAGAAAAGAGGTTGGTAAAACATGTTAAGAAATAGATGGAGTAAGTTGAGATAGTAATAAATGCCCTAGAGATACTCAGTCTATTGACCCGAGGCACGTGTCAGCCATGGAATAATCTGGTGGAGGGGGAAGTGGATGATGATAGAAACTAGAGATGCACAGCCCTAGATATGATGTTTGCAGTGGAATTGGGAGGCCTGCTGTTCTACTGTGAGAAAAACAAAAGCTATTTGAATACAATCTTCATATCTCTGCATACAATATTTATAGCCTGGTTAGTTAGAAAGGTACAGCTTACTGTGCCCATAAATCACATGTTACATTACTTAAATTTAACTAATTTAAGCTGGGTGTCTTTAAAAAATAGCATTTTTTCTTGTATACATACTATTTAAACTATGGTAATATAATGTTTAATATTAGAAGGGAGAGATTGTGTAAACATGGGCCAGGATATTTGTTTAATATTTGAGAGTGAATTTGCATTTTGTATATATAAGTTTTCAGGACACAGGGTATATGAGGGACTCTTGTTATTTTTTATTTGTATAATTACATATTAATGGAAAGACTAATTCAATAATTATCCAACTTTAATGTGGTCAGAAACCCTCAGAAATATCAGTAACATAAAGGCCCAGGTTTTATCTCATTTCACCAGGCCTGTATTTTTAAATTCTCTCACAAGGTGATTTTAAAGTTTTACAACCACCGATACTTCTATTGTCAGCTGAAGCCATGGTAATAATTATTGTTGAAGGTATAAATTACAGGTTACGTATCTGATCTGCACTTTGGAAAGTAGAGGATGCACTAATGAAGGTGGATTTTTAAGATGCTAGTAACTGTTGAAAACAGAAGCCTGCTAGTACATTCCACATGCTGTTAATGCTAAATATCAGTTTTATAGTAGATTAGAGCATGTATTAAGATAGCAAATAAGAAAGTCGTCAAGATATTCAATCACACGTTCCTGGTCTTTTCAATACTGGTCATGGGTTCAGACTAATGTAGCTAATCAATTCTGAGGCATTTGACAAAATAGAAGTTTTGCTTCTTGTGTCTACCACACTTTCATCATCTATATTATACCTTTCCATTTTAATATTTTACTTATGGAGAAAGATATTTTTGGCAAAACACTTTTCTTCTTATTATTATTAATAATGATTGAGTTTGTAGGACACAGGTTTCATAGTGATAGTGCACCTCTGGGTATTGAGGATGAAGACTGATGCTAAAAGATGTATAACGATTCAACCTCTTTTATGGAGTAAGTGTTCGGATAGGTAAGCAAGATGTGTGGATGAAGAATGATGCCTTTCCTTAAGTTATTTTCTAGTTGAAGTTTACTTGACTATAAAATAACCATACATACATAGCTACAATTTAACACCCTTTTTAACCTAGATTTTTTTTTAAATTTTTATTTTAATTGTTGATCTTATACAGTTTTCTGTCTTTTATTCTCACCCCAATCCACCACCCCATCCCTTCCCACCTCCCTCCCATTTCCACCCCCCCCCATAGTTTTTGTCTATGTGTCCTTTATACTTGTTCCTGTAAACCCTTCCCTTTTTCCCCTGAAATTCCCTCCCCTCTCCCCTCTGGTGACTTTCAGCCTGTTCTCAATTTCCATGTCTTTGGTTATATTATGCTTGTTTGTTTGTTTTGTTGATTAGCTTCCTGTTAAAGGTGAGATCATATGGTATTTGTCTTTCATTGCCTGGCTAATTTCGCTTAGCATGATGCTCTCCAGTTCCATCCATGCTGTTTAACCTAGATTTTTTAATACGTATTTATATATTTTAAGCGAGAGAGGAAGGGAGGATGAAAGAGAGGGAGAGAAACATCATTAAGACAAAGTAACATCAGTCAGTTTACCCTTCCCATGCACCTTGACCCAGGACCAAACATGCAACCTAAGCCTGCGCCAAGCATGTGCCTTGACCAGAATTGAAGGACAACCTTTCACTTTGTGGCATGATGTGTAACCACCTGAGCCACACCTGTCAGGGCTAGATGTTTTTTAAGCGAATGAAAGCATAACTGAAAAATGAAAATTGTTCTTAGGATCATCATCACCTGGTATATCAACTATTGTAATAAAATGTCTATTATCTATTGCAATTCTACACTTACTCCCTTGAGATCATCTCACAAAATGTCTTTGTGTTGGTGATAGCTTGAAATGACCTGTGGGTCGATGCTTAGGATATGTCAGATATGCTCTTTATGTTTTTTGAGATCTTAAGTGAAATATACTGAGTTCTATGTCCTATAGGGATCAAACTATAAAGATAAATTTCCTATATCAGTGAGAACCAGCAGCATATAAAATGTAGGTTTATGAAGGAAAGGCAATTGTGTTTAACTAAAAAGTAGATTAATGTGTTTTGTGATCATTTTTATGCTGTTGTTTTGCATGGACTTATTAAAAATTTAATATCCACTTTTGATTAATTGTTTGAGTTTCAGTTAAAACTGGGGTAAATGTAGTTGTCTGTGCAAAATATGGCAGAGAGGATTATTTAATATTTGGGGAAATTACTGGCAATCTTGAAAATGTGCCAAAGTGTTACAAAGAAAATTAACTCAAAGATAGCTATGGGTCATTAATTGAGGGAAGGTTGATGGAAAAGTGCATTTAGTACTAAATTTCAGAAACATCTGGAAGGAATAGAGGACAGCCTGTCTTTATTGTTTTTATTTTTTAAAATTTTATTTCAGCAATGTGGCCCTGCAATCAACAAATCAGATTGTCCCTATAAAGATTAGATTAATGTAAATATGTGTATATTTCCCCTCATTTGCTTTGGTCAATTAAAATGTTCATTTTAGTTGCTTCCCACACAGTTTCAGCTGCTGACAAAGACTTGAGTTCACAAATATTTACTGAGCTTGTATACTGTATGCTTGGAATTCCTGCCGGCACGTTCTTGTCAGCACTACACCCAGTGCTGGAAATTTAAAAGCAAATAATGTATGGTTCTTACTTCAAGGAGCCAAGAGTCCCAGGATGGTGAGGACTGAGCCATTAAAAGCTAGAATGTAGTGAGAGAGGAACTGAAAAGACCAGGTAGGCAGTGTAGAGAGCTCTGAATGCCATGCTCATGTATTTGGGTAGTATGGGCTGAGTATCAGACTTGTATTTTAGATGATGATAACAGCTATCTGTTATTTTGTTTGTTGAGTATGTTCTGAGGTTGGAGGAGAGAGGACAGGCCAGGCTTCCTATATTCTCAGCATAGGATTGGCATGAGTCTCAGACATGGTCAATTCAAGCACACCTTCCTTTGGTCTTTCCAAGAAGACATAATTGAGCATAGCTAAGAGTTGTCGATTCTAATGAAGTATTTGGGACTATAAAGCCTTTTATATTAATCACATCACTGAATTGATGAAATATAGATGAGAACACCAGTATGAGAACAAACAGAATTACCTGGAGATGTGAGCCAACCAGGACGCAGGCAAAGCTGAAGCAAGGAGAGCTACAAATAACTGACTCTGCTAGTTGCATGCTTGGGTCCAGCCATGCTGCAAGCTGAGGTTCCTCCTGAATTTTCAGTCGTTTGGCCCGATATTTTGTTTGTTTGTTTTAACTAACTGGAGTTAGGCTTTTGTTCTTTCATCTGAAATCATTGTAACTAATGAAATTATCCTAGTAAGAAAGATAATTAAAATGCTGTAGTGTAATTTTGTTAAAAACTTGATATGGAAGGACCTGAACAAGGAAAATTTTTTAAAAAATCAGAGCATTTGGATGTAAAACTGGAAGAATATATTAATTCATTGTGAAGTTAAAAGAGAATAAAAAGTAATTATCACTCCAAAGATATTAACTAAAACAGAAAAATAATATGGGGAGACTTCTGGGTAGTTAAGGGGTGATAGTTTTGTTTTGGGAACTTTGGATTTGGGGTATCCATTTGAAATTAAGATGAGGTTTTATAAGGTATTAGGAATATAGGTCTGATACTGAGGATATAGGTTTATAGGTTTAGGATCTTTTAAAATAGCATAGAAGGAAGATGCTTGGAATGTATCAAGGGACAAGGGTGTGCTACAGAAAGGGACCGAGGTCACTGTAAAATCAGGAACACAGCCTTGCTACCCAGTGATTGCACTTCTGGGTATTTCTCGGAAGAAACACAAAACACTAATTTGAAAGAATATTCCCAATCCTATATTCATGGAAGCATTATTTACAATAGCCAAGATATGGAAGCAACCCAAATCTCATCAATAAACCATTAGGTAAAAAGCTGTGGTATATATACATAATGGGGATATTGCTCAGCCATACAATATATGGACTTTTACCATTTGTGAAACATGGGTGGACCTAGAATGCATTATGATCAGTGAAATAAGTCAGTCAGACAAAGATAAATACTAAATTATTTCACTTATATGTGGAATATAAAGAACAAAATACACAAACAAATATTTTAAATATGGCACTTTTTAAAAACTTTATTTATTTATAGAAAGAGTGGAAAGGATGGAGAAAGAAAGGGAGAAAAAGCAACGATTATTTCCAAACCCACAGCCTAGGCCTGTGCCCTGACCAGTAATCAAACTGGCAACCTTTTGTTTTGTAGGATTTGGCCCATTAAACTGAGTCACACTGGTCAGGACCAAACAAACAAAATTGAAACACACTCAAAGACACAGAGAACAAAACAGTGGTTGCCAGAGGGGAGAGGGTTGTCAGACTGCGTAAAGAGGTAAAGGGATTAAAAAATACAAATTAACATTTACAATATATTCATGGTGATGTAAAGTACAGCATAGGGAATGTAGTCAATACTATTGTAATAACTACGTAGGTACTGGAAATATCAGGAGGAACACTTTGTAAAGTATATGATTGTGTATCCACTATGGTATACCCCTACAATTAATACAAAATAATATTGAAAGTAAAACATATAAAAGAGATAAATAAAAGAAAATAAATACACCCACAAAAATACAGTTTAAGCAAAGTGAGGGTTGATAAAAGATTCGTGGATCTTGCTTGTAAAATATCATCAACACTATTTTCAGGAATTGTACAATGGTGAGAAGGTAATGGATTTTAGAAAGGATAGGGATAACAAAATGAAGCCAGTAGAGGCAAATCAGCTTCATAAAAATAAATCTGTAGGATGAGACCTAAAGAAAGACATGTCAGAAAGTTTGTGTTAAATTTTCGTTATGAATTTATGGAAGTGGGAGGAGTAGGAAGTGAAGGAGGAGGAGATATAGTAAAAAATTAAAGCCACAGGAGAGAAGTAAACTAACTTTTATATGATTCTGGGGGAGGCAGATGATTACAGCCTTGGAAAGGGTAGGGAGTAGTTTCACGTGAACCAGGAGAGGAAAAATGAAAGTGGAAATTAATTTTAGACAAAAGAGAGGAAAGAAGGAAGTATTGTTATTATTTTGTACCTTGATGAGGAGGAAGCCAAGGTGATATGCTGAAAGTAAGGCCAGTGAGCTTAGAGGCTTGAGGTTCAAAACAGTGATAGTTGAAAATAGAAAAAGGGTTAGGTGAGTTGATCAAAATAATCTTTTTTTTTAAAATCCATGAATATAATGGAGTTGCTAGAGAAAGCTAAAAACTTTTTGTTTGTACTGGAGTCTTTCTGTCAATATTTTCCTCAATAATGCTGATCTGCATGGAGCTGGTTCTGAGAAATGAAATGGTTGGGAGTACTGAAGGTTTATTCTGACAAGGTGACTGTGGTAGGAACATAGAATAGCAAATTAATTAAAGCTGAGGGTGAAAAGTGTGGTTGAGTGCTTAACATCACAGGCACAATATTCAGGCTGAATCCCTTGTGAAATTAAATGCCAAGGGGGCTATGCACAGGAGAACAGGTTCAGCAAGGGAGGGTTAGCTAGAAGGAAAATGAGAGCGGGGTATCATCTCAAAGAGATGTTATTTTCCCTCTTTTTCTTCTTTTTCTTTTAATTGTGTGTATTTGATAAAACGGATATTAGCTTAACTTATTGTGGTAACCATTTTACAATGTATGTGAACCAAACCATGATGCCTTCAACTGATACAGCAATGTGTATCAATTATTTCTTAATAAAATTGAAAAAATCATAGAGAAGAGGCTGTAACACAATATGCAGTTCTTAAAACCCATATATCCTGGGTGATGACAAGTCCTGAGATGTATCTATAGATAAATGATACTATAAAGTACCTGTAATACTATACGTATCATTGAAAACTCAAGTGGAATAGAGTTGAAATTAATTGTCTTGATGGGGGTTGTGTTCTAAAAACTAGGATATTGAATGATTTAAAAATGTGCATATGATGAGTCATTTTGAAAGTTGAACAAATGATATGAAATCAGGAACTATTTACAGATTGCCTACATGCAAGAGGAGAACATGTTTCAAAAAGTATTTTATTATGCACTTACAGTAATACATAAAGTAACAGACCAGTAATATTTTCTCAACTTTAAAATGAGGAGTGTGCCATGTTTAATATTCTCTAAGACATAAGTTCTGTAGTACTAATTCCAATAAGTCCTTGTTTCATTGATAACTATAAGCAGGTTATTTTTACAGCTAAGCTTGTTTTAGTTCAATATTACTCTTTGTTCGTTGGCCATGCTTAAATATTGTATTTTATGTAGTGGCAGTGTAACCTCTGAAAAAGAAGTAATAGTATTTTTACCTTTCAAGAAAACTAGTTGCTCTTATAGTACTTTGTGATATACAATTTAATAAATGACCTCCATGCAAAGCATTTGGGAGAGAGACTGAATGCAGGAAAGCAGGAGGGTTAGAGATTATAAACAAAACTGCATTAACGCTAGGCTGCAGTCACTTAGAAAAAGAAAGCATTAGATCAAGTTTAAATGGACAACATTAATGGGAGTTATGGGCACACATCTCAAGACAACATACCACAAAGAATTTATAGAACACCTCTCATAATTGGAAAAAGACAGATTTTACAATTATCCTCAGGAAAGGCCACCAACAGAATACAGTACACAGCTTTAGTGTCAAGCGAAATGTATGAAACAATAGGGAGACTTAGTTGAAATTGAAAGAAGAAAAGAGGAGAAAACATGGGCTGCACAATAGAACAGAACAGCAAATAGTCCTTCTTGGGGATAAAACACTGAAAACATGCAGATGGTAAACTGAAATTAAAATGGTATTTAATTGCTACTCAAAAAAAAAAAAAAAAGGTAAAGAGCCAAGTAATATTCTATTGTATACATGTACCAAATTTCCTTATCTAATCATCTATTGATGAGCATTTAGGCTGCATTTTGGCTAGTGAATTCTTTCTAGAATAAAATAACAATAATTTAATAAACATTCTTGTCACGTAAGTAAATCTGTTAAATTTTTGGAATTTTTATTACTTTGAATAAGTTCTTTTTTAAAATTTTTGTTCAAGTACAGTTGTCTTCATTTCCCCCAAACCACTCTTTCCCACTCCACCATCACCCAGTTTCCACCCTCAATCCTACCCGCTTTTGGCTTTGTCCATGGGTCCTTTATACCTGTTCCCTGAACACTCCTCCCTTTCTTTCCCTATTATTCCCTTCCTCCTCTTTTCTGGTTATTATTAGTCTGTTCTTATTTCAATATCTCTAGATATGTTGCTTGCTTGTCTGTTTTGTTGATTAGGTTCCACTTATAGGTGAGATCATACGGTACTTATCTTTTACCACCAGGCTGTTTCACTTAGCAAAATGCTCTCCAGTTCCATCCATGCTGTCACGAAGGGTAGGAGCTCCTTTCTTTCTGCTGCATAGTATTCCATTGTGTAAATGTACCACAGTTGTTTATCCACTCATTTACTGATGGGCACTTAGGTTGGCTCCAGCACTTGGCTGTTATAAATAGTGCTGCTATGAACATTAGGGTGCATAGGTTCTTTTGAATTGGTGTTTCAGGGTTCCTAAGGTATAATCCCAGCAGTGGAATTGCTGGGTGGATAAATTTATAAAGAATAATCTTTACCTTTGTTTATCTTGGATTTGATAAAAATCACTAAAGTATTATTTAGCAATTTCAACTTTGTAATCAGAGTTATATTAAATGTTTGTATATTTTGTGAAAGAAAATTGTAATATATAAAATATCTAAAGATTAGATGTCTTTTTAAAATCACAAGACATATTAGATGTAAATTCCATGCTTCCCTATATAATTCCTACCACTTTACACATATTACATGTGTAAAGTTTTTGGTCATTTTCTTCCCTTTTTCTCCTTTTATGTTTTGAGACTCAGATGCTTCAGTCATTTGGATAATAAAAAAAGTAAATATTTAGGACATTTAGTAAATATCCTATTCTGCTACCTTAAAGATAATGTATTTGCTTTCACTGCCAGTGTTAAATATTACTTAAATTACTCTTCAAATATTATTTAAATGCCTCATGAAGAAGAGTCTCATTTTTACTTTATAATAACTTTATTTATGTAAACTTGTATACATGGTAGAGTTTCCATATAACCAAATGCCATTTCCCATATATTAACATCCTACATTAGTATTGGCATTTGTCCTAATTAATGAATGGCATGGTAAATTTAAGATGCCTATTAGAATCTCCAGTATAAATAAACTCTTATAGCAAGTTACAACCTAAAAGAGCATCATAGGTTAGGTATATAAATTTGTTAGATTTTATAAACAAGATGGTATGTAACATCACAAAATGAGGTAAAGTAATATAGGATGTGAGTTCTATAGAAAAGATAAATGAGTATGTTTGGGACAGAGAGAAGGATCAAGAACCCAATTTGGAGACACTGAGATGCCTGGATAAGGAAGAAATAGAATGAAAATTAGTGATGGTGAAACAGGAGAATAATAAAAGTACAGGAGTGTCTCAGAAGCCAAGTGTTTTAAGCAGGGAGTAGACTACTCAGTTAAATGCATTGAAAGAGAGCTGATTATGGATCACAAGATTTGTCAGGCTTTGTCAGCATAATGGCCATTGATAACCTGAAAATGAGTAGTTTCATGGAATTATATCAATATAATCCACAAGAAAAGGAGAAAGTGAAAATATTATAGCAGGAATAGAGAACTTGTTTAATTTGAGGAGCAATGTATCTCGAAATATTGGTGGATTACAGCACCAAGCATTTATTTGTATGTTCCCTTATCTACATATGTGTTGTGTTTGGCTAACCTATGCTGGGTTTGTTTTTGCCTGTTGAGACTCCAAGCTTCCAGTTGGGTTTAGAATTTTATTCTTCATATCTTCATTCTAGGGCACAGGATGAAGATCCAGCACTTAACCATGTGTCTTGTGATTCTCAAGGCACATTATAGGAATTCAAGAAAGCAAACAATGGGTAGATGCAATTTTAAAGCCTCTGCTTTATGTCATATCCATTGGCATTCCAGTAAGCAAAGTCCTTTAGTCCTGTGGCTGTCTAATAAGAACAGAGCTTGGAAATGTGCATCAAACCTAGAGGAGGTACTGAAGATTCATACGAAAATTATAGTACAGTCTATCACAGGGCTATTACAGCAAGTAAACTCTTTTTCTTCTTTTTGAATTTGGAGTGTGATGGCATGGTCATGTCCTGATGAGAACAATTATAGAGATGAGTAATACAAATATAACTCAAGAGAAAGTGAGGCTAACTGCAGAAGCTGAGTTCATTAAGGAAAGTGACAAGAAATGTAATCCGGTGCACATATTACAGGACTGAGTTTCAGTGGGACCAGGAACAGTTGCCACACTATGACAGAAGTGAAAACAGAAAACATGAGTGAGATACTGGCAGACTAGTCATTTGGTGGTGAGCTGATAAGATGGAGCATTATAATTAGATCTCGCACACTCCTTCTTGCCCATATTTTCCTCTGGCTCTTATTTCTTCTGTCCCTGAATAATGACTTTTTCTAAGAATATGTCCTAGTGACCATTCTTTTAACCAGATTATTCTCTGCTATAACTCATGCAATAAGTTCAACTATTTACATATGCAAATTAAAACAAATCAATACCTCAAGCCTAAAACTTTCTCATCTGCAATCTATTTTTGAAGATTGTATTGCTAGTCAGCCTCAATGGCACATTTTGTTAACTACTTAAATAAAACATACAAATTAATGAAGAAATAAGCTATTATTTCTTCTCTTTACATTTACCTTAATCTTTTCTCTCAATTTACCAGCCTGCATGACCTGAAATCACAGGTTTATATTGTCTCTCCCATTCTTTGACATATTTTTCATGTGGTCTAGAATTGTTGATTTTAATTTTGTATCACATGAAATATTATAGTTTTATGTATACTCCATTTCTATACATTACTTTGAGAACTTAATACAATTATTTACATGTTTACTTTAACCTAAATGGGTGAGAGGTTCCTAAATGACACACATTATATATAACAAATATATACACATACATAAATATTTTGTATATATGTATATTTATGTATCAAATATATGTAGAGTACATCATGTATATATATATAGTAACCATATACGTGTGTGTGTGTGTGTATGGTATTATCCTAGGTCTGAATCAATCAGAGTCTCAGAAGAAAGACAGCAAATGATTAAGAAAAATGGGTGGTTGAAGATGCTTAATAAAGGAAGAATCATTGCAAAATTATGTAGAGGTAAAGCCAACCAACAAAAATGGTGCTGTGTCTTAGGCTTAAGCAGCAAAGGGGCTGGTGTCGTCTCTTGGTCTGAACAGGCAAATGATGTAACCAACAGCAGACGCCAGGGACTACAGCTGTAACGCAGGCTGCTAGTCAAGAGGGTTGAGTTTTATAAAAGTGCCACAGCCATTTTGGCTATCAGTGGGGATCTACATTCACTGACTTGTATTGTGTTTTTGTACTTAAAGGCTTGGAAGGAAGAAGTAAAGATGAGAGTGAAACTGTGATATTCATGCTTCTCAACAGGTGGCTCATTTTAAAACCTAGCTTTTCTTTAAAGGCTTTAAGTTCAACTTAATATCTCTTATTCCATTAAAAAACTAGTAATTTTAATATAAAAATAATAGATAAATATTATTTCATTTATGTAAAGGTGAACACATAGCTTTGATTAGTAAATGTAAAAATGCATATGGTATAAATAACATAAAATATCGAAATGGATCTGATGGTGGAGGGGCACATGTACAAGTAGAAGCAATGGGCAGGGGGTGCCCTGCTTCCAAGGAGCAGGGTCTTCTGTTCCGGGCAGATGGTAAACAAGTGTTTGTGTTTTACTCTTTAAGCCTTATATACACATCACTTATTTACCTGTACACATTATAATAATTTATGAAAGAAAATAAAATTTAGTTAAGCATGGGACTAGCTTTCTCTATTACCTCTGTATAATGTTATATGTTGATATCTTATAATGCATCAGATAATATTACCCAGAGTAAAAGTCAAGCTTAACTGATATGTAATTCATACCCTGTTCTCTTCTTTAAGTAACTAGGGTATTTTCCATTTCTCATTATTGCCTCATAGATATCAATCAGTCATGTTCTCATAAAATTCACTGTGGGTTCCAAAGATCTCAGCAAGAATATTTTAAAGATATAGGGCAGTTCAGGAGAGAAGCTTGCTAAAACTTTCTCTTTCCCTGATTTCTAATAGAAATGTGTGAGTCTGTGGCCTGTACCCGTTTTTTTTCACTGGGATTTGCTAAGAAAATTTAAAATAGTAATCAGTATATTCCCAGTCTATTTTTTGGACCATGTCTCTCAGACCTTGCATTTTCTTTGTACAGCAAAATACATAAATCAAGGAACTGATTTGATACAAATAAATAATAAATCATAATGAAACACATTTTTATGTTGCCAATGAAATGTAACATATATCAATGACAACTACTATTACCATTATTATGTAATAAGAAAAACAATATATTAAGACTAAGAAGAATAAAGGACAATATATCAGAACAAAAAGAATGTCTTACCATGAAAAATAAGTTGTTGATTTCATAGCACCTGACATGTATGAATAGATTTATTTTTATTATTTTTTTTATTTATCATTGAACTAGAGACTATGTCACCCAGAGGGTGGATGGCAAAGGACAACCACTCTCCATGAACAACACCCTGCTTTGAATTAGATGGGTATCATAAGTATAAATTGTGCGTAGATGTTGGCGCACTTTATATGAAGATTAGCTTTGGGGATTTTAATGCTAATGTAAAGCAGTATATAGTTGTACAAGTGATAGAAGTTCTAGGCCTTTGTTATGTGTCTAATTGTTCAAGCCAGAGAGAAACAGAATGCATGCTGAGATAAATATGATTGCTCAGAAAGCAGTGTTTTGGTGAAATTATTTTATTTAAAAGGTACTCACCATGAGAAAAAAAACCACTATAATTTCACTAATTGAACTGCAAATCTAAAATACAGCGACACAGAGGAGAAACAATTAAAGACAGAAATGATCAAATCAAATTAAATAGCAGTTTCTCCTTGTAGATTTGATTTGCATTTCCCTAACAGCTAGTGAAGTTGAGCATCCTTTCGTATCTGCTGGATGTTTGCATGTCGCCATGGGAGAGGTGTCTGTTCAGGTTCTCTGCCCCTTTTTTAATTGGAATTTTTGTTCGGTGTTGAGTTACATTAGTTCTTTATGTATTTTGAATATTAACCCTTTGTCGAACCTGTTGTTTGTAAATGTCTTCTCCCATTTGACTAGTTTCCTTTTTGTTTTGTTGGAGGTTTATTTTGCTGTGCAGAAGCTTTTTAGTTTAATATAGTTGCCTTCATTTATTTTTGCCTTCACTTTTCTTACCTTTGGAGTCAAATTCATTAACTCCTTTCTAAGACCAAAGTCCATAAGTTTAGTATCTATGTATGCTTTCTTCTATGTAGTTTATTATTTCAGATCATGTATATACATATATACATATATCTACATATATAGATATATATATACATGTATACCTATATGTGCACCTATATATGATCTGAAATAAATAATACATGATATAGATATGTGATCTGAAATGTCATATATATGACATAGATATATGTCCACCTAGCACCTGTTAGAATGATGGTTACCAATAAGACAGTTGTTGGAGAACTTTTGAAGAAAAAGGAGCACTCATTCACTGTTGGTGGGAATATAAACTGGTACAACTACTATAAAAACCAATGTAGAGGTTTTTTAAAAAATTAATAATAGTATCCCAGCAACCCCTCCCCCCAAATTTGAAAATATTTATTCACTAATATATGCAATATTATTCATGGTGGCCAAAACATGAAAACAGTCAAAGTATCCTTCAAGAGATGATCAGATAAAGAACATGCAGTACATATACACAATGGAATGCTACCTTCCATAAGAAAAGATGAAATATTGCCCTTTGCAACAACACGGATAGACCTTGAGAATATCATGTTGAATGAAAAAAGTTAATCAAAAAAATTAAGAGGCATATGACTTCCTTCGTATGTGAAATATAAAACTGAAACTCATAGACACAATCAACAACATGTCAGTTACCAGAGGAAAGAGGTGCAGGGGAGCAGTGCAGGTTAAAGGGGGCCAAGGGTATGGTGACAGAAAATTATTTAACTTTGGGTGGTGGGCACACAATGCAATGTATGAATCACGTATCATAGAAATACTGGGCCTGTCCGTAAGGTATCCAGCTGTATAATATGAAAAATGGAGACAGTTATTGAAGAAGGAACAGGGTACAAGAAACATTGTACATAGGACGAAACCACCTCAGTCCCCTTCAAAGTAGTCACCTTGGGACCTCACAGTTCTCCCAGTTGCTATCAGTTGCCCTGTCATATTTTTCTGAATCATATCTACGGTCTGAAATTTCTTCCCTTTCAAAGGAGATTTTAGTTTTGGGAAAAGCCAGAAGTCACAGGACACCAAATCTGGGCTACAGTGGGGCTGAGTCATCTGGGTGATTGATGTTTCGCCAAAAAAACTCCAGGAGACGTGAGAGCTGGCACGTCGTTGTGATGAAGCTGCCAATCACTAGTGCTCCCTAGCTGCAGCCTTCTGAATTATCCTAATAGTTCCCACAGAGGAATGTTCAATCTTAATGCAAAATTTGATGCAGATTTGTTGTTCTACTTGCTCAGTCATTTTGAATGTGATGGCCACACAGTACACATGCTCACTCAACCACATCTATCACCCCCACTGACTAGTTCAGTGCAATCATCGCTGTTCATGCATGTCCATTCCTGTCCACTTTTCCTTGGCTGCCAGGTTATATCGATGTCACACAAATTGTTTTCATATTAACAATGGTTGGACTTTTTCCCAACAGACCTTGCATATCTATATATTTTATTAATGAATGTCACCCAAAAAATTTAATTTAAAAACTGAATAGTAGTTTAATTTCCCTTTGGAAAAATGTTATTCAAGCAATATTTCTGGTGAAAACAATAAAAAATAAAAGGAGGAGGTCATGAGGGAAAACAGGAAACAGCTAATACGGTCCAGTTTGTTTCTGAACACACAGAACCCAGGGAGAGTAAAAAGAGAGATTTCGACTTTCTGTAAAAGGAGGAAAACCTTTCTTTTTAGACTTTATTTATTTGTTTTAGAGATATGAGGAAGGGAGGGAGAAAAAGAGGGAGTGAAACATCATTGTATGGTTGCCTCTAGCACACCCCATATTGGGGATATGTCCTGCAACCCAGGCGTGTGCCCTGACCGGGAATCAAACAGGCAATATATTGGTTCGCAGGCCTGCTCTCAATCCACTGAGCTATACCAACCAGGGCCAGGAAAAACTTTTTATAATTTATTTATAGTCATATATTCTTTGCTGAGCTCTTGGGCATATTTTTAATCTGAAAGCATAGGACTATGAAAGAGTGTGCCTCGTTTTATGAGAGTTTACATGCAGTCTAAACTGTATGACATGAAGCATAACACTGGTTCAATTACTAACTTGTACTAATGTCCCGAGAGCATGACACCATCACTTCCAGCTATATTAAGAAAATAGTAGTAGGTCACACCCGAAATTTAGAAAAAGTAACACAGATCTGAAGGATGCAATTTTGATATCCCTTCTGTGTAACAGGAACAATTTTAACATAAAGTTGTACGAAAAACAACCTTAAGAGGAAGCAGCGATAATTATGACTATGAAGATTAAAACTTTTTATTTTAATTTTAGAATTATTTGCATAATTGGCCTTTAATAGTAAATGTCTTTATTTAAAAAAGGCCAATTTTATTTATTTTATAAATAAAAAAAACTGACAGAAATCCTCTATTTAAAGAGAAATGCGTAAAGGTAATGAAAAATAAAGATAAAGAAAAAATGTAATGGACTGTTTAGTTTCCTTAATGTCAGGCCAAACAATACACACTACTAACTACTTGCTGGGTTTCTATAAATGCCAGTGCATTTCAGTGAGTTTAGAGTTGTGTCCCTTGTGATATTGGAACACGCTAAACTGTTAACGGAGGTTAATGTGGCACTATGTGGTGGAGCTATGATTTAGCTTAGTTGTTCCTTTCATGTAGTGAGGCAATCCGGTTTTCTCCGCAGTAAAGGAAATTTCAAGTCTTATCACTAATTATTATAAATACAGCTGTATTCTTTGATGAGCATTGTATATAAAGATGGTTCTGGAAGAGAAAAAAAAACCTTGAAATAATATCAGTAATTCAATATGCTTTTTATTCCCTGGGCATAGTTTTAACTATCTAATTTGCCTAAATTATCGCTTGGTGTCTTTGTAAATTGAAAATATTATCTTACCCTCACCATTCCATTAACTGCCTATAATCTTTGGAATTGTTTATACTTTATCTAGTTTCCTTTTGGGCACCTCCCCAACCCAGCTTACACGTTCTGGCACTGATTCAGGCTTATTACTATGATGTAGGAAGTTATTAAAATATGTTAATGTACTTGACTGAGATAACCTTACAATAAACCTTATAACTTCCTGCCTTCCAGGCTGTCCACACTATATAATACCTGGAACAAGATATTTTTTTGAAATCAAATAGTTGTTTAGAATATATGTATATATATTTTAAATACATATATTATTCTAAATATATATTTATTCTAAATATTATCTTAAATATTTATTCTAAATATATATATTCTAAACAAATAATATATAAAACATATATATGCATATATCTATATCTATATATATCTATATCTATATCTATATCTAAGATGGTTTTCTCTTGTAACTGTGACCATTTCCACAGTGTCAGTGCTCTAATTTAAGTAAAATAATCAGTGGGCAATGACATGTACTGAATGTTTGTTCTGGGTCAGGAATTCTCTTATACACTTTGCACGTTCTATGATTATCTGTGTCTTACACATTAGGGCTAAATGGTTGAATAACTTTTACATCATAGAACTAATCAGGAGCACTCCTCCCCTGGCTTCCTGGCTCCATGGTCAATGACCTTAGCTGACATAATATGTGGCCATTTAAATGTTATCATAGGTAGAAAGAGGAACAATCCTTCCATAGTTAAAAGAATCAGTACCATTTTGTAAATATGATTCTAGGGAAATGCATACAGAAGCTTGGATTTGCTTCTTTGAGAAAGGAGGAGTGACTGGAACAGTTTTTAAGAAAGTAGGGGACTTGATAATATTTCATTTTCAGGGAGCAAACTCTGCTGGCCTGAGGACAAACACATTTGGAAAAGACCTTTACCTTGGCACATAAGATCATGCGACCTGTATTCCCCCAATTCTCACTTTCACCCCATCCTCTGTGCTCCTTTGATTGAAATATTTATGTTCCTTGAAGACATCAGGACCCTGATCAACCTTGGAGCCTACACACAAGATGTTCCCCCTGCTCTTTTCATGGCTCATCCCAGTTTTCTTGGCTGTACCTCTGAAGGGGCATTTCATATGATACTGCTTTTTTAACTGCAAAGGCTAGACTAAAGGTCACACTTAACACACACACAAAGAAAAACTCCATTAAGCAAAAAGTACACCCATTGAATGTTAATTTGTTTATTTCTCTACTCCTAAAAAGATACTAGATATCTCTTATTTATCCACCTTTCTCAAGTGATATTCAAAACATCTAATGGATAATCATTTGGGGACCTAACACAAATATGAAGGTTGCTTTCTCTTCCTCTGACTCTTCCATGGCTTTAGCCTTTCCGAACAGGATGAGGATTGATGAGCTGTGCTTGGCTTGGTTCTCTGAGCTATGAGAACAGAGCCAGTGGTGAAGCCCAGAGCCAGCTGGTGGAAACTTTTAATAGGTGGTTGAATGTGGCTGTCATACAACCAAAATTCCCCTGGCTGCAGCACCGGAGCAGAGTTTATGACACCCCTGCTGTGACAGGCACTGCAGTTGCAGTTTGTGCCTCCCTCATGGAGATGTGAGAGGTTCCCAGGAGAACAGTAAATGGGATGGCCGCTTTGGATTCCTCTGGACAGTGATTGCGTGCCAAGACGTAAAGAAGTCATTTTAAAAGCCACACAGATGCACACTAGCTGAACATCAGTTCTGTTTATAACCCCAGTTTGCTGCGCACAGGAGGCAGTTAGCTCACATTTATTGAAATGCGGAAAAGGGGGGGAGGTTGAGGTGGGAGACAAGGAAGAATGGTGGGAAATATTTTACCAAATTCCGGAAAATAAAAGAATAAAAAGTGATCGTATCATACACTAAAGTACAAGGTCCACACCACCAACACCAGGGTTCTCAAATTCTGCATCCTTGCATTAATGTAACATCTAGCTTGTCATTAGTGTCAGGAAATTCAATTTCCCTTTTACCCTCTGCCCCTAGAAAAGTTAGCCAGTATTTATATATATTTCAGAATTTCATAACAAGAACTAACCCTTAAGTATAATTTTTCATAGAGGAAAACATAAAATGAAGTCTGTATTGAGTTCTTGTCTCTGTAGTTGCAAATATACTTTTACATATTGGGATTATAAGGAATCCTTCAGTGCTGGAACACTAATCTTAGAGACCGCAATCAATAGAGCAGCGTATACCAACTCTGAGAATTACATTCCTGAGCAGAGGCTGAGAAACTCACCATCCGTTACCCTGACTATATTTGATGGCCTGTGAGTAAGCTCGTAGGGCAGGTAGGTCCAGGGAGTCTTGTGAAGGTAAAATTAGGAAGCTAAGATGTAGGTTCTTTTAACAGAAAAGGAAAGACTGAGAATACTCATGGTAAAGTAAAATGATGAGATAGAATTTGAGAAAAATAAAATGTCAGTAGCAATTCATTAATTTATGAAATTATAAAAGTAGCCTACTATGTGTTGAAGGTAATGTCTCAATAAGACAAAGTCGCTGCCTCCAAGATGTTTATCTTCCCAAGGCTGCATGGAGTCACACACGTACAAATGAATGGTAGTGATGTGTTACGTGAAAATACGATATTAAAAAATAAGAGTGTAGAAAATGAGGGCTGGGACTGGAGAGGGTGATGGATTGTATGCAAGGTAGATGATCAAGGAGTGCTCTCAGCAGAGGTGACCCTGGGGACAAAATCTGAAGAAAACCAAGGAGGGCCAGTGAAATGGAGAATACAGTGGGTGAGGGTCCAGCAGGTATAGACCCAGAGGAGGAAGGAGGCTGAGCCAGTCTGGGGAGAGAACCGGCCAGGGCTGGTGAGGAAAGCAGAGTATGAGGAAAAGTGAAGGAATGAATGGAAGTGAAGGAATGAATTCCTTCGAAAAAGGAATCACATGCCGTGTTCTTCCATTAGTAAAAGTTCAGTTCGATTTCGCTCCAAGTGTAATATGTCACCGTTGCATCATATAGGCAGAAGTGCACCTACGGACCAACAGTACAGCAGCCAAATGCCCTGGGCATTTTTAGCTCTGACACTCTCCACAGGGATAGATTAGAAATTATCTGATTTTTCCTGTCCTAAAAATTATAATGAGGCCTAAATTCAGTAACCTATCAATAAATCCTCAAGATAAATGCAGTTCAGTTTGTGAAATGGCATAAAAAAACATACAATCACAGTAAAAAAGTTTTAAATATTGTTTAGCTTCCAATGCAGTCCATTCAAAAATAAACACATAGCAAATGTCCTCAAAAATATTTTTAAAATGAAAAATTAAATGTCCTTCAAATATACTTAACCCATGATATTTGTTATAATTTTAGTAGGCTGTACAGAAAGTAACAGCACTCATGGTCATAATAATAATTAAATAAAATTTGTTATTAAACGAAAATGAAACAAAACAAAACTTAAAGGAACTAACTCCCTGGTTGAGCCAGTACCAGTGCGAAGGCAAATGCAAGGTACTGTCCATTATCAAAGGTTGGAAGTGGAATTAGCATTACAAATGAGAAGGCTTTACAATGCAGTTGCTCTTTTAAATTATTTTTTATATAATTTCTCTTCTAGAAAATGTAATACCTACATACCTTTCTATGAAAGTAAGTAGAAAAATTAAGAAAGTTTCCTTGTGACCTCTGTCCTTGACTTTGCCTTCGCTCTGAGCGGGATACTGCGGAGTGCGGGGCTGGGTATGGTCAGTCTCCAAGCTCCTTCAGGTTTCTAATTTTAGAGGAAGAATGTAACCGAAAGAAAGAGTAAAGGTAGAGCTTATCAGGATTTATCAAACACTATTCCACAAGAAGAGCCAAGTAACAAAGTCCTCTACGCTTCATGGAGAGCCAGCGACGCTCGGGCCCATTTCCTGACACTTGGCTGGGAGCTCGTTTCTTCGGAAGGTCAACTCTATTTCAGCGGCTTAGTGGGGGCACAGAGTGTCTTAGAGCATGTATTGATGCTCCACAGCCCAGCACTGCAAGTTCATGATGTGGGCTTCTGGGAGAGGAGACATAATCCCCAGGCTCAAGGTGCTTATCTAACACTTTGTTCATCGAAGAGCTTAAGGAATAAACATGAACATTTGAAGAAAAAATAAATAGCATGGTATATCACATATGTAGCACAAAATGCATAGTTCAGTCAGATAAAATCATGCCATTTCACCACTAAAATGGACCTGAATGACTGACACCAAAATTTTAATTTTTAAAGTAAATTTTTCTTTCAGCAAGTCAATTTTAGTAAATACACACTAGTCAAAAATTATTCTGGTTGTTATTCTTTCTCTTTTAAACATTTTCTTTCTCTTTTAAATGTTTATTTCACCTCATGCAGAGTTGAGCATTTTGATTTTAAATGTTTTATAGTTTAACTGAATGCAATTAATATGTTCATTCGGGGGAAATCCCCTTGAGAACTGAATTTACAACATTCAAATTTTAGTTTGAAACACCCAGGATATGTTTGAGATCAGGAGACCGGAATAAAAAAATAGAAATATGTGAAATATAAAAACACACCCACGTATATCTCTATGAGTTGTAAATACACCAACTAGTCACAGGAGAATGTTGTAAAAATTATTCAAATGAAGTTCTGAAGACAACACCAGGTTTTATACTACAAGACCAATAACAGAGCTTTTAGTGGCTCCTATAGGACCTAGCTCTTATTATCACAATTTTCACTAGTACTGCAAATTTAAAGACTTTCTTACATCAGCAAAACATTTCATGATTCTTGGAGTGGAACATTTTGCGCTGACGCAAAGTGAACATTACAATTTTGTATTCTTTATTTTTATTACTCAGCTTTTCAAAAAAATAAAAAGCATTTCAGTTTTCCAAACCATGTGGAATCACGGGTATAATAAAATAGACTGATGCCTGCTGACAGTACTGAGGATGTGAGGCAGGGGCTCCACCCACTGCGTGTCTGAGAGATGAGTGAAAGTGACAAGTAGATCTGTTTCTGGATTTGTCGAAACGTCTCTTTATGAGAGCAGCCCGTCAAATTCAGTATGATTTCCTGAATCTAGCTTTATTTTTCAGGATAAGTGAGACAAAGAATTCATTTAGAATCAGGTAAGAAGAAGGAAATTCTGAATTTTAGCCCTCACATATTAACTGATTTTAAAATATGTCTTTTTCTACATACTAATATATAAAAGGAATTGATATTAACCTGAGACAGCTACAAAGCCAATATAACAAGCCTGGCTCTTTATACCATTTTAAATTGAGTTGAGAGAGGATTTGAAAACCTTGTTACCATGTGAAGAATAATTTAATCCCCAGTGAAAGGAATTAGAGGAAAAAGGATCCCTGCATGCAAAATTACGTTCAGACAAATTCCTCTGTGCTAGAAATAAAATATGTGGGGTTTCTTTGTTGTATTTAAGTAATGAGGAAAGGCAGTCCCTTTAATTTAATTGCTTAATGCTGGTATATTTCTGTCAAATATATTTTCAAGGAATAAAAATATTGTTCCACTACTAGGTTCTTTGTTTTACTATTACATGTTAAGAAAAATAAAAGACATTTATTTTTTCATATATACATCAGTACCTATCAGGAATTTGATTTTGCACAGTAAGTTCAAATTGCAGGGCATGATAGGATATTATATGGCATTTTCTTGAATTAGTGCCTCTGAGGGGTGAGCCTTTTAAGTTATTAGAGCTTCAAGTATTTATTATTTAGTTACTGTATATTACAAGGACCAGTGTGCTCTTAATATTTAATATTTCTCTTTAATCTGTTTTAAAATATTTGTCTTAAGCCCTGGCTGATGTGGCTCAATGGATTGACTGCTGACCTGTGAACCAAAGAGTCACAGGTTCAATTCCCAGTCTAGGTCATATGCCTGGGTTGCAGACTAGGTCCCCAGTGGGGAGCGTATGACAGGCAACCACACAGAGGTTCCTCTCTCTATAACTAAATAAATAAATGATCTTTAAAAATTAATAAAATAAAATATTTGTCTTAAGAGCATTTTATATATTTTTGTTGCCTATATTCCTTAGGAGTTATTGAATTGGGGTGCAGCCACATTGACTACTTAACACATCAAATCAAACATCATGTCAGAGTGGGGAGGGATTGTCTTCATATCTTAAAAGTATTTGTATAAGATTTTTTTTAAGTACTTTTTTTTTTCCTTTTAGATTTTATTTATTTATCTTTAGAGGGGAAGGGAAGGAGAGAGGGAGAGAAACATCAATGTGCGGTTGCCTCTTGTATGTCCCCTGCCGGGAACTGGCCTGGCAACCCAGGCATGTGCCCTGACTGGGAATCGAACCGCGATCCTTTGGTTCGCAGGCCCGCGCTCAATCCACTGAGCTACACCAGCCAGGGCTCATATCTTAAAAGTATTTGAAGCAACCCTAGCTAAATTCTAAGGACAAGGAAGCTTCAGGTACAGACAGAATTAGTATCTCTTTCTATCTTCATGATATAATATCAACAAATGCTCACATCTTTATTTTAAAGAATCAGATAACTCTTGCGAGCATTTAGTTGGACATGCAACTGACAACTTTGCTCTTAAATAAATTTAATAAATTCTCAAAGAAAATAAACACTACAGAAAAGGAAAATTAAAAGCAAAGCATTTTTTTTGCATGTCTAATCTTATGCTGACTCTGACAATAAAATCTCATTAGTGTAAGTTTTTAGGTGTTTTTAATTATAAAAGAATTTTTCTCAAAATTTATTGAACTCAGTGGGGTGACATTTATTAATAAAATTATATATATTTTAAGTGTACAATTATTTTTAAGGATTTATTTATTTATTTATTTATTTATTTATTTATTTATTTATTTATTTATTTTAGACAGAGGGGAAAGGAGGGGGGCAAACATCAATTTATGAGAGGAACAGTGATTGGATGCTGCTCGCAAGCCCCCAATTGGGGAACTGGCCTGCAACCCAGGCATGTACCTTGACCAGGAATCAAACTAGGGATGTTTTGATTCACTGGACAACTCTCAATACACTGAGCCACACCAGCCAGGACAAGTATAAAATTCTATGTACATTATCTATATTGAACCTGTGTTCACCACCCGAAGTCAAGTCTCCTTCCATCATCATTTATCCTCCCCTTTATCTTCTGCTACTCTCCCCACCTTTTATAATAAAAGTTCTGTCCAGAAAACATCCAGGAATGTAATATGAAAAATAGAGACATTTACTGAAGAAAATACAAGATAGAAGAAACATGGTGCATAGGACATTAATGCTTGAGTTCCCTTCAAAGTAGGCACCTTGGGACCTCACACAGTTCTCCCAATTGTCATCAACTGCCCTGTACTATTTTCTTAAATCTCTTCCATTTCAAAGGTGATTTGAGTTCGGGGAAAATCCAGAAGTCATAGGGAACTAAATCTGGGCTGTACAGGTCTGAGTCACCTGGGTGATTTGATGTTTCACCAGAAAACTTTGCATGAGATGTGATACATGAGCTGGCACATTGTCCTGATGAAGCTGCCAATCACCAGTTGCCCATAACTGCAGCTTCCTGAATCATCCAAATAGTTCCCACAGAGGAAGCTAAACACAAAAGCCGATGCAGATCTGTTGCTTTATTTGTTCAGTCATTTTGAATGTGACAGCCATACACTATGAATGCTCACTCAATATCATATACTGCCCCCACTGTCTAGTATAGTGAAGTCATCACCGTTCACACATGCGCATTCCAGTCCACTCCCCTTGGCTGCCAGGTTACATCCATGTTATACGAACTCTTCTCATTATATTAACAATGACTTTCTTTCTCTGGACAGACCTCATAGTATATAGGGTTCAAAGAACCATTAGAAACTAAAGTACAATTAATTTTCCCCATGCCTTAGTAATAAGCTGAACTTTCCACATTGTACTTCCATATGTACATATAATATTAGAAATACAAGGGGGGCCAAAAATGGAATTTATTTATTAAAAATTGTATATTTAGTCTTACACATTTAAATTTTAGTTATCTTCGAAGTACTATCTATTAGATGCATTGCACCTATCGAGACGTTTTTTTCTACTGCTCAAAACAGTTTTTGAAATCCTTGATTTTGGTGCCTTTTAGTGCTTCTGCCATTTTTTGTTTAACCCCTTCCATATCAGCAAACTGTTTCCCTTGGCAGAATTTTTTTTAATTGGGAGAAACAAAACAAAATGCCATTCAAGGCAAGATTGGGTAAATAGGGAGGATGGGACACAGGGGTCATACCAGTTTTGGTCAAAAACTGCTGAGTACTCAGAGGGGTGTGGACAGATGCTTATGATTTGGCCATCAAGAAATGGGCAGAGGCACTGAAAGAATCTTCAAAAAAATTTCGCTGAAGCTGAACACGCCTCTAAAAACAATGCCAGCTGGTATACTAAAACAGATGGGTTCCTAGAACACTCACCTACCTAGCTGGGGGAGGCCTGTACCACAAGGGGCCCGCCTGCCAGAAGATAATTCTGTTTTCTTTTTTAGGCTGCCCCTAGTAAAAAGTGCACTGCAAAATGATGTATGTTGTAAACACCAAAAATGTTAAGCAGTGATAGTTAACCCAGGTTCAGAATGAGGAATTATTTTTCACATAAGTTTAACACAGATACACAGTAGTGGTAACGGTGGCAAGGATAATTTCAAATAAGACATAGGAGTACATGATTATCAAGAAATGTGCTTAACATCATATAATGTATACTGATTCTATACCTGCATCTATTTAAGTATGCATACAAACATATAGCCACTACTAATCACCAGTCAATAACTCATTTAAATTTCAGCAAATGTAATGTACTCAATCAATATTTTCCAAAGCAAACTGTCACATCCTGTGTCTGCACTGAAGAAGAAAAAGCACGAAAAATCAGATCTTTGTTTTACACCAGTTCAGTTTGTTTTGCATTATTATAACTAAGGAGAATAAATTATAGCACAAAATATCTCTCCATAATTCACTACTTGGTCAATTAATTTCCTAGGCATTGAGAAATAACAGACATACATTTTAAAAATTGGACTAAATAATATTGTTGTTCTGAAAAGATCTGAGAAAATGGGGAAGTAACAATTAAATGGAGTAGGTTGCCTTGTACCCTGACGAGGGGCAGATGCGTAGAAAATCAGGCTTCCTTAAAGCACAACATTGCTTTGAAAATCTTCTGAAATGGTGGTTTTAGGACTAGGATTTTTAAATTGGATTTTCAGGTTAATCGTGACTTACATTAAATTCTAGACATGGGTGGAAAGGGAATCTGATATGTCATAACCAACTCAAAACCTTGGGATAATGAAGCGAGTTGAGAAATCTGTGATAAGTCTTTGATATGTAACTGTTATAGTTAGCTTAAAAATATTTATTTTTCAATACCATAGCATGTTATTAAAAATAGCAAAAGTTATATTTTAAAAATACACTTAGCTCATAGAAGTCATATAGAAAAGAGCAAAAGTAGGTTTGCAGTTGTTCACATGCATAGTGGCATTTTGCGTATTAATACAATATTAATAACTTACAATATAGGAATGAACTGTTTTGCATGCTTACGACTGTAAACCTACTTTCCCCCATTCTGTATTTATTATGTGGATTAACTTCTTTGCAGTGTCCTCACTTTTCCCTTAGTCATCTCTCACTTGTCATCATGTAGTTTGTCTGAGAGTCTCAAAACTAGTGGGAGGAAATGGACAGAGTTATGTAGGCAGTATGTCCAGAAGTCTCTCTTACAAAACAGCCTTAGCAAAAGAGAGCACATGGTTGAATGTTCTGCACATGAATTTCTCCTGTCAAGTATGTTATTGAAATACACACACAGCACATAGACATACAAAGGCAATGACTACAGTACTGCATAGAGAACCACAGCATCAAATTATTCAGTGTTTTTGTTGGTTTGTTTTTTTTCTAGCCTTGGATCTAAATTGCTGAGGTTATTTCTGTTGTTGGTTTTGTTTTTTTTACTAGTTAATTTGACAAGTATTTCACAATGCACTAAGTAGGGCCTGCATTCTGGAAGCTAACCTAATCATGTCACTTGTCAGTATACCACAAATCAGAAGGAAAAAAAAAAAAAATCCTGGGAAGCTTCACTCTTTTAAAAAAGCCATTAACACCCAATTCTTTGTTACAGAACGACTAGTTAAAAGACATAGCCACTTGTGCAAAACCTTTCCAGTGTTTTTCATTATTAAGTGTAATTGATGATTTGGTCGTATAATCTAATCTTTTGCATTTTCTTTTAAACATTGTCTTCATCTATTCTCTTTGACTAGAAGCTGGAACATACTTTAGACATCAGTCCAATTCACTCAGTTTACAAATAGAAAAAGTGAAACCATAGAGACCAATGACTTGTTGTAAAATAGCAAAACTTTTTTAAAACTTTTATTAAATTTATTTTGGTAACACCGGTTCATGGCATTGCATAAATTTCAAGTGCACAACTTTATAATCCGACATCTGCATACCCCATTGTGTGCTCACCACCCAAAGTCTGGTTTCTGTCTGTCACCATGTATTGGATCCCCTTTACCCTCTTCATCCTCTCCCACCTCCTTAACCTCTTCACCACCATTCTGTTGTCTGTAAATATGAATTTGTTTTTTTTGTTTGTTTGTTTATTCATTTGCTGCTTTTTAGTTTTATATCCCACGTCTGAGTCAAATCATACATTCATGCCCTGTTCCATATGACTTATTTCACACTGCCTAACACTCTCAAGATCCATCCATGTTGTTGCAAAAGACAATAGTATATCATCCTTTTTATGGCTGAGCAGTATTCCATTGCATATATGTACCACCTTTTGTTTTTCAAAAAAGTCATTCGTGTCACCCACATTCAAGATCTCATCTATTCCTGACATATTTTAAGCTCCATTTCTACTTATTGTTTCATAGATTGTTGTTTTTGCGTCTTGGTGGGAAATGAAAAGTAATTGAGGATGCACTTAGATAACTATAAACATTATGTAGTGTCGGAATCACTAAATACATTTAAGTACAGAAAAAAGTGACAAGACTACACATCACACCAGCCTCTGTGGCTCCACCCTCTCTACCAGCTTCTTGTCCCTGTCATACCTGTTGTCATCTCTAACGTAATAAATTAGGGTGCTGTTGGTCTTGAGTGATATAACATGTGCAAATACTCTAACCAGGGTTTTGCACACAATAGGGTCTATTAAAGTATTTCTTTTCTTTCATGTCTTTCTTTTCCAAAGCAAAGGAAAATGGTGTGTCTTGGGTAACAAATGAAAGCAGATCATTTATATTTTGGAGGACAGCTGATTCATGAAGTAATAGTTTTTGTAAACTGGTAAAATTTTATCATTAAAACAAATTAACTAATTAAAAATAACAAATATATACAGAATTCACTCTCAAAGATATTTTTAAATACTCATTTTTAAATGTCCACTGGTGATTACTTTCATAACTTTTGATTATATGTGGATATCTATATTATAAATAGATAACTACATATGTCCAAATATATCAGTTAACCCTTTTATGTGAAAAACATAACAATTTATTTAATTTCTATTGCCATCTCTTATTCTTTCATCAAAAGTTTTGAGATATATACAGGGTGGGACAAAAGTAGGCTCACAGTGTAAGTTCACTGTATTATTTATTAATTTAATTTGTATTATTTTCCATATGAACAACTATAAACCTACTTTTGCCGACTCCATTCTTTTGTAGTCTCTGTAACTTTAAAAATGTACATGTCAACATCATCTTTTTTGGTCATTCTGTAAATTTTGATGATCCTTTTTAACTCACTGATCTTTGTCCCAATTTTTCTGTCAAATTTTTTAAATTTTTCACCTTTTTTTATTTTTACAATATCAATAGGATCGACATGTACATTAACATCTGATTTTGCTGTGACCGAAAGTGTCCTGTTAACAACTAAAATCAGTGCATATGGTTTCATTACTTTGCATATTCAGTTTTTGAATTACTAGTTTCAGATAAAAGAATATGAAAAGACACATCTCTAACTGCCTGTTTTCAAAAACCTGACCCCAAAATGCCTCTGTTCTTTGACTATGTTTTCTAGCAGGTTTTATTGACTTTCATTTTCCTTTGATTGTTTCAAGAATTTCCACTTTAATCTCTAAGACCCTGTTACCCCAATTTTGATATTTCTCCTGGAATATCTCTTAACATAATGATTGAAAAAATAATCATCTTCTCTGTCCCATGTTACTTTCCTTCCCTGTGGGGCCAAGCATTGTGTTTGCATATCTTGGCATTTTTCTGGTGTTCCTTGATCTTTCAATCATAAACAAGGACTGCATAGCTGATTCATCTTCCCTCTGTGGAGAAAGTAGAAATGTTTTTCTCTTTGATCTCTATATTCTGATTTCTTAATGTCTTTTACTTTCATAAGAACAAAGAAAATCAATCCCTCTGAGTTGCCAATTTCCATAAAGTTGTCAACCTATTTTTGTTTGTTTGTTTTATTCATTATTAGGAGAGAATACATGTCAATTTCATTTTGTTTTCTATTTTGTTGTATTCACCTCAGTACATGGAGCTTACGTTTTTACATTATCACCTCTTATCTACGTTAAGTAACAATGGTGAAATGTCTTTATACACTGTGCATTTTGTCTTATGATTTGATTTTTAGAACCTGTATATCCTCCAGTTTATCAATAAGAATATTAATCCATTCATGTTTTCATCCATCTGAAGATGTTTCTATGTAATAAATATTTAATATTTGTCACTCACGAGAGTAAGAGTAGGATTAAAGGAATTATTAAGGCCCACTTGTTACCTTAGAAAAGCTCACACACATGAGATTCGTTTCCTTTTCTTTTTTTCACATTTTTCATTGTCGTTCAAGTATACTTGTCTCTATTCCCCCCCACCCCCACTCTCCTCCACCTCAGCAGTCCCCATTTCCCACCCTTGATCTTACCCCGCTTTGGTTTTTGTGATTCTTACCCAATACCTGGCAGACTGCTAACTTGAAACTTTGTACTCTCTAAGCAATTTAGAGATCTTGCATTTCATATCTATTTAAGTCCCTTTTGACTTCAGTTCCCTTTGCCAAAAATTGCTACTCTTAACTTTCTGTATGACTTAAAGTCTAAAGTAAATTTTTGTCTGTATTAGATAGTCTTTGTGTTCTGGAAACTCTCATTTATGTGAAATCCCCATTAGGTTAAAAACACAGGATGAAGAATTCCTACTCCCTGAGGTTAAAAAAAATGGCAAATAGATTATCTTTTTAGAGCCCAAGCTCTGACTTTAATCAGAATTAGTTTGCTTAAATTAGTTATATAATTTTAATTATCTCAAATTAAATTATAATAAATTATAATTATTCATTAGGTTAAAATATTCACCATTGAGCTGATGGAGGAGAAATGGGATATTTGATTAATAGTGATCGTTCCTATGTATAGGTAAAAAGAACATGGTTTCCTGGCAGAGCAGTCTTTGTCTAAGATACTTACAACTGTTATGGAACTCAGCTAATTATAACAGCTAATTTAATTCTATTTGAATATTGACTGCATCCAAAAATGACAGATTTTACTAAAGTTACTTTGAAGCTAAAAAGTGTTATAAAAATATTGGCAAATGCTATTTGTTCAAATTGTTTATTTTTCAACCAAAACTACTTAGAAAAGCAGAGTAAGTAAATTTTGGTTAATTTGGCATTTTCATTTTGAAATGCAAAAGAAAAAATGATTTCATATTTGACAAACAGCAGAAAGATAGTGCTATCATTTTTAGTGTCTCTTAACCCAGCAGTATATCAAGTAGATTTCTCTTTTGTATACCAGGCAGAAGACTATTAGTTATACACAAAATAGCATTCTTCTCTAGGAAGCATGCAATTCACTTTGCTGTTGAAGACTAAAGAAAACAATTTTCTGAATTTTATAAAATCCACAATGTTATATAAGATGTAGAGCTCAATAGTTTCCAAAGCACTGTAATATAAAATAAACATCTTTGTAAGAAGGTAAAACAAAACTTGACCTTTGCAACGTATCACATGCTCTTCTCAGTTCCCTGAAGATGATTTTTGGAAGAATTGATATTGTTTATTTATGTGCTTCTCAGATGATTTTACTTTTGCAATTTATTCTTGCTGTTACTCTTTTAGTTTTCAATATGTTAGAAATTATATGGTGGGAGGAGAGAAAGTATTTCAATTATTTATAAATAAGGAAAACAGGTAATTTTAAAGATAACTTCATCCATTTAAATATACTTTCATCAACATAAGTTGTCACAAAAATACAGTTTTTCACAAGCAATTAACTGGATAATAACTAGTAAGTCCATAAGTATATTGTACTTCTAAGGCCAGTTTTCTGAGTTAAATCTCAATGGATTTACCTATATATTGCAAGATTAAGAACTAAATATCTTCAGATAACAAAAATTAAAAAAAAAAATCTTTGAGGCTTCAGGGAACTTTGTGGATGCCATCATATATTATGCAATGTAAAATAATATGAAAGCTACTTTGATTCATAACATGGAGATGCTAGAAAACATAAGGTCAATAATTCTTGATGAGAAACACCATTGCCAAAAGGTGTAATGAGATACCAGTAATAAAAGCTAGCTTGCCTTTCCTTTAAATGTTTCTTTTGTGATTGTACCCATGGCTATCTTCACTTTCACACTGTCCCAATTTGCAGAAGTACTGAGATGGAAATATTAAAAAGTATCCATGCTGAGTATTACAAACAATTAAAAACAGATAAAAGCTAGCATCACCAAATGCCTCTCTCTTACGTTTGGTTGGTTCTTATTTTATTTTTTGGAATAAAATAAAGGATGCATTGAACTATTTGTAAATGGTTTACAATTTTGAACTAAAATATACGTAGTTGGCATTTTTTGATATATGTTCAGAAATTAAAATACAACAAAATTAAAACAAATTTATCCCATTGCTGTTTTCTCTTTTATTCTTTGATTTTCATTCTATTGGGGGTCATATACAACCTAGTCAATGGTTCCTATGACCTTTAAGTTGTTTTATGAGATAAAGTTATTTATCTGTCAGTTTCACTAGTAAGACAAGAAGAAGAACCTATTTATTTTTATTTGAACAACAAATCTATAGCAAGTTTCCCAGTACTCAGGATTTCAGGACTTCAGGGGGTGTAAAGGGGAGTTGGTAAGGAGCCAAGGGAAATACTGGAGCTGAGAAGGGCAGCCCTTGAAGCACCCATTGCTCAACTCTGGTGCTGCATGTGTGACGATTTTATATCCCGCATATAAGCAAGATCACACAGTATCTGTTGTTCTGTGTCTATAAGCGTTTGCAGAAGGCTCTCTGCTTTGCAGAAACTTCCTTCTGTTTTAACCTTTTGCACATCATGGCCTCTGCTAATCATTCCATCTACTCCATGAGTTTTTTGTAATCTCTGCCTCTAATCACTCCGCTTTAGTTTCCTCATGATCATGGGGTTTTAGCAATGTTTTTCCTTTACTGCAATTGTAGTAAGTCTTACACATGAAAGGAAACAAGCTTTGTCTACTCGTGTAAACTTGAGGAATCATTGTTTTTTCAAGACATAAACAATTCAGATAAAAATATTTACTTTACATATGTAATGATAATATTTATACACTTACAAGTTTCTAAAAACAGATGGAGAATAATTATTTAACTCAAGCACAATAAGCTCATTTTCATAATGTGAGCTTCTCATTTGATATTTTATTGATTTTTTCATTATTTTGAAAAACTATTAAGATTTATCATCATAAATGATTGTGCACTTAAGTACAGGTATTTGAATTAGACCCAAAGAAAATAACTCAAATGCAAATCTTGACTTGAACTTTCTCTCAATTTGAGAAAATATTAATTGCCCCACTGAAATTGACTATTATACAATATAGTATGTTTGTGTCCTTGTTTCTCTTCCCTTCCTTGTTCTACCACAGTCTCTTTCTGTTAGTTCATATGATTACTTTGAACACTCGTTTTATTTGGCAGAAAACTTGAAAGTGCCTATATTTCTGGTTTGGCCATCTGTAAAAATCACAGTCATTTTTCAATTTTCTATTCAGGCAAACCTTCTAGGTAATGCCACCATGGACTGTCAGAGCAAAGTAGGAGGTACTTTGTCCACAGTTCTCCTGACCTGTTATGAAAATTAAACTGCAATATTTTATACATATCTCAATTTTTTATAATTTTTGTAGGGAAAAAATGTGCTTTTAAACCATGGATCCCTGATTCTTTTAAACTTAGTTCTTTCCCCTTAGGATATGTGAAAATATGTGTATTTTAAAAATCAGTCTTGTACACATGCATTACATATACAATCAAAGCAAAATTCACTGGAGAAGTTAAACCAGTCAAGGAAGACTTGATTCAAGACTATTGCAATAGGAAAGAAAAATTAAATTAATCTCCCCTGAAACAAAAGTCTGGAGAATTTTAAACACTGAGGTGAGCTGTTGGAAGAGCCCTAGAGATGTTGGTAAGGTCAGTCAATGTGATTGGACCACAGCTATGTCAGCTACTTGGCCCTTATTAAAGATTGGCTCCTATTCTCCCACAGAGACTGGGAGATAGGGACTCTATCTTTTTGATTGCTCCATTTAAAGGGATGGTTTCCAGGTCTCTGAGAAAGACATTCTTAGTATGTAACCCTGGCAAGATGCTGGGAGATTTACATCTCACAGACAAATTTATAATTGCAAAAATTCTAAGGTAAATGCTTTCAGTAAAGAAAAGTCAGGGGCCTATATCAGAAAAGGAACTGTCTAAAATTTGTTCAAGGGGAGGGAAGGGTTAAGTCTACCTGTCAATATTCTCTAATACAAACATCAATCTGGAAACAACCATCTTATATAAAATGAATAATTATTTATGTAAACAAAAATGATATGAAAAACAACACTACATATGAATATGATCATCAATTAAAATTCTAAAAAAAGTAGTGACTAGCATGTAATATAATACTGAATATTTCCATACCTGTTTCCTCAATAATAAATCAGCTGGACTGAAGGATTTCTGGACACATACACTGAATATTGGCAACCATAGATTATTTATGAGGAGATACATTTCTTTGAACCTTACATCACTACCTTTCTCACTTTCTTGTGGAGATGGAATATCCATTCATCAGGTTGTATTTGTCCACTCGTTTTCCATCAAAAGCAAATACTACAATTGTCATTTTATTGAGGAGCGACCTGAGTCAGCCTCACACGCCAGCTTGTTCCTAGCTTCTAGCTTAGCTCACAAGAGACAAATTCAAGCGACAGACATGTACAGTGGAAAGGAGAGAGCAAGTGTATTTATGAAAGGCAGAGGAACATGAAGCTGCAAGCCAGCGCCCAGCAGCCTGAATGCCCCATGAATGGAGGAAATAAAGTTGTGAGTGAGTTTGTTAGTAACTTTGGTCTATACATTTGCACCAAGGCTACAAGTGGGCACCCAGTTAATCCAAGTGTTCTGTCTATTGGAGTTCAGGTGTACCTCTGTCTGCTTCTAGGTTCCTTTTCCTTCCCCTTCTAAACCTTGGGAATAATGTACAGCTACAAAGGCTTTCTTTTTCAGCTAGTAAAGGCTCTTTGTCTTAGTGAAACTGCCACAGGGACTCCCTTTCCCAGCACAGAGTCTCAAGGACTCCCCTCCTCCTGTACTATCTTTGCTTGAGATATTCAGAACTACCAGCAATCTTGTTGGACCGGTCTCAGGACCACTGAGTCAGAAGGTGAGACATGTCTCCCACCTCCCCACTGCCTTAGTTTACTACCTATCCCACCTAATTCTGGCATACACTCTAACCAAGTGAGCTACCTGGGCAGGGCCCACATTTCCGTTTTGACTCAAGATCACACAGAATTGCTTTGAGGAGACATTAATGGGCTTGCTGTGCCATCTACTTTCATCAAAGCTCACTTTGAGTGATGCCCTGGCCAAATTTATCTATTGCCTCTCACATCATGTCCTGTTTTACACTACATGTTAAAATTTATTTTTGAACTGAATGTGGAAAATTGTTTTGAACAATCTTCCTTTGAAAAACTAAAATATTTTTCCTGGCAAATTGTGTTTCTCTTTTTACTTTACTATCCAAAAAGTTTCTCAAAAATAAATTTGACCTGTAGCAATTGTACATCTGTGTCCTTTTAAAAAAATCTATATTTTTAAAAAAGATTTTCAAAGAAGATACTGTATTTTTTTCCTATATTTTTCAGTGTTTTATCCTTTTGGAAGAACAAAGGGTTGGATATTCTTCCCACACACCACTCATTCTGAGCATATTTTTAAAGAGATGGCATTTTATTTTCCATAGGCATACAGCTGCTTTCTTTGTGTGGTTCCTTTATTGTGAAGACATGATGTAAAGGAAACACGCAAGGAAAGATTCATCTTGGACCTGTCAGACTTATTCTTTTTTTATTGCTTTCCTGCAAGAAAATCCATGCACTTTCTTACTTTTAGCTGTATTTTTTCATTGCTGTTCAATTACAGTTGTCCCAATTTCCGCCCTTGCTCTCCCTTGCCCACCCCACACGTCCAATCCCCAACCCTTCGTCCATGCCTATGGATCCTTCCTGCGTGTTCCTTGATTTGTCCTTCCCCTTTTATGCCTGATATCCCTACCCAGTATTCCCTCTGGTCACTGCCAGTTTGCCATTTACCTCCACGTCTCTGGTTCTATTTTACTGATTTGTTTGTTTTGTTGCTTAGTTTCCACTTATAGGTGAGATCATATGGTATTTGTCTTTTACCACCTGGCTTACTTCACTTAGCATAATGCTCTCCAGTTCCATCCATGCTCTCACAAAGGGTAGGGGCTCCTTTTTTTCTGCTGTGTATTATTCCATTGTGTAAATGTACCACAGTATTTTGATCCACTCATTTACTGATGGGCACTTAGGTTGTCTCCAGCAGCTGGTGATTGTAAATTGGGCTGCTATGAACATTGGGGTGCATAGGTTCTTTTGAATTGATGATTTGGGATTTTTAGTTTATAATCCCAGCTGTAGAATCACTAGATCAAAAGGCAGTTTCATTTTTAATTTTTTTGAGGAAATTCCCTACTGTTTTCCACAGTTTTTTTTTCTTTTCTTTTCTTTTCTTTTCTTTTCTTTTCTTTTCTTTTCTTTTCTTTTCTTTTCTTTTTTAGGTTTATAAAAGAATATATGAACCCTGGCTGGCGTGGCTCATTGGACTGAGTGCCTGCCTGCGAACCAAAGGGTGGCCAGTTTCATTACCAGTCAGGGCACATGCCTGGGTTGCAGGCCAGGTTCCCAGTAGGGGGTACATGTGAGGCAACCATACATTGATGTTTTTCTCCTTCTCTTACCCGTTCTCTAAAACTAACTAAATAAAACCTTTACAAAATACTATATGAATTGTGTCTATTATATTAATTTAAAATCATAGAGTTCTCCCTCTTTCTTTCCCCCGTGTCTAGATTTTCCTTCCTCCCCTCCCTCTCCATCTCTCCACATCTCCTTCTTTTATCTCACTCTGTTTCTCTGTGAGACAAGAAGAAGAAATATACATTTAAGATTAAATTGGATGGTTGAGAAGAAAGATGGTGCTATGAGTTCAACAGACTGGCAATGGGAAATTTTTATTTAAATGTGTGTTTTTTTAATTTTTATTTTGATTGTTGATCTTGTACAGTTTTCTGTCTTTTACTCCCACCCCAGCCCACCACCCCAGCCCTCCCTGCCTCCCTCCCATTTCCACCCCCCTAGTTTTTGTCCATGTGTCCTTTATACTTGTTGCTCTAAACCCTTCCCCTTTTCCCCTGAAATTCCCTCCCCTTCCCCCTCTGGTGACTGTCAGCCTGTTCTCAATTTCAGTGTCTTTGGTTATATTATGCTTGTTTGTTTATTTTGTTGATTAGGTTCCTGTTAAAGGTTAATCAAGCAGTAGTATCCTGTGATAGACTACATAATATATCACTCATATGAGATCTTTTTGAAGGTAAATATACTCTTCTTCAGTAAGCAGCTTTTGTTTTAATTTTAACTATGGTTCTTAGGAGCCTAGCTAGCTAACTACAATTAACTCATCATAAGTGAATTTTAAAGGCCCTTATTTAATTTTTGATTTTTTTAAAAAAATTCTATATGGTTAATTGCTCAGGTCACAACACAAGCATGTAAAGTAAGTAAGGTGGTATTATCTACAGGCAATTACATTGAGTTAGTAGCTATAGTGACTTACTCTGTGCTCATTCAGTATGTAGCATTCTCAGTTAGGCTTGTTTCACTTAGTAATATGCATGTACGTTTCCTTCATGTCTTTTTGTGGCTCAATAGCTCATTCTTTTTGGTGCCGAATAATATTCCACTGTGTTGATGTCCCTCAATTTCTTTATCTATTCACCTACTGTAGGACATCATGGTTGTTTCCAAGTTACAGCAATTTTAAATAAAATGGTTATAAACATCTGTATTCAAGTTTTTATCTGAACATCAGCATTGAACTCCTTTGCATAAATACCAAGGAGCACAATTGCTGGAGGCTATGATAAAAATATGTTTACTTTCACAAGAAACCTCCAAACTGTCTCTCAAAGTGACTGTACCATTTCACCTTTCACCAGCAATGAATGAGTTCCTGTTGCTCCACCTGGTGATGTTAGTATTCCGGATTTGGCCATTATAATAAGCATGTAACAGTATCTCATTGTTTAAGTTAGATTTTCCTAATGACATATGATAAGGGCCATATTTCTTATGCTTATTTGTCATCTACGTATCTTCCCTAATGGGGTCCCTGGTCAAATCTCTGCCCATTTACTAACTGCCTGATGTGAGGTTTTCTCCTTTCTTTTGGACGAGGCTCATGTCTGTCTTAATCTGTTCAGGGGACAGTAATGGAACGCCACTGACTAGGTAGTATAAACAACAGACATTTATAGTTCTGAAGACTTGAAATTCAAGTTCAAAGTAATCCAGCAGGGTGGGTCTCTAAGGACACCTCTCTCCCTGGCTTGTAGATGGCTATCTTCTTGCTTGCTGTGTCTTGCATGCATCCTTTCCTCTGTATGTGCGTGGAGATAGAAATTTCTGGTACTTCCAGTGTTCTTATGAAGAATACCAGTTCAGCTAGATTATATACCTACCCTCGTAACCTTATTTTACCTTAATTACTTACTCAAAAGCACTATCTCTGAGCATAGTCACATTGGGCATTCAAGCATCAAAAGATGGATTGGGGGAGGGGAGACAAAATTCTGACATAAAACAGTGTCTGATAAAGACAGGTTTTATACTTTCTGAATCCACATGTAATGAGTTTGATCTAGAGCAGACTTGGGAAACTGTACATTTGGTTGAGCCTAAGAAAGATTCCTCTGGGATATTGCAATAATTGTTAGCAGATTTATATTTCTACCATGCGATATTGATAAGAACTGAATCACACTAGTTTCACTGGTTGTCAGGATAATTAGCATGTCAAGTAAATGAGATGTTTACTAAAATCTCCCCTTGGTTTTCCCAAGGAAAGATTTTTGTCTTTGTGATAATCAATGGAGGTCATTTTATTGTATTGTTGTTATGCTGTTCAAATGAGGAAGCAAAGTGTCTAACCCATTGTGATCCTTGCCAAAGCTCCATATTAATGTGTTGTACAGACAATATTTTGTTACAATAACTGAGTTTATTCTTCAGTGAAATAATCTTCTGAACAATTTTGAACACCTAATATAGCTACATATCTATCTATCTATCTATCTATCTATCTATCTATCTCTATATCTATATCTATATCTATATCTATATATCTCAGAGATAAATCAAACCTGTTTTTTTGTTTGCCTTTCTAACATTCAAATCACTAGATCAGTATTAGTGGCTTAATAATAGTGTAAAAGATCACCATCATCTAATAAGTGCCTTCCTTGTTGTGTATATTTACACCTATCTGCATACTTCTCACATTAACTATTCAAGATAGCAGCAATTACTGCTAAAATTTAGAATAGAAAACTATGGTTTCAAGCGATCAAACAACTAGCCCCATGTCATATAAAAATGAGTGAATGCCATGGATTATCCAAGCTTGATCTCATTTACCAAATCAATTAAATATACACAGTATCCGGGGTTTTTTTCCTGGACATTGGGGATAGAAAGAAAGTCCCTACCTGGATAAAGTTCAGTCAAAAATAAAAATGGGCATAAAGGTAGAGGCAAAGAGGGGACAGAGCAGATATGAAGGGGTTTTCATGCCACTGTGAACTGGGATTTTATTTTCATTGCAAAGAAAGTCAATACATAATTTAAGCAGAAGAATGTTATAATCATGTTTAATCATTTAAATGATTATGCTTCACGATGGCTGGAGGATGGTCTATAGGGAGTAGGAATAATATCAAGGAAACCATCGTTTGCAGTATGTGGACAAAAGATAATGTTCTTATAGACTCAAGTTGCAGTGGCGAAGATCTTTAGTCAATTCTGGAGACACTTTGGAATTAGAGTGAACTGGATTCTCATGCATTTAATGTGGTTTGTATGAAAGGAATTAAAAGTGGTTTTCAACTTGGGTTTATCCTGAGCACCTAGGAGAGTTAAGTGACATATACTGATAAGAGGAAGACTAAGAAGAAGGACAGGCTTTTGTGGGAAAATAGGACTTCTGAGTTTGACTTGTAAGTTGAAGCACCTCATTAGGCAATTAGATTTGCTAATTGACCATGGGAAATGCCAGTCAGGAGTTCGTAAATGAGATCAAAGCTCAAGATACAAATGATTTAAAATTTTATCACTAGGTGGGCTAAATTAATAGAAGGAACAAAAACCAAGCCTTAAAATATTAAACTATACAGTGTTCATCTGAGGAAGAGAAACCCGAAGATGAAAAATAAGTTTTTAATAAGATACAAACCAAACAATGAAAGAAATGGTGATAGTGTAAAATGTTGCTGAGAATGCTCAATGAAAGGAAGACCAGGAAGTGACTATTGAGTTGGGTGGGATAAAGTTGTGGGTGAATTACGTTCAAGGTAATTTCAGTGAAGTGGTTCAGTTTCTGTCCAATTTGGATGGGAACTTAGTGAGACAACAAAGTAGAGGCAACAAGTACAGTGAGAGCTGTCAAGAGGTTTGTTGTGTCAGAAACCTACAAATGAGGCCACAATCCAGAGAACTTTGCAAAAGATTTTGTTAGCTCTTTTGTAAAATCTGGAGATTGTCACTGTGGAGTATCGGTTGTTTACCATCAAGGTCACATACCTGGCTAGGAGCTAGGGTTCACTGCCCCTTCCTGGCACCAGGAGATAGCATCCTAATCCATGTCACCAGCCCAGGAAAAGATCAAAATTCAAAATCCATTTATACTGAATATGTATCACTTTTTCATCATCTGAAAGTAAAAAATTTTAGATCAAACCACCATTAAGTCATGGACTATTTGTATAATTAATGTGAATTAATCCATTACCAAAATATAAAACAAACTATGATGTAGTAATTAATACATTAGTTATAAAAATGCATTTTTATATTTTTATTCTGGATAGACTATGTCAATAACCCTGGAATACATTGACATGTATTTTAATTTTATCAAAATTTTAGAATGCAATATTAATGAAATGAGAAGTGTTGTTTACTAAGATTATCTAATCGGGAAAATGTTATAGTTTAGAAAATACAAGATTGGTATGTTATCTGCCAATGTTCTTTTAGAAAAGAAATCTATTCCTTATTAATGACAAAATAGACTGACAGGAAATTAATGCATTTATATTCGCAGCATTCTGAATCACCTGTGGATCATTGAGAAAATGAGTTCCTAGTTTCTGAGATCCATCTCTGTGTCTCTCAGTGTTGTTGACTCTGAAGTGCACAGTATTATTGACTCTGGGTACCAGAACTCTTGTTCTATACAAAGAGAACAAGCACCTAATGGGCTAGACTTCTGTGAGATAACCTTTACAGGTAACTCTCATACTAACTATCCCTCTTCAGTTTTGCTGCAAAAATGTTTTGTTTTGGGGAATTATGAGTTCTAAAGGTGAACTTTCTTTAAAATACTATTTTTTAGCATAGTCTCTATAAAACATACCCCAAGTGGACATGTATTGTTAAAAAATATTAAATTTATTGGGATTACATATGTTAATAAAATTATATATGTTTCAAGTGTACAATTTTATAATACATTATATGTATATTGCACTGTGTATTTACCACCCAGAATCCAACGCACCATATAAGATGAGTCAGTATAATTTAAAATGCAGAAGTTGTCTGCTAATGCATGACCAATTGAAGTACTTTACAATCCCAACTTTTATATATATAAATAACTTTTTACATATATATATATATATAACTTATATATATATATATGATCAGATGGTATCAATAATGAATAGATTAACTTATTTATTGTACATATGCTTGAGGTAAAAGTAAGAAAAATAACCTTGCCTTTTGTAACACTACAAAATATGTAAACACTAAGATTATAAGTGGAGCTCAGCAAAATAAATTGCTTTTGATACTTCATGCAAAAGGCTTTCAATGCATTATTATATAGGTATGTAAACATGGATTATAAATTCCCTATTTGTTTCAGGATGCCACTTTGTACATTTTCTCCCTTCTTGATTATGTAGAAGTGACACCGTTTAGTAAATTGAGATGCTGGGTATAAGAAAACATTGCCTAATATAATGTGCTCTGTGATTCATGGTGCAGTTCAGCATAACGGTAACTGAAAATTTAGAGAACTGTCTTTTCTCCAGGTATGCAATCAAGGTCTCTTTATATTTTAGAGATGGGGCATTACTTAACATTATCTGCAGTAAACTGACTGGATGCATAGTTCAGTGACTGCTTTGTCTACATACAGAAATTTATGCCATAAAGTAATCTGAAAATGCCATTTTCCACCAATCTCTCTCTTTATTTTATTCAGTGCTGCTATTGTTTTTATAATTTTTACAGACTCGTATGTGTCTTTATTTCCTTTACTATATATTGAACAAAATAATAAATTTTAGTTTTAGAAACAACAAATACAGTGTTTTAATTACATTTTTATTCAACTCACATATATATTTAATAAAACAAATATTTCACATAATTCTTTACCAGTAGAGTTTTTCTCTGCTCCCCTGATCATTTTATCTGTACTTTAGCAAGAATAAAGAATTACATACTTTATGTAATTCTTTATTTAATTCTTAAATATACATATTTAAAAATAAAGAATTACATACTTTTGCATTTACCACCAATGCAAAAATATGTAAGTGCAATTATATTTTATATATTATTATTTACATATCACCTTAAATGTATAAAAGGAGATAATATATAAATTAAGCCATAATTATTAAGGATTATGCATATAATATTATAGGACATGTCTTTAATTTATGTTTTGGGTTTCTTCTGATATATACCCTGAAGTGGAAGTGCTGGCTCCTTAGATAATTCTATTTTTAATTTTTTTAACCATCACCCAAGGATGTGCCTATTGATGTGTGTATGTGTGTGTGTGTGTGTGTGTGTGTGTGTGTGAGAGAGAGAGAGAGAGAGAGAGCGCTAGAGAGAGAGAGAGAGAGGGACACACATCCATCAATTGCCTCCCTTACACACCCCGACTTGCGATTAAACGTACAAACTTTTTGGTTTGGGACAATGCTCCAACAAACTTAGCACTCAGCTGGGGCCATTTTCAACTTTTTTTAGGAGACTTCATACTGTTTTTCACAGTTGCTGCATCAATCTGCATCCAACCAATAATGCAGGAGGGCTCCCTTTTCTCCACATACTTTCCTGCACTTGTTCGTTGATTGTTTGGTAATAACCATTCTGACAGGTGTGAAGTGATAGCTCATTGTGATTTTAATTTGCATTTCTCTGACACTTAGTGACATTAAGCATTTGTCATATGTGTATTGGCCATCTGTGTGTCCTCTTTGGAGAAGTGTTTATAAAGGTCCTTTGCATAATTTTTAGTTGGATTGTTTTTTTTCTTTTTATTCTTTTTTTGAGTAGTATGATTCTTTACAAATTTTGGACATTAACCTTTTATCAGATGTATGATTGGTGAATATGTTTTCTCATTTACTAGATTGTCTTTTTATTTTGTTGATGGTTTCCTTTGCTAAGCAAAAACTTTTTAGTTTTATGCAGGCCCATTTGTTTATTTTTTTTGACTTTGCCTGAAATATAGCAGAAAAAATGTTTCTAAGAGCAACATCTAATATTTTATGACCTATGTTTTCTTTTAAGATTTTTATTATTTCAATTCTTACATTCAAGTATTTAATCAATTTTGAGTTTATTCTCGTATGTGGTATAATAAAGTGATCCTGTTCATTCTTTTGCATGTATCTCTAAGTTATCCCAGCACAATTTATTGAATAGACAGTTTTTACCCCAATTTATGTTCTTGCCTCTCTTGTCAAATGTTAATTGACCATATAGGAATATGTTTATTTCTGGGCTCTCTATTCCATTTCATTTTTCTATATGTCTGTTTTAATGCCAGTATCATGCTGTTTTGATGACTGTGGCTTTGTAGTAGTGATATTCAAAACAATACATGTACAGCTATGTTCACTGCAGAATTATTTATAATAGCCAAAATATGGAAACAACCCAAGTGCCCATCAATAGATGAAGGGATAAGAAAGCTGTGGTACATGTATACAATGAATATTACTCAGCCATAAAAATTAATGAAATCTTACTATTTGTGACCGCATGGATCAACCTGGAAGATGTTATGCTAAGTGAAATAAGTGAGACATAGAAAGGCAAATATCATTTGAGTTCACTTGTTGAATTTAAAGAAGAACATAAATGATCAAAAACTTGAAACAAGACTTGTAGATAACAGAGAATGAATTGGTGTTTTTCAGAAGGGAGGAGGCTTGGGGGACTGGGAAAAAGAGGTGAAGGGATTAAGAAATACAATTACATAGGTGCAAATAGTTACAAGCACATAAAGCATATGAAATATAATTGATACTATTTCAGTAGCTATGTATAATGCCAGTTGGGTACCAGAAATATTGAGGGAAATTCTATGCAAATTATATAATTTTCTAACCCCTAAACTGTACACCTGAAACCAATAAAAATAGTATTGAAAGCAAACTGTAATTGAGAAATAAAAAATAAAACGTATGGTCCAAGACTACCAGGTAGAGATGCTTAGTCCCCTTATTTCAGTCTAAGTGTAGAGTTTATGACCTTATTGTTCTTGTTTCCCGTGCACATGAGTCATCTAGGGATCTATATGATAATAGTTTTATCTGCCTTTACTTCGCCTTACAGGCCTGTTAGCACATTAATTCTTGTCACATCATTTCAAAGAATTTCATGGCCCAAAGTGGTAAAACCATGACCCACCATTGCTAAAGCTCAAAACAGTTCTAGCTGATTTAAATGGTGTGGCAGTGACTTCCTGTCTCCATAGTAAGGCTAACCCAGTAACATTCTTCACAGGTAGCAGGGCCACAACGTTGCTGAATATTGAGTTAGCACCGGAGACATCTCCTTTGTGTCCTTTGAACTACATCACTCTGTCTTAGCATAATGATCTAATAAATTTAGGGTTAGGAATCTGTCCTACCTCTTTGCTTGCGTAGTCACCTCAAAGATAGCCAGAAGCACTTTGTAAATACTCAAAACAAAATCACATGCTGCACAGACAGACAAGGGACTGCGAAATCATGTGTTCGTATGTAAGTGTACAGACCATTATGACATCTTTGCCACCTCTTATTAGAATATAGTTTACACTTAGCTTTTTGTAATTTAAAAATGAATGTCACCTGTAAGTTCTTCTTCTAATGGGGAACATATGATTTTCTCATCACATGGTCGCTGATTGGGAAGAGAAGTGCCATTTTATAATGTGTTATCATACAGGGTATTTTTAATGTCTTCATTATTCATTCAAGGATGAATGACATGAGATTCTAATACTATGCAGCAGCTTTTGAGCTTACAGGAAAAGGCCTGGTCTTGCGATAGAGTGAGAAGGTCCAGAACTATTTTGTGGAGTTGTTGCCAAATAATTATACATCATTATATATGGAACCTATCTAACTTCATCAATTATCATTGTGTCATGCATTTGGTCATTAATTCTTTACCAGATTTTAAAGCATAGGAATCTCCATTTGTGAATGTTGTCTAATGTCATGCTGCTATGCATGACAACTGTGATCAGAAAAAGGCAATATAGAGAAGAGAAATGAAAATAGACCCATTTTTGTCCCATTATTGTCTTTTTCACTATTTCTGCATCCCTTTCTTTTTATTTATTTATTTTTTGATGAGGGGAAATGGAATTCTTGATTTTTTCAACTTTATTGGACTATAACATTGTATAACTTTAAGGTGTATAATGTAATGATTTGATACATGTACATATTGAAAATGCATTACCACTGTAAAGTTAGTTAACACATCCATTACTTTACATAAACACAATTTGTGTGTATGGGTGGTGAGAACTTTTAAAATCTACTCTCTTAGCAACTTTCAAACACACAATACAGTCTTTTGAACTGTAGTCTCCATGCTATCCATTATATCCCCAAGATTTATTGATTTTATAACTGGATTCATATCTTTGATGACCTTCACCCATTTCCCTCACCCCCTGTCAAGGATGCATAATTTATTCTCTTTTTATGTGAATAATGTTAACAAGTTGTTTGGTGACTTACATATTTTGCTTCTATTATCTCATTTGACCCTCCCATAAACTCTATATTGTATATTGCACAGGTATTTTAAAAAGATTTTATTTCTTTATTTTTAGAGAGAGGGGAAGGGAGGGAGAAAGAGAGGGAGAGAAACATCAATGTGGGGTTGCCTCTCACATGCCCCCTACTGGGGACCTGGCCTGCAACCCAGGCATGTGTCCTAGACTAGGAATCAAACCAGCAACCTTTTGGTTTGCAGGCCCATGCTCAATCCACTGAGCTACACCAGCCAGAGCTGTATATAACATAGGTATTTGATCCCTATTTGGAGCTTAATCAAAGGGTAAAAAATAACTTATTTGCCTTAAGTCTCACAGCAAGCTCAATATAGAAGTTGAGAATGAACCTAATTCCCCTGGCTGCAATTTTACTGCCTTTTCTCCTTAATTGAAGAATTGTAGGAATTTATAGTCAAGAATGTTCTCTGACCTTATTAAGTAAATCAGTAGGAAAATCACCTTTTTATTAGAGAAGACACACATAGGAAAATGCCTTGTGAGCAAATAATATTTATTGCTATTTGCCTATTTGTATGCTCCTGTCAAAAATTATCAATGCTGATAAACATAAAATTGAAGTCAAGCATCTGTAAATTTCACACACACTTTTGCAGAGTGCAGTAATCTGTATCATAGGAATCATTAACTGAAGCAATTAAGTTCAATGTCCTAGTTTCTGTTGACAAGTGTTACTATTTTTAGGATTTTTCTTCATGACTTACATTGCTTCATTGCTCTTGCACCTCATGAGAAAAAAGAATCACATTTCTGCTCATTCTTTTTAAAATTCACCACTGCAGCCAAAGGTGATAAACATGAACTGTCTCAGTAATTAAGTCAAAGTGCTACTCTTAAGAAAGTTCCTCTTAGAAAAAAACATTGCTAAAGGTAGTTATTTAAAAACAAATGTATCATGAATTTCAAGGCTACTTCTGGGGACTCTCCTGGTGATTATAAATCACTAAAATTGGTTTATGACGCTGCTATTAAAATAACTTAGTAGGAATCATGATTCAACTTTTGTTGGTGATCGGAATCATTTTCTTTTCTCTGCCCTCTTATTTTTCTCCCAATCATTCTCCAGGAAGTTTTCAGTTGGGTTTTAGTGGTAACATCTATAATTGTTTACGAAAATAAAATACAGTCTTGCTTTTGAAAACAAGGTAGAGTTTATGTAATGTGAAGTTGTATGTCAGCAAGTACATTAGGGTTTGTACTAAGTAGAGTAATAGTATTTTTCTTATTAAAACCTACAAATAAAAATTAATTTGCACTTGTTAAAATTGATTAAATATTACAAATTAAAGCCATGATTGGAAAACTACCATCTCTTAAAAGTTATGTTGTAGTTCTTTTTCTAAGGTAGGTACCTCTTAAAATTTACTACAGTGCTCTATAAAAGTAACATAAGGGCAAGAAACCTCCTCTTTAATGGTTTTGCAGTCAGGGAAAATAAAAGCGAATATCCGTGAATCAATTCTCCTCAATTCACAAAAGGGAGGAGAGTGACAGGGCATTGACACTGGGTTCCAGTGCCGGAAGGGTTGGAAAAACCCTCATACTAGCCCTAATTTGGGCAGGCGTATCTTTGGACAAGTCCTGAAGCTTGGATCCTACTTTTGTCCACTTGTCACTTGAGAGGTCAGGATTGTATCTCTAGCATGTGGGTCTTCAGTCCTTACTGTGTAACTCTGTAGGCAAATGAGTTTTGTAACTCAGATTTCTTTGAATGTAAAAATGGTCACAGGTAACAAACAGGGCATGTGACATGACCTCACTATCAGGCTGTAGGACCGCACACTGTCACCAAACACATTGCTCTTACCACAGGCACCGTGAACGACCTCACTAAGAAAACACTTTGCATTCTCTCCAATGTCCCCACATCTGATCAGGTTTTGCCACCAAGGGAGTTTGTGCCAAATTCTGAACAAATATTTTCACCTTCTGTACATTTAGGGTATTGAGATTTTGGGAAACAGCATGGTGTTCCCTAGCACACAGCTTGACAATTGTAAAGTTATGTCTACTTTAGATGCTAGGGCTTTAGATCATTTCTCTGAGCACTGAGCACTTCACCTGACACTTCATGTGCAAGTTAAGAGGTAAAAGCATGAAATAAAAAGATTTTGGCAAACTGCCTGAGCCCTGCCACAGCTGCAGATCCCAGTTATGAAGCTTTGACAGGGGAAGTGTCACTCAAGAGTCTGACACCATTGTCTTCTCACAAAAGGAGGTGGGCCATTTGAGGGCTTACTGAGCATGATAGCTATAGTTAATCGTCCTGGCAAAAATGTCTTTTACACAAGACTGATTAGTCACTTCTAAAAATGCAGACTTAAATACCAGGAAACAAATATCTTTCCTTGGAGACCAAGAGACTGAATACTTCCTCCTTTTACCATGATAGTCTTACCAGTAAGAGTGGATCATTTTAACAACTCAACTGTGATGTATTAAAAATATAGAGACTGCAAATCATAAGGCACAGGTGTGGTAATTGATTAAATCTTTGAAAATAATTTCTATATATGCATATGCATATATTCATATATAACTGGTAAGTCACTCATCATATAGTAATTTTGCTTATCAGAATTAACATTTCTCCTTTTTTTTCAAGTCTGCGTCTCTCTATGAAGCAAGCTTTCACGAAACTCTTGGTGAACAAATGCAAAGGTTGTACAGGTGGATCTGGTTTTATACGATAAATGTACTGTAATCTCTAAACTTGATCATAGATGGAATCACATTTTAATTTTACCAGAGTAATAGGGCTACAAAAAGTAATTCTGTGTAAATCATTTTTTTCATATTGGATATAATGTCTTCTAAAGTACTATACATCTGGAATTTTATGGATTTTTTTAATTGTATAATAATTTGTATATCAAAAATAGCTTTACAGAAAGGTCTTTATATCACAAAACTACTAGATGTGAAGACAGCTGCTTTCAAAGTGTGATAGATATATGCTTATTTTTCTGACTCCTGTTTTGAAGGTCTAATGATGCTTATAGGAAGTTTCTAATTGGCAAAAAATACACACTCTTAATATAGCTTATTTGGAGTTCAGCACAAATAAAGCATAGTTTCTACAATTTACATAATTTTCTCTTTAAATATAATTTAAATTAATAATGAAGTGCTATAGCATTTCTTTCTTTATATAGAATACATATGCATGCACCTGCACACATGCATGCTCATCCGTAGGCTATCTTGTGTGATAATTTGGTAATTAAAAAATGTAAAATTGCCCTATGCTGAAAAAAATATTTTTTTCTCTATCAATCCGAATGGACCTGTTTTGTTGTTCACTTGGAATATTGGCTTAAAAACACAAAATCACAGTAGAACATCTCATTGGCATTCAATGGGAATATAGTGCTGACAGAATGTTACAAGAACTAGAGTGGATCCAGGCCAAGAGAGTAAATTAAAAACAGTCTGATGGCTGTCTTAACATTTTACAACTCAAGCAATACGATCAAATTGTTGAGCTGACATCATAAAATCATTTGAAACCAAGATTGGGTTCTGTTTCAGAGGTACGATTTTTATAACCTTGCTACTTTGATTAAACAGTGCAACTCTGAAGCTTTGGAAAATAAGGCATCCATATAGATTGCATATGTACAGCTCACTCATTCACTCATACATAGTTTTATGTATACCCTCAAGGACAAATGAGCACACTTTTCCTGGAATTGAATTTTGGCATCACCTCATTTATTTGGCCATTTATCTGTATCTGGGTTTATAAACATCACATATTTACACCAAGCTCTGACACATATTTTTTATGCAATACATCATTTTGACAGTGCAAACCTCGTGGACAAGAAAAAAAAATGGTGGTCAGCTGTGCAGCCTGACATGGGAAAGCTTTTTGCGACCTCTTTCAGGAAAATCTCCATCTGTTCTTTATTCACTCACTCATTCTTTCATTAACTGGTAAAATGGTCAGAATGAAATTAATAATGCACTTGTAACTTGGTACGTATTAACTGAGCCATCACTGTGTGCTCAGCATCATTCTTGGTGATGTGCAGATACAGCCTCTGATCTTACAGAGGCCCACCTCAGTGAAGCCTTGCTCGTTGAACTCATCTACTTTATGTAGATTAAAGAGGAAAACTTCTGCGTACTTTGCTTCATTTACTCATTTATTCAAGAAATGCGTATGTAAATATAAGCAGACACTGCTTTAGTATGACACAGAATGTCAATACGCGAAAGCATCATTTACCCTTCTAAGGCACTCACTCCTTTACCTTCTGTATGTGCAAGCTCTGCTTAGAACTGTTTATTGATCTCTACCTATGAGTTGTAATATTTTAAAGTTGCCACATACATTATTATATAATGTATTTAGTACAACTCTTGACTAGAGATCTTGGGTGCTATATTTTACTGTGGTGCAATATATATACCAGGGCTACTCCTTAAATATTTTGATATCACAGAGAAACTAGAAGTTGAATATCAGTGTTACGTAAATATTTCAAAAAAAGTATCAGTCTGAAATACATTAGAATAAAAAAAAAAAAGTTGGTCATTTACCGAAGGTAGTTTGAGAAGTACTCATCTAGACCAGCATTTCTCAGATGAGTGTGATTTCCCCTTCCCTTTCCTCTCAGAGACAATTGGCAAAGTCTAGGGGTGCTTTTGGTTGTTACAAATGGGAGACTTGCGGTGTCACTAGAATTTCTTGTGTAGAGTCCAGGGCCAGTGCTAAACACCCCAAAGTGTACACAAAGGCTCCCACGGTAATGGGCTTTCCAGTCCATGGTGTTCATGGTGTTGCTGTTGACAAAGAAACCCTGCCTTCGAGCTAATCGGGACAGTTTGGATTTTACAGTATAAATACAGACTATGCCATCTGTGTTAATGGTTTTTAAAGAGCGAATTTCCCTGAGAAAAATTTTTTTAAAAAGTTGCCAGGGAAGTGATAGGAAGTGAAACTAGAAAAAGTACACTGCCTACAAGTATTTTCAGTAATTCAAGGATGAAGGGATGGAGAGGTTTACACCAGGTAGGTAGAGACAGCAGTCAACAAGAGAGAGAGGAATAAATATGAGCAGTGTAGGGTGCAGTGGAGGTGAAGAGAGAAGGATTGTTTTGCCTCTCGATGCATCAGTCCCCCATGTCCAGGACCATGCTGCCAAAAGTACTGGCAGCAACTGGAGGAGGTAGAACTGAGAAAGATGAGCAAGGTTTGGACTCTGTGTATTGCATGATGCTCAGCATCCTCCATACACGAGGCAGCCCACAAAAAAGAATCATTTAGGCCATGGTGCTGCAGAGCCATCATTTTAAAACCTTGGTGTTTGACTGAATATTGTGTCCCCATAAAACTATACATTGAAACCTTAATCTCATTGACATTTGGAGATGGGTCCTTTGTTAGGTAGTTAGAGTTAGATGAGGTTGTGAGTGCGGAGGCGTGGCCTGATAGCATTAGTGCCGCTATCAGGAAAGAAGAGACACCAGAGAACTTGTTATCTCCCCCTCCACCAAATGAGAAGGTAGACATCTGCAAGCCAGGGACAGAGCTCTCCCAGAACCCAAACATGCTGGCACCCTAATCTGAGACTTCCAACATGGAGACAGGTGAAAAATAAATTCTGGTTATTCAAACCATTGAGTGTACGGTATTTTGTTATGGCAGTTCGAGTTGACTGATACGCCCAGCCTAGACAATTGCAGACAGCTAAACACAGCAATTATTTCCCATCTTTTCTTAAAAATTTAAGACATGATACCGTTATCTTAAGCTCCCTGGAGATTTCATAAACATATTATTTTTATTTGGAGTTAACATTTCTGCTTTGCTCAATGGAGTGAATTTAATTTTGTTCCCCCTGCTTAAGCATTGCTCTTCAAGTCATCTTTAGTGGGCTCTTTATTCACATCACAATTTAGCAGCCACATTCTTACCCCATTGATAATTAGCTATAAAGGATATTTCTTTACCAATATTTAATCTCATTACCTTTAAAGTTTTGCTTGATGTGCATTGCATATTACTGAAAGTTCCAGCCTGCCCTTATGCTAGCTTTCTATTAACAGTGCAGTAAGAAAATGCCTATGTCTCAGGGTCATAATAAAAGGTGCTTATTTGGTCTTCAGGATTCGGAAGCAAAGGCCTTCAGTAGGTCAGCACTGATGTGGTCAAAGCCCAAGGGTTACGGCTTGAATCTTTTTAATGAATTTTGAATATTCTTTTTAAAATTCAGTGTTATTTCTATAGGTCACACAGGAGGCCGTTTGCATCAGGAAAACCATTAAAAGGGAAAGCTAAGGAGAGGTCCTTGTGCAGTCATGTGGACCCAGAGCTGAGCTAAGCATTGGAATATGTAGCTTAAAAGTTCATACAATTAACCTGCAATGTAAATAAATAGAAAGTAGTTCGTCATTCCAAAATAAATTTAATTTGTGATCACTAGTTTGGTAGTTTTAGCTCGACTTTTCTACTTATGCAAGTTTTCTAAGTTCAAGTGTTATGTTATATACTCTACAGAATTTCTGAGAAAGAGGGAGGCTTTTAGGTAAGACAATCAGTATAACCATAGTTTGTCAAAGTTATTTGTGATATTGGCTAATGCAACACATTAGCACAACTCAATAAATCAATAACTATATTGGGACCTGTAAAAACACCATTTCTGATACCTCAGCTAACTAACCACAACCAAAACAATTGTTAACATGCGATATGGCAATCATTATGTTAATTTATATTTAAGAAATCTTTTTCTTTTGCAAAGAAATGAAGACAAAATATAATGAAATTACTGACTCAAGATCAGATAGTATCTAGGCACCAAAGATTGTGATGGGGTAAAGGTTGAAGTGAGCAACAAAGAAAAATTTGTCACTTGAAATAAAAGGATATATATTTGCATAGTGTCTCTCCACAGTAAATTTTTGTCACTCCAGCACTTGGAGAGGATGCAGTGAGAAAGGGTTGTCTGGTTTAATAAAGTCTGCGAGCATCCCATCTTATATTTGTCTTGGAAAACCAAAATGTATTAGCATACAAAGGCTTGCCTTTCAAATTCATATTAAATTACCTCTGATTTCACATTAGCACACTCCAGATTTTCAATTAATGCTTTAAAACAACCTTTAGTACATAAAATAATGATATGAAAAATTTGTTTTTTGACTCTAAGGGTAACACTATGAATTATATTGAATGAATGAATATTAGTCTAAAAGCATCAAGTGCATGATGGATAAAATGCACTAGAGTTATAAAGTGGTCTAAAGAACAATAAAATATGTACTATAAAAGTTATTAAAGGTAATGAGATTATATAACAGTAATTTTAAAAAATATTCATTATCCCTTAGTTATGTAACTTAATTCCCCTGTTTTAGTCATCTAATACTGTTTAACAAACTATCCTGAAACACAGTGGCTTAAAAAAAAAACAGCAATGATTTGATGTTTCATAGTGGACAAATGTGTTAACATTCTCCAGAGAAACAGAATTTATATGAGATATATCTACATCTGTGTATCTATCATCTATCTATCATCTATCTATCTATCAACTATCATCTATCATCTATGTATCTTTCATCTATTTACATAGAGAGATTTTCTGTGAAGGATTGGTTTATTTGATTTTGGGGGAATGACTTACAAGCTAGATTCCCAGGTATAGTTCATTCCATGTCTGAAGGCCTAAGAGTCAGGGCGCTGATGGTAAAATTTTCAGTCTAAGGACAAGTGTAGTCCAGTTCCATCAGTAAGGCAGGGAAAGGGGGAGATTCTCCCTTCTTCTGTCTTTTGTTCTGTTCAGGCCCTCAAAGGATTGGATAACACTCACCCCCACTGGGAAGGGCAATGTGCTTTCCTGTGTCCAATGATTGAGGCTGGAGTGGGAAAAGGGGGTAGAATGATATGGGTCACAGGGTATAAATTTTCGGTTATAAGAACACATTTTGAGAATTTCACAAACAGCCTGGTGACTGTAGTTGAGAGTCACTGAGGGCAAATCTTAAGCAAGCATTCTTTCCACACACACAAAAAAGTTACCTATGTGAGGTGATGGATGTGTTAATTTAAACATATACAATAATACAACATTCATAAAATTATTCTTCAATAAAGTTTATTTGAAAGACCAGCATTTTGATCCACCAAGGAAAAAAATACCAGTCTCATTCAGAAACACTTCACATACACTCTCAGAAATGATGTTTAGCCAAATATTGAAGCAACCTCAATCAGTCAAGTTGAAACATAAAGTTATCGATTTAACCACTATGGGGGGGGGCGGGGCAGTTGTGAACATTTTGTGTTCACTTGCATACCTCAAAATCCTTTATTTTCCCACATTGTGTCTTGTTGTCTGTCTCTCTTTCTCTCTCCCCCTCTTTCTCCCCCATTGCGTGGTATCTTCTTATTCAGTGGTCTGTCTTGTACATTCTCATAGCATGGTGGGGTCTTCAAGATAAGGAAGTAGAGGCTAATCATTTTCTTAAGGGGGTGTTCAGAGGTCCCAAACATCACTTCTGCTGCAATGTATTGAGTATACTAGACAAAGTAGAATCTAGTCTTTGACATGAGAGTATATGCATGTGCCATCTAGTCAGTGCTTTATAGCCAATTTTAAAATTAACAATAAATAACGTTCTCATGGTTTTGGTCATGTTTGAAGCATAAAGGGAATTGGAGAAGCACATTTTATATAATACTAGTTATTCTAAAATATGCAAAAGCAAGGCTAGATTTTCTAATACTTCAAATGTGAGTAATATAGCTGTTGTATATCTAAAAAATTCATCTCTATTTAACTCGTAGATTTTCTTGAGTTTTTATGATTTTTCTCCAAATCCTTGAAATATCCTAATAGCCAGAAGTTTACAACTGTGCTCAAAAAACCCTTACGCTTTTCTGTGGAGTTACCACAGGGGATACCATAATTGAATTTCAAAACAAACCTACATTTTAACATGGGAGGGTTCTATGCTTGAATTGGATTTTTTTTTTTATTTATTGGATCTTCAATATGAGGTTTCTTTTGTGAATTAATCATTTAACCTAATGTGAATAGATAAAATCTAACTATACAACTTATACTTGGAGAAACATAACCCATGATAGATTTAATGACTGATTCAAGGTGAAGCCACAGGTCTATAAGAAATATAAGAAAAAAGTTCCCTTGACGCTGAATTTTTGTTCTTCAAAAGCAATGTTTTATGTATTGTAATTGGTATATTTTGACGGTAATAACATTTTACAGGAAAAGTGGACTTGTAAGAAGGATAAGACATAAAACTGGCTTTCTTAACCTTGGAATTATTGATAGCTTTTTTCTCAGTTAGTTATTTTGGGAGGCTCTCTTGTGAATTGCTGGATGTTTAGCAGCGCCATTGGATTCTCTACACTAAATGCTAGAAACACTCTCTCACCAAGTTGTGACAACCCAATGTCTGCAGACATTGTCAAATGGTCCCTGGGTGGCAAAATGTTCCCCCTAATCTGAACTTCTGTGTAGGAAAAAAAAAGGGTTAAACATAGTTGACAGCCCTAGCTGATGTAGCTCAGTAGATTGGGTGAAGGCCTATGAATCAACAGGTCGCTGGTTTGATTCCCAGTCAGGGCATATGGCTGAGTTGCATGCCAGGTTCCCAGTGGAGCGGGGGGGGGGGGGGGGGGGCAGACATGAGAGGTAACCATACGCTGATGTTTCTTCTCCCTCTCTTTCTCCTTCCCTTCCTTTCCCTCTAAAAATAAATTAATTAATTAAAAAATAGTTGATAGATGGAGGAAAACATAAGGGAGATAAGGTGCAATACCAAGTACATCCATTTTATTTGATAATTCAGTGAGGGGATTTTCAGTACATGCTTCTTTAGAGCATCAAATATCACAGTGATTTTCCCTGTATGCTTTTAGAGTATGATTACAATTGTTCGATTAATGGATTTTTACCTAATGTATTTGTATTATTGAATGAAATAATGGTATTACACAATGCATAAGGTATGCTTATTATTGATATTTTCAAATTTTGATTTTATGCTTTTTACAAATAGTTCACAAACAGTATAACCATGTTACTAACCCTTTTAAACTTTACAATTAGTTTCCATCAACGTTAACATTTTGGAGAATAGGTTTCGGGTCTTAGTTATGGCATGTTAATATGAATTTACATCTGAGACTTTATACACCAGAAGTCATCAAAAAAGTTAAGTGTAAGAAGGACTCATCACACTATGGATTTAAGACTCAAGTTAATTATCTATTTCCCCATGGTGGAATTAAACCCAGTCTTAATTCAGAAGAAATTTAAATTAGAATTAGAGCTTAAATAAGTTATTTTTGAGCTCTGGAAGGTCTGTTAAAACAAACAAATGAGAACAAAAATAAAAACTAACTCCTGCCAGTGTGACTCAGTTGATCTGCTGTTGTCCTGCAAACTGAGTCGCTGGTTGATTCCTGGTCAGGGCACATGCCTGGGTTGTGGGTTCTGTCGCTGTTCAGGGCATGTGTGGAAGGCCGCTGATCAGTATTTCTCCCTCACATCAGTGTCTCTCTCCCTATGTTTCTCCCTCACTTCTCTCTCTAAAACATTAAAGAAAAATGATAAATTATATTTTAAAAAATAACTAGTATATCCTAAATTGGTCAAACTGAACTCAGATTTAAAAAAAAAATACTGAATATTTCCTTTTAGGATCTGAAACTATCAGAGAAGAATAAACTGTGACTAATCTATCACTTGACCATCAGAATTATTTAACCCAAAGCAAATCAGACAAATCAGACATTAGCTTCCTTCCTGCATGTGTCACAGTTTTACAGACAAAATGTTCTAAACACGAACAAAGGGCTTGAGAAAGTACAGGACGTTCAGGCCAGTTACAGAAAAGCAGCATGTGGTTATCTCAGTGTGGGAGTCAGAAGCTTGATGGCACATGTTTGAGTACATCGCAGTTAAGGTTTTTCTCTCCTTTTTCTACTTTGTCTTATTTTCTGTTTCTGTTTTGGACCTCATGCACAGATGCATGTGGTTTCTTCCTCAGAGTTCCTGAGATATTAAGCTCTTTCCACGCTTCATAGTATCAGAGAGAGTCTCCTCATCATCCGTATTCTTATGATGACATCCTTGAACTCAGCCCTACCTGGGGAACTTTAGTCCCAAGACCCTCCATGGCAAGGTCTTGAAGTATAACCTGGAGCTGTCAGTCACAGAGAGGGAGGCACAGTTTCCTGACTTGATAGGAATCACAGGGAATCTGGGGTCCAGCTGCTTCTTATACAGACTTTCAGCTAGTCTTTCTACTTTTATACATAAGTGTTTCCTAACACTGGGAGGTACCACTTGCCTCCCAATTTTTTTTTTCTGGATTCTTTGGTGTGAATTGGATTTTCTCTTGGAATCTGCACATACAAACTATCATTTCTCTGATGTGCTGAGTTCTTTCTCACTGCTCCATCTACTTTCTAGTTTGTCAGATTTTGTTAATGTTTCTATTCTGTTGTTTATTACCTTGGAGGTGCATGGTTTGTTTCACTTAAGAAGTATCTCACTGATTCTCAAGATGGAGTAGAGATAAATGTGTTTGCAACTCTATGTATAACTCTCATGTTTAAGTCTGAGTGTTTCTCTAGAGTAGAACATTTCCAAGATAATTGAAAAGTCTGTTTAAAGTTAAGAGAAGTTGCAACTTTGATGGAAGTTTACTCTTCAATATGAGTAGGGTGTTATTTTACTTAAAAAATGAAGGAATTTACAAAAATGAAGGTAGTTGCCATGTAATATATCAGATATTGGATCTCATACTTTCTATGTTATTTATAAGAGCTCTTTATCTGTGTCTGTAGTTAATAGTGTTTACATTAGTGGCTCAGGACAACACATATAATTATTTTTAATGAAATACCATTAAAACTGAAAATTATTTTACACATTTTATAATAATTTACACATTGGAATATATACATATTCTAAGTTCAAGGTGATACTCATCCCCCACCATGCCAGGTACTTTCCATATTTAGCAGATGAGTGCACTGAAGTTTAAAGTGCAAATATTCAGTAGAACATGCTAATGGATTTGATGACTATAACACACATTAAAATTCAAAATATTTAAAAATTGGCAGTGCCATTGATTTGTCCTCCTTTTCTAGTTTCTATGATATTTGTAGTGCATTATACAATGATAGGAATGTAAGACGGGAAAAAGTAAAAAGAAGTAAAGAATAATAAAGAATTACAGTACCTATAACAACTCCTGTTCATTCTTCCCCCACTAAATGCCAGGCTTTCCAAAAGTCACTGTATACAGCATATAGTGATTAGCTAGGAAAATGAAATTAAATTGCACTACTTGTCTTTCACATGTTAGGCTTGGTCCTTCCAGGGGTGGGAGTTGGGCAGTAGAAAGTGATGAAGAGGAGAATATGTATTTAAGGATTAGAGATAAATTTTTTAAAACACATTTGTACACAAAATTTTTATGAGAAGTATGTGTGTATGCATGTAAAAAATACGTACAAAAGATAGTAGAGTTCTGTAATAAGGAATATAATTTAAAAAAAATCTTTAGCTGAAGTCAATAGCACTATTTAAAAACAAGCAAATAGATAAATTGTTTGATAATCCAATAATAAATATACCTATAGATCAATAGAGATAATAATTAAAGTTTAAAAGGAGCTATGTATATTACTTAACACAACTACAGATATCACTGAGGAGGTGTAGTTAACCCAAATTTTTTGTTACTAGGATAAAACATTCAAAGTATTTTTTCATGACAATATTAAAATGGTTTAAGACATCCATTCACTTATTTTAGAAAAGTGTAATTTAGATCATTAAATATAGCTCTTTTTCACTAGAAAAAAATTTGCACTTTAAAGTTCAAACTTTACAAACTGAGCATTTTAATGAGGCAGATAATTCTACTAGACAAAGTTTCTTCAAAGAAAGAATACTTCTATGCTTTTAGCAAAATGTTAGACATCTTTAAACCCTGCCCTTCTATAAACATCTGAAGCCAATATATTTTAATGGACTTTAAAATAATTTCTGTCCTTTTTTTTTTAAATGAATCCACACACAATTCATCTAAGCTAATGTGGATGTTAAATATACGAAAGATCAGAGTGAAAAGTGTCTATGCTCTTATAATTATTTTCCTAAACTTTCCTCTTTGCACAACTCCATTTCCTGGAAGAAAGATGAGTTATTAAGGATCCCATTCCTGCAAGACCTAGATTTCAGAAGGTAATTTTTCATTGCTAGATGGTTTTAATTCCACTTAAAACTGATATCTTTAACTTAATAATAGCTAATAGTGTGAGGCAGGAATGACAAAAGTCAAAATTGAAATAGTCGGTTATTGTAGTGGATGGAGAACTTGAATTCTAACAGCTTAATTTCATTCCTTTAATGTTTGTTTTATCTTTGATGTGTCCTGGCGTATTGTTGCTCAGAAAAACTTTCTTCAAATAAGCAGACTCTGAGTCTGCAGAGGATCCTTTTGTGCTGACCCTGTGTTGTCAGATCCTGAAATAAAATGATATTTTTGTTTAGTAAAGAAGAGAGCAAAATTTTTCTCCCTATTGCCAGTTCCTGTTGGCACTGGGATAAGGATGACCGATGTCTCTAATGTATTTATTGCCTTGGTCTAAAAGGAACTGTGATGATTAATATTATGTGTCAACTTAACTGGGCCAGGAAGTGCCCAGATATTGGGCCAAATAGTGTTCTGCATTTGTCTGTGTGTTTTGGGATGGAAGTAACATTTCAATCAGTAGACTTGAGTTAAGCAAATCATCCTCCCTAATGTGAAGGGTCACCATTTTATCAGTTGAAACATTGAGAAGAATGAGGAAGGTAATAAAATCAGTAATAAAATAGGGAGGCATGAGGACTGACCTGTAATAATTGTGATATTTGGGAAAATAGAGACTTGGGTGGGGGATTGTGAGACAGAGTGAGAATGAGAGCGAATATGAATATGAGGAACATGAGAAGAATAGTTTAAGACAACTCTGAAATTGGAGCCATAGGTGATGAAGAAAAATTGGTTTCCTTTGTGGGTGTGCCTAGGGTAAGTTTGAGGCCATATTACATTTTACTGGTTATTGACATATTCATGGAAAGACATCAGACAGTCTGCTGAAAATAGAAGGAGGAGAATCTGGGGCCTATAAAGCAAAGAGAGATATAGAATCTGCACAGAATATTATTTGAATATATGAAAGTAAGTGAAATTCCCACGGAGGAGGGTATGAAGCGAGAACAAATATGAGATAAGTTCAGCACTGGCACTTCATTTAAGGATAGCAGAAATTTAAAGGAGGTAGTTATTGAAGGAGTCCAGAGAAAGAACAGAGAAAAAGACAATCCAAAAAGAAGTTTTCCAAGGTAAGAGAGAGATTAACAACAAGAATTGCTACCAAGAGATCTATCTACCTACTGCGAAGACCAATTAAGAGAGATTTCCCCCCAGGATTGCAGAAAAACCTTGTGATATCAGTTTCAGCAGACTCATGGTGGCAGAAGCCACAGCTTGGGGATAGGGTATTTGAGTTAAGTGGCAAACTTGCTCGAGGCCATAGATTTTTTTCAAGAGGTTTTGCAGTAAAATAAATGGGGAGCAAATTAGAAAGAATTTGAGAGTTTGGAGGACCAGATCAGGCTGGAAAGGGCCCGTGCATGTTTGTAGGCTGAGGAATAGGGAACCGCAGTGTGGAAGAAATGAAGTCACAGCTGCAGCCAGAGTCTGGAGGTCGTAGGGAAGGCTAAAACTGAGGAGATTATATGTGCAAGCTTTCAGGAAAGTAGTGGAAAGGTTATTTTAGAGAAAAGAACAAAAGAAAGTAAAAAAATGAAACACTTCAAAGAAATTTGGAGTGAAAAGCAGGGAAGTTATAAACTCTCCTGTAAGGTGGTCATGTAGTTCAGGGAACAGAAGGCAATTTCACTCTTCAATCTAAGGAGGGTGTGGAGAAATCTGATTTGAAGGACAGCGGAAATGAAAGCTGACCAGTGAAATTTGCAGTGGCTGCAAATAGCAAGTAATTTTCCCAAGCAAAGCTTAAATACACCCTAGCTAAAGCAGGCAACATACACAGTTGAGTAATATGTAAAAAAATGCATGATCTTTTGAGTCAGACAGATTTGAAATCAATATTTGATGCTTTGCTTTAATTTACTATCAGCGTGACCCAGGTCAGTTTACATATTCATGCTGAGTTTCAGGTTCCTACTCTATAACCTGGGAATAATACTTCTACCCTTGTGTGGTTGTCTTATTACCACTAAAGTAATGTGCATACAGGGCTTTCCAACTGCAGCGCTTTGCCTAATAATCCGCACTCTTCAGGTGGTGACTATTTTATCTTAACTGAAACACAATAGCTTTCTCATTGCTAAAGCTTCCTTGTCTAAGGCAGTTGACAGCACAAGTAATTTAAGAAATGTAGTACTTTCCTGATGTACTTCAGGACACACCACATTAATTATTGTTAATTGTGACAAACAGGTAATACAGGACTATAACTATTAAATCCTTGCCAATTTGGTCCTGTCTTATCGGCTTAGACATTCATTAATACGTCATAAAAATGAGTTGTGTATTTGGCAGGAAACCCATTTCTGGAAGTATCAAGTTCCTTTACTTTAAAAGTAATATATGGCCTGCAGATAATTCTGGCTGGCCACCTATTTTTTGCGGGGAAAGTTTTAGTGTAATGTAGCTATATTAGTGCAAGTGTTGTGTGTTGCTGCTCTAACACTGAATGGCTGAAGAGAACAATTACAGCATAGAATATATGGCTTGCAAATCCTAAAATACTTGCAGAGAACTTGGCTGACTTGCTCTAGGCAATAAACCAATATTGCTAATGAAACAGTGCCTGGGTATCATAGGTCAGTGTTAACATTTGTATTTATTCATGAAGAATCTCAATTACTTTTTAGTGTGGCAGATGGATTAGGTTCTTCATTCATCTAGAAGTTGATATGAATATTACTATCCTTTTTCTACACCGTTTACTAAAAACTTGACCATAAATATAGGCTCCAAAATTTTAATATTGTTCCTATTTACTTTTTACTCATCACATTCAAAGAATAAAATGTTAAACACTATATGTGCAAAATTCTGAACTGCCAAAGGACTAACCAAAAAGATGGTTATAAAAACGCCATTTATATATTACTAAGATAAAATATCATTAAATATTAATATAATTAAATATTAATGTCTATTAGCAATTCTGTTTCCCCCATTCAATAGCTCATTAAGTTGCAAACACACATAGAGTTCAAAATTCTAATTGATAAAATTCAGTGGAAACAAAGCACTTCCTCTGGTGGTTTTTCTTTTTAATGAGCTCTACGTCACCAAAAGCATATCAGGGACACAAAACACACCATCCCCTCTTCGCTCCCCACCTAATCCCAGGAAAAAGAACTATTTGTTAAAGAAAATGTGCTCTGGTGACAAAAAGAAGGGATAAGGAAAAGCAAGTCTGATTGCTTGTCCCACAAATAATGCAACACAGCAAAGGCATCTAAAAGACACCCAGCAGAATTGCACAATAAATAATTAACCCTAACCAAGTGCAATATGTTTCCATGTACCTATAAAACAATGATGCTGTCAGATGTTTTATTATATTATACATCACAGTAACACATGCAGTTATATACAAATAGCTGCTATGTCTTTCTAAAACATTGGCTAAAAAGTTTCTTTTGCTAAATACTAAGATCACTGAAGGGCTGTGTTTTACTTACACTTCAGCTGACACCGTTATTTAAAACCTTGATGTATTGAGCTCCTGCACACCTTCCTACATAGTCTCTTTCTATCTCATGCTCCAATAAATATGACTTCATATTTCTTTCTGTGCTTTAGATCAGTTTAGTAAGTGAGACTGCATGACTGCGTTATTCATATAAGTCTTCATGCAATACAATGCAAATTGGTTTTAATGGCACTTCCATAATTGCTCTTGGAGTTAGTTGGATCTAACTTAGTTCATGAATTCATTATAATGGATATCCTTATGAATAATTAAGAATTCTAAAGAACAAAACATGTTTCATTGCAAAATGCCACATGCATATTTATCTCTGCCTATTCATCCATGAAATTATAATGTCCCAATTTCTACCTTATGGAAATGTCAATGTTCCATCATATTAATGCAAATTTTGTACAGGTAAGTACAAATAAATTGTTATGTAATTAAGTAAAAAATAACATCATCTCTATTCATGTTGTGTGGTTTGCTGTGCTGTTGAGCAGTGCTGCTGAGATAGCTAAGGCTTCTTTTCTCATTTAGGGTCTTAAGTGTTTCTTCCTCAACCAGTGGACAAATCCCTGGTTCTGTCCCTAAATCTCATAGCTAAAATGTAATTTAATTTCCTTTCATTTTAGCTCTTCTCACCATAGAAGGTAAACTTTTGAGAGATAATGTTTTTATGTTTCTTAAATCAGAAAAGAAAAAACATGCCTCTTATTATATCAGTACAAATATGCTACATGTATAATATTGGGTATTCTGTATCTCAGACACTGTAATTTATAAAATTATTATAATACATTCTAACATCACCACAACTTCATGATCTAGATGATACATATATATCACACACACATACATATACATGTGTATGTATATTTATTACGTGTGTATATATGATAATGAAAATGATGTTTGATCCGTACATATGTACAATAAAACAACCCTGTGTAACATTAAACACTCAATTATTCTGAACAAAAAGTTCACTATTACTGTAGTTTGATGGAACTAATTAAACGAGTATGAATATGGGGAAGTCTGTAGGTTCGAGTTGAATATTGTTAAGTTGAAGGTGAGGCAATTCCCCTTTATTTTATCTGTTTATTGATGTTCAAAGTTGTCCCCATTTTCTACCCACCACTCTCTCCTCTACCCACTCCACTTCGTATATTCAGGGTTCACATTAAAATAGAGATTAACTCAAACTATAAAGAATAATAATGGCGGTGATAAAGATATAGATACTGAAAAGAAAACACAAGTAAGTAAAATTGAGCAGTACAGCCTTTGGCTTTGGGCAAGAGTTGGAGGCTGCTGTTAGCCCTGTGTCTGTCCCTTGAATATCTGGGCCCAGCCAAGTCTGACAGTTAGCCAATACCAGACATGCCAGATCTTGTTCCACCTGAGACCAAGCTCCAAAAATCATCTACTTCAATTTTTTCCGTCTCCTGCTGGTGGCATAAAATAACTATCATTGGTAAAGCCATCTTCGCATAGTGTGTCCCTGGACACTGGAGCCCCAAAAGGTTACCTCATGCTAGGCAAGGTCCTGGCCTCATGTCAGGCACTTCTAGGGCTTCAAAAGTTGCTGCTCAGTAATGACAATGGGCCTTCCTGGTTATTGCGCTTTCTTTCTCTGCTGCTTCCAGTCAGGGTGATGACACATGCAGCCTGGGTTAGTCTGATGCTCTGTTGAATACGGGACAGTCATTCCTTGTGCCAATAAGACTGGCTCTCCTTCTCTGCCACAGTCCTCATCCATTCTCTTATGCCGGAGCAGGAGGAGAAGTCAAGGGTGAGGCCAGCACAGGATTATGGGTTCCCTAGTCTAAGCAAAATTGTCATTGAAAGATACATTGTTCTATGTTTATTCTTTAAATTTTCAAAGAGCAAATTAACACTTCCAGAAAAAAAGTTCTAATTACAGACACGTTTTGGGAAAGTCACTAAGAGTCAATATTCCTAGACAAAGGATCAGAAATGCTATAAACTTCATTAAAAAAGTGCTGTTAAAGAACTACAAAGGCCAAAAGATCTATAGTTGCCCCTTGAACCACGGGGATTTGAACGATGCAGTTTCACTTACATACATTTTTTCAATAAAAGCAGCTGGCCCTTCCTGTTCCCTGCCTTTTGCATCCCACAGCTTCAACCACGTTTGGGCTGAAAACCAAGGGGGCGGGTGAAGCAGGAAAGGGAGGTGGGGTTGACTGGGGCAGGGGGAGGAGAAGTGGTGGGTAAATGCTCACAACTGTACTTGAACAACAATACAAAAATAAAAATAAATGCAATATTAAAACATATTTTAGATTTGTGGTGCAGAATACTTGTTTGGGAATGAGAAAATAGTTTGGGATCTGGGTTGATTGAATGTGAGGATGGAAAGTACCGCTCACTGTAGGATCAACGTTATTCACAGATTGAAGGCCAGAGCCCCTATCCCCCATGTTGTGAAGACTCGACTGCACGGAGTTTCCATACAGACCGTGAAGAGGTATTGTTGGCAATAATATCGATGCTACTTTTTGTTGTGACAGAACATGTAGAATTTGCCCGTAATGGTGCATTTGACAGTAAAGCACACAAAGTTGGCTCTGGACCTGAATGGAAAGATATGGTGCCTTGTCACCAGGAAGTATCTTTGCATGCTCTGTTTGGGCAATAAACAATAGCTTAATACCACTTTTTTTACCCTTATCCTCTATCTTGTCCCCATCAACACATACCTCAGATGAGCCTATGGATTCTGTAGTATAGATTTAATCAAATGGTTTATATGGAGAGGGGCTCGCAAATATACTTGCCTGAACCCTGTACACCCTAGTGAGGGCTCTGTAAAGAGATGCTGTAGAGAAGATCATCGAAGTCAATAAAAATATCACTATAAAGGTGCTAAGAGCATGGAGGGCCCACCTGAGGTCTGAGGTCAGACATTTGTAAGATATGTTCTCCCCCAGTCCCCTTAACCTTGGTTGTAGAAATAGGAAAGAATATCCACAGCTGTTGCTTAGATTCTGGTAAACTGAAAACAGAGAAACAAAAAATGAGGAAGGAGAAGATAAGACAAAGGAACAGGTAATTGCTGAATTGTGGTACCGTGGCTACATGTGGGGCCAGGGCGGTCTAAGATAATTGAATGGCTTAGTGTCCTTCACTATTAATGGCAGCAGATAAGGGCATCTTATGTTCACTTGGCTTTACTGGATTCAGCAGTTGCTTTATTTTGAAACCATCCTCAAAGTTACTTTGATCCTTTGATCGCAATGATCTCCTACACTTTTGCCACTATTTCTGCCTTCTAAAACACACTCTCATTTTTCTTTGCTTGCAAAATTACTATTTTTCCTCCAAGATCTACTCCAAATGTTGAAACATTGGTGAAAAATGTAATTACCTTTGCTGCTTTGGTTAATTTCTTCATCTTTGCGCCTCAATGGAATTTCTCTTATTTGACTTGCTATATTGTATTTCAAAGATTTTCTTATGCATTAATTTTGTCTTTGATTTTGTACATAACCTCAGGAGAAAAATTATATCTAATTCATTTTCCCACTGTATCTAATTTGTACTTAATACTTTGCTGAGTGGAAATTAGAATAAAATGTGGACACAAGGCTCAGAAAACAAACAAACAAAATGAACCTAGTCTCTCTTTTTCTGTGGTCTTTTGAAATAACAGAGGAGAACTGGGAGGATAAAACTGTGTCATTCAGCTCAATAAATATTAATATATGATTCTAAATATATGCTCTCTTAATGCCAAAATAACTTCCCATAAATTCACATGAACAAAATACAGGAAACATATTAATAAGATAGAAATGCAAATAACCAATTTGAATAAATACATTTATATTGATATTAGGAAGTTTAAGATTTTGAGAGACACAGTAATCAAAGCACAAACTATAGATCATTTTGATCTTTAAAGTAGAAGAAATTGGAGAGTATCATGCTAAGCGAAATAAGCCAGGCAGTGAAAGACAAATACCATATGATCTCACCTTTAACAGGAAGCTAATCAACAAAACAAACAAACAAGCATAATATAAACAAAGACACTGAATTTGAGAACAGTCTGACAGTGTCCAGAGTGGGAGGGGAGGGAATTTCAGGGGAAAAGGGGAACAGTTTAGAGCAACAAGTATAAAGGACTCATGGACAAAAACTATGGGGGGGTGGAAATGGGAGGAAGGTGGGGAGGGCTGGGGTGGTGGGCTGGGGTGGGGTAAAAGACAGAAAACTGTACAATATCAACAATTAAAAAATACTGATTAAAAGAAAAAAAATAAAATAAAATACATTCTCAATATATTTATAAGCAAAACTATTTTATTGGGTAGATAAATATAAATATACTAATGAAATCATTAAATTTTCCTGCAAGATAGTCTTATAACTTTTTGGGTCTGTCATCAAGAAAGTCAGTATACTTAACTAGAAAACAAATAATGTGTGAGCTCAGATGTAAAAACTTCAAAATTTAGAATACATACTTTCCCTAATTTCATATTCATTATAATATTTAGCTGTGTTCCTTATTCAAAATAATACTCATAAAAATGATCTATCTGCACCTTACAGATATATAAGTTGAAATTCTTACAGTGAGCAAAACCTTTTCAGAAAAATAAAATCAATTGAAAGGTAAAAAAAAATAAATAAATAAAAATAAAGTAGAAGAAAACTTGTCATTACTTTTTCCCCCTGCATCTGTATCCAACCTGCCATATCTGGTTTGTTTGTTTTTTTGTTTGTTTGTTTGTTTTTTGTTGAACCTCCTTCCCCAATAACATTGAGATGCATCAGGAGAGAGCTTGGCTGCCTGCATATGTTCCATTTACTTTGGTTGTGGTTTGTTGGTGGACTGCACAGTGTGGCTCCTTTTAAAAGTTGTGGCCACAAAAACTTTAAAGGGATTCTAAGTGCCATGCTCAACAGATGAACCTCTGTTCCTCAATTTTATAATTCTAGAATATTCTACCTATCTTTTTTCTTAACATTTTTGGGGCCGGAAATTATTACACATTTCTTGGGATTATTCTTGAAATAGGCACATCTCATATTTTGCCAGGTATCTGCTTCTGATTCCAGCATTAACATAGATTTTATCTCTTTTTCAAATCCTTTTCATTGTGGCAGGCACATTGAAAATGAGATCTGTGTCCATGCTCAAGTTGCAATTTTTGCAGCGAGGCCTTTTACCCGACTTCCAAAAACTACTTGCCCTCAGCTGACATTAGTCCTGGGTTTTCTCACCTCTGCTGAAAGGCCCTCGTGGACTTGGCTCGTGCAGACTGTGCTTGCTCTGAACCAGTGCCCTGGGTCTTGTTGCAGCACGACTGCTACTTGTTTTTTTGACACTTCCCTTGGCTTACATGTTTCTGGTGCCATTTGTTTTCGCTGCTGTACACCTTTATCACTACCCCGCAGTGAAGTCGGTAGGCTAATTATAAGGGGATTTATCTTTCTGCCACATGCAGGTAGAAGAACATGAAAAACGTGTATGCAATGTTTTGATATATCCTCTTCACTGATAAAATGGATGTCTGCTCTTATTGTTTTGTCACCTACTGTTAGCCTTAACTAAATTCCCCCTGACTCTAGTAGTGTCCTCTCTTACTCAGATTCACGGTGATGGCCCACTGTGTTTTCAAATATTTATGTGTTCATAACTCATTTTAGTGATATTGATTTGTTTTTGTGATTATTCCTCTTGACTGTTAGGTATGATAATCAATTTTTGTTATAATGTAAAAAAGCAAATCTTTACTCTCCTTATCTGACAATATGCGTACTCAACACACACATGCAAACCCCGTTCGTACCACACACAATTAGAGACATATAAATATCCAAGTAGTTAATATATTTACAATAAAATATTAATAAAATAGTTTCATATATTTAATAGTTGAAACAGTTATGTCCAGCAATTAGTTGTACTTGCATCTGTTCTGAGTCAAACGCTTCTTTAAAAAATGCCAATTGTTTTAGGAATCTGAACACAGCTATGGTAAACATTCTTGTGCATATCTTTGCTTACAAGTGCAAAACTGTCTAGGAGTGGAGTTGCAGAGGCAGAAAATACCTGCATTTTCACTTTTACTAGATATCACCAAATGCTTCTTCAAAGCAGTTGTATCAGTGCTCACTTCCACCACTAAGTGAAAGTCTCCATCACTCCATATCCTTGTTAGTCACTACAAATTTCAGACATTCTAGTTAATTTTTTGCCAATCTGATTGAGTATGAAATTATATGTCATTGCTGTTTTATTTTGCATTACCCTGATAATGACTGACATGGAATCTTTTTTATATGCCTATTGGAGGTTCTAATTTCCTCTTCTATAAATATCCAGCTTATACCATGGTAAATTCAATATTTTATGAATTATAGTACATAATACAATCTATACTCTACACTTTGTTCCCTGAACTATAAAAATCTTCTCACAGTCACTAACATAGCTTTTCCTTTGATTTGTGAAGATCAATTTTGAATTCATGATTGAACTTTAATTCCAATTTATATTGCTTTATGCTTTTAGTATTTTGTGTAAATAAAGATTATGTATTCTTTTTCATAAAAATATTCTGTATGTTTTTATATTTTTAAGCCTTTATTTCTTTACACATCTGAAAGTTATTTTGTGCATGGTATGATAAAGGAAATCAACTTTCATTTGTGTATCTGCATAGCAAATTGTTCCATCACCACTTATTTAATAACCTGTCCTTTTCTCATTGACTTTGAGGCCATTTTCTTCCCATATCAAATTTCCAAGTAAGCGTAGGTGTATGTGTCTGTTCTCCTCTATCCTGTGTGGATCTTTGGGGCTCTATTGTTCTAAGAGCAGTACAGTATTTTCTTCTGTAATTTTATAAAAAATTTTGATATCTGATAGGGAAAACATTTTCATTTTATACATAGTTTATGCACATTTTGGATTTTGCTCTTTCAAATGAATATTAGTATTAGCAAGACATGGCCCATAAAACCCCTTCTCAAAATACCTATCTGTAAATCTATCTATCTGTCTATCTATCTACCTAATTTTTTATAGCATTTTTGGTCCAATTTATTGTTTTTCTGACTTATTATTACCTTATAAATTTTCTTCTTTTAACTTTGAAGATTTCAAATATATTTATTGCAGGTATTTTACAGATTGTTCTACTATGTCTAGTTTCTAAGAAATAAATTTTCCATTTCATTACCTTTGTTGACTTTCATTATGGTGTTTTGCTTTCTCTTAACCGCCCCCCGCCATTATGAGTCTAGATTGTGAATTAATCTCTTCAAGACATTTTTGAAGATATTTTCTCAGATTTGCTCAGTTGAAACTTTACTGGTTTTACAAGTATATTTTGGGTTGGAGTCCTCATACCATATATATCCATAAATCAAAGACTCATGCACACATGAGGTTCACACATGCCACCTGCTTTCTTAGGGATGAAGCCTTCTTTATCTATGGCCACTGGTGAGCACCTGGTATTTATATAGCTATTAAGAATTTACAGGAACCTAATCAACAAAACAAACAAATAAGCATAATATAACCAAAGACACTGAAATTGAGAACAGGCTGACAGTCGCCAGAGGGGAGAGGGGAAGGAATTTCAGGGGAAAAGGGGAACAGTTTAGAGCAACAAGTATAAAAGACAGATGGACAAAAACTAGGGTGGGTGGAAATGGGAGGGAGGCGGGGAGGGCTGAGGTGGTGGGCTGGGATGGGAATAAAAGACAGAAAACTGTACAAGAACAACAATTAAAATTTAAAAAGAAGTAAATAAAAATAAAAATAAGCAAAACAAAACAACAACAACAAAAAAAAGAATTGGTGGCCAGAAGCTTTTTCTAATTCCCATTCCATGGATGAGGCAACATTTTCTACATATGTGTTGCATGCAAGTATCTTATTCCTTGATCCTTCAGATCAGGGGTACCAAACTCATTTTCACCAGGGGACACGCTGGCCTCACAATTGCCGTCGAAGGGCTGAATGTAATTTCATCTCCTTAACAGTTAAGAAGTAGTTACATTTATACAGTCCTAAAATTATTTTGGCACTTTGAAGGCAACTGTGAGGCTGATGTGGCCCCCTGTGAAAATAAGTTTGACACCCCTGCTAGATCATGGGACCTGAGGTCTGTATTCTCTTAATAATGCTGGGAATTTAAATTCTACTATGCCATTCATGCCTTTATCTGTCTCTGATAATTTCCTGACGTATAAGTTTCCCTCCTCTTACTTTATTGCTAATATCTTTCTAGTGTCAAGTTCCCTTGAAAACTGACCAGATAAGAGAGATATACTGTACCAGTGAATTTATAACATAGTGTGCTTTAGAATTTATAAGGTGTTTCCTCCACAATTTTTCTAAAGGTTTGCTTAATTAAGACTTTTCTGAAGAGGATGAAGTCATAATTCTGAAACTTCAGTTCTGTATTCTTTTTTCAGCCTCCAAGATACAATTGTAGGTGATCAGTGATCCTAGTTAGCAAAGAAGAGAAATAATCAATTATTCAAGTTACACTATTAAATAATATCCATCTTACTAAGCAAGTTAAGATTTTCTAGTCCTACACTGTCATTAACAGTATTTTTAAACACTTTTTATTCCTTTGATTATATTCCTAATGCTACCTGGTCTATGCACACTGTCATTAGGAAGTTACTTTATTCCAGCACTTTTTCCCTTCTGTAGAAGGAGAAAGGAAGGAAATTTATAAGGTGATTCATGGTAGACTGAAAAGTAGTCTCTCAAAATACAGCCATGCCCTAATTTAGGAAACCATGTCCTAATTTATGAATCCTACCTTATATGGCAAAAAAGAATCTTTGCAGGTGTGATTAAATTAAGGATGTTTAAATGGGGCGATTTTCCTGGAATCTGGGTGGTCCAATATGCAATCACATATATTCTCCCAGGGAAGAAATGCAGGCAGGTTAGCACACCCAGAAGAGGAAGCAATGTGACAGGAGACCTAGAGATTTGAAAATGTTAGCCTCGAACGTTGGAATAATGTGGTCACATGACAAAGCATTCTGGCAGTCACTGGAAGTTAAACAAGGCAAGGAATTGAATCTTTCCTACACCCTCTGATGGAGGATATAGGTTATATCCAGCCATACTGATTTCAGACATCTGACCTCCATACCTATGAAAGAATGAATTTCTATTGCTTTCAGCCACTAACTACATTTGTGGTCATTTCGCACCAGAGACAAAGGAAATTGCATTTTCACCAAAATTTATAATGTAGTTTTAAGATATGTAAAGGCTCAGAATTTCTTTTGAACTTATTTGTTACTTTAATAATTTTTAATCTTAAAGATATTTTTGCACAGGTAAACCTTTATTGCTTATCAGATGTTTGAATTTTCTTGTGTTGCTATAACAATGTACAATAGACTGGGTGTTTGAAACAGCAAACATTTACTTTCTTATAGTTGTAGAGGCTGAGAAGTCTGTGATCAAGGTGTCAGCATATTCGGATCTTTGTGAGGACCCACATCCTGGATTGCCCATAGATGTCTTCTCCTTGTCTTGTCACTTGGCAGGGAGCAGAGAGAAGCAAACTTTCTCTTATCTTTTCTTATAGTAGCACTAATTCCATTAGGAGGGCCCCACCCTCATAACTTAATTAACTTTGAAAGGCCTCACCTCCAAATACTATCACAGTGGAGATCAAGATTTTAACAAATGAAATCTGGAGGAACCCAAACATGCAGTCTATAACCCCCGAATAACAGAAAGATAAAATATGTTGCTGAGTTTATTTCAAGAATAACAAAACAGTTATCTTATGTGGAATATCCCACTAGTCTATTATCTATAATTTCCACTCAATTTTTATGATAAAACGATGATAATCACTTCTAAATATTCTGTTTATCATTTAGTTATCATGGCTAATATGTAGATATTCATTTTAATTATGCTATAAATTCATTAAGACAAAATTGTGTAAAAAGATGCAATTGATATAACTGACTTTCTGTCTTAAAAAAGCTAACCATATGAAAACTTGGACACAGTATTAGGATGCAACAACGGAGGAATATCTATTTCTTCTTGCTAAGTAACGTATTTCCTGATGCTCCTTTTCTTATTTCAATGTATAACACCTGACAAAAAACAATCAGTAAGCTGTGGTTGTATGAAGACAATGTGTAAAGCTATTTTCCTTTGTTAAGCATGATGAACTTTAGCAGGAATTAATGATGATAAATTTCCATTGACTTTCATAAAGATTCCTTAGCATCTGATACAAGGCACCTATTTTCCCATTGGTGTGGGCATCCTTTATATAGTTAATCCTGATATATTTTTTCACACAGATATGGGAGATATGTTTTCAGTAATGTACTCTATTAAACATAAGATGCTGTTTATTTGAAGTATATTATGGGATTATAGTCAGCAATGTCAGTATGAAATAATGCTTACCTTAATAGAAATAATTACAGGTATATGTATGTACACATTACAATAAATAGATGTCTTTCCTAGCTCAGTCCACTGAGAGGCTTAGAATCAATGGCACCTCAGTAGCAAGGGGCATACTTAGTCCCCAGACATGGGTTTTTAATACCATTCTCCAATAAAAGGAATCAGAAATCCTGAGACACTGCTGAGTGTAGGTCAGAGGCTGGGAATATATAAGATGAGCGCGGACTATCTTGTAGTGACAGCATGTCAGGAAGTGCTCAATAAACAAATTAGTACAGTGTGTTAAAATGCCACACAGTCAAGTGAAAAAGCTCATAAAGACCAAAGCTGGAACAATATGTGAAAAAAACAAATAACGCAGTATTGGACTATAGCACAAAATGCAAAATACTATCCATGAGTTTATGCTGATATACATAAATTACTGAATGAGAGAATGAATGAGTGAATGACTAAACTGTATACATGAACAAGGAAAGAAGCAGATGGGTGATGTGGACCCCTGGCTTGTGGGCCCCACCACATTGTGGATGAGGCATGAGACATTCACATGGACTACCGAGTCTGGTGGAGGAAGAGGAACAGCCGGGCTTTTCTCTCAAGGGGAGCAAAAGCCTTGGCCCTTGCCATGACTGGCCTTTATTGGGTTTCTCCCCATATTACATAATGGTCCTCATTTACTATGCACTGGTTCGCTTTAGGCGGTTACCTTTTACAGACAACAAAGGAGATGCTGCTGCTAACCACATCACAAAAGAAGGATATTTGCAAATGAAAAGGGAAAAGTAGTTGGACCTGGCTACACTGGTCCTTGCAAGGTTGAGCAAGGATGTTAGGAAGTTACAGTAAGCACTTGCTGTCTCATTTCAGGGTGAGGGAGTTTTAGCAAAAGGAAATCTCACAGCAGTCCAGGCACAGTGCAGGCATGATTCCCCACAGAAGAACCTATCCGTGGGAGTGGGTCTTGTGCATCTCCAAGTGGGAGCTGGGCCCACACCACGCAGAATGATCACCTACAGATGGGAAGAATAGAGAAATCCGTCTTGCAGTGGAATTTCAAATAAATATTGTAGATATCTTTTTCCTTAAACGGTTGTCATTTAACTCCCAGCCGACCCCTGAGAGTGGGCTGTGTTTGGTGACTTGCTTCCAGAGGCACAGCATGGGAAAAAATGTCATGTTGGTGACGTGCATCCTTAATATGAAGGTCTGAGAATGCCACTACCTCTGTGACCTTCCTCTAAAAATCAGTCTAATAAAAAAATTAGATCTTCCATGCCCCCAATCACATGCCGAATCATGAGAAAAAAAGTAAGGCAAAATCTACTTGAGAGACATCCTGATCATTACATTTCAAAACCTACAAGGTCATCAAAACAAGTCTGAGAAACAATCACTGTTCAGAGATAGCTGAGGTGATATGAAGATAAAATTCAATTGAATAATTGGAACAGAAAAGAAACATAAGCCCTGGCTGGTGTAGCTCAGTGGATTGAGCGCGGGCCTGCGAACAGAAGGATCGCGGTTCGATTCCCAGTCAGGGCACATGCCTGGGTTGCCAGGCCAGTTCCCGGCAGGGGACATACAAGATGCAACCGCACATTGATGTGTCTCTCCCTCTCTCCTTCCCTTCCTCTCTAAAGATAAATAAATAAAATCTAAAAGGAAAAAAAAAAAAGAAACATAAGGAGAAAAATTACTGAAATTAGGAAAAATGTTATCAATGTCAGTTCCTTTGAATTCATGCATCAAAATTACCAAAACTGAGGGGAGGTGGGAGAGGATAATGGGGGAAGATGGGAAGAGTTTTCAGGAACAGCTATGAAGGACACATGGGCAAAACATGGGGGCAGGGGTAGAAGCAAGGGAGGGAGGAGGGTTTGGCTGGGGTGGCGGGGAGTGGTGGGGAGTAAATGCAGACAACCGTAATTGAACAACAGTAAAATAATTTTAAAAAATGAAATATAAAATGCCAACCAATATGATAAATTGAATGTGGGGTATACGAGAACTCTGAATTGTCTTTGCAGTCTTTAAGTAAATGAAAACGGTCAGAGTCTAAAAGAAATATATATTACATAGATATATATATAAATCAAAATCGACATTACAACTTTGGGTTTGTCTTTTCAGCTGCTTTTGGCTCAATTTGGGAATATAGTCCATTTGGAACTCAATAGCAGTTTTGCATTTTAAATGATGCCAGCCTTCTCAAAGGTAGGTGACATTTAAGTGTCGTCAAGATATATGCCTTTAACTTCTTAACGGATACTTCAAAATTTAAAATCTTTTAAAACTTGTTTAGTTTTTAAGATATTTATTTCATTATAATTCAGAATATTCAAGTATTTTGTATTTATAGGTCGTCGATAAAAATATGACTAAACCATGAAACTTAAGTACCCATTTCTTTTAGCAAGAACTCTATATCTCTAGGCTTCTTCAATGTATTTTTCTCACTGTTTCAATTTTCAAGCAGGTTTGAAAAGAGCTATTGGGAATGCTGCTAAAGACGAAAATTGATTTTCACCTTTTATATTCTCTTTTACGGCACTTTGCCTCCTCCCTTGTAACTAGTGGGCTTTATTTTTGTTAAATGGATTGGATGTATCTCATTTCAAAAGCAAACCTCATATGAACCTCTGACACAGGAAAGAAAAAGACAATGCCACACATGGTCCTGTCTTTATCAATATTACTTTGGCAGAGTCGAGTTCAGCTGTTTCTTGGGCAGGTAATTGTAGGTTGCTTTCCTTTTGCTAATGGCAACAATCTGAATCCTCAGATTTGAAATCGTATAGTTAGCCTTCTGGTGGCAATAATTAGGGCATTGCCTTGACAACCCCTGTTTGGTAATTATAGCCTCTATTCTTAGGCTGTGAGCAAAACAAGCTTCATATTCTCAGTTCGCAATCAGGGATCAATTAGGGTTAAGAACTGATATAACAGTTCAGAAACAAAAGGTTGAAAAAATAAGGCAAACATGTAATAAGGCAAATGTGACTTTATAGAGCCTACTATAATATTTGTTTATAAACTCTGCACACTCATGTTTAATAGAACATTAAATCTTTTCTTTTTGTTTTGAACTTTTTTGTGATACATTTATTCAAATAAGGTTATGCTTAAAGCTAGTTTTATAACATTATTAATTACTTTCAAGTGTCAGATGTGAATTAAAACTATAAAAAATTAGATACAAATTTTCAAGATTAAAAGTTTGAAATGCAATTAAGATTTTATATCTCAAGTATAACTAATTTCTAATCCCTAGTGGCATCTATCCATTTTTATCCTTCAAATTATTCTCATCAATATTTAGACTTTTCATACAGAGAATATCTTTCTTTTACTTTATAAAATCTTTGCATTTTTATAGAAAATTGGATTAACTTTTAAATTATCTTGAATAATTTTGGAGTGGGGGTTTTATTCCCGACCTTATACTAAGATTGATAAAGTAAAAGAAATTACCCTTTAATTTAATTCCAGTAACTGGCAAGTTGTTCTTCTTACAAAACCATAATTTTATCAAACTAGATATTATCTGTGATGCAAGTATGAGTAATAAAAACTGAAAACCATGCTATTGTAATTAGTAATGCAAGACTTTGCATCTTTTATTTAAAGTGAAGCTCTAAGTATCCAAAGATTCAAATGAAAGAGAAGTACACTTCACAAACATCCTTTGGTTCTTGCTCTGTATTATAAGCAAAGATGCAACAACCACAAATACTGGGTGGGGGGGTGCAAATGGAATTTATAAAATATATGTATTTATCCTTACATGTTTAATCTTAAGTCACCTTCAAAGTACTCTCCATCTGATGTACTATACCTGTAAAGACTTTTTCTATTGCTCAGAACAGTTTTTGAATTCATCGATTTTCATGCCTTTTAGTGCTTCTGCCTTTTTCGTTTCACCTCTTCCACATCGGCAAAATATTTCCCTTTGAGGACTTTCTTTCATCTAGGAAACCAAAAAAGTCACTCGGAGATGGGGGTGGCAAGATCAGGTGAACGGAGAGGCTAGGACATAGGGGTCACGATGTTTTTGATAAAAAATGCTGAATAATCATCATGGTGTTGACAGATACTCACAAATTGTCCATCATGAAATGGGCAAACACATTGAAAGAGTCCTCAAAAAAAATTCACTGAAGCCAAACACAGCCTCTCACAACAATGCCAGCTGGTACACTGATACAGGTGGGTTCCTAGAAAACTCATCTAGTGGGGGAAGTCTGTACCACAAAAGGCTGGCCTTCTGGAAGATAATTCCAGTTTCTTGGGGTTCCCCTCATATGTGTTTGTATATACATGTACACATATATGCATATATATGAGTTCAATTATCATTTTACATAAGAATAAATATAGTGAATTGAGAAATAATAAATTTAAATAAATTAGACTGTTTGATTATTTTTAATTAAGGGATAATTTAAAATAATACTGATGCCATTTGAAGAAATTTGTTTTCCTTTTAATGTAAGCCTTTCCACAAACTTCACATATGAGAATATTTCACTGAAAGTAATCTCAGTGGATTTGCATAATAAAATAGAAATAAATCCAAGAATATTGAAGATACAGGTGTTAAGCCAAATAAACTTAGCATTAAAATATGTCTTTCATTAATTTAATTTTGAATAGAGTAATGCCCTGGAATCTGTTTACAATCTCACCTCTTTTTATAAATTCCTTTTTGAAAAGTCAAAGAAAGAACAATGTAATGCTCCTTAAAATTTTTTTTAAATACTATTTGTTCTACTCACTTATCACTTATATCCATGACCACCTAACAAGTAATTAAGTTAATTTACTATAAATCATACAAAAGTAAAAATGAAAAGGACAGAAATCATCCCTTTTTCATAGGGTTGGACAGCACTAATTATTTACAAAATACTTTTTGTTCCAACATGGGAGATGCTGTGGTTGCAAAGAAGGTGGGATGGTATTTCTTCTGCATTTTATGGCTGAAAGGGAAGGAAAAACATGGGAGAGAGACTGGAATTTTAAAAAAGTGAAGACAAATATGCAAAGAATAATATAAATGTATGAAAGGTATGAAGGTATACATGTACAGCATTATGTCATGATTGATGAGTTTTAAACCACTTGAGGAGTTGGGGCGTACCTTCTATATCAAATATGAAGATAGTCAATAGATAAATTTAGAAAGGTAGGCCCAAATGACAAAAAATTTTTAGTAAAATTTAAGAGTGTATCGGGGTTGTAGGTTTTATGTTGTATGTGATATGAAGGCATATTTGTTGTTCATTTTTGAATGTAGAAAAATAACCTAATCACAGTCCCGTGCATGGACTTGTGTGCACAAGTGTTTGTGTGTGTACAGCAATGACTGCTGGCAATATATTGGTGGATTATATATAAAATAATAAAATCCACCAATAAAATATGTATATGTATATGTTTATGTATATGTATATACACATACACATATATGTATATACGTTTCTAATTTTTAAAAATATTTTATTTACTTTCTTTTAGAGAGTGGGGATGGGAAAGAGAAAGAGAGAGAGGGAAACATCAATGTGTGGTTGTCTCTTATGTGTTCCCTACTGGGGGCCTGACCAGGCCTGCAACGCAGGCATGTGCCCTGACTGGGAATTGAACCTTCAACACTTTGGTTCACAGTCCGGAGCTCAATCCACTGAGCCACACCAGCCAGGGCATATATTTCTAATTTTTTGAAAGTTCTGATTTAATCTTATTTCTGCAAATTCTTTCACAATTATTTATATGTAAGCAGTATTCAAAAGACATTCGCTTATTTAGAGATAAATAAAAATAATTCAAGGTTTTAAATAAATTTAATCATTCAGGAATCCCTTTATAATCTATTTCATTATGACTAGGAGCAAAGCGTATTCACAAAAGGGAAGGTTTGGAAATGAACACAGCGGCTGATTCAGAGGCTAAAACTCCAGGCTCTGTGTTGAAAAAGATAAAAAAGATAGTCTTTATGGCTTCGGTTTGACTCTCGGGTCCTGCCGTCAGGGACCACCGCCTCTCAGCAGAGATGGGGTGAAAGAGAAGCTGACTGACGGACGCACAAGGAGAGCAGCTCCAGGAGCGGGGGTGCGTGGTGCGGGTGTCAGCGCTCATGGCGTCCTGCCTAATTGACAACAGGTTAGGTGGGGAAAAAAAGAAAGAAAGAAAGAAAGAAAAGAATAGCAGAGGCGTGTGTTAAAAAAGAATAGTAATTCGTAAGGCATTACTAAAAATTATTTTGTAAATTTTGTTAGCATAGCATTCCCCTGATGGGTTATTGTTAGGGTCGTAATTAAGCACATCTGAAGAAAATAAATGCTGGGGTGTTTCTAAACTGTGGTAATTGTTGTCAGAGGTTAGCCATTTGAGACAAGAGTGTTAGGATCTCGCAAAAGACTTATCATTGTAAATTATGATTTATCATCTACAAGGAAGAGTAAGCACAGAAAGGAAAGGAAAATACAGAAGGAGTTGACTCTTTCAGCTTACACTCTGTGAAGATTCTTATTCAGAAGAAAGCGTTTTTCCAACTACTCATGGTTTCTGCCAGCTTCCAGGATTATTAAAACAGATTTACAGCAAGTGGTAGCAGTGGAAGAAAAACACAGCCTAAAAAGGTACTCCAGTCTGTCATAAATTTTCCTTTATGTGATTTTTCTATTTCTTTACTCAATATTATTTTAAACAGCCATAAGCCACAATGTGCTTTAAAAAAAATATTGGACTTATAGGGGTGACATTGGTTAATAAAATTATATAGGTTTCAGGTATACGAGTCTATAATACAAAGTTTTGGGCTCTCAGAGACTCAAAGTTTCCTTATATGTGTCTTTATTTCATGGCCTGTAGTTTCAGTAATTTTTTTAAAGATTTTATTTATTTATTTTTAGAGAATGGAAGGGAGGGAGTGGCAGAGGAAAAGAGAGAGAAACATCAATGTGTGGTTGCCTCTCATGTGCACCCCCTACTGGGGACCTGGCCCACCACCCAGGCATGTGTCCTGACTGGGGACTGAACTGGTGAACCTTTGATTTGCAGGCTGGTGCTCAATCCATTGAGCCACACAAGCCAGAGCACGTTTTAGTTGATTTTAAAGGCCACCTTTCATCTGTGAACATAAAGATCACATTTCTTAAATAAAGAAGAAAGATATCAACAAGTGGGAGATTTTGTTTACTAGCCTTAAAGTAAGCCTGTTTATATGTCACACTCCTTTGATGTTATCTGACAGGTCCGAATCTAGGTCATTGTGCTATCATTCAGGTTAGCTTGCAATTTCTTCAGGATATAAACAAGTAAAAGTGCACACTATCTTTGTTCTGGTAAAAAAATAATAATCCTGCAGGAGAGATGAAAAGAATGATGGGTTATGGTCTATGGGACAACAATTCATAATTTACTTTGCAGATGTCTGTGTAATTTAGGCAGCAGGCAGGACAACGGCACACTTGTAGCTGCTTTGGGGAAAGGATGCCAAGAGGCTCATAAATCATGGAAAGGATTAAAAGCAATGAGCATTCATCTTCTTAACCTCATAAAGGCAGTATTGGAAAGCCAAAGATTAGACCATAGGGTACATGGAATATTTTTGCAGGCAAAAGTCCAAGAGTTTTCAAGGCTTCTCTCAATTGTCGTTGACCTGACATTTGCAAGTCAGCAGAATATAATTTTAAAGTTGATTTAAACAGGTTCCTTCCAAATCAAATAAATGGAATGATAAGATATATTTCTAGGATATATTTGAAGTAGAGTCAAATTATATAAAAATGCTAATCCTTTTCTTAGATTGAAATATGTTTCTTTCCAGACAGTATAGGGAAAATAACCTTAAAATATCCAAACCCAAAAGAACTTTTTATTTGGCTAACCATGTTTAAATAGTGAAATGTCATGAGAAAATCTTGTCTTCAAAACAGTCAAATGAAAGTGTTGCAGACAGCTGGGGCTCTCATATAGCATTTAGTAAATAAATGGCCTGTTACTAATTGTTTATATTTGAAAAATTATTCTAATCAAAGGTCTTTGAATGCAAATGAGTAAATTTTATAGAGTGAGAGGTTTCATTTATTCTTGAAGATAGGGAGCTTTAATCAAATTTTAAAGCTTTTGAAAAATACTAATTGGTTAATTTTCTCAGTATTCTTTTATATCAGGTTCATGATACAACTGAATTTGGCAGTTTGATAAAAAACACGAGGATTGAACAAGGAATTGTAAAATCACTTATTCATGGATAATTATGATTATGCTAAGGAGACACAGTAGATTCTAGTTTCCAATATCCTTGTTTAATATCAAATATCCCTTGGCACTGATTCTTCTAATGTAGCCAATGCTTAACTTTCCATTACAGTTAAGAGGGGCTTTGGCGGGGCTAGGGTGGCTGGTAGTTAAATGTGTGTGTGTGTGTGTGTGTGTGTATACACATATATGTGTGTGTGAATATGTATATATATTTGGCATTAAAACATATTTTGTGTTTATATTTGAACATAATTTCATTCAATATATTAGAAAGCCACAACTTCCCCATCTTTGAAAACAAGCAGAGTAATATAGAAGATAATGTAATTTTGGCTACTTCTGCATTGTGTGTACCCTATTCTACATGCTATTCTTGGAGCACATAATCTTTCTTTCCATTTGCCAGGAAACACTATTTTACTCCAAGTTAGTTCAAATATCTTTTTAGCCCCTACTTTTCCTTCCTGCACAATAGTGACTCAGCACCACAGACCAAAAAATGATTTTAGAGTAAAAGTTAAACTGTGCCATATTGCATATCATTGCAGTTAGCTGTTCTTTTATCTGGCTTCTAAGAACTTTGTGCTGCTTTCCCAAGGAACAACTCAGAAGAAGGAGAGCACAGAACTTGGGGCTCCCCTAGGTTTCTTTGTGACCCATGCTAAGACTGGTACTGACACAACTATGTGGAGGGTACTTATTGTATATTTTTGGGATAAAATAAACTAAATTACTTTGACTTCATAATAAAAACTGTTTTTAAACCACAAAATCTTGGCTCCTAGAATGTGCTAAAAAAACCCATCACTTAAAAACACAAATATTTGTGTTTTTGTCTATATATTTGAATTACTATAAAAAACAATGATTAGATGGGGAAAATAGAAATGATATTATATGTGAAATGCAGCTTAATGTTTTGATTGCTCTTTGATATTTCAAATGCCTCTATGAAGTGGGCGACTTAAAGACAAAAAACAATTTGACTTTTTTCCCTATAATATTGTTCCCCTTATTTTACATGAAGCATCCAAAACTTGAATGGGGAAGGTGTGAATTATAAATTCAGGGATTAATTTACTCAAAAATAGTTATTGAGTAGAGTCTATATATTACTTTGTGTCAAGGACTTTTCTCTGGAAAGGGTATCTTTGTGAAAATATCATTCAAAATTACTGATGGCATTGGTGCTTACATTCTAGTGAGTAGAATAAAAGCAAACAAATTATATAGCATTCAAATTATAGATAAATCAGTTTATAGAAAATGATAAATTTTATGCAGAAAGTAAGCTGGAAATGTGATGGGAACATTATATGTTGTGGAGGAAAGGGGGAAGTATTTTGCCAATTTTAAAAACATATTTAGGGAGGGTCATCACAAAAAAATAACACTTGAAAAGACTTGAGAGACATACAGGAACCAGCCATAAAAGTGTCTCAAGAGAGATATTCTAAAGGAAACTACAAATTTCAATGTGCCAAGGTGAGAGCTAGTTAGTCTACGTGCACCATCAGAAACCACCAAGACCAGTGTGGCAGAGCTGAGAGAAAGTGGGGAAGGACTGTAGAAAGTGAGACTCTGTAGACAGCTTTGTCCTCTGACTGAGACTAGACAGAAAGCATTGGGAGGACCTGAAGAGAGCAGTGCCCTGGTGCATTTTATCTTCTGAGAGGACTTCTCTGGCTGATGTGTTGATGATGCATTGTAGAGGCACGGGATGGTTTCGGGAACCCTTTTTAAGGCTTTACAGCAACTCAGGTGGGCAATGAAACTACGTGGGAACAGGAATATAACAGACCAAATGGTGAAATTAAGACTGAAACAAGAGGATGTGGTGCCATGTTGTGAAAGGGAACCCCCACCAAAATAAAATTATCATCTGAAGGGCAGGCCCCTTGAAGTACAGGCTTCCCCTGCTAGGTGAGTGCTCTGGGAACCCATCTGTATTAGTGTACCAGCTGGTTCCATTGTGAGAGATTGCGTCACATTTGGTGAGTGTGGGGTTTTTGTTTGTTTGTTTGTTTGTTTGTTTTGTTTTTTAAGACTCTTTTATTGTGTTTGCCCATTTCTTTTTTTAAATATATTTTATTGATTATGCTATTACAGTTGTCCCATTTCTCCCTCATCATTCCTTTCCACCCTGCACACCCCCTCCCACCCACCTTCCCCCCTTTAGTTCATGTCCATGTGTCATAAGTTCTTTAGCTTCTACATTACCCATACTATTCTTGCCCTCCCCCTGTCTATTTTCTACCCACTATCTATGCTACTTGTTTTCTGTACCTTTTCCCCCTCTCTCCTCCTCCCACTCCGCTGTTGCTAACCCTCCATGTGATCTCCATTTCTGTGGCTCTGTTCCTATTCTAGTTGTTTGCTTTTGTTTTAGGTGTGGTTGTTAATATCTGTGAGTTTGCTATCTTTTTACTGTCATGTTTTTTATCTTTTTTCTTAGGTAAGTCCCTTTAACATTTCATATAATAAGGGCTTGGTGATGATGAACTCCTTGAACTTGACCTTATCTGAGAAGCATTTTATCTGCCCATTTCATGAGGGGTGATTTACCAGTGCACCTGCCCACACTGCGCTGAGTGTTCAGCAGTTTTTGACCAAAAAACAGCATGACCCCCATGCCCCATCCTCCCTATTCACCTGATGTTGCCCTGAGGGACTTTTGTTTTATTTCCTTGGATGAAAAATGTTCTCAAAGGGAGACACTTTGCCATTCGGAAGAGATGAAACAGAAAATGGCAGAAGCACTAAAAGGGCTCAATCGATGGGTTCAAAACTGTTTTGAGCAGTGGTGAAAATGTCTCGATAGGTGTATTGCATCAAATGGAGAGTCCTTTGAAGGCGACTGCAGTTTAAATATGTGAGAATAGATACATAATTTTTTATTAATAAATCCTATTTTTATCTCCCTTCGCATATGTGTGATATGAGAAAACGAAAGAGGTCCAGGGAGACTCTATTATGTCTAGCCTGAGCAACTGGAGGCTGATTTAGCCACTAACTGGGCTTGTGAAGGCTGAGCATATGAGTCTCAGCTGCCTTCAGGCACCAAAAAGAAAATGTTGACTAGATAGTTGAAAATATCCATACGAAATTCAGGGGCAAGTTTACTCTGGTATATGAATTCATTGACATTTGACCTATATACATTTTTAACAGATAATACTTCCTACATATAAGGTACTGGCTGTTGTAGGTTTTTAAAAATTTAATCTTCATAACATCTTTAAGAGACAAGCACTCTTTGTATTATCCTCATTTTTCAGATGAGGAAAAAGAGGCTAAAAGGTTGACATGATGTTTCCCAAAATCGCACAGCTGGTGAGTGACAGAATTAGAATTCACACCCAGGTGATCTGGCCCTAGAGACCACGCCCTTGGCTGTTCTCACAATAATATGTTTTAAGCAACTTGACACAGGATTAAATCGCTAATGCAGCAAGTATTGAGAAGAATTCAGACCTAAGAGCTGGGCTCTGGGGCACTGGAATGAAAAGGTGTCAGGGAGCTGAAAAATAACAAAAAGAGTCTGGAAAAAATGGTCAGTGAAGGAGAAGAGTGATGTTCTCTTGAAATCAGGCAAAAGGGGCATTTAAACCAGTCCAGTGCTGTGATGACTCAGACAATGGACCATTAGGGTTCATGGTGCGCATTGCATTGTTTACACTGAAAAAAAGCAGTGTCGATGGGTTGGTGAGAAACAGTGCTGATGGAAATAAGACAGTTAATTTTCAACCTCAAAGCAGAAGCTTGAAAGTCGTTTTTGAGAAAGAATAGATTTTCTAAAATACCTTTGATTTCAGTTCGCATTAAGGATAGGTGTGGTGAATGAAATTATGGCATCTCTCAGTTTGTATTATCTCATAAATCGTATTATATTCTTAGTGGTTGTTTATTTTTTGAAATGTTTTTCTATTAGTTTCCAATGTTTTTCTGCTCATCACTTCATTATTAGCTTAATGAAATGTCTTAGATGAACATCTGTTTCTGTACGTGTGTGTGTGCCTGTGTGATCTCCCATGACGTCAGATTCATTTCATTGCAAGACTGCACAGCTGTGTGGAAGCCATCATTTTAACTATAGAGACACATGTACTTATAGATGTTAAATTATATGTACTTGCCCCATAACCTGGGTAATTAAGTGAAACTCTACAAAATACACCTTCTTTTTCTAGCTTTTAATATTTTCTCCCACACTCAGCCTGTTAACATAGTCAATGTTCAAAGATTCTCAATGAACATTTTTAAGTGCCCTATCCCAGAACCAACACACACATATTTCCATGAAGAGCAGCCGGGTCCTTTAAAGTTTTTGCTGCATGTGATAAAACAGATGGATAAACTCATTTTTTAAGAATGATATTTATTCCATCTTTCCATGTTGTTTGAAATCCATTCTTTCTCTTGCCCCTGAGGGATGCTTGTTATCTAAGCACATGTTGGAAACTTACTAGAAAGCATATGTCGCCCTGTGTATCCCTTGGGTCTGACAGAAGGGGTGAGATATAGGATAATTGCTTCTTCACTTGTGCAAATGGGAGTTTCCTTTTTGCATCTGGTATTGCTTCCAGAGTGCAACATGCTGTGTTGTAGTCTTATGATAGTTTCAATATCATCACATTTCACTTCATAATAATCTCAGTTTTCTTAAACTTGTGAACTTAACATAAATGTCTCTGGTGTATAATTATGCCCTAAATTGAATTCTCCAGCCTTAACCCAGAGTGCTGCTTGTGTTTCCAGAGCAATAGGTGATTCTAGTGTTAACTTTATTGTGACCTTATTTGTCTTATAAGGCTCTTTATGGTCCATTCTTTGTTTGCAGCCTTATTTAGAGCCACGCTCCATCCTGCACTCCAGGCTTAACCATGCACACCACAAAGCACTCAATTTCTCAGCTATAGTTCTGTGCTCTTGTGGGGCACTTCTGTGCTCAAACTCCACCCAAAACTGCCCCACTCAGAGCCTCCTTGATACACATGCCTTCTCACCTTGGACCATCTACTGCTCACGAATTGGACCTCTCTCTGTTTCTTATGCCTTTCTCATGCCCAGAATCTGTGTCAGATTCTTTTTGTTTGGCCATCTCATCACTCTGGTTTATTGGCTATATCTGTACGTGATAAAAAAAAATTGCTAGTTTCAAGGCCACCTGGCCTCATCTCAAGCCCTGTCTGCACTCTGTCCAATGGCCCATTCTCAGTCCCATATATTCCAGTCACACTGGCTTTCTTTCAGTTGCTCAGCCTTTTCTCCAACCTCAGGGAATCCATTTTTTTCATTGTTTTTTCTTTTCCATTTTTAAAGGAATGGCTTTATCCCTTTCCATCTACATTTGCCTTGTAAAATATTACCAGCTTACATAGTAACTCACTGGACACTTATTCAGGGAAATATTCAATAAAAAAAGATTGATCTAATTTAGATAATGTGAGCGTAAATCATAAGCAACAATTACATTGTATTATATGTTCAGTTTGTAATGTTGGCTCAGAGGTACATTGGTCAGTGACTTAGGGACCCAGAAAAATTAGGATTGATTCAAAAGTATATTAAATATGCTATAGTTTTTAAGAAGGATTCAAAAAAAATTAAACCTATAAAATTAGTCATTGCATCAATGGAGACAATGAAAGGATGGGAGATAGCAATAATTGCAAGTGACATTATTCCCCAAAACTGTGTTTTAAGAGATGTGCCATCATGTTGATTGATTCCAACAGACCATTCTAAATCCAGGGTTCAGTAAGAGGTAGCGGAAATGTCGGTGTTGAGCAGAAAGCCAATTTTTATAGAGAAGTAAATGTTTAAAAATATGCTAATCAGCATGGGACAGCAGGTACTACCTGGACCTCCTAGAATGAGACTCAGAACATCATCAAATAAATGGCCAGCCAAAAATTGCTTCCCTTGGGGCAGGAATGAGACTTGGGAAGGAGGGGACTTCTGCTCTAGGTCAGTACCGAATCCACCCCACCTGCAGGGACACAAGAACTTCACTACAACCCAAGCACCAGGAAGCCACCACTGGGGAAGCAGGCTTAGCCCCACGCCCTCCTGCTACTTCAACTCCAGTAAGCTGGGCAATGTGGCATGATTGGCCTCTCTCTCCTTCCCAGCTGAATCTATATAGCTCAGAGCACATCTTAGTGGCAGAAAATAATTCATGTAAAGTCCTAGGTTTAAAATAATATGGAGCCCGGGCTGGTGTGGCTCAGTGGATTGAGTGCCAGCATGCACACCAAAGGGTCACCAGTTCGATTCCTAGTCAGGGCACATGCATGAGTTGTGGGCCAGGTCTCCAGTTGGGGGCACATGAGAAGCAACCACACATTGATGTCTTTCTCCCTCTGTTTCTCCCTCTATTCCCCAGTCTCTAAAAATAAATAACTAAAATCTTTAAAAATACATGGGAAGTGAAGTTTTACTTTCTAGTATCTGCCTGTCTTAAAGCAACACTACAAGGAATTTGGACAACAGTGAACTGGTACCCTTTACATACTGGTACTTAATCTAGCATTAATGAGTTTTTCCAAATATTAGCTAGAACATTTACAGCTACTATTTTATAAGATCAAAAATGATTGAATATTGGCAGTTTTTATTATTCAAACTGTATGCATAGAAACTAGTATCAGTTATGAAAATAAGATACATTGGTTATTTAAAACAGGCCACTAGATAGGGCTATATGTTGTTTATAAATTCTGAATTCATACTCTGCACATCTATAAACTACTGCCCATAGAGAAACAATATTCTTACAAGTCTAAATAGACCAAACCAAAATGTAATTGTGGTTTGATTGCCTTCTTTTTTCCTTGTGGATGGAAGAGGGATGCCTGCCCTAGGGTCACAGTGATGGCTGAACACAAAGCACCTAACTCTGGATAAATGCCATCAAGAGCTATGTATGAGTTCCACACACTCCTAGGCTGGGGGAGGTCATGAGGCCACACAGGGCCACACGGCGGTTGTACTTCATAGCAGTTTACAGACAAGAGCTGGGGAGGCAGGCTCCATGATAACAAGAGGGTGGGAGCATCCCTGGTTCCTACCGGAGCATGAGATTGTCTTGCATGAACAATCCTGCTGGCTGTCAGAGAACTGCTGTGTGCCCTTCCGGGATGATCGGGCACTGTGCCTGGTCCCTCGGATTAGGAGGGCAGTATGGTCATGAAAGCTGATTCTGCTAAACACAAGAAGAAGGGGAACTTACCATTGAGACATTCAGAACCCTCCTAGATTTCCCCAGATGTCAAGGCACACAATACCAGGTCCTAAATTTAGGCTTTTTACCACATACGGTGGTATATCTGCATGTTACATGATATAAATACAATGAAATGGCATTTTTTAAAAGGAAGTTAGTAAGTCATTACCAGCAAAATAAGTATGGAGAGCAGGACCTGAAGCCATGTTTAGAGCATGTGTGGTAGAACAACAACAAGGGGGGTGGGTGCAGCCCAGTGCAGTGTGGCAGATGGGCTTATCTGAAGGGTAACACCACCCTCTCAGAGCACGTACAGTAGAGTGACATAAATCTCATGAGCCTATCAGAGCTGAAGTAAATATGTGCCTCTCAGCACTGAGGACAACAGCATGTGCTTTCCAAATTAAGAAAAACATGTATACGGGACATTGGGGAAAATCAGCATGACTTTGCAACCTAAGAAGCATAAAACCAGATGACTTCAGACCACAGCTGATGCATCTGGAGAGCAAGTCACTTTGAGATGTCCTGCACATTCTGCCTTGGGAGGGAGAGAGCTTCGCTGTGACGGTCCCTCTAACTCTGCCTTGCAAGGCTTTGAGTGTCCCCTGTTGCCTCCCAGACCTAGAGATGATCTGGAACTTAGGTTTGTTATCCCCCAAATCCCTTGTGTCATATTGTTTGCGGGGGCCCCTGTCCTGGGCGCCAGATGTGCGGGGGGCTCCGCCCACAGAGCCCCATCCCTCCGTCACGGATGAAAATAAAAACTACCAAGACATTTTCTGCTTGGGGAGGAAAGGGGTCAAACTCTCAGAGGAGAATGACCCAGAGCCCTTTTCTCACTGGGCTTTTATTGGGTTCAAATACATGGGAATACAGGTATGTCAGGCAGCAAGGATCAAACAATGGTTAACATTTCAAAGCAATCTGAGGGCGTAATCTGAGTCAATGTCTGTCTGGAAAGGGGGTTCCCAAATTTTGGGAGACATACTCATTTACTCCTGGGACACTTGTCACCTAAGGGAGAGCACTCTTAGCAAAGCAGGTTTCACAGGACTTTAGGAATTTTTTCTTATGCCCAATCACCCAGGGAGCCGTCCTGGCCGGTACAGGGCTGCACCGCTCACCCCCGCAGTTTCAGGCTTTAAGCCGATTAGGAAGCAGGAGACATTTCCCGGATGGAAATGAGGACTTGGGCTATGTCAGAATAGCCGGGGGGCAAGGGTCCATGACATCCTCTTTGCTGCAGCCCCCCGAGTCCTTCCATGAGGCCTCCCAAGTGGTTGTGTCTGGCTTAGGTTGCCCCTCCCATGAGGAGTCTTACCTGTCATTGACTAACCAACCAAGCATTGGGGCCAGAGATGGATGAGGCAGAAGCAGCACTCCTGCCAGGGAGATAAGCTTTGTCTCCTTAGTAGGACACGTCCTTGTGACAGAACAGACCCAGATGAAGTGGGTCCCTTGGGCTCTTACACAGCCCACCATGGGGTGAGGGTTACAACTCCTGAAACCAGGCTGAACGGTCCACAACAATTGTTGCTGATTGTGAGTGATTAGTATTATTATTAGGTTAATACAGATTCAGAGTGAATCTGCATTAAGGAAAGCTGAGTTAACAGTGTTGACTTCCTAATATTCCTTAGTGCCACAGTCAGCCGTAGAGCTGGTAGCCATATAGGCAGTCCAGCGCTTTAGGTTCCTGAGGCCTGGGTCAGACAGCCACAGCAGGGATGGAGGGCTGACTTATAAGACAGACTGTATCACAGAACGCACACTTGCGACAGTGAGTTTCAAATTTTTCATATAGGAAATCATTTGTCCTGTTCCAAGTTTTAATTTAAGTGAACTATCATTAAATAAAATATAAATTCAGTTTCTCAGTCCCGCTAGCCACATTTCACATGGAAACCCTTGTAATTTCCACAGGAAGGAATGGGTGAGTGAGGCAGGGGAAGCAGGTGTAGGATTGGCTGCTTTGAATCATTGCAGTGAGCTTTGAGTCTTAGGGGTTGTCCTTCATTGTCTGGTATCTGGTAGAAATGGCCCAGAAACTAAGAGCCCAGTAAATAAGGTGGTTGTTGGTATAGGCTTGGATTGGTCAGCTTACACAGGAAACATATACCCCTCCCAGTGTACTATTTTTAGGAATTAGCCAACTTTATTGGGGTGTTCCCTCCAGGGTCAGTAAGGATCCAAGAGAGCAAAGCATCACAATATGGAAAATAAAACGCATGGTCCATGCAACTTCATTTACTTGATTTCCTGCACACAAATTGTGATTTTTAAAAGTTATTTATGTAGTCAGTATAGTGGAAAAGTAAAAGCATTGAAATAATGGTAAGGCAAATTGGCTTCAATTAAATAAATGCTTATTTTGTGCTACATGTGACTTAAAAGACCTTCCATTTATGCTTTCAGTGATTAACTAAATGCAGCATAGTTTAAAAGGAAGGAAGGAAAAGCAGACAAAGAGTATTTTCAGGTTTTATTTGAAGACTAACTTAGCTGTCAGGGTCTATACTCTTCTGTGTCAGGTGTGTCGAATCATGTTAAATCGGAACACTGCATTGGTGCCTGTCTTTGCTACAAAGTACTTTCTTTACAATTGCATTATTCCCAATTCTAGAATATATTACATAAGTTCTGCTTTTGCCATTAATGCTTTACTTACATAGACGTTATATCAAAGTAAGTTCTTGAAACCAATTGACATTTTATGTTACCAGACCTGCATGTTATATGAAATAAATATGGTGGACTTATGTAACTAGTCAAGCATATAATTTTGGTAAAAACTAAACTTTAGTGTCCAAGATTTCATGCCAACGTTATATGCTGTTTGATGCTCACATGCACACACTGCGTTAGTGTGAGCTGTTTGCTCATGTGTTCCTGAGGGAAGCGGTTTTTACCTTCATTGGTAATGTGCCTGATTTTTAACCATAAACCAAAGAAGAACAGACATTTTTTATTGACTTCCCTTCACCTCTAATATTTAGCATTGATGTTTCTGCTACTTCTAGATTCAATGTTTGGTGCAAATTTCTTTTTTTTAAACTGTTCATTTAATACATTTCCTTGAGTTTGCTATTTTCTGTGTCCTTAAGTCTCATTTTTACATCATGATTATATATTCATGCTATAATTATCCATAGTTACTATGCCTAGTGTTTAGTAAGGCTTTTCAAATCTATATCTGAAGGATAAAAATCAGCTATAAGATAAATACGGTGTGAGGATCTAAAACAAAGCATGATGACTCTGGTCACTACTACTACTGTACTGTGTAATACACCTTTGCTAAAAGAGTAGAAAGGTAAACATGTGAGGTGATGGACATTTTAGGAAACTGGATGGGAGAATCCTTCACAATGCACATTAAGAATATAAGGGCAGTATATTATGTAGGAGGTGACATAAAAAATGAAAGACACCAGTTCTGGAACCTTAAGAGGGAGATAAACAAGTATACATTTAACCAAATCCACGGAAAACCAGAATTACTGCTATTATTAAGTACACTAACATAGCAATTCAATATAATATTGATAATAAGAGAGAGTCAACTCATGAAAGTTGTTTTCAGGTATTTAAGAAGAAACTGTCACAGGACAAAACTAGGTTCAATGGCTAAACATCAAAAGAATATATCAAAAAATTGTGAAATATACAGGGTAGGGCAAAAGTAGGTTTACAGTTGTAGTATGCAAAACACTAGTTTATTCTTGTATTATCCTTTATTACTTATTATATTATTTTCCATATGAACAACTGTAAAACTACGTTTGCCCAACCATATATATATATATATATATATATATATATATATATATATATATAAAATCACAACAATGCATGCTTTAAATATCTTGCAATTTTATATGCCAATTATACCTCTATAAATCTAAATAAAATAATTCCATTAAGAGTTAAAAAAAGAGTTATTGGTCAAAGTTGTTACTATCACTCATCCTTTTTATTTCACCAGTGATTCAAAGCCTATCTCTACTTGTATTGATTTGGATTATGACAAGTAAGATATCTTTTTGTCAAAACTCTAAATATGAAAAGCAAATAAAGTGATAACATTGGTCAGTGGGTGAGGGTTTTTATGTCACGGGGCCAGAATATTCTCAAGGAACCAGCGCAGAGAAGGAGATTTTAGGGAGTATAACTGAAACTGTGTTTCAGAGGAGAAGGGAGGGGTAAGACGATGCCCTAAGTTAGAAGGAGGAGTATCATAAGAAGAAGCTGAAGGACAGGTCTTGTTTGGTCACCAATAGTAGAGGCCAGGGGAGCAGAGGCTGCAGGAAACCTCGGACAGAATCTGTGCAGAGATGGTAGGGATGGCAGTCTGCCCCCTGCACTGCTACAAACTTCCTGCCGGTCACAGCTCCAGGCTGGAGACCTGCCAAGGCTGCATAAGAAGTGCTTGAACTTCACGGCCACTCTTGGACTATATATCCTTGGTGCCCTGGTATCCTCTTAACAAAGCACTCCTTAGCAAAATATAACAAATATATGAGGACATTTTTTTTAAAAAATGAAAAAGTGGGTATTTGGTTCATTAGTTTGCTGTGATTAATTTCTCCTATGTAAAACCAATGTCATCTTCTATTCCCTGGGAAACTATAAAATTATTTCTTGCATGCTCTAAATATTTCCTGAGTCTAAGTGAAAATATAAGTGACCTCAAATCTTACTTACAGCTACATTTTAAACTAAGTGTTAAAGATATCAGGAAAGAAAAATGAAAAATAAAACTACCAAAATAGTAGTTTAAATTATATTTAATCAGAATAATTTCTCAATAAAATACAGAAAATTTAATTCTGTGATGTAAAAGAAAAAAACATAATAATAGAGAGAAGCAAGATTTTTTATAAAAGGACTTAGCATAAGATATTATGTAATAATAAACTAAAGAGTATTATGCCTATCTAGTACTTTCTACACATAGAAAATACTAATTATTCTGTAAAAAAATGATGAATTTTTGTGCAGCTAAAAAATATTCATGTTTAGTCCCTTCATTGAAATATAAACTAAGAGAAGTACAATAAACTTACCTTCTTCACAAAATGTAGACTTACATTATACCTTTTCTGAAAGATGTACAATTTTATTTCCCCTATATTTTTAGATATTTAAAACTATATATCCATACTCTTAAAGCACATAATGCTATATTATTATATAAATAAAATTAGAGAAATGTATATTTATTTTAGTAAACATATTTGTGAAATATGAAAAATTATAGAATTCGTATTAATTTTGTGAAGTTTGTGTGTTCCAAAGCAGCTTGGATGAGAATGTGTTTTTATTTCCTCATTCTCTGTTATTATGTCCTTGCAATTTGATGGCCCTGGCATCTCCTAAATGATAAAATCTGTATATTCAAAATCAAGTTGACATTGACACTCTAGAAGCTTTCGCAATTTTGAAGAACCAAGACACACATCAGTGCTGACTAGTCTAAGTTCACAGTGATCATCTGCCCTTCCAGATACAGTATTTCTTTTCTATCTTATTCATTAACAATTCTCACTCTGCTTTCAAGTCATTTGCATGTCTCATATCGGATATTCTCAATCAGAATGACCATGATATAATAAAGCCAGTAATTTTGGTGGAATGGTTTCTGTCCTAAATGCAGCTGGATGTGCATGTACTATATTTAGTCTGCTGTAGTTAATTCTCCAGTTTATTTCCTCACAAGATTTTCTCTCAAATAAGCCTCATGTAGTAAATCTGATTACAAGACCTACCTCTGTAATCTCTCCTTTTCAGGAAAACTAATGGTGTTAAGATGTAAAGGAGTAAAAACTTTTAGCATAAACACATTTTGCAAAATACAGATCTACTTTTAAAAATTATAGATATTAATTTGGGGAAAATGAAAAATTAAGAGGAAAAATTAAGATAGCAGATATTACTCATACGAAGATAACATACAATATTTTGATTTGTAATTTCATTGTGTTTTCTACATATTTCTCCTAATTTTTAAGTCTAGCAACATTGCACTCTATCATTTACATAAATCATGACTCATATGAGTAATTCCTTATTATTGAGCACAGCTTTTTCCCTGAGTTTGGAGTTCTCAGCCTTACCTGACCCTGATAACTTCTGCTCTTACTCATGTATTCTCACTTTTTAAATCCAAGTCTTGCTCTAACTAGAACAGGCCAAATTCAATTCTGCCTAATGGCTCCACTTTGCTGCATGTCCTGCTGGTAAATTTTCCAGCAGATGTTCACAAAGCTTGTTCCCTCACTGTACGTACATCTCTGCTCAGATATCTTCTCATTACACAGACCTTTCTCACCATCTAGTGTAGCAAGCCCAGTAACCATTTTATGTCCTTACATTGCCTGGTTTATTGGCCTTGTGTTCTTCATCTTGCATCATTAAAAAGTTATCTTCATGAGAGCCGTAAACATGTCTACTGCTGTATTTTTCCCAATATCTCAGAGACCTCCTGGCATTGAATGAAGTGTTCAAGAAACAGTCATTAAGGAAAAGAGAAATTTGTTTGCATATGTATTTTTTCCTTGTCCGTATAGTGTTTGTTTATCTAATTAGTTTGTGTGAACCTTGATGGAGCAATGCTGTCATATAGTCTTTGCATGTCACCTCCTTTACTTGGAAGAATGACTTGATCAGGCAAAATTTTTGACATGGCATATTCTTAATTAATAGCTATTTTTTCAAAAGCTTTTATTTGCAAAGCCTATATTCCTTTTTCAACTGCAATGTTTCATTAAAAATTTTATACTTTCAGAGGAGCAGAGAAATGAAAGGATGGTAGTTGGAAATGATATACGTATGAATGTCTTCCTATAAACCTCTGAAAGTCACTAGATAATTTTTAAGAAAGTTGAATGCAGTACCAGCTAAGCAAATGAAGCATTAAATTGTCAGAGGGTATCCATTACTGAAGGAACATGCCAGCCATATGGATGAATTGACTGCATTCGTTTGGACATTTTATGATGATGGACATGTATCAATTTATCATCTTCCAAGGTGAATGGCATTTGTTGGGAAAATCTCTTGACATAATCATATTTATCACCTCGGTAGAAATTTGATGATGCTGTATAAGCTTAACATATTACAGGGAGTAAATGAAAGAACATTCAGAGGAACATATTTTAATAACTTGATAAGGAACGGATTATAAGATTCTCTCATCCGGACAAAATTAAACCTTAATAATAATATGTAAAATTTTGCCTAAACTGTGGTTCATTGAAAATATCTTATGGAGTATAGAAGATTGCTGCTTGTTAAGGATGATTTTATAAGAAGAAATGGATTCAGTTAAATAAGGCAGACATTTGAAATATTTGGTTTGCTCTTAAGAATGTTTTCTTCTGGTTTTAAGTACATTTGTTCCACATAAAGGCAGAGCAGGATGACACTAAAAGAAGGGAGACAGGAGTGGGGGGGTCGAGGGATTGAACAAAAAGGAAAATGGACTCGTGGACATGGATGACAATGTGGTGATTGCTGTGGGAGGGGGGTATAAGGCAATGGAAAAAGTACAAGAGTTACTTGTACACAAGATATACACATCACACACACACAAAAGTCATTGCTCCAAAAGAAAAAAGGCATGAACAGAAGTATACTGCTTTTGGAGGTAGATTGGAAATATTTTTGTATCATAAATCTGGACAAGGCGGAGCTAGGAGAGGAAATTATCAGCTAACGTATCTAGTATGCTGCGAGGCACTCCACGGACGGTGGCTCTGTCAAGGATGCTTCCTTCATGCCATGCATGAAGCAGTCCTCTGGAGTGTGAGTCGGGGCACCTGGTTCTTTCAGAAATGGTTTTCTTATCTATAATATAAATGTCTGGTTCATATCTGTAAAGTGACTTTTCTTCACTATGTTCTATCATTTTACCTTCATTTAAAAAAACTGGAAAAAAAACATGCTATTAAATCATTTTCGTAAAAAAATATTTGCATTTTAATTATATTGCACCCATCTCGCAAATACTGATAATCTATTGTGCAACTAGAAGGAAGAAACCCAAAAAACCTGAGATCTTTGCCGTGACTCTCAGGGCTCACCTCTGCCCAGCCGGCACATGAGCATGCCCAGTGGAAGGTGACTCAGAAGTCCTAGTGTTGAGAGACAAATATTTCAGAAAAAGCTTTCTCACTTTCATTAGCTTTAAGCTCCTGCACTTTAGGCATAAATGATGAAATTGAACCCACAAGTTTACTTTAAATTTACTACACAATTATACATAGTGAATTTAAAACTACTTAATACAATTGTCTAGTGAAAAGAACATTTTATGAAAAATAAAATCCAATGTCATAAAAATAACAGCTAGATAACAGGAGCAAGATCATTTTGACATGTAGAAGTTTGATTACATCTAATATGAGTAGATGATATTAGATGTATTAGATGATATTTTAAATTTTTGTTCACACTGTCAGTGTGAACAAAAATTTAAAATATAAAAATATACATTTAAAATATAATATTTTTTAAAATTTGGGCAGAATTGACTGCAAATTCAAAGTTCTGACATTTTGTAAAATTGCCTAAATTAATAAAACCAATAATGTTCCTTATTTTTTAAAGAAAGGTTAAGATATTTATTTTCAACTACTTGAAAATAAATTTGTTAAAGACTTAGTATTATTTTCTGAGATTATTCAAGGAAAGCCATAGGAAATAAATTTTAACATGTTTGAGTATGGCTTTGTTTAGTTTTTACTTAATGAACACATTTTAGTTCTCTTTATAATTACTGGGTGCCAGTGAATACCCATACTATTCCACAAAACTTAAAAGCAAACAGATTTTCACTCTTATTCTAGAGATTAATCTTTGACATATTTCAGTGAATTATTAAATTTTTATAAAAAATGTTATGTCCAATATTTATATAAGACATGTCATTTTCCACTTTTTACCAAATAGATATGCATACCTAGATGCCATGTTAAGTGTTATCAATTAACCCAAGCATTTCGAAAAAGCTTGAAGTAGGATATTAATTCTATAATACATTATATTTATATTTATTTTTTATTTTAATTGTTCCTGTACAGTTTTCCGTCTTTTACTCCCATCCCACCCCACCACCCCAGCCCTCCCCACCTCCCTCCCATTCCCACCCCCCCCCTTGTTTTTGTCCATGTGTCCTTTATACTTGGTCCTGTAAACCCTTCCCCCTTTCCCCTGAAATTCCCTCCCCTCTCCCCTCTGGTCACTGTCACCCTGTTCTCTATTTCAGTGTCTTTGATTATATTTTGCTTGTTTTGTTTGTTTTGTTATTTAGATTCCTGTTAAAGGTGAGATCATATGGCATTTGTCTTTCGCTGCCTGGCTTATTTCACTTAGCATAATGCTTTCCAGTTCCATCCATGCTGTTGCAAAGGGTAGGAGCTCTCCTTCTTTCTTTCTGCTGCATAGAATTCCATTGTGTAAATGTACCATAGTTTTTTGATCCATTCATTTACTGATGGGCACCTAGGTTGCTTCCAGCACTTGGCTATTGTAAATTACACTGCTATGAACATTGGGATGCATAGGTTCTTTTGAATTGGTGTTTCAGGGTTCTTAGGGTATAATCCCAGCAGTGGAATTGCTGGGTCAAAATTAAGATCTGTTTTCAGTTTTCTTAAAAAATTCCATACTGTTTTCCATGGTGGTTGCACCAGTCTGCAATCCCACCAACATTATAAAATTCCTAATGTCCAATACAGTACACCTCATATAGTGAGTACTAGATAAATACTACATAGAGTTTTAATACAGAAACATGAAGATATATCTATGAATTAAATTTTAAATATATATACTTCAACATATTAATCACATGTTGAGTAGTATTTTATTTTACACAATTAAATATGTTGATTACACCTGAGATGATAGGTGTATTTATGGTCAATTTAATCTCATCATTTGTGATGATATTAAGTGTGGCAAGGAAATGAGAAGGTCGGCAAAAGGACTGAGGGATAGAGGGTAAGATTGAGACACATTTCACAAGTACCAAAGACAGCTACTGACACTAAATTAGGGAGGAAGATGAAAGAGCCCCAATTGATTACTTTACAAATGTATGAAGCCCATGAAATTTTAAGACATCTTTCATGTTTAATTTAGATTAATATTTTCTTGAAATTAATTTAATTGTCCCATGAAATGTACCATTTAATATGTAGTAAATTATCTTAACTTTCAGTTTCAACTCACATTATAATTGTCTTTAAATATCTAAATTATGGATGTTATGTAATAAAAATTATAATTTATATAAGTCTTATATGTTTGTATTGCTTGTGCATTATGGTTTCAGAATCATATGGGAATTAATAATGCAATAAAAATAAAAAGCAGAATTTCCAAACAGGGTAAGTAGACTGCTAATAGACCACTAACTATGTAATAAATCAACTTCATTTTCCTCAAATGTCTATAGAGATAGATTAGTAGAATGGTTATGTGAAAAGAGGTGTTAGTTAAAAAGTAATTATCCAGGTGAATGATTAATTTTTTTCATACAATATAAAGGTAAGGATTTAAGATTTAGATAGAAAGCATTTTTTTCATACTATTTTATTAGCATATTAATGTCTCAGAGGAAAAAATCTTTAGGAAATTCTGTGAGCTATTTATAAAATGTAATTTTGCTAGATTGTGTAAATCACAGCTAATGTAGCTTCTAGTATTTAAAAGTGATATGAATTTTATACTTAGAACATTTTTTGGCAAATATTCCATTCCTAGATATACTTTTTCAACTACAATATTTTTTCAGTAAAGATTAAAATGCAATTTCTTAGTTTTGGAATGAAGGAGTTTGGGGAAAGATGAATGAAAAAGTTTAAGGGAAAGATCTCGTGACTTTTCATTGTATAATATGTATGCTTTTTTTTTAACAAAATAGATTTAACCTTACCTGCATTTCAACTTGACACAAAGTGAATCAAATATCAAATTGAAACTCTATTTTTATTTTTAAATATAACATTATTATACATCGTTTCTACTGAAAATATATTTATATGAATGTAGTCAATTTTTTTATTTCTACACAACCTGTCAAATAATTTTTATAAAATTGTCATAATTTTTACTCAAGATATATGTTATAGATCTGCAAACTTTGTTTTAAATAATTTTCTTTTAATTGGTGAGTTTTTTTTAGTGATGGATGGTAACATTTAAATTGTAATTTTAATCTTAAATTGTAAAGTAAATTGTAATATAATCTTACAACATTGTCTTAAAGAAAACTCAACTAATACAAAATAGTATAAATATGAAAGTTAAAAATCATGCTACATTGCCCAAGTAAAATAGTATGAACATTTCAGGGGCATTTATTTGGACAATATGACTTTTAGATTCAGGTAAGAGGGTTGCCTACTGTTTCAGGATGTTTCTGTCTCACCTCTTACCAAGAGGATTTGAAGTCCAAAATTCAAAATAAAGTGCCTACTGGATCCTCCAAAACTAACCAATCACAGTGCTTCTGGGGCCTGTTCAATGATAGAAATGGAACTCCTCTAACCTGGGTTTTCAGGCTGTTATACATGTTTACTTGTCAAAGTAGGATAATCAAATATATTTGATAATTTGTTAGCTGATTCATCAGTGTTCACATCAGCCATAAGGCATATGGTATGTGGCTCTTCATTTGTACTTTTGCTTGAACCCTGCAAATGTCAGAGTTAATCCTTCTTTGCTGGAATCTTTCTGTGAATTACACACACAACACACACACACACACACACACACATACACATATGTATGAATATATGTGAAACAGAAAAATAGAAAATTCTTTCTTTTTTTTTAAAGATTTTTATCTATTTATCTTTAGAGGGGAAGGGTAGGAGAGAGGGAGAGGGAGAGAAATAGCAATGTACGGTTGCCTCTCGTGTGTCCCCCGCCGGGAACTGGCCTGCAACCCAGGCATGTGCCCTGACTGGGAATCAAACCGCGATCCTCTGGTTCGCAGGCCCGCGCTCAATCCACTGAGCTACACCAGCCAGGGCAGAAAATTCTTTCTAGTGATGATGTGTACCCACATACTGATCTATGTGTTATATATAATCATTAACAACTTGATGTTTTACACATCATAGTTTTATTAAATTATATAAGTTATCCTGTCAATGTATCCATGTTTTCCCATTAACGTACATGGCCATGACAGAAGTCATCATTTTTCATCACCATAACTCTACCAGATGAATTCCCTTCCCAACATACTCCTGTCCTGTCAGTTTACTATAAGGTTTGAAATCACCTATGGCACTTCTCACAGATTCTTTTCTGTTACTACCTATATTTATTTGACTGCAAAGTCGTGCATCTTTTTCAAAACTCAGCCGAATTTCAGTCTTTATTCTTTCACATTCCATCCTGCTGAGAATCATTTGGCTCAGTCTAATCTCTGCAGTTTTTTTTTGGTCGATCCTCCCAACATCACACCTCTTCGCCCACCACTGTCTCTCTCCTAGTTATCTGCCACAGATGCTTGGAAATGGAGTTCTCACCTTGTCCTCTGTGGCCCTGCTGCAGTCCTTTCCCTTCTCGCCTACCTGGAACCACTCCACGCTCCAGCCAGGTTATCGGTACTACATCTCCTCTAATTTTCAGGAAGCATATTTAAAAATATTTTTGTATTTTAACATCATTTTGTATCTGTGACTCATTATTATTTCCTTAACCCAACTACATGACAATATTGTGTATTTTTAAGTAGGTGAGCTCTGGATTTTAATTCTGTTGCTTCACCACTTAGGAGCTGTGTTACTTTAGGGATAATTATTCAAATTTACTATGTTTTAGGGCATGTTTTCATTTTCTTTTTCTTTAAATTCCTGACTCAGGCCACTCGGCTTTTTTAAAACTTCCTGAAACATTGTCACCACTACCACTAGAACAGCTGGAAATTCATGCATAGTTCCCTTTCTTTGGCTTTGGGAAGGCTTTTTAGTGGACATATGGCTTTCTGGAAGCCGTATATTTATTCATTAAGATTAAACTATTAAACTACATCTGATATTATAACCCTAAACCATACCCTAGTGAGCTAAAGATGATGTATCACTTTTTTAACAATTATACACATGTTCAGATCCTATGGGTTATAACTTTCTACTTGACTGTAATACTGACTAGTTTTTGAATGGGCACTTGGATCACCACACTCTACTAACTAGTTATCTATGAAAGTGTATTATATGTCTTCCAGACTGATGGACCTCATAAGTTTCAGTGCAGAATTTGTAATTGATCTTGAACTTAGTGGGGACTCATTGAAATGATTTTAATCAAGGATAATATAATCAGGTTTGTTTTTTCAGAACTTCTTTGGCTACAGTGTGAGCAATAAGTTGGAAGGAGGCAAGACTAGAAGTGAGAAGTTCAGTTAGTAACATGACTCAGGATCTTAGAGATGATAATGACCTAGACTAGGATGGATGGCGACAAGGACAATAAAGGTTTGGTGGTCTTGAATGGCTGACTGGGTGTAATGCATGAGGTGAGAGAGTGAAGAGTTGAAGATGGCAGTGGGTTTCTGGCTAGGACAATTTAGGGGAAGGGGTTCCATTCTACTGAGAAGGAAGCTGAAAAGAAAGAGTAGGTTTTGGAAAAATGATGAGTTCAGTTTGATTGTGTTAAGGATGAAATGATTTGGTAATGGTAGTGTATGCAGAACTGGAGCTCAGAAGCCAGGTATTGTATAAGGATAGTGGTTGGAGTGTCCTCAAGGCAAGAAAGGAAGCTGAAGCCTTGGAATTGAATGAGCTTTCCTGACTTCTATCGCCCCCCCTTAGAGCATCAGACAGTTCTTAGCTGAGACTGCAGAAGGTTTGGAAAAGTATGAGAAGACTGAAGATGTTTCTTGTTAGTAAAGCTGAGGTTTCTCAATGCTGCATTTATTATGAAAGATGGGAGCATGATCAGTTTTTTAAAGATGCCTGTAATCAAAACAGTGTCATATTTTATTGTTTTTATTTATTGGTGTGACATTGGTTAATAAAATGATATAGGTCTCAGGTGTATAATTCTATAAACATTATCTATATGTTGCATTATGTGTTCACCACCACAAGTTAAGCCTCCTTCCATCACCATTTATCTCCCCTTCAAATCCACAAGTGTTTATCATGTATTCTGATTAAATATCTATCTGCAATGTTATTGAAAAAGAGAAAGACAAACACTCTGATTTAAAAATTAAAAAAAACATGAGTTCCAATTTTCACTATAATTACACCAGTTGAAACTTTATTAGCCTTATCATTCATAACCTTAGAAATTGACAAAAAATAAAATTCACATGTGTATACAATTTTAAGAAGGTGTACAAAATATATAATCTCAATTGTTTGGACATCAATTATTTTTTAAAGCTAAGGACACTTGCAAAATTCAAGTCTTTTGTTCAAAATTCTGAGAAAGACTTTTTCATATTCTTTTCTGTCCAATTTTAACATTACTGCTGTATCATCACCCATTAGAGTTTTTATTCCTGTGCTTCCCATATACTTTCTAAAATTAAAAAATACACATATATTAACCTTAGATTAACACTGTGCACTTTCATTCATTCAATAAATATGTATTTAATATTTACTATGGAAGGTGTAAAGTATTAAGACATATAAGTAAAAAAAGGCAAATATCTTTTATAATTTAACTTATATTACAGTAGGAACCTGCAGGCAAACAATATTCAATAAATGCAGTGTATGTTAATAGAAGTTACTTGCTATGATGACTATAAGTCAGGGTAAGTACACAAAGAGTTATTCATTCATCAGGATGTGGTTTATTTATATAAATAATTTGGAAAAGCTCGTTGAATAAATTTATATGTGAGCAAGAATGTGACTTAAATGAGGAAATGAGTCATATTCAAAATTAAGGGATGCAGTTTAGAACAGGAAATACATTGAAAAGGCGCAGATGTATGTATGTATGAGTGTTCAAAGCTCATCAGTCATTGTGGCTGAAGAACAGTAAGAAAGGGAGGAAAGATGTAGGAGGATGCCAGGATAGAGAAGAATCCCAAAGACAGATCAGGTTAGGCCTTAGAAGTCATGGCAATGAACTTGCAAAATGGAAAGTTACCAGAGCCATTGTGCAAAGGGTTAATGTTGTATTACATTTTTAAAGGTTTGTTCTGGTTTCTGAGTGAAGAATACAATATAAGAAGATAAGTGTGGGAACCAGGAGAGTCAGTCAGAGGCTAATGTAATAGTCTACGTAGGGGTTCAAGGTATTGTGAACCAAGATTATGTTGTGCAATGTGGTAAAATTTTAGATCTACTTTGAAAATTAAAGTCTCAAAGCCTTGAAAGAGTGGATACAAGAATGACATAAGGAAAAGAATCAAGGATAACTCTACATGTTAGTGTGACTCATCGAGATATGTAACACTGAAGGCAGAGATCCTGGTTTAGAAGAGAAGGTCAGGAGTTAGATTTTGAAACTGTTAAGATACAAATTTAAGTAAGTAATCCAAGTAGACAGTCTAGTAGCTAGTTCGGTATTCATATCTGAATTTAGGAAAAATATTCAGATTAGAAATGAAAAGAATGAAAATTAAAAACTTATGTGGCTTTGAAAACCATAGCACTAAATCAGATCACCTCGGAGGGAAAATATAGATGGAAAAGAGAAAATGTCTGAACATTAAGTCCTGGAGTACTTTAAAATTCAGAAATGTTTAAAAAGTAGGATTAGACAAAGATTCTGCCCTTGACCAAACTTTACTTAGGCTCTGAATCTGTCTTTGGCTTGCCCAGCCAAGTCTAAGGAAGCATCCTGCTATGTCAGCTTAGTGGGAATACTATGCCCATCCTTGACACCTGATCAACCTTGATGCCTGATCAAGTTCTTCAGCCCCCACCTTTGGCCTGACTTAAGCAATAATTCAGTGAAGTCTGTTTTTCAAGACTCTCTCTAATCTTTGTGTTTCCTTTTAATAATGTCCATCCACTGACCCCCTTACCCTGCTCCTCAGCAGCAAATACCCAGCCATCTTTGTTATATGTAGAGTTGAATAGAGTCTTTCCCTTTCATTTCAAGACCTCTAGTGCTATAACCTTGAATAAAGTCCTTTTTACCATTTTAGCTTGCGTAAGATTTATGTTTTCTTTTTTCTTTTTATTTATTTTCTTTCCTTTTATTGAATTTTTGGTAGGACCCTGGTTAACAAAATTATACAGGTCAGATGCAAAATTCCACCAGACATTATCTGTACACTGTATCATGTCATGTGTTCACCATCCCAAGTCAAGCTTTTGTCCTTCACCAGCTATTTCCCCTTTACCCGCCCCCCCTCCTCCCACATTCCTCCCCTTGGTAATCACCACACTGTTGCCGGTGTCTATGGCATTTTTTCTCTTTTCTTTCTTTTTTGCTCACACCCTCCACTCTCCTAACCCAGATTTTTTTTAACATATGCAGAAAGAAGGGGAAGGAACTAATCAAATAACATATATGAATGACCCATGGACATGGAATGCAGATTGACTGTGGGAGTAGGAAGTGGGCTGGGTGGAGGAGAGCAAAGGGGGATAAAATGAGACAACTATAATGGAATAAAAATAATTAAGAATATGCAGAAAAAAAGAGAGAGCGACAATCCACAATGTTAAAAATTAAAAAAAAAAGAAAGAAAAGAAAAACAGAGGGGGAGAGAGAGAGAGAACATCGCTGTGGAAATAGATGTTTTGGAAGTTAAAGATAGAAAGCACTTCAGAAACTAAGGTGGGATTGATTTGTCCTCTGTGGTCTCTGTGGTGCTATTGGAGCAAGGTCATGACAGAGACCTATTGGGATATGAAGTCACTGGTGACCTTAAACAGACCCTAACCTGAAGGAATGAGGCTAAAATATTATTTGGAATTTGTTCCAGAAAAAATGACAGAAGATGAATTGGAGAGACAAGATAAAGAATTATTTTTCCATGAGAGTTTTATCTAATATTGGTGCAAACAAAGCCTTGCCATGTAGAAAAGAATGCAGAATCGGGAAAGTATATTCCTTGTTTGAGATAGAATATGGTATTACAAAATACTTTTATCATCTCTGGTAGTCGTTCAGCAGGAACTACATGTAATAATAATGACACACATATGGAAGAGGGATGCAAGAGTAGAATCTGCGTGTAGGAGAGTGGTTATAAGATCCCATCACAAAGGAGAGAGAGGTATTTTTGGTCTTAGGGAAGAGCATGGCAAGGTCTTCCATTTTAATAGAAAGCAAGGTAACGTAGTGCATGTACTTGCATACATGCAGGGAGTTTGTAGATGGCATGTTGGGAGAATGTGTGTAATTTGTATTTGAAATGCTTCCTATTTTTTTTAAACCATCTCTTTTTTTTTTTTTTTTTTTTTTTATCTTTTAGAGGGGAAGGGTAGGAGAGAAGGAGAGGGAGAGAAATAGCAATGTACGGTTGCCTCTCTTGTGTCCCCTGCCGGGAACTGGCCTGCAACCCAGGCATGTGCCCTGACTGGGAATCGAACCGCGATCCTCTGGTTCGCAGGCCCGCGCTCAGAAATGCTTCCTATTTTCTATAAAAGAAAGAGAAAGGTCATCAGGTGGGAAAATAAAGAGTACATTAGAAATTTGACAAGAGAAAAGGTGTAGATTTATCCTTTTTGACTGGGGAAATCTAGCTGGATCTCAGGTAGCAATAATGGTCTACTTCAGGGAGGTGAATTTACAATAAGAACAGTTACTATAATTGTGTGTATTTCTCCAATCAAATTTAGTTGTTCAGAGTTCAGATGCAGATTAAGAGAGCAGGGATGTCAAATAAAGGGTTAGGGTTTGGCCACTAAATTATGATGGAAAGAGGATGAAACAAAGAAACTGAGGGCTCATAGAAAAAAAATAAAAACTGAGGTCTCAGAAATACTCTGTACTTAATAGCGTAAGTATGGAGCTATTGGATTTTTATATGTGTTAAATAATCTGAGAACCATTATCAGATCTTAAAAATGGAAAGGAAAAATCTATCAGTAATTCAAAAAATAGACAAATTAAGGGAGATGAGATTAAACATTTTAAAGTATCATTAACAGAAGGGGGTCCAAATTAAGAAGATGATAGTTTCCTATAACCTTCAGAATCCATGATTTTAAAGTCAATTACATAAGATCAAAACGTCAGAGTCAAAAATGCAGATTCTCAAGAAGTTTGCTTATAAAATAAGAATCCCCAACTTGAGTTTCCTATCCCTTAGCACGAGGGGGCTGGATGCTGAGAAGCAGCAGATTGTATTCTCAGGTGCTCATTAATTATTCAACATGACAAAAAATTCTGTGCCAGAGGCTGTACCTTGTCTTTGATCTCTTCACCTCTGCCAGAAGGAACCTGGCAGTTTTTATTTTCTTGTCTTAAGGGGGAAAGTAGATATGCATACTCACTTCTTACTTATTTATGTCAAATGGGAAAGAAGAATTGCTGCAGGGTTCTGTGGAATTTCCCCAACTCTGAAATTTTGGCAGAAATAAATTAGGAATTTCTCTATGAGATTATACAGTAAGGATTTTGTGCTTCCTAATCTAGAAGGTGTCTGTACACATTGAACTTGATCACAGTCAGTCTCTGCATGTATATGGTTCTTTCATAATTGTAGAAGGAAGAAAGTTTAGAAAGAAATGAACAGTGACCATATACCTATGAACACATAGTAAATTAAATATAGGCACATGATATTGGAAAATAAATATTTGCCGCTGACCTTGTTATGAATTTAATTGTGTCCCCTCCTCCAAATCTCTGTGTTTAGGACTCAACCCCCGATGCCTTAGAATGTGATCTTATTGGAGATAAGGTCTTTACAGAGATATTCAAGTTAAAACGAGGTCATTGGGGTGTGCCCCAATACAGTGTGGCTTGTACCCTTATAAGAAGACAAATTTATAACAGACATGCATAAAAGGAAGATATAAAGAGACAGAGGAGCTAGCAAAAATCTGAGGTCAAGGAAAGAGCCTGGAACAGATCCTTCCTTCAAAGCCCTCAGAAGGAACCAAACCTGCAGACACCTGATCTTGATCTTACAGCCTCCAGAATTGTAAGAGGATAATTTCTATTGTCTAAGCCACTCAGTTGAAAGTAATTTGTTCTGGCAGTCCTAGCAAGCTAATACAAGACTCATTTAATAATCTCTTGAAAAATATGTTTGCTTTCCACTTCATGTTGAACACAAACTGGAGTGCTCTGTAAAGTCACATGCCATTTATGAATAGTCAGTTTACCTAATTGTTCTATGAAGACAGTTGTCACAGTCCATTACCCTCATAAGATTTTGATTCTGTTGATCAGAGTTAGGGCCCCATAATGAGCATATTTATTAAGTGCTCCAGGTAATCCTAATCCTCGGGCAAGTTAGGGAAATTATACAATACTTTACTAGAAGTTATATCAGTAATGTAAACAGTTACAAAAAATTCAGATTTGTGAAAGAAAGAAGAAAGTGATGTATTTATTACATTAGAAAATTCTAATCATTTCCAATATGGAACATTGTAAATATTCTAGTACTTTTGAGAGGATATGAGAGTGTATGTATCTCTATCGAAACTGATTTAATGTATATGTATGTCCATAAAACTAAACCTGTATCTGTTTATATATCTACTGGATACAGTGTTTTACTGTATATTTTACATTAAAGAAAAATAAATGGATATTAGAAAAATAGAGTTTGAAATCTGTGCACACAGTATTGAAGCCAGCATAGGTATCTAAAACAAAACTATTGGGGACTATGGAATACAAAATGCCCTTATAAACAGCTTAATGAAAGTGAAGTAGTTTCTATTTTCATGAAGGAGGCAGGTGAGGCATGTCAGCAATTAATGATAACAGTTGGGGATATCTTACTCTGCTTCCCAAATACTGAATGTTATACTTGGCGAATGAATTATCTACAAAGGGAAGCATAAATATATTTCCCATATTTAACTATATTAGGCTGTTTAGCAAGAGTACATGTGAATGCCCCACTATTAGATATATAATTTAGAATGATATGTGATTATGTAGTCAATAACTGTCATGAGTCTCTAAAATAAGAAATGTGAAGATTAGTTGAGAGATCAACGTATTGAGTATTATCTCTGTGTATGGCGCTGTTTTCCACTACCTCTTATCCTCCTTATACACTCTTCCACCTCTACCCTTCCGCACCCCCTGCAGTCACCACACTGTTCTCCATGCCCATGAGTCCTTCTTTGCTTGACCCCTCCTCTTGAAAGTAGGCCTATCTGAGTACACAATTGAAAAGGTCTAATTTGCTAAAAGGCTTTTAATATCACTTGCTGTAGTTCTACGAATCTGTCACCTGCTTTCCAACTGTTCAAAAGAGCCAAAGATCTCTCTGTCAGGTCTGTAGGGACTTGAAGGAGAGTGCTCACTGCAGGAGTGTTGAGTCTTAGTTCAGACATAAAGTGAAGCGTTTCAGTCTGGATACTGAAGCTAATTCTAATCAATATTTTGGGGTCCTACAGAATATGGATTTCCTCCCTGAGCACTATAAACCATACTAAACAAAAGCAAAACAAAACCAAGTAAAATTACTGAGGTTATTCTAGGCAAAGTGAATCACAATCTCATTATGTATTTAAAAAGTGAATACAAAAATTCGTTTCTCAACCCCATAGGATGGAGTGTCTTTTTTAAGATGAAAAACAAGAACACATTAAATGGTGGATAATTAATTTTTCGATTACAAACGAGTATATGTCATAGAGTGACGTTCTTAGATACCTGAAAGAGTTGGACACTCATTCCTTGCAGAGGACACAGTTCAGCATTGTACCATGATTTTAGCAATAAATGTAATTATTTCATTACTGTCACACCAACATTTTTATAGCACTATTAAATGGATATACTTACTCAGGTTCAGTGAAAGACAGCAAATTTTAACAGATAAAAAGTGATGGTGTCTTCTGTTATTTAGACTTTTTTTAAGTTAAAATGAATACAGGAAGCATGATTAACTATAATGGAAACAGATTAAAAAGAACAATTGAATGGAAATACTCTTGAGACATATCAAATATAAAGCCATTTTAATTTGAGCATATAAACTACTATGAAATATAATTCTAAACTAAAATATAAAATTAAAATATCTGAGAAGATACATTATATATTAAATTTGAAAAGGCTAATGTCAATTTTGTTTTGTTGCCTTTTCATAACAGCAATTGTTTAATAGTTAAAGTCTCAATAATTGGCTTGTCATCTAAAATCTACAATACATCAAAACAATATTTATTCCTCTTCTAGAGACAGAACAACTCTTACTTAGTAAGGTGCTGTTGTAGGTTGAGTTGTATTCACACAAAAAGGGTATTGAAATTCTAACCCCCAGTAGCTATGAAGGTGGCCTTTCTGGGAACAGAGACTTTGCAGATATGATCAAGTTTAGCCGAGGTAATTAGAGTGGGTCCGACCCTGCGTCACTGTCATCTTTAAAGGAGAGAAGACAGAGACACACAAGGGAAAGGCAGCCATGTGACAACAGAGGCAGAAGCTGTAGTGGTGCATTTCTAAGCCAAGTAAAACTAAGAGCTGCTAGCAAACCACCAGAAGCTAATAAGAAATAGTACAAGATTTCAAAGAGAGCATGACCCTGCTGACACCTTGAATTCAGACTTCTAACCTCTAGAACAATAAATTTTTGTTGTTCTTAGGCACCCAGGTTGTAATATTTGTCACGGCAGCCATAGGTAGCTACTGCAGGCATCGAGCATTTGGAATGTATCCTCTGGCAATTATAGGGGCATTGTTTGGGGAAGGAAAATCGCTTTTCTTTGTAGGACATTCACTCATGTTCAAAGCTACAGAATCTAGGACAATATCTAGGATCATTGTTAGCTTCCATGTCAAGGGGAGGACTCAGAATTTTCAGGAGATAATTTAATCCCAGTTTTTCTTTACTTAAGAATCACTTCTACTGCAGAGACACAAAAAAATTAAAAATCATAAATAATTCAGTTCAGATCAATCAGGCTGAACTCCCAAGCTAACTCAAAACTCTTGTGCACCCTCTTGATCTACTTGGCTATGATTAATTACCTCACTTGTCTTTTTAACCTTGAAGTTTCTGCAAATGTCAACCAAGTAGAAATTCTGAACTCTTAGGTGACATATATCTTAAATTGAAGAAAATATGTCAGAATTTTGCATAAATTATGTCAGAATTGAAACTTGTATGAGCTAATGTATTTATATCATGAATATAATTTGAATGAGATTTAACTTTCATAGGTTTCAAAGTCTTCTACAGAAATGCTCTTTCTACTCAAAAACTTTTGGAGCTAGAGAGAGCAGGTCATAGGTGTACTAACAAATGTGTTTTATAGAGTAACCATTACCTGTTTAGCTTCATGCTATATAACGTAAGAATATATATTACATAATGTAACATGACTTCCACTCTTGAAAAGATCAAAATTAATAGGCTTGATAAAGCTACCGGGTATGTGTTAAATATTCTAACAGTATTAGTATAAAAGGTTCACAGTACCTGCAAAAAGCTCACTGGAAGTTTTGAATTTATAAGAAATAGTGTGCAAGAGTCAGTTCATTCTATCTCATGACAGGTGATTCTTAAATTCTCAAGAACTGTACAAAGTGGGTTTTAAACACAGCCATTATTAAAATTAACTGTAGTTTAACAAACTGATTATTTTAGTTATTTAAGCATTGGTAATAAACATAAAAACTTGTTTCTAATTATTTTATTGCATTGTGTTATCTGTTTTCTAGTTTGTTTTCATATACTACCTCTATCTGGCAGAAATACTATGTAATGAGCTGCTACTATACATCTCTTACCAACTCTGTTCGTGGTTCAGTGATGTCACATTGGTAATTTGAAATCAACCCTGTTAAAGTTACAGATCAGAAATTGGCAAACATTACTAATTAGTTTTGTTTCATTGTTCTCCCAACCCCCAGACAGTCAGTACTTACTTATGTGATATTTTACAATGATTTGCGAATAAGTTAGTTATTTTAAGGCAGAAATCAGGTTTTATCTTAAAATGCAAATTGAGCTAGAAACTTAATGAAGCTTCTTAATTTCCAATGACTAAAATAAAAGCAAATTCAGATTTCCCTTCCCCACCATGCCTATGGACTGCAAGTTTTAATGAGACAATAAGAGACTTCAGAAAATAAATTACATGTTGCCAACTGCATTTTGTTTTCAATGAATATGCATTTAAGGATTTCAAAAAGTGATCTTTATTTTTAACTTTTTAAAAATATTATTTTAATTGTTGTTCTTGTAGTTTTCTGTCTTTTACTCCCAACCCAGCCTACTGCCCCAGCTCCCCCCACCTCCCTCCCATTTCCAGCCCCCCTAGTTTTTGTCCATGTGCCTTTATACTCGTTCCTGTAAACCCTTCCACTTTTCCCCTGAAATTAACTTTTTTTAAGTAGTGTTGGCAAGTTACTGGTTTGTAAACTTGGTACTTCACCCACTGGAAGGTATAAAAGGTTCAAAGTGAAATAGTGAGAAAGTTAGAGACTCAGAGGAAACAATTTTAGAAGTAGTTAATTGTGGGCCCACAGCCTAGGAAGAGCAGCTTTGATGTGTTCGATTTTGCTCGAGAACTGACATAAGCCTCTTGAAACTCAAGGACACAACAGATATGTCACATTCAAATTTAAGCGTTCCAAAGGCTAAGAATTTAGGCCTGGCTATTGCTCAAGGGGCAGACTTGAGGACACTTGAATGTAAGGGGATGCCTTCTTGTCCAGCATTTCTCAAACAGAAGATGGTGAATGTTTTCTAAGGACCCTTGAAAGAGAGACACCCTGAATCATTTGAGGAAAGCTAGGGCACATCAGTGGAAAGAAGCTAGAGGTATACCCAGAGATGCTAAGAGGCTTAAAAATTACTTTTAAGTAATCAACACATTTGTCTATGAAAGGACACATCTGTGTATGTAGAGTTAACCACAAGTAAGACATTCAGGTGATTTTACAGTAGAAGAGGGCACTCTGAAGAATTTGATGCAGAGCTCCCTGAGAGAAAAGGGAAGCTTCAAAGAATATTCAGGCCCACGGGGCAGCAATGCTAACTCACCAGGACAGTGCCTCTTGCCATTCACTTATTTTCTCTCCTCTAACTTCCATCCTCTTGCTATTTTTTGAGGTATTGAGGAAATTTTGGATGTAGGAAGGGAAAAGGTCTAAATTAAAAAGCTTTTTTTAAAAAAAATTATGCTTTTGTTTTTACACAAGACTGGATATATCAATTATACAAACTGACTGAACTAAACTACACAATTTCTCTTGAATAATGTAAGCAGAAGTTTTAATTTTCTAAAAGTAACCAAGATAATCCTGGTGACATGCTCTAGATTTCATCCAAGGGGAAAGAGAAAATTAATTCCATGGAACAGGTGTACTTGGGCAATTTGGTGGGGAATGGGAGGAGAAGAAAGTTGTATTCTGATTATGCCTTTTATGTTTAGTTTGTTCCTTTGGTTATTGGGTTCTGGGGTTTAGGCTTACTTTTAGTCCTCATTCATTTGTTTAAGGAAGTAAATGTTTTGTAGGGTTCGCATCTATTCATGTTCCTCCCAAAACTGCAGCATTCTCAAGAGAGAATTCTGAGACAGTTCTTTGTGTTTCCCATCCATTGACTGTTTCTATGCTGTATCTAAAATTTTTTTTCACAAAGATTTTGTGACATATGTATCAAATATTCTCCTTGTTTCCAGAGCTAATTTGTATTTTTACACTAAAATTTAGTTTTTAATCTAGTTGTCTTCTTTGAGAGACTTGTGTCTTCAATTAATACATCTTTAAAATCAATATTTCAATACTGTAGGTAATACAACTTCTAAATATTAATATTGAAAGAATCAGTCAAATAATTTTGAAAATAGATTGCACATATTATATAAGTACTAAAATACTTATGAAAGTTAATAAATATTTTTAAAAATTTATATTTGTTATTTTATGAAAGAAAATGTGTCTGTGATATACTAGAAACTAGAAAAATATTAGCAACATGTGAGACTTTAAAGAAAAGAAAAAAATGAAGATTTTTTTTTACATCCTTACAGAAAAACCAGTATGTTCTCTATGCTTCAGGTAATATATTTTATTTGTGCTTGTGGCAGATGATGTCCAAATAATACAAATAACACAATGCTCAAATAATACAGGACACATTTCTACATTTTTTCTTTTTTAATTTTTTCAATGAAAGGAAATAGTTGATAATATTCATGATTTTCACTTAATTTATATTTATATAAATCATTATCTGAAATACTCCTCAAATGGAATTAGTTTTCTATAATGTATTTCTGTTTCAAAGTCTCCAAATATGTTACTAAACTAAGGAACTGCAGTAAATGGGGCTTTGGAGAAATATACATCGGTTGTTCCCATTCTTCTCAAGTCATGCTTTTCACCTGGAAGATTAAAAGCTGTCTATAAGCCAAGGAAACATATTTTCTGAAACTTTATGTGAAAAGTATGTTAAAAACTCTACGACAGCATCGGCAACTTTGATAGACCTCTGTATCTTTAAGAACAAAGAAGATGGCGAGTTGCCTTTTTCATATCATTCAATGTCTTTGAAGAGAATATAGATTTTATAAATATAAATATTTAGCATAAATAATATTAGCTTAATTATACAACTACAAACTAAAACAAAAAAGAGTGACCTTGAAATATTTTTTCTATGAGCATTAATGATTTTTCCCCATGGAAATGGCGAAGGAGAAATAAAATATATGGTGATAATATTCTCCAACTCCTCAGTATATGGTTAATGTCTGCTTACCTTGTGTTAATCAGTCAGGTTGCATTTATTGTGTAATAACCAGAGATTGATTCATACTACCTAAGTGGGATAAATATAACTTTGCTTTCTTCCAATATATTTGTGTCACCGATTGTGACAATTTGAGAATATATTTTAAACCAAATGCAAACATGGTATCAATTTTTAAAAAATATTTCTGGCCCATGTTATGAAAATCCAATGGATTTATAAAGCTGAAAGTTTGCCTTAAATACTTACATTTGCAATATGTCACTTATTTGATAACTGTCATCTGAGACTTTTAAGTATCAATCCACATACCATTGGTATGCTATTTTGTATTTTCATGACAATTTTAGGAGTTAACAAGTCACTCAGTCTCATTTTACATATAGTACCTATGGTTTGGACTTACTTATTAATTACAAACACTGCCCTGAACCTTTTCTACAAGAAGATTCATAAGTGTATGACCTAATGAAATTTTACTATTGGTGTTTTAGCCAAAAATATAAAGTTTGTTAATGAGAAGCAAATCACAGGAAAATCATTTGAAATGGAATGATTATCTTTAGCTAGATTTTCATTTTAAATGAGGTTGTACCTGTAGCTATGCATAGATTTTACCTAACAAAACTTTTCACTACATCTGCTCTTGAGCACATAAACATTGTTTCATCACTCCTTCAGAGTGAAGGAGTTCAGATGAATGATGTTCAACGTAAATGAACATAAATTAAAGTTGGCCTATTCAGTGCCAACGTTATTACTAGACGTTGAAGAGAAAGCACATTTTAACTAACTTAAAAATAATTGGACTGGTGATGGTTCGGATAAATGACATCTATCCAAGTTTGGAACCCAGAGTGCTCTTTAAACCTTTGATAGAAAGCTGATTTCTTTTCTATTTTCAAGCACTTGCAGTAGGTCAAACACAATCTGTGATAAGACACAGGCTCCTTGTTCACTCTCAAGACTTTTGGATTTATTGATTTACCGTGTGTCATCCTTAACCCCTCCTCTCCCAGGGATGGCGACAAACAGAGTGCAGTCTCATACTAGGTCCCCTGATTGTATACAAGCAATTGCACAGAAAAATGAACTGAATAAAAAGCAGGAAAACCCCAGGAAGTATCTGGTGTCACAATGAGATAAATATAGGTCGCTGCCATCTCAGTCAGATTTGTGCCTCACGGTATTAAAATTTCTCATTAAAAATGGAAACATTTAAATAGAAATGACAGAAAATAACTGAACGTTGCCAAAGTGTGTAAGAAGAAAGAAAAGTCACCAAGACTTATGCTAAAAGGAAGTAATAGTATAGATTATTTTTGTCCTTTTGTATACCAGAATGGTTTTCTCCACTGACAATATTTCATAATTTAATGAATGAAGATAATATAGTCATGGGTAATACACTATAAAAAAGATTTAATTGCCTTTTAAATATAACCATTCAGTCTGTCATTTAGTATTGTCTTTTTGTTTTGTTTTAATTTACTCCTGTTTTTCCATACTCCCTGGGAAAAGGATCACTCTTACACTTTCTCTTTCTACAGCCGTAAACTAAGTATTTAAAGTTTTTATCACTAACCAAAGGCATATATATTTATATGTCTAGCATTATAGTGAAACTCATTAAGTACTAACTAACAATATAAACACCACTTTTTATAGCAGTTCCATTCTCAAAATATATATATATATATACACACACAATGAAATATTGGTACTATTGAATTGATGAAAACAATAATTTATCATTTCTTTTTTACATTTGAGTTGCTTTTCTTTACTATGTAATTATTTTGCCTCAAGAATATTTAATAAAGAGACAGTTTACAACCAAATTTGTATTTGAAGTCATGAAAAACAATGTAATTTCTTGATTTTGACATCACAATTAGAAATCCAGAAGATAATTGCCCTGCTCTTCTGGAAAGACACAGAGGGAAAATGCAAAGGTGGCATTATATGACTGACTTTTGAAGGTATATCTGGACCATATTTTTTTAACAGGCCTGGAACTGAATGCCAGTTATTCATTTGTTTTTGAATGAATTATCCAAAATTAGAGAGACCAATTTTCAGAGTAATTATTATATGAAAATTTTTTCATGATTAATTTTCCTGATAGTATAAAATGTTGAAGCTTTTAGTGTTGTATTTATTGTGGGGTTATTACCATTGATATTTAGATAATTAATAAAAGAAAGGGACACAAAGAGAATTAGACATTGAGCTTAATAAACTGGGGAGCATAAACCTGCTTGCTTTGCCCAGAAGCTACAGCTTCACACCCCAGGGGATTACGGCATTGTTCCACCAAGGGGATTGATGCTCCTCTCTCTCTCTCTCTCTCTCTCTCTCTCTCTCTCTCTCTCTCTCTCTCTCTCTCTCTCTCTCTCTTCACTGGACCCATATTTGCCCAGTGTACTAGCACATGTCCTCTGTCCATACCCACATGGTCTTGGCAGCCATGTGGTCCATGGTCATGTGAAATCCACACACAGGTATCAGGAGGGAGCCTGAATACCTCCCCACAGCAAAGAACTGCAGCTGAAAACACATGCTAAGTTAGCTGGATGCTGGGCTGGACTGGGCCTTAATATGGAGCAGAAATTCTAGATGCTGGCTTTTGTTTGGCTCTGCAGAGGACAAGTTTGGACTTTTGCTGTGGTGAGAGAGATGGACAAAGTTGGGGCATTTGGAAGTCAGGAGTGGAACCCCCTTAATTTTATATTATCAATAAAGTTTACCATGGAACCCCTTCTTCCTTTGCGAGTCTTAGCAAATGCTTTTCCTTGTGACTTTGCAAGAACTGGTTTTTCACTGACAACAGAATCATGAGTAAAACCTATAATTCATCATCTTTTATCATAGTACCTATGCTTTCATTCACTGTAGCAGACAAGTTGACTTTCTTAGAACCTTAAATTAGGTGGGAGTTTTCATCACTTAAACTAATCTGCTGATAATATTCTGGAGGTATTAATGAGTGAAATGAAATATTTTAGAAACATTAATTTTTAATTAAAACAGTGACAAGCATTCATGTTTTAATTACTATCTGAAATTTTATATATTCCTTTACATTATTTTTTCATTATTCTGAATTACAGTAGAATAAAAATAATGAAACATAAAATTTATATATACTTATGATTTTACTAACAATGACATGGGTGTTGGTTAATAAATGGAAGAAAGTAAAAAAAATCTTAATCTAATAATATTCAGTTCAAATGATTTAAAAAAAAAGACTGTTTTCCAAATTAAGGCCATTGACCAGTTTTAGGTTAATAGAATCAAAATTTTCAATTAAAGGATTAAAAGAATGTAAAAAAAATGTTTTAAGCAATTTTGTACATTTTCAGACATGTGGCCTTCTACTTTAGCAATTGTGTATCTGGTATGAAAGGTTATGCAAGTTACCTGCTGGAAAGTACTTTCAGATAAATATATCAGCACATTAGCTTTAAAACCAGCTCTCCAACAAACAATTTGCTATCAATTATCTCACAATGGAGCATTGAAAAAAGAAGAAGAATTAAATATGTACATTAACAAGTATTTACAGGTATAGTTTGGAGCTGGTAGCAGATATTATCAAATCAATCAACAGAGAATGGTAGACCATAGATGATTGTGTTCTTATCCTGTAAAGAAAGCAGGAGGCCAAGAGTGTGAAGCAACACCTGAAATCCAACCTGCAGCCTCCTCACCAGGAGTTGCATTCTTGTAGCTGTACCCACTAAAATGAAATATATTTTACTAAGGCACCTTTTTTGGCAGGCTAAATAAAGTCCATTGCCCAAATATTCCTGTCCTAACCTGTGACCTGTAGATATTGCACCCTCTGGGCAAAAGGGACTTTGTAGATGTGTTTAATTTAAGGATATTGAGTTAGGAAGATTATTCTGAATTTTCCAGGTTGACTCAGTATCATTGCAAGTGCCCTATAAGAGCAAAACAGAAGGTCAGAGTCAGAGATCGTGAATTGTGGATGGAAATGAAGTTTGGAGTGATGAGGGGAACACAAACCAAGAAAAGGGAACCCTCTGTAGGAGTTGGAAGAGTTCAGGATAGCAGTTTGGTTTAGCTCCTAGAGCTTCTGGAAGGAACACAGTTCTGGTAACACCTTGATTTTAGTCAGGTAAAACTGATTTTGGAATTCTGACTGCCACAACTGTAAGATAAGAATTTGTGTTGTTTTACACACTCTTGATGGTAGTCTGTTACAGCAACAATGGAAAACGAATAGAAATTATAGGCTACAATTGACTGGGTTAAAGAGGTTCAAAGGGATAACAATGTCCCCTTTTAAAGGGACAGTGATTGTCATACTTAATTGTGGATATCTTGCCCTGCATCTTGCATTAACAGTCAGTAATTTGGATCAAACATACATTAACTTGCATGTTAATTTATGCTTGAGTTTCTCATTTGCTCTATAGTCCAAGGAACAACTTGAGTTCCCACTCTTTTATGGAGCTTTTTCTACTATCTGTGGCATCTGAAAAAAATCCCAACGAACAACACTGTTTTAAATTGACTTTCTGTCCCGTGTCACCCCTATTTTGATGTGTACCATTCTACATGTCCTCTATCCCCTTCTAATCTACTAGTCTACTCTTAAGACCCAAATTTATAAGCTTTAATATCAAATTTCTCTTCTCTCTGATAAGGATCTTAGCTTCTGAGCAGAGTTGGTATACACTACTAAGATAATTACTGTAATAGTAATAATTACTTTGCTGGTCTCTCAGTTGTGACAGTTAAAAGTGGTAATGTATATAGAAAAGGATAAAAGAAATTAGTTGCCTTAGAGAGCTCCCTACCACATGAACTTCATTCAGCTCATGTTCATTAATGAAGAGATTCTTCAGGTTCCCTAAAAGCACCCAGATGATATTCCTAATTCAAGTTTCATTTAGGAACCCAGCAAACACGTCAGAAAATCTAACTTCAATTACTTTATGGGGATTTTGACCTTCTATTCACTACCCCCAATACTTCTGGGGAATGTCACCTTCCTGCAGGCTTATTTCATGTATGCCATTTGGTAACAGCCTTAGGTTTTCAGAGTGTTTGTTTTCTGAACAGAAGTTTCAATGGCCACTTTCCAAAAACACCTAACTCTACATGGAATCAAGATTTAGGTCTCCCTGAGATCTAGTTCTAGAATAATATGTTTCTATTTAAAGACAAAATGTTTCTGGTGCCTGCATTGAGATCAATAGTTTTTAATTTGTTAAAGGAACTTCTCAATTCCATAGCATAGAAAGTGGGGAAATTGATTGTTCATCATTTCCTTAACCTGCATGATTCCTCCAAAAAACCTAACCCCATTTCTACTCATTAAACCATTTCCACATTACAATATTTTTTAAATTAGATAATAATTTTGATTTTTATACACACTTTCTTGAAATAGAATTCACTTTAAACATATTTATAAAATATAAAGTTATACTTTTCCGTTACATATTCTTTATCCACAATGAGGAGTCAGTTTTTATTTCTGTATAATATACCTTGTTGCTGTGCAAATGCCCTTGGCTTTACCTGTACTAATTTTAATAATTGTTTTTATTAACCAGATAATAGAGTTAATTTACATATGCCAAAATAATTTTGGAGGTTATTATGCATTTCTCTGTCCTTTCTATTTGTTTGGATTATCCATGATGATTAAATTAACCTGATCTTCAATTTACATTGTGCTTTGTAGACATAAGCAATGTCACATTATTTGTCTTAATTAAATTTCTCTTATCAAAATGGACCTAATTTCTTACTGTCTGTCATCAGTACAGATAAATAACAAATTTATTATTAATTTTCACATTACTGTATTTATATTATTTTAAACTTTATGTAAAGAGTATTGCATTTAAGCTTATTTCTCAAGTGATGATTTTGAAATTTAAAAAATAATAACTGTCTTTAAATAAAAAATTCCAAGCTAGGAGCATCCTTATAGTACATTTTGTTAGTATTTCAGTTGTGTGAAAGGACTAATTTATTATTTTTATATTATACTTTTTCTTTTATAAATTATATTTTATTGATTATATTATTACAGTTGTCTAAATTTTCCCTCTTTGCCACCCTCCACCAAGCAGCCCCTTCTACCTGAAGCAATCTCCATACCTTTGTTCATGTCCATGAGTCATAGGTATAAATTCTTTGGCAACTCCATTTTCTATATTGTACTTCATATCCCCAGGGCTATTCTGCGACTACTTATTTGTACTTCTTAATCCCCTCACTTCACCCATTCCCTCACACCCCTCTCCCATCTGTCAAGCATCAAAACACTCTCTGTACCCATGATTCTGTCTCTGTTCTTATTTGCTTAGTTTAAATTTTAATTTCAATTGTTAATTGATATGCATTTATTATCATTGTATTGTTCAGAGTTTTGGTCTTCTTCTTCTTAGATAAGTCCTTTTAACATTTCACTTAATAATGGTTTGAGGATCAGGAACTCTTATTTTTTCCTTGTCTGGGAAGCTCTTTGTCTGCCCTTCAATTCTAAACAGTATCTTTGTTGGGCAGAGCAGTCTTGGCTATAGGTCTATGCTTTTCATGAATTTGAATAGTTACTGCCAATCCCTTCTAGCCTGCAAAGTTTCTTTTGAGAAATAATCTGACAATCTTTTTGGGTAGAGTCAAATGTGAGCAGTGCTGTCTAATCATACCTCCTACAAAGATGAAATATTCTCCTGCACTACTCAGTATGCTGGCCATTGACCACAATGTGGCTAGTATGAATAAGGCTATAAAATTGTTATTATGTTTAATTTAACTAATTTAAATTCAAATTCAAATAGCCAGAAGTGTCTTATGGCTACCAGATTAGGAAAAAAAATGGTTAATTCTAAAAGAAAAAAAATGTGAAATGTGTTTTAAATCTGCACTCTTGGTTGAACTTGCCACTCATTAGCTGGTTCTGTGGGAGATGGTTGCACCCCTTCTCTGATCATCAGGGCCTTTCGTCAGTCAGTAACTGTTTATCCTTGAACATCTGTTGAATCCCTCGAACTGTGCTAGTTTCCATGAGCACAATACTTATTAAGTCAAAATTGGTTCCTCTCCCCATTTGCTAAGGAAATATGATGCAAATAGTGCTGCCATTGATTGTTTAAAGTTGTGCTAGGGGCTCTGGGAGGTCAGTACAGAGTGCAAACACACACGGACACACACACAAGACAGGAAACCCGACCAGGTGTTATGGGTCTAGAAAAGCTTCCTGGAGGAAGTAATTTTTGAATTTAGCTTAGCATAAGGATTAAGACATTTTTAAATGATGGCAAGTACACCTACTTGGCCACAAAATCTGCTAGTTGCTAGAGATTCAAAGAGATTTTACTACCCTTAGAAAAATTAGAGGGAACAAATAATCTAGGGAATTGCATTATCATCAATTCCAGAAATGTTCCATTAAGTAATTTTTATGACAAAAATAATTTTTATCATATTTGAAATGAATATGATTGACAGAGATAAATTTCTATATGCTGATGATTATTGAAATCTTGGGTATACTTGCAGTAAAATGTATCGCATCTTGGCTATATTGGAATCCTGTGTATTACAAATCTTGGAGAACACCTTAACTACAAATTCTTTCCCTAAATTTTTTTCACCATAGAAAACTTTTTCCATGTTTTCTCTTTTTTTATTCCTTCTTCTCCTCTTCGTCCCCCTCCTTTTCTGCTTTTCTTCTTTCTCTTTCCTCTTCCCTTTTTCCTCCCCTTCTTCTCCTACTTTTTTCTCCTTTGGTGGAGATTCTTAGCAATATATCATTCATTGTGGACTTCTCAATATATTTTAGAAACCCTTCTTATGACTTTCTTTTGAATTGAGTGGGAAAAACAGTTAAGCATAGGTCTGGGGCAATATAAGGAATGTCAATAACAAAATGAATATTTTATCTATATGTATTAGAAAATATGAGGAATTAATTATTTGATAAGCACCACACTTCTGTTCATTGACACATTTTCGAAAATAAATGTAATTAAAATGACAATGAGATACCACCATGCACACTCAGACTGGCTACAATTGGGAACACATACAGTGCCAATTGCTACAGGGGATGTGGAGCAGCAGAAACTCTCATTTGTTGCTGGTGGGAACACGAAACGGTACAGCCACTTTGAAAGAGGCAGTTCCTTACAAACTAGACAGACTCTTGTCATGTGATTCAGCAAACATGCTCCCTGATATTTGCACAAGAGTTTAAAATCTGTGTCTGTACAAAAACCTGAAAACAGATGTTTATAGCAGCTTTATTGAAAATTGTCCAAACTTGGAAACCACAAAGACATATTTTAGTAGGTGAATAAACAAGTTGTGGTACATCTAGACAATAAAATACTATTAGTGCTAAAAAGAAATGAGCTATGAAGTCAAAAAAGACCTTACACACATATTACTGAGTGAAAGAAGCTAGTCTTGAAATGGCTATACATACTGTATAATTCAAGCTATATGAGATTTTGAAAAAGAAAAAACTATAGTGAATACATTAAGTATAATTTTAAGGCCATTGTAAACATATAAATGTAGGAATATTTCTTAATATGTTATTTGTTAATATATATAAGTCACCTATTGATATGCCTGGTAAATATTTACATTCATTTATTTTTACTTAAAACGAAATCAACAGCATACTATAAAGAAGTCTCTAAAGAAAGTTCAACCTGCCCTGGCTGGTGTAGCTCAGTGGATTGAGCGCCGGCCTGCGAACCGAAGGATCGCGGTTCGATTCCCAGTCAGGGCACATGCCTGGGTTGCAGGCCAGGCGCCTAGTGGGGCCACGTGAGAGGCAACCACACATTGATGTTTCTCTCCCTCTCTCCTTCCCTTCCCCTCTAAAGATAAATAAATAAATAATAATAAATAAATAAATAAATAAAATATTAAAAAAAAAAGAAAGTTCAACCTGCAGGGAGCTTGAAAGTGAGCTACTTGTCAAGAAAAAAGAAGTTTCTAAATTAGTTTCTTGGTAGAGAAAACACACACACACAAAAGACATCACCAGCAGTATCATTATAAACAATAATAAACAATTCCAGACTCACAGTCAAAATAGAAGTATAGGTAAACACACTTTGCTTACTTACACAACCACAAGAAGAATCACAACTAACCTTAAAACAAAAATCACCCAGGACTATCAGAAAATCCAACTGTATGGACGTCCAACAACCAAAGATTTAAAGAAGCCTCAACATCCAAATGGTCAGAGGAAGGGAGTCAGGGCAGACAGAACGTGGGGAGGCACAGAGAGGTGGCAGCGGTGGTACAACAGACTGTCAAACATTCACGTGTGCTGGATAAGAATCAGGAGGGATACCTTGGGGGCAAATAATCCCAACCCCAAGCCAGACCTTGCAGCCCAGGGTTCCAGCACCTCACAACTGCTGGCTATAAAATGCAGGGGGGTGTTGGGGCTACAGAAGAAACTGCCTTTTTCTCAGGGTGTTCTGTTTAAAGGACTCTCATGGTCTTAGAAGGAATTCAAACCCACCCACCCTGGGAATCATCACCAGAACAGCAGCTAGAAGGGTGCCAGTCACATACAGGAAATGGGAGTAGTGATTGGAAATGGGGCAAAGGCCAGGCAAGCCTCTAGAGGCTAGGTCAGTCCCCACGCTGACCCCTCCCCCCAACACAGCACTCCAAAGTGGTGAAATGGGTTGCCCCACCCTGATGAATACCTAAGGATCAGCCTCTTACACATTAACTGGTGTTCTAAGACAGGGGTCAAACAATTCTACCTAATACAAGGAAATAAACACAGGCAGGCTGCCAAGGTGGGGAGACAAAGAAATATGGCCCTAATGAAAGAACAGAGCAGAATACCAGAAAAAGAACTAAGCAAAATGGAGATAGCCAATTTATCAGATGCAGAGTTCAAAACACTGGTGATAAGGATGCTCAGAGAAATCATTGACAGAAAGATAAGGGAAGAAATGAAGGCTGCACTAAATGAAGTAAAGAAAAATCCATAGGAGACGAATAGTGAAAGGAAGGAAGCCAGGATTCAAATCAATGATTTGGAACATAAGGAAGAAATAAGCATTGAACCAGAACAAAAAAGAAGAAACAAGAATTCAAACCCCAGAAAAAACAAGACTCAAAAAAATGAGAAGAATATTCAGGAGCCTCTGGGATATCTCCAAAAATGTCAACATCCGAATCATAGGGATGCCAGAAGGAGAAGAGCAAGAAATTTAAAACTTATTTTTAAAACTAATGAAAGTAAGCTTCCCTAATTTGGCAAAAGACATAGACGTATAAGTTCAGGAAGCTCATATAGTCCCAAATAAATTGGACCCAAAGAGGACCACACCAAGACACATCATAATTAAAATACCAAAGGTTAAAGATAGAGAATTTTAAAAGCATCAAGAGAAGAGAATTACCTACAAAGGAGTTCCCATAAGACTATCAGCTGATTTCTCTAAAGAAACTTTGCAGGCTAGAAGAGACTGGCAAGAAGTATTCAAAGTGATGAAAAGCGAGGACCTACAACCTAGATTACTCTATCCAGCAAAGCTATCATTTAGAAAGGAAGGGCAGATAAAGTGCTTCCCAGACAAGGTAAAGCTAAAGGAATTCATCATTACCAAGTTATTGTTTCATGAAATGTTAAAGGGACTTATTTAAGAAAAATAAGATCAAAACTAAGAACATTAAAATGACAACAAACTCACAATTACCCATAACTGAATCTAAAAAAAAAAAAAAAAAAAAAAAAAAAAAAAACAACAAATTAAGTAAACTAGAACAGTAACAGCATCATACATACGGAGATCATTCAGAGCATTATCCTCTGGGAGGAGGAAGGGGAAGGGTGGGTGAAAAGGTGCAGAGATTCCTAAGAACCCTGAAACACCAATCCAAAAGAACCTATGCACCCCTATGTTCATAGCAGCACAATTTACAATAGCCAAGAGTTGGAAGCAACCTAGGTGCCCATTAGCAAATGAATGGATCAAAAAACTATGGTACATTTACACAATGGAATTCTATGCAGCAGAAAGAAAGAAGAAGCTCCTACCCTTTGCAACAGCATGGATGGAACTGGAGAGCATCATGCTAAGTGAAATAAGCCACGAGGTGAAAGACAAATACCATATGATCTCACCTTTAACAGGAACCTAATCAACAAAACAAACAAACAAGCATAATATAAGCAAAGACACTGAAATAGAGAACAGGATGAGATCAGGGTGACAGTGACCAGAGGGGAGAGGGGAGGGAATTTCAGGGGAAAAGGGGAAGGGTTTAGAGCAACAAGTATAAAGGACACATGGGCAAAAACTGTGGGGAGTGGAAATGGGAGGGAGGTGGGGAGGGCTGAGGTGGTGGGCTGGGATGGGCGTAAAAGACAGAAAACTGTACAGGAACAACAATTAAAATTAAGAAAATTTAAAAAAAGAAGTATAGCTGGTAGGTGTAAAATTGACGGTGTGCTAAGAGTATTATAGGAAGTGGAGAAGCCAAAGAACTTATATGCATGACCCATGGACATGAATTAATGGTGAGGATTGCTGAAGGGAATGGAGATACTGGGCAGAAGAAGGAAAAATGGGGGAAATTTGGACAACTCTAATAGCATAATCAATAAAATATAGTTAACAAAGAAAAATTAAAATTTGCACATTACACAGATACACTTCATTTGCTAGTATTTCTACTGTGTGATAGCCACTTATTCCAGGTATAGATTCTTTATTGCTCACTAAGAATTTGCTGCAGGATATCTATTCAGAGTTAAAATATGTTATAAAAGATAGGCAAAGAGATGGTGACTGTCTTGCTGTTGATTTTCAATAACCACAACACTGAGGAAAAAGAAAAATGAAAATACAAAAAATGGCAGGTAAACAGGAGTTTTAGAACTTTTCCATGCATTTAATGTCTTCTGAAATAAATGTCAATTCTTATCCACTTTTCAAAAAGTTCATATTTAAATGCGATATTTATTTTTATATTCTTTCATTTGCATAAGGTAACCAGTATTCTACTTATCTTCAGCCCAGAGATATAACCCCAAAAATCCTTTCACCTCTCTGCTATGAACTGTAGGGTTTAAGTGGTCCTTGTGAGGTGTCAGTGATCTCATTATTACTGCAATCACTACTAATTTGAATGCCTCAAACAGCTATAGCTTCTGGTTCATGGAAGCTAGTGGGAGAAGTGCCTCTAACAAATTAGTTTAGCAGAAAATCTCTCCTCCACTGGAATTGCAAGTATTTAAGGTAATATTCCTTAAGTAGTAAAATGGCCTTGGGGATATTTATTCAAGGCAAATTGAAAAATAATCCTGATTGTGATAGATGGGACATACTGTAACCAATACATTATAGGATAATTCTGGTATCTTTGCATTGAGTATTTAATAGTGCCTTTCAATCATTTATATCCCATTATTTGGCCAACAATATTAAGTGAATACTTTTAATCTGTTATTCAAAGATGCTATGACTTGGAGAATGTCAATTTACTATGCAGATTCATTGTTTCAGTGTCATAGATACAACCTAGTAACTTGCATACTGTCACACGATCTTTGTATCGATGTTGCAAAGTCCATGAAATGTAATAAATCTCAATAGGAGTAACTTATCATGAAATACGTCTACTGCAAAAGAGTAATCTGTATGGATATTGTTTTGGTTACATTGATTTATTAAATTGTTTATAGAGGATTTATTGAATCATAGTAGAGTTCTAGATATATGTGGTGCTACACTGAAAATAACAGAATGATGTTGACAGGAGAAACAGAAATAAAAAATATTGCATCAAGACAAAAAAAAATTGGCCCAAACAAAAGAACAGATCATAGCTCCAGAAAAAATACAACTAAGTGATGAAGAGATAGCCAACCTACCAGATACACAGTTCAAAATACTGGTAATCAGGATGCTAACAGAATTGGTTGAATTTGGTCACAAATTAGATTTAAAAAATGAAGGCTAATCTAAGTGAAATAAAGGAAAATGTACAGGGAACCAATAGTGATGGGAAGGAAACTTGAACTCATATCAATGGAGTGGACCAGAAGGAAGAAAGAAACATACAATGAGAAAAGAATGAAGAAACAAGAATTCAAAAAAAAAAAGGAGAGACTTAGGAACCTCCAGGACATCTTTAAACGTTCCAACATCAGAATTATAGGGGTGCCAGAAGGGGAAGAGGAAGAGCAACAAGTAGAAAAGTTATTTGAACAAATAATAAAGGAGATTAATAATAAAGGAGAACTTCCCCATTCTGGCAAAGGAAATAGACTTCCAGGAAGTCCAGGAAGCTCAGAGAGTCCCAAAGAAGTTGGACCCAAGGAGGAACACGCCAAGGCACATCATAATTGCATTAGCCAAGATTCAAATGAAGGAGAGAATTCTAGAAGCAGGAAGAGATAAGGGAACAGTCACCTACAAAGGAGTTCCCATCAGACTCTCAGCTGATTTCTCAAAAGAGAGCAACAAGTCTAAAAGACACGTGGACAAAAACTAGGGGGGATGGAAATGGGAGGGAGGTGGGGAGGGCTGGGGTGGTGGGCTGGGTTAGGAGTAAAAGACAGAAAACTTTACAAGAACAACAATTAAAATAAATAAAATAAAATAAAATAAAATAAAATAAAATAAAATAAAATAAAATAAAAAAGACCTTACAGGCAAGAAGGGGCTGGAAAGAAGTATTCCAAGTCATGAAAAGCAAGGAATTACATCCACGATTACTCTATCCAGCAAAGCTTTCATTTAGAATGGAAGGGAAGATAAAGTGCTTCTCAGATAAGGTCAAGTTAAACAAGTTCATCATCACCAAGCCCTTAGTATATGAAATGTTAAAGGGACTTATCTAAGAAAAAGAAGATAAAAAATGTGTACAGTAAAATGACAGCAAACTCATAGATATTAACAACCACACCTGAAACATAAACAAACTAAGTAAACACTAGAACAGGAACAGAACCACAGAAATGGAGATCACATGGAGGGTTAGCAACAGGGGAGTGGGAGGAGGAGAGAGGGGGCAAAGGTACAGAAAACAAGCAGCATAGATGGTGGGTAGAAAATAGACAGGGGGAGGGTAAGAATAGTGTGGGAAATGTAGAAGCTAAAGAACTTATGACACATGGACATGAACTAAAGGGGGGAATGTGGGTGGGAGGGGGTGTGCAGGGGAATGATGGGGGAGAAATGGGACAACTGTAATAGCATAATCAATAAGTTATTTTTAAAAATAAATAATAAATTAAAACATTACAAAAATAAATAAAAATTAATAAATGATAAACATCACAGAAAGATATGCAAAACTAGTGACAGCAAAGAATTTTATTTTTTTAAAGTTTACCTTGGAAGATGTGTTTAAAGTAGACTTATAAAAGAAGGTGGGGTGTTGATTTGCTGAAAGAAAATTTAGGGCTAAACAAAAGGTAAATCAGTAGATTCAGAGATTGTAATAAACTATGTTACATGGGGGTTGGTGAGAGTTTGTTCTGTTCTTGAGTTTTAGTCAAGAAGTAAAAAAAAATGTGAAAAAATGGTGTAAGGTTGAAAAGAGACTGAAATCTTGAAGAACTTGTCGTTTTATTTTGATTGAGGTAATTGGAATCATCACACAGCCCTAAACAGTTTATTTTCCCAGCTTAATAAGGGATTTCATTGGGCCTGGTAAGTGAATATGCTAGCAGAGGTACTATGCTAGTGAAGTGAATATGCTGGTAGAACACTCTATTTCCAAATCAAAGCCACCTTTGAGTACTCATCTAGTCACATGCTTGCACGGGACTTCCAAATTTTACACTTTCATTGCTTTGCTTTGTTCATGTGCTTGTGTTATAATGCCTGTGGGGTGCTTGACCCAGCACATAGAAAGTGTCCAAAAAATTGAATTAATAGGAAGCATATTTATATCGATACCTAGACCTATGATAATGAGGTCTGTCCAGGGCGTATCCAGCCATGTGATATGAAAAAATAGAGCCATTTATTGAAGAAGACACAAGATACAAGGAGCATTGTACACAGGATAATGATGCTTCAGTCTGCTTCAAAGTTATGACTTTCTTGAGGAAATCTGTTTCATTGTTAACAGTTTGAATCAAGTTATTAGCAACTGCAACAAGATGTTCCTTCTGCTCTGGTAGCAGAAGCCATGGAACAAATTTTGCCATGGCATGTTTCATGCCAAGATCCTGCATCAAAATCTTGGACACCAAAGTTTTTGGAATCCCCAGATCAGCTTCTAGTTCTTGCACTGGAAGTTGCCAGTTTTTGTTGATTGCAGCCTGCACATGTTCAACATTCTCAGGTGTTCTGCTTGTTGCAGAACTTGCAGAATGTGGGTCACTTTTAACAGATTCTGAACTATCTTTGAAGTGTTTGTACCACACTTTTATTTGCACTGCACTCATTGCATTGTCCCTGAAAGCCTTCTGAATCATCTAAACAGTTCCCATGGAGGATATTCAAGCTTAACTCAAAATTCAATGTAGATTTGTTGCTCCACTTGCTCAGTCATTTTGAATGTAACAGCCACACAGTACACATGCTCAATCAGCAGCATCTACCACCCCCACTGACTAGCGCGGTGAAGTCATCATTGTTCACACATGCGCATTTCAGTCCGTTCTCCTTGGCTGCCAGGTTACATCAATGTTGTGCAAAACATTCTTGTTATATGAACAATGGCTGGATTTTTTCTGGACAGACTAACATATACACACATATAAATATATGAACATATATACTTACACATATATGTATATATCCATATGTGTGTGTATAGATATGTATACATATATCATACTACTGCAAAAGTTTGAACACGTGAATCCTTCTACTAAAGATTGACTAAGGGTTAATATTGTTTTTCTAAAAATCAATCTGCATCTTTTTTACCTTAAAGTAAGCATAAAACAGAACGGCCAAATATTTCCATTTTATTTAGAATCTCTGTTGATTATTTAAACTTATACTACGAACTTTAAATAGATTTTAATTCTGCCTGGTGTTGTATACTTATTAACTCTGATATTTTCAGTTTGAAACAAAGCATATAATTATAAATATGAAATATGGTCACTTAGTTATGCAAATAAATTAGATACATAAATTACCTGATTATAAATTATTTTGTTTGAATTATGGGAATAAATATAATTAATCATCAGGCTCAGGAAAAGTTTCTCCACAGTTTATAGAAGGTAAAATTATAAAATATTAGTGACATATAAAGAGAGTCAGAAAGCATTCAAAATTAGCTGTAAAGAACAGAAAACTTAGATTTATTTAGTATTGTTTCTCTAAAATAGTCACATCAACATATCAAAAACTCAGCAGAAAACCAACAAACTGAAAAATAAAGGTGGAAAAGGTAAATTAAACACTGAAAAACTGGTAAGGTTGTATGAAGATACACTGTGTTTTGGCATATCTATATGCCATGCTAATGTAAGAAATGTAATTATAAAACAAAACTCTGCCTTATACTCACATGCGGCAGCTGTCATTTTGTAACTTTTCATCACAGCTAGATTCCTTGAACTAGAATTATGAAAATATTGTGTCTGCATCCTCAATACCGATTATTCTCATTTCTACCTTTGCCTTTTCACAGAGTCCTCTGTCAACAAACTCACTCTTCATGTTGGTGTAGACAAGCTTATTTCCTCTTTGTGTGGTGTTTTAGATCTTGACTGATCTTTTCTCTTGTAACTCTGATTTCTCAGTATTCTTTCTAGTATTCTGTCCTGGTTTCCCTGTAAATTCTCTAGCCAAAAATAAGTTATCTGTTTTTGTTCTTTTTTAATTTCTAGTACACTTTGAGTTAAAGCATTTTCCCCTGTACTTTTCACACCACAAATAATCTGTGGGAGACATTTTGCCTTGCATAGCTCCAATATAATTTACATTCTGATGATTCTCAAATCTCAAAGTTTTCTCAGTGTAAAACTATTCTCTAGCCAGAAGTAATAAAACTAAGCAGTAAAGCATTTAATAAAATATTTAAAAACAGTCCTGGCTGGTGTAGCTTAATGGATTGTACATGGGCTTGAGAACCAAAGGGTCGGTGGTTTGATTCCCAGTCAGTGCACATGCCTGGGTTGTGGGCCAGGTCCCCAGTAGAGCGGGGAGTGAGAGGAAACTACATATTGATGTTTCTTTCCCTCTCTTTCTCCTTCCCTTCCCCTCACTCTAAGAATAAATAAATAAATAAAATCTGTAAGAATATTTTAAAAAAGCTGTCATAATGAAGTACTTTTTTTTCTCAAAGAATTACTGTTAATATAAGACAAGAGCTGGAATTATGGTTGATATCTATTGGGATGTGGACTTAAAGGAGAAGTATATTGATGATAGACATAGAGGACTATTAAGCATTCTAGTATTTTCATGAGAACAGCTAGAGAGAGGGAAATATTGAAAATAAAATAGACTACAAACTCCTACCCTTTGTGACAGCATGGATGGAACTGGAGAGCGTTATGCTGAGTGAACTAATCCAGGAGGTGAAAGACAAAAACTATATGATTTCAACTATAAGTGGAACCTAATCAACAAAACAAACAAATGAGCAAAATGGAACCAGAGACTTGGAAATGAAGAACAAATGGACAATGACCAGAAGGGAGAGGGAAGAAGGATAACAGGGAAGGGAGGGGGAGAGGTAAGCAATGGAACAGGGATAGAGGACTAGTGGGCACAGACAATGTGAGGGATTGACTGTAGGAGTACAGGGGTGGGGTTGTGGTGAGCAACGGGGAAAATGTGGAACAACTGTGACTGAACAACAATAAATTAAAAATAAATAAATAAATATACAACAGGAAAAAAAAAGAAAATACAATAGACTGCTGATAATAGATGGAGCAAAGTTCCCACATAGGAAGAGAAAAAATAAGAGCATGAAGCACAGGTGCAGGATCTTGTTTTGGACACAAAGAAATATCATTTTTTGGAAGACAGAAGGAATTTAAATAGAATGACCATTTGTACAGAGTCTTATCACCAAGGAGCAGGCATAGATTTGACATCTTCAACATTAGGCATCTTTTTTTTTTAAAGATTTTTATTGATTTCTCTTTAGAGGGGAAGGGTAGGAGAGAGGGAGAGAGAGGGAGAGAAATATCAATGTATGGTTGCATCTCGTATGTCCCCTGCTGGGAACTGGCCTGCAACCCAGACGTGCCCTGACTGGGAATCGAACCGCAATCCCTTGGTTTGCAGGCCCAAGCTCAATCCACTGAGCTACACCAGCCAGGGTAGGCATCTTTTTATAACGTGACTTTCCCCTCATGCAGTTATGCCAAACTTGTCTTCTCCATTATGAATAGAGCAATGCACATAATCCTCCTTAAATAATTGTTTTTAAGGTTAGATAAAAAAGAGAAATCTTCCAAATAATAGACACTTATAAACAATGTAAGTCACAATTAAATCACTACATTGGTAAAGAAAATGTAAGTTTAGCTTATATTTGAAATAGCTTTGATTCTCCAAACCATTTTTACATGCTATAATCATATTCTTAGAAACCATATTCTTATGCATCATATTAACTTCTATGAAGATAAAATAAGGTGCAAATCAACATTAATTTTTAATAATTTTTATATTTATTAAACACATACATATTTGTAAAATATGATCTGAATCATTTTGGTATTATATACTAAAAGTAATGGTTCAACTTAATGATTAACTGTCAGTAGTCCTATAAAAGAAACTGAGAAATATGTATGTACACATTTCTGAATTGTTATAGAAATTTGAATTTTAATTCAATTGAGTTTGCCATGTGGACCCTGCCTGAGTTATGTAAATGTTTTTATAAGAATGTTATACGGATATGATGATCGATAATTTTACTTAAAAACACAGCAAGCAACATGTTTTTACTCCTGTGTGGGTTAGAATGGTGGAAAACAGTGGATTTTTTACATATAAATATTAGAAAACATTGATCAGGGAATACTGATATTTACTTGGAAAGGTAGTGAAAATTTTACATGGTTGATAAGTGGGAAATAAAGGAAGACATTTTGAATTAAAAGCAATAACTTGCCCATTTATTGTCACTTGTAAACTGAGTAAGTTCAATACCATTAGAGAAAAAATAAAAATGTTGTAATCAAGAAAATGTTGGAATACAGAGTTAAATAATTATCCTATTAATCTAACTCAGGTGTCACCTCCACAGGTAGATTAATCTTGTATTCCTGTGAAAATCTTGTGAAAATCCACATAAACCTACCCTCTAAAGGGGGTGTTTTATTTTCCCAGGAAGCTATATAAGAACAAGGGGCATCATATTAAAGAGTAACATAAATTTAAGCTCTCCTGTCTGCATTTCTAAAATACAGCAACAGAAGAGTTAGGTCAGAAATAAGTAAGCTAAAAAATAAACACACTCTTCCAATAGCATAAGTGAATGAGTTAACACTGAATTTAACACTATACCTTAGGTATTTTTAAAATTGTCCTCTGGAGGGGGGGATTTAAATGTAGTGCCATAGATTTGTCTTTTGCTCAAATCGTACTGACCCACGCAGCCTTAGGAAGACTTGTGGTTTAAAACTACACAGTGAAGTTGATGATCTCGACATCTCATGGACTGTCAGATAGATGAAGGTGCGAAGCCTGTCTCTCACGATTTACTTATCATATGACTTGAGTAAGTGACTTAAACAAACCTCAGTTCATCATCTCTAAAATGGAGGTGATAATTCCTTCTTTGAAGTAGTATAACTAGCAGTATATATAGTCACTGCAATATGGGTTACCAGTTGTTGTAATGACTCTTTAATTGAGAAAGATTTATATTATGTGACATATTTCATATACTTTTAATTATGTTCAATAATTTTTAATAAATGAGGTTCAATATTTCATTTTCTCCTTTTTTATTTTCTATTATGTAGCCTACTTTTACTTTCCTGACCGATTCATTTCCAGATACTTCTTCACAATCAGAAGCATTAGCATTCCCTGTTTATAGAGTGAATTTATTTCCAATTTTTATGTTCTTTGCACTTTAGATGTCATATTTTCTGTATGTTGCCTTCACATTTCTTTCTAAATAATTCTTATCTATTCCATTTTCTTCTCATTACTTTGGCCAATGGGAAAGGCAGGCCAGTGCAGCATATTCAAAGTCTGGCACTATTAAGCTATTTCTTACCTCACCTTTATTTCAGGCAAAATGTTCTCTGCTCTCTCTTAGAATTTGTTTGCTTGAAATCTAACATATGCCATTTTTTCTTTACTCTAAATTCAAATTTAGAAAATAATTATCATCTTCAAATCTAGCATTATTATCTTCACTATAATGGTATACACTTATTTACGCCCTGCTATTTTTATGTTTTAGTTTAATGTGTGTGCAAAATTTCAGTAACAATAATTTGTGTTATCGTAGTGTTCATAACGTAATTATCAGAATGGACACTTTTATCATGCCTACTGTGTACCAGCTGCAGCACTAAGCATTTAAATTTCAGATGCGGAAAATAACACTCACGGACCCAGACATCGCTGGATCCTAAAACTACCACATCTCAGCATCAAAACCTTTAATAGCACCATGAACTGGTGACCACCACCAATGGCACAGGACAGGTATAAAGGTTCTGTCTACCTTCCCCTCCAAAAAATAAACCTGTTAGCTCTACTTTAATGGTTCATCACACCACTGAGCTTCTATTAATTTGCATGAGAAATATTGAGTACAAACAATAAATTCAGTCTTCAATTATGATATAAAAATAGGAAATCCAAGCAAGTTTAAAGCAGAAGAGGTTCACCTTTGGCAATTCACATGGACTTTTCCCCATGAGAGAGACAAGATTCATAACCCTCATATTGAGCCCTATTTTTTCAAATCAATATGATATTGTATTCCAAACCAAATAATAAGTACCATCTTTACCTTTAAAATATAAATTAGTTTTCAATTAATATTTTATTGGGAAATAAAAGACAAAAATGGATAACTTCTCATATATTTTTCTATAAGTTTAATTTTGTTTATTTGATTGTTTTTAATTTATAGACTTTTTTTTTTTTTGTATATGCATCCAGAGTCTAGGAGCATGTGGTATTACAATTGTGTGACTCAAAGAAGCAGACTAAGAAACACAGGTGAAACCCTATGTAAGAGATGTCTGTAATAGCAGAAAAAAAGTACAATTTTCTAAGTGTCAAAGTGGCTTAGCTGCTAGGTAAGTTTTAATACAGAAAACAGAGTCCAAGACTATATACTCTTATTCTTTAAAAACTTACTTGAGACTTTTGCAGTCATTATTTTTTACACAGAGGTACCTTGAAATATTAGTAGGACATCTCTAAAATTCATTTTGGGTACTGTACATATAAGTAGTTTTCTGGAATTTTTTATTAGGATATTAATAAAAGTATCCTAGTTTAGAGTATATGGTTTCACTCACACTATTGGTAGTAGGTAAATCAGTATGGCATATTGTGGAGTACTAATAGTAGATACTCAGATAATTCATTAATTACCTACTGACAAAACTTCATAAATTTTTAATAGAAACAAGTTCTATATTTTTTAAAGAAAAGAAAGTAAAGATAGAGAAATACTTTTATCAGTGGAATTGGTCATTTTTTTTAGAGGATCTCCATCAAGCATCTCCTTTTACTTGGTATTTTAAGAGATGTTGGATTTAATTTAACATTGTGGGCTGTAGTACGTACACACACATAAAATCACACACTAATTTATAGGCAGGTAATATATTTACATGCAATATATATAATATATTGTATATAAATATGCATTTATAAATAACCCATAAATATTATACATACTATATAATATTTGTACATAAATAATTTACATATAAAATTCTATTTCAATTTTACAACGCTTGTTGGCAGTAAATTCAAGTTCCCAATTGCTTCTGTTGTTTCAGGTTATTCTAAATAGCTTTCAACTTTATATGTGAATGAGTTTGTCAGCCAAGGACTTGAACTTTGGGTATTTGAACTACATTGGTATCAATTATTTTGAAGAGTTAGCTAAGGGGAAGAGACACTTACTTGGGATTCTTCTGCACTATAGTAGCCCTCCCAATCATGTGGGGCACACTGAGTTCAATAACAACTGCCACCCCAAATAAATCTGTGACATCCTATATTTGTGGTTTCTTACCTTTAAGTGTTAACTAGTTTAATCAAGACTTTCATAAAAAGAGATAAAAGTGGAAAGCCCGCTATTGTCTTATGGGTTTTGCTTACCTGTGCTGACTTATTAAAGACTTTGTTCTACTTGGTCCACATGACTGTTGATATCAATAACTAGGTTTTGTATTTCAATTTTTTTCAAACAAAAAATAAACATTGACATAGGTAGGTTTAAGGATGTGATCGGGGACAAAAACTTAACTATGGGCCATCCCAAAATTCACAATCCAGTGGAGATACAGAGAAGGATACAGGCAGTTTCCATCAAGTATGGTAAGTAGAAAATACAAAAGGTATCCTGTGTGAAGATGTAATTGAGAAGGAAGCCTTATCTCAACAGAGGAAAAGAAGTTTAACCTTAAAAGGACAGGTAGCCCTGGCTGGTGTAGCTCAGTGGATTGAGCGCGGGCCTGCGAACCAGAGGATCGCAGTTCGATTCCCAGTCAGGGCACATGCCTGGGTTGCAGGCCAGTTCCCGGCAGGGGACACATGAGAGGCAACCATACATTGATGTTTCTCTCCCTCTCCCTCTCTCCTACCCTTCCCCTCTAAAGATAAATAAATTCTTAAAAAAAAAAAAAAAAAAAAAAGGACAAGTAATTGCTTTGGTCTGTTAATTAGATAACAAGAGGAAGGATGCAGATTACATGGAGAAGGCAGGATAAGTGCAAAGGTGTGGAACAGAGCAGACCGGTGGATTTAGGACAGTGTAGTGAGCAGATAGTTTGTGCGGAGGTGTAGATCACCAGGGAAGGTTGATGTCAGACAGGTAAGCATAGAAAATACTGGTGAAGGATGCCAGGCTCAGGCAGAAGTCCATGAGGAAAGATGAAAAGGGTTTGATTCAGGTAGAGTTAAAATCAGATTTGGGACTCAGAAAAGTAGTTCTTGCAGAGTGCAGTAATAATTATAAAGGAATAGAATGCTTAGAGTTGGGGATATGTTAGTAAATCTGACAGGATATGATGATAGATTCAACTCAAATAATGATAGTGGACAAATTAAGTGGATTCTGAACCATTAAAGATAGAATTTGATGATTCCTTGGCTGTGACTAATGAGAGAGAAGGAAAAATCAGGAAGTCCACAGGGTTGTAGTTTAGGAAATGGGATGAATTATAATGGTGCCCGTTAATAAAACATATAATCCTAAGAGGAGACATTATGGAAAGATGGAATGCATAATTAGTTCAAATTGTAATTTTCGAATTTGAGGTGTCAATGTCTCATTCAAAGGAACGTATTAGTAGGCTGCTGTATGTGATGTCTTTACATTAATGTAAAGTCTACTGAGATTGAGGTTGATTTTTCTTCCCAGGGACAGTTCCTAAAACAGGAAGAGAACTGAAGCAAAAGTTTCTAATTTTCTCATTACTTAGGGTTAGGTAAATGACCATAGCCAGGTATGAATAAAATAGTAACATTTAATCTGATTTATATGTGTCTATGTATGCTGCTTATTTTCTCAAGGTGCATGCTCATATGCTTGTTAAAATTTTATTATTGCTAGAAATCCTTACAACCCTATTATGTATTACTTATTTTAAATGTAATTTTCAGAAGGTTATTTGTTGGATAATCAACATACAATAAGTAGGTATATTATTTCTCAGTATTACCACACACTAATATTGGAGGCTTTGTTCTGAATATCTTTTAAATATACTTATCGGATCACTGTTTTTACATAAAATTTTACTTTTAACAAATAATCTCATTACTGGTTAGTTGGAAGAATTGTATATTTGGGGGAAGCCTCAGCTTTAAACAAATTTCCAGGTTCAAAAATTGCAAACATTATAAAGCCTTTCTGAAATATTCCCTATAATTGATAGCTGAGAAAATTATAATTAATCAATTTACCTTTAATATCATGTAGGTGGCATTTTTATGTCAATGATTAAAAATCTGGGTAGTGGGAATATTAAGTAACTGAGAAGGCTTAGTGTTGAATGATGACTCTTACCAGTGCAATTCAGGAGTGTATTAGACGACTTTACTTTCTAAAGGTTTATTTTCTCATCTAAGTAATAGGAAAGTGAATCCTTGAGTTTCCAAAGAAAGAAAGATTTCTAAGGATTAAAATCACAGTAAAGAAATTATGTTTATAAAAGCATTTTATAAACTGCAGCTACACTATAAAGAAGTGTTATTACAGGGTTGGTTAGCTTTGTCCTTTTTTTGAGGACTTTTAATTCATTAGGTCAGTCTGTTTATTATAATTGACTCCCTTCTTTCTCTGTTAAATCTCATTAACTGATGGTAGCTAAATTTACTTTTAAAAACATTTTATTTCACACTAAGCCTACCATTTTCTCTATATCAGGCAATGCTGATTAGGGTTTGAGTTACTTTTCCCCCCACTGAGTTCCTATCCTTGGCGGGATAGGATATTGGTTGGAGACCAGTCCTTTGCTTCAGGGTTGTAATGTGCTAGAGCTTTTGAGGTTTCAGAAAGGTGTGCCAACTAAATATTTTCAGAAGGCTGAATTAATGTTGTAAAAATTCTGGTGATTCTTGATTATTTTTAAAAGTGTTTTTTTTTTTTAATTCAGATACGTTTCAGTATTGATTTCCAGTGCTAAAGAATCAAGTTACTAAGATGAAAATACTGAAGATATATAAACCAACCTTAGAAATAACTTGCTGCTAGCTTGTAAGCAAAATGACTGTTATGTGTTTTTGACACATAAAGTGATGCAAGGTGTTTAACTTTAAAAGATTCTTCATGGTTAAACACTCATTTTCAAGATTATTAGTTTATAATAGCTTATAAATGTTAAAACACCATGCTGGCTCCTAAGAATGCACAGGGCAAATGTGGAAATCCTGGTACACCTCTAATTGCAGGGTTGTTTCCTCAAGCACACACTTCCTGTGTAATTATTCTTTCCTAGCTCATCTCTACAGGTATTATACTGTGCAATATATCATGTTAAAGGTCTCGTCATTACTTTGATGCATGAGATTCATTTTACTGGTTAGAACGGCATGGCTGTTATATCAGTTTTAATCAAATGCATAATTTAGGCAAGTATGTAACAACATTTTTTTATACATTAATGTCCCTCCATGATGGTGTTTCTACATATTTTAGCTAATAAAACAAACAGAAAGAGAAAATAAGGCAGGGTGCTTGATAAGAAGGATAAAATAAACTTGAAAGCAGTAAGCCAAGTTTGTAATTGTGTATCACTAAAATGAATATTGGCGCTTGTAGTGTATCAAAAGTAGAGTGTGAATTAATGATTCTTACTTCAGTCCTGATTCTACCCTATGCAGGTGAGCTTCTGTGTGCCATCAATCTGAATTTTTAATTCAAAATAAGGAATCTGATAGCCAGGCCTCAATAACCATTCAGTTTTACAAGTTGTATATGTATATATACATATATATACACATACATATATACAATTTATGTATATACACATAAATATGTCTTTATATATAAAACTATAAACATTTATAATTAAGGCTAATAACTTAGTAATTCCTAAAATTTGCTAATATAGATGATATATTGCATGTATTATGTGATAAAATTTAATTTTATGGTTATTGTTCTTAAAGAGTACTATAATTACTCGTCCTCTTCTTCCTCATATCTTGGCATTTACCTACCAGAAGGACTTAAAAACAATGTTCAAGTTGGTATCATTACTATATAAGCATAATTATGCATTCATTATCATTTAATAGTCATTTACAATGTCTGAGACTGGGTGAGGTAGATGATGCACCTAGGGTATCCCTCTAATTATTGACTGGAACGATGACAGGTTCCTAAGTCCCAGCATAATATCTTACCACTACAATACATTTCCTATTGTTTTTACTCATTTTACATGAGTGCTCAAAATCCAGTGATGCTGCCATAATTGTAAAACTCATAGACTACGTTAGCCCCTTGATGTAAATGATGATTTACTATGCTGCCTCTTGGTCTTCACACAACTTGATTCACATTGGTTTTGTTACAGTGGTGCCATTTACGGTTCAGGATGGTCTGTGATATTTCATCAGTTATGTCTTGATTCTGATCGTAGATACTATGATCTGTACACTAATTTGAAATTGTGGTTGCCCCAAAATATCTGTATCTAGAGCATATTAGAATGATTACAAACTGGATGAACCCTTGACTATCTCCTAGGTCCATCTTTATATGTTGAACTGCTCAAAAAAGTAAAGTGTCTCTCCAGGGATTGCATTGAGTAATTTTCTGGAACAGACTGCGGGTACAAAAAGCTCATTTTATTACTAATAACAGTTATGTGACCATTGCAATGTTAAACTCCTGAAGGCTTCAAGTGTCCACATGTAAAATACATTTATGTGTGTGTGTGTGTGTGTGTGTGTGTGTGAGCTTCCTAGCATTGTCATAACACATTACCATAAATCAGGTAGCATAAGCATTTACTCCTAGTTCTGCGGGGGGCTTCACCCGTAGAACCCCCCGTTCGTCACGGATGAAAATAAAAACTACCAAGACATCTTGTGCTTGGGGAGGAAAGGGGTCAAACTCTCAGAGGAGAATGACCCAGAGCGCCTCCTCCACTAGGCTTTTATTGGGCTTAGATACACGGGAATACAGGTATGTCAGGCGACAAGGACCAAACAATGGTTAACATTTCAAAGCAATCTGAGGGCTTAATCTGAGCCAGTGTTTGTCAGGAAAGGGGGTTGCCAGACTTTGGGAGACATACTCATTTCCTCCTGGGACACTTATCACCTAAGGAAGAGCACTCTTAGCAAAGCAGGTTTCACAGGACTTTAGGAATTCTTTCTTATGCCAATCACCCAAGGAGCCGTTCTGGCCAGGACAGGGCTGCACCGCTCACCCCCACAGTTTCAGGCTTTAAGCCGATTAGGAAGCAGGAGACATCTCCCAGATGGAAATGAGGACTCGGGCTATGTCAGAATAGCCGGGGGGCGAGGGTCCATCACATCCTCTTTGCTGCAACCCCCCGAGTCCTTCCATGAGGCCTCCCAAGTGGTTGCGTCTGGCTTAGGTTGCCCCTCCCATGAGGAGTCTTACCCGTCATTGACTGCCAACCAAGCAATTGGGCCAGAGAGGCAGAAGTAGCACTCCTGCCAGGGAGATAAACTTTGTCTCCTTAGTAGGTCACGTCCTTGTGACAGAACAGACCCAGATGAAGTGGGTACCTTGGGCTCTTACACAGCCCACCATGGGGTGAGGGTTACAACTCCTGAAACCAGGCTGAACGGTCCGCAACATAGTTCTAGAAGCCATATCTCTGAAATCTAGGTGTCACCTAGGTTAATTCCTTCTGGAAGCTCTAGAATCTGCCCATGCTTCTCTCTGTAGCCTTGACAGCAAACCAATACTCACTGCTTTCAAGTTTTACTATAAACAGTTGAGAAACAAGGTTGCACCTTCTTTGCTTTTCTTTGAAATCTCTTATACATATATCCAGCCTCAACACTTATATCCAGCAGTAGAACACCCAGCAATAGAGAACAATTCAGCTACATTTTCTGACACTTTACAACAATGTTCATGGTTCCTCCAATTTACGATAACATGCTCCTCATTGGATGTTGTGACTCACAGAAAGCACCTTTAATGGTCACATCGCTACCTATATCTGTTTATAACAATCTGTGTTTCCTAGGATGATAGAAGCTTTTTCTATAGTGCTCTTCTCTTTTGTGTGAGCCCTCCTCAAAATAGTCTTTAACATTCACGTGTCTACTAACTGTCCCTTCATGATCTCATTTTTTTCCCTTTATCTGTCCGTAAATCCCCCATCCCCTATTTATTAATCAAAATCCAAAGCCACTTCTCCATTTTTAAGTATAGGAGGTATTTGTTACAATAGTAACTGACTTCCTGGGTGCAAAATCCGTATTAGTTCCCTGGGGCTGCCATAACCATTTATGACAAATTAGATATAACACAGTAGACGTTTACTCTCTCAAAATCCTGGAGTTCAAAATTCTAAAATCATGTATTGGCAAGATTGGCAGGATCGGATTCACCAAAAGCTCTGAGAGATGATCTGTTTCGTGCTTCCGCCTGGATTCTTGTGATGACAACACCCTGGCACTTCTTGGCTTGTGGAGTCACTGCTCACATCTCCACCTCCACTTTCACAAGTCTTTCTCTGTGTCTCTGTTTCTCTACCCATCCTCCCCATCTGTATGTCTACCTGTCTCCTAATATTTCTGTCTCTTAAAAGGACCTTCTCCTTAGATTTAGTGCCTTCCCTAATCTGATGTGATCTCAACTAACTTCAGATTCTTAATTGGATCTGAAAAAAAATATTTTTTTTGCAAATGAAATCACTCTCTTGTATTTGGGGAGATAAGATTTGGGCATGCCTTTAGGGGTTCCACTCACTACACATTTGGATGAAAGGAAATTGACATGAAATATACCTCAATAAATGATATTTATAATTAGTGTTTATCAATAGTTTAATTCACTAGGATCACATTCCTACTATAGCTTTCGAAAATAATAAAATTATCATGAAACCACTATAAAATATAATTCACTTGTGTTGTGTAACAAAATGCATGCTGTGAAATATAAATGCTGAATCAGGGCAGGAAGACATCAGTGATAGATGGCCATTTTAGTGAGTGAAGATTCTTAAAGAACTGAAAAACTGCTTCTGTGCATTTTAATGAATGGGGAAAATGTAATTGAAGTGGGTAGATCTAGTTTTAGATCTAATATGGCAACTACAGGTGTGATTATAAATTTCAAAATATGGCTACACTATTGGATATATTCCATGCATAGAAGAAAAGTATTAGTGGTGTCCAAAAAATATAGAAAGGCTAAAATTACTGTCTGGCAATTTGTTTGCTTAACAAAGTTTAGTTTACCAAGTCTCTTAGTTATTAGGCTTGACTGGAAATAGTAGTGACCACAGACAACAGGAGCTTTACAAAATAGAATTATATCTAATTCAAGCAGGGATTTAGATGTATAGAAACACATTGATAGGTACTGATTCATTGCCATTTTCGTATCATGCTAAGCGAAATAAGCCAGGCAGTGAAAGACAAATACCATATGATCTCACCTTTAACAGGAAGCTAATCAACAAAACAAACAAACAAGCATAATATAAACAAAGACACTGAATTTGAGAACAGTCTGACAGTGTCCAGAGTGGGAGGGGAGGGAATTTCAGGGGAAAAGGGGAATGGTTTAGAGCAACAAGTATAAAGGACTCATGGACAAAAACTATGGGGGGGTGGAAATGGGAGGAAGGTGGGGAGGGCTGGGGTGGTGGGCTGGGGCGGGGTAAAAGACAGAAAACTGTACAATATCAACAATTAAAAAATACTGGGAAAAAAAAGAAAAAAAAAAGAAACACAAACACACACATAACATTCATTACTTTTATTTCGTCCCATAGTCTATCACCTTGGGAGGTCAACCTACTTCCAAGTTTGGTGATCCACCATAATAATCTCATTTGCCATCTGGTCATCAGGAAGGAACAAGTCAAGGAAGAAGGCACAACAGAGGCGTGATATCATTCAAAGAACATTCCTGGAAATTGCAGATACTTGTACATAATTCCCATTAGGCAGAATATTTTTTTGGCATAACCACATCTAGCAATGAGGCAAAAAAAATGTCTTATTGGTAGCAAAACATCTGACAGTCTAATTATATCAAAGAAATGAAGACAACATTAAGTTTCTGCCAAAAGCTATGGGTTCAGAAACTAACTACATTTGATATCTCATTCATGTTTCTATTGCATACATTCAACCTCTCTCCTAGAAGGAAAAAATAGAATCGTAAAGCCCTAAATGGTTATGTTATTCAACTCAACCTCCAAAATCTACATGTGATATACTGTCCCATCTATTAGGTTCATATATAGGTCTTTTTGTACTCTGTGACTTTTATAAGTAACAATCCAGTAATTATTAAAAACACACAATAAAAAAACAACAGCAAACTGGATTTAACTTGCTAGGCAAGGAGACACACCAGTGAAAAAATTCAGAGGGGTTCACTGAGGTGGCAAATTAGAGGTGTCTAACTGTTAGAAAGGGTGAAAAGCATGTTATGTTATTTCTTCTTAGTTATGCTAATGAGATTGAAAAAGTGTTCTCTAATTAGGAAGGAATAAGTTTAGGAGTCTGCATACAAATGATTAAAACAAGAGCCCTTGTTCCTTGGTCAGGCAAAAAGGGTTCTGGAATAGCAGGGTCAGTGAAAGATCATTTTATTTTTAATAGCTTTTGTTGATGATAATGGCTGTGATAAAACACAGCAGTTGATGTTAACGTTTTTTATTCAAGTACTGCTACAGGTAAAAAAAAAATGCTTTACACCTGTAAATTGAAATTCTAGCTATGTGTCCCTAACACATTCAATATACAATTGCATTGAGGTAATGAGTAACCCATTTCAAACCCATATTCAGAACAAGGAAGAATGGGACACACAAGGCAGCCATTAGCCTGGGAAGGTATTGAAGGCTCCTTGCACTGGCAGGTGCCATTAAGTCCTGTTAGACCATCTGCTAGGGGATGGATTTGCTCTCTGGCAGGAGTTACCTTTTTATTGTCCTCTATGGCCTCTGGATCCCTCTTTCTGGAAGGTTTATTTTTATCCATTATAATTTCTGTCCACATGTAAAGTTGGCAATAAAACAGATGTCCTTTTTAGAAGCTGAAGGGCTTTAAAATGACAATTATATTGATGTAGGTTTTTTGGCCTAAGGAATGTTTTGAGGGGCTGCAGGCTTGGTTTGCAATATTTTTATCTGTTTATATTCTTTGTTTTTGTTTTCTGCAATACAATTCTGAAAAAAAAGCATTTCTTAAATGTTTGCTCTTTGTCATATCCACTTGAATATTTATATACCTTTTAAGTCATAAAACTGAAAAATTTGACGTGGTACCCTAAATTGTATTGATAGATGCATAATTAGATAGACAGATGGATACACAGATAAGATTTGATGGGAAGATAAATAGAGAAGTACATGGATGCACACCCATACAAATATGTTAGCAGAAACACCAGATACCCATCAGAGACAAAAGAAAAAAAAAACTTTTTATTTACTCACAGATTCCTAATGCTGCTGATGTTTCCCCATGCCTTAATCCTTCACGGGGCTATGTAATAAAAGCCAAATGTACCATGAATGTACAACGTGGAGTGCACCACAAGGGAGGAACTCCCAAATTATGTATCTTGAAGGTTATGTAGGTGCTGACAAGTCTCCTCCCCTCTGGAGTTAAGGGAAAGAGCTTATCTTTTATTCTGTGTGAACAGACCTTCTCTTGGAGGAGGTGGAGAAATTCTATAACTAGGAATGTAAACTTTGTCTCCTGGAGAGATAAGAAGGGCTTTATTATCCTTTGAAAAGTAACCCAGGCCTCAGGTGAAAGGAGAAAAAAGGCTCCATGTATCTACCACCTTTATAATCCAGAGATCAGATGGTACTGTGGGAAAAAAAGAGACTATCAACATTCCCACATGCAAACTTGTGTTGCTTGGGGGTCTAGATCAAGCAGAAACAAGAAGAAATGCATGGAGGGTTGCCTTACAAACTACCAATCATCTTAATAGATGGATTTTTTTTTAATTTTAATTGTTCAATATAGATGGAAATTTTAAAGATGAATACTTACATGATTTGAGTTCCATTCACAAGCCATATCTCCTAATTTTGTGATTGGTAACTAGAAATACTTAAAAAAAAAAAAAAAGGCTCGATGTGAATGAAGCAGCAATCCAGGTCTGATACTTTGCCCCAGCTGGTGTTCATTGTTTAGATAAGAACTCCTAAGGGTAGGTGCTGGGAAAAGACCTGAAGCACAGTCTCATCTCCTGCTGAGACTCCACCCTGAGAGCCCAGGCTGGCAGCACCGACTTCTCAACTGAGCAACGTGCCATAACTAGACCGCTATTGATGAGTGTTTGCTACCCCCAGAGAAGGCCTTCTTTAACATAACTGTGTTCCTCCTCATCTTTCTCACGAGTGCTTATCTACATGCTGTTATTCTCTTCCTTACGACTTTCCTAAGTATGGCAAGAGTAGCTAATACACAATGTATTGTCATTATTTCTGTTGGTTTGATAGGGCTCCCATAAAATTGTACCACAGCCTGGATGACTTACACAATGTAGATGTATTTCCTCACAGTTCCAGATGCTAGGAGTCCCGATCAGGTGTCAGGGGGGTTGGTTTTTTCTGAGGCCTCTCTTCTTGGCTTACAGAGGGTAGATGGCCCTTTTTCCCCATTTCTTCCTATGGCCATCCCTCTGTTTGTGCCTGTTTCCTATTGTTCTTTTATGAGGACACCAGTCATATTGGATTAAGGACTACACTAACGACTTCTTTTAAATTTATAGTTACTTTAAGGACTTTATATTTAAACATAGTCCCATTCTTGAGGTACTAGAGGTTAGTGCTTCAACATATAAATTTTAGAGAAACCCATTTTAATGCATAGCAATTTATTATAACTTCCTATATGACTTCACCAGTACCTGATCTGTCTTTTGAGGGAAAACAGGGAACCTTTATGATATTTCGCTACTACGTTACAGGTTCACAATATGAGTCCTTGCCATCTGCTGCTGAACAACTTCCATTAAGCCAATGAAGTGTTCTGTTACAGCAACCAGTTCTAAGTTTTAAAGTGTATCAGTTAGATCACTTTCACATGTAAATGACAGAAACAGCCTCCCACTTAAAAGTTCTGTAAATAAGTAGGCGATACAGGCTGGTAACCTGGGGCAGCTCCATGTGTCCCAGGAAACATACGCCCTTTTTACCTTGCTGCTCCTCTGCTGGTGTCCCCTTATAAGGCAGCTCAGGTGCTGGTGAGATTCACTGCTTCCATCTGCCTATTTTTCCACTTCCCTATAATCTGCATTACACACACAGGACTTTCAGTGCACTTTTAGTAAATTCCAAATTTCTCTGTTTGTTCAACAGAGATGAATGAAATAGACCCTATATACCTTTCTGATCTCTCTACAGGGACAGTAAAGGGACTCATAAATAATTTTCATTTACCTAATGGCACTCAATTAGTATTCTGTGTCAAATGCAGCTAAGCGCTTTTAAATATTTGTAATATTAATTTAATCTTCAAAAACATTATCTTCATTTTATTAATGATAAATTGAAGCAAATCAAGTTTCACTATTTTTGTCCATTACAAAGCCAGTAATGATGCAAAAGCAGTTGTCAGAGAGATTCAGGAATGAAACAGGTGAAGACCAAGTGTCAAATGTATTAATTACTAAAAATATTGAAGGATGATGTGTAAATGTAATATGATGTTTCCTAATAGTCACATTAAAGTAAAATTAACCAGCACAACTCCAGAGTTCTCAGCAGACTAGAAAGAACCTCAATTCAGGCAGGATGGATAGGGAAGAAAACTCAGACTGCTAACTCATTCACACCCAGATTTCTCCCCAAATGCCATTGGTTAAGTCTCCCTTGTTGGACCAGACTGAATGAATGGGTAGGGCAAGAGGCCTGAATTTTTACCCAAATATATACATCTTCACTTGGAAACCTGAGGAGTGAGGAACAAGCATTTCCATCTGATACTGCCCCCATGTTGGTTCTTTCGCTTGCCTCTTTGGCACATTTTTGGCTGTCCCTTGATAAATTCTTAGGTCCAAATATATATAGCATTAATTGACCATAGAGATTTATTTCTAGGGTTTCTATTTTGTTCCATTGATCTATGTGTCTTCTTATTCCAGTACTAGACAGTTTTGATTACTGTGGCCTTGTAACATAGTTTGATGTCAGGTATTGTGACCCCTCCCACTTTGTTCTTCTTTCTCAAAATTGCTGTGGCCATTTGGGGTCATTTATGGTTCCATATAAATTTTTAAAGTGTTTATTCTATATCTGTTAAATATATCAATGGTATTTTAATAGGGATCACATTGAATCTATAAATTGCTTTGGGTAGGATGGACATTTTGATGATGTTAATTCTTTCAATCCATGAAAGAATTATGCTTCCATTTGTTTGTTTCTTTCTTAATTTCTTTCTTTAGTGCGGTGTGGTTTTCTGAATTCCTTTACCATCTTGCTCAGGTTTATTCCTAGGTATTTCAGTTTTCACCAAATGAGATTTTCTTCCTGATTTCTGTTTGTGATATTTTGTTGATTCAACAAAGGGGGCAGAAGCATAAAATGAAGTAAAATGAAGAAGTATAGAAATGAAGCCTCTTCAACAAATGGTGTAGGGTAATCCAGACAGCCAGACAGCTACGTGAAAAAAAAAAAAAAAAAAACCCTCAACCACTAACTTACACTATACACAAAAATAAACTCAAGATGGATAAAAAACTTAAATATAAGCCACTATGGCATAAAAGTCCTAGAGGAGAACATAGGCAAGGAAATCTCAGATATTCCATGAGCAATATTTTCACCAGTATGTCCCCTAGAGCAAGGGACATAAAGGAAAGAATAAACAAACAGGACTACATTGAAATAGAAAGCTTCTGCATGGCTAAAGAAAACATCAGCAAAATGAAAATGTAACCAATCATATGGGAAAATATATTTGCAAATGACACCTCAGACAAGGGTTTGAGCTCCAAAATATAGAAAGAACCCACACAACTCCACCCCAGAAAGACAAAAAAAACCAATTAAAAAATGGGCAGAGGACCTGAACAGATACTTCTCCAAGGAGGACATACAGAGAGCCCAGAAACATATGAAAGGATGCTCATCATCGCTAGCTATCAGAGAGATGCAAATTAAAACCACAATGAGATACCACTTCACATGAGTCAGGATGGCCAACATAAACAAATCAACAAACATCAAGTGCTAATGAAGTTGTAGAAAAAGGGAACCCTGGTACACTGTTGATGGGAATGCAGACTGGTGCGGCTGCTGTGCAAAAGAGTACAAAATTTCCTGAGGAAACTAAAGATGGAACTGCTTTTGACTTGTCAATACCACTGCTGGGATTATTCCCTAAGAATCTTGAAACAACAATTCAAAAGAACCAATGCACCCCAATGTTGGTAGCAGCACAATTCACAATAAACAAGTGCTGGAAGCAACCTAAGTGCCCATCAGTAAATGAGTGGATCAAAAAACTGTGGTACATTTACACAATGGAATACTATGCAGCAGAAAGAAAGAAGGAGCTCCTCCCCTTCTGACAGCATGGATGGATCTGGAGAGCATTATGCTAAGTGAAATAAACCAGGTGGTGAAAGACAAAAACCATGTGATCTCACCTATAAGTGTAACGTAATCAACAAAACAAACAAGCAAGCATAACGTAACCAGAGACACCGAAATAAAGAACAAACTGACACTAACCAGAAGGAAGGGGGTAGGGGATAACAGAGGGAAAAAGGGGAAGGGTCATCAAGGAACATGTATAAAGGACCCATGGACAAAGCCAAATGGGGTAGGATTGAGGGTAGAAGGTGAAGATGGGTAGGGTAGGGGGAAGTTATGTGGGAAAATTGGAGACAAGTGTATTTAAACAACAATAAAAAAACAAATATATATATATAAAACAGTGATTTTCAACGATTATGCTGGGGCACACAAGTGGGCCACGAAAAATGTTAAAACCTGCCTACCTCACTATTTGTCAGGAAGATTGACCTTTTTTCCTTTAGACTGTCAAGTAAAAAGGAAAAAGTGACAACAGTTAACATAACAATATCCACCCCGTGTGAAAAAATTATACCTACCTTTTTGTCAGATAGCTTACATATGTATAGTGTGCTGCAGAATTTTAGTAATTAGTGTATGTGTGCCATGTGATGAAAAAAAATTTTTTTTTAATTTTTTTAAAGATTTTTTATTTATTTATCTTTAGAGAGGAAGGGTAGGAGAGAGGGAGAGGGAGAGAAATATCAATGTGTGGTTGCCTCTCGTGTGTCCCTTGCTGGGAACTGGCCTGCAACCCAGGCATGTGCCCTGACTGGGAATCGAACCGCGATTGTTTGGTTCACAGGCCCGCGCTCAATCCACTGAGCTACACCAGCCAGGGCTTGATGAAAAATTTTAAAGTCCCATATATAATATGACATAATTATATCATATATAATACAAAATATCCCTTAGTTTTAATCACCATAGTATTATTTTTACTTGTTTTGAAAAAACCTTGCTACTTGATAGTGACTAAAGATTTTTTAATTTTAAAGTTTGCATAATATGAACACATTTGCTTTCTTAGGTTTCCTGCTCATATTTCTCTAATTTAATTGGTACATATTGACCACAGCATTATTTATGGGGTAAAGATTTGGGTTCTTCCATGATTTACTATTTTCAGTTCTGAAGTACACTGACATTTTCAAACATTTTTAGTAGTCATAAATAGATACTTTATATTGTTTATTTAGCAGGGTTTACTTATTTTACTTGCAGTGTATTTTAGGTAGTGTATTTTATTCTTTTATTTTTAAATATATTTTATTGGTTATGCTACTACAGTTGTCCCAGTTTTTTTCTCCCCTTTCTTCCCCCTCCACCCTGCACTCCCTCACCCAACAGCATTCCCCTACCTTAGTTCATGTCGATGGGTTGTACATATAAGTTCTTTGTCTTCTCTATTTCTTATACTATTCTTAACACCCCCCTGTCTATTTTATGTGTACCAGTTATGCCTCTTATTCCCTGCACCTTCCTTCCCCCATTCTCCCCCTCCCCGCTGAGAACCCTGTCTGTGATCTCTATTTTATAATTCTGTTCCTGTTCTAGTTGTGTGCTTAGTTTTTGCTTTTTAGGTTCACTTGTTGAGAGTTGTGAGTTCCTTGTCATTTTACTGTTCATAGTTTTTGATCTTCTTCTGTTTCTTACATAAATCCCTTTAACATTTGATATAATAAGGGCTTGGTGATGATGAACTCCTTTAACTTGACCTTATCTGGAAAAGCACTTTATCTGCCCTTTCATTCTAAATGGTAACTTTTTTGGATAGAGTACTCTTGGATGGAGGTCCTTGCCTTTCATGACTTGGAATAGTTCTGTCCAGCCCCTTTTTTGCCTGAAGATTTCTTTTGAGAAATCAGCCAATAGTCTTATGGGCACTCCTTTGTAAGTAACTCTTTCCTTTCCTCTTGCTGCCTCTAAGATTCTCTCTTTATCTTTAATCTTGGGTAATTTAATTATGATATACCTTGGTGTGCTCCTCCTTGGGTCCAATTTCTTTGGGGTACTCTGGGCTTCCTGGACTTGGATGTCTATTTTGTTTGCCAGATTGGGGAAGTTCTCCTTTATTATTTGTTCAAATAACTTTTCAATTTCTTGCTCTTCCTCTTCTCCTTCTGATTTCCCTATGATTCAGATGTTGGAATGTTTAAAGTTGTCCCAGAGGTTCCTAAGCCTCTCCTCATTTTTATGAGTTCTTGTTTCTTCATTCTGTTCTGGTTGGATGTTTATTCCTTGCTTTTGTTCCAGATTGTTGATTCAAGTGCTGCTTTCCTTCTTGTCACTGTTGGTTCCCTATATATTTTGCTTTATTCACTTCAGGTAGCCTTCATTTCTTCCTTCATTTTGTGACCAAGCTCAACCAATTCAGTGAGCATCCTGATTACCAGTGTTTTGAACTCTGCATCAGATAGATTGTCTATCTCCTTGTTGCTTAGCTCTTTTTCTAGAGTTTTGATATGTTCTTTCATTCAGGCCATATTTCTTTGTCTCAGTGCACCTGCTATGTTGTAAGGGATGGAGCCTTAGGTATTCTCCATGGAAAGGCAAGCTTCTTTGCTGCATTGTGGCACTGTGGTGGTGTCCCAGAAGGAACCATGCAGCTGGCTTGCTCCTCTTTATCCCCACTTTCCAATCAACTGTCCTGTGAGACTGGGAGTCTCCCCCACCTTCTCAACCCCTGCAGAATTTTACAGCTAGAGGTTTTAAATTCTTTAGTTTCCTGATCTGCCAGCCCCACCTTACCCGGGAAGTCCTCAGCCTTGCCTCCAGTCCTCTCCACCCAGCTGCCTATCTCTACCCCTCCTACCAGTCTGGATTAATGTTTCTTAATTTTCTTGATTTGTGGAGTTCCATGCAGTTTGTTGTTCTGGAATTTGATTATTTATTGTTTTTTTAAGATTTTATTTATTTATTTTTAGAGAGAGGGGAAGAGAAGGAGAAAGAGGAGAGAAACATCAATGTGTTGTTGCCTCTCATGTGCCTCATACTGGGGACTGGGCCTGCAACCCAGGCATGTGCCCTGACTGGGAATTGAACCAGTGACCCTTTGCTTCACAGTCCAGTGTTCAATCCACTGAACCACACCAGCCAGGGCCTGGCTGTTTATTGTTTTAAATTGGTTGTTAGTCTTCTTTTGGTACTCTGAGGAAGTGAAGTGTTTCCACCTATGCCTCCATCTTAGATGGAAGTTCTATTTTATCCTTTTAAGATATAGTTAGACAATATTTAATCTGTGGGCATAAAAATGAATCAGCATGAAAGAGAAAGTCTCTATTATTAATGAGGAGCAAGAGTCAGGAAAGGGCTTTTTTGTTTTGTTTTATTTTGTTTTGTTTTCATATATGCTTCAAAATAGCTCAAGTAACACTTGGTGAAACAAAATTTTGATAAGGTTTTTAATATATATATGCACTATAGCTGATGTGCGATACATATTTGTTGAATAGATGAACTACTAACAAACAATTAATTACTTGGAATATTTTTTATTTTACATTTGGATTTTGAATACACAATTCTTACTACGTGGAGTGATTTCCCCTTATTCTCCCTGCTTATCCTTCCGTCTCATTCTGAAGTCACTTCACGGGGTAAACATCCCTGACAGCCACAGTTCGTCTTCTCCAACACTGCACACTTCCCTCTGCCACAGAGAAAGACGCAGTGCTCTTCCTAGAACTGCTGTGGAGTGACATCACTTTGTTCCTAGCTCTGTCTCTCTCTCTCTTTTTTGTGTATAAAGAGTGCCTTTGTTTTAATTTATGGTTTAGTGTGCAGTAACTTTTTAAGAGATTTTTATTATATTTTTCCATGACCATTTAGTCCCCTTCCTCCCCCTACCTCCCCCAATCACCGCACTGCTCTCCATGGCCATGAGTGCTCTTTCCCTGGTTCTCGCAAAGGAGCTGCAAACATCTGTAACTGAGGCTAGTAGAGAATTTAGCATCATCTCAACCAACCAAGATCTAATCCTACCCTGAATTCTTTAATAACTAGACTTTTTTCACATTAACATTTGAGTCATGTTTTTAAGGTCAATATATTAATGGTGCCATTTTTAAGTTCCCAGAGTCTTTGGGCATAACTTAAATGATTGTAGGTTAAAAAGTACTGGGCTAGAATGGTTTATACACAGCCTCCTGTGAGGCATGCATGGAAGTTTTGCCCTTCTATACTCGGCCACAACTTGTCCTACCCACTGTCAATTTCTGATATAGCAACTGCCAAGCCAGCTGCTGTCTTAAACCTAGAGGACAGTGATTTTTTAAAAAGAAGTTAAAATTACATATATATAAATTATATATAAAAATTGCTATATGAAATTATATACATGTGTGTATACACATACACACACACATATACAGAGAGAGAGAGAGCTGGAGGGAGAGAGAGAGAAACACACACATGTATATATACAAACACACATAGATATATATTCATGAATAGTTATATCTCCATATATATGTATATATTCACATATAATTATATTTCTACATACATATATATTCATATAGTTATAGATATTCATATTCATATAGAATTATATCTATAGATCTATGTATATACTATGCATAGTTACATCTATTTATCTATATAGAAGTAAAACGCTTATAATAAAATATTTTAAGAATTATAGGTATGAACAGATATGCACCTATTTTACTTTATTTAAAAAAAAAAACTTATATGAAAAAAGCTTAAGAGAATTTCATGTGTTCTCACAGAGAATAATGGTGATGATTTGAAGTCAGTTGAAATATATGGACCTCATTTTACAGTTACTCGCTACTTAAATAAAAAACATTGGATAGCATGGCCTTTAATTTTGCTAATTTTATTATTACAAATTCAGAATTGTCAAGTCACATTTTACCTGTTAAGGAGTGTGTGTTTAAGGATAATGAACTATAAATCCAATTGATGAGATTTATTTTTAGAGTTCTGTTTTTGAGTCCCGATAATAGGTATTAAAGTATTTTCTGAATTTAATTGTAAGCAGGTATAGAGTCTTGATAAATATATGTTACACCCATGATGCCAATTTCTTTTGATGACAAGGTTTTCCCATAAATTTTCAAAGGTTTTCAGGCAAACCTTACTGATATATGTAGAAAAGTGCTAAATGTTATATGTCTCCAAACATGCAAGGATATCAAGCCTATGCCAATATAGTACTTATATCTGTTTTTACATGTATTGTCTTTAATACATGTAATGGTCACATTTTATCCCAAAAGTTATTTTGACTACATTACTTATCAAATGTTATAAATCATGATATTATTTAGTTTCTGTTTTGTAAAGGAATAAAAATTAAGTAAGTGTTCTCTCATGCATTATATATGCATATCAAAGGATGAAATTATTTTCTTATCTCTATTGATATTTTGAGTAAAACTCACTTTTACTTAAATAAGACTATTATTTATTCTTTTCCTTAAGTAAAATGGTAGAGATTACTATGTCTTCAAACTGATATTGTAGCTTCACATGACTATAAGTAGATTTCAATTTCCTATGGATTTTATGTGTGCATATTTATAATAATGTGAAACTGGACAATAGATAAACTCTTTTGTAACACATAACTTATGTCAGCTAGTTCTTATCCAGTAAGTTTTTTTTTTTTTTCTTACTCAAAAAAGTAAAATGAAGTGAAGAGAAGGTGGTATTGTTAAGGTCATATTAATCTATAATAAATTAGTTTTAATGTGCCAAATAGTAAGTCCACCCCAAAAGGTCGTCGCTTTTCCCTTTATGTATTCAGGTAAATGACTCTGGGAGACTGATAGCCACCTAGGAGGACATCACTCTTGAAAGCCCAAATGTAGCATAAAGGAAACGAACATTAGTTGGAGCTTACAGTAATCTCAGAGGATCTTTATAGGCATCAGCTTAGTCATAAATTCAACCGAGAACCTTGTTTGCCCTCAGCTGTCAAGAATCATAAGAAAAGATGTTTAAATGCTTTGAAATACTTTAATGGATGGCCATTTGTTTGAAGTCCAGCTGGGGCACTTTACTTGCATTATTTCCCTTTCTTGAAAGCATTTCAAAAAATAAATATAAACCCTCCAGCTATAGATTTTCATAGCTACTCAGTGTTTCTTCTGTAATTCCAAATATTGATCTAATTGCATTTAACAGTTATCAGAAGAGTTATATTTAAGTTAATATTTATATCCTTTCCCAAAAGCTTTTCACATTTGGGTGGTGCTGCTTAGAATAAAAGCTACTGTAATTTTAAGAACTTTTTAAATTGACTATTTTGTCAATAACAACACTACTGTACATCATATGTCATAAAATTTTGTTAAGATACTTCAAATTGAGATTTATAAAAAAGTTCTGGTATCAAATAATGACAATTGCAGACATTGAAATATTCTTTTTTCTTTGTATTAGAATTTTCAATCTTGATTAATGTTATCAAATCTTGCCATTAAATACTTTTTTAATCTTTATCTCAGAAAACTATATGTTGGCATTTAACTATTTGTTATTCTCAAATTAATTGTCATATAATCACTAATTATTTAAAAACCTCCTTAAATAATGTTTTATTTTAATAAATACCTTGTAAATTAATATAATTTATTTTTCTGATTTCTTTTCCTATACGCTTTACATGTGAAAAAAATAGTACTTTTCTATTCTATATTTTTTGATGTTATAGACAATGAAGTAAAACTCAAAGGGAAGCAGAATGCTCACTTTTGAAACCAAATGCAGACTTCTGTGTTCTTGAAGGTTTATCCCACAATGAGGTCAGCTTCCTAAAATCCTTGTAGCAGTGATTCTCTTTTGATGCATGCAGCTTTTAATAAAGTTCAACCTATTGTTACTCTGAGTTAAATTTACTGGAATTACTGTAGTAAGGAAGATTGCATATTGAACAGTCTTCTTTCTCCAAATGGGGGAATTAGGACAATGATAAGACTTTTTTTAGAGCCTGGACTTGGTGATTGTAACACATCTATTGCAACACTGATAATCTGTTGCATTCGACTGAGGTTATCACACTTTAAATGACTGCTTTTGAATCAGTTACTAGCATTGTAAGCTATTTAATTGGTTCACGTGTTGTAATATTAGAGCCGGTGGTTCTTCGAGCCCTAGCACTTAAAGTTGTTCTGCTTGTTTTCTCCATAGGACAGTTTAACAGAGGGACAAAGAATTATGTTGCTGTCAGTTATAAGCCCCTGCTATCTCCCAACTTTTATCATCCTTCAGCCAAGGCATAAAGACACAGCATTACAGAGAAGGGATGAGTGTAGATCCCCACAACTGTAAAATGTACAGGGTTGGCCAAAAGTAGGTTTGCAGTTGTGAGTATGGGAAACAGAGTTTATTTTTGTGTGATTACTTACAAGTTATTGTATTAGTTTTCATACAAACAACCGTAAACTTACTTTTGCCCCACCCTATATGTAAAATGTGTAAAGTAGCCTTGTGATAAGTTTCTGAAAGCAGCTGTTTCAGTACCTGTATCAGGGTTTTCTATTGTTTGCTCAAAGATTATTTGTTCTATAATTTAATTGGCTAAAAATTACACATAAACATTAAATTCTCCTGAAGTCATTCATTTGAGCATTATAATACAGCATATCCCAAAAGAAGAATTACAATCAGAATTTGTATTTCACTTCTAAGGAAGGAGTCAAAGAGTGCAAATTAAAGTTCAAGAACATATCACATTCCTTGGTCCAAAGAACCCATGAGGCCTGGCTGGTGTAGCTCACTGGATTGAGCATGGGCCTGTGAACCAAAGGGTCACTAGTTCGATTCCCAGTCCGGACACATGCCTAGGTTTTGGGCCAGGTCCCCAAGTAGGGGGCATGCAAGAGGCAACCACACATTGATGTTTCTTTTCTTCTCTTTCTCCCTCCCCCTCTTAAAAATAAACAGATAAAATCTTTAAAATAGATACATGAAATTCCATTTGGTGGTATTAGTCAAATTACCTAGTTGCATGATTTTTTGCCTTTAATTATGTAATAATATTGAGTATAAAAGATAAGTCTATAAAATATATATTCAGTAATCTTACTCTGAGGCAGCATGAACTCCATCTGAAATAGGAACTATTATTTCTACACTTGTCCTATTTGAAACACTGCCTATCTAGGTATATGAACCTTTGAGAAAAGAGTTTTATGGTTAGTGACAACTATTTAGTTCTATTGTTCTCTGAACTATAGTATGAAGTAGTCTGGTTACTTCTATGACTCTCGGAAAACATTTTTTAAAAGGAGTTTTGGGGACAAATTGGCACTCCAGAAATTCCCTTTAGTGGTTCAAGTTTGTGAACTGATATAGAGACTTTTTTTTCTTTTAAAAATTAAATTGTAAGGAATCTATCTCTTCTTTTTAAGAAGAAGGAGCCAAAATAAATCACACATAGCTGAGATAGTCCTGATACAGGCATCAATCCACTGAGATAACAGACCCCCATCCAGTTTGTAGGTCACAGCCAATGGGTTACTGTGTAGCAAAGTCAACGCTAGTCCAGTTTTCAGTCATAGCCACCCCAGCAAACCCCAAGGCAGTTTAGGTTTCAAAGACAACTGATGTGACCTTTTCCCATGTCTACCATTAACTATAACTGTCCTGACATTCTCAAAATTCATCCTGATTGACACTTCTTTACTAAGCCATTTTGGCTTATTCAATGTATATATCAGATTGTATGTAAATTGGATGATATTGTCACATTTATAACGGCATTTTCCTCACTCTTTGTAACATCCTAGTCACTTTGTAATTAAATCACCCCAATTATAGTGATAGTCCTCTGAGAACAGGGACTCATTCATTTTCATATCCTCAGTAATGCTAACACATTTTCTTGCAATTAATATAATCTTTAGCCCAAGATTGATTCAGTCTCAGCTCTTTGAAGTAATTTTTTTTTATTTTTTAACATAAGACTAATCGTAAATTCTGATTTCGCTATACTTACAAGATGAAGGAAGGCTTCTGGTTAAAGATGGCAGGTTGTATAGAGGCGTACTAACCCCATTGCCTCCTAAGAAACCCATTACAGTGTTTTATTAGTGTTATAAACCAACTAGCAAGAAATTCAGAGAGCATATATAATAATAAAATTTTGAAGATGAAATGCAGATGCACTAAACAAACTTACTCTGTGGACCTGAGAAATTGAAGTCTTGAAATGAATAGCAGAGGAGAAAGCCAAGAAGCTTCACAGTGCTGTACTCATAATGCAACCTTGTAGGACCCACTAGCTTCTCAGCAACTGGTGTGACTTAGTGCCTCTGGAGAGAAGAGATGTTGGGCTTACAACAAGAGAAATATGTAAACATTTATGTAACAGTTTCTCTAATTCTCTTGTTGAATTCATATTGCCATATGAAGGTCACTCCCTGGTGTACATAGAAGACTGAAAATGAATTCTTTGGAGAAATTTCTTTAGACTCTGAGACTTAGAGAATACTGGATATATTTGAGGATAGATGTCCAACATGAAAACAAAAAGATAAATTAAACAATTAAACACTGAAGGCTGAGTCCCCTAAATCCATTCTGTATCCAGAATCAAGAATGGTGATAGATATAGTATAGTGTTCCTAGGAAGAGTTTCCTATTAAGATTTTGACCAATCCCCACCTAGAAAAAAGGGACGATTAACTAGGATGACAGACAACATCTGAATAATAAGAGACCCAATAAAGGAAAATGGTGAAAATGTCTAGGAATAAAACATTACAGGAAAAAAATACATATAAAATGTCCCAGAAGGAGATGCGTTCTCATATGGGATGTGGTTAAAGAATAACCAACCATTGAGATACTCTTTTCGTGAACAAATATCTACTAACAGAATTTTTAAATAGTTCCTGATTACATCCATGCACCACTTAACAAAAGGTTTATGTTCTGAGAAATGTGACATTAGGCAATTTCATCTTTTTGTAAACACGCACACCCACCCCTAAGTGGTGTGACCTATGACACAGATGGTGAGGCTGTATGATGTAGCCTACAGCTCCTAGGCTACAAGCCTTTACTGCACGTTACTGTACAAAATACAATATTCGGTCAAACACAGAAGTAAAATGATGCAATCAAGAGACTTGCATCAACAAGATATATGAGGCTGTTATGGGAGTAATGCACACACTGTTTTACACCAAACATTTTCTTAACAGTAAAAAAAGAGTACACTCTCAAACAATGAGACAAAAGCATACTACAGTAAATACATAAACCTGTAATATAGTTGTTTATTATTATTATCAGGTATTATGTACTGTACATAATTGTACATGGTATTCTATTTTAACTTATTTTTTTATTGTTGTTCAAATACAGTTGTCTCCATTTCCCTCCCCCACTCTCCCCCGCCCCCTGACCCCCACCTCTCACTCTCAATCCTATCCCCCTTTGGCTTTGTCCTTGGGTCCTTTACACATGTTCCTTGACTGGATACTTCCCCTTCTTTCCCTCATTATTCCCCTCCTCTCTGGTTACTGACAGTTTTGTTCTTTATTTCAATTCTATGTTTACATTTTGCTTGCTCATTTGTTTTGTTGATCAGGTTCTACTTATAGGTGAGATCATATGATTTTTGTCTTTCACCACCTGGCTTATTTCACTTAGCATAATGCTCTCCAGTTCCATCCATGCTGTCAAAAAGGGTAGGAGCTCCTTCTTTCTTTCCGCTGCGCAGTATTCCATTGTGTAAATGTACCATGGTTTTTTGATCCATTCATTTACTGATGGGCACTTAGGTTGCTTCCAGCACTCGGCTGTTGTAAATTGTGCTGCTGTGAATAACTAGCAGCACATTAGATTTGTTTACAGCTGCATCACCACAAACACATGAGCAATGTATTGTCCTATGACATTGCAATCGCTTTGATGTCACTAAGCAATGCAAACTTTTCAGTCCATTATAACTTTATGAGCCCAGCATCTTGTATAAAGTAAATCATTGACTGAAACATCCTGATGTGACACATGACTGCAAAAAATTTTGAGATATTGAAAGTTAAAAGTTTACAGGCAAAGAGCATGATTTTTAATTGACCACTGCTTCTGTATTTGGATATGTGCATAATAGTTTCACATATTTTGATGGAGGAAAGCCAATAAGTACACCTTTATTCTAAATCAATTTTGATGAACATATATAAGAATGACACTTTTCCTCAAGGGAAAGATAGAATACATTGCAGTTGTGATCAACCACATCAAATTCTCTTATGCTAAAATCAATTATCTTTTCTTTTCTACTAAAATGAATATTGTTATAATTTTTCTTCTTTATTATCATAGAGGAATAAAGGGCAACTGAGTATCATATCCTTCAGCATTTCTTATATAATACTTTCTTGAATCTCATTTACATGCTTTATGAATCTATTTATTGTACTAAAAGCCAATTACTTAATGTTTTTCAGGTTGCCCAAGGCAGTAAGCCAGGATTTTTTTTTTTTTTTAATTTAAGAGCATATTGACTTTGATGGTGAAGAGAATTTGACATTTCTGTATTAATTACGCTGTTTACATAAAAAAGAGCTTTATGTCATTTGTGCATTCTTATTATACACATTTTCAAAATTACAAGGCAATTACATAAATTGATAACACTATAAGGGATGCCCAATTTATTTTAACCAGATACTACATCATTATACACAAATCATAAATACATTCTCTAATATGTTATATTAGACTTAGACATTTTAAAATTGTTAGATTTTTACTATTTTAATCAAATTTGTTTAAGTGACATTAGTTAATAAGATTATATAGGTTTCAAGTTGATATTTCTATGATGCATGATCTGTGTGTTGCATCCTGTGCCTACCACCCAAAGTCATATCGTCTTCTGTCACCATATATTAGATTCCCTTTGCCCCTGACTGGTCCTGACCCCTTTCTCCCTGGCAACTGCCATACTGTTGTTTATGTTCATGAGCTCTTGTTTGTTTGTTTGTTTTTGTTTACTCTGTTGTTTTCAGTTTTATATCCCACATATGAATGAAATCATATGGTTCTTAACTTTTCTGTCTGATTTATTTCTCTTAGCATGACATCCTCAAAGTCCATCCATGTTGTCTCAGATGGCTTAGTTTTAAGAATGTATGTAGTTTTTAATGTGTATGCTTTTCTGACAATAATTAATTATATTATGGGATAAATAGTAGTTCTCTTCATGTTATATCATATTATTACTTAAGTACAAAATACTGTGATGAGTAAAAGACAGAAAACTGTACAAGATCAACAATTAAAATAAAAATTAAAAAAATACTGTGATGAGTAAATCCTGAAAACTTTGTATTATATTAGATAAAACTGCATACAAATAAGGTATATTAAGAAAGGATTTTTGAGTTGACTCTTCTTTTCAGGTATTTCAGAGAGATATATAATAAGAAGCCTTTGAGAACAAATAATTTAAAAGGGATAAAGAAATTTGGCTATGTTAAAGATTTCTGAAGAAGTAATTAGTATTATATACGCTAAAAAAATCCCCAGTGAGGGTTAATCATTTATTTTAATGTTGCTGGAGGAACAATAGTATTCCCACTTTCTATTAACTCAAACATCTCACTATGCCTTAGCTGTTCTATGAGTTTATTCTTATTTGTCTTTACCCAGCTATACATCTTCACCTGCATTATATATTGTGTCAGTGGTAAAATTAACATTTCTAAAGATTTAGCGGCCTTTGCAATTTATCAAATATATCAAACACACTCTGCCACTAGACTCTCATAATAATCCGTTGAAAGGTACACTCTTATTTCCCATGCATTATTAAGAAAATAAATGAGGACCAGAGATTTAAGGTAACACAGCAGATGAATGGAAAATATATCCTTAAAGCACACATCTTTCAACACTGATTTCAGTAAAATCTCTGTTGTTTCACAGTTCTCACTATTGTTTTTATTACCTAGGTAAGTGAGTCACTTAATCATTTTGATGGTTTGTTCCTTGTCTGATGGATGGTCTAGACTTGGATCATGATTTGAGTAATTCACAGCAACTTGAAATCTTAGGATATGGAAATTTTGGAAATATTTGTTGTCTTTCTAGCTAGAAATAGCTATGGTTCTATATCTATGGACTATATTTACCCCCCACATACTTTTGCTTTCTTAACATACAGACTAACTAAACATTAATTTAACCCAAAACCAATTTATCTTAGAGTTTGATCTAGTTCCATCAGTTTTAACTTACAACAGCTTAGCATTTTTTCTTAAAATACAGGATTTTTTTTTCCCAGACTGCAGTGAGTTTCTTATTACAATTGTGTAACTTTCCATGACTTATTTTTTCTAGTATCTGGAGAAATCTTTGTTTTTCAGACTCTCTATGGTATTCGCTTTTAAAATTGCTAAGTGTATGTTTTAGTCTCAATATGATACTTAGTAAACAGGCACATCTATAAAAAATAGATGAATGTATTAGATAAAAGCAAGTAGCATCCATTCCATTATATTTGACTATCTTTAGGAATTTAAGTAAAAGTACCTCATCGGGCCTTACATATAAGCATATATGAATCATTACACTTTGTGACCTATAAAGACAATTTTTAGGTTCTAAGTAGAAACTCAACATGAGAAAATTTGGATCAAATGTGGTATAGTTATCCAAAATAATAATATAATTTTAAATATTTTGTTGCTATTGATTTTCTCCTTAAGAAAGATCAGTGAATCAAGTCGGGAACACTATTCAGTGCTATTCAATAGCAAAGTACACAAAAGAAAAGTTCTTTTGAGTGTAAGTACTTATAAAATAGTCCTCCCTTTGTTTTTGAAATTATATTAGTGGACATTTAGGTGATTTAAGTCCTAAATCATAATTCTTTATATCCATCTGAACCAAAAGTTTATTTTTCTCCAACTCTATAAACTATTTGATCTTACTTATCAAAACTACTTTCACTATATATGTCTATGTATTTGAGTTATTATACTGCTTCTTCAGTTAATGCTAGCATTCCAAGTCATTCATCATTAACCAAACCAAAAAATGCTGCATAAATATTTGCAAAGAAATGGTTTTTGGGCAAGCTATAATAATATATGTGATCTATATTTATCAGAGGAAAAATATGAATTTTAAAAATGAGGAAAATGTCCTTCAGCTGATTCCTTTCCAATACATTAATGCATTATGTCTTGAATTTCAATAGCTTCTGAATAGCAGCTGATTCTGTCTTTACACCCTGTGCTTTTACCTGTGCATGTTATGACAATTCCATGCTGGGATGCTAATTTTAAGGACCCACACTAAGTATGTTAAAATGTAAATGCTAGGCATGCAAGTAGTGAGTGATAAAACATTATCGGTCATAAAACCTAGTTTTCTAAACCTTAATATATTCTGAAAACTGTTTTTCTTCTTTAGAGTGAAATTCTATTTATAAATTAAGCTACACAAAATTTCTAGCAAATTGTAGTAGATTAATTATGCAGCAATATCCAGTTGTAACAGATCACTTCCGGTATTGTGCTGTCCACTAAATTAAACAAAGCGTTACATATGAGCTCTTAGCGTTAGAAACTTAGGGTGCGATTGGCTCCTCATCCTATATGGTTTGAGGAGCTGGGACACTGTCTGTCAGTCGTCAAATAAGAAATGAAGGAGGACTCTATCATTACTGAAAACTGAGAGCATTGCATTAGAAATTTGGCACATGCAGCGTGGTATGGAAAGGAATAGACTATGGCAAAGAAGATGCACAGGAGGGAAAGTGAGGGGGGATGAATGACATCACTCTGCTAAGCAGTTGTGAAACATTTTGTCCAATGAATTTAATGAGAGTAAAAGCTCATGATAACTTCTTATCATTTGCCCTTGCTCTCTATCTCTCTCATGGTGGATGCAAATAAGGGAGCATCTTGCCCTCTCTGCATTTATAGCCATTCTATTCCACCAGGAAAGCTCATTTTAGACTAAAGCTTGAACTGTTCATACTAGTGTATATAGAGAAACTAACTCATTGGAGACTTTGTTGAAATAATAATCTACCAAAATTTTTAAAATTCTTTATCTACTACTGGATATTCTGTTTTCTTGAACCAATCAATACCCATTAATGTATAAGTTTCCCTATGTAAGGGAAACCAATTTATAACACACTTAAAAATTTAGACAGAAGAACTACAAGATTGAAATAATCAAAAAAGATCAATGTGTCTTTCACATTTTTGAATTGCTATGTTAGTCCAAACAGAAATCTGCATATTCATTCTGGGAGCACAGAGTATGCTTACCTAGGATACAGCATTAAGGGAACCAGTAAGAAACATTTCAGAAATTGTACCTTGAGTTCTGCTTATTGTCTTCAGTAAGATCCCATCATAATTCTAAGGGTAAATTATAGGCCACTACCTTATCTTTAATGACTCAACCGAATCAACTGTGAATTTCTGTTCAATCTGCAACCCTGAGGATTTGAAGGGAGATTATATATATGTATATGCATATATATCTGTGTGTGCATATGTGTATATATAAATAATATATATTCACATATATACATCTCTCTCTCTCTCACACACACACACAAGCGTATATACACATACATGCATATATATATTTTTTTCTTCACTATCATAGCAACAATGCTGACCTAAGCTAGCATCATCTCTGGACCAGTTACTCGTGATAGTCTTTTCTGTTAACTGATTTCAAATATGTACTAAAATTCATTCTTCAAACTGATACCAAAGTCTATGTTAGAAAAAGAAATCTCATCATATCTTACCCTAACTTTAAAACCCTCCAAGGTTTTCCACATCTCCAAGGATCAAAGAAAAAAGCCTTAACATCTCATGGAAGGTCCGGCACCTGTCTGCCTTCTGAGTCATTTTTCTGCATGGTTTCTCCATTTTCTTTGTTCTAGCCATCAACTCTGTTCTTCAATTCCTGATGACACCTTGATTCTTCTTGCAATAGGTGCCTGGCACATAATATTCAATATGTCTAAAATAAATATAATTGCTTTTAAAGGCCAGTTAATTTACCTAATGAACAGAGCACAGTCAAGCTCATAAAAAGATTAATGTTCATACAAATCAACTACTGTATCAATAAAATTTTAGTCGAAGCCCTACAATAAAGTGTAAGACCACATGTGTATATAATCATTGTTGACTTATAGTAACCATGCATTTGGTTTTAATTTCACAAATATAAAACAATTTGTTTTAACATCTCTTTATATAAATAAAAGACTGAAGATGTTATGCTTTACTTTTTTAATGTAATATCTATATAAATGTTTGATGATAGTTTCATATCTCTGGTGAGAATTCACAGAAAAATAAAAGGCTATTCTCAATGTGTATTTGTATGGAAAAATGTGTTAATGTCTCATTTATAGAAATCTGTTTTCATAGATATAGTACATTATATGAAGAGTATTAGATCCAGAATCGGAAGGAACCCACAATATTTAACACAATTTTCATTTGTTGAATCTATGTGTGCAAGTATTTATGAACTTTTGAGTATGTGGAGAAAATAGATATATCCTAGAATAACAAATATGTCATGGTGTAATCTCCACTCATAGAGGGGAATGACTTCCTGTGTTTGCCTGATATACCATTAAAATGTAAAACAAAAATACACACCAGAGCCTAACAGAAAGAGCAGGATAAGAAAACCTCTGTGCACTACAGATGGAAAAACCTATAACCCAAAATGTGATGAGGTTCTTTGGGCATTCTCTGCCATCACAGAGTATCTGCCCTGAGGGCAAACCTAGCAATGTTTCATTTCAGGCAATACAAATCCAATTCTGACACTATAACCAACTAATATATGTGTTATTAAATATTTGTGGGAAAACAGAACGAAGGCATATAAATTATACTGGACAGTAAACTAAATCGAATATCTCTTGCAAGTAATGCTTTTCTTCTTGGCTTCAGCTCCTCTTCTTGCCTCCCTTTTACTGAGTCTTCTTTCTGGTACCAGCACCTCACTTCCCCTGCCCATCCTAGATTGCTGGATGGAAGGCTATGGACTTCATTAGATCTTTTAGATCACTAGGTGCCTGGAGCAAAGGTAGTGTACAAAGGACAAGCTGTTGAAAGGACAAAGGATTTTACTGTGTGAAGATGAAAAATAAAATCAAACAAATGTACAAACAAGCAAACAAAAGAGTTGAATGATCCCTTTAAATTATTTTCTAAAAGTAGTTCATTCAGAAATATTTTCTAGATAAATGCACTGAGTATTATTTCAGGCTACTTTAACTAAAAATAACCACTGGATAGACCTTAAATAAGATCAAGTATTAATGCCCACCCCCACCCCCGCTAATCAATACAGTAGCTTAGACTACTTTTTTAATGTTCTGTTTAGCCATGGAAAACTGAAATTAGCTGGCAAAAAATGGATGTGCAAGCATTGTGTGTGTGTGTGTGCGTGTGTGTGTGATAAAGTGGTTAAAATAATAGCTACAAAGAGCTGATTGTTTTGTAGACCGATTAATTTTGCAATTAAAGTAATGCTGGAGTTCTGGCTTCCCAGGATAAGTCATGGAGATTTAATTAATCTGTCCAGTCAACTTTCTCTATGAATCTATAGAACTTCTTTTCTTTTTCTTATGTTGTCTTCTTTATTAGTATCTATTTATCATATGCTTATTTATGTATATTACCTATTTCCTTAAAGAGCATAAGCTCTTTGAAAATGACATAGGTATCTGATTCATTTTATGTAACCTGAAAGCTGGGCATCTAAAAGATATTTAATACAACATTGCATATATGTCAGGAACAAAATTGCCTTCTAAATGTTACAAACTGAATATATCACTGAGGGACTAGATATGACACAATGTTGCTGGAACAGGAGCATTTATCAGCTGTACCCAATTCTGTAGATATCAGAGATGTTAAATCTGGGCCTCACTATTTTTTTTTCACATTAATACACCTTAATAAGGAAAAACAAGATTTGCATCCTCAAAATTTTGTATGCTTTACACTCTTAGAAAAATTATCACTGTTTGTATCTATTATCAGAGGGGAAAACATACATATGAATGAATAAAAAGTAAAATGCTCAGTTATTGTGAAATAAATGCAAATATTTGAGTTTAAAGTGGAGTAAACTCAGTCATATTGAAGAAAGAGAGCCCGTTCTACCCTTAGTCCACAGTTTAGTTTGAAATGTAGCTTACTATGTAATTAAGGAGTAAATAAGTTTTTCTATTGTTGCTTTTTCTCCTTGCTGAGTGTTTATAATGATATCAGTGCAAACAAAACTTTGAAATCCTTGAATTTTTTATTGACCTAATTTCTTCTCTTTCAACACTGCCTTTTCCTCAGGTAAACTCATGTTCAAATTTTGTTCTATCTTCACATTTGCAATACAGCCATCATCACAAACCAAATTCATAAAAGTATCATACAGAAATTACAGGATAAGGTAGAATTAATGAATTATTATTTTGCAGAGTTCATCAACACCATTCATTCATTCACTAACTCACTCACTCATTCAGCCATTCGAGAAGCGACTGTATGACTAACACTCTTACAGGCAGCAATATGTCTGAGTCACATTTCTTCTTACCACATGGTCACGTTACAATTGTTCCATTGTTTCATTCACCCAATCTTCAACACTTGTTAGTCTCACCTTTGACTTTCTTCTATTAATGTAAGCCTCCTGATTTCCTGTTGTAAATTGCCGCATAGAAAATCTCCCCTGTGGAATCTCAACTGCCAGCGGCTCGTCACAGATCTATCATGAACTAGGTAAGTGATTTCCCAGGAGACACACGAAATTAGATTGTATATCAGGCCTCCTTGTATTAATATGATTCACCTAGAAATCTTTTTGGTTACCATTTTAACCCCTTGAACTACACCATTTATTAAAGCATAGTCTTTTCTTCTCATTCATCCTATCGAGGACACATGGACTTCTTTCTCTCTTTTTCTCTCTTCCCCCAACCCTACTAACTTATAAAGGATAATGGATAATATCCTGAAAACAAAGATTATATATATATATATATATATATATATATATATATATATATATATATGTATATGTATGTATGTATATATATGTGTATGTATGTATATGTATATGTATAATTTATTATGGTATATGCAATATGTTTTTGGCACAAAAGCATACAGCAGAATCTTTTAAACCTAAACAGTATTAAATATATCTCTCAGGATCGGATTCAATACCTGCTTTACTGGTCACTGCAGACCCTATTAAAGCCTTGGGCGGCGGGGTGGGGCGGGGTAGGAGAAAGTGGAGAGGGGACCACAGGGCAGCGCCTCTGTAAAGCCAAAGGACAAAGCATAGTTTATGAAGACCATCTGATAAAAACATTATGGCAGTTGACAGAATATGAGGCATTTACTAAGAAATATCGATTTCCCTTTGTCTAATTTACTAATATTTGATTATTCTAATCATATAATTTAAGAATATATGATCATTTTAATCATGTAATCTGATTATATGATTAGGTTTTGTATAATCAAATTAAAGATGGTAACAGGTATTGGTGCCATTTTTACTCAATAGATTTTGTCTAAATAAACATACTATCTTTACTGTCCAAAAGATGCATTTTTAAAGCTTTAGATTTGTGAAGTTCTTGTTTCACTGAAGGTTTATCAAACAACATGCCTATAATGTGAATAATAAGCATATAAGTGCAGTTACTGTGGGCTGAATTGTTGTATCCTCCAAAATTCATGTGTTAAAAGCCTGAAACCCTATAATTAGGTGTAGATGCGGTTATGAGGGTGGGGAGCTGCTGATGATATTACTGCCCTTCTAAAATGAGGCTATCCGTGCCAGCTCTCTGTCACAGTGAGAGACAGTGAGAAGCTACTGTCTCAAGCCAGGAGGACAGCCGCCTCTAAAAACTGAAACTGATTAATTCTTGATTTTGGACTTATCAGCCTCCAAAACGCTGAATAGTCTCTTGCTGGAGCCACAGTGTCTATGGTGTTCTGTTACAGTGACCCAAGCTAAGCAATCAAGGTTTCTGCCATTATATTCTGCAGTTTCCAAGGACAGCTACCTCAAGGGGTAGGTACAGCAAAGAGGGGCCTTATCAAATCCCAATTACTTACCTTTTGAAGAAAATTTTAATCAATAGAGACTTGCTATAAGAAAAGCTTTTTAAAGTTAAAAAGTAATGTGTTAAGCACTAAAATTGGGGAAGCAAGCATAAAGAATAAAAAAATTATCTTTAATAAAAAAGATCACAGATGTCATCTTCATGCCTTTTAATAAACATCACACAAATATTTTTCATACTCTGACTACATAACAGGCCCAACTGACATGTAATTTAAGAGTTGTTTTTATTTGCTCAGGTCAGTGTTTCTCAAGTTAACTAACTGCCATTTGAAGGTCAAAATATTTAATAAAAATTTAAATACACATGAAAAACATATACTGATAAAAGTCATCTGCATTTCTCCATTAACATTGCATACTGATAAATTTTAAAAACTTTTAAAGATATTTCCTTATTCATTTACAGACTCAGTTAAGTGTTACATTTTCATCATTTTACTTTAGGTATCAATCTCTCTTTACAGTTACTAAAAGTTTTCAATTAAAAAATATATATGGCACAGAACTTCATCTATTTTCTATATTATATTTTTTAAGTTATTGTTCTTTAAATATCTTTTAGGTTAAACATAAATACATTAAAGTTTTTTTAAGCAAGATATTTATTTTCTACATTAAATACTAGTTTGTTAGTTTAAAGTTTTATGAGTAATCAGAAATATAACTGTAATTCAGTGAATCAAATTTGTGTGCACTACCATCAATTTACTTATTGTTACCAAGACAAATCACATATTTAGATGATTTCTAAATGAATTTTCCCTGTAAATAATTTTTATTTTTACAATTTCTGCTGAATTCGATAATTTTATACCGACAGGTTCCAGATCACATTGTAATATACTTGAGAAAAAACTGAGTTTTTATTTTTATTAATTTTTGTTTTGGCTCATGTATGTATATGGTGCTGCTGAATTATCTAGGTTCATGACACTCCAGATTGTCATGGAACAGACCGTAGACTGACCTTTGTCAAGTTCTCTCAAGGCAGGGCCTATATGCTCTTCTGCTTTTAGCAGGAAGGAAATTTTCCCAGGGCATGTAGACAGCTTGAGAAAACTCTTGATATGCTAGTACATAAAACTGCTTAATGGTGTTGATAATTTTCAATACACTTTACAAGTACAGAAAAACCCATGTTGTTAATGATACTGATCTTATGCCCAAACTCCATGTTTAATAAAATATGCATTAAAATACATAGCAAAAATGCTTCTCAGTTTTTATAAGTTTAGAATTTTTGACAATAGGCATTTTTAATTAATATATTTTATTGATTATGCTATTACAGTTGTCCCATTTCTCCCCATCATTCCTCTACCCTGCACACCGCCTCCCACCCACATTTCCCCCCTTTAGTTCATGTCCATGTGTCATAAGTTCCTTAGCTTCTACATTTCCCATACTATTCTTACTCTCCCCCTGTCTATTTTCTACCCACTGTCTATGCTACTCATTCTCTGTACCTTTCCCCCCTCTCTCCTCCTCCCACGCACCTGTTGCTAACCCTCCATATGATCTCTATTTCTGTGGTTCTGTTCCTGTTCTAGCTGTTTGCTTAGTTTGCTTTTGTGTTAGGTGTGGTTCTTAATAGCTGTGAGTTTGCTGTCTTTTCACTGTCATATTTTTGATCTTCTTTTTCTTAGATAAGTCCCTTTGACATTTCGTATAATAAGGGCTTGGTAATGACGAACTCCTTGAACTTGACCTTATCTGGGAAGCACTTTATCTGCCCTTCCATTCTAAATGACAGCTTTGCTGGATAGAGCAATTTTGTATGTAGGTCCTTGACTTTCATGACTTGGAATACTTCTTCCCTCCCACTTCTTGCCTGTAAGGTCTCTTTTGAGAAATCAGCTGACAGTCTGATGGGAACCCCTTTGTAGGTGACTGTCCCCTTATCCCTTGCTGCTTCCAGGATTCTCTCCTTCATTTGAATCTTGGCTAATGAAATTATGATGTGCCTTGGTGTGTTCCTCCTTGGGTCCAACTTCTTTGGAATTCTCTGAGTTTCCTGGACATCCTGGAAGTCTATTTGCTTTGCCAGATTGGGGAAGTTCTCCTTTATTATTTGTTCAAATAGGTTTTCCACTTGTTGTTCTTCCTCTTCCCCTTCTGGTACCCCTATAATTGGGATGTTTAAAGATGTCCTGGAGGTTCCTAAGCCTTTCCTCATTTTTTTGAATCCTTGTTTCTTCATTCTTTTCTGTTTGTTTGTTTGTTTCTTCCTTCTGGTCCACTCCATTGATTTGATTTCCAGTTTTCCTCCTATCATTATTGGTTTCCTGTGCGTTTTTCTTCATTTCACTTATCGTAGCCTTCTTTTGTTCATCTAATTTGTGACCAAAATCAACCAATTCTGTGAGCATCCTGATAACCAGTGCTTTGAACTGTGCATCTGGTAGGTTGGCTACCTCTTGGTAGTTTAAGATGAATTGGCTCTGGGTCTTTGATCTATATTCCCGTCTGGACCATTTTTGTTGTTTTTTTTTTTTTTCGGGGGGGGGAGGAGACTTAGGTGTTCCCCAAGGCAGGGCAGCCCAGTCACTGGGTAGTGACGCTGTATGTGGGGGCGGGGTCTGAAAGGGAACAATGGCATTTGCTCCAAGTTCTCTCAGATTCCAGTCCCTTCTGCCGCTTCTCCCAAGCAAATTGGGCCCTTCTGGTGCTGATTTCCATGTGGGTGAGCTGTGTACATTCTAGGACCCTGTGGTTCTCTCCAACAAGCTCTCCTGTGAGTCTGGGAGTCTCCCCCGGCACTTCAACACCCACAAGTGTTTTAAATTGGTGTTTTAGGCTTTATTTCCCAGCACTGAGGCCCTGGGTTGCGCAGTCTGTCTTGCTACCAGTTTTCACCTGGTTTATTTGTGTGTGAATGTGTGACAGTAGTCAGCCATCTTGTGTGCCTTGCTTGGTCTGCTCATTGCCTTCCTGTGCCTGGTAACTGCCTCCTGTGTGCCTCCGGTCTGCCAACCACCACCTGTGTGTCTGGGACCACTAGCCACTGCTTTTTCCTGCTCTAATCCCTCTGCGCTGGCCGCCAACTCTGCCCCCTTACTAGTCTGGGTGAATCATTGTCAGACTTCTGTACAATTCAATTTTCTATCTGTTCTGGTTGTTTTTTGGTTCTAAATTTCTGTTGTCCTTAATTTTGGTTGTGAGAGGAGGCACAGTGTGTCCACCTACACCTCCATCTTGGCCGGAAGTTGACAATAAGCATTTTTAAAAAGGATATTTTTATAAGGACAGAGCCTGCTGTTATAACTCTACTTTGTCTTCTAACCATTCCATCAATTATATCTTCCTTGTCTTATAATGCAAATAATAAGTTTTAGGTTTTTCTACATTTGAAGGAGGAATTGGCAAACATTTACCCATTATTAATAAACATAAATTTATTAAATGCATACTGACATATTTCCCCATTGACAAAGAGCATTTTAGATCTTGACAGAGAGCATTTAGAAATTAGATTATTTCAAGGTTTTACACTTGAATTAGTATAAGAGTAGTTTCTCTCTCTAAAGCAAGTAACAAAAGAGAGTAATATGGTAATATACTGACTATAATTTTTCCTCATTAAATTAAGGGCATTTTGTATTGATTGGAGTCTTTTTATTTTTACAGTCATGGTAGCAATTATTATTTTCTAGACTATGCTATCTGATATTTGAAGCACTGAGTTTATATTTAATAAAGAAATTCTATGAGCAGACAACATTGAAATGCGTGCAATCTCTACCAATATGTCAGTTTTAAAATAGTTGTCAAATGTCCACCCAGATAGAAACACAGGTAAAAGTAAACGCCAGAAATCAGAATTAATTGACAGTAGTAGCAGGAATAAATAATGCACTCATCTCTTATGGGAATATCCAACATAGACAGTTTCGTAATTCTGCTGATTTTCTTTCTGTTTCTGCCAGTCTCACTCTTAGCTTATCAGAAATAACTCTATCATCAGTTTGTCATCTTTAAAATTGCAGAAGAAATACAAGTAATATCTATGTCTGTATATCTCTACCTGTCTGTTATCTACCTACACAGAGATACATATCTAGATAAAGCCTTCTAGTTGATCATTAAATAATTACAAAATAACTCCACTGAAGCTGTTTTTTCTCAATCATAGTTGTTACTGATATTTTTCTCCACCAGAATCATCTTTTTAATCCCTCATGCCATCAGTCAACACATATGCAATCATATTTGTAGTTGTTTGTACATACAATTCATGTGATAAGTAGCTAAGTTGGTCTTTGAGGTCTGATATTTCATCTTTTAATTAAAATAGCATCAAAGTTGATAGGAGTATGGGATTTGCACAAAGATCTATTTGGGGTTTACCATGGCTCAACATTTAACAGTCAATATGAGTGGAACCAATAAACCAATAACCAATATAATAATATATACATATATGTACATATACACACATATACTTGATTTTTTTTAAGAATGTAAGTAAAGTGCTTAGCGCAGTTAATCATAAGAAATATTTTTGAGTAGCCATCATTATTACTTTTATTATTTTTCTTTCCTGAATGTTGTAATTTCTTGATAGTAGATATTCAAGATCTATTTTTATAAATTATGACTTGTGTGCATATTTGCTTGATATAGATAGTTCTTTATAATGATAAGCACTATCTGCCAAGAGCAAGGAAAAAAATGATACTTTTAACATTTAGGATGCGTTTTGCATGAGGTTGTATGGCCTACTTTTAGGCAAACCATTTTGATGGGGGCAGATGATGGCCTGAAGTCCTGGTCGGGCAGGAGATAGGGAAGCAAGGATAAGGAAATGTGGAAGGACGGGAATCATAACAAGCGAGAGATTCAGAGTTATGTAGTGGGAGACAGGTTCATAAGAATAAGGATACAGACAGACAGTCAATGATAAAATGGTGAAAAGCATTTTCACCATTAACGTATCTGATATTTAATTTTCATTGTTTCCTAACATGTAGCCTTCATCCATTTGCCCAGACAGGTAAAGTTTAGTACTTGCCTTATATGAAAGGGTTTTCATTTTTTTGTTTGTTTGTTTGTTTGAAAATTCTAGGTAAATGGAGTTTATATAGACAAAAAATCATCTGTCAGTTATACGACTGAGATGGAAGTGACATTAGGAGATCATCAGGAGATCAGCAGTTGCTGTGATTCAGAAACTTGACTATAAAAAATGACCAGTCTGAGGATGAGAAAACACATTGTGGAGGCCAACCTGAACTACTCCAGAAAATGAGAAAAAGCATTCAAGAACAGTCTATTTAAACCCCAAGGACTGTGTGCATTCAGTTAACATTCAGGCTATATACACATTAACAAGGGACTGATAAATTATTTTAAAATGACAACTTTGTTGACTTTAAATTCAGGTAACCAGTATAATGAAGCCTATGTTCATCTAAATATTATACGAGCTATCATTTCCTACCTTACAGTATAAGTAAAATTTTCAAATGCACATGGTTTCATTGGTTTTTATAGGGGTATCCATATGTATGCAGTTATTCTTCTTCCCCAAAATTTACATAAACAACACAAATAGATTGCCTTGATTTTATTAAACTTAAAACAAATACATTTTTGAAGTTGGCTTTTGTTTATGTCTGATTATTCTTAGGCTTTGGGCAGGAATATCTTTGTACTTGACCATGCTGAAAAAGTCTATGTGACCATTCCAGTTGCTTTTATATTACAGGTGGTTAACTTCATGTTAAAAGAATGATTAATGGTTTACTTATTTAATGGACATTCTCAGTAGGCCAGTAGTGGGACATGTGGACTTATCATCTGTTTAACTTATTGGATAATGCATTCCAAAGATTATTTCTGTACCTTTCCATGAAGATACTCACAAATTTCTATTGTTTAGTCATAGAGAATAATCATGGCATCTTTAGAAGATGAAACTGTGTATGCTTAGGTTTGGGTATATACACTAAAGAGGTATATTTGTTGTCTGATTCATACTCAAAACCATGCACAGCACCTTAAGGCATCCAATAGGTGCCAAGAATACCAAGACAGTGGAAGTTTGCACACTGGATGCTGACCTAGATACATCTGGAAGCAGAGTCTTCTTTCTTAGGATAGTAATTTATATTCACATGGAAAAACCAGTGAATATTTCCAGGGAAACAACTGTTCATTAAAAAATAAATACTGTTCCACTTTTATTTTAAAAGATACTCAAATATAGTAAAAAAAGATAGTATCTTTTTAAATAGAAAGGCTGGGTGGATTCCAGTATTTAATAGGTGAAGTTGTATAGAAAATAACTAACCAATGTTTATTATTCTTTAATTTATTTTTTAGGACTGCAGAACACCAGGACTGTTCCTAGGTGACAAATTCAGTTCACTAAAGGCAAACTGTATTCTTATTTCAACTGTTGCCAGAGTACATTTAATTAAGAGCATTATTACCCTATAATGAGAAAGTCTCCCTCATGACAGTAAATTACCCACAAAAAGAGAAGATATTACCCATTTATACTTCAAAATGCAAATGTGTTTAATAATGAAAGTCATTATGATGCCTAATGGAGCAGACATCTAAAATCATTTACATTAATGAAATAAATCATACTCAAAATGAGTGCTTGGCTGTAAATCATTGTTCTCTTTGCAGGCTTATACAGTCACGAAAGACAGAAAGGTAAATGGATGGAATAGGGCAATTAGACTGAGAATTCTATGGTGTGAGTCCCAGCTCTGTTAGAACTCAAATGGCCTCAGTCAGTCAGGTCAGTTAAATTCCTAGTGCCTCAGCTGTGTTATTAATTCTAGTGATAAAGATAAAAAGAAATAATGTAAATGAAAATTGCTGGAAAATAACCAGTCATGATTGTTTGTTAGTTTTATTTAGGACAACAAAATATATAAGCAGATAAAAAAGTTTTTAGAGACCTTTAGTAAGCATCTGTAAATACCTCTTTTTTTCTTACCTCTTAACAATATTTTGCCTGATGTAATTAACCTAGCAGTCCTGCTTTGGGAGCTGGCTCTAATCAGTGGGATGGAATACAGAATGACACTACTCAGCTCTTCCACTACTTCTTCTTCCATGGCCAACCCTCTGTTTTCTTCATATCCCTATCCAGCTTTGATGTTGACATTCAAGGACCTTCAGGGAGTTTTATTTGATGCCAGGTCCAAGAGCAGACAACAAATCCTGCTGTAGGGAGTTTTCTTCTAATCTATTTATGCTTTCCATCATAGTCTGCTATCTTCTATTTGGGCAATTTATACATCTAGATGTAGCAGACAGCAACTTTCCAAAACTACTGACTCCAAGGTTTATTTTGTACCACTGAAGATGGTGCTGGTGGTATCGGTGATGCTGGTGGTAGTGGTGGTGGCAATGGGGCTGGTGGTGGTAGTAGGGTTGGGTGATGATGGGGTTGGTGGTGATGGTGGTAGTGGTGGAAGGGATGATGGCCAGAGACAGTGTAGTCCCTTTCAGGAAGGATTTCTTTAGTCCTTTGAGAATGTTCAGTTGCCTGGATCTCTGATACTTACATACTGAATAATTATTTCTTTTCTGATACTTACATACTGAATAATTATTTTTTGCCTTATTTTGTCAAACTTCTTTTCATTTTTTCTTACCCTGAAAAATTATTCTTGTCTCATTTTGTGAAATCCATCTCCATTTTTCCTCACCTATTCTCTAGGAGATTCCTGTATTATGATGCAGTTTTTTCTTTAATAATCTGATAGCAAATCCTTTGAACTCCTGAATCCTAGTGCATGATACACTTTCAGATAAGATTCGCTTCAGAGGAAAGCGCTTTCCAGGAGTTGAGTGCAAATTTTATCAGTTCCCGGGGGATTTGCACGTAGCTCTCTCCATTGTGTCAGTGGTTGGGTGTGAAATAAAGGTTTTAGTATCTGTAACTTTTCTACTACTCCAATTTGCATTTCTTCCAAAATTAGTTTTGTTTTCTTTTAAGCAATTCATTTACAGTCTATATATCCAGGGCTGTAGCTAGGTGATGTGTTATGCTTCTTAGAAATATCTGCAGTTTAAATGTATGTCACTAATATAGGCTGATTTTCAATAAGTACATTTTTTCTATGCAAAGATTGTAGAAACAATGGGGGATTTAGATAGGTAAAGTTGATAATCCAAACAGAAAATATTTATGAAATTTTTGAAGTATATTTTTCTGAGACTTTCTTTATGCATGCATTTACATATTTTCTTTCACTAAAAATGAGTTCAAATAGTATCCACATTTTGAAATTTGCTTTTGTGGTTAGTAATATAAATATCTATGCAGTTAAAAATATTAAACAGTTAAACATTCAGTTTTAAAGGTGGAATAAATCCCATTGTATGGGAATAAATCCTATAAAAATTCATAGTTTTATGAATTCCATAATGTGGAACATTTAGGCACTATGTAGTTCTTTTGTTCTTATAAGATTTGTTCTTATATATCATAATTCATAAATATAGAAAGCCACTAGACAATATAGGTAAATTTTAGGAATAGTTAAATTAAGTTCTTTTGCTGGCTATCAGAGGCCCATTTTCTCCCTTAACTGTGTGGGATATGTTTGTGTCTGTGCACAGGTAATGAACTCCTAGAAAGAAATTCTGTATTTCATCAAATTTTCAGAGATTTATAGAGTAAATTATGTGGTTGTGTGCTTGTTTAGAAAGGGCATCTGATTAGTATAGTAAGTAGGTAAGCGCTGTCAGAGAGACCACAGTAGGGGAAGACTTTGAGAACTACAACGACTTTATTTTCCAATTATGTTGCCGTACTCGAGAGTCATCTCACACACCCGTCCCTCTAACTGGCATAGGTCTGGGCCTGTTTGACACCTACCTTTGCGCACAGCAAAAAATAATATGGATTCTGTCATTTGCAGGGCTGCTTTTGAACTTTGCCTTTAGGGTGTCGTAGGATAATCACTATTACCTTGATATAGCCGTAGCCTTTTAATTTTAACCTTGGTAGATTGTGTTATTAATCCCTACACTAGATAAACTAGCTCAACAGTTTTCAAATGTCTATCTAAAATAGGTTCCACTTGCATCTAGCATAATTCCCAGATGTCAGAGGAGAGAGGGAATATGCATTATTCTGCTTCAGGTCACACAATTATTTCACAAAGCTCCACATCCAGGGTTTCTATTAATCTGGCACAGAGAAGCAGATGGCAAACTGATTCTTTCTTGTGGCATACTAACCATTAATGGTATCCAGAACTTGATTTTATTTCCCACTCTCACTGAAGAAGTCTGTGGGTAAGATTTATAACACTGTCTCCTATTTTCAATTTTTTTTCTCTTATTGGTATTCTTTACAGGGCTCATAAACTCAGTAAGTCAGCAGGCTAATCCTGTCAGAATCCAACTTTTTCTTTTCTCTGAAATTCTATTGCTGCCAGAAAGAGACTCCTATATTGTAAGGCTTTTTCTTTTTCTTCCCCTTTCTTTTATTTAATTTTTTTACAGTCTCAGCATCACCATGTCTCTTCTAACACTCGGTAAAATATAAGAAGAAAAAAGGGTCAGAAATAAGAAAGAGAAAAGAGGATGAGCAACTACAAACACAGACCACTGAGTAACAAAAGACTGGTAGACAGAAATGGATTCAATTTAATCGCTAGCACATGCTAGGTATAAAATAATTCAGTGTTTTGAAAACTTAAAAGGAGAGTCAGATAATGGAGAAAAAAGCCTGCTGGATTTTCAAGTATAAAACATGGCTAAAATATATGATCCCAAACATCTAACAGGGCTTTAAACAGGAAGTATTCTATTAACTTGACTTTAAAAATGCTTAATAAATTGGAAAGTCAATAGTGACACCAAAAAAAATGTAACATGATGGTGACATAAAATATACTGTTTCATTCAGAAAATTAACTGCTTTTCTCTCTAAGAGAATGTTTACTGAGTTAATTTCCTCTGCAATTAGTCCTATCTAGGGCATAGAAGCTGGTAGGAAAAGATGCTACTTATCAAAATAGTCTAGAACTTTTTATTCCTACCATGACTATGTGTAAATGACAAATTTCTAATCTGATCATGGTATTGTTTAAAGTAATTTACACACATTAAATAACTGGAGAAGAGAGAGACCCTTGCCCACATGAACCATATATCACAAAAAGACCATAGTAGAATCATTTAAAGAAAAAAAATAATATTTAAAATGAATGTAATAAAAAGCTTTTGCTAATAATCTAATTTTCATAATGCATGCTATCAATATGATTTTGCAATGTGTTTAAATTGGCCAGATATGCAAGGGGGACCCAAAACAGGCCCCTTGTGGTACAGGCTTCCCCTGCTAGGTGAGTGTTTTAGGAACCCATCTGTACCAGCGTACCAGCTGGTTTTGTGAGGTGCTGCATTCGGCTTCAATGCATTTTTTTGAAGACTCTTTGAATGTCTTTCCCACTTCATGATGGGTGATTTGCCAGTGCACCTACCCACACAACACTGAGTGTTCAGCAGTTTTTGACCAAAAATTGCATGATCCCTATGCTCCACCCTCCTATTCACCTGATCTCTCCCAAGCAACTTTGCTTGTTTCTTTGTTTCCCTGGATGAAAAAGTCCTCCAAAGCAGACACTTTTGCCAGTATGGAAGAGGTGAAACAAAAAGCTCCAGAAAGAAGCATTAAAAGAAATCAAAATGGATGAGTTCAAAACTGTTTTGAGCAGTAGAAAGAAATGTCTCAGTAGGTGCATTGCATCAAATGGAGAGTACTTTGAAAGTGACTGAAGTTTGAACATGTAAGAAAACACATTTTTATAAATAAATTCCAGGTGTTTTTGGATCTCCATATATACACATGTATATGTATGAGTGTGTACACACACACACACACACACATCCTTGAATACTTACGTTTTAGAAAGTATGATGGTATTTTATTTAATTAACTAATTTTAAAATAGCAAATGGAGGATGATTTTGAAACATTATAGTTTTTGAATCATGTTTCCCTATCCTCAAATTTGGACCACCAAGCCTATCACTGTGTGATAAAGCACCGATTCTTGTTTTATTTCTGCTGAGCCAAGTGGCCACTTGAGGAAGCACCTCCTCATTTATCCCCACCCTGTTCACTGGCTTGGCACAGCCTCCATCTTCAGCTCCCTTGTCCCCTCATCTTTGCCCAAAGCCTCCCTCATCCCTCTCATTAGTCCTTTTCTTCCATCGTCCATTAATCTAATGAACCTAAAAACCTGTACTTGTGTCTTCCCATCTTTGTTATGTTTTATTGTTCTTCATTCGAACAAATCAGCATATAATGTTGGTAAGCTCATATAAGAGTCACACTGTAATATCTCTCTGTACTTCTTCTACTCACTGACATTTTACATCTACGTGGACATAACGCATCCCTGTGTAAGTAAGCAGGTGAAAATGGCTGAAGCTCAAAGTATTGCTCAGTTAAGACTGACTCTGCTTAAATCCCATTGTCTTGAGCTTAATATTAAAAACTTGTTGTACATGTATATTACCCAAAGCTGCTTTTGATACCACAGGTAATATAGCCTTCAGAAGCTACTTCTCCGCTCTATGAAAGCTTAGTTCTCCTGTCTCTAGATTCCTCGCCATTGCCTGTGAACGTGAAACCTGAAGCAAATGAAGTGAATGACTCAATCATAACGACTTGGAATAAGATTAGATTTAACATTAGTCCACAGCATTTTGACTAAATGCCTTGACTACATGCCTAGCCACTGTCTGTATGCATTTTCAAATTACTATAACTGTGAATGATTATCATTAATTGTACACATAATGAGAGGAGAATATTTACAAAGCAGTATTTTGCCAATAAAAATGCATGTAATTTTTTCTTCAACATCCTTTAGTGAAAAAGCTTACATTATGTAATACAAAGTTATACACAGGACAAACCCTGTGAAGATAGATGGATATCGAATTAAAATGTGCAACTGAACTATGTTATAGTTTTCTAATTAAAAAGAAAAAAGTTACACCCTTTCTGCTTTCCTTCAACATGTTCTCTACTGAGTTTACTTACCAGCATATTTGTCAATTCTATTTTGTGAAGTTCCAATCCAACATGCATTTCAATAAAAGTAATGGAAATACCATTTGTGTATAAATACAATAAGGCCATATTCTTCTCAAAAACTGTTCTAATTTTTATAATTGTAAGAATAATATTTATCAATAAGTACTTTGGTCAATTAATAAATTTAATTATTTTATTATGACACTTGTGACATAAATGTTGAATAGAAAAATTAAAATCTAAGCAAAACAAATATAGAATCATATATGTGTGTGTGTGTGTGTGTGTATATATATATATTTATATATATCACCTATTGTTGAAAATATAAATTTACACTGAGTTAGGTACTAATATTTATCTAAACTAAGTTAACTGAGAGCTTATAAAATATAAATGTACATATGCTAAATGTAACTGAATATTACAAAAATAATAGCAGAGCCCTTGTTTTTAATATGTTCACAGTCTAGAATTGGAAGGTTCACATATTCATTTATTTGTTCATTTATTTAATTTTAAATAAGGTTCTGGTTCATTAATTCTTTAAAGATAAGCTAGACTACATCTATAGTGAAACAAAGATCCTAAAACACTGACATGCATGTGAAAATTCAAAATTTTAAAACAGTAAAAAAATCATACTTGAAAATGGGCAAACCATCCATCTTGTCTGGTGCAACAGGAGCAGAGTGAGAGATAAGGAGAGAAAGACAGATGACAAATGTCTTGCATGCCAAGTTAAGAGATCATACTGATGTCATATAAACCCAAAAAGAGGGAAATAGAGATGATGTATAAGAATCATATTCACTGAGCAAACTGCATTTAACCTTTTGAAACCTAGGAAGCTCTATAAACAGAACTGAAATGTGAATAAGACAGATAAGTAGAGAAAAATAAATTATAATGGCAGATTAGTAGAAATTCAGGTAGAATATGCTTTACACTATTAACAAGAGATTACCATTCTTTTAGTCTGAAAGTGTTTCCAAACAGCGGTCCAGGCCGGAGCAGAGGGACTGGCGTTTATTGAATGCCTGCTGTTTGCCAGGCTCTTTGCTAGCTGCATTCACTGAGGAGTGCCCAGCATAAAGGACAGCTCATCTTTACCTGTTAAATAAGTGAATTAATTCAATCCTTAGTGTCTCCTGATGGCCTCACGCAATTAGTCCCAGTTTACTGAAGAGAAAACTGATGCTGATAACTCAGGGTAATAAAGCTAGCAAATCCCAGAATAACGCTTTGATTCCAAACATCCTTGCTTTCAAGTATAAAATGCTGCCTCTTCATGATTTTATGTGCATTGAAGAACTATATATAAACAATCACTTAATGTGTCCAATCTATTCTCATACTATAAAATTCCCTGATGAAAACACATTTCTGAGTTGAAACTTTAAATAGTAAAAAGAACTTAAGTAAACTTTAAACCCCATTTGATTTAATTAAATTAGTGCTGCACTAATTTGGTTCAGCGGACAAAACAACTTCCCACACCAAAAATAAATGAAGCAGGACACATGGAAATTGACATTAATCTCAATGCCATCCCTAAGATTACAGAGTGGAGATTCTCCTCTCTCCCCCGCCCCACCTCTCCTACTTCAGAATCTCTCGGGAAGCTGTAATGGTTATTTCAGTAAAATGATAAGAGCCTGGGGGAAGGGACAAAGCCAAATGAGATTGTCCAGGTCCTACCTCTCTCAGGACTGTGGTAGTTTCTCCTGCCTATAATTGTGATGTCAGACTCAGAATACATTGCACAAACGGCCTTCACCATAATGAGTTCGCAGGTCTTGCCCATTACAATGAGATCCTCTGAGCATGAGCTTTGGTTTTGGTTATTGGAAGATGAAGCATCATAAAAGAAAGCCCAAAAGCCTGACAGTCCATGGCAATGTTACTAATACCACAAATCATCATTATTATCATAATCATAATCATCACCATCAAATGCCTCAAATAGCCCTAGCTTCTGTGGCTCAGTGGATTGAGCACATGACCTGTGAAACAAAGAGTCACTGGTTCGATTCCCAGTTAGGGCACATGCCTGGGTTGTGGGCCAGGTGCCCAGTAGGGGGCGAGCAAGAGGCAACCACACATTGATATTTCTCTCCCTCTCTTTCTCCTTCCCTCGCCCTCTGTTTAAAAATAAATAAATAAAATCTTTTAGAAAATTACCTTAAATAATTTGTAAATAGGCAATCATAACATCAGCTATTGATCTAGTACTAAATGTGTTTAAACTAGGTATTAAGCACACTTTATAAATGAGAGAATTCCACCTGAAACTCATTTTCTGTCTTATTCAAGTAAGATAAGTTAAAATGGAGATGGAGAGCTCACATCTGGCTCTCCTCAACTCTGATTCTCCCTCTCTCTCTCTCTCTCTCTCTCTCTCTCTCTCTCTCTCTCTCTCTGTCTCTTGGTTTCTTCCTGTTACCTATAGGCACAGTCTGTAATGCCACCGTGCAGTGAATAACATTTCAAAGAATCATTAAGACATAAAACACCCGTATTTAAGGGTTTTGACTTTTTAAGGGTTTTCCACTGACTTTTTCTAGCAGGTTGTACTATACATGAATAGAATCCTTTAGAAAGAGCTCATAGTGGGCAATCATCCCTGAACAATTTTCAACTACCAAGCAATGTCATGGTCTCAAGGTCTCCTGTAGTGAGAACCATGTTTCATGTTCAACTTTCCTGCTTTGCACCAATCCTCTTGTTGAAATTTCTGCACAAAATATTTTCAGTAAATTTTGAAGTAGTATTTTCAAATTACCAAAATCTGCAATCTATTACTTGGGGATTGCATGCACATATTTTGGGGTAGAAAGTGATATATATCAATGACATTTTTATAGTCAGTTAGGTGATGATATCTCTCAAATAGAAGCTGTTTGTTTTAAATTTGGACCACAGTGAGCAAATAACTGAAATAAATTGGAGAGTGCATTGGGGAGAAAATAGACTTGAGATTTTAATAATTCCTTAAGAATTATTTTAATAATTCCTTAAGAATAATTCCTTAAGGATATTCAAAAAAATGCAATGGGGCAGCTGATGTCGACTGGGAGAACTGTGTGAGGTCCCACAGTGCCTACTTTGAAGGGGACTGAGGCGTGATTGTCCTGTGTACAATGTTTCTTCTATCTTCTATCTTCCTCAGTAAATGTCTATTTTTCATATTACATGGCTGGGTACCTTCTGGATAGACCTTGTACAACATGATGATTTGATATATGTGTATATTGTAAAAGGAGTCTCACCATCAAGTTAATTAACATGTTAATCGCTACACATATTCATTTTGGGGGGAAGATACAAACACTTCTACTCTCTTAGCAAATTTCTATTACATAATATAGTATTATCAATTATAGTAAACATGCCACACATTATATCCTTAGATATTATTCATCATGTAACTAAAATTTTGTAGTCTTTTACCAACCTCTCACTATTTCCTCTGTACCCACTAGCAACCACTGATCTACTCTTTGAAGGCAACCACGAGGCTGATATGGCCCCCGGTGAAAATGAGTTTGACACTCCTGCTCTAGACATTGTTTTCCTATCACAATGTATTAAAACTATATTTCCTACAGGTGGGAGATCACAATTTATGTTTCAAACCCTTCAAGTTGATTTTCAAGTGATTTTTTTATATTTGGCTTTTTCCAAAGTAACACTGATTTGGGTATTTGCAAAGTATGAAGAGTTTCAGCTTGTTATCCTCTTAAATGAAATAAAGACACAGTGCATTAAGGAGAAAATTAATCTACATCATAGGCCACGGTAAAATGAGCAATTAACACTAGATTATTGTGTTAAGAGAGAATTTACTGCTGCTGCATAACCCTGAGAAATTGAAAGGGACTTTCACATATGTTCAAGATATGCTTTATAACACTTGGAACATATGCATACAGTTAGGCTTTCAAATGACTTGAAACAATCTTCACCAAGAAAAAGGTGGGAAGATTCTTTTCTCCTTTGCTTACCCTTTATTCCATTGTATGTATACATTACAAGTTTCTGAAATTTATTTTTGTCTCATTTAAACTTTATAAAAAGAATTCTAATCATCAGAATAGAATGAGAGTATATGAAAACTTTCCATCTCAGTCTATATTCTACTTTGAAAATACCAAGAGATGTAGAAATTTGGTAAAACTTAGAAGTAGCAATATTGTTTCCCGAAGTCTCAAGAATAAACAGCAATAAAATTTAATGGATGCTGTGGGATTTGTTAAAAGGCTATGTTCCTACCTGATTTGAAAAGAGATGATGTATTAATTAATAGCACTCCTTGAATCTCTGGTATACATTACAGGGTTTCCAAGAGTTACACAGCAGTTCTTATTTACTTACAATACAATATAGAGTAGAAGGATGTCCCCATCTTTCCTCCAAACTCAGGATTGGTCTTCTGTCCCTGTGGAATGAAATGATCCAGAAGAAAAGCATTACAGTGTCATGAAGAATCTGGGTTTTGGTACTTCGATCTGCGAAAAGACAATATTGCCTTACAGGGAAAACATCAAACAGTGTTTGATGTAATGAAAGATAAAAGGTGCATGACTTCAGCAACTTTTGTCTGTAATAGTAGCTTCCTTCATGTCATTCAACATTTATCAACTCTTATTCACTAAACACACCCCAGCTACTGCTCAGAAGTAGCCACAGGAAAATAAAAAAGTGAAAAATTTTAACAACAGGAAATGAGCAAGCCAACAGCTACTAATTTTTTTCCTCTTCTTATTGTTGTTCAATTACAGTTGCCCCCAATTCCTACCCCCTGCCCTATCCATCTCTACCTCCCACATTCAATCCTCCCCCCATTGTATTTGTCCATGGATCCCTTATACATGTTCCTTGATGACCCTTCCCCTTCTTCCCCCTGTTATACTCCTCTCCCTCCGCTCTGATCGCTGTCAGCTTGTTCTTTATTTCCATGTCTCTGATTATATTTTTATCACTTGTTTGCTTTGTTGGTTAGGCTCCAGTTATAGGCCAGACACCTACTCTTACTGTCATCATGACTTTTTATTCTGGTTTAAAAATGAAAACTGTGTTTTGTTTTTGTTTGTTATTTGGTCTTTATACACATCTTAACACGTCCAGTACAATCCTATCTGAAGTCCAAGGGCATTCCTTACATTTTAGTTTTGCTAGCTCTACAGTATAACTGTTTATTCATTAACTACTCAAATTCAACGTAACAGTACTATGTCTATTCTTAATATTGATAAATCATGTTTGTTTTCATGGACAGATGGAAACACAATTTCTGATTATTGTTAAATTAAAAGGGAACAATTTACATTAGCTGGAGCTTAAAAGGAATACAAGGTCTCATCCTCATAGATAAATAGAATGTTAATATATCTGTCAGCCAGATGATAGCTTCAGGCTTTCAACCACCCAGCTGCATGAACATCTAGGCCCAAAGTCAACCGCAGATAACAGCTCTCATTTACATTTCAATTACAAGGAGAGCAAGGAACTGACTACTAAGACCACAATAGATTCCAAATAATGATCTTGGAAAATTTTAAGAATTTTTCTTTCATATCCCAAGTCATTCTGAGGAGTAAAATGAAACAGATACTTAGCCTTCAGTAAAATGAGCTGGAAAAGCTTTTGGAGATATTCACTACTAACATCTATAAGTTCGTAATATTTTAGAAAACTTTACAAGATTGAGGTGTGTAAATAGAATTATTGTCTATGGAATAAATATAAACTTAGCTTCTCAAAATAGCCATAGTAGGCATTCAGTAAATATTTGGGAATAAATGAATGAATAGGTAAATAAGCAAGTAACTCCAAGTAAATGAAGATCCTTTGAAAAACAGTTTTTTAGGTATGAAATTCACTCATGTAGAGTTTGAAAAATACTATTTCTATGCAATTGCATGAGATACCACCCTTGGGGCTGAAGAAACTAGGTTTGATAATTTAAGGAAGGCTGAGGGAAAAAATATTTCTTAAGTATGCTAATGCTTAGTATATATGTAGTGTTAAAATAGCCCTGAAAATGTCATTTAAAAGATACTCTGTAAGTATAAAACTCTCCAGAGCCAACTCCTTTTAATATATTTCCTTCTAGTAAATGTTTAAAATAAGAAATTTGAGCAGATATTTTTGAATACACTAACACATGTATAAGTACATGCACATGCTCATATATTTGGAGAATATAAGTAATTAGTAATTATGATATAAGTGTACATTTTAAGAAATCCCAACACAGTAGTAATAAAATATTTTCTGTGTATACATGCAATGTATATCTCTCATTCTACTGCTTTTCATTTTAAATGAAGAAATAATGCCTAATACCACGCTGATACTGGCTGTCTCTTTTCCTTCCTCTATTTTTGAGAACTCTCCAGAGGCCTGTGAATTTTTTCATTAAATAACTGAACTACATTTTTACATTACAAAATGAATTAAAGCCTGATTATATTTTATAGTTATATTTATTTATCTCATTTTTCACTTTTCATGTTCCCTGGATCCAATTTCTTTGAGGGTTATGTTCTCTAACAATTTCTCCTGAATCATTAGCTTCAGCTGTCCATTCTCATTCTGCAAGTTAGCTCAATTATTTTTCTTTAAAGAAAAATTAAACAAAACCCACTCCAACTCAAAGAATTATAGGCATAACTAACATTTATTTGAGCACTTACTGTGTGTAAAGCATTTAACCTGAATTAAGTCACTTAACTTTATGGAAACCCTAAACTATACAACAGGATAAGATCACAGAGCACTAAAAGTTGTCAGAGCTAAGATTTCCATGCGGGTTCAGGTGCATTTTCTGTTTGTTGAGTGACTTAGCTCTATAATCTTCAAAACAAAAATGCATACAGGATTCCTTTCCAGACTGTGTTGTTTTTATACTGTACCACAAACTTAGTGGCTTAAATAAGGAATATTGATCATGACATCGTTTCCGTGGGTCAGAAGTCAGGACACAGTTTATTTGGTTACTCTGCTCAGGAGTTGCAGGGCTGCAACGGAAGTGTCATGGGACATTTGTTGGTTTCTCAAGCTGTACGTCCTTTTCCAAGCTTAGTTGAGATGATTGGCAGGTTTTCCTCCCTTGCAGTTGGACTGAGACCACCACTTTCTTGCTGGTCACCCGCTGAGGGTCACTGTCTATTCCTAGAGGCCTCATTAATCCGTTACTCCCCTTGCATGTATCTGCCACAGACCCCTCACAACGTATCAGCTTACTTTTCTCAGGACAGCAAGAATTATTCCCTCTTTAACCTAAGAATCTTATGTACAATGACAAAATCACGGAAATGGCATCTCACTATGTTTGCCTTATTCTGTTGGCTAGAAAAGTCTCAGGGGAGAGGGCTGTATGAAATGGCAATCATTGGGGTCATCTCAGAGTTCTGCCTAACACACAGACCTCTCTACCTTCCAAAGCTTTCGGCTTTCTTATTCCCTTCCTGGTCCAGTCTCCCAAAGGAAGAGGCTTGGTTTGTAGTCCTGAATTTGATCAACTTCTCGGTGAGTTTCACTCTATTTAAATCTGACCCTTACTCTCAGTTTGGTAGCATGCTCTGTTTCTTTTTAATCAACATTCTCTTTAACTTTCCTTCATCATGAATGTGTTATTTGAACATCCTATGGAATGGATGATCAAGGTTAACTTTATTCTAAATTGCATGTCACTTCATTAAGCCTAGAATATATTAACTATGAAGCCTTATTTGAAAATCCTTATTTTTAAATTCTCGTTTTTCTTATTCTGCTTCAACTGCCCTCTACAGTTCCTTCTCAGTTTCCATTACTAGAATCATGATATGCCACTTAACTATCAGACTCAAGTGTCCTTCCCAAGACTCTGGAGCCTCTTACTCTTCCTTGAAAAGCCTCACATGCAAGAATTCCTAAAAGGCAAAGCCCTAAATCCAGATTTCTTAAAAGCCTGTGACAGATCTGAACACGCATCAATTTAGGCATCTTCTCTACTTTTCTCTTTACAACCTATTCAACACCTGTGATATTCTTTGACTGGTTTCCATTTCCACACTTAATATTCGAAATCTTCCCCATTTTTCCTATTTCTTTACTTTTTTTATATATTTGGACACCAAATACAACAGTTTTACCACACAAGTGGCTCTTCAACCTCTTCCCACATCATTCAGCCACTTCCCTTATTCTCATAACTTTCACCTAAGAAATATAAATGCTATCTTTAAAAAATGTCACAAGCTTTTACCACATGGAAATACTCAACTTTACTTTTAGGACATGACCACAGACAAAAGTCTCTCCCAATCATCAAGGACCAGATGTAAGGCTAAGACTATATATTGACAGGATACATCTATGAGTTACCTTTTAAAAAACATGTATTGAACCAACGATTTCCTACATATGCTCCTAATTTATATACCTCACATGTCTTGTAGAAACAATGTTTAAAAGCATAAATTATAAGTTCTAAATGAAACCATTTGGCAATAGCTATTAACCATGTATAAACACTAGTAGAACAGAAAAGTCTAATCCCTTTTTTTAGAAAAAATAAATAAATGTACTTGGTAAGTTAAAATCAATCACTCAAGTCTCAAATAAAAGTTAGGAAAGTGAGTTTTTGGACCTACCTCTACATTTGTGATTCAAGATAGTCTGTTGAAAGCAATTTTTTAAAGTCTTTATTATTTTTCTGTCTAAATCCAGTGTCCTAATCCCATTTCCAAATAGCATACATTAAGCCATAGTGAATATATTCTAAGATTAGGCACTCATGATTTTTTATGAAGTACATAAATCTGTTTTCAATGCACATGCTGCTAGCTAATCTATTAAAACAATATAACCCATTCACTTTTATTACAGAAATATATATTTTTTGGAATCTCTTAATCAGATTGGAAATAGAAAAAAAATCTCACATGGGTAGATTACAGGACAAGGCCATTTTTGACCTTTACTTTACTTTTCTTTTTTTTAATTTTTTAAAATTGTTGTTCCAATACAGTTTTCTGCCTTTTCCCCCTACTCTTTCCCACCTTTACTTTTCTTAAGTAAAGGCTTCTAAACATTCAGTCCGGTAATGGGTAGCCTGGTAAAATGAGAGTGATCCAAGGTTTGTTGGGTTATTTTTTGTTTGTTTCCTTTTCAGCGGGAGATGATTTATGATAAATACTAAGACAGAGGAAAATTGCATGCTTTCAAAATTTGAGAGGTAATGGTATAATAAGAGATAAAAGGAGAAATGTCTTTTCCTTTATTTTCACCCAGGATCAATCTTCTATGATGCTACAAAGAAATAACTTTTTTACATCCATAAGTCTTGAAAATATACAAAAAGTATTAGTCTATTTCATGTAAATTGCTTCCAAAATGCAGCTGCAATTTTTCATAGAGAACACTTAGTTTACCCACACATAGGCATGTAGAGACAAATATTCTATCTCTTAGTCAAGGGGCCTCTGGGTGAAGTCTCAGTTTTTACAAAAATAATAAAATACTGAGAGTTCATAAAATATTACCATTTTAATAGATGCTTCATTTTGCTTATTTTTTAATAAAAAAATGACTTTTTGTGTGTGTTATGGAAATATACATTTCTTTCTGGATAAATCCGGAGACATTACATGCTGACCTTTTATTTTGCTAGAGTTTCTGAGTGGGGACAAAGCTCCTGAAACACAAATTAGGTATTTCTGTTGTGTTATATATTCCATGTCAACCAGAAGGTATATTTTTTCTATACGCTTTCGTGTGGCTTAAAAGAATGATGTCTTTCCTAACAAAATGAAAAATGAGCACTATGAAAAGAAATGGTGACTTAATAATAAAAAGGGTTAGTTTCCCCTGGCTGGTGTAGCTCAGTGGATTGAGCGTGGCTTGTGAACCAAAGGGTCGCTGGTTCGATTCCCAGTCAGGGCACATGCCTGGGTTGCAGGCCAAGTCCCCAGTAGGGGGCACATGAGAGGCAACCACACATTGATGTTTCTCTCCCTCTCTCCTTCCCTTCCCCTCTGTCTAAAAATAAATAAATAAAATATTTTTTTAAAAAGGGTTAGTTTTCCCCCCAATGTGTGTGTGTGTGTGTGTGTGTGTATTCTTTTTTGCTAATCAGAAAGAATACTATTCCAAGATTCCTTAGATGATATGATTTGCTTCAACTCTTGCTACTTTGCATATTTTACTATTATTTTCACAAGCAGGCTTTGGGACGATGTATACATAGCCAGAACAAGTGAAATGCAGTATACATTAAAATGTCTTGAACATTTTGAAGTATTAAATCTTGCCATTTCATATGCTCGATATCAGTAGTAGAGCTAGAAAAATGACAATAAGCAATATATTCTCACTGTCAAATGTAGGCACAGAATTTGACAGGATTTTACCTGTACAGTTTTTTACAACTGAAAAGGTAACATTTCTTCCTTATGTCTATTTCTTGTTCTACAATCCAGCCTGTCTAAGACACTTTTGAGCAAATATTTGATGAAATGTATTGTAGGATGCTCAGAATGTTAATGTGGTGATTCTCTGAAGTTTCACAAGATGTAAAGCCAACTGGGAAATTAGAATCTTGCAAATATAGGTGCATTCTTAATTAAGAGGATGATTTTTGTTTTGCTTTGTTTACAAATATTGACACTAGTCATAAAAGGGATGGGGAAATTTTTTCTTAAATATTTTTAATATCTTAAAAATATACTATTTCACTGTGACCTATGTGATAATAATCCCACACAGTTGACTTTATTAATACCCATTCCCTTCTAGGATCATATTCCGTAAGGGTTTACAACTGCTTAATACAACTTAATTGTCTTGATGAGCCCTATTGATTATGATTACCTATGTTTTGAAATGACTTACACAAGTGAGATGCTTCATTCAGATTGGGGAGTGCAGCTGCACCTGTCTAGAGTGCTAATCAGCAGTACTGTAAATTTAGATTTTTCAGTCTGTTTCGGGTAGTTACTGTGTGATATGGCAAACAGAGATATAAATTTACTTTACTTTCTAGAAATAATATATTTTTCATAATAGCATGGCATAAAATCAACAAGGTAAACTCACATTTATGTTTCTAAGTACTGTCTAATTAATTTTTCTCCTTCTAAAATCAGGCTTTTTAATACACTTTTTACCTTTACGTTTTGGTTTTTAGTATGTAACATGACTTTTACTTACTATATAACAAAATTAATACAAGCTTGAATGCAATCAAACTATGCCCATTTTTGCTATGATTTTTATTTTAACATTATTTGTAATTAATTTTTGGATTTTGCCAAATTCTAAGTGATTTTTTTGTCATCAGCAGATATAATTCTCCCACCCAGAAACATAACACTATCATATTTTTCTCATAGGTTAATTTCTGCTGCTGAGGCATGTACCTGGTTTTCACTGACACTGAATTATTACCTACAGCTATAAATCTTGAGTCAATTTTCTATGAATGACACTTTATAGGTACAAGGTATATTAAGCCTGCCTCCCACTCAGATAATTATCTTCCCACCATGCTTTATTAAGTTAGCCAGCTTCAGTTTATGCTGTTTAATGTAAACTGGCCTCTAATTTTTCTATAAACTACTATATTTGATTACAGGTTAAAGTGATTGAAATTTCACTTTCAGATTTGTGATAAAGAGAATGCTGTGTTCTAAAACTATGGAACACAGACAAAAGAGGACATTACAACTTACAACTGGTTATGTGTTTTATTTATTTTCAAAGTCTCATTAAACTGAAAATAATATAAATATCTATATATTTTTTCTGCTGTCTAAAATTTAGTGATTTCTCATATATACTATCTTTTTTTTTAGATTCAAACTTGTGATTCACCCTTAGTAAAGGTAATCTATGGACTAGGTAACTTAGCAACTTTTTAAAATCTGGTATACACACTTTTATATGTTCCAGTTTATGAAGAGTACACTGACCCTGTAAAGGAAGTAGCATAAACCAAGTTTATTCTAAAATATTGCATGCACACACACACACACACACACACACACACACAAACCTAGATTGATTTGTCTCATGAATGATAAGTAGTCTGCTTTACACACAAAAATATACCAATTAAATACAAATTCCAAAATCTGAGCAAAATGGTAAAATTCATTATAATACTTTCTGACTTCCTATTTACTAGAAATTTTGTAATAAAATTTGTATCTCTGATTCCTTATGATCTATAATTTAAATCAAATTTCTTTCACATTTGTTAATTTGATGGACTCCAGGACTATTTGAGGTAAGTAAACTACTCTTACAGATATTTACAATTGAGGAAATGAAGAATTCAAGAAAACAATTAATTTGGCTAAATTCAAAGCAATGCTTTGAGGTCTAGACTCTAGTCTGTGATATATGACATGTTTCTTCTCCTTCCCACTTTATAATGTAAAGCAAAAAGCAAAGCCATACAACCCTCAACCTTGTATTAATTGTGATGCAACTCCACATCTCTTTATTTTCATGCTGCTTTGTTGTTTCTTTATTTCCTACCTCTACTGGGTCTTGTGCATACAGACCACCATTCATTGGGGGATATGTTGTTTGATTCTTCCTATACAAACCTAATTCAAATTTCAGCCTTTCATATTAGTTGGCATGCCAATAAAATTATAATGTTATATCTGGAGGTCTGATAATTGACAAGTATTTTTTAGTCAAAAAAGTGGATAAATTTCAATGAAATTATGAAATTTTAATGAAATCAATACACTGATATTTTAAATGAAAAAAATTAGTGTTCATGGGCCTAAAACTGCTCTTACAAAAAAAAAGAGCTTTAATAACTAAGTCTTCTCCCAGGATGACCCAGGATAATATTTTTCTATCTCATAAGTCATTTTCTTAATAGCAGTAATACACCCACATAAACTTTTTATCTAATAAAAATCTAATAAATTTTTCATTTTAATACTATGACTCATGGGAAATAGATCTAGTTTAATTTCTACATTTTAGTAGGCAAGAATCCTAAAACACCTTATGGAGTGTAGATCTGTTTTAATTCTGAAATGTTTTCAAATTTGAGGCTGAATGCTCCATTGCCTAAGTTAAGCCTTCTGGTGTGGTGTACATGTCATGAGTGATAAATCATCATGCCATTGCTGATCACTTACAAATGTGACTGTATTGTAGCCAGCAATTGTCTTTTACTAAAACTGATTATTTTTTTATTACCTGACAAGCCACTTCCCCATGAGAATAAGGGGAAGTGGCTTGTCAGATAATAAGAATAACCAACTCTACATATTGGCTGCATTTTTAGGGTGATTGATAAAGATTTAATTATAAACCATATTTTAATTCAGTTACTCAGTTCAACCATGTATAATTTATGAAATTTAATGTATAAATATTAATTCATGCTTTAATTGAGTTTGTAGTTTTATAAGGGTTCATTGCCCCAGAATGCAGTGGGTGACATCCAGAAAGATAGCTCACTAACCTGCCCAATGAATAAGCTTAATAAATAAACCTGCATCATCAGTATGAAAAGTCTGTGTCTGCAGTTTCTTCACTTCTCATCAAAATATAGAAGACCAAACCACAATAAATCTGATTTTAAGTTCTTTAGAAAGACAAATTGAAAGCTAAAATGCATAGGGACTTAATAACTGATTTTTCAACCTGTGTGTGTGTCTCAGAGAAGTTATCATCATCATCATCAATTTATATTTATTGAGTCCCTACCGGGTATTTGGCACTGGAGCCGACTGAGCAGAGTAAATAATGAAATAAAATATTTCTGGAGTCCTAACCTTCACAAGAGCACTATTTCATGCACTCATGCATAATACTAAATAAAGGAAGATTATCATTTAATTTTAAAAACTAAAATGCATTTAAGAAAGTTCCAGTATTTTTAAAAGGATCTTTTTCTGCTGCTTCTGATATCTTTGCCTTTTCAAAAATGGCCTTAACTCCATGAGAAACATCCTAAACTGATCCCTTTGGCGTTTCTTTTGAAGGCATATTGTTACGCTTCTGATTCAGCAAACCTAAATGGCCTTTTTTTTACTTTTCATTCTCTGCTATGGTTTTTAAGTGCTTTTTAAGTTTTCCTGACTTGCATCCTACACAGGAAGCGTCAGTGCATACGGAATGTGTGGTTGCAGTCAGGAAAGTCACACTCTTTAAAGTGATGTTCTGAGGTTACCCATTTATTTGCTATTTGTGAAGTGCGTATTGAAATTGCTTATTGTGTAAAAGTAAAAGACTGATTGTTCTGTCAGGTCTGGAGACACAATTTTTGATTTAAAATTGAACTCCCTACACTTTTCCTCTCTTCTAATCACCATTGTAAGGATTTTCTAATTTTCAATTTAACTTATGGCTACTTTAATAACAGTTTGCTGCTTGGTATTATATAGCAGGATGGGTATGTGAATAAAAGTCTATGCTGAGCTATTAAAATTTTAACAACAACAAAAAATTTAACTCAGCCTATAGACCAACAAAATGCTATTGAAATATAAAAATGCAAAGAATGTAGTGATGTGTTTTGGTATTGCCTTTAGTGTTTTGAAATAATTTTTATTTGTTCTGTATTATGAGGTAACCCTTTTACTAAAATTAAAGTTTTATAGAATGAGGATCATTTTATTAACCTTCAGTGAAAAAATACTTCTTATTTATTTTATGCAGCTTGTATGGAGAAGCACAGGCCTACTTAGAAAAATACACTTGTGCTCTCTGAACTTATGATGTAGCTAGACTGTGATGCTCTGTATTACACATACACTACAAGCAAGAAATAAGCCGTTGTTGTTAATAGGTCTGAGATTGTACAATTTAGCCTAAGCTAGTTAATATTAGGAAAAAAGAAAACAACTATATATAGAAATTTCACCTTATGTCTTTTTCTGATATGGAGTTAACCACTGAGTACACATATATTCTGTCAAAGATTTGATTCCTCGGGTTTTGTCTGCTTGTTTGCTTGCAGTCCACCTAAGTATGCTGCTATCTGTTCTACCATCACTTTGTTAGTGATTGCCACACTGAGCAGTGGCATGCTGGGAAGCCAACTCTATTCCTACAAGTTACAAAGTTTATCACTCCAGATAGAGGAAAATGCAGTTCCACTAGAGGAGTACTGCTAATACCGCTGTCAAATCTGATTCTTTTATCCCTTTCTTTTCCACATAGGACTTGAGTCCTGAGGTATTTTCTGAGTTACTTTGTTTTCTGTCTTAAAAAGAGGAACAGATGTTGACATCCTAGATCTCTGGTGAATCTTTCACTTCTACAATTCGTTCATCATTCTCTCCTATTTCTAGACAACCACTGATGATTCTATTTCTTTTCTAATTCATATAATTGGGGCACCCATCTGCATTACTTAGTCTTCCTTTAACTCACAGTGCTGAGTAATCGTCTCTAATATATTTCCTGTTTCACTTTAAATCTAAGTAGCTCTGATGTTTCCATGCCTTTGCTACATGACACAGAATGGCTGTTGGATGAAATATTCATTTTCTCTTAAAAACTGAGGTTATGGAAGTCATACTACATAAGATTATCATTAATGTTCATATTTTAGGACCTCAGATATTTAAGATATTTTTCCTAAGGAGAGACATCTAGCTATATAATTGGTGTACGAACACATAACTCTTTTACTACTGAAGATAGATATAGATGATAGATAGATATAGCTATAGATAGATATAGATATAGATAGATAAAATACACACACATGCACACATATGTATATACACACAATTTACACAGAACTGAGGATCTTCATATATAAGTAATTAACACAGTTTTAACACTTGAGAAATATGTCTGTGCACATAGGGATATACTTACACAGGCATTCTGTATGGACGGACAACAGGACAAACTGAAAGGGATTCCCTCTTACGGGTTAATTGGACAGGTGTCCTTGCAGGTTCCTGGAAGAAAATCTATGCTGCTGAGTGAAAATAAAATCTGGCACATCCAGCAATGTCCTGAGGGCTGAGAGGTCAATGGCTTTAGGTACATTAGGTACATTTTGACATTTATTACTTGGATTGCTTCAATCCAGACACTAAACGTTGTGAGCATTCTTTAGAGAAAAAAAATTATAATACTTTGGAGGCCATGCAATCTCCCAATGGAACTTTGATAGATAATATTCACATAAGGCTAAGAGAGCCTCTCCCTACACGTTCCTCACGGGGTAACACACTCTGATTCCCAGCAGACAGTTTGATTTTAACAGTGCACATATGTTCCCGAATGATGATGGGCCAGCAAATTCGGTCTGCGAATCCTTGCAGAAGGCAGAAAGTCAGGAGCTGGTGAGTGATGTCAGGGGCAGCCCAAAACTGGCCAGTGGGCCAGGTTTATCAGGGTGGTGGGATTTCTCTGTAGACTGTGAAATGCTAACAATAGGCAGCTATAGCTACGTATTAACAGAATTCCCTGTTTCCACTGGCTAATGAACCCTAAGCACATGAGCACTGCTTTGTAAAGTGATTTCATTTGATAGTCTGCTTGGCACATAAGAGTTACTCTACTGATTGTTTTCAAAATGAAGGCTATTTCAGTTCTTTAATTTCCTCAAAGCAACTGAAACAATTCTTTCCCATTAAGGTATTCCAGACTTTATAAATTAAGATGGAAGAAAGCAGAACTAGCAAGGACAGGTCAGAATAAGCAACATTGGCCTTAGTTTCTTGGGTGATTATGGGACTTATTATCTAAATGCTGAAGTGAACTTCTGACCAAACACACTGATTATAAGTGAGCTTTTCCTCTGTGTCAATATATTGGTGCCAGTCTGCAGCTTTTCAAGTACCCTCTTAGCTTTGTGTATACAAATTAAGTGTGCCTTTGCAAAGGCTTATGGACATAGTACAACATCATTAGCTCTATTAAAATTCTACTATTAATATCATTCATGGTGTGAACAAGGATTACTTATTACCTAAATGCTTGTTTCACTTTGAGTTTTTCCTACAGCTCCAAGGTACAAAGTACATAATGTTTTTAAATATTTTATTTATCTTATTTTTAGACAGAGTGGAAGGGAGGGAGAAAGAGAGAGAGAGAGAAACATCAATGTGCAGTTGCCTCTCACTCATCCCCAACTGGGGACCTGACCCTCAACCCAGGCATGTGCCCTGAGTGGGAAACAGACCACCCCTTTGTTTTGCAGGTTGGCACCCAATCCACTGAGCCACACCAGCCAGGCTAAGTAGATAATTTTTAAACAATATATGTATATGCATTTGTGTGTATTCTGGATGACTAGGAAATTATGTTTTTGTATATGATCCTCATACCAATGAGTTTATGAAGTATTTAATGTATTCATACTAAAAACCAGAAAATTTCGTAGAATTCTCTTGAATGAGAATGAATTAGAGAGAGTTTAATAGTGTTGGCTTCGTTGATGCATGTCATTCATTTCCACTGGTGCCCTTACAGATATTCACACTCAGTCTGAAGAACCTCAGTTCCTAAAAGAATCAGACCTGCTGGTGGCATGTCACACTCTTTCATCAGGACATTGTCACTTTTCAGTCCTAGCTAGAAGGGAGGCTAAGAAATGTACCCTTCAGCTGGATGGTCTTTTATCCACTTAAACCCCAATGCTATGAAATATGAAGTATTAGCAGTCTGCAACAAGATTTGGGGAAAAGTGGGGACATTATTTCTGTTTCAAATCTCACTCATGGAGTTTACAAAGGGTTTCTGGCAATCCAGCCCCTCAGTTTCTTAAGCACAAAACCTAAACGCCATTCTTTATTACTATACTCCCTTTATTTTGCCAACTGGCATGCTTTCCAAAATATATTCCTAAGCTTTCTCCCCAAAAGTCCAAAACTCTTAGCCCCCTCCCAAATTTCCCCCCAAATCTCCGAAATGTAGTTAGCTCTTTAACCAGAATAGATTGACAGCCTGTGTTTTTAATCTCTCACTTTCCTAAATGCACTTATTTCAAACCTTAACTTTTCACCGTAATTATGTGACTAAATATCTCACATACACATGTAAGACTCTCCAGTTGGCTACATTTTCTTAATAACCCCAATAACCTCAGGTTTTTTATTCTCATATATCTTATCCATCTCCTCATTTTTAATCTTCACTAACTTCATCCATCTCTTCCTTTTATTACTTATTAAGGGAATAAGAACCTTATTCACAAAAACAACCTCATTGTTCTGAAACAAAATCTAAACTCTCTGCCTACATTGTTTTTCTGTAAATGATAATTTTACCTATAGAAAGGAATAGTCCTGAGACATCTGCTTTCATCCCTCAAGGATTTAAATGTGCGACATGCAAAGATACTGTAAAATTAGCATTTTTCCTCTAAAAAAAAAACATCTAACATCAATGAGCTCTTATGTTTATGATCTTACTTCACTTATTTTGGGGTTTGTTTACATTCTCTGGGATTCAGCTTCCTCTCACCTGTAACTTTCAGACCTCTGAGACAACCTCTTGCCTCTCCTCCCATCCTGTGCGCAGTTTGGAATGCCCTTTCCTCAGGCTCCAGTAGCCACCAGCTCTCCCCACGTGGGACAGCATCAAATACCATATGCGCCCATTTTCTGGGGTTGCCATAACAAAACACCACAGACCGGGTGGCTTAAACAACTGAAATGTATTCTCTCACAGCTCTGGAGGCTGGAAGTCCAAGAGCAAGATGTTGGCAAGTCTCATTTCTCCTGAGTCTTCTCTCCTTGACATGCAGATGGAGACTCTCCTCATATCGCCTCTCTTCTGTGCGTGTGTGTCCCTGGTGCCTTCCTCTTCTCATAAGGATGCCCCTCGTATTGGATCAGGGCCCCACCCTCAATGCCTCTTACTAACTTCATTACCTCTTTAAAGATATTATCTTCAATAATGTTACATTCTGAGGTACTGGGCATTGGAATGTCCACATATGAATTATGAGAGGACAAATTCAGCCCACCATTGTTTTTACAAAACCTTATCACTCTCAATTTTATGTCCGGTTTCTTAGATGCAGCTTTATACACGATCTCTATGGGCATTACACATTTGATATGTAATGTACATCTCAAGCTTACTATGTCTACATGCAACCCCCAAAGCCCCTAATCTGTTCTCTCCTGCGATAATTTTGTTGTTTTAAAATTGAAGGTCATTTTGTAAATGGAATCTGCAACATGTAAGCTTTTGGAATAGACTTTTTTTTTCCCACATAGTATAGTTCTCTGGAGATTCACTTAAGTGTGTCATCAATCCATAGTTTGCTCCTTTGTATTTATTGTGTAACGTTCCATCATATAGATGTACCACATGGTGTTTAGTGATTCATCTGTTGAAGGACATCAGGGTTTTTTACAGCTTTTGGCTATTGCATATAGAGCTTCTATGAATGTTTATTTACAGGTTTTGCTTTGAACACATGTTCTCCTGTCACTGGCCTAAATGCCAGGAGTACAATTTTTAGGTCATATGGTAGCTGCATGTTTTGTTTGCTTTTAAGGAGCTCCCAAATTGTTTTATAGAGTGGTCATACCATTTTGCTTTTAAAACAGCAATGTTTGAGTGATCTTTCTTTTTTGAGAGCCTTGTCAAATTTTGCTATTATTGATACGATTTATTTTATTTTTAATTTTATTAAGATATACAAAGACTGAACATATTTAATATATACATTTCAATGAATTTTGATGTAGGGATACACCTGAGATATCAACATCAGAATCAAATTAATAACATGACATCACTTCCAAAAGATTTCATGTGGTCCCTTGCCTTGTGTGTGCATGTGTGTGTGTGAACATTTAGCATGAATGCTATCTACCTTTTTAAAGTTTTCAAGTGAAAACACCATATTGTTAGCTTTAGGCATTATGATATGTAGCAGACTCTAGGTCATATATATCTTGTGTGACTACAACTTTATACACATTACACAACAACTCCCCATTCTGATAGGTAAATGGTGATTTTTTTATTATAATTTGCTTTCCCTAATGAGGTTGTAAATTAGTGCTAGTTTTTTAATTATTTATTAGATTTGTCCACTGCAGCCAATTTTGGAGATTTCTTTTTAGGAAGAGTTTTTAGTGATACATTCAATTTTCTTAGAAATTTAGGATGCTACTCAAAGTATCTGTATTGTATTGGATGAGCTGTGGTACATTGCATTCTGAAGGAAGAAATCCATTTCATCTAACTTTTCAAATGTATGTGTTTATAGTTGTTCATAGCATGTCCTTATAACTTTGGTTATTTCAAGGTCTGTTGTTATAGCTTCTGTTTCATTCAAAACACTGATCGTTTTTGTACTTTCTCTTTCTAGTTGGGCAGTTTTGTTAATTGTTTATCAATCATATGAAATTTCCAAAGAATTCGTTCTTACCAATTTATTTATATTTTTTATTTTGCAATTTTATTGATTTCTCTCTCTCTCTCTCTCTCTCTCTCTCTCTCTTTTACATTATACCCTTCATTCTTTTTAAATGGGTTTATTTTGCTATTTCTAGTTTTTGAAGAAAGAATTTAGGTAATCAATTGGAGAATTTTCATTTTCTCTAATGTGTTCATTTAATGCTGCACATTTCCCTCACAGCAATGATGTAGCTGTTTCTAACATGTTTTACGATGTTGGATATTCACTTCAACAAAGTTAAATATATTTTATTACTTCCCTTGAAACTTCCTTTTCAGTCCATGAATTATTTAGAGATGTGTTGTTTAGTTTCCACACGTTTGGAGATTTATATGCTATTCTTTTATTGACTTCTGGTTTGATTCCACTGTGCTCAGGGAACGCACTCTATGTGATTGTAATTATTTTTACTTAGTTAAGGTTATTTTATGCCCAGAATATGGTCCATGGCTACTGTTGTCATGCAATGTATGTCAGTTAGATTTGTTGTACGATGGTATTGCTGAGTTCTAGAACCTTGATGAGTTTGTTCAGGTAGATGTTGTATTAACTACTAAGAAAGGGATGTTGAATTTTCTGACATTAGTAGTGGATTTATCAATTTTATCTTTTAGTTGTATTAGATTTTACTTCACAAATTTTGAAGCTCTCTTGTTTGTTGCATATGAATTTTGGATAACTGTATGTTATTGTTTGGTTGGCTCTTTAATCATTATGTAGTCTCTTTTGGTCTTTGGTCATTTTCTTTGCTGGAAAATTGTCTCTATTTGACATTAATACACTGACTTCTTTTTATTCTGATTAATGTTTACATAATATATTTTTTCCATTTTTAATTAAATCAAACTAAATTAATATGTATAAAATGAATTTTTATAACATATATATCATGTTTACAAGTCCATTCTGACAATCTCTGTTTATTTTAATCAGTGTATTTAGATAATTTAATTGAACATAATTATAGATATCATTGACAAGCTGGGCTGCCATTTTATTTTTGTCGTCTGTTCTTTTGGCTTTATTTTCTTTATTTTTCATTTTCTGCTTTCCTATGGGTTATTTAAACACATTTTAAAATTATGTTTTGCTCTATCTGTGTTTTTAAGTGTTGTCTCCTTGTATAGCCCTCTGCTGGTTCCTCTGGGTATCACATTACCTGTTCATAACTCATCAGTCTACTGGTATGACCTTTCACCAGTATAAATGAAGTGTAGACATCTTACCATCCTTTATATCCTTTAACTTTTCTCTATTTACATTTGTCTTAAATATTTACACTACACATAATTAGAGCCTCACCAGATAATGTTATAATTTTTGGTCAGCCATCAGAAATACTTAGAAAACTTATGAGAAAAAGGTAAATATAATGTATTCACGTACACTTTTAACTTTCCATAGTTTGTTCTTCCTTCCTTAGTGTTTGAAGATTTCTCCTCCTGGCATTACTTTTCTACTTTAAGATCTTCCTTTAAGCATTTTGGGATAGGTTTTTGGTGGTAAATTCTCTTAGTTTGCCATCCTTTTGAAAGTTCTGATTTTTTTCTGAATCTTGGGTTATATTTTACTGAATATAGAATTTTAGGTTGACAGCTCTTTCCTGTTTGGATTTGAAAAATGTGTCACTTTCTTCTGGCCTCCATGGTCTGTGATGAGAAATTTATTGTCATTCATCTTGGTTTTTCTCCTATAGGTAATTTCTTTTCTTGATGTTTTTGACATTTTTTTCTTTGTTTTTAGTTTTCAGAGATTTGATTATGATACATTCTCAGGTGGATCTATTTGGATTTATCTCATATGGAGCTCATTCAGCTCAGTGAGTCTATAAGTTTATATTTTTCACCAGATTTAGGAAGTTTCTAGTCATTATATTTGAGCATTTTTTTTAGCTTCACTTAGTGCTTTCCGGGATTCCAGTGACATGAATGTTAGATCTTTTACTGGGGCCCCTCAAGACCTTGAGATTCTGTTCATTGGTTAGTATGTTTTTCTCTTTGCTTTTCAGAGAGTGTAGCTATAATCGTTCTGTGTTTCATTTCACTGATTCTTTTTTCCTGTCATCTCTGTGCTGCTGTTGAACCCTTCACTAGGTTTTTGTTGTATTTTTCAGTTCTAAGAGTTCAGTGGTTCCCACTGAGACAGTGGGTGGAGTGAAGGTCAGTTTCATTACCATTAGTGAGGAGGAAATCCTAACTCTGCACTAACTTTCTCTCCCATGACCCTGTCAGGAACATTGGGGAACCTGGTCACAGCGTGACCAGGTGTAGAAGGTTTGAGTCACTACTTGGCCTTGTCCTGCCTGGGTGAGATAAAGCAATCATCTTTGTTGTTGTTGTCATGTTTGTTTTGCTTGTTTGTTTGTTTCCTGTTGGTGGTGTTTCGCTGAAATGTAGCAATTGCTATTTTTTATCTTCTTTTTTTAAAATTTTTGCTCTGTCTTAGCTGAACTTTTTCTGGTACTTTGGATAAAACCTAGGCTTTTGTTCTGTACCTTTTCACATTTTTGTGATAATAGCTTCTTCAGGTCTCATCTAGAATGTACAGACAAAAAGAAAATCTAGAAAATGAATCATTATTATTTTGTGTGTTCTGAGGTGCCTAGTTTATGTGTCATTTCTTGTCCTTTTAAAAAATATTTTATTCATTCATTTTTTTTTTTTTTTGAGAGAAGGGAAGGGAGGGAGAAAGAAGAGAGAAACATCAATGTGTGGTTGTCTCTCATGTGCCCCAACTGGGGATCTGGACCTCAACCCAGGCATGTGCCTGGCCTGGGAATTGAACGAGCGACCTTTGGTTCACAGCCGACACTTAATCCACTGAGCTACACCAGCCAGGGCTGTATGTCATTTTCACCTTTCTGAGTCTTCTATGTTCATATTACATATAATGCTCAGGAGTTACTGTTGTACTTAGTGGATGGAACAGAAAACTGTGTATCACTCCATCTTTCTGGAATCAGAAATCTGATGAAGTCATTTAATTTTAAAGCTTGATTAAGAATTCAACATTCCAAATGCTACAGTCATTTTATACTTTAGAAAACAGTAAAGTGAATGTTTTTGTCCAGGTCTCAAAGGGACTTGATAACAGAGAAGACTGTAAAATTGTCAAGAAATTTTTTCTATGCAATTTTGTTTCTTTAAATTTTAAGATAAAGATAACCAAAGATGTTTGTGCAGTTCCATTAAAGTCAATTTTCAATGGACCGATTAAGATATGCTGTGTGTATCACCTTTAAAAAAATGTTCTTGTCATCTTCTTCATCCCCTTGAGTAGTTATGTAGTTAGAACACCAGATTACTAACACCTTTAGGAAAACTATTACTATTAGTCCTGCAATCCCTAGTCCTGATACCAGGAGAGATATAAAACAGATTTTATTGTCTCTGGATAGGGAATAAGCAGTATCAGAAGAAGGCATTTATATTCTGTTAGAACAACACAGACCAATTTGTTTATCTCCTTATATTCAGAAAATGTAGTATAAATGGTAATATCCTCAGACCTGGGTATTAGTCCTCATTCTCTTTGGTCAGCCATAGTCATTATCACTTTAAACTCCTCTTCTCTAAAATGTTCCGATGATGGCTTTCTTCAGGATTATTAAATTGATTAAATAAAATGATGAAAGTTAAGCCCATATAATAAGTGGCACACTGAATAAATGCCAGATGGCAGACATTATTACATGTTAGAGGATTGTTAAATTGAGAAAGTGATTTAATACACAATATGAGAGACTTTGGTTTGGTAGTAAGGCATTCATGACATTTTAAAATAACACATTTGCTTTAATCTATATTTGCTTTTATCATGAGAAGATTTAAAATTTTCTTTTTTTTTAAAGATTTTTTTATTTTATTTTTAGAGAGAGGAAGGGAGAGAGAAAGAGAGGGAGAGAAACATCAATGTGCGGTTGCCTCTCACGTGGCCCCCACTAGGGGCCTGGCCTGCAACCCAGGCATGTGCCCTGACCGGGAATCAAACTGACGCGCTCAATCCACAGAGCTACGCCAGCCAGGGCGAGAAGATTTAAAATTTTCTGTACTCATTAATCAGCAGAACTTAATGATATGCAGTCACCCTGAAAAAAATGTTTTTCCACAGTATTGGCTTTTCATAGACTTATAATGATCAGGAAATATAGTAGTGTGAAAGGTCATCACAAAGCAAACTACAGTTCCTGCCACTGATCACTGACCAGCTGTGCAGCCTACCATTAGCAAGAAATAACCTTTGAAATTAGAAGAGTATTATATTGAGTCATATAGAGTGCACCCATCCAGTAACAAAGTCAACATAATTGTAAAGAACATCAAAGTGAATAGCATATCCACTCAAAACTATCCATTTTAGTATGCAACTTATTTTATTGATATTAATTATTATTATTATTATTCTATTATAGTCATCCTAACTTTTCACCCTTGATCTCCTCCGACCAGCCCACCTCCCACTCCCGTAGTTAATCCCTACATCTCTGTCCATGTCTGTGGGTCATTCATATATGTACTTTGACTAGTCCCTTTCCATTCATTCTACCATTATCCCCTCCCCTTCTCTCTGTCAGCTCTCATTCTCTTCTATGTTTCCATGTCTCTGGTTCTATTTTGCTCATGAGTTTATTTTTTTGTTAGATTCCTTTTATAAGTGAGATCATACAATGTTTGTCTTTCACTGACTACTTATTTCATTTAATATAATAGTGCCAGTTCCAACCATGTTGTTGCAAAACATAGGAATTCCTTCTTTCTGCTGCTTAGTATTCCATTGCGTAAATGTACCACAGTTTTTTGACCCACTCATTTCAGATGGGTACTTAGGTTGTTTCCAGCACTTGGCTATTGTAAATAGTGCTGCTATGAACACAGGGGTGCATATGTGCTTACAGGATGTTATTTTTGTTAGTTATGTTATATAATCATTCTGCCATTAATATATTTTTGAATGAACATTTTTTTTTTATTATTAAGAACATAGTTACTTTTAAATCCTGCATAGTTTGGGAGAAATCCTTGAAAACTTTCAAAGGAAAACTAATCTAACTATTATAAAATTTAGGTTACTTCTTATTAGCTCTCCTTTATGAACATAAGAGTTGTGGCAACACATTTTATTTGGATGTATAGACACCACTTATAAATACTGTGGAATTGATAAAAATAAGAATGTATTTTAAATGTATATTACTCTCTTCCTTGCTGTAAAAAAGAATTTCAGGCAAACAATAAATTCTTGAAATAAGACAAAAATAACATGAAATAAAGTAGGAAAATAATACTGTAAGAAAAATTGGCAGAAAATTTCCAGCTACAAAATATGCAAATAATCTAAGAATTACATCCACATAATTAACCAGAATACCATCTGAGTTGCCAAGGAAAATGTTTCATTTTCATTACTGGGTGGGAAGGAACATCTGAGACTTCAGATGGTGAGTAAGGGTGACTTTGCCCTAATTCATGAAAATCAAGACAGCAAATTTCAGTATGATCAAATTAAAAAGAGCACAGGGAACATCCGTGATGATAAAAGATGACTACAATTAAAACTCGTGTTATTTAGACACTGTTATTGACACCATAAGTATCACCATGTGCTCTGCAAGCTGCAGTCTGCCCCCAAGGTGGTCATATGAATAACAAGATTAATTTTTTCTCTCTACGAGATGCATGCCATGGGATAGGCTTGCTTGAGATACAAAGGGAATTTTAGCACGCCAAAATGAAAAATGTCAGACTGGGGTATTATCAAATTAGATGTGCAAGTTTTGCTGTGATGAGACACTATATCATGATTTATTATATATTTGTTTCTGTTGTTTCATTCTAGCTATTTCTAAAACTTGATATTTATTTGTTTATTAATGGGAGGACTTGGGAGCCTAAGGATTTAAAATAGCTTTTATTTAGTTCACTTTCCTTAAATGAAAAATCATGTTGTAGTGGTTATTTTGGAAGAATGCTCACTTACATTCACTATCTAACAAGATACTTGTTGATTCTTGGGGAAATATGCTCGGAGTAAGCATCCCTGATGAGCTACTCTATCTTGAAAGCATTATAAATTCAAACACTATAGTTTGAGGCTCATAAATTATATCTCATACATTACTCACATTTGTGTTTTGAATATTTGAAGATATCCATACTTTACTATGTCCTTTTTTGCTCTATTTTTTCTTCTCCTTTTTTCATTTTCTTCTTGTATCTCTGCTCCTTAAGTGGGTGTGCACGCACACACACACCTATATATTTTTCTATCAATCTCTATATTCTTGAGATATTTAGAAATCTGCATACTCTTGTGATTTTTTCCAAACTGATAGGCTAACACACAACTTGCGAGAACAGTGAGCATTTCTTAAACACTCTCTTGGTTACGGGAACTGTGTTTTTATCCCAACCACAATATGTAAGCTGAACTGACCTTTGCATTGTTGTGTGAGTTATGGTACAATGCTATAAACCTTGTTTGTTAAGTGACTTGCATCTTTCCCATTATTGAATATATTCCATCTTATTGCATCATTGATTACCTTTCTCCATATCTGTTTTTCTCTTATTAAGAAAATGATTGTGTGTGTGTGTGTGACTTTTTAGCACTAGGTCATTCTCAAGGGCTGACTAATGGTCTCCCTAAAATGCCCATCTCCTAATTCCTGGGACCTGTGAGTGTCACTGTATTTAGGAAAAAGGACTTTGCAGATGTGGTCAAATTCAGGATCTTGAGATAGGGAGATTAGGAAGATAATCCTGCAAAAATTACCTGGGTGAGCTCCAGAAGTCAGAGTCTGAAGGGAAAGCAACGTGATGAGGGAAGCAGAGATTGGAAGGATATACTTTAAGGATGCAGGAAGCAGCCACAAGTTAAGGAATAAAAGTGGCCCCTAGGAGCCAAAAAGGACCAAAAAAAATGAGATACTATACTCTAGGTGTCTCCAAAGGAAGCACCCTTGCCGTGACATTGAGTTTAGCCCAGGGAAACTGCTTCCCAGGACTTTAAGAGAAGAAATCTGCATTTCTGTAAATCCTCTAGATTTGTAACAATATGCTTGCATTACTTTCTTCTTGTTGCCATCCCATTTTTTAAAGAACAAATGGCTTCAATAAAATTTACATGGATATGGTAGTTAAATGCAGTGTAGTCACAGAGTTGTGCAGCCATCATCACGACTAAATTCAGAGCGATGCTATCACCCTTAAAAAATCCCATGCCCATTCATGGCGGCATCCTTTTTATTAAAATTAACTCTACCTAATAGAGGTGGCGGCATCTCAGTAATAATTGGTCAAAAAAAGTCAGCTTCTGTTAGGAGTGGAGTAGATCTCTAGTGGTCCATCACAAGGTCCTCCACAGCCTTCAAGTGCTTGTGCGTTCCACCCCCTCTCTGATGGATCTCTGGAGGGAGGCTGCCCTTGGGGAGGGCATGGTCTCCGGGGAGGTGCGATGCCCCCGGAAGGAAGGGAATAGTGGTACAGGTAGGTAAAGACCTCTGGGGAAATGTCTGCAGCTCTGGGTCATTTACAGTAAGGCTCTTTTGTTTACTACACTCCTTAGTGACAGTAACAAATTCAGTTTAATCTTTGAATAGAAAATAAATTTAGATATATCTCTTTCATTCTGTATAACTTGCTTATTCCAGAAAGCATCTCAAGTAACTTCAAAAGAATCTAAAATGAAGTCAGGAGAATGTATAGAAATTAAAATTTCACTATAATGCACAGCTAGAAGTAGGCTGAAACTATACACAGTAGTAACCCAAATAATTCACTGGATTTGGAACAGAAGTTTGTGTTCAGAACTTTGAAAATTATGTGAAAGGGAACTCTTTGTCATTACAATCTTCAAGGGCTGCGATATAAAAATAAACGAATTATCCAGGGAAAACATAATACTTCATCTTGGAATGATAATTAGAAAGATACTTACAGTGAGTGTCCCCCTGCTGAGGGCACTGTGTGAAAGTGGAGCTGTTCATCCACACGTATTTATTCAGCTTACCATGTGTTGAACACAGATACCAGGAACTTAGGATGCACCAAGAAGAAAGAGAGAAACCCCTTGCTCTCAGCCATCCAGATCCTTTCAATCAGACACTCTAATGTCCTTCAAAGAAACTTGGTAATGAGGTGCCGAAGGCTGGTGACACCTCTCCACAGTCACAAATGAATAAAACCAATTATATAGGCAAGCTGGACTGCGTCCTTGAAAATCATTTAGTGTCACAACTTATTTAGTGAATTTTGGCTGACGTTGATTTGAAATTTTACTTCCTGGCAAACACAGAAAAGACCTCTTTTAAGGAGCCTCAGGAATTCAGAGTGAATAGTCAAGGTGGGATCAGGCTTACAATCTTTTTATGGACGCTTAGAACCTCAGTAAAAGCCATCCGAGGTGAGTTGTGGGTGTGCCCACATTCAGGTCTCACATTCTCTTTAGAAAATTGTTTTGAATCAACTTCGCCTATAGATATATGGTGATGACAGATTCCACATCCACTCACTCTGTAAAGCAACTCACTTTTGTTCAGGAAGTATTTATGTTAGTGTATAACTAATGACATGCTTGGATGAAAATAGCATCTTAAAAGACCCACAGAACTTTACCTTGAAGAGTGATATTTTTCCATATGAAAAAATCAATTAAAATGTGGCTAGTATTTTAAAAACCTAATGCTTAAATATTTTAAACAAATATTTAGCATGTGTATGCAATACTGAGGTACCTGATTTTTCAAACAAAACTTTGAAATAACTTGTTAAAAACATTATTTTTCCGGTAGGCAGAACAGACGGAAATCTCATTCATCTCACCCCACAACCTAGAATTGTTATAATTATAATTCATTGAACACAAATACAAATTGTGTCAGAAACTGTGACTTCAATTCCCATTTGATATCTATGATGTATTGTTCGCAACATTTTACATACTTGGTAAATAAAACTCAGAGAGGTTAAGTAACTTTGTTGATGTCACACAGATGGTTATTTGGCCAGTAGATTATTTAAAATTCTTTTGTTACCAGAATCACCTCATTTTTAAGCAGGTGATTCTTTGTCCATCTATCCCAAAATTTCTTCCCTCCTTCCTCCTTCAATTTTCTCCTTCCCCTCAAGTTACATGAGTCTCATTTTTCTTAAACCTCAAGAAAAAGCCTATTGTCAGTGTCCACATGTACCAGATATTTCATTAGGAAATGTTCATGTAGATATTACACTAATATGACCACAGATGCAAGCTCTCAAATGTGCTGAAGCCTTTGCTTATTATGGAGCTGGTTAAAGGAAGAAAATAAACACTTGCTAGTGGGCAGAAGTGTTCTAATATGAGAGCAAAATTTTACAGGCTGACATGAAAGAGGTATGAGAAAACATTAATATCACAAGTGACAACCTGAACAAAAAGATGAAGATCTTAAAGATCATAGCACGGAGACAGATTTACAGCAGTTCCATTGGTCGAAGTGCAAGTGAAAGTCAAGTTAGCTGATGCCAATGTGGTCCTATATGTATAGAAGTCAGAGTTAAGTTGCTAAGCAATTTATCCAATTTGTGAAATATGTTTCAGGCTGCCACGGCTTATTATAAGCAAAGAAATGGGGACAAATACAAAAAACAAAAATAAGAGGTATCCAGGGTTAAAACAGTAGCAGCTAAACTATAAAAATGTAGCAGAAAATTATTAAAGATTCAAATTAGAATCTTTATTAGATTTACTGAGTCAGTGCATGGCTATGGGAGTGAGATGTAAAATGTGGTAGACATGACCATGTGTCCCCAGATTTCTTCACAGTTACACCCCTCCAGGGGTCATGCCTTTCTGGAGGGGAGCCTACATCTAGTGACCCATCAAAGAGCAGAGAGAAAGGCCTAGCCATTTGAAGCCAGCAGCCAAGGGCCATTCCAAGTTCAGAGCTTCGCCTGTCTTTGTTGCCTGTGGATGTCGTGTCCTTTCATGGGAATGTGGAAAAGCATTCTGCAGACCAGTGTGTGGGAGATTGTGGTGTGGCAAGATTTATTTGGCTAAGAATAGAAGGCTTCCCCTGGGTTTTCAATGTCTCATCTCTGTCTATCCTGCCACAGAAAATATCTGATCTTGTCTTCATCAAGACCAAAACAAAGGCTAGTAGTGTCCAACGTCCCTGTTTCATATTAAAGCTTAGTCCTTTGGAGCCCAGGTGGTCTGTTGAAGCCCCAGTGGCTGCTAGACCCCCATGGCTTCAGTGGAGAGAACCTGCAAAGGAACGGGCTTGGCACATTTTCCCAGGCAAGAGGGAGAAAGTACTTTGTTCCCTGGGATTACATTATCTCAGGCTTGGGACAGACCAGGAGTTTTTTCAAGATAACCAATCAACTTCCCAAGCATTTACAGGCTTGCACTGTGCCTGCCTTCCAAGCAATCCATTCTTCTCCAGGTTGGAGTGACAGGCCTCCGTGGTTGCCATATTGGCTCCTATTACTCCTGCCTCATAAAAGCATCTCCCCTAGGTCATTTTGACTTCTGCTGCATGTGTGCTTTCCTCCCTCTTTACTGTTCTATCCCTTCTCCTGTGATCTTTAGGGAATAGATTGTTGGTTCCCTGGAGAGTATGTGAAGCTGTAACTTCTTTTTAAGCAAGCAGGCTCATTCTCTCCTGTTGATTATACTTAATATTGTCTGATTTCCTTTGCTCCCTTCTTTTATTAATATCTAGTTACCTATGCTGACATCTTCATCCACCAGGATGACATTCTATGCTTCCCTCTCTGCCCAATGCTACTTTTGTCCCTTCTTCTGACAGAGGACCATCCTTAAAAATAATCCCACACCTTGAATACCATCTCAATATCTGATTTCAGAGAACCCAACCTGTGACAGTACTCAAGTACCTAAATTGAGACTTCCTTATCAAAATTGGAAATACTGAAGGGGGAAGTGGTAAAAAGTGGTACATTAAGTTTTAGTGTTCTCCTGGATAAAACAGGAGAGGGGATAGATGTAGCTCTCCTGTGGGTAAAAAGATCTTCAGGACTGTAGCTCAGGAGTAAGGGTGAATGAAAGTTTGTACATGTAAACTTTTTTGAAATTCAAAATGTCTATATTGTTTTTCTTTATTATAGACATAGTTCAAGCCTATTTTTCAAATATACTCATTTATAGCTAAGAAAACATATTTTGGTTACAGTATGAGCAGATTTTAACAATTGTTTTATTGTTTGGCAGTTTAAATATTTGTAAGTCAATTTTGTTGTGTGACTTGGTGCCTTCTACTGTTGAAGAATTACAGTAGACAAGTCCAAATTAAAGTGAAGATTCCATTCCCTTAGCAGCTCTCTCTGGATATGGTATCCTTTATGTCAAGCTATTTTCTTTATTGCCCAATTTATGCGTAACTGACAAGGTGCCCCAGTTGCCTGGTTATAATATCCTTGCTTCTTCTTTGATGAGGAAGGGATGATGTTTCAAGGGGCTTTCTATGCACACATTTGTCAGGTTTTAGCTGTTGCTTATAGCCTTGGTTACATTATAATTGATGCCCAAGGGTAACCTGTACATTTAAATGAGAACAGTTACTGATTATTCATATCATATCATCCAAAAACATAGGGAAAGACACAATAAAGTTTATTTCTTCACCTTCATGTCTCCTACATATGTATTTGGATGCTGAATGCCACCACCAGGCTTTTCACTTGCAATTTAGCACTTTTATATCTTTCTGATTTCACATTTCATTAGTTAATAGTGTTGGATTTATGCCAAGTAAGTAATGTATGCATGTATGACTTTGAAGTTGGGCCTAAGAGTATCTAACAAGGGAAGCATCTACTACTGATAATCAAATAAAAATACAACTATACCTGTACTCACATACATACAAACATATCTTTCATTGTAAAAAGGTGATTGGAGAGATTGCTTCTATATAAGACACAGAGTATTTAAATATTTGACATGAACAATTAATGTAAAGAAAGCTATACTCTCTTATATTTAGTAAAACAAGCAAAGATATTTACATAAATTTGATCTGTATTGTGGGAGATTGTTGTCCTGGTTTGCTTAGTATATAGTCCTAGTTCATGCTTATGGTTCCTGATTATTATTTATAGCATCACTTTAACTCTGCAAAGTATCTTGGATTCCATATTAACTCATATTGCCACCTTACCTAGAGTTCTTCCAGATTATTTGATAATTTAACTTTTTAAGTTGCTGGGTAGGGACCTGTCAGAAACCTTTTATTAAATAATTCAAATCTGTGAACCAAATCATTAACACTAGAAGAAAATCATGATTTGAATACTTCGGAGATTGTTACAAAATGTTTATTATAATGAAGTATGAAAACATGTAGATTTTTTTCATTAAAAATTAAAATGGTTTTAAAATATATTATTCATGAATCTTATGTCCTCCATATTATGTGGTAGATTGGTCCTTGATTTACTGCTCAGGTGACTTGGTGATGTTTATAAATTGCTGAGAGAATATGATGTTGGAGCAGACTTCAACTTCAACATTCTCCACTGAAATGATTGAACATAGGTGAGATATTATGTTTAAAGTATTGTCTAGGTCCAAATGTTATACGTCCATAAGATAATCAGTCATTAACTGGGTTCTGTGGAAGAGATCTCTTTAAGATAGCCATGATTATAGGTGTACTTAGAAAATTAGAAAGTTAATAATGGTAAACTTATTTATTTTGTGAACTTATATTGGATTTTATTTTTGTTACTGCTGATTTTATAATGTAGAAATTGTGATATCAGTAAGCTAAATTCTATCTTTATAGTATATGTTTTGTCACATTTCTTTAATTTCATGGTCATCACCTCCCAGGTAGAAATGTTGTATTTTCACACACTGTGTTATAATTTTCAACATTTTAACATAAATGTTGCTTTGATATTATAAAGTCCCCACATGTTTTATGGGAGTAGCTTCATAATATCAAAGTAATGTGAATGAAATTATTTTTTTAATTTAGATGTAATCAGTAAACAGGTAACACTTGTTTTCAGTGAATGAGGTGCTCTCTTTTTAATGAGTGTCTCCCTATCATAATGATTATATTTTAATCAAATTTACGTCTTTTATGTTCTAATTTAATATATGTACCTTAACATATTTATACTTGTTATTTGTTTATTAATCACCTCAAGCTCTCCTTCTGCTTTTTCTTTCCTTCTCAGATAAATATTTACAAAAGCAGTATACACATCCTATCTCTAAAATTTCAACTGCACTTGGTTCAACATATATGATTCATCTTAACTTTTATCCCAGTGCCTAAAATTATTATTTGAAGATTGCCTATAGTATTTTAACTAATAATATGTGCAGGTGTGCACAGGTGTGCATATATTTGTGTTCCTTAAGTGACTTGACACTTCTAGAACATTTGACATTGATGCTGGTTTCTCCCTAAAAATTTTTCCTTTTTCATAAAATTGTATAAAGTGTTCATTTTGCTCTTACTTTCAAAATAACTCAGTTTTCCCTTTTTCTCTGAATATACATGTTATTGAGAAACCTATATAGGACAATATTTTTACTCTTATATTAGGTATCCTCCTTCAAGAATTCCATATGATATGGAAGTTCATTACAATGATATGAACTTTGTGTAAACTCTTCCAAACTTTTTAGACTTCCCCAAAACTGAGAATAGCATTCCCATATCTTCCTTGGCATCTACATCTAGATTTCCTATAAGCAGCTGAATTCAACGTACCCAGAGTTCAATACCTCTTTCCAGAAAAATGTCTTCTCAATCACAGTCATTGCACATTTCCCCAATATCTTGGGATAACCTTACTAGAATAATTTTGATGGCACTTTTTTTTACCCCCTACTTATACTTGGTTGGCAACTTATATAATTAATTTATGCAGTGTCTGGTATAAATATTTCTAATTCTAAATTTTGATGTGTGGAATGTAATGCCTAAGCCCATGTCTGGGTGTGTGCGTATTTTATTTACTACTTAGGCACTCCATTAAGCACTCCGCATACTTCATTGTTACACTCTTTTACTCTTACTTTATATACTATTTTTCACTGTCAAAATGCAATAACTTATTTACAAATTCAATCACAATCTCATTGTAAAATGTTGGAAACTACCAAAATATTTCTATGTTAAATTAGTTTAATATGTATTCCTGGAAAAAGTAGTTAAAAATTTTATCACTATAAACTTGGAAGCATTATCCACATTTCTATGTTCCACTGGAATTTTGTAGCATATCTTATTACTAACTAAATTTTCATTGGGTATTCTGCAAAAAGTGATTTTGTATCATCTCAAGAAAACTTTCTTCAGTGAATGCTTTAGTCATTTTGCCATTTCTTGTTATGCTTCCACATCATTTGATGCCAGTGAACACTTTTTTATCTTTGTCATCTCAAAGACCTATATCAGTAGTTCTGGGCATGATACTCTTACTGGTCCCAGGTTCATAGGGTGTCCCTGTATATGGATGGACACACACACACACACACACACATACACACACTCTTTAGGAGGAGGACAATATACTATAATATCAGTAGTCTCTTCAGGAGAAGAATAATATTTTTGCAGGTGATAATAGTCACTGTACTCTAGAACCTAATAGTTTTTTCAATGTGCATGTGTAGGATTTAAAATATTTTGACAAAAGGTCATGTTCAACAAAAAATGTATTGCTGAACCTATAAAATATATAAAAATAAGTTTTGTTTATGTAACTATATTTTAATAATTATGCTATCACAGTTGTCCCAGTATTCCCCCCTCTCCCCCCTCCACCCAGCATCCCCCATTCCCTCAGGCAACCCCCACACTATTGCTCATATCCATAGGTCATATGTATAAATGCATATAAGTTCATAGCTACTGCATTTCTTATACTGTAATTTACATCCCCATGGCTATTCTATAACTACCTATTTGTACTTCTTAATCCCCTCAGCTCTTCATCCACTCTCCCACACTCCTCTCCTCCCTGGCAACCATCCAAAACCTCCCTGTAGCCATGAGTATGTCTCTGTTGTTCTTGTTTGCTTAGTTTGTTTTTTAGATTCAATTGATATTACATATGTATTTATTGCTACTTTATTGCTCATAGTTTTAATCATTTTCTTTTCCTTAAGTCCCATTAACATTTCATGTAATAATGGTTTGGTGATGAGGAGCTCCTTTAGTTTTTCTTGTCTGGAATCTCTTTACCTTCCCTTTGATTCTAAATGATAGTAGCTTTGCTGGGTAGAGCAATCTTGTCTGAAGGTTCCCAGTTTTCATGACTTTGAATATTTCTTGCTAGTCCCTCTGGCCTGCAATGTTTCTTATGAGAAATCAGCTGACAGTCTTATGGGAGCTCACCCTGTATATAACTAATTGCTTTTCTCTTGCTGCTTTTAACAATCTCTCCTTATTTTTAACCTTTGCCATTTTAATTATGTTGTGTCTTGGAGTGAGACTCTGCATCTATTCTGTTTTGGACTCTCTGAGCTTCCTGGACTTTCATGTCTATATCCTTCACCAAATTAGAGAAGTTTTTTTTCATTAATTTTTCAAATACATTTTCAATTTTTAGCCCTTTCTCTTCTCCTCCTGGTACCTCTATGATGCAAATGTTAGAATGCTTGAAGTTTTCGGAGAGGCTGCTTACACCATCCTCATTTTTATGCATTCTTTTTTCTTCTTGTTCTGGTCACTTGTTTTTTGCTTCCTTATGTTTCAAATCACTGATTTGTTTCTTGGCTTCATTCATTCTACTACTGTTTCCCTGTAAGTTATTGTTTTCTTTTTTTCTGACTGGATATTTTTTATACTGTTGAGGTCCTTGCTAAGTACTTTGACCATCCTTATAACCAGTGTTTTGAACTATGCATCTGATAGATTACTTATTTTCCTTTTGTTTAGCTCCTTTACTTGAGTTTTTATCTGTTTTTTTTTTTTTTTTTTTTTTTTTTTCATTTGGGCCATGTTCCTTTGTCTCCTTGTTTGGCAGCCTCCTTGTATTATTTTTCTGTGTATTATGCAGAGCTGCTATGGCTCCCTGTCTTGGCATTGCGACCTAATGTAGTAGGGTCCAGTGGCACAACCTGTCCTATCATCCAAGCTGTGCATTCAGGGTATGCCTTTAATGTGAGCTGAGTACACTCACCTCTTATAGTTGAGCTTTGGTTGCTGTTGGCAGGTCAATGGAGGGATTTCCCCAGGCCAGTCAATTGCAAGGATTGACTGTGATCACTGATCACCATCCTCTGTCCTCCATGGAGAAGCTGCTTTGCAGCAGCAGGGTGGTAGTGCTCCAACACGTTCTGTAGCTATCTACTAGGTTTGCAAACCCTGGAGTTTCCCATGTAGTGGGCAGCCCAAGGTCAGCCCACACCTGTGTTTCGTCCAGGGCCACTTTGCTTCAGCTGTAGAGTAATCTAGCATGGCTGCTACTTGTTTTGGGCTTGGAGATTCCCAGGTGAAGCCAAGCTGTGAATCTAGGCTGGTTGCTGCTAGGGCAGCGCCTAGGCTACTTAAGAAGAGGAACAGGGGCTGATAGCTCACTGAAGTCAATTGCTGCTTGTTTGAAAATAGTTAGGAAGTCATGAAGCATAAGCTAAGACCAGCCATCCATATGGAAAAGGTACTATTAACAACTTTATGTTGGGTGGGATGGAGCCTCAGAAGAAATCCAGGGTAGGACAAACAGTGTTATCCAGGTTTATGGAGTCTTAGATATGGTACCAGCCTGTTAGCTCTGTGCCTCTGTGGGGAGAGAGTTCAGAAAAGGGACAATGGCCTCTGTCCACCTTTCTTTTAGAGAGAAAACTGTCTCCACACTCTTCCCTTGATGTCGGGCACTTCATTTCCTCCCTGTATGCCGCTGGTGCCTTTCAAGCTGCTTCCTCAGTGCTAGAGCTCAGAGGGAGTGAGTCTGAGTAAGTCCGTGTATTCACTGAGTGAATACTTTAAGAGGAACTGGTTGGGACTTTAGAAGTCTCTTCCACTGACTCAATACCTAATGATTTTTGTAGCCAGAAGTTATGAGGCCTTATCTTCCTGGCACTTGAACCTTGGGCTGGGATCCAATGTGGTTCTGGGACTCCTTGCTCCTGAGATATCCCTCCTGAATTTTTATCCATCATACCTTGATGTGAGACCAACCAATTCCATGTCTCTGCCCCTCCTACCAGTCTAGATGGATGCAGTTTCTTGCTTTGTTTTGTTTTTTAAGCTCCTCTTGTGAAGGAAATCAATTGTGCTTATTATGTTATGGCCATGATTAATAATATCAAAGTATCACTAAACCTATGCAAAGTATTAATCAGTTTTATATTACTGATTTATATAAAGGTATTATATAAATATTATTTAATTGAAGGTATTTATATTTAAATACCAGTTACATACCTTGAAAATAAGTCTTGAAAGAAAATTGACAAAAGTCAGGATATCTATTAGTCTTCTACTTCAGCTTTGTATATCAGGCCAACATTAAACCTATTTAAGAGACAAGTGAGTTTTGTACGTGACTATTATGGATTCCCTGTGGAAACGAGGTTACACATACTAAATACGAATATCAGATTCTTAATGGTTACATTCTTGCATTTAAGAAATGATTTATAACACTTCACATTATGATGAAATATGTGGTACTGAGAATTGAGCTTTATTGCAAAAGGTTAAAAACGTATGGCTCCAAAATTGTTGTGATTCACATTTTCAATTGAAAACTAGAATATGGTAGGGCTGGTAATCAGTTCTCCGAAAGTGACAGGAGTAATAACCTGGTAGGGAATTCTCAGAGTAGCTTATGATTTTGACCTTTGGAAGTTATGGATTTAAGCGGAAATTTAATTTGAAACCCACAGATGGGAGAAACATCCACTTTCCTTGGATAATATTAGACAGTCATTTTTAAAAAATCGAGAGGAACCAGTTGTAAATTCTTCACAGAGGAGATGAACCTGTGTATACATACTGTGGGTTCTTAATAAATGTTGTTGTCATAGCTGTAGCTTTTACATAGCCAAAGTGCATACCACAGACCCAATGGCACCCACGCTTTTACTTTGTGGCTTTGGGCTGTCCACATCTTCAATGCAAATAGATGCACCTTTTAGACAAGGTTATTTTTGTACAGAGTAATTTCATTTTCATCCAAATGTCATTCCCTGAAGATTTTATTCACTCCTAATACTGTTCTAACATATAAAAGAAAAAAAATTTCATCTACCTTGACTTAAAGGAAAATGTATAGATTTTAAAATGTGGGATTATAAATTCTCCGTCTATTACCAGCTTCAGTATCTATGGACTTCAGTGAAGGTCGGCTGTAAGCTTTAGCTAATTTGCTTGGGATTTATTTTTCTGAAGAGTGTGTGGATTTTCAAAACACAAAAACAGAGAAAAATGAAAAAAATAAATTAAATGACTACTTAAACATACTACCAAACCATCTTCTACCACCAAACTAAAATTATTTCTTAACATAGTGACAAAAAAGAAAGAAAGAAAGAAAGAAAGAAAGAAAGAAAGAAAGAAAGAGAGAAAGAAAGGAAAGAAAAATGATTTTCTCCCAAACAAAAAAGGCAATTTGGCAAAGTAAGTAAAATACAACTACTGATTTGTCTGTCTAACAACTTGAACAAAAAGGAATAGGGAGTTGACTCAGAGCACAGAGCCATAACACTTTAGACCTGGAAGAAGCATTAGAAATCTCAACTGGCAATCTCGCTAAGACAACAGAAAACAGGCCAAAGAGACTTGATGACTTATTCAGTTTTGCAGAACTAATTAATGTTAAACATAGCAAAAATCCACATTTCCAAACAATTCTAAAGAAGATTTTTGCATTACATTATGCTACTCTAATGATTTAAATAATAATGATGCTAGATGATGCTAGATAATGATTTAAATAATAATATTCAAATTCTTCCTGGCAGCAGAACTTCATATTTGTTATGAATTTGTCCACAGGTAGCCTGAGTACTGCAAAAAAATGACTATGCTCCAAAAACATTCTCAGTCAAACTTTACCTCTTCTTTGCAACATATTATTTGTGGGCTCCCCATCTTATGCAGGGATAAAGCCAGTCTCTCCAGGGATCTTATGGTCCAAAGTATACCATTCCACCCAAGATCTCTTTGAATCCACCTGCAGTTTCTCCTTCTCCTAACAATTTACTCACTGCATCAGCTTCCTTACTTTACACAAACATCTCAGTCATGTTCTCACTCCTAGGGTTAGCGAGTCCTCATTTCTTTCCTTGCATGTTCTCCTCACAAACACAGATAGGTGTGATTCAATCCCTTGCCTTCTTATGTCTACTTGAATTCACATTCAAAATGTTTTTTCCTAGCCAGCCGTAGTAAAGTTTCTGTTTTATTAACTGCTGATTCCTACATTCAAAAATGGTGTCTGGATCATAGGAAACCATAAAAATTTCTGTTGCTGATTTTGTAAGTGAAAGAATAAAGGAGTATTAGCTTTTCCAAATAATAACCTATAAATTATATAAAGTGATAAGGAGTGTGAATCAAATACCCAATAATTATGCATTGAGTTATTAGCAAAACACAAATGAATCTTGGAATATTTAAAGACTTACCAATATTATTTTCACTTATCAGTGAAAATCCTTATCAGTGGAATACTTATCAGTGATTGAAGAAGGGGGAGGAAATTGAAAAGAAAAATGAATAAACAATGAAGAAATGAAGAAAAGTCATTTCAAGAAAAAGTGATGATAATGTGCCTTGTTTTGAGATGTGTGATTAACTAAAAGCAATCAATTAATCAGTGAATCAATGTATGTCCAGTACAATTATACCATTTTTGTTTTTAAAAAAGATAATATAAAATATGAATTAATTTTACAATATCAAAGCCACTTCTATTAATACCAGTACAGCAAAAACTTTATTTTTATTGGTATTTTTTTAATTTATTGAATTTGTTGGGATAACATTGGATGCATTATAGAATTGTACAAAAGATGGAATTTTGATGATTCTCATAAACCATCAAAAGGATAAAGGGGCTTGTCCAAACCGCTCATGCACAAATAGACAAAAAAGCATTTTGTAGTTAAGAAAGCTTTTGTAGCAACTTTTTCAGGTTCCAGAAAACCTGGCTGCTGTGGCGTTCCCAAACCAGAGGGTCTCTTACCGAGGACTTTGTCATTTCACAAAGGGACAGTGCAGTATCCCTCTGCAACCCCCAGTGACATTTAGAAATCTTCTCGTAGTTGTTTTGCAAGAGTCCCAAGACAAGTGTGGATAGTCCACACTCTCTTTAGTCTGTCAAGAGAGAATTAGCATACTTCATAGGTAAGTCACGGCCTAAATAATGGACTCTGTTGAGGTAAATTGCAATTTAGCCTTTATAACTTTATGTCTCTTTTCTTCTAAAGCTGAGAGCAATCTCCTATTGTGTTGAGAACCAGGAAACTTATAGAAAGAATTCCATTTATTTGTTCTTTTTGACACATGTGTTAATTGAAAGGTTATTGTACCAAAGTTGCTAATAATATTGATTTATAACTTTGTACAAATTAATTACTACTTTGTAATTCAATATTTAACATAATTACCTTTACATGTATTATCTACCCCAAATATGGTCCTTTTCCCCTAAAATATTAAACTATGCAAGTTAATAAGATCTCCAGAAGAGAAATAAAGTACCAAATATCAGGACCAACATATTTTAAGATTTTGCTGTATGACATCTGCCCATGCTGGAAAATATCATAAAATGAAGAGAAAATTCTAAATGACTATGGGAGAAGGGATAAGAAAAGTAGGTGTTGTATTAACTAAATGACCACTATTTATTTTATACATAATAATTTACAGAGAAATGGCTTACCAGACAGACAACCACTAGAGAGAGATAATCTGGAAACTGAAGCTATATGCATTATTGCTAATTAAAACAATTCCATTTTCTTTTACATGTTAAACTCTTCATTCATTCATTCATTCATTCATTCATATTGTAAACAGATATTTACTACACACTTTTAAGTGTCAGAAACTTAAGTTCTAGGCATTATAGATACAAGGGTAAAAACATGTTGACAAAATTCCTGCACTCACAGAATATATACTCATTAAAGTTAATAAAATAGAAATATGCTTTGGGAGAGAAAGAATAACTAAATTATCTTTTTTAAAGTAAGTAATGAACTTAAGTAACATTATGTTAGATGGTTGTATATGCACAATCACATAAATCTTTTGAATTTGGTTAGTTTAAATTTGTCTCCTGAATTTGATCATTTCTGGAGAAAATAACTAAGTAGATTTAACTCTTAGAAAACTGGGGAAAAGATGTAAAGCCATCTTATTCTATCATAGTGTTTCTATCCTATAAAGCCCTTGTGTTAGGAATGGTATATTTTTTCCCACAAATTCTCTGGTCCAGCTCTCGGAGAGTGTAGGAGCTTTTCATGGATAGTTATACCACCAGAAGTTCACTGCCAAAAAGATGAGGGCTCAGGAAAGATGGAATTGTTCTGTAAAGGAACACCAAATTATTTAAGTGTGTTGATTATTTCTAATCACTAAAAGCTCGTTGTAAGAGTGAAATTATATTTTTAATCTCAATTAAAATATTTAAAAAATCAATGTTTAATTTTATGCGATTATTTTTACCAAAAGAAGCATTAAACTAGATAAATAGATGAACTGGAAGGGTAGCCACTTGTCAGTGAACACCAACTAACAAGCTTCCTCTCTCTCTCTCTCTCTCTCTCTCTCTCTGTGTGTGTTTCTTCCTTTCTTCCTTTTTGTTTTAACAATCGACAACCAAGTGCTAGTTGCATTGCTTAAAATTAACATCTTCACCCTGACCAGTGTAGCTTAGCTGGTTGGGCATTTTTCTGCAAAGTGAAGTGTCCACGGTTCAATTCCTGGTCAGGGCACTTGCCTGGGTTGTGGGTTCTGTCCTTGGTCAGGGTGCATGCAGGAGGCAATCAATCGATGTTTCTCTCTCACACGGACATTTCTCTTCCTTTCTTTGTCCGTCCCTACCCCTCTTGCTAAAAATAAATAAATAAAATCTTTAAAAAATAAGATGAAATAATAATCTTCAATCCTTATCTGAATGAAATATTTAGTTCAAAATTTGAAAATCAAAGGCAGGAATTACAATGATATTAAGTTATTAACTTTAAAATCAACAGTCTCCCTCCACTTTAATTTTTTAAGTCATAACTCATTTATTGAATGAATAGTACATGCAAAACTAATAAAAGGAAACTATCACTATAGACTACAATTCTGAAAATAAAGCCAATATAACAGGAACAAAATATACATGACATAAAAAGAATGTTTGTTTTTGACCTATAATTCATTCCTTGTCTTTAAAATTCACTCAAATGTCTTTTAGAACAAAACTGTATACCTTGGTCTACCTTTAATGCTTTTATAAAAAGCAATATTCTAGAAGAACACTTTTATTTTGTGATGATAGTTCACTCACACATTTATTCAAGTGCATGGATTCTGATTCAATAGTAGCTCTACAGTCTTGTTATTTTCTTAACATCTTGAGTAGCATTTACTCCTGAGAAAGTACTATCTGAAATTCTAAATATTTTTGAATCTTCAGCTTTAATCCAGCAGTCTTCAATAATGTTTGCAAATATTTTAATCATTCTTAACATACTTAATAATTGGAGCTAAATTATAAATGCAGATATATTTTGTGTAATAAATCTGGTTTAGAAGCAACTTCAAAATAGTAAGGAAGCATTTTTTTTTACTGTATATGTTATCGATTAACAAATCAAAACTAGGAGTGTGGAAGGAATGCGTATAAAGTACTGAATTATGATTGTACTTTAACCAAACATCAGCATAAATACTTACCTTGTTTCAGAGCTTCACATAATTTCACTATATAGTGTCAATCAACTCTTGCAGAAATACACAAATACACACATGCACATATATGCATACCTCACCTTGTACTTACAATAGAAATATATGTGATAATCATCTACTTCTCAAAAGGGAGTATTGTCATCTCGTACGCTTTCCTGAAGCTACTTGTTTCCTTTGTGCTGCTGCTTTAATAGCACTGTGCATAGAAGTAAAGCCCTGCTCCATTGTCTCCGAAATTTAAGTGTCTATTGAACAAGGTAGCAAAATTTTACTGCTTAGAAAAGCTTATTGAGAAAAGTTTACTGAAATCACTTCGAAACTCTTAAACCGGAACCAACTTCACTCTTCAAGCAGATTAGCGCAATTTAATTTCCTCTATTGATAAAAACCTCAATTCCTGTAAAGCAAATAAATAACATGTGTGCTTGAAAATATAGGAATCAAATTAATTAGGACAAACTAATGTCTACCCAATAGCTTGTTTATAAATATTTCATTCTTCCTAGTTGTGAAACTGTTTTTCTACTTTGGGCATTAATTAATTATAGGAGGTTGTGGTGAGCTAAAACACAGTTTCTCTATAATTGATAAGTATTTATTACTAATTGAAAATCATCACATCTGTGTACAGCATGTTCATTCGATGTGGGTACACACTGCACAGTGATCACCTAGCATTAGCCAGCACTTCCATGCTGTTACACGCTTACTGCTTCTTTTTCGTAGTAAGAACTTTTAAGATCTACTCTCTTAGCAACATCCATGTACATAATACAGTATGATTACTGGTAACCACCCTGTGATACATTATATCCCCAGACATTGTTAACAAATCTACTTTTCTTGATGACTACACTTCAAATGAATGGCTCCCAGGTTTTTGAGGAAAACGTTTCTGGCTTTTAAAACTGATAGGAAACTGGGAGAATTATATCTCAAAGAGGTAGAGAAGGCATTTACAACTGCAAGTTTTTTAATGTAAATGCTCTGAGAAAAGGTAAGTCAGGGGCCTGTAGTCAGGAAGAAACTATGTCTAAAATTTAGTCAAGCCGAAGAAAACCTCAAGCCCATCCTGTTCGATATACAGAGTAAGAGGTGCTTGTGGCTTGTGCCTCTGAAGAAAGTAGTAGTTGCCCTGCCGTCCTTCCTCAAACACCGCCTGGATGAGAAATGAGTGCCGTTTACTCCTGGTATACTTCTGCATTCTTCTGAGATTAACCATCTGCTTAACTGTCTATCATCTCTACCCAGCTACCCTATTTCTCAACTATTTTGAATGTTAGACTATTACATATTTATTGACTGTACCTTATTTAAGCTCAATAACTTTTTGTATTTTTTTTTATTTTTCAATTACTGTTTATATTCAATATTAGTTTTTGGTGTACGGATGATTGGTTAGACAATCATATACTTTACAAAGTGTCCGTCCTGATATGTAAAGTACCCACCAGGCACCATTCATAGTTATTACAGTATTATTGACTATATTCCCTATGCTGGACTTTACATCCCCATGACTATTCTGTAACTACAAATTTGTATTTCTTAATGTCCTCATCTTTTTCACTCAAGTCCTCTAATTCCCCTTCCCTCTGGCAACTATCAGTCTGATCACTGTGTCTATGAGTCTGTTTTGCTTATTTACTTAATTTGCTATTTAGAATTCACATATAAGTGGAATCACATGGCATTTGTCATTCTCTGTCTGACTTACCTCATTTAGCATAATACCCTCTAGGTCCATCCATAATGTTTCAGATTTTAGCTCCTGGCCAGGAGCTCAGGTCAGGCAGCTCTGCCCAGAGTCATAGGCCTAATGGAGCCGTTTCACTGGTGGGAGTTTGCAACTCCACTGCCTTTAGAAAATATGAAATTTCTCTTTATACTTGCAGAAAGATATCCTCCTCTGCTCTGGTTTTAAGTTATCTGGTTCCAGAGAGAACACATTCTTTCATGGAATATCCTGAGGAAACTGTACCTTTAGATATACTTTCCATATTCTGCCACCTTTCCCACCAACATAAGGAAGGAGAATTACTGACAAGCACCCCATTCCCTTACTTTCTGGAATCCAGATCAGCATTTTATTAATGAAAACATTTCGTGGAGTAGGACTGATAGAGTTTTCACGACTAAGGTTGATGTTTTTTAGAGCGATAGATAGATTCCTCAGATGTTTAAAATACTGGTTTTGTCAGTACAATAAACAGATGCATGGTAGTTTTTAAACTCGGCATAAACACAACGGGAGTATTTCTGATACTTGGGGTTATAACTGATATCTGGTTTAACCCATGACATTTCAACCAGAACGAGATATTAAACATCAAGGCTTCCTCTAATAGCTCCTCAATTAATATTCAGAAAAGTACTCTAAAACACGAATTCTGCTCCAAAAGGCTTCTCATTCAAATCTGTTATTAACTTTTCTTTCTCTTTTCTCCCCAAGTCACATGTTATTCCTAACTTTAATAATATAAATAGAATGGAAGAGAGATGCAGGTATATATAGATATGAAAACTCCTTTTTTCTTTTAACAAGATATAGTGGTGCTGTTTTGAAGAGGCAGCTGATATAATTAATATAAATCAATCATATATAATTTATTTTTTCATTTTTATTGAATTTATTGGAGTGCCACTGGTTAACAAAATTATACAGGTTTTAGGTGCACACTTCTATGATGTATCATCTGCACATTGTATTGTGTGTTCACCACCCCAAGTCAAATCTCTGTTTATCACCATTTATATCCTCTCTACCCTTCTCTACCACCTCCCACCTGTCCCAGCAATCATATAATTTAAGTAAATTGAACATTTTACCTTAGATAGTTTTTATTTCTCTAATAAGCTGCAGATTTTTGCTCATCCTTAAGTCAAGACAGATAAAGTGCATCCAGGAAATATAAGAAGACATATTTCTGCAAATCTTCTCAATGAGTCAGAGAATGAATCTGGCTCTTAACTAACAATGGAATATTTTAATCATGGAATACCAGATCTTTGTACTAAAGTCTGAAATTATATTTAAGGGTACTCAGGGAGTCATAATTATGTAGACATTAATCCACAACCCTCTGTGCACTATTCAGGATTCATCTGATTGAGTGCATAGAATGGTCTGTAAACATCCAAATGTACTAACACATAGAGCCTGCACGTAAGGACTAGCTATACCCAAGAAGGGGAACTGATCATGGGTCTCTAATAACCTATTAATAATTGTTATTACAATAGCATTCATGCCCAGAATATACCATTATAAAGTATCGCAAACCCAAACTTGGAACACATTTTATATGATGTCATATTGTATAATTTATATAAAATATTATTTTATGTAACATTAAATCAATTTTATATTTGAGATTATGCAATATTTATATTTGGAAATATGAGTTGACATTTATATTATTAATTTATACTTTCTTTCTGAGTTACTTTAACAAAAATAATATCAGACCACCCAGTAAACTATTAATAAAACCTATCACTTTTTTTAAACATTCTTTTGGCTATAGTTAAAAGACATCAAAATAACCATTATAATGATATTGGAATGTATCATGGGACCCAAAGGCAGGAATATGGCCAAGTGATAGAAAGTCAGAAAAAAGTATTAGAGGCCAAACCAGTCTCTTTGTCTCTCAAATGCACTATTGTCTGTATGGCTAGTTCATTAATCTCTCATGGTCAACCAGCTTCATTTGTTTCTCTGATCTATGTAGTGAGTTGAATGGTTATTCAGAAACCAGTATAAAGCCTTTTCCATTGCAATGCTTATTCAAACTTTTACATTTTCTTTGGTGGTGGTTCTGTTTTTTAAAACAAATTAATGTTCACTTAGCTTAATGCTCTCCAGTTCCATCCATACTGTTGCAAAGGGTAAGAGCTCCTTCTTTCTCTCTGCTGCATAGAATTCCATTGTGTAAATGTACCATAGTTTTTTAATCCATTCATTTGCTTGATGGACACTTAGGTTGCTTCCAGCACTTGGCTATTGTAAATTGTGCTGCTATGAACATTAGCGTGCATATGTTTGTTTGAATTGGTGTTTCAGGGCTCTTAGGGTAACCAGAGTCATTGAAATTAAGGACAATGTAACAATAGCCAGAGGGGAGGGTGGAGGGGACAGTGGGGAGAAGAGTTTTCAGGAACTGGAAGGACATAAAGGACACATGGACAAAACCAAGGGGGAGGGTGGAAACGAGGGAGTGGGTGGGTTTGGAGGGGGTGGGGGGAAGGGTGGAAAGGAATACAGACAACTATAATTGAACAACAATAAAATAATTTAAATTAAAAAATAAATAAAACATTAATGTTTATTGAGTCACCCAGGGAGTGTCTAATTCACTGGGATAGGAAGGCAAAGAAAGCATCCAGTGAAAATCACATTACATTGCCAGTATCTCAATATCACAAACTCCAAAGTTATATATGATTTTATTGGAAGTATGAAAATATTTTTTCAAACAACCAAATTCAGTGAAATATGTGGTCATAACAGCTCAAATGGTTAAATTAAGCCTTACTGAAATTATTGACTTACTACTGGCCTAAGAGCAAAAAGAATGTATGATTTATTTGTTGAAAATGCTGTGTAGACAAACTTCTTCCTATGAGAGGATTTTTGTTGTATTCATCATTCTTGACATTCTTCACATTTCCCTTATGTTTCACAAAACATGGATATTACTTTTGTTCTTCACCTTGACCGTTTAACATTATTGCAGAATATGAAGCCTGACTCTGCTTTTCTTTAACCTTGTGTGTCTAGAATTTCATTTTATACTTTTAGTTTTATACGGTAAAAGTGCTATAAGGTAAAGAATCTACTTTTTATGCTGGCCAAGATGGATAGCTTGTCTTAGATGATATATATTTTTTCAAGCCAATTGAGTGTCTGATTAATTGAAGAGGGAAAATCATGGCAAAATTTGCTAGCATGCCATTTATTCTTTTTCTGATGTGCATAACTTCAGTTTGCAGAATTATATTTTTAATATCATTTCTACTTGTATTATTTTGGCCAAAACAATATATTTAAGATATTTTAATTTTTCAAAAAATTAAGAGGTAATATACAAGATACTATGCATAAAGAAATCCCTGAGGCTACAAAAAACTAAGTAACTCTCAATGTCTGTTATAAATCAAGCTAAGAGTATTTACATGTCTTTGTGACATAAAGCTGCTCATAAAAGTAAATAATAATTGGTAAACACAATTATAATGGTAAAAACAAAGCTATAAAGATAATTTCAACCGGAGTATGCACATATATGCTTATCCCATACCTGTCTACCCACATCAGGAATGCCACCTCCATGAAACCACACTTTCCCCTTCATCTCTGCTTTGTCTTAAGAATCAAGAAAGGGTCTTACATATAGGGTCCCTCAGTAAATAAATGTTGAATTAATGAAGGACCTGACGATCTTTGAATACCCTTTCCAAAGTCTTTCAGCATATATTGAAAGAAAAAAATAATAGCACATTTTTTATAACTAAAAATTGACTCTGATTCCAAGACTCACATTTTAAACAACAGATTTCTCCTTTTGATTCAGTTTGACTTGGGGTTTACCTAATCCCATATAATGCTAATTCAGTCTTTCAACAGATACATTGTGTATGTCAATTAAGTCTTTAGCAAAGTGCTGAGCAGTTTCATTGTTAGTGCTCATAGTATCTGAAATAATTACTGATTTTCTTACTTTTGCATGAGGAAATGAGGTTCAAAATATCTTTTCCAAAGCTACACTGACTAAATAAATTATTTGCAAAGAAGTATTTAATTAAAATATTAAGGAAAAGCATGTCTAGACTTCCTACAATATAACCCTTCAAATACATGAAATTATGACTTTGAGCTAGGAACAGACTTGAAAAAGGCTACCACCCATGTTGCCATTGTCAAGGTCTTTTCCAGGAAAGATGATTTGTTTTTCCAGGTTCTAAAGGAATTCTTATGATGGTTATAAAATGTACACATATCTTTCCTTTATTATTCAAGTAGAGAAATAGCTATCTAGTTATAAAATGCCCTCCACTGGTTCTCCCATTTTCAGTGAGGACTAATTGATTTTTTGGTAATTTTATTCCATTACTTGTAAGATGAATAACCTGTTTCTCAATATATAGTATTTCAGCCTCAATAGAAGAGTAATATTTAGTGATTCATTTTTTCTTTACTTACCTTTAATTATGTTTTGTGTCATTTATTTTTTTTATTTTTGCTTTGCCTTTATTCTTTTAATTTTAAATTCACATTGCCTCTTTCTGCCAGCATTCTTTTATTTTTTTTCAGCCCCAGCTTCTTTTCTTTTCTGTATCTCATGACTTAAGCAAACCTTTAAATAAAATGTCGTTATATTGTGGCAGGCAAGTCCAAGATGCTAAATCATTTCCACCACCTGAAACTCACACTAATTAAGTGGAATCTTCTCTCTATGACTGTGGGCTGGTGTAGAGACTTGCTTCTAATAGAACTTAGCAAAACTTTCAAAACGTAATTTCCATGATGAGTTAGATAACGTTGTGGCTTGCACCCACTTGCAGACTCTCTCTACTGCCTATCTAGTTCATGCTTTCCTGAAACAAGCACATGGCAAGGAGATGATGGTGGCCTTCAGCTAAAGCAAGTAGAAACTGCAGCCATCGGTCCAGCATTCCTAATGAAAATGAACTGTGACCAAATGTGTGTGAGCTTAGTTGATCCTTCCCGTGTTCAGTCTGAAAAAGAGACAGCATGGATAATTTCTTAATTGTAGCAGTAAGAGGACAGATCTAAACTGTGCCTAGATTCCTGACCCAAAGAAATGGTCAAAGGTGGTGGATGTTAACTAGAAATATGGTGGTGATGATTTTGCAATATATATGAATATAGAATTAGTAATCTGTATCCTCTGAAACTGATATAATATTACATGTCAATTATACCTCATTTTTTTAAAAAGAAAAACCATGGGATAAGAAATTCATATTGTTTTATCCTCGGTATCGTGGTAATAGTTTATGCAGCAATGAATAAACACACAAGCTTTTTTTCTGTGTCACTTGCTACACTTTCTTCATTTAATATTTTCTTTAAATATCTTTTGCAGCCATATTTTAAAATGGTAGAATCAAAGAGAAAATATCCTTGCTGTGTCATGCTGATGTTTTAAATTTTTCCTTCTTTTTTTCTACTAATAATTAATTCAGACATAACCTTGGTTATCAATAAAAGTGTAGTTGGTAACAATTTATATATTAAAACCTTTGTAAAAGTAGTAATAGCTTTAATTTGAATGGTAGAATACTATAATTTATATAAATCTGATCATGAATTATGTATGTACCACTACCAATTTCAATTATACTCTTAATTCATTAAGAATATTGCTTTTCCCCTTAATATTATAATTTACAAAGTTTGTATTATTGCTGTATGAACAAATAATTTTATATTTCATGTTGAATTTTAACTGAATTTTCAATAATATTAGATATGTTACCTATCACTGATCAAATTTTAAAAACTTTTATTGATACCATAAACTGAACAAAAACAATGAACTCATTGGATTAGCAACTTTTCTATTTGAAGCCTGTAACAGTGCTGGCACCAGATGATGCAAGCAGGCTGTTTGGGGCACGACTGTGAGCGATGATGCTCACTCTGAGAGCCATGCTACTGTGGAGACCACATTTGCATGTTTAAGTGGCAAGATCTTTTTCTATCCCGGAGTCAATAATTAGCTAACATTCATTCCCTTCTTGTATCAGAAATCATGGAATAAAAAGATTAAATTTAATTCAGGAGAACTATTCCTTTCGTGAGATAAAGTCTTTCTGACAAAGCAATAATAAGTGCACTTTTTGTGGCCACACACTTACAATGTAGTCCTGGGGCATAATCTTCTTAAGAATTAACTGGTAACTTTGAAGTAGATACTAATGCCTCCTCCACAAATTTTTGTCTTCTACACTCCATGTTACATTATTATAAAGTAATATGGCAAATATTGGACAAATACTCTATGCAAGTTTTATATTCATCACCGCATTTTATAAACATATTTATGCTTAATTTTAATTAAATGAGCACATATCTAATTGATACCAAATGCTTAGTTTTAATATTTAAATGTATAACCAAGCAATAAAACAAATATAGATTTAGATCATGAAATAAATGACCAAATCATATGGAAAGAACATAGCTATCATTAAATCTATCTGTTCTGCTCAAATTAAATTGGTTTTCAGGCATTTCTACTATGAGATTTAGCCTCTATTTTCTTCACCTATTTTCATTAATCTATCATTTCCCACATTTCCCAATCATCCCTCCTATGGGCAGTGTAGCTGCTGAGTTTTTCGAGAATTCTGCTGCATGGGGCAGGATAACTGTCTGCATGGCCATCAGGCACCAGTGTACCGTCATCAGAGACCAGAGCAAGTACCTCCATGTGCTCTCTTTCATCATATGTCCTACATAATGTCTGAAAGCACAGAACACTCAGAAAGGGTCGGGAAAAGAGACATGGGATGTTGTGTGGCGTCATTCACACGTAGTCATGCAGTCTGGTGAGAGCCATGTCTGATGCACATCTCACAGACCTTGCCAGTAAAAAGGGGAAGCCTGACAAACCATTCTGGATTGCTTGAACTGAAATTATTATTAATACTATTTTGTTTAGAAACCTGGTTCAAATTTGCAAAACCAAACAGGACATCATGACAACAGGCACAAACCTAGATTGACTGAATCACATAAGAGGTTGTTTCTGATATCCATGAAGTGAGTCTCGCTGTACCTATTTCAAAAAATAAAGCATCTTAAAGAAGCCATAAGGCAGATAATTAGTAACACAGCTAAGAAATGAATTTAGGTTATCTAGGTCAAATCCCCCATTTTTAAACATTATACTATTCTACAAACTATTGAATACTACTTACTAGGTAAAAGTCTATAGTTTACTTTTTCTCTTCCTGTAACTCCCCTTTTTGCGATATCTTGTTTTTTGTAACAGCATGTTTTAAAAAGGATCATAAACAGCATATGTAACAAGATGCAGTGCAACTTGTGACTAATTGTTGCATGATAAAATGTGTAATTAAAATTATATCCTTTAGGAATTTTAAGCTATAATCAAGATATTTTTTCTTTTAGATTTAAAACAGATCCACTAAAAAAAGTCTGTATGAAAATGTTCTTTATAACCTCAGCATAATGGGATGATTTGCAGTAATCGACAATCTCTTTATTTGTTTATAGGAAATTAATGGAAACAAAACAAAAATTACTAAAACATAAAATTTGCATTAAAATTTTATGGCATCACGCGGGCCTTCGAACCGAAGGATCGCGGTTCGATTCCCAGTCAGGGCACATGCCTGGGTTGCCAGGCCAGTTCCCGGCAGGGGACATATGGGAGGCAACCGCACATTGATGTTTCTCTCCCTCTCTCCTTCCCTTCCCCTCTAAAGATAAATAAATAAAAAAAAATCTAAAAGGAAAAAAAAAAAGTACTTAAAAAAAATCTAAAAAAAAAAAATTTTTATGGCATCACAGTAGGTCATGCGTAGTTTTATCGAATAATTTCTACTAAATCTGAACCACTAACTCCTGGAAGTAATAAGTGGAGCTAGTTATAACAGTCTAGGAGCCTAATGCATCCATTGAACCCCACTTACAACTTTTGTTCAATTGATATTAAATTTCAGGTGTTTTTAGCTTTTAATTGGGATGCCAACATTTCTTTGTGTGTAAAATGTAAGCATATTTAAGTACTTAAAATGTAAGCATGTTTAAGTACAAATAAATATTTATACATACTGTAAATAAATAAATATGTGCCTATAAGTGTGGGTAAATATATATCACATACATCTGCATGAATACATTCTGCTAACAATTTTATTTATTCTTTTTCAAATAACCCAATTTATCCCGCCCCCCCCCCCCCTCTGGCTCCACTCCTCCCAGGCTCCCACCCTTGTTTCTATCTCCTTTGGCTTTGTCCATGGATCCCTTATACATGTTCCTTGATGACCCTTCCCCTTCTTCCCCCTGTTATCCCCCTCCTCTCCCCTCTGGTTACTGTCAATTTGTTCCTTATTTCCATGTCTCTGGTTATATTTGATTGTTTGTTTGTTTGTTTTGTTGATTAGGTTACACTTATAGGTGAGATCATATGGTATTTCTCTTTCACCACCTGACTTAGTTCACTTAGCATAATGCTCTCCAGTTCTACTCGTGCTGTTGTGAATGGTAGAAGATCCTTCTTTCTTTCTGCTGTGTATTATTCCATTGTGTAAATGTACCATAGTTTGTTTATCTATTCTTTTACTGATGGGCACTTAGGTTGCTTCCAACACTTGACTACTGTAAATTGTGCTGCTATGAACATTGGGGTGCATGGGTTCTTTTGGGTTGATGTTTCAGGATTCTTAGGGTATAATCCCAGCAGTGGAATCACTGGGTCAAAAGAACAAAGGTTTGGGAACTTTGATGATGAAATGTTTAGATAAATTTGTCTGTGTTTTGTGCTCTTCAGCATTTTTGGAGATCCACTCAGAGACCTTGTAAACCTACTCAAGAAATGTGTAAGATGTATATTTATTTTGCTGTCAAAAATTAATATGACGTATATGAAATAATATATAAAATTAACATATAAAAATTAATATGACACATATAAGAAATCAGATATTCTACATAAGAGAATTTTCAACTAATATGATTTGATCCTTTTAAGGACCAAAGTCTGACTAAAAAGAAAGTTATGGCTGGAAAGATTTCTAAAATGCCTTATGGTCCCCTACTTCTCTTTCAGCAGAGTCAGTGATTTGTGTCTTGTCGTTTGTGTAACTCAGCATTTTGCAAAAAGGGAGAGTTAGATACTGATTTGAACACTGTCTACATTGTCTCATTTATTTGATTCATTTTCCAGTCCTTCTGGCTGACACAGGTTCAGTAGTTCAGCCAGGTGGTAGAGCCAACAAATCCTCAATACAATGTTAAGTGTTGGCAAATCAACAAAGCTCAAACCCTGAATGTCACACCAGCATTTTCATTGGCTTTATTAGTTTGTTTTATTCAATTAAATGAAAAGTAACTTGGCTTTTGCATTACTGATTTCCGTGATTATCTCTTTTATTTTTAGTTCCTATATGTATCTCCCTTTATTAGTAAAGACTCTTATGCTGTTCTATCATTTGTTGTTTGACAATCAAATAAATAGTTTTTTTCTGATCTGTTTATAAGTGAAATGTCCTTTTGCTGATAATTGTGTGTTCGAGTTCCCACATGACCACCATTAGAAGAAAACCAGTTTCTATTTCTGCAAGATCAATTTCTGTAAATTTAATTTTTTCAATTACAGTTTATATTCAATATTATTTTTATTAGTTTCAGGTGTATAGCTTAGTGATTAGACAATTATATACTTTACAAAGTGTCCCCCCTGTTATTTCCAGTGTCCACCCGGCATCATACATAGTTATTATAGTATTATTTACTACATTCCCTGTGCTGCACTTTATATTCTGGTGACTCTTCCCTAACTGCCAATCTGCACATCTTAATCCTTTCACCTTTTGCACCCAGTCCCCCAAGCCCCTCCCTTCCGGCAACCAACAGTCTGCTCTTTGTACATTTTAATGTATACCTAACTTAGTGTGCAGCACATTCGTGTCCTGGACAGGCCAGTCATTCCTATATTGCATCAAACTGTCTTGGGTATTTTTAGGAGCATCTATTTGAAATAAAAGTCACTGCCTAAGGCAAAGTGGTGCCAGATGTCTCGGAGATAAAATCTCTGGGCGGAGTGACCTGTCCTAGCCACCCCACCTTTCCAGGATATGTTCAATAATGCATGATTTCTACCAAACATGCTAGGACCTTCATGGTCCAAGTGTACTCTACTAGAACAGGTTGAAGATATCTCTGGGACCTGTTGTTGTTGTTGTTGTTGTTATTATTATTATTATTATTATTATTATTATTATTATTATTTGCTCAGATAACTTACACATCTAGATTAATGTTTATTTGCAGAGAGCACATGATTGTTTTTGCTCTTGGTGACTGAATGGGTCTTTCAGTTCACATCACGTGCATGTGTGTTTCAGATTACAAATTGTCTCTTGTGAGCACGGCTTTAACAAATGGATGCACTATTGCTTCTTATGACAGCAATATTTGTCTTTGACATATCAGATACTGTATAGCATAGAATATAATTTTAAGACACTTTGAGCTGATAGACATATCATAAGGCTATTTTTTAATGATTTTTCATTATCCTCCTACACCTCAAATTTTTATTTATATTTGGATTCAAGATATATTATGATTTTTTAATCAACCATCCCCCAAATCCTTTCTTTAATATCCTATTGTCTAGTGATACTGCTTATGCTTTATAGCATGAAGGTAATCATTCAAATGTCAGTAAGAAAGTGCAGTGATGCTCTTTAAAATTATTCAGTTTCAGAACACTTAAAGCTTGATTAATGCAACCTCTGTTTGAGTTGTGTAGATAATGCTTACAAGGAACGGATATGGCCTATACTCTCTAATCAATTCCAAGATTAGCTGTTGTCATATTGAAGAAAGGAAAAGCAATATTTTTACAGTTCTCGATATTTCATTATGGCATGTGCTAATTTTAAGTATTGAATACATTTGCTATGTAGTATGCTTCTTTCTAATGGTACGAAGAGTCAAGTGGGCAAAAACTAGTTACAGAGATTTCTCTTAATCTAAATTGGCCTTTTGAGTCTTCAAACAATTTCTGTTAAATGTCAAACCTTTATCACCAGCCTCTGGAAATCTGATCTGTATTGTTCTTTCTATGACTTTGATGGAAGCCACACAATGAAAGGACTGTCTCCACCTTCCCTGTTACTCAACGACATGAATGAGTTTTGGCTAATTTCATGATTATTGAAACAAAGGGATAAAATAAATAATGTACACTGCTTCTATTAGAAATATTTTTCAGCACCTGATTCCAAACCTTCTGACACTGATTTTAAATCTTTTAATGCAGACCACAGCATTCAACTTCTATGATAAAAAAACTAATTATAAATATAGCTATTCTCTTACAGCTAAAGTGATTTTGTGTTCTTTCTCTTTCTACATTAGTGAGTTTACTAAAAGATAAAATGGGAATGGAGTCTTAGTTTTAGTGTTTTTAAAACGTATCTGTTATTCAAGGAAGAGTTTTATGGTGAGAGACTGCAGGATATTAAGACTCAGGATTCAATGCACTTTTCATAATCTCTAATTTTGCAATTTTACTAAGTAAAAATAAATCAGATTCTGAAGTCATTCTTTTATATTGAATCTCATACAATATACCATAAAATTTGTTTGGCTATTTGTATTGATTAAATCTTATTTTGAAAAGGTACCTGAAATTCGGCTCAAGAAATGAAAATCACAGATGCATATAACTTTAAAATCTTGCTTCTTAATTGTGTTCCAATTTATCAGGTAAATTCGCTTTTGGGTTATGAGATAATAAAATCTACCATTAACCCAACTGATTATTACTAAAATATCCCATGTTTTCCTCTAGACTGAAAGGCTTTTATTAGTGTTCTACTAATAATTCATTCATCATACAGATCCACGTAGACTTGTGTGTGTATGTTACACTTTTATGGGTATGGAATATATAACCTGAAAATGCAGATGAATAAACATAGGTGTGTTTATATGGGTGTTTCGGTAACTTATATCACACATATGAGTTACTGAAAATAGTAGCACAAAGTGGTAAAATCAATACACATCATTCACATTTATGTCTAATGTTTTCCATAAAATCTACCCATTAAAATTGTATTCTAATTCTAAAATCCAAAACAGAATTGTGCCAAGATTTTCATGAGTACTTATTGGCAAATAAGTCATATATTAATTTAGAGATACTTCTAAAGAGTAAAAATGGAAGATAATAGGTGGTAAATCCATTTTTAATTAATGGAAAGTTCATGCAAATTGAATTAGAAAAATATATTTACATTGTTATGATTTGTGTTGCAAAATCACATGGAAATGTTCAAATGGATTTCTTTTGCTTTATTCAAATAAAATCCCATATCCTTGTCCTTGAATAGAAACTAAGGCATATACACAGTGCAATATTTGGCACATTATAGTAACTTAAATAATTGCTCACTATTATTGTTTAATTGCTATCACAAGTAGGTATAATTGAAATAATAACATATGATGGACATAATACAGTGCCTGGAAAAACAAATTGTTAAATAATATTAGATACTATTATCTGTCCTTTATTGAGGCCATATGTATATATATAATTGTTGATTTAAACTCAAACAGATATGTGTGTACATATATGTATACATATGTGTGTATATATATACATGTGTATGTATACAGACACACATATACTTTAAAAGTCACAACTTAAATTCTTTTGATGGATATTTATTTTTTTAAAGATTTTATTTATTTATTTTTAGACGGAAGTGAAGGGAAAGAGAAAGAGAGGGAGAGAAACATCAATGTGTAGTTGCCTCTTGCGCATCTCCTACTGGAGACTTGGCCCACAAACCAGACATGTGCCCAGACTGAGAATTGAACTGGCAATCTTTGGTTAGCAAGCCATCACTCAATCCACTGAGCCACACCAGCCAGGGCTTGATGGATATTTATGATTTTACTATTTTAGTTCTGACTTCATACAACTTAAATCAAGAAAGATAGAACAATGCTTTACTGCAATAGATCTCTATTTCCTTACCTTTTAAATTTTAATTTTGATTAGAAGGAAGATATGTGAGTAAATATATAAGGGTGAGAAAAGAAGCTAATCAGTCTTCTCATTTTGCTTGTACAAAGTAAAGTGAAGCAAAGTTGGAGACTTTCCTGGCACAATCTGAAAGTGGAGGTATAAGATTAATTCTATTGGTGCAATATTTTTCTTTATCTGGCGATAAAGGCTGAAAACATACAAGCTCTAGCCTAGTCTTGACAAAGCTTAAATCATGAAACTATACACACAAAACTTCAAGAACTGTAAGTACACTTGACCCTTGAACAACACGGGTGTGAACTATGTGGGCACACTTATAAGCATATTTTTAATAAATACTATACTGTAAATGCATTTTTCTTCCTTATGATTTTTAAAATAATATTTTCTCCAGCTTACATCATTGTAATAATATAACATATAACACATATTACATAAACTATGTGCTAATCGATTGTTTATGTTATCAGTAAGGCTTCTGGTCAATTGTAGGCTATTAGTAATTAAGTTCAGGGCTAAACAAAAGTTATATGTAAATTTGTGAGTGGGCAAAGGTTTGATGCCTGTAACCTTGTGTTGTTCAAGGGTCAACTTAGTATTATTTGGTTTCTCTTCCTACACATGGAGTTGGGATGGGCATTATGTTTGTCTGCTTCTGGAGGTGTTCACAGGACATGAGAATATACTTTGCAAAGTTGATGTGGACACTGGCTAGCACTGTCTGCATCATTATGGATGAAATAAAAACATACACACGGACTACCATGTCTGGTGAAGGAAAAAGGACGACAACATGACTTTTCTTTCAAGGGAAGCAACAGCTGTGGCCTCCGCCATGATAGGCCTTTATTCTACATCTCCTCACATTAGAAGATGATCCTCACTCACTATCCCCAGTTACAACAAAAGTAGCCAATACCCCTCATCACATCACAGAAGAAGGATTAGCCAATACCCCTCATCACATCACAGAAGAAGGATATTAGCAAATGAAAAGGCAAAAGTGGTTGAGCCAGTTACACTGGTCCCTGCAAGGTTTAGCATGGATTTTAGGAAGTTACAGTAAGCATTTGCAGGGTGAGGGAGTTTTCAGCAAAAAGCAGTTTAGGTATATTGCAAATCTGATTACCCACAAGAGGACCTATCTGTGGGTATGGGTCCTGTGCATCTCCGAGTGGGAGCTGGGCCCACGCCACGCAGAAGGGTCTGCCACATAAAGTGGTCAATAAAAATTCTGGTAATATGGACTTGACCTAAATAGTCAAGTGTGAAAAAATGTCCTTTCTTTGTAAAATTCAGAGTTATTTTCCTCCTTTCTGAGAAGAGTTTTAGTTTGAGCCAAGATATTTTCAAGTTTGAAACTCGTTAGTTTACCCAGAATATGCATTGGCCATTACAACTTTGGAATAAGAAACAATTTCTAGAACAGCAGAAACTTCAAACTTTATACAAAAAAAAAAAGAGTTACATTGGTCCACAATAGAATAATGATATAAAATTAATATTCAATAAATTTATAAATCCCTCAAACAGAGAAACACCATTAAAAAATTTAAAACTTAAGTCACTTACAGATAGGTTTATTATGTGCCTTTTCTCAAATTTCACTTATGTAATTTTGTCAGTTTGTAAGAATTGCCATTACAAAATACTGAATATTGGGTAGCTTAAGCAATAGAAATTTATTTTCATTATTCTAAAAGTTAGAGACAGATATCCAAGTGTTGGCAGGTTTCGAGTCTTTTAAGACCTCTCTCTTTGACTTGCTGATGGCCCGTTCTCCCCATGGGTCCTCACATGGTCTTTTCCCTGTGCTCAGACATCCCTGCTGTCCCTGTGCATGTCCAAATTTCTTCTGTTATCAAGACATCAATAAGAGTGGTTTTAGTCATACCCCAAAGGCTTTATTTTACTTTATTGGGGTAAATACCTCTTTAAAGACCCCATCTTCATATAGTCACATTTTGAGTTATTGGGGGGTTAGGGCTTCAAAACATGAATTATGGGGGGCACGATTCAGTCCATTACAGTAATAATAAAATTATTCAAACAATAACTATTGTATTTTTTATTTTAATAATAAAAATGTTAAAGCAGATTAAACACATAAGTGAAAGAATAAATAAGACCTAAAACAATCATATTGACAGTTCACTTAAATCCAAATAAAATAGTTACACATTTAATACCCTAGAACTACTATAGTTTTATGGAGCAAAAACAGATGCCCCATATGATAATTTGTTTCTTTTATCTTTGTTTCTTAAATCACTTTTTTTATTTGTTTAGGCTTTGTTCACTTATAGTAGTCCTAATTTAATTTTGCCCCCTTTGCTCTTCCCTGTCCTGACAAGCACCACTCCTCCAGTCAGCCCCTACCTTGTTGGCTGTTACCATTGGTCCTTTATACATGTTCCTTGACTACGCCCTTTCCCTTCTTTCCCCCATTACCCTCTCTCCTCCTCCCTTCTGTTCACTGTCAGTTTATTCCTTACTTTCATGTATCTGATTCTATTTTGCTCATTGGTTTGTTTTGTTGATTAGGTTCCACTTATAGGTAAGATCATATGGTATTTGTCTTTTACCACCTGGATTATCTCACTTAGCATAATGCTCTCCAGGTCCATCCATACTGTCACAAAGAATAGGAGCTCCTTCTTTCTTTCTACTGCATTGTATTCCATTGTGTAAATGTACCATAGGTTTTTGATCCATTCATTTACTGATGGGCACTAAGTCTGTTTCCAGCACTTGGTGAATGTAAATAATGCTGCCATGAACAAAGGTATAGATTTTTTTGAATTGGTGTTTCAGGATTCTTAGGTATAATCCCAGTGGTAGAATCACTGGATCAAAAGGCAATTCCATCTTTAGTTTTGTTATTTAATGTTCAGATTACCTTTGGATTAAGGACATTACTAGTGGAGTTCATAACACCAACATCCCATTAATTAAAAATAGAGTGAGTTGCTTCTCAAACTTAAAATCAAGCCTTCATTCTAAAAGTGAGCTTCACTTATTAATGAAAATATGATGACCAATATTTCTCCAATTAAAAGAGTGTGCCATTTATACAGCAATGGGAAACATAGTTGAAATTTAACAAAAGTATTTTCCAAACTTATATCAGACATCAATATACTTGAACTAATTTAGAGCATTCCTTTCACTTGTAATATCAGGAAAGGAAAGGCATGAATACAATGAAAAGAGTACTACTTATTTTATAGTTTCCATCATTAAAATGTCAAGTCATTAATGGATAAAATGGAATAATGAGAAAGGAAAATAGGACAGTTAAACAATAAGCAGAAATTCATATTTTCAGCCCTTCCAAAAGATAGCTTTGATATAGGAGATACCTTTATGCAAATGGAAAGTCAGATGACATAGAATAAAAAAAAAATACTTTAAAGTATATGAATATGTATGCAATTATCCATACTGAAATAAGTAGTACCAATCATGACTTTATAATTAGAAGTATCCTTCCAGGAAATGCTTGTGTCCTGATGATGGTGATTTGTTTTTTAAATGAAAATCAAAATTGGCCCCAAGCTTGTGCAAGCTTTATATGATAAAAATATCTGTATTTTTAAACAATTTCCATTGAACATGTTTGGTACATTTTTACTTGTGACCTAATACAAAAATATGTTTTTTGTGCCATAGAAAGATGTGCAATTGATCTCATAACATTCTATAAGCAGTGTGTCATTTCAGATGAAAACTTCAAACTATTGTCTGGAGTTTCTTGTGTCAACTAACTGACTGCCTTGCTCTGAACTGAGATCAAGGCATTTGATTTCACTATGTTTTTCGTGGCTAATTGTACATTAGTTTGATCATAGAGCAAATTCCTCTAATATGGATAATATAATCAAATTTAGAAGTTAAAAGCAACATGCTTATTATAGGGTAGATTCTATATTTAGGGAAACCCTACTCAGGATGTAAACAATCAGGTTAAGCAGGTTCAATAATATGAGTGAAATTACTTTAAAATAAGGGTAAACAGTATAAATAAGTGGATAGAGGATAGATATAGCTATAGATGTCAACAATGTATTATTCTGCATTAGCTATCTTGAAGGAGGAAAGAAACTGTATTACACAGAAAAAAACAATTATATGTAAGAATTTTGTGTCTCCCAGAGATATTGTTTTATTTTTAATCAAATAATAATAATAACAATAACAACAGCAATAATAAACTGAAACAAAAGATGTTGGAGGAGTAGATGGAAGCTACACTAACCTCCTCCCAGGACCATACTGGAACTAACTAAATTATAGAAAAGAAATCCTGTATAACCAACTGAACACTAAAGGGAGAGAAGCCTTATAACCATGGGGAGATGGAAGAAGCCACATCACCACAATCAGAAATGCAGAGGAGGTGCAAGAGGTCTCGCTGGACTCCTATGGGCAGCAGCTGAAGTTTCTGAGGGACATCACAGGGTCTAGGGGTTTCCCCCAAGAAGTGTGGGGTCTAAACCCCAAGTTGGGCTCCCCAGCCTACAGCACCAGAATTGGGAAAGGAATCCAAATAACATATGGCTGTGAAATGCAGCAGAGTTTCTGTCCACCAGGGAGAGATAGCTGGAGACTCCCCTACAGTCTAAGGTTGGTATCTACAGGGAGAAAACTAAAGGAACATCCACCGTCATCTCTGTGCTAATTCATCCCCACACTGCCAGATTCACCTTTCTTAGGTAAAGCACTCCTCTCTGAATTGCATCAGCCTGAGGGGAAGCAATAGCCTTGCACACAGGAATTACTCTGACCCACCCTGTGGTGCTTATGCTCTGCTGCTGAATAGTAGGACAAGAAGATATTCACTGACTCTGCAGGAAGAAAGGAATTGCTGGAGGCTCTGAGACTTCAGCTGATTTCTCCGTGGGCCTGGTGTCCAAACTCCAAAACGGTTTCACTTCTCTTAGTCAACATAATAATGGAAGTCCTAGCCATAGCAATCAGACAACAAGAAGAAATAAAAGGCATACAGATTGTAAAGAAAGAAGTAAAACTACTTTTAATTGTAAATGACATGATACTGTACAGAGAGAATCCCAAAGATCCCACCAAGAAACTATTACAGCTGATAAATGAATTCAGCAAAGTAGCAAGATACAAAATTAATATCCAGAAATTAGTTGCAGTTTTATATGACAATAATATACTAACAGAAAGGAAAATTAAGAAAACAATCCCATTTCTAATTGCTTCAAAAATAATTAAATACCTAGAAATAAACCTAACCAAGTAAGTAAAAAAAATCCGTACTTGGAAAATTAAACACACTGAAGAAAGAAATTGCAGAAGAGACAAATATGTGGAAGCACATAACATGTTCATGGATAGGAAGAATTAACATCATTAAAATGTTAATACTACCCAAAATAATCTGTAGATTTAACACAATTTATATCAATATTCCAACAACATGTTTCACAGAACTGTAACAAACATTTCAAAAATTTAGATAGAACCACAAAAGTCTCTGCATAGCAACAGTGATCCTGAGAAAGAAGAAGGAAATTGGAAGAATCCTACTACCTAATATCAAACTATAATATAAGGCTGTAGTAATTAAAAAAAAACCTGGTACTAGCATAAAAATGGACACATAGATCAATGGAACACAACAGACAGCCCAAAAGTGAGCCCACGCATTTACAGTTACAGTATTTGACAGAGGAAGCAAGCACATACAATGGGGTAAAAATGGTTTATTTAATAAATGGTGTTGAGAAGATTGGACAGACGTGCAGGAAAATTAAACTAGACCAGCTTCTTATACCACACACAAGAATAAATTCAAAATGGATCAAAGACTTAATGTTAGACCCAAAACCATAAAAATCCTAGAAGAAACCACAGGCAGCAAAATCTTGGGTGTAGCTTGGAGTGACATTTTATCACATATATCTCCCCAGGCAAAGGAAACAAAATAAAAAATAAGCAAATAGGACTATATCAAACTGAAAAGTTTTTGCACAGCAAAGGAAAACATCAACAAAATTAAAAAAGACAACCCAAGAATGGGAGAACATATTTACCAATACATCTTATAAGGGGTTAATATCAAAAATTTATAAAGAACTTACAAAACTCAATACCAAAACAGCAAACAAACAAACAACAGACAAAAATGGGCAAAGGACCTCAATAGACACTTCCCTAAAGAGGGCATATGGATGGACAATAGACAAAGGAAAAGATGCTCAAAGTCACTAGTCATCAGATAAATGAAAATTAAAACCACAATGAGATACCATCCCATACCTCTCAGAATGTCTATCATCAATAAATCAACAAACAAGTGCTTGCAAGGATGTGGAGTAAGGGCCACTATTTTGTACTGTTGATGGGAATGCAGATTGGTGCAACCACTGTGGAGATATCTTTAAAAAATTAAAAATGGATCTGCCTTTTGACCTGGTGATCCCACTTATCTGAAGGAACCCAAACCACTAATTTGAAAGAACATAAGCACTCCTATGTTAATTGCAGCATTATTTATAATCACCAAGATATAGAAGCAGCCCAAGTAGCCATCTGTAGGTGAGTGGCTGAAACAACTATGGAACAATTAAACGATAGAACACTACTAAGCACTAAAAAAGAAGACAATTTTATGCTACAACAGTATGGATGGATCTGGAGAACGTTATGCAAAGTAAAATTAACCAGTCAGAAAAAGACAAATGCTGTATTATTTCTTTCACATGGAGAATCTAATAAACAAATGGAACTAACAAGCAAAATAGAGACAGACTCATAGGCCGAGAGCAGGATGACAGGTAGATGGGCTGGGCATGGTTAGGGGGTGGAGGGGTTGCGCCAAAAGTTAAAGGAACTCAAGGACACGGACAACAGTGTGGTGATTGTGGGAATAAGGAGGTATAAGGGAATGAATGGAGGGGGTATAAATGGAAATGAAAAAAATACAATAAAAATCCATTTTTAAAAAAGCTGAATTAATAGTACTATAGAACACCATTCTTTGCCAAAAACTGTGAAATCACAAAAATCAACCATTCAACAGTTCTAGCCAGCCTACAGGGAAAGTTTTATTACTACTCCCATTTCACAGATGATAGTACTGAAATTATGGGCAAAAATAGTATGGTGCTCCAGTGCTGATACTCTCAACCACTACACTAACCCATCTCTCTAATGTAAATGTGTGTGCACCTACTCACTCCCCCATCCAACATGTGAAAGTAATTCCTACCTAGTATAATGTACAGTGTGATGCAAAAGAGATACTCGTTAATTGAAAATACTTAGGATATTCCATAAGATGTGCTTGATGATTAAGAGATACCATTTCCCTTGAAAAAATGTTATTTTTACAAAATGGATATTTCTATTCAGAAATAATACTACCGTGTATGTTCTGCAGATAATAAAAGTTATAGAATTATAAAATAAAAGGAACACACAATGGATAGTTTGAATAACTAAAATTAATTAGAAATGGATATCACCTCTACCATAATATCTTATGATAAACAGCAGATTTTTTTCCAAAAGATAAAATCAGAAGTATATATAAATTTCATTGTCTTCAATTTAGATACGATATGTCTTCTTATTTTCTTCAGAATTTGGACAATATTTATAAAACTTTTCAAGTATACGGATATCATTTCTGTTCTCATTTGTAGTTGGGCACTTTTTCTTTTTTCTTTGGGTTGCTAACCAGAGTTAAAACTGATATTTTTCTATTTCATGCAGTTCTTATAACTGCACACTATTCCCCATAACATGTGTATCTTCTAAAATATAATGTGCCCTATTTGTCCGAGATGGTATGTGTGAGTTTGTTACACAGCTACATATACACATACATACATATGTACAACCTTTGTGTGTGTGTGTTTGGGGGAAGAGATGAGAGAGGAAAAAGAGAGAGAGAGACAGTAACTGGGTTAATTCTGAATGACCACCAAATGGTTTACTTCAGTTTTATGCCTTTTACAGAATTTCCCTAATGTTCACCTGATCCCCCTTACACACTGCCCTTTCCCTACCTACCACATACATGATAATCAGTCCCAAGGAGTGACTGAGGATTGTACCACATCTTTAGATGATCCTAGCAAGTGACAAATTGATCATGTAGAAACACAAGTTTTATGTGTAACAGGAATACTGAAATTGCAAGAAACAGAAAATGCAACTTAAAAGTAAAGAATGTTGTCTCTGCATCTGCAGAAGAACACAGTGCGTTTGGCTGCACAATCCAACTGTATTTTCTGTGTTTCTCCTAGTTTTCTCTCCCTCTCTTTTTACTGTGTTCTTTTGAAGAGCCAGAGAACTTATGCAAAAGGCCCCGTCTGTCTGTCATTGGCTGTAATTGTAAATAGGGATCACTAGAATTGGCAAATATCAATCAAAATTTTCCTCTGAAGCTTGATACAAGTATCTTTTACCTTGAGTCAATTGATAAAGCTTTCAGAAGTATGAACCTAATCAACAGAACAAACAAAATTTAACTAGAAACATTGAAATTAAGAACAAACTGACGGTAACCAGAGGGGAGAGGGAAGAGGGTGAATGGGGGAAAAGAGGGGAAGGGCCATCAAGGAACATATGTAAAGGACACACAGACAAAGCCAAAGGAGGTAGGTTTGAGGTTGGGAGGCAGGGGGAGGGGGTGGAGCCAAATAGGGGAGGGGGGCGTAATGGGGTGAGTGGAGACAACTGTACTTGAATAACAATAAAAAGAAAGAAGTATGTACTTCAAGAATGTAGCTGAGATCCCTCAGGAAAAAAAAATAGAGATAACTATTTGGCAACAGCAAAAACTATCTGCAACGAGATGTTATTCAGTGGTATTAAGGTATTTGAAATGAGGAACGGAGCAGTCCAGTTTCATAATCATGTAGGCAAAGTACATGATTATGTAATCAGTACGCCAATTTTTAGATTTTTTCCTGGTCGTATTGGGTTCCAGAAACCATGTTCTCTTGACTACCAGTCTACATGGAGTTTGGAGTACAGAGGAATTAAAACAGGTTACTTACAATCAGTCAATCAATTGAATAACATTATACAAGTCATTTCTCCAATAGTGAGTTTCCCCCTTTATTCCTTTCCCAATCTCTTCTTTCTTTCTCTACCAACACAAATAGAATATGTGTGCCTTAGCAATGATGAACTATACTACAAAACAAAGCAACTTTGGAGGAGGTGGTGGGAATGGAGTTAAATTGACTAAAATTTTATAACTACAAGTGTCTCGTGTTTTGTTGACACATTGCAGAAATGTACATACTTGTAAGTTTTTTAACTGTGTAGCTTAGAAAGGAAAATGCATAACAATGATAGATATGGTTTACTCTGCATGCATCTCAGTTGATCTAAAATATGATTCACAGAAATCCAAATTATGTTTTTCAAATGAGAAAATGTAGTGGTTCTTTCAGAGGATGAAATTCTCTTCTCCTCTGGAATAAATAGAAATGTAGTGAGTAGAAACAATTCAGTACTCAAAGGAAGCTTTTATTTTTATCTTACTTGCATGTAAGTGCTTTTCTCGTAAAAATATTTCATCAATAGAATTTATAAAATACATTTTGTATACAGATTAAATTGTAGTCCATAATCCAAACATTCATTCATTTATGAAATAAAATGGATGTATAGCTTAAATGTCCAGAAAAAAAGGTGAGTCCCTAGGGCTTTTACATGTTTCCTCAGTCTAAAAATGGGTGTATACGTTGCCCTGGCTGGTGTGGCTCAGTGGGTTGAGTGCCGCCTGTGATCCAAAAGGTCACCAGTTTGATTCCTGGTCAGGGCACATGCCTGGGTTGCAGACCAAGTCCCCAGTAGGGGGTGCGTGAAAGGCAACCACACATTGATGTTTCTCCCTCTCTTTCTCCCCCACTTCCTTTGTTTCTAAAAATAAATAAATAAAATATTAAAAAAAATAAACACTGATGTATGCAGTAGTGACATGCAAGAAGATATTAGGCTTGGGCATGTGAAGTTACTTCAATTCTATAATAAAATGTTTGATACCGTTTCCAATAACCTGAGAATTAAAGTTGAGTCTATGATATCTTCCCAGAACTGTAATCTTTCCCAGATACAAACAATAGTCCATCTAAATAATCACTAGCTGTATTGTCCTATGTAACTCTTCCTGAAACACTATTAGCTATTTTAAGCTCTTTCTCCCCACTGTTAGAAGAAGAGCTCCTTGATAGCACAAGCTCTTTATTCTTTATTGTTGTTTTCACAGCCCTTGTATGCCCTATTGGACATCTATGTTGTGTATCTGAAATAAATGGGGAAGGCATGAAAGAAGGAAGAAGAAAAACACTAATTCATTTAAGAAAGACCCGTTTATTTTTTAATTACTAACATCACATGACTTATTAAGTGCAAGATAATCTTAGAAAGAAATAACTTGATTCAACTATTTTCTTCAGGGGTTTTCAAGCCTAAAGTGAATTGTAATTTGTAAGAAAAAGTGAGCCTGGAGCATATTTGGAAAACACTAATTCCCCATGTATGACCCAAATACTGAGACTATTTTACAGAGAAATGTTTTATCATTAATTTTTAAAAGCTGTATATGAACCATACTCAATTTTATAATTAATAATTTGTGCAGCTAATAATCGTAAGTGACTCAATTTGTAGATTGTAGCAATTCTTGCTTTGCGATGTTCAACAATGTCCCAGTAGCCTGTGGAGCCCATTACTTGGCAACCTCACTGAACCTCACATTTCTCCACCAACACAATCTGCCATCCAGGAGGCTTTGTCCATGCAAGTTGCCTGCCCTGGGGCATCCTTGCATTTACTGGCAACTCCATGCAATCTCAGAAATCCAAAGTCTGGCTGAGAGGTCACTGCCTGACCACACCGGTGCTGTGTCCTCAGCTGGGTGCTCACCCACCAGACACTGCAGGCACCAGGCCTAGGGCCTGATAGCTTCGCAAGGGACAACACAATTATTAAGTCCTGGATGAAAAACAAAATTAAACTGCAAACTGTAGATTAATGTTTAATTAAAAGTCGACAAAGCAGAACATTGTGTCATTTAGGTAGCATACACATTATATTCAATGTGAGATGTAAAAATATATTAACATATTTAATATACCATTGACTTAACCTCCAAAATTAAGTCAACCCAATGATTAAAGGGATTTATATGTGGTCCTGTTTTAAGGCTTCTTTAGTTTCTAGTTGCAATAATTGTCTATGTTTGCTTTGTATATGTTTATTTCCTTTTATACTTGTTTATATCTTGTCTTTTACATTCTCTTTGAACTCCTTGAGCATAGGAAACAATTCTTTTGAGTGGGCGCTTTTGTTCATAGTAAGGGTGACATCAAGTGTGTAAATTTCTTTTACTTCAGTATTTTTTTTCCCATTTATGTTAGAAAGTGGTTTGTCACATCATTCTTTTCCAGTTGAGTGAGAATTCCCTGGGAAACAGAAGCCATGCCTTCTCATCTGCAACGAGGACCCTTGAAAATGAATAGATTTCAATGAATTAATCGATTATTGTCAAAATCACATAAACAGATAAAAGAAGCTCGGTGTTCTCACTATCAATTATTTTCCCAAATTAGAAAACTAAATGTGAGAGAAAAAAAAATTGGTCTTTAAAGAGAAAGTTCAGTATTAATGATAAGAAGCCTAGATGTTAAGTATTCCAGAAATTCAGGAAATTGTAACTATATTATTGAAATATAACCAAACTGCTTCTTAACTGATTATTTGAGGCTTTTCCAAGTTCCTGATTTCTATATTCATTGGCAAAAAAAAATAAATAAATAAGGGATTTGCATTATGATCAGTCATCACAATTTCTGCTTAAAGAGTACCTCGTGTTTCTTCCATTTCCAATTTCCTTTTCCTCATATACTTCCTGTAAACATTCTTAGCTTCTGCTGATTGATGCTATGCACAACAGATACTGCATTGATACTTTGTATGTAGTGTTTTGTTAGAGTCCAGTTCTCACCCAGGTGCTGTTCTCTGGCCAGAACTCTTGACTGATTTATTTTGTTGTCCTTGAAGTTTGCTGGCGAGCTTCTCAGCTAAGAAAACGTCGAACTAACAGAAACTATTCAGGAAAAAAAAAAAGTTATTGTGAAGATTGTTCTCAGTTTCCAAACCAAGGGTCATTTATAGCAGCAGGACCTTTATAAACATCTGTAAGTCAAAGAATGTCTCACCGTAAATGATTTGGGGAGGCAGGCCTGTAACAGGTAGCAGACACAGATTGGATTCCCTGCAGGGCCCATGCAGGCTCACATTTTTTGCCTCACACAAGCAATGCTAGGAATAATTAGTTAAGAAGTTTCTTTCTGATGTCAACAAAACAAAATCTTATATTGCAAACAAGTAAGTGCAACATGATCTCATAGTCAAATTGCCATCAAGGCCCAAATGGACCATCATGTGGGACAGAGGGCATTCATGGGTACCCACAATATCATAAGTGATCATTTGCTTTGTGTGAACAAATTTCTATTAAAAACAGTCCTGGACTTTGGGAGTCGGTCAAGTAGGCTTGGATCTGATCCTTTTAAAATGAATCAAGACTTCCAAATGACAACTCTGCCCTCCCTGAACTGACTGGATATACAATGAGGTAATTAGGTCTTGAGTCCCCTCTGTGGTGTGCCATCCCCTCTCCATCACACACCTTTATCCCAGTGGAGCCCACATTACCTGAATGCCACTGAAATCACACACTCTCTCAGGGCTTCTTAGCCTTCAGGGCCTCTGACCTCCTCTCAAAATAATGTTTTGAAATTTAACAACTAAAAATTTACAATTAAAAGATTTATCTGGAATGTATTTATCAATACTTAACCCACATAACATGATAATATATGCATATAAGTATCAATATTAAAATATTAATATTAACATATGCATATAAGTATTAATATTAGGTGGTAGGCCTAATAATCACTACACTGAGTTTAAATAGTATTCTGAGATATATGCAACAACTGTAGCTAAAACAAAAATAACATATTATTTTAGTGATAAAGTCTCCGTTGTTGACAACACTGCTGTGGTTGTTGCTTAAACTTAAAGGAAATGCTAAATTTTAGCTTGAGGTTAGTGACGATAAAGATGTAACCTGGCTGGTGTAGCTCAGTGGATTGAGTGCGGGCCTTTGAACCAGAGGGTCGAGGTTCGATTCCCAGTCAGGGCACATACCTGGGTTGCAGGCCAGTTCCCAGCGGGGGACACACGAGAGGCAACCGTACATTGATATTTCTCTCCCTCTCTCCTACCCTTCCCCTCTAAAGATAAATAAATAAATAATCTTAAAAAAAAAAAAGGAGATGTACATATTTTCCACCCAAGTTTATGAAGGCCCCAAGTGTTAACCACTGGCCTACAGAGTGGGGGACAAGTCCTTTCCATTTAAATTCTCATCTAAAACCCGCTCTCTTTCCCAGTGCAGCCAGATTCACCAGTCAAGACCGGAGATGTGATTGTGCCTCTAATGGGCTCAGTAAAGTGTGATTCTTTGTCAAGATATTCAAAGGCTCAAAACTGCTAGCACATAAGCTGTTATCTGGGTGTCATAACCTTTCCCCATCAAAGCTCTTACCAGTGGCCTCTGACAAAACCCCACACTTCACCTGATAATGTTCAAACGAGACTCAATCTTGGACTTTTTTTTGTATGCACTGAATATTTCAAACCTCTATACTCAACTTATTTGTTTACAAAAATAATGTTGCTGCCACCAAACCTAGTTAATTTTACTACAAATGCAAATGAATTTATTAAAGATAGAATAGAATTAATACAGCAGTATGGAGAAAGATTATGAGCAGAATGAGGAAAGAAATTTTTAAACATTTAAAAAATGATCAGCTTCACATATGTTTAAATGAATGAATTAGGCCCCATTTCACAGCTATTCAACTAGAAAGGAATATGTTTTCCCGTGTCTATGCGTATACATACACATGTACCTAATTATGGATCGACAAGAATATAGATTAATAGTTATATACAGTAAACAGACCATAATAAAAATATATGTAAAATCAGTGCATATATTTCAGCAGAGGAATACCACTTTCAATCAACAGTCTGTGGAAACAATAGAAAACCAGCAAATATATACGTGAAATGTTTAAAACAATGGGGTTTCCTTCAGAGGAATGGCAGGAAACAGCCATTCTTTCCAACAACAGAGAAATAGGTTAAAAAAGCAACTAGCAAATGACATACTGAAATGAGAAATACCTAACATAATATGGTAAAGAACACATTATATAGTAATGTGGCTTCCTGGATTTGAATTCTAGGTTTACTATCTCATAATCATGAGACCAGTCACTTTAACTCACTACCTCAAAGTTCCCTCTTGTGAATAGAGTTAATAATAATAATACTTGGCTGGAAAGTTGTTGTGAATATGAAATAATGATGCTTTAAGCATATAGTAAGAACTATGTAAGTTTTAGCTACTACTATGATTATGACTTTTATCATTATTATGGCTACACAAACACTATAAAGTTTTAAAATAAGAATGTAATAAGATCAAAATAAAAATTGTATCATTACATCTCTGATAAAAAAAAAACATGGGTGCGTATACTCCCCAGACAGAATGGAATAACAAAAAGACCAGGTTGTAATTAGGGTGTTGAGATTTTACTTGACTTTTTAGCATAATTCATTACGGTGCTTGTCTTGCATTTAATAATGAATCCTGGCCTTACATTCTTTATAATAGCTTTTCTATATGAATGACTTCTTCTGAATTTTCCAGAATGGCACTACTCCTTTTGAATAGAATCATTTGTCTTTTCTTTTTTCTCCTATATTTTTCTTATCTCTTTTTATTTATATTTTTTTCTGTTGCCACTCTACACAAAAACCTTAGTGTGGTTTGAGAATAGTTGCTATAGACTCAGTGGGAGTCTGTAGGAGGTATCTTGAGAAATAACACCCAAACTTTCCCCTTCCCAATGCCTTAGTTCCTGGATGCAGTCAGGAGAGTTGTCACTGTACGAAAGGTTTAAACCTGTAGATAATTTTTCTGAGTTAATTTGAGCCAAACTGACAACAATTGCTAAGGAAGAAAATTCTCAACAGATTGAGAAAATATTCCTGAGAATGGCAGTTTTGTGCCTTATTTTATACATTACCATCAAAGGAGAAGGCTTAAGGGACTTGATTACATAAAATCCATTGGTGATAGATTAGGGAGGGGGGAGTAAACAAACTGGAGGAATCTCTGGGATTGGCTAGAAAGTAAAAGAAATGGAAACATACTATTTTTACATTGGCAGGTGTGGGCTAGTTAACAGTTAACAAGGAACACAGTAGCAGTAATAATGAGGGGTTTTTGTGGTCTCTGCTCCGGTTCAGTGCAGGGTCTGGAAAAATAGAAATTACTCTGACATTCAAAGGTATGTTATCATAGATGTAAAAAGACAATAGACAGGCTCAGTTAAAGTACAGACTGACCTTAGTCAAGGGAGATACCGGCAAGGACATACTCCCCACCACAATGCACTCTTAGTTAGGGAACTTGAAGTTCAGACCGTTCTATGTGGTCACTGTAGGGCTCTGAGTATAAGGGCTCTGAGCACATAAGTTCACCTTGCAGGCTTCCCCCAGGTGTGTCAGGTTTAGTGTGTGACCCCTTTTTCATGCACCTAAGATACATTCTCTGCTATCTGTATCTTTACTTCTGGGGGCATAGCCACCGAAAGAGAATGAGAAATGAGAACAGTACCACTGTTAATATAAAACAGAGGAATAGTATTATATGGATTGCTACTCTGTTTATTTCAATTTTATAGGAAATAAGAAAAAAACTTTTTTGGTGTTTTCACAGGATTTTTCAAATGTTTTGCAAGGTTGTTGGCATGACAGTCTCTTTCTCTAAAAGAAGCCTTAACATATTTTACATAGTTGTCTAAGTAAAATACTGAGAGATCGGCTGCTGTTTGAGGTGAGCCACCTGCCATCGGGCTATTTATTTTACAGCCACATATGTTAGTGTTTGTTACTTGGAGGGAAGCCATCATTTTTCGCCTCCTCTTTCTCCTAGAACTGTTGGTTCCCCCCACCCCCAACAGCTGTGTGAGACACATGCAAATTTAACAACACCTAAATAATTTTTAAATAAGCATCAGCCAAAGAGTTATTATTATTTGGGGGGGGGGTACTGTTCTTCAGTGTTTGATTTGTGTTTTGTATCACTTAGAGCTTTGGTAACCTTAGTTTGTTTGAAAATTGGTAAAATAAATTTGCTCCAGGCTCTGACCTTATCTGACAAAATGAGCCCAGTGTGACTTTTCACAGTTGAGTTATAAACCTCTGAAGAGCAGTTTTTATTATGAAAATGCTGACAGTGCCTCAACTGTTAGCAGTAGGCATGATCTGGCTATAATTTTGTTAAAGAACAGGTACAGGTAAAATAGCTATTAAAAAAAAAACACGGAATATCCTGAAAGTAAAATGATGAAAATAGGAGAGAAAATGAAAAAGACAAGTGATGACATGAAATAAGTTAATAAAAAAATTAATTTACTTAAGGATAAGTAAACAATCTTTTTGGTATTTATTTTTATAAGAACCACACTTTTCAACTTTTGTGAAGGAGTTATACACAGTGTTTTTTATAGAGTCTAGTGAAAGATAGTTATCTTATACTTTGTGATAAAAATAGTCTGTGGCATACGACATATGAAATTATTTCAAATTTGTGTTGAAGTGCTGTTTTTAGCTTTGTATAAAAGATTAAAGTACTTGTATAAGGTCTTTTGCTTTATATGTATACAGTTTGAATTCAGTAGAATATATGTACATATATTTTGAAGAATATAAATTGTTTATTCACTTACCATGATTTGCCTCACCAAAACACATTCTCAGTTTTTGTTTTGCTATTGTTACAAGAGCAGAAGTATATGGTAGCAATTTACTTTATACGTAAATCCCATGAGTCAGAGCTGTTATCTCTTTTGAAAAATGATTTTTAACAAATCACATGAAATATATCATAATCCCAAGGTTTAAATCACGTCAAATTATTCAATTCATATTTTTCATTATATTTTTATCCCTATTCTGTGACAAGTAAAATAGTTATAATTTATCATTTTGATTCATTTTCCTTCAGTACTCCCTTAATTCTCTAGCATCAGCACATGTTTAGAAAAAGTGACCTTTTAACTCTACAATTGTTTCATCATCAAATCTTTTAATCCCTACTTTCTTCCCATTAGCACATAATAATTAATTGCTACAGATACTCAAGTAACTGGACATGAATAATTGCTAAGCAAATACATACACTTCAGTGTTTACATGACTATTAGCACCTGATCTTACCACCAGTGGATATATGTTTAATCATACTTAAATTCAAAAAGATGTTTTCAAAAATTAGTCACAGTTACTTGTAGGCACCCATTACTGTCCAGGCAGAGTGCTTCCCGTTTGAAAAAAAAAATATCTTGTTCAAATTTTACCATAAGTGTCAATTTCCAAATGAGAAACTATAACCTAGAGCAGTTTTGTATACATCCAAGGCACACCACCATTGACTAGTACTGCATGATTTTAATTAATGTAGAGTAATTATTAATTTCTACAAAGTAAGTTTCCAAAAGCTGTAAACAATTTTTATTAAATATTTGAATAAAATAGTGTGGATGGTTTATTAAACAGCCAACTCTCAGTTATTGAGAAAACTAAAGACATTTGCTTGGAACAATAAAGCATTTATTAAAATTTTAAATACATTATAATTAACCACAGGTATTTAATATATGAGCATCTAAAAATAATTGTAAGGATACAATTACAACTTATATCTTTAATATATTGTCTTAGGAGCACCTGGCTTCCTTAATAGAAATTCAGAAATACTGTATTCTTTAGCATAAAAAATGAAAAAAAAATCATTAAAAAACAAAAAGTAAACCTGTCTAAAGAATTAACTAAATGGTCTGATTTATCTTTTGTATCTTTTATGGTGTTAAAATGTTTGCTTTGAAGGTGGTAACTTGTACCTAACTTATTTCAATTTAATCTCCAAAATTTAAATTAACTCTGTGCTGGTTAGAATGACATTTTTTATGGAGTTTCACCACCACCAAGAAGCACAAGGTACAATATAGGTAGCTTGATTTGTTATTGTTTTATGCATCTGTTCCTAGAATGAAAATTAATTAAAATGTGGATTATAAAAATTGTATCTTAGAGGAGCTGGGTGTTAGCCAAGGTAACTGAAATTTATCTGTGAGAAAGACAAAAATCATATTATATTACTTATACATGAAATCTAAACAAAACTGAACTTACAGATACATAGAATAGATTAGTTATTGCCAGAGGAGGGGCAGGGGATGGGCAAAAAAGGGTGAATATGGTGAAAAGGTATAAACTTTTAGTTATAAAATAGGTATGTAAAGTACCACATGGTGACTTAGGTTAATAATACTTTATTGTGTAGTTGGAAGTTACGAAGAGAATAGGTCTTAAAAGCTGTCATCACAAGAAAAAAATTTAACTACATGCGATGATGGATGTTTACTAGACATATGGTGGTGATGGTTTTATAATATATACATAAATCAAATCCTTATGCTGTATACCTGAAACAAACATAATACATGTCAACTATATTACAATAATATTAAAATTATGGTAGAATACATACTAAAAGAATGAGGGGTGGAATGGTATTTCTCACGATTATCAGTTTCAATAAATATATAAAGCAGTATTGGATAATCTTATTTTCTTTGTTTAAATTGCTCTCTTGATATTAAATTTCACACACATACATGCACATAAAAGAGAGGATAAATGCCATTGGCCCAAAATCCTCATATTTCAAATTTATGAAAAATTAGCACTGAACAATATGATTCTGTTTTTATATTATTTAAAAAAAACTACATTACACAGTTGTAAAGGATAATCCATTTATATCTTCTGATACAACCAGAGATGGTCTTTAATGGCATAATTCCTACATTTAAGAGGACAGGGTTTTGATGGTTGTAGGATGGGAGGGGTGTGGGGGAAGGGGTGATAAGGTGAGGAGATCAAGCACAAATAGATACAGAATAGTCAGGGGGACGTAAGGTACAGTATAGGAAATGGAGTACCCAAAGAACTTACACATATAAGCCATGGACATGAGCAATGATGTGGGTTTTTCCTGAGAGAGTAGGGGTGTTGGGCGGAGGGGGCAAAGAGGGGAAAGTTGGGACAACTGTAATAGTATAATCAATAAAATATAATTAAAAAATAAAAGGACACGTAATGGACTTTGGAAAGAATTTTTCTAACTATGCATTGAAAATGGCATTGTTGCACTGATGCTTTCCTCTGTTAAAGATCTCTGCTCATCATTAGACTTTCTACTACTAATCTGTGTGGATGTTTAATTATTAATTTGCTAGAATTTTGATCTGAGAATTCTCAATTTGGTCAGCTTCAAAGTTTACCTCAGCAGAGGCTGAGTTAATTGCACTAGAGTAGTGTGGTCTCCAATATATCTTAAAAAATAAATTGTTGCTTCCCTGGCTGCTGTGACTCAGGGGGCTGAGTACTGGCCTGCAAACCAAAGGGTCGTCAGGTCAATTCCCAGTCAGAGTACACACTTGGGTTGTGGGCCAAGTCCCCAGTAGTGGGGGCTTGAGAAGTAACCACACATTGATGTTTTTCTCATGCTCTTTCTTCCTCCCTTCCCCTCTATCTCAAAATAAATAAAAAAAAAAAATCTTAAAAATATATACTGACGCTAGTAAAAACCAAGTCCTCTGCATATCTCAAATTGCCTGCAGATCAAGGGACAAAATAAAAGAAAAAAAGCAATAAAGCAATTATTTTAGTTACATTTATGAAAAAGCAGTGATAATTTCGTTATATCTTTTTTTTAATTTTAGCTCATAAATATAGTAGTTTCCTTAGGCTGAATGAACAAAAACTTAAAATTGACAATGTTGATATAACCAATGCATTTCTATGATGGATGAATTGGCCATGATTTCCTTAAAAGATGGCTGTTAACATTCTTGCTATTTCATTTTGAAATGTTTCCAAGCTGGGAAAGTATTTCTGCAATCTGTAATAACCTACATATTTATGAAAATAAAGAAGGTTATCTCTCATAACTATGATAGTTTAAACCAGACTCAATCTTCAAATGGGGTACTAGCAATCTACTGGGACATGGTAAGAAAAATGAAAAATCTATAGTAATATATTTTCACCATCAAAATTTTCTTATTATTGGCAATCATAATAAAGATAACTTGTTAGTTACATAAAATATGCATTTATGTAATTTTTAAAAATTATTTACTGGTTAATGAGGGTCAAAATTAATTAGATAAATATGTCTCAGATTATCTGGATAAATGATATTTTACTCATTTTTGTTCTATCAATAATTTCCAATTTATCATAAGTTAATATTTGGGTTAATTTATTGTTCAGTGAAAAAAGTCTATCGATCGCTATAATTTCTGGTATTTGCCTAATATATCCAAGTTGACACATTAAATTCTTATATTTATATGTTGAGAAAAAATATGTAAATTAAATGAGTCCTTTGACATTTACTAACTTCTGAGATTTGATTTAGAATAATACCGTATGTGATGTTATATATTAACATAAATTATTTAATAGTATATTTTAAAAGGAAATATAGTATTTGAAATATTACATATTTGATGTGTACTATAAAGTGACAATTTAAAATATTATTATTAAGTTCTAATTTGTAACTGATTAATAAACTTACATCATTTCCTTATTTAAAATTCTTTAACTCAAATTAAATTTTTTAATAATGATATCCAAAAATTAACTGAGGTAAATAAGTAACACTATTTCAACCTAATTGAAGTAAGTATTTTTATCATTAAAGTACTTGTGTGACTAATCTGATAAATGATATGCTTAATTTTTTTTTCACATCTTCCTGTGCCTTTTTGTTTCTTTTGCTCAAAGGCTTTTTGTATTTTGTTTATGTAGTCCCTACAAGTACACTTTATTTACATTGCTTTCTAAAATACTGACTCTGTTTTTGTTACTCATGGAAGTGTGGCTCTTTGGGCATCTAAAGGAAAAACGTTTCCTGAGACCCACCCAGGAGGATGTGCCTCTGTGGCATGGTTTATTGATGATGTAAAATTAAGGGGGTCCTCCTTCTCACTTCCCGCCATCTATCTCTGTTAGTCTTGCCATGGACAAAGTCCAATCTTATCTTCAGGAGGGCCAGGATAAAGTTCACTGCCCCAAGTTTATGCTTCATAGTAAGTCCAGTGCAGTCCACCATCCCAGTACCTTAGAGCAGGGGTGTCAAATTCGTTTTCACCAGGGGCCACATCAGCCTCATGGTTACCTTCAAGGGCCCGAATGTAATTTTAGGACTGTATAAATGTAACTATTCCTTAACCGTTAAGGAGTTGAAATTACATTCGACTCTTTGAAGGCAACCACGAGGCTGATGTGGCCCCTGGTGAAAGTGAGTTCGACACCCCTGCCTTAGAGCGTTTCCAGCTGCAGCCTAATTGCTGTGCTGTGGTGTCCAGGCTCCATCTTGGAGGCCATGGGCAGCCTAGCTACTAGGACTACATGGAGAAAACAGGCGAGTGCACCATGCACATGCAAGTCATGAGCAAGAAAGAGCTTCTTTTTATTATGTATTAACTTTATTGTTGTTCAGTTAGTTGTCCCCACTTTCCCCATTACTCTCCCTTGCCCTACCCGCCTCCCACCTTCTACTTTCATCCTCCCCGCACCTTGTCTTTGTCTATGGGTTTTTTAGTTTTTTGGTTTTTTTAATAAATGATCCTTGGTTTGACCTTTCCCTTTCTTTTCTTTTTAATTAATGTTCAAATACAGTTGTCTCTATCTTCCCACCACCACTTTCTTCCACCCCTCCCTCAATCCTACCTCCCTTTGGCTTTGTCCATAGATCCTTTATACATGTTCAAGAAAGAATAACTTTGGTCCCCTCGGTTAGTATTAGCTTGGGCTTGGGGTGGGCTAGGGGTCCTTCCAAAAAAAAAAAACAATAAAATTCCCTGGCTTTGGTGAGCTTTGGATAGCCCCATCTACCAACCAATCCCCTCTTTCCCTGGGCTAGACTGGGAGGCCTCTTTAGTTAAGCGCCTCCACCTGCACAATTTTGACTTCTGTGTGCCCTGCCTTCCCCTGCTCCAACTCTGCAGTCTGATATGGGAGAGAGAGAAGGAAGGCCTTAATCCCCTTGGCAGAGAACAATGCTGTGGCCCCCTGGAGAGTGAAGCTGTAGCTTCCTGTTGAAGCAGGAAGGTTTATGTTCCCCATTTCATTGAGCTTAATGTCTAAGTCCATTTGCCCTTTTTCCTTTATTAGTATCCAGCAAAACACTGATAGTAACAATTTCATGTTTCTCAACATTCACCTTCTAGCTAGTTGCTAAATTTCACAAGTCCAGATACTTTTTCTCCTCCTCCCTATCCTCTTTTCCCTCTTCACCTTCTTTGCTTTGAATTCCTATGCAATATTCCCTAGATGGAAGTGAATGTAAGTAAATAGTGATTGGTAAACAATGAGACATGAAAATGAGAACAACATTTTTTTAAAAAAGTTTCAAGATCACTGAATGAAAGTAGTGTCACTGAACATGTACATTATGCATTTACAGAAATGTCAGTGTCTTTCAGAAAGATTTACAAGTTAGAATCAGGTTTGGCAATGTTTTTTCTTGAAAAGAATTTAAACAGGAAAACAAATTTGAGGAGCGGTGTGGCTTGTCTTTGCAGTGAAGTCACTCTTTGTAGTCCTGCTTCGGCTTCTCTTTTTATTTATTTATTTATGTGTTGTTTAAAATCACTTTTCTTTAACTATAGTCGGTATAAAAATCTTATATTGGTTATATATTAGTTTCAGGTGGACCATATAGCAATACAACAGTTTTATACCTTACAATGTGGTAACTAATTCTAGTAGTCATCTGTCACCGTGGGATTGAACCTGACTGCTGAAAAACTTAGGCAATATGCTTGAATACTTAGGTTTAGATAAACATGAGAGGACCCTACCATAAATCCAGAGATTGGACTAAATGAAGGTGGAGGATGAAAACTTTCTTTGAACTATTCTTTTGAATTTGGTAACCGAGGGCAGGGAAAATTCAGGGAAAATTACTGGATAAAGAAACAATTAAACCAAGACGTCACAGGTAACAAAGAGGTATTCAGAACAAGAGAAGCGGAAGAGGGCAGAGCAAGCACACAGGCCCGTGGAGAGGAGGAATAATGGTATCTATGGGGTGGAATCCAGTGCCGCTGACACCAAGAGACAAAGGAGATGTGCGAGACTCGAGGAGGCTGGAGAGTGAAGTAGAGCAAGTATGGGAGATTCCTTGAAGTTGTGGAGCAAGGAAATAATATGATGAGATTTGACACTTGGAAATAAATAAATCATGCCCTATAAAGGCAGGCGTGCAAATTAGGGAATAGTGATGTGTCCAAATGTAGCACCAGAAGGCTTTTGCTGCAATACAGGAGAGGCATCAGTGGTTCTGGCAGAGATGAAAAAGAAATGGTGGGCTTTTGAGAGATTTATGAAGGGACAGATTATTAAGCTTGTGATATTTTACATATAGACTGTGGGAGGGAGAGTAATATAAAAGATAAGCCCTATGCTTCTTTTTGATTACTTGAATTTTTGACTATACTTTTTAGTGACAGATGACTATTTAAATAACAATTTCAACAGTTAAATACAAATTTAAAAATCTGAATAGAAAATTTAATCCAATAAAAGCAAGTGTTGAAATTCAGTCTCTAATCTTGTCTTAATCTGTTCTCCATTCTTTGTTTTTTTAAGTTTGCAATCATGACATATCCATATAATGCTACAGAAAATTACATTCATTATACATAGACAAATTAATGTTGTTTCATTTAGGATATGTGTTCATTCTTTTTTTTTTCATTTTAAGATTTTTTTAAATTCGGGTGCATCAAACACTGGAAAATCAACATTACTATTGTAGTAATTCTTACAGTGTTTTTCTTTTTTATGTTTTCTTTTGTGTCTGAAAAGCATTCCTTATTGGTAATATATTTAGAAATTTTGGCAGTTGAGATCCAAGAAAATTCTTTATCGTTTGAATAACAAGAGATTAACCATAAAAATAATCAAATCTACTTGCTTTAATACTGTTTCAAAGAAAAAATATTAATAGTAGTGGACCTATATGTTAAAGAAAATTTATTTTTAAAGCTGTAATTATATTTGGGAACGTTTAAAGACTACCCATATTTTCTCATTTTAAGATATTTTTGGGAATACATCTTCAAATATTTTAATGAAAAGATAATGAATCTATTCTTGTCTGCTGTTTGAACAATGTTCAACTCAATGAAAATATTTTTAAATAATATTCCCCCCAAAAGACAAGATTAACACAGCTTTACTAAGGTTGTTCTAATGTAGAGCAGTTTGCAGCAACAGCGAATGCTGTCATTCTCCATGGTCAGAACACTTTTGGTTTTATACAATGACTTCTCTTATATGTAAGATTGACTAATGTCTATATGAATGCTGTGTCGAGTACTGGCCTAAATGTTTTTCTTAAATTAAGTAATTTAATAAACAGCATTCCTGTTTTACAGATAAGGGAAATGAGACAAAGAAAAGTTAAGAAATGAACTCATTTTCACACAGCTTCTAAGTAGCAGAGTAGTAAGAGATAAGGAAATTATTTGTTCATGCATCTCACTTTTCAAGATATGCTTTAGTTCCAATATATACTGATATAATTTCAAATGCAGTAATTTACATGTTACTCTTGAGCAGATTCCCCACTTAAACAAAGTGCACCCTCTCTTATCTATACCTCATGAACCTGTGCGTAGCCTTACAACATCAGTCTCAGTAGAAGACAGTCCAACACGTGACTCATTATCTGGTGTAAGAATCACAGGAGCCTGCGTTTCTCCAGTCTTGCCTTTCTGATGTAAATTAAGCCTCTTCCAGGGCAATCCCAACCCGGCACATCTTAAAACAAAGAAAAGAGACAAACATAAACAGGAAAATGGATCACATTTTCATTTGCCTCCCTAACTATTTATTATCTAATCTTCTTTTCTTCCTTAAGTCACTAATACCTATATTTTTACAGTTCTCAAGTTTCCATAGTTTCACTGGCTTAGAAAATAGTTCCAATCTGGCTTTCACCCTCACTTAACACTTTAATTTAACCCTTAAGCGAGGGCTGTTTCCAAATTCCATGACGAATTATACTCCTTATTCACTCATCCCTTAGTAGCATTTGCCTTTCTGGGTCCCTCTTTACTGAAAGTGCGTTGTCATCTGACTTTTCCCACCACATGCTCTGCTGTAACAAAGGTGGCCTTGCTACTCTCTGCAGTGGCTTTTTATTTAGGTCTGCCTTTCATGACGCATAAGCCCTCTCTTATGAGTTTCCTGCAAAGCCACCAACAAACACTATCTGAGCCACGTATTTGATAATGCCTCCTGTTTGAAAGTTATTGGGGTACATTTCACTGGTTTGGTTTAGAAACAATGGAATCAATAGTACTGTGTTTTATTTTTCATAGAAGGTTATGCGAACTATCTCATCCTACATTCTCCCTTCTTATAATGTTTTATTGAGGCTTAGACATTGAGACATGGGAGTCTAATTTCCCTCCCTATAAATATAGCCTGGATTTGGTGACTGACTTGTAATGAACAGCATGTGGTGAAAGTAGGGGTACCTGACTCCTAAAGCTGGGTGATAAAATGTGATGTCCATCATTGGAACCCAGCACCTACCTGTAAGGACTCTCCTCTGAGCTGGAGCTGAGGTACCAGCTGACAGACAACATCAACTGCCCAGCATGTAAGTGTTGGAAACTGCACATGATCCTGAGTGCTCTGACTCAGGGGGGCAGACAGCGAGTTGTTCCTGATAGGCCCTGCCCAGCATCATAGGTAAATATTCTCTTTGTTTTAAGCCACTAAGTTTTGTGTGTTATAATGCGATATACGTGATGGATTATTACAGAAATAAATTAGTAAACCGAAAGTATATTTTATTGCAATTGAACTATAGAATATACCAACATATGGTTAAAATGATGTAGAGAAATTTCTGTTACCTTTCCAATGAAAATCAACCTTAGTAAACAATGCGAATTTCAGAATCTGAGATCTGAGCTGACAGTAACAGAGGCAGCAGTGTCAGCTCTGTAGTGCTCATGTTTCCGAGCCTTTGGTGCATTTATTGTAGTCGGTTGATGATTCCATTCATGAACTGTAAACATAGCATTTCGGACCCTTAGGAGGCAATAACAATGCTGTCATTTTGTTGTTGTTTTTTAAATTCTATTAACGGTGGAACATCTCCTTGAGGCTCTGTGAGGTGTAGAAATGTTCTTCTCTCAGATTGGAATTGTGGATACAGATTTTGCTTTGTAAACCTAATCTCTACCATCTGCAGCTGCTGCTCTCAGTGCTTGTATTACCTGTCATCTCACCTCCACTTCTTTCTTAACCCTCTCCCCATGTAGCTGTCTCCAACCCCACCCTTGGTGTCCACTCCGCTTTCTTTCTCTCTCCCAGGACTTCAGACACTCTGGGTATACCTGTGGCAAATGGCTATGATTCCTTTAACCATGGCAGATAATTCACAGGGGTCCAGTGAAGAGCTGTAGGGCTCTAAGATTCACAGCTGTTCTCTGAGTTTAAAGTTAATTGACACTATGTTTTAGTGATACTTTTTGCCTTTTTTTCTCTGAGTAAAAGGGATATCAGTCATGTAATCACAATTGCATGGCAATATAGTATTTGGAGGGGGGAGTTCATAGAAAAAATTTACAAAGTTTAATAGATCCATTTCTCATATAAGCCCTAAATTTGAAATCTCATATTGAGGGATTGGAAAACTGGAGAGAGAAAAAGTAAAATGTTGAGTGAAGTTGTATACATTAGCAGCTTTGATTTCTGCATAAACTAACGTTTTTATTGAGAACATTCTTATGCATATTTAAAATATAATTGGTTAAATAAAGCACAATATTATGTAATATTATTTAGTTGCTTATATGATAAACACAGAGCTTAAGTCCAAACTTGGGATGCCCAGTAATTTATAAATTTAGCCACAGTTAACACACAGATATCAAACTTAGAGAATGTGAAAAAGACTTGGAAATACTGTTGAGTAGATTCCTCAGTAAACATAACAAAAATCTAATTCCGAAACTGTGTTCTGGTCTAACATCTAAAATTTCCCTTTTTATTTTCATTTTATATTTTGTTCATGGGTTAGCCAAAAGCATGGCACCCAGAAGTGATCATGTCTACTCAATCAAGTGAAAGTAGACTTTCCAGCAAGTATTTATGCACACATATGTTTTGTGTAAGGACTGTAGAGAAAGGACTATAGAGATTGCAAACACATGATTTCTCTCTGGTTCGAAATATACCCTGAGTTTGAACAAGAAGTTTAAAAATATTCCTGAGAGGCTCTGGTATTTAGGATTTGAAATACTACTAATTAAAATTAAGATAGAATTTGAAAATTAGATATTCTTGATATTAAAATGACCTACCTTACAAAAGGTTGATTGCCATTTTTTTTTTTAAATTCTTGGGCCTCTATGTAAGAAAATTAAATTTTTCACGGACCCATGCAAGATTTATTCATTTAGATTTTGAGTACATGTCTGCTCACATACCTCTGTGTACCTGTATATAAAACTAAAATGTATGTGTGATTTTTGCTCCTTATAACTATTTGTTGCTATAATAAAACAGTGTAATAGACACTAACAGACTTTGGGAATTTTTCAATCACAATATTTATTAATGCAGAGGAAAACAATAATTCAAATTTGTCAGACTCTTATTTAGGCCCATGTGAAAGGGGTGGTTTAGCCTGTAGTACTTCATGTGGAACATTATAATTTTTCTTGGGCTGAGTGAACATTGTAGTGATACCAAACCCAGTTTCAGCTACCTGCCACTCGAAAGCCAAAACTCAAGAGATAGGGCTTGGTGGAGGAAAAATCAGTTTATTCAAGAGCCAGTAGCCTGAGAAGTGGAAGTCCATCATCACAAAGACCATCTTAACATGAGCCGGGAAGGGAAAGGCAGAACAGCGGAAACTAAAAGGGGCTGTGGGCCCTACTTAAGGGTGCTATGTGCCAGTCAGGAGTCTGCTTCCATAGTGATCTTGATCTCAGAGCCAATCAACGGTCTGTTTTCATCAGGCCAAGGTGAGCAAATCGCCTGGAGCCGCAGTGCCTGAAGACTGCAGTCTGCTTCCGTTGAAGTTAGCGTCTACATTCTTTTAGCAAAGAGGCTGTTTATTGTAGCCACATATGAATTTACAAGTCGACATATGTAGAAATGATGTTAAACGAATGGAGGGGTGGGTTACTTGGTCACTTAGCCTAAAGATCCCTGAGATATCCCTGAGGAAGATAACTGAGTGTTTATTGGATATTTGCTATCCAATGCTGTTAGGGGGCATGTAATATTCAACATAGTCTTGACTGGGGCAGTAACTGTTGCCAAAGAAAATGGGCTCTTGCAAAGTTGCAAGAAAAGAATTTCCAGGACTCACACGTGAGAGAAGTTTAAATATAATGTCAAAATTTATTGGGGTGGAAAGAAATAGCCCGACTTCAGGGACATGGCGAGCAAGCAGGCTCCAGGAGCAGATGCTCCAGGGTTCTTGATAATCTTCCACCTATTTTCTTGGTTTTGTAAAGAAGCAAGCTGTCTTTCAAACTATCCAGCCTCTCTCCATATTCTTCCCGGGACTGTGCTGGGTCCTCCACGTATTCAATCCCTTTTCTGGATCTTTCAGGCTTCTATGCCCTTATACTCTGATCATTTTCCAAGGCTAGACTCCTGCTATTTATGGTCTCCCTTTTGACTCTACTGTGCATGCTTCTAAGTTCAGCTTCATCATCTGGCTCCTAATGAACATGCGCTGTTAGAAGGATCTCCCCCTGCACCATCTTAGCTTCTACTGTGCTTGCGCCCAGAAAAGGAATATTCTCACTGTTTACCCCTCCCCCCAGGAATCTGGGTGAACCCGCTGCTTGCTCTTTGGGGAAATTGGAAAGCCAGCGTTTCCTACCCTTTTGGCAATGTGGCTGTTCCTTGGGGTGTCTGTGAAGCTGTAGCTTTCTGAATTTATCAGGCTCAGAAAGTTTAGTTCCTTTCTTAGTAGCTAACCAGCTGCCTATGCTAACATAACCAGTAAAAGACCTTGAATAAATCATATAAGCCCTCTGGGTCTAGTTACTTCTCCTGAGAGTGTTCTGAACTGATACTGAAAAAGTCTTCTTAGCACTAAAAGTATGTAAGTCTTAGGCATTTAAGTGTGGATAAAGCTAGATATACCTTAAAATTTAATTTTAGTCCAGAAATGTATTTATATGATTAAAGTCATAGAGCTTAATCATTCTATTAAAGACTTTGGATTGTGAAAAATATTTTTATTTCTAACAATGCCAACTTTATTACAAAAATCCAACTCATTCTTTTGAAGAATGCAAAAATAATTAAGGACAAATTGATGCAAATAAAGTTTTCTAAGTAAATATGTTTCTAATAAATAGATAAATGTAACTTCATTTTAAAATACATTTAGTTGGAAACCTGTCATACATCATTATCAAATTCTTACTAAGAGAATTTGTTGGAAAGGTGTTCTACTAGAACATAGTTAATATCACTCACTATGGAAATACATACCTAGTTGAATATATAGAACTGGGTTTTAAATTTTTTTAAAATGTTGAATCTTGAGAAATTCTCTGTGTTCCTTGCAAATATTTATCTAAAGGGACTTAAACATTTGTCTTTGAAATATTGTCTGCATTCAAAGCTATACTATATTTTCAACATTGTCTTCATTCAGTATTTCCTCATTCTTTTTCTTCAAAAGTGTGAGACTTGGCTTACTAAACTAGGGCTGAAATTTCAAAGCATACACCTCAGAATTTTTTAAAACTATTTTTAGTTTAATTCTATTCTATTAATTTATATAATTTATGTTAATCAGATTATCAGACTTTAGAGCTTGATGTTAGCTTTCTACAGAAAAAATAATTTAAGACTATAAAAATACTAATGCGGGCATGTGTCTTACTGGTAAATGCATTTTCTGTGGTGCCTTATACCACAAATTATGTCGTTAACAGCCATTTTGTTACTATACTTACTTAACACTGAAGTATAATGGCAGATCTAGTCAATTGGACATTAAAACTATAACTCTTTTTTGAAACATAAAATGTCCCTGTGTGATTGACATTGCCATGATGGTGACTCGGGAGGCTCCTAAATTTCCTTCCTCCATTGACTCACTCATTATATGTGTGCACACTGATCAATTTTCTTGGAGAATTTCAGAAACTAGTTGAGTGACTCCTATATATTAGGTGACTGAGAAAACTCCACAATAAAATATGTATAAAAGGCTGAGTCCCACTCTTGCCATAAACTTCAACCCTAGAACAAAGGCTTACAACTGGGAGGAAATCCCCAAATCTCAGCTTCTCTTTGAGAAACAGAGTTTGGACATCAACTTTTAAGGATGCCACTCAAGAAATAGACCCCCATGCACCTGGCCGTGAAAACCAGCAGGGCTTTGCTTATAGGAATGCCCCAGTAGTATAGCAAAAAGGAAACAGTTGTTAAAAGGCAGCATGTGGGCACTCCCAAACCTACGCTCTCTGGGCTTGGCAGACAAAACCATCATATCTCTCTGTTTTTCCCTAGAAGGGGTTTCACTGCAAGATGCTGCCTGAAGGGCCAGCTTCTAATCAGCCTGCATTTTCTAGCTGACTAGGATCCTCTCAGGAGCCTGAAAGAGAAGGTGGGCTATTCCCTGCCTTGTCCCTCCAGCAAGTAGCTTCAACAATAAAACCAATTCAACAGCATCTCCTTGGAGGGAGTTGGTCCCCACACCTAGAGCTCCTACTTTTATGGCTGCCACCTGAGGGACAGACCTTAAGATCTGGGTATAAATAAATGAAACAGAGATTAGAAACACAATAAAAAAATCAATGAAGCTAAGACCTGTTTTCTTTTGATAAGATTAAAAAAATGGACAATTCTTTAGCTAGGCTAAAAGAGAGAGAGAGGGAAAATAAAACAAAGAATGAAAGAGTAGATGCCGCAGCTAATATCACAGAAACTACTGTGAAAAATTACACACTAACAAATTAGCTACTGTGAGAAGCTACTGTGAAAATTACGCACTAACAAATAAGCTAACCTACAAGAAATGTATTAAATTCCTAAAAGCATACAACCTACCAAGACTGAATCATAAAGAAATAAAAAAATCTGAACAGACCAATTTACTAGCCAAGAGATTCAATCAATAATCAAATACCTTCCAAGAAACAGAAGTCCAGAACAATATGATTTCACAGGTGAAGCCTATGAAGCATTTAAAAAATTTAAATCAATTATTCTTCCAAATATTAAATAGAAGAGAATATTTGCAAAATGATTTTATGAGGCATATCACCCTGGTACTAAAGCCAGACAAGGACATTAGCATAAAAAATACCAGATAGGCCAATAACCATGCTGAACCTAGATATTTCCCAACAGAATAAAGCAAACTGAAATTAACAATACATTAAAGGAATCATGCACCATGATCATGTGTTATTTATTCCTGGGTTGGAGGGATGGTTCAACATATGCAAATCAATGAATGTAATATATTCTATTAACAAAGTGAAAGAAAACCCATATGATCATTTCAATAGGTACAGAAAGTCAAGTGACATATTCAACATATTTTCATGTTAAAAGCTTAGGTATAGATGGAATGTAGCTCAATATAATAAAGGCCATAAGTGACAAGCTCACAGCTAATGTCATACCCAAGGGTGAAAAGCTGAAAGTTCTTTTCTCTAAAATGAAGAGGACGGCAAGCATAGCTATCCTCACCAGTTTTATTCAGCATAGCACTGCACTGAAAGGTTTAGCCAAGTAAACTAGAGAAGAAAAAGTGTATCAGTGGAAGTGGAGTTCTTGCAGTGTTGCAAGAAAAAAAAATTTCCTGAGATCCCTGTATGGGTGGATGAGGTTCCGTGGAAAACTTTACAGATGATATAACATTAGAGTTCTCCTTTTTACCCCCAAGGTCCCATTTCCATCTGCCTTGCCATGGGAAATGTTCAATCTTGTCTTCAGTGAATAGAGGCCACTTCCCAGAGTTTCTTCTTTATATTGAAGCCTAGTCCAGTACAGCATCTGGCTAGTTTACTGTATGTTTCTAGCTGAAGCTCGTTTCTGTTCTGCAGTGTTCAGGCTCCTCCTGTAGTCTAGTTGTGGAGTACACATGGTCATGACCATTCATCTGCTAGGGCCACTTGGTCATGGTAAGAACAGGCCACTGCACTTTGCAAGTGCTAGATATCAATAAGGATGGTGAGAGAGAGAGAGAATGAGAATCTTTTTCGTTCCCCTGAGATTATATTATCTTGGGCTGGGAAAAGACCAGAAGTTTTTTTTAAATGACCGATCAACTTTCCATGTTTTTTTCAGACTTTTGATAAGCTAAACCCTCTAGTTAGATTGGCAGGCTTCTATGGTTGAGCACAGGCCCTGTGCCCCTCAGCAATCCAGCAATCAAGGGGAGAAATGAGAAGTGTTAATTTCCTTGGTAAAGCAATACTGTAAACCCGTGGCATGTGAAGCTGTAGCTTCCTGGCTAAGCAAGCAGGTTTATGTTTTCCTGTTTATTAACCTTACTGGCAGTTCTTTATGGTCCCCTTTCTTTATTAATATCTAGCTGAATATCAACAATAATAAAAGAAAGAAGTGTATACAAATTAGAATGGAAGAAAGTGAAATAAAAGCATTCAACTTGGAAAGGAAGAAGTAAAATGGTCTTTGTCCATAGATGACTAATATTCTATATAGAAAACCCTGTATACTCCACCAAAAAGCTGTTAGAGCTAAGAAACAAATTCAGTGAAGTTTCAGGATATGAAACAATATATAAAAATTGGTTGTGTTTCCCTGGCCAGATGGTTAAGTTGCAGGAATGTCCTCACATGCACAAAAAGCTGTGGGTTTGATTCCTAGTCCAGGCACACACCTAGGTTGGGGGTTTGATCCCCAGTCAAGTCCTGTATAGAAGACAATCATCAATGTTTCTCATCTCTCTCCCTCTCTCTCTCATTATTATTTCTCAATTCAGTAAAAACATATGGAAACTGCTGAGGATTGAAAAATATTTGCATTTCTGTACACTAACAATGAACTATTGAAAGAGAAATTAAGAAAACAGTCCCATTGTAGTAGCTTTATAAAAATGTAATGCTTACAAATTAATTAAAAAGGAAGTAAAAGATGTGTATATGGAAAACTATGGTATTTATGAAAGAAATTAAGGAAGACACAGATAAATGAAAAGTTATCTCTTGCACATGGGTTTGAAGAATTAATGTTGTTAAAATGTCCATATTACCCAATATAATCTACAGCTCAATGGAATCTGTATCAAAATCTCCATAGCTTTTTTCAAGAAATAGAAAAATATCGAAAATGCTTTTTAAATCTCAAAAGACTCAGAATATCCAAACAAGCTTATGAAAGAAGTACAAAGCTAGAGGCATCACTGCTTAAACTATAATACTAAGCTATAGTAATTAAAACTGTGTGCTACTAGCATAAAAACAAACACATGGATTAACAAAACATAATAAAGGGCCCCAAGAAAAACCCTTGCATATGTGGTCTATTAATATTAAACAAAGGTTCCAACTATATACAACAGAGAAAGGATGTTTTCTTCAATAGTGTTGGACAAACTGGATAGGCACATGTGTAAGAATGAAACTGCACCCCTTTCTTGTACCATACACAAATATCAACTCAAAGTGGATTAGAGAATTGAAAGTAAGACCTAAAACCATGAAAGTTCTAGAGGAAAATTTAGAGAATAGTCTTCTTGACATTGGTCTTGACAATAACTTTTTAGATTTGACTCAAAAGCAAAGGCAATAAAATAAAAAATAAATGAGTCTGACCACATCAAACTAAAAAGATTCTGCACAGCAAAGGATATAATCAAGACCAAGAGAAGACAACCTGTACAATGGTAAAAATCATATAAGCAAATCACATATCCCATAATCAGTGAGTATCCAAAATATAAAAGAATACAGATAAAACTAGATAGCAAAAAAAAAAATTCAGAAACAAAAACAAAAAATGAATAACTCAATTTAAAAATGAGAAAAGAACTCAGAGATTTTTTTCCCACATTAGATATGCAAATGGTCAACAAGTACATGGAAAGCTCCTTGACATTATTAATCAGCAGAGAAACACAAATCAAAACCACAATGAGATATCGTCACACCCACATTAGAATGTCTCTTACAAAAAATACAGACAATAAGAGTATTGACAAGGATGTGGGGGCAAGAGAACCCTTGTACACTATTGGTGAGAATGCTAATTGGTTCAGTAACAATGTAAAAAAATATGAATCTTCCTCAATTTTAAAATAGAAGCATCATATAATCCAGCTATCTCATTTCTGATTATATATCTAAAATAAAATCATTATCTCAAAGAGATGTCTATATCTTATGCTTGTAATAGTATTATCCACAATAGCTAATGAATGAAAACTACCTAAGTTTCCATTATAGATGAATAGATTAAAAATTCTATATTTATATCCAAGGGAATATCATCGAACCTTAAAAAAGGGGGCATCCTGCCATTTGTGAGATCATGGGTAAACCGGGAGGTCATAATGCTACTACTGTGTGATATCATCTATATGCCAAATGAAGAAAGAAAGAAAGAAAGAAAGAAAGAAAGAAAGAAAGAAAGAAAGAAAGAAAGAAAGAAAGAAAGAGAGAGAGAGAGAGAGAGGGAAGGAAGGAAGGAAGGAAGGAAGGAAGGAAGGAAGGAAGGAAGGAAGGAAGGGGGAAAAAGAAAAGAAAGAAAATAAATGTAGAGTGGTGGCTGCCAGAGCAGGAGAATGAAGAAATGGGCAAAGGGTCCATTGTAAGATGAATAAGGTGTGCGGATCCAATGTATAACATGATGACTATAGATGGCAATGCTCTGTTGCATAATTGAAATTTGCTGAGAGTAATGTGTTCTAATGAATACAAAAGAAGGGAATAAATATGTGAGGCAATGGGTGTGTGAATTGACTCACCGAGAACCCTTTCCTAATGGGTACATATGGCCATTGTCACACTTAAAATATGTTATAATTTTAATTGTTGATTATAATTTAATACATATTTTTAAATATCCACTATATAATTTGATGTAAATTGGCATTCATAGTCCAAGTAGCTAATGTAAAAATGGTCTATGAAATGGAACATCCAAGTTAAACTTTCAGTTCCACCTGACATGTCATCACTGTAGTGCAGCCCCGTATTAAGTATGCCACCGGTTACCCTCCACACACCAGAGCTAAGCTGTGTATTTATCATGAATGTCATAAATTTTCCCATTCTTATTTTAAAAAGTTGTTTTACATTAATGTGATAGGAGGATGGTAAAACTGGACAGTTGTCCTTGTGTAAAGTTACTATTGTATTTTTAAAATGATTTATTTATTTATTTTTAGAGAGCGGGGGAGGGAGGGAAAAAGAGAGGGACAGAGACATCAATATGCAGTTGTCTGTCACGTGGTCCCTACTAGGGGCCTAGCTGACAATCCAGGCATGTGGCCTGACTGGGAATCGAACTTGCAGGGCTCATCTCCCAGGCATGAACCCCTGACTGGGGTTTGCAAGCCAGCACTCAATCCACTAAGCCACACCAGCCAAGTATTATATTTATCTGTACACTTGCCAATGCATACCTATAATTGAGGATTGGAGCGGATCCTACAGGATATTCTGCAGAAAGAAAGACTCCTTCCATTTAAAAATATATACCTCAAGAAGATATTGTAATGACATATATTTAATGCTAGTCCTTGTGAAAGTGATGTCCTAATACAAGAAAGACTTCCTTGGATCTTTGCTTCTACTTTATTTCTTCTAGTTTCAGCATACATATTTACTATTAAATCAATTAAAGCACTATGTTTTTAAATGTTACATTTTGCTAAGTGCATTTCATAGTCTTGAAGTCCCTATTGTTCCTTACCTAATCCATCAAGTCCCATTAGACTTTCTCAATAACAGATCTGTAATTAAAGTGTTTTTCAAAACATCTACAGATTGATAATGGTCAAAGCCGCTTAAGCTTTTATTTGAAAAAAAAAAAAATCCTCAAACATCACCTATCTTTTATTTCAGAACCTCTCTACTTACCTTTTTATAGTAGCTAGATTTTAAACTGAAATTCATCTTTCCTCTTCTCAAATGCTTTAATGGCATTTTCACCTCTCCAGAAATAAAACCCCAAATCCAAACTATAACCCGTAAGGTCCAACATAGCAGTCATTTTGCTACTGGTCTAAGGTCTTCTCCTAGGCCCTCCCTCACACCCTGGGCTCTCACCACGAAGCCCTCTCTGCTGCTCCTCCACCATACCAATCAGCTCCCGCTCGGGTCTTTGCACTTACTGCCCTTCTGCCCAAAATGCTCTTCTCCATGCACCTGCCTGTTTTGCTACTTGTTGAGTAACTTCTCTTCAACAAACCTGATTTGTCTCCATTTGAAATATCTGTTACTAGAATAGCTCTCATGAATAAATTTATGATCATACTAAACTTACTTTTCCATCATTTGTCTGTTCATTTTTCTATATCAGGACACTTAATTCAAAACAAGGTTATGAGCAAATGATGTGATCCTGCATGGTTGTGTCTTAAACAAACAAAAAAAAATAGAAAGATTGAGATTAATCTTTGAGAGAAAATCGTTTGGTGTTGTGCAGTCCAGAAATAAAACAAAAAGAGACAAGTAAATCTATCAACAGAGGGCATCTGATATAGATTAGAGGTGCTGGACTACCGAAAAAAAAAAACACATAAATAACATAAAGTATATTTTAATAACACTATTTTTATTGGTAAAAATAATAATCACCAAAAGGGAGGCCAAAAAATATGTGGGAAATGAGTGTATAACCCAATTACAGAATAAGGCAACAATGTATAAGTGCATGACACCATACCTTTATTAAACTGATCTGACCATAAGTTTTAGTTTAGCTATTTATTCCACATGTGACAAGTGTTGACAGAAATTTAATTTAAAGTAGTCTTCAATCTTAATTTGAAATTCTGTTGAGTTAGAAGAAAAATGTTATGTTAATAATAAATGAGAGTATAATTTTGAAAATGTGTCTTATATAGAAAAATGTATTCATGTGTCATCAACATTTAAGTGTGAATAGTATTTATAATAAGTATGTATTTGTCAACCTTTTAGAACAGGAACTTTCTAAATACTCTCAATACAGCCCACAATAAGGAAAACGTTTTCTTTTCTGTGCACATGTATTTTAAAATACTTGAAACCATATACCCTTATGAGGTCAGACTGGTTCTGAGATATCTATCCTAATTTGTTGTATTCCATTCTTTTCATTTTTCAGCCATTCCTTTTCTTCCCACTCCTCCTCCTTCTCCACCTCTGTGCCCAGATCCTCCTCCTCTACTAACTCTATTACTTCCTCCCCATCCTTCTGTTCTGCATCTTCATCAATGATAACTTGTAGCCTGAAAAAGAACTACTCTAGAGATCTGTGAACAACAATCACTTTAGAAACGTTAGCCCATCTTCTTCAGCATAGTAGCATGATTGCTTAAATTCTTCAGTGAATTGGGGGAAGGATTCTGTGTGTTTGTTTCTTTCTTCATGGCTTTCAGGTTTTGAATTGTCTTCTTGTTATCACAGGCCTATTGACCTTTTTAGTTTCTCATTTATGAGTCTATATTAAGACATATGTACATGACAGTAATTGTAGTAAATTATTTTTCTACATTAGTTGAAGTAAAAAGAAATTTAAAAATGAGCAAAATATGTTATTCTGCCCTGCTACTCTGTGTATCTAATACCTATGAGCTCGTCACTCTCTCATAATGGATCGCTTCATTTCCCAAAACAGGAAATTCAATTTATCTTGAAATTATAATTATGCTGGAAGTTTTCACAAGAGAGAGCTTTATCTTAATATATAGTAAATCTTTCAATTATAATTTTCCACTTTAATGTATTTTAATGTTTAAATCTCACTGTAGTGGATATTATGGGGACTTACTTACCATTGTTTCTTTTCCCTTTCTTTCTCACAGAATCTCAAAGTGATTTAGTATTATCTTCTCCCCAACAGGGCTCTGTGCCTAAATGGATGCTTATCACTGCACGTCTCTCAAATTATCTTATCTAACAGTAATTTTATTTCCTGAAGAGGAATTAGTTCAAGAATGGGCTTATATACAATTCTAATTAACATTGTTAGGGAAATTCACTGAGATTTTTCTGAGAAAATATCAATGCTCCTGAGAAAAAAACAGAGAGAAATAAAGCATCCCTCTTCTCACTAATAATACGAATACATCTCATAACAATTTAATCATGTTCCCAATGAAGAATCAACATTCTACTATTTTTTGTAAATAATGTCCACTTTTCTTATGATGAGCCTATTCAGTACAAAACATCATATTTATTGTTGTGAATTCTTATGTTATTTAATACTTCATCAAGTACTATTTTCTAAAGAAAGTTCAAGAAAAACAAAGTGTGTTTCTTTACCAAACATCTAGATTTAATATGCACTTGTTTTGAGGAGAAATGTTTACAGGAGCTTCTTTAATTTCTAGAAATTTTGGATAACTTTATACTTCAGGCTACTGTGTTTTTGGAGATTGCTCAGTTGCCATGTTCTCTCTTTCAAAATGGGTAAGATGACCATAAATGTGCAATTTAATGGAAGCACATACAATAGGGCTCTTACTATGATATTTGTTTTATGAATTTTAGATTATATGCAAAATATATACATTCCACTTAGCAGATTTGAGTTTGTTATGACCATATTGACTTTTAAAATTAGCAAAAGCCTTTTTCCATACTTATTGGATAAAAATGTTTTTGCTTACCTGTCTTACATTAGTACTGGCAAAGAAAAATATCCCCATTGCATTTTCTTTCTTTGCCATGGTCTTCCCTCTTTTCGAAATAGTTTCCATAGTAAGATCTTTTATAGCTTAAGCTGTTTTAAATTATGGTCTTAATTTCAGGACTCAAAAATGCTCTCATAGATTTTGTTCACAATGAGAATTACTGAAATGGTATATAGGGCACACAAGATTTTTAATTATCCATTTGAATTCTCATAATTATCAAGCGCTGAAAAAAGATGAATTGTTTTACTAGTACTACAGCTGCTTCTGCCACGAGAATTCAATATGTTACACAGGCTTCACCAGGAAAATCCATACAGGTGACAAATGCCGATGTTTGCCAACTGTTTAACATGTGTAAACTCTTTAAGCAATCCTTCCCAGTTTCAGCAGGTGTATAGCTGTGTTGTGTCTCTCAGAGGCAGAATCCATTTTAAACATCGCCTGAAAGGTTTGTCTGCTCTTGAGGCTCCTTCAGGAGTTGCCATTCAGAACAGGGTCAATCAGGAGGAATGCTGGCTCCATGCCTGAATCTTCCATGATGTTCAGTTCAATTAGATTCAAATAGACGAAGCATGGAGTGAGGAGAGGAGGGCATTCATTTGGAAACTACATTAGCAATGCCTTGGTTGTAATACAAATACAGGAATTAAGGAGGGCAATGTAATAGGTTGTCATTATACATGGAAAAACATATTAGAATTAAATGTAAAAATTATATGTGATGATAAGGCCTCTATGGTGTTGTGTTCTGTTCAGAAAATTGCCTCCAATGCCTTCTGTTCCATAGAGTTAATTCTCTTTGTAAACTATACGTGTACCTTGTCAATATCATGTTTTAAAAGAGGTTTAACCTTAAAAGGTTTACAAGACGAAAATGAGTTGTAATATTTTGGGCACGTCACTTGAAAAGCCAAATCACTGGCCTGATTTTATTTCTTTAAACTTGATATGTACTGTTTTCTTTCATTTTCATCTGCTATTCCTTTATATTATATGATCCCTATTGATTCCTTGTACCTACTATCATTTATTCTAATGTAAGATTCTAAAATTAGAAAAACAATGCCAAAATTAATGTTTATGAGGAAAGTTAATATGAAAGAAGATCGTAGAAAATATATCAACTTGTAAAAATGTCCTGTTAAGATATGGATTAACAATTATTATAAATTGATGAAATTTTGCCCCTTGAGTTTCATTTCAAAATGCACTCACTATGATTAGAGGACAGAGGAGTGTCAGTGGGTTCAATCCCAACTAAACTCTGTGAAATATGAGTCATGTTTCTGCGTCTTGTTCCAGTTTATATCATCCAGTGTCAAAAATATAGCCATGACACTGATAAAATGTTGCTGTTCATGTTGTTCAAAAAATACTGTAACTTAGGAGAGTCCCTATAAAACACTGTTCTGACTCTGAAGAAATGGCATTTGTATTTGATCACTCACATTAATATTGTTTTATTTTTATGTCCAGCAGTAAAATGGCAGTACTATTGAATTACCGATGACATTTTTATTAGCAAACTGTGGACCTGAGATGATGCTTTTAGTTTGCTATACAGGTAGCCAGCTACCAAGTAAGAGTAAACACTCAGGGGCTTGAACATGAGCAACACCTTCTCCTAGGCACACCCATGAGGTCCAAGCAAGACAGGAGAAGCAAAGAGGTGGGGTGAGAGAGGTCTGTCTCTCAACTGTAAAGTACAATTTTAAAATGTGTTAGAGTCATCTAGTAGTTAAAATAACCACTTTCAACACAATATTTTAATACAAAAACCAATTTCTTTAGACACTAAAATAGCCAGCCTTTAAACATTTCTACTGTTACATTAATCAGCCTCAGTTTGGTATCTTGATGTTCTTTGGAAGGGCACTGCCAGATGCACTAGTTTTGTGTTCATTAGGCAGTTATTGGTAGGACACGAGGTCTTTCACACTTAATGTACTGAATGCTTTTTATCCTCTGCAGTTCCTCAAATTTTTTGCTGTTATTTCCTGGAAATGATTTATAGGTACATGATTTTATAATTCAAAGTTGCTTTAAAGGTGATATATAGAAAATATAAAGGCGATATATAGAAAATAATTCCATACAGAGTTTTAAAACAATAGCATTTTATATGCTGCTCTTAAGAAAATAATTAAAATTTGCAGAAGAGGTTTCCTATTGTACTGATATACCAAAAAGTGATTGATGTGTGTTTATTAAGACCGATTATTAACTAACCGAATAGAAAATAGAAAAAAATCTTGAATATATTTCTTTTAGTTATTTAAGGTAATCTTACATATTAAATGTAATGAAAGACACATTTCTCCACCTGTGCTCTTTAAGAATGTAAATGACTAATCCTTACAGATTATTTTTAAAGGACTCTTACAAAAAATTGTATTAATAGTTTAAGGGGTCTCTAAAATATCTTCTGAAATAGCTATATTCTTGTTTATGTCCTTTCTCCAAGAAATTTGCCTATTTTCATCATGTATGATATAAATTCTCACCTTCCTTATTTCATTCATCTTAGTGATTATTTTAGTTAGGAATATAAATGATGCATTCATAATGGCCATTGATTTTATCATTGCAACTAAAGCAGGGCAAGCAAAAGTTTTGTTTTTAGTTCCATATATGATAGAACTTTACAGTTTTTTGTTTTTCCTATTCTGTTTGTTTAGACAGCACTTTTAATATCCCACAAAGAGTATAATTTATGACTTTTTGAAAACATACTTGATGTTGATACCTCTACCAGGAGAAAGGGATAAATATGCCTCATAATGTAATAGTTCACAACAGTGTTTACCTCATGAAATATGGCTTTCATATATACCTTTTGGTACCTACTAAATAGTTGTTTTAGTGCTAGCATTTTTCTCACACCCTACTTTAATGATACTATATATCTTTTTCATTTAATTCCATTAGTGGTATTAAACATAAAATCCCCTAATGAACAGTTTGTTGAATAACCATTAAATTAAAAAATAATCATTAAATAATTAAGAAAACTATAATTATTCTTCATAAATTCCCTCCAATCAGTATTTAATAATATCTCACCCACAGTAACAAGTTGGAGCAAAAAATTCTTGTTCTGTTCAAAATCTTATTATGATTTTGGAGCTAGCATCACTATTATAATGTGGGACTTTTCCTCTTTATTGTTAATTTTCAGGTAATTCTACTACATACTGATGTAACATAAATAGATACTAAGATAAGATATAAAGAGGGTCTATAGATTTTGTTTTCATGAAATGGGTTCTGTTTCTATATATAGTTTCCCAGTATCATCAAGGTCATTATCTTGAGGATATAACCTTACATTTTTATATTCTGTGCACATTGCAACTCAAGTCACAAGATTTGGCATTGTTATTTGAAAACAGTTAAAGAACATGCTAATCTGACCATTTCAGTGTGATTTACTAAGTATTATTACTTCATTTTATTTATTCCTAAATCTAAGAAAAAGAGCATGTTAGCATTCCACCTATTTCTTACAGCAGGCTGGAGGAAGTAAAGGAAATGTTCAAATTGCTTTGTGCCATCTCCTATGAATCATTTTGGCTGTTAAAGAATTTTAAACATGCACTTTTGTGACAACAGCTTGTAAATGTAGAAGTTTGGTATTCTCACTTTTTATTAAATGAGAATATAAACAGAATAAGAATATTAGAAAATAAAGATACCATTAATATTCATTTTGTCATAACAAAGAGGTAACCCACCCAAATAAGCTTCCTTTACTAGTCATTTAGCAATTTACCTTTTGTCTTTGAAAAGTGCAGAATAAAAAGGAGCATTAGTTCATCTGTTTTCAATTTTTATGTGTGTCTGTGTATGTGTATTTTCTGCATATTCATATTAACAGACTGAGTTTCTTATCCCTAACCATCAAATATATACTTATGACCAATGTAGTATTTTATGTTTTTGAATTTCCAAATTATTGTCTCAAATAGATTTTGTAAATCAGATGCTAAATTTTTATGGCATCATCGCCTCGCCCTCATTTACTTCTCAATAGATGTTACTTTTCACTGATTTTTCATTAACTTATTTTTTTCAGTTTTAAAAGAGTATGCTTTATTAGAATGTAGTCACCCTGTTTTTTCCACCTAAAAGGAACAGATGTGGTTGACATTGGAGTAAGCACTTAATAGAATTAGAGGTATACCCAGAGCAGAAGCCATGCCTTATCATATTAAATATTCAGCAGTTGTTCAGATAATGTCTTGGGTACATCTCCAGACAGGTTCCTGTTTACCAACAAGGGCAGCTGGTATGTTTTCAAACTGATGGATGACTGGTTGATCACCTTAGGATGTGTCGATATCAATTACAGCTACGGAATCTGTGAGCACTCTTGGGTGACAATACTTGAAATGAAGAAAGAATCCCCCATTGCTAAGGGAGGCATTTATGCAATAGTTATCCAGAGTCTTTCACACATGCTTTCCATGACTAACAAGAAATTTTTAAATCATGATCTTTTATGAGGAGGCAGAGACTTGCATTTTCACTACCATCAGGAATAGGAGGGACCAATAAATCCCTCAATTGTCACTCACAGACTACAGACTTGGACATACTGAAGATACTCTTTCCTGAATGTAAAGCCCCCCCCCAAATTTTCTATATATAAATTTAAAGAAATTATTATGAAATCAAAGATTTCCCCTTGTCTAAATTTATGTTAGTTTTTTATTTAATTAAATGCATCAGGGTGTCATGGGCCAATAAAGATTGTATAAATGACAAGTGTACCATTCCAAAACATATTATCTGTATATTGCATTGTGTGCCTGCAACTCAAAGTCAGGTAATTTTTTGTCATCACATATTTGGACTCCTTTATCCTCTGGAAATCACCATACTGTTGTCTATCTATAAGTTTTTCTTGTTTGTTCATTTGTTGCTCTCAGTTTTATATCCAATACATGAGTGAAATTATATGGCTTTCAACTTTTCCATCTGACTTATTTCACTTAGCATAATATTCTGAAGGTCCCTCTATGCTGTCACAAATGACAGTAATTCATATTTTATTATGACTGATTAGTAGTCCATTGTATATATGTATCGCATCTTCTTTGTCCAATCATCTATCAAAAGACACTTAGTTGTTCCCATGTATTGTGCTGCAGTGCATGTATCTTTGTGAACAAATGTTTACAAAGTTTTCAGGTAGATACCCAAAAGATGGGTTGCTGGATTGTGTGGTAATGGTATTCCTAATTTTTTGAGGAGCCTCCATACCATTTTCTGCAATTACTGTACATTTCCATGGACAGTGAATGACGGTTCCCTTTTTGCCACATCCTCTCTAACCCTCATTATTACTTTTCTTGTTGATAATAGCCATTCCAACATGTGTGAGATGGTATCTTATTATAATTTTGATTTGCAATTCCCTAATAGCTAGTAAAGTTGAGCATCTTTTCATATTAAACATTTGTACGTGCACCCTTCAATAGCTTAGTTGCTAGCATGAAAGATTCATTAACTTTTAAAGTGTCACATGAGAAGATTAAAAATTCACAAAAAGTAAGTTTATTATTAAGTACACATTATAGAATGGTATAAAATAATGCAAAGTGCATGTATGTGCGGAATCAGAAGAGGTAAGATCGCATGGCATGAAGATTTTGGCATTCTTGACTTCATTAATAGATTAAACACAAAGCTTAACCGGAGTGCAGAATACACTGTAGATGAAGAAGAAAACCACTTTAAGGGCAAACATTTTAGATGTGGGTTTGGAATGTAAGGTTAAAAAACCAATGTTTTCTACATGATCAGAATGTGGTGGTCTAGAATTATTTGGGAAAATATACCTGAAAGTTCACAAATAAAGGGGGGATTACTTTGCAAAAATTACTTTGCACTAAAAAACATACTATTTTACCAACTTACTAAATAATTGGCATTCTATCTGAGGCATTCATGTCAATCACATGACTTGAATTTACTTTTGTGCTGTTTCAACATCATGTGAACAAAGCCAAAAATTCAGTTTACTTTTTTAAATGCTCCTGTTTTATTACAAAATCTTTTTTTTCAATTAATTTATTTTTGGAGAAAGGGTAAGGGAGAGAGAAAGAAAGGGAGAGAAACATCAATGTGTGGTTGCCTCTTGTGTGCTCCCCAGACCTGACCTGCAGCCCAGGTATGTGCCCTGATTAGTGCCCCATTGTTTTGCAGACCCGTGCTTAATCCACTGAAATACACCAGCCAGGGCCAAATATTTATTTCAGATATAATGCCTAGTAATTTCTTGACAAATGTGGAGAGAGTGAAGTAAATTTAAATTGTGTACTTACTTGAAGAATGGGTATAAGTGTGTGATTTCACTCCAAACACTGAAAATGAAATACAGCATAATATATATGATTCTGGGGGAAGTTGGAATCACCTTAGTAAAAAAAGAAAGGCCCCCACAATGACAGTGAATGCACTGAACAAAGAGAAATAATTTGCAAAATTGGTGGGATGGGAAGACAATTGCTGCTATGAATTAGTGTGAAATTCTTCAAAATACTAGTACTTCTGGTTGGAGATCTACTCAGTTGAAGAGTTTTAGTGCCTATGATTAGGAAGAGAAAACCTCAATACCTCTTTCCAGTTTTATAAATATAACTACTAAAATAATTATATATAGTGAAACAAAAGGTGTTTCTTTGATGAATATGAATTCACTTTATCTTTATTATGCTTATTACAAAAGTGACAATTTTAATTAGAAGAATTACATTTTCCCCCCTCAGGATTTGGTGAATTTGGCAGGTAGAGATGGTGACCACCCTTCATGTCTTATAGCTGATTAAGGGATTTATGTTTTCCCAGGGGACATTCAGGCTAATTAAAATCATACTTGTCTTTTTATTAGTGGGAGCAGAACAATAATTTCTGAAGCTAATGATAAAAATGTATACTACATGATATCAAGTTGTATAACTGTTTTGATGATCAGGCAATCTTCCTTTATGAAAAGTGATCAATTAATTAATTAATTCATTATACCAGAAAAGAAAAAAATATTTATGCGCACAGACATAATTTCAGTTTTCCTTTGGTAACATTATTTTACCCAGTAGCACAAGTGAAAATAATAACTCTGAAATTATGCCAGATTAATTGTTTTATGATTTGACAGTAAAACAATCTATCCTCCTGCATGACTTAAAATTTGAACATATCTTATGCTACTTCAGAGTTACGTTTGGCAAATGTTCGTTTAAGGTCCTTTTATATTTATATTTTTCAAAAATATTGCTCTTTATTATTAAAGCTAATTTATTAATAATTGCAGTAAATTACAGCTAACATTAAGAACTAAACATTACTGAGGTTTTCCTGAATGTTTTAATGAAATTTACCAAAGATCTTAAATATAGGTACTGTATTTTAAGCACCTATATTACAACTTTTTACAATTCTAAACACAGGTTTTGAGAATTTTAATTTTTGTCTCAACTTTGCAGCTATTAAAGAGCAAAGCTGAGACCTGAGCAAATTCCAGCACTGTCCAAAACTTCACTATTTGCAAAAGGAGTGTCAGATTTGGAGTATTAGTCGCTTGAATTTTCATCCTGATGTAAGACAATCCAGAAGAGTCCTCATTACTTATGAAAAAGGTAACCCAGGGAAATGCATCACTACAGAAGAATGTACTCTGTTGTCAAATAAGAAGGGAGTTTTCATTCCATATGCATTCTAATGGGGTCACAACTGTTAAAGTTGGGAAGTGAACACAGGCAACCAAGTGACTGGAGAATCACAACCTTACCACAGATATTTATAGTATCTTTGTAGCTTCTCAGTGTTTTGAACAAGTGAAAAGCAAGTATATAATAAGTAGTTGAACGAAATATATGCTGCATTAGATGCCCTATGTTTTCTCACGCAAAGAAATGTTCTCAGAGGATCTAAGTATACTAGTTGAGGATTCAAGTGCAGCTGTTCTACAAAGTTCTTACTATGAGTCGCTGGTAAATTAATCAACCTCAATAAGTATCATTAGTATTATTTTAACTGTTAACAATAGCAAAATAATTAAACTAATTAGTTTAAAAATGAAATGAATAAATACTTTGATTTAATGGTATTAAATTTGGGGAAAAGGGTCCAACATTCAAACAAAATACTCCCTGGATAAATCATTTCTGAAATGCCCAAAACTAAGTAACTATCAATATGTTTTTAATTAAACAAACATTATGTTTTTTTTTTATCTACACTGACTTATTTGATTCTTTAACCTCTAAATCTCTGAGTATCCAGATGACCACCTCCTCACCATCCACCTCCAAGTCACATATCCTTTGCCTGTTTCATTTATCATACTGGGATTAGGACAAGCAGGAGAAGACCTAGACTTCTGGACAACCCCACTCTACATACATCTATATAGTTCCTTTTAATTTAGTGTAAGACAATTGGAAGGAACTTCTATATTATCCCATTTTTCCATAGTTCTGATTAATTTAAGTATGTTAAATTATGTATGTCTCACATCGAAGTTTAAAATGGAATAAGAATGTCCATGGCCATTGAAACATCATTATATTAAAAACAGGAAGGACCCACAATCTGAATTTTTTTTCTACATATTATTTTGAATCAACACATATCAAACAGTGGGGGAAGCGGAAGTCTTAAGTAAACCATTAAGGTCAGGTTTCGAATTCTTCTGTAGCATTTCCTCTCTTCATGTAATTAATTGCCATGTATTAAACACATATTATGTGCCAGGCACTTTACTAAGTATTTCTGATGCAACAATAAATAAAAAGTGCTCTCAGTACTAGAGAGACTCAAATACCTCTCAATGGAAAACGTTAGTTTACTTATGCCAGGTGACAAATTACTATAAATTTTGTGGCATAAACAAACACCCATTTATAATCTCACATTTCTTTATATCAGAAGTCTGGGTGGGCTCGCCTTGGCATTTTGATTAGAGTATCACAAAGTGGCAGTCAAGATTTTCAATCTGGCTGGAGCATCCAGGTGAAGAGGGAGATTCCATGGTCATTCAGGATGTCGACACAATTACACGCCTGTGGTTGGAGGATTGGGGGTTCCACTTTCTCACTGGCTGTTAGTTGGAAGTCTTCCTCACATAGTAGAGGCTACTTTTAGATCCTTTCCAGTGGGCCTCCTGCATCTTTTTTTTTTTAATTGAATTTATTGAGATGGAATTGGTTAATATAATTACATAGGTTTCAGGTATATAAATCTGTAATGCATTATTTGTACATTGTATTCTTTGTTCCCCACCCCAAGCCAGGTCTCCTTCCATTATTATTAATCCCTCAAACCCTCTGTTATCTCCCCCACCCCCTTTCTCCCTGGTAATCACCATGCTGTTTTCCATGTCTATGCCTTCCTCCGTCTTTAAGCCAATTACAGCCCTCTCTCAAACCTTTGACTTCTTCTGTTCTGTGTTGGAGAAAATGCTCTGCTTTTAAATGGCACATTGAATAGGATTAGGGTTACCAGCAATCTCCTTATTTACTATCAATTGCAACATTTATTACATTTGCAAAAGTCTCTTTTGCTATTATAACAGAGAGAGGGTCATAGGAGTTAATTTAGAATTCCACATACCACCAACATGGAAGGGTCTTTGCAGGGTGATCTTTATATTTGCATTTGATGCTGCACTTACTAACAATGTGAACATCTGCATGTAAAAAGAAATGCCAAAGAAAAAGGAAGGTTGTGGTCAAGCAGCTAAAGGGGGCACCACGCTGAAAGTTCATACGTAATCAGTGTCTGAATTTATTATTCCATAATCTGTTTCATGGTTTACTTTTGATCCCTGGGTATTGTTTTTGCTTTCTTACTGCTGTTTGTGCCATTGTCATTGTGAGCCAACCACTATGTATTTGATGTTAAAATTATAAAAGTTTCACTACCCCTTTGGGAAGTTTACTGAGAGTTTTTAAATCTTTAATCAACTGAGTATATCAAGTCAGAGTTACACCAGAGAAGAATCAGTAAAAGTGTGTGTGTGTGTGTGTGTAATTATGGACTATATACATATATTATATATAATATAATTATCTCTATATCCATATATATCTTTATATGGATATAGAAAGATCTTTATATGGATATAATTATATATATATATATATATATATATATATAATTCCAGGAACTGGCTTATGGAATTATAAGAGCTGGGTAAGCAAGTCCAACATTCATAAGGGAGGCTATCAGAGGGGAAGCTGGAACTCTGGGGCACAAGCTGAAGTTGCTGTCCACAGGCAAAATTTCTTTCTTTTTTTTTCCTGTAATTTTTAGGGACATCTCAGCTATGTTCTTAAAACCATCACTTAATTGAAACAAGCACACCCACATTACCTATGACAATTTTCCTTACTTCAAATCAACAGAACTTAATTGCATCTAGTAAATACCTTCACAGTAGCACTAAGATTAGTGTTTGATTACACTACTGAAGCTTGTAGCCTACTGAAGTTGATGTATAAAGAACGCCATCACTAATTCTTGTTTTTAAAGAAACAAAGACATTCGTTTTCTATTCAAAGTGTCATTGCACCACAGTGTATTATAACCAGCACTTCCTTTTTGTATTGATTTTTCTGCAGTGCATGTTAGACTGTCAGGTGCATCCATCCTGAAGTGTCGTGAGCAAGCACATGGTGGCCTTGTGAATGTCGCACACACCCTAGTATTTTAGGAATAATCATGCACTTACATATTTTAATTTGAGGAACAGAATAGAAAGACATCAACAGCACAAATAGCATTCTCTTTACATATTTTATAAACCCATTTTGACTCTGTAGTAAGTTCATAGTCAATCCATACTTCATGGTTAGACTTTGTTTACTCATGTCCACAATCAGGGTAGTAAAATGATTTCGGGTCAAACAAAATGCCAGGATCTTACAATTTTTTTTTCTACTCAGTGTTGTGTTTGCACATATTTAGAAGAAAAAGACTTTATATTTATTATGATGTAGAAAGGCAATGCCTATTAATTTGGCAAACTTGTGGTTCCCTGGGTTCCCTAAGTTCCCTGAGCAAAGCTGTTGTTTTTCATATTGACTTAAATTCCAAGCCTTCCCTAAGATTACTTCAATTCATATATCATACTATAGAATGACAAGTTGACACTTTCTTTCCCTAGGTAATCTAAGTGTACAAAAAAGAAGAGAAAGTAAAGGTCATTCATTTATCTACAAAAATGTCCAGTCAATAAACTTTTCTCTAAAAAATAGTGGTGTTGTTGTGAAAGTTTCAAGATAGAAAAAGTATTAAAAGCTTATGGCAAAGATATAATCCTTTCTAGTAATATTCAAATTTCATTTCCATTGTATGAACAGTAGTTGTCATCACTGTCTTCAATTCATCATTTATTCATAGTGAATATAAAGGCCTTGAAAATTGGGAAGAAAAAATGGCTGGTGGTAATTGTTATATGAAAGAGCACATTGACATTTTTCTTGTTTTCACACTTAATAAAGTTCCCACTTATTTGTATTTGAGTAAAAAATCTTTTTCTAAAGCTTACATGCTCAGGTCAAATTCCTTCTGAAGGAAAATAATATTAAAAAGCTACACTTTTATATGTTTATAAGCTTAGAATTCTGCTTTACATTTTTCTAAGAAAAATACTAAATGTTGACACAAAGGCATCATTCTCTGGATGTATTACAGAGTATGCAACCCTATTTTTATGGTGAGGAGTTCAGGTACCTGAATGCCTTTGATGAACTTTTGGAAGTACTATGAGATATATCATGTGATTATTTCAATCTACAAAATTTTCCGATGGAGAAAAAAATAACTATAAATTTATTGTACTGCAAATCATGATCATTTTACTTTGAAAAGGGTTAGATTTGACAGTTTTTTAACTGAAATCAAAATATGAATATATATGTATACACACATATACATATGCATACACACACACACACACACACATATATATGTAACACAGAATAGAATTTTGGAAACAGGTTTTATTTTATAAGTTTATGGATTCACTGTCATTTTGTAATGTGTATGTAAATCAAGATTTACTTATGTTTCTTCTACACAAAGCACAATTTAATTGAGTAAAAGAGATGCCCAATGATATAGCACTATTTAACTGAACACTATGAAATTAAGTTGCTATTGCAAATAACTATTCAAAACTGTGTTGGTATAGTTTGGGTCAATAAATAGAAGCTTGAGGGCCAAATCTCACCTACACTTATTTTTGTATAGATCACAAACAAAAAAACATATCTTAATGGTTATATTTAAACTTATTCTGTAAGTACCTGCATAATATCTACAATTTTGCCTCTTTGCTACAAAATCTAAAACAGTTACTACCTAGTCCTTTAAAAAAAGTTCACCAACCTCTATGTCAAGTGAACAGACAATAATGGAAAGTTGGAAAACCTGAATACTAGTTTATTGTTTTTAATTTACTACCTGTGTGACCTCAGGTAGGATACACTTAATTTTTGTTAGCCACACTTTCTTCTTCTGTAAAATAGACATAATAATATGATTTGTTCACCTTATGCATATAGTAATTTGCACAGAAAATAAGGTACATGCGATTTCTTTTAAAAGACTATTAAATGTATATATTATAGAATCAGAATATATATAGGTCTGGGCTTTAAGGAAAGGCTCTGAGGTAAGTGCTGAATTTCAATACCAGATAGGCCATTTTCTAGAATTGTTGATCTGGAAAAAGTTACCCTAAATTAGGTCTAAGTTACTCTACCTAGTGACCTTTCTATAACTTAGTTCTTTACAAGAGACCAAGCCCTACTAAGAAGTAGCTCCGGGCAGGTCTGTGTGTCCTTATGATTAGTTCTTATCTGTTTTCCTGCTGGAAATCTACCTTCATGGCTCAATGGCAGTGACCAATCTCCAGATAATAATTGTGTTTTTCCTGGAATTTCCTTCTTATGGGACTGAACCCTCTTTGGGGTTCAGTGCCTTAGAAAACACACCACCCTTATCTTGCACGGCAGCTTGAGCACTGTGTCTTCATTGCCAGTACATTGCCTCCAAGGTCAGCTTTCATAGGTGAAACAATTTTCCACAGCCCCTCCTACACTAACTGGAGGTGTGTCTTTATTCTTACTTCATCTCCCCCACAACAGTTTTAGAATGTGCAGGGGTCATTGCATATAGTGCTTGGGTGGGCCAAACCCCAACACTGAACTCCAAATAGATTTGATAGGTTTCATGTTATAAAAATCCCCTTTTCCTGTGTCAGTGCCATAAACTCACTTGATTACATTGAAGCAGTAGTCTGAGACCTGATGCAAAACCTAAGATTGAAATTCTTCTAGTGGATGTTCCCACGTTGAATACCAAGTCACGGAATCAGTGGGACACTCACAGTCTCAGGCTTGCTTCATCTGAGAACCACACCAGCCAAAAATCATTGGTAAAGAGGACTCTCCTGTAGGAACTCAAGCACTGATATTTGTCCTAGGCTGCTAAACTCCTGTTGTTGTTTCCTGTGCCTTCTATATTCTCAAAAGATTATGTCAGCTTCCATGTTAGGGCAACTCCGGAGACAACCTCGACTTCAGATAACTTCATAGCCCATACTTACTGCCAAACTGCAGACCTGCTGGGCATTAAGGATTTACCCATAAGGCATCAGAATTTAACACATCTATGACCTTGAGTCAGGCTGTTTTTAGCTTTTCTAAAATAGACTGAATTGAGTAGATGATCTGAGAGGGCTGCCTTCAATGAGACTCTTAGCTAAGATGTCCATTCAAGGGTGTGTCAAAAATCAGTTCAGAAAAGGCTGAATTATTCTATCAAGAAAGCAATCAAAGTTCATGGGAATATGATGTCTTCCTATTAAATATAAGTATCAGAAAGAAAGCAAAATGTGCATCTTTATAATTCTGGAATAATTAGAATTATTCCAGTTACTTATAAAAGTAACTTTTGTTGTTCTTATTTAAATTTCTACATATTTAAATTATGGTTAAATCATTTTGCTTGGGAGTGAATTTCATAATTATGTGATTTTTTTCTTAATTAAACTAGTAAAAACAGCACAGTAACTTACTACAATCCATCATTTTGCAGCTAACAGCGAATATGTTTGTCCTCTGTCATTAATATAATAAATTGTATGCTTTAATTATAAATGAAGATATAAATTTTGAAATATCAATTTTCTCAAGAAATTTAATAATATATGATTATCATATTTCATATCCATAGCACTGAGTTTAAAATTAATAAAACAAAAAAAAAACTAAAATGGCAATTACATGAAATGAAAAATAACTCACTCTTTAACTGGAGTAGAGTTCATACTCAGCAAGATTATGTGAATTAACAACATTCAATTAAATTGTAAAGTTGGCTTGTCATTATGAAATATGACTTACATAAAAAAGCACCTTAAAATAACTAATGTTTTCTCCATTAGAAATCAAGAACTTTATTCTTCGTCTTTCAGTAAGAAAAATAACATGATATGATAAAGGTAAATGGTCCTTGCTTTGTAGCCCCTTTGAGAGAACTGCCCTGAATGAAATAGTCTGATGTGGTAAATTGTGATAGCTTTTCCCATTCTCAAGCAAGGTGCAGGCATCTGGAAATCTAATTCCCTAAAGATTTTTCTGTGCCGCTTTTAAGCAGAATAGTAAAATGATGAGCAGGTGAACATCTGCCAGTTACAGAAAACCAATATTTTGCTCAATAGGGCATTATACTGTGTGTTCAGCAAATATTTACTGAGTGTCCGTTTTGTGTCCAGCACTTACATCAAACACTGTGTGAACTCTCAAACACTCTAGGTCCTTTTACATAAACATGTTGAGGTTTATAGACTTCAGATTAAACACCAGAACTAAAAACATAGAAAATGGAAAATTATATTCTGGTAGCAATTAAAGAGACTAGTTTTTGTCTTTGAAATGGTGGAAAATCACTTTATAGGCAGCTCAAGGAGAATTTTAATTATAATCAAATATTTTACATTTTACTCACCAAGCAAGTGGGGACTTATTGAGGTTAATGTCAATTATTAAGTTTTATAGTAATACTTAATATTTTCCAATGTTGTTCTTAAGCACCATCAATAAGACATTTTGGGAGATAAAAGTAGTAGCTTTTGGAATTGGGTTTAAGAAATCGTTGGCCAGCACACTTTTTGTGAGGTCTACAATGAAATAATAGCAACACTCTGAACAACTAGCAGGGACTTGAATGTGGTACAAATGCAGTAATTTAGTAAATTCGACTAAATCTTCAAGGTATGCCCATTAATGTTAGTGACTTAAAGCTAAACCAAACACCATGTGATGATATGTTGCAGAATGGGAAAAAGAAAGAAAGAAAGAAAGAAAGAAAGAAAGAAAGAAAGAAAGAAAGAAAGAAAGAAAGGAAGGAAGGAAGGAAGGAAGGAAGGAAGGAAGGAAGGAAGGAAGGAAGGAAGGAGCACTTATCTTTTGGCATGCTGAAATACATATAGATGAATTAACATAATGTGTAGAATTTGCTTGTACATAGACTGGCAGTTCAATGACAGTTGCTAATATTTACAGAGCCCTCATTTTGTAATAGTAACCTTCTTGGTGCTTCATGTCCAATAACTCATTTAATCTTATTCCTGCATATACATCACCTCATGTTACACTGTTTATCCTCTTCGAATCTGAGGAATCTCAGGCAAATTGTATAAGGAAAGAGCCCAGTGGCTCACAGATTCTGTTTGCTGTTGTTGTGTTACTTATTTTAATCCCAGGGATGCACCAAATTTCCTATATTTTCATCTTATTTTTACCACTGTACCATTACTCCAAAAAATTAAATCCATGAATTTGATGTATATCAGGTAGTAAAAGTATTGTTATCAGACTGTTCATCAACAGCCTGGGGTAGGATGCTTAAACCCTCTATTAGTGTGGAGAGTTTAACTTATTTTTAATAAGGAAAATAGAGTCAACAAAGCAGAGAGAAGTCACTTATTCTTTCTGTTATGGCAGCAAATTATTGACTTTTGCATGGAGTAAAAATGAGCAAGCTGACATGAAAGAAAAGTGGGTATTATAGACAGTGTGACTGAGGATAGAGTGAAACATGGTATTTAGAAGTTCATGGGGTCACCATGAAGCCCAAAGGAAAAGTTCAATTTAGTAAATAAGTAAATAGGAGTAAGAGGGAGATTCAGTATAGAGCCACTTTGTAACAATACCAACACTATGATGCTGTATAAAGTATTTTCATCTTAAGGCTTGTCAAATATAGTTACAGAATGAGAGAGCCCAATTATTATTATTTTTTTTTTGAAAAGTAGTCCCCTGCTGTGGCAGAGATGCTGCAGGTATGCTATGGTAAGGTTTCAAATCACAGTACAGAGAAGTCCTAAACAAATGAGCAATGATACAAGTGTATCAAGAAACAAGCATTTCTCAGTGGTCATTGTTTGAAATCAAATAGCACTTTATTTCCTTACATAAAATTGTACTGAACTATTATCCGGATAGGTACTAGGACACTAAGTTTAAAGTTATTTTAAACTTTGAATGGGGAATGCTCTATATAATCTAAAAAACTGTTAGAAATACAATGTAGGTGAATTTACTTCAGTTTCAATATGATTTCTTTAGATAATAGAATATAGTATTAAATATATGCCCATTGTTATCTTATGAATATCATATGGTATTTGTAATATAATTATGGTAATGTTTTACCAAAGAAAAATGAAGATGTGCATCTTTGCAACTTTATTAAGGTATGACACATAAAATAACCTGAACATATTTGAAGTATAACTTAGAAGGGTTTGGGGCAGATGTGTACACTTTTGAAACCACCACCAAAATCAAGATGCATAATCATCCTCCCAAAAGGTTTCTTGCAACCCTTTTCCATCTCTTCTTCTACCCGCATCCTCCCTCAGCCACTTTTCGGCCTCCCGTCACCAGGTTTTGTCTCCATATTCATTACACACACATTACTCGTTTGTCTCTGGATTTTTTTTTTTTTTTTCCAGTCAAAATAATGACATTGTGGTTCAGGTTTGAATGTACTAGTAGTTTGTTCCTTTTAATTGATTTCATTGAATGAATGAGCCATGGTTTATCCATTTACCTATTGATGGACGTTTGGATTTTGACATTATGAACAAAGTCAATCATTTGTGTATGTCTTGGAATGGACGTAGACTTTCTCTTCTTTTGGGTAAATACCTTGGAGTCAGAGAGCTGCATTATACAAAAGGTATGTGTTTAAAGTTTTAAGAAAACACTACCAAAGTGTTTTCAAAGTGTTTGCACCATTTTGTTTTTCTACAAGCAGTATAATAGAGTTGTAGATATTTTACATCATTGCCCATATTTGGGGTTGTTAGGAATTTTTCTTTTTGTTGTTTTAAATATGTGTGTGTTTAAACAATTATATATGGTTATATAATTTCAAATTAATAGTCCACCAAAATAAGGATTTTTTGTATCTTAGGAGTTTTTAGTGAGCAGCAAATTAGTTAGATACCATTTATTACATGAGTGCTTCCAGATCTTTCTACATTTAATAACTTTACACTCGCTCTTCCTTCCCCTCTTTCTGACACTCAAAAAGGGTAAAGGTACCTCCTCAAAACAGAAATTGACACACATTGGGCAGCAGTAACCTTTGTCTGGGAGGGAGGACAGCGGGTTTTCCGCTAAGTGTAAAAGACCAAAGGACTATCACTTGCTTTTTCTTTATTCCTAATTCCTCTTTGTTACAATATTAAAATACTTATTGTAACCTATTTTACAAGATCCTTGTAATAATCAAGTGAGATAAGAGGTGGGGAATTTCTTGGCAAAGTTTAAGAGCTGCCTTGACTTGAGTTATCATATTTTTAGGTAGAATTTTATCAGAAACCTTGGAAAAGTGTGGTCACAACATTTCTCTGTAAGACAAAGAATGTGTCTGCAGATTTCAACAGATCGTATGAAATGGTAGTTTTAAATAACTTCCACGTAGAGCTTGAACAAACTAGAAATAAATTGTTCAGCTCCATAGAATTTTTGAACTTTGCCATTACATCTATTCTCTTAGAGAACTGCAATATGAGAAATCATGGTAACTTTGGCCCATTATATTTCTAGTGAGTATTTTCAAATTAACCATATCTATCTAGAGTAGATTCATTTTCCTGTTTAAAACACAAACAAATTCTTATTTTTGAGGATGATATAGATGTATTGCAGAAGAGATAAAAATTTTTGAAATTGAGCAGTTTGTGCTAATGAAATCACATCTTTTGAAAATTCTAGATTGAGTTTGTTTTTAGACTAAAGTTTACTTCTGTTAAACTTTATTTTCTGCTAAAATATACATAACTATTGTGGTTAAACTGTTATGATATCATATTTTATCAGTCACAAAGCGCAAGTTTTAAGGATGTAAACATGTCTTTTGCAAGTCATTAAAAACAAGGACATTTTTGTATTATTCCGGAAGCAAGTATATCTGTTAGGTTTAACGTTTGGAAATTTCTAACCATCAAGGTTTTACAGTTTAAATCACTTGATTTTTATTTCTGGATTTGCTCTGTACTGGCCATGTGACATTGGTAAATTAAGTCTTCAGAGCCCTAGCTTAACAATTAAAAATATTAAAAAGATAATAACACCTGCTTAATACAATTATTTTAAGGATTTCATGGACAATAGCTACAGCTAATGCGCATACAAAGCACCTGGCACATGACACATATTTCATATATAGTACCTCTAACTACCACTCCTCCATCCTCTCTACTCTCCCCCCAAATTAGTGTCAATTTGCCTTGTTACTCATGAGTATACTTCCACATAAAATCAATTATTTGGTTAACAGAGGTTAAAAAAAAAAACTACCACAGAGTCACTCAAACGCTCTGTAGAAAATGTTTAGAATAAAAAACCTTTGGATTCTTTGAGAACCATGAGACTGGTTATTTGGAAATACTATTAGTGCCACCTTTGTACAATCATAGCTTTCCAGATAGAAACTATCGATTATGCCTAAAGTTAGTTGACTTAGAGTGCATTTTTAGTTGGTGATAATTGCTAGAGGATGAGCTTCTAGTAAATAGGGCTGTCTTAAGGTTTTAAAAAGAGGTCACTCTTTAAAATCCTCAGAATGAAGCTTCAACCAACACAAAAACCAAGTGCTTTAATTGTCTGATCACTAAACATTGGACACAAGCCCTTGATCAGATTTGCACTTGCAAGTTCTGTGTTAACAACTACTCAAGATCATTGAAGAAGAAATTAGCAGTTATGTTTCCTGTACTATTTATTTACAACTTATTTATGTGTATCAATTTAAATTTAAGCAACCTCTTTTCTAGTACACTACTTTAATGCCAATTCATAACGAGTTTCCTGCTTAACAGCAGCAGAAGTTATTCTCTCTCCCCTGAGGTTTATTGACTAGTTTCTTCACATTCAACTATGACCCTCCACCAGCTGAGGGAGCAAGAGTCCTCCTCCGCATAGCGTGCAGTTCTACCCTCCTGGGGATTTTCACGGGTTCATCTCTGTTTCAAGTTCCATTCAAGCATGTGCTCTATCATAACACACTTACTCTGAAGTTTTAGTGTATCCAAGAAGTGTCTATGTTTTAATGAAAATACATTTTTAAAAGTTTTCTTGAGAGTGTATATGGCATGCAGATTCTCCATTATGTTTTGCCCATCCCTTTACTGAAATTTGTTTTTTCCTCCCCTAAAGTACGCAGGTTGCTGCAGAAGTAACACCTGCTTGAGTGTGGTTGGAGGGTAATAATATAGGTGTAAGGATTTATAGCTTTAATTTGAACATTTCACCTAAAATGTCATATGGTGTGCTTGAGTGTGATACTGTTATGTTGCAGAATCACATGCTTACAATTTTGTAATAAAAGATTTTATAATGAAGAGGGGCATTATTTGTGTCAGATGCTATATATAAATATTCAAATATTACAATGCAAATATAACCCCCCCCACACACACACACAGTCCCCAAGGAAATGCTAAGTGACTGAAGTGAGACCTACTTGGAAAACAGAAATGCTGAACATAGCACACTGTTGCTCTGTGAGAGGACACTTGTCAGTTTTCTCCCTGACAATGAGATTTTTCTCACCCGCAGCCATGTAAATGATGATGTTCATCTGTTCTTTTTATGTTGTTTGAATAATTTTCTCCTATAGAAGTGAAAGTTGTTAAAAGTTAACCATTTGGAACATTTTAGTTAAGTGACCTTTTTGAAAGAGTGAGTTCTCTTCAGGAAAGTGGTAACTTTTGATATAAGATGTTGAAGGGTTTCTTCTGTGGTCAGAGGCTGGGTATCCACAGGTTGTTAATGGCACATGACTCCATTTAAAATATTCAATATTTAGATTATCTCCTATCCTTGTTTTTGTGTTTGTTTGGTTGGTTTTAGACAATCAATATTTTAACAGATAATAGAAATGTCTCAGTTAGGTGTGATGCTGTAATTTCCTATGTTACTCAGGTTAGTAGTATAATACAAACATTTGTGCAAGTGTGATGCTTATTAAAAATATGATTTGCAAAACTACAGAAGTAGTGCTGTATTCTCTATGTCTTGGTTGGAGTCCTTTGTCTTTAAGAAACTGGCAAACATGCTCATTTAGTATGAATACTTCCTTTTTTTAAGTAGATTTTATGGATTGTGCTATTACAGTTGTCTCATTTTCTCCCCTTGATCTCCCTCTGCCCTGTGTCCCGCTTCCCTCTAGCATTCCCCCCTTAGTTCATGCCCATGGATCGTACACATAAGTTATTTGGCTTCTCCATATCCTGTGCTATTCTTAACCTCCCCCTGAATACTTCCTTCTTATAAATCAGAGACTTGCACTCTGGAGGGTTGTGATAAACCTATAAATTCATTTTACTTAGACAAAGGTTGAAATATGTACCAGGCTTGGGGCGAAGACAGGCACAGCTATCTCTTTCATCACATTGCTTTAAACATTTTCAGCTTTCGGCTTGTCTTGCAAATCATCTGTATCAGTTAGTCTATTAATTGTTTTACTGTACCTGATATCTAACACGAGTGTATCTTGCAAACCAGCAGGAGAAAGCCCATTTGTTAAAGTCCTCCCATGGCTTAACACTGTGGTTAATCTCCTTGCAAATTATAGGCATAGTTTTGTTCATCCATTCCGCTGAAAAAGACAAGATTCCCGAGTGGCCTTGATGCCTTTTCCCAGGAGACCCACCGACCCTCCGCGTGAGTTGCCTGTGCACTAGGAGCAGTCGGTCCCTGCTAATCAGGTCAATGATTATCCCCAGCTTGGGGGACCTGCGAGGAGCCGATCACAGCGGTTAGGAAGCCACCAAATGCAGCTCGTTCACTGAGGATCTCCCGTTCAGGAACATCGCTTAGTCCTCACTTACTCACTGGAACCTCTGAGGATTTCAGCTTTTTTCTTTCTTTTTTTCTTCTTTTTTGTTCCGGTCCTTTTAGACAGTGAGGGGTTCAACATAAACAGGAAAAAGAGGCACAGCATGCAGCTACTTGGAGGGTGTTGATTGAAAACTTGGATCTCCCCACCCCATTCACGGTTGATTTGACTGGTTTCTCACCTCGTTCACAGAGAGCATTTCAATGAAGGTAAGTGCTGATGGACCTGGGTCACCGCATCGCGCTGAATTTCTGCACTGAAAGTTCTGACTGACTAAACTGACGGTCTGCACTGCAGCAACTGACTGTTTATGTCAGGAAAAGGCTTCGTTTAGAAGCCAGGGTCCTAGAAAGAGACCGGCATGTGAATCATGCCGTTCCAGGTAATTCCTTTTGAAATAATTGCACCCTGCCTTACATCAAGAGAAAATAAAAGATATGACAAAAAGAGTTCATTTCTCACTTTACCTTTTTAATAATCTAGAGAAATGTGCAGGGCTAAAGCAACTTGATTGTAATCGAAGTATTTTGTTGATGGCATATGGTAAAATCTCTAATTCTAAAAGCTTCAAAGTTAAATTAGATGGAAAGAAAAATTTGCAAATGAGAGTTGAAATCTTGCGCAGCTTTCTACTTTAACAACATTCCTGAGCTTTCTTTGGGTTAAGAATTTGGGACTAAACCCTTGAATAATTTAATAGTTTTCATTAAAGAATTAAAATCTGAATGATAAAGTTTCTGATGTAGCTATTAAGAAAAATGAACTAAAAATAATTGTTATATGACTGATATGATTTATAGTTTTAATCCAAGAGATAATACTTTATGACAAAGACTAATAAGAAAGAAAGTGAAGAAAAGTTAACTTCAGAAAGAACTCTTCAGTAAGAGATTAAGTTTATGTGTTTATTGAAACCACAGCTTCTATGTTTGATGTTGCACTTTGTTATCCAACCAGAGTGCTGAGGCAATGCTTGCATTGTACACATCGCGGAGCTATCATCTCTGTAATTGAGGTAAACTAGTCCACGGTATTTCTTCTAAACACATTTTCCTCATAAGTTTGTTAAAAATGTCTACAGAGAATGAAAACAACTTTTTTCCAAAGTTTGATTGAATTATCTGAACTTTATCTTTTCCACTGTGCTGTCCACAAACAAATATAGCCTGATGGTTTTATCCAACATTATGATAAATTTCTATGTAATCAAGAATTATAAAATAATTCTATTACTGTTATTATAAATGAGCGATAGATTGGTTAGCACTCTAAACACATGAGTAAATAATAGCAACCGCTTTATAGGTAGTGCTTATATTTCAAAACACTTTTCAGATAATGAAACACCCATACTTGAAAATATAAATATGTATCATATTGAATTTCAATAACTAATCAGTTATGCTAAAGCACTATGGAAGTATCTATCTGCTTTTGTGTAAAGATTTATAGCAGTATCTTTAATGTGCTTTGTAGAATGAGAACTCATATTTCATGACATGTTGATCCCACCTTCCTCTTGTGGGTATCCTGATATGGGACATTTTATTAAGATGTTAGAACATGGCTTATATTAATTGGGTATCTTTCTGAAGTTCTCTGGAGAGCTTTTTAGGCTAATGCTGGTGTTATTGCTTCCCCCACAGGAATAAACTGTATTTAGAATGCCCATAGGGGCTGACTTGTACTTGCTGGTTGTGTGTATGTTTTCAGCCAAAGCCTGAAGACGTTTGTGCACCTCCGCTGCACTGACACTTCTCTTTTCTCTGGGGGAAATCGTTTCTCGAGTGATTCGGTGAGACCTGAGACAAGAGTGTGTTGACCACCGTTACTGTCACTGGTCTTTGGAGTTTTCATTTTTCAAGGAACTTTTATAAACAGAATGAGGCAACACTAACCAAATAGGTTCACATTTGATAATAACAAATCTGGTGCATTGCTAAAAACACCTCTGTATTTTAGACTATTCCTCCTTGTGCCATGTTAAAAATTGATGGTAGTATTCTACCTAACGAAATTTTACTAAATGTGTTACTTGATGTATTGACCATTGAAAGTACGGCTAGTGTATAATGAACTATTTATATTTAAAATAAAAATAACTAATTCTTAATCAAAATGATATATGTAAAGTTTGAATGAGTTTACCATTTTAGGTATTGTCTTAATTTGCATTATACAGGCTGAAAGGGAATGGGTAAAATCTTGTGTACAGTTGGGAATTAGGAGCCATTTATATCCTGTAGCACCTGCCTCCTCAGTCAGACTTTCTTTTTTTCCACTCCTATTATTCCTAGCCGCCACCATACCTCCAGGTTCTATATTGAATCCCATTTTTCATCCATTTGATGGTATTTTTTTCCTGTGAGATCAGAGAACCTCTTATAGGATAACCTTGCTTAGAGTAAGCGGTTTCAAAATTTAAACCAAATAAGTCTGTTAAAACTTTATAAATACTGCCTTAAGATGTATAACCTGTTCCTCAGAATGAGGTATTTTCGATAAAAGACAATGGGGAGGGGCAGTGTCTAACATGCCCTGCTAAGTGCCAGACAGCTAGGGTCCAAACTTTATATGTATGGCTGTACAATTATGAAGTCAAAATGATGGCATGGAAGTTATTTACCCCAGTCTTCCGGATGAGGAGACACAGGCTGGGAGAGGATATGCAACTGGGCTAAGGACATACCAGAGGTACTGAATTTGTGTTTTAAGCTCAGCTCAGGCTGTGTTTAAAGCTTGCAGTCTTTATGCTGTACTTCTTTATCTCCTTGTACATGGTGTCTTATTTCAATATTTGATGTGATGCTCTTGAATATTTTAAAATAATTGTTAAGATAGTACAGCTTGATTATATTATCCTCAGAATAGTCTAACTCTTGGCTACCTCAAAATAAATGGTTTTGTAAATTTCATAGGCATCAGTGTTTGAAACAAGCATATACTTTATTTTTTAGATTCTGAAATAGGTTAGTGTTCACATCTTCGCATCAAGCTAATTCTGATTAGTATTGACAGAAAGAGCACTCTATGATATGGATAATCAGAACTGAAATTTAGTGCCTGTAATGTGTACATGTTTCCAAAGGGAGTTGACATACTCTCAGGATAAAATCAAACAAAAATAGATATAAATATGATGTGATTATTGTATTGAATTTAGATTAAAATGAAGTTAAAGAGAATTGATGTTCATGGAAAAATATAGTCACAATATTAGAAAAGATAAAGAAATTAACAGTTGGAATTGAATGTTGAAAGGTGCATTAAAAAATCATTTCAATGCATAGGAGTCTATTTGCTCTACTGATTTTATATAAACTTCCAATTTTTACAGAGATACATTATAACTTATTACACTGATATTTTAACAACAATCTGAGAGGGGCCCAAATAGACTAGAATTATCTTCTAAAGGATGGGCCCCATATAGTATAGGCTTCTTCCACTAGGTGAGTGTTCTAGGAACCCATCTGTATCAGTCTACCAGCTGGTGTTATTGTGAGAGGCTGCATTCGGATTCGGTGAATCTTTTTTCAAGACTCTTTCAACAAATTTGCTTATTTCATGATGGGTGATTTATGAGCACATCTGCCCACACCATGCTGAGTGTTTAGCAGTTTTTGACCAAAAACAGTATGACCCTCATGCCCTGACCTCCCTATTCACCCAATCTCACCCTAAGCAACTTTTTATTTTGTTTCCCTGGTAAAAATAATCCTCAAAGGAAAATATTTTGCTGATTTGGAAGAGGTAAGAAAAATATCAGAAGCACTAAAAGGCATCAAAATCCATACATTCAAAAACTGTTTTGAGCAGTGGAGAAAATATCTCAATAGGTGTATTACATCAAATAAAGAGTACTTTGAAGGTGACTGAAGTTAAAACACATAAGAATAAATACACAATTTGTATAAAGAAATGCCTTTTTTTGATCTCCCCTCATATATCAGACACTATAATTGATGTCTTCTGTAATGACTGGAAGAATAATCAAGAAATATGAATGTATAATATCCAGCCACTAACTTACTTGCCCTTCTCCAAGTTTTATGTTAAGCTATTGGCTTATTCTGGTTGTGTATAAGAATGATAGAAATACAAAGTATATAGAGATTATCTCCTTTATTACTATTCTGGAGGAATGAGCATGACTTACACAAAAAATGGTGTTAGAGAGGAGCTTGTTTATACTGAATGTTCATAATGCATAAGTTTCCCCAACCAGAAAACATGACCATGTGTCTAGGCCCAGCTGGCCACAGCAGATTTGGGAAAAAAAAAACAAAAAACAAAAAACCTGAATGTTTCTAGATTGAAGACAGCCATCTCTAGAGTGTCCTGTAGTTACCCTATGGCCTTACAAAAGGACCTGCCAATAACAAATACTCTGTATTGGAAAACAAATGTTGAACTTGGTGAAATTAAATATGAATAAATTTGGATAATCAGCAGTTAAAGAGTAGGAGCCAACACTGAGAAACGGAGATAGTTTGGGCTGCAGAAACCATGAATAAATTGAAGTCATGAAGTTGGTAGGAAGGAAACAGAAAAGGCTAATCCTCTCAGTTCCATTAGAAGAGATACATTTTTTATCCACCTTAATGACACAAGGAGATGGTTTTTCCTTCAGGCAGCCATGAGTATGGGTGATTCTGGGAGATCTTGGGTGATATTCCAAACATGTCATGCTGTGGTGAGACTTTTTCCTGCTTTTCCACATGTTTCTCTGTTGTTTCAGTCTAATTAATCAATCTAATTCACATCTGTGTATCTTACAAACTAAAAGGCTATAACTGGCCTAACAACCGTTTATGCACCTAGTCTTAGTTGATAGTCGATGGGGCAGAAATGTGTAGTGGCTGTAAATTGAGGTTTTGGGTTCAGTTACATGTGTTCAAATCCTACTGAGGGAACTTGCTAGATCATGACCTTGGCCAAATCAGTTAAGATGTCTAAACTTTGTTCTCCAAAATGGAGATAATGATAGTACTGACCCCATGGTAGTGTTGTTAGAAATAAAGGAGATAAATGATATAACATTCTTACCGTTGCCCAAGTACGCAGGAAATGACCATTGTTATTATAAAGAAGAAACTTTGCTATTATTTCCTCACCTTACATTTCAAGTAGAGAAAATTAGGAACATTCTCTGTCCCTAAAATCAGTGCACACTTGAACCTTATGTGAAGCTCCTGGAACCACTAAACATTGTTTATATCAGTACATTTGAACTTTAGAAATTATGTATAAATAAATATATAATATAGATATATGAGTGGATATTTTTTGAAAAAAGAAGATTCAGGACAGTTTAGAGAAACCCTATTTTTGTCAATGACTATTTGCATGCTACAAAACCAGAGTAGAATAGTTGAATCAGAAAGTGTTTATATTTTAGACCTTCAAAAATAAAAAATATTTACTATTTTTTACAGAAAATGTTTGACTCCTTGTTTATTAGAGAAATTAATTCATGTTGCATGTTTTTTTAATTATGAGCAAAATAAATATTTGGTGGAATATTTTAAAAATATCTTGAAGATAATTATCTAAATGTCTAATTTGAGATAGACTCAAGCTTATCATTTATTCTTATCTACTAACTCATCTATATTTCACTATGATATTTAAATCCTTTAATTATAAATGTTGAAAAGTTATTTATAACCACAAAGACATGTGTATATACATGCATATGTGTATCTATACGTGTATATATACACTTACACAAAAGTATTCCAAATTTTGTGTATTGATTCAATCGATAGGCATAGAGGAAATGCATTTTCTGCAATGAAATTCATTGTTGTCCTTCATGTCACACATTCTTACATTTTGGTGTATAAAGGAATCGATGACTCTGTCTTAAAGCAGCCAAGTGCTGGGTCCCATATCTGGAGTACCGTTTTAGTAATTCTGAGAAATTACTCAGCAGTGACAGTTTTGATACTTATGCAGACCATTCTGGCGAAATGAGAATAGACAGGTATGTGGCCAGATCACCTGGATTTAAACAAATGGCCAGGCCATTCTAATGCACAAATAAGGTTGTGGACTGCTGCTGTCTACCGGCAACTCCCGACATGAACAAGCAGCATATCATCTGCTGCTCCTGTTCAGTGGTTCTGGAGTGGGGCCTGAGGGACATGGGTGCTGCTGGTCAAGGAGAAATTCTGTTCTTATTCTGCCCCACCCCCACTTTAGGGTAGCCACAGGTGGGTAAAATAATCAAGGACCTATCACAATATAAGACTTATAGCCCAGCTCGCCTTGATAAAATTTCTCAAGGATCTCTCTACATTGAAGAATGGTGATGGGATGTTCTGAGCCAGATTAAAATTGAGAAACTTATTTGTTGTTTTTGTTGTTTAATTTGTTGTTGACCCCACTTATCCACTCTGGAACTAGAGTAGTTAAATGTTTTAGAATACAATATATTTAGGTAAACATTGCCAATATAGTTAATTCTTTACAGTTAAGTGGGAACAGGGCAATCGGTGGTTTTCCAACTATTTTCCAATGTGTAGAAATGTTTGGCTTTTGCAAAACCAGGGATAATCCCATGCGATGGTTTAAAACTTATCAGAAAAACTGACTTCTCAGATAGCATTTCAGTTCTATTCATCCCAGGAATGCAGTCCTGAAGCTTCATTATTTATCAGTTCTATTTGCTTCTTTCCCAAAACTAAGTGACAAGGACATTGATTAAGGCTTTCTCCTCTAGTTTAACCTTTTCTTGCTTTTTGATTTCCAACTGTCCCATGTTCTCGTTATTGATAAAACCTGTAAAATACTAAGGATATACCATATTTCATTAATACAGACACAAATTTTGGATAATTTATATTATCACATTTAATATTACAAACCTGCAGGTAGAATTCCTCATTACTCTTCCATATTTTATTTCGTCTAGAATGCATAACGTCATATTAACCATATACTCTTCAATTTATTTTTTATTATTTAACTCCCAGCAGTCTATTAAACATTGCAATGTAAGCTCTTTGAAGGCTGTTCTGTTTATTTTTGTTTTGTTTTGTTTTTAATTTATTGCTGTAACCCAACAATTAGAATAATGCCTGGTTTAGAACAGGTATCTCAGAAGCTATCTATTTAACAAAGAATGAATAGATATTTCAAACTAATTGCTTAATTACATGGCATATGTGTTAGGATTGAAGTAAGTACCTAAATAATAATAGTTTTACTCTTGCTTAAGAGTAAAATTCAAATATCTTTCTTAAAAGACGTACCTTCATCCACTTAATTTCCTCAGTAATTATTTTGTAGCTCTTCAGAGTTACGATTAATAGTTTGGTATTGTGCTAGGCTGCTAGAGGCACATGGACAAGCCCTAGTTTCTATGTGCAGTGCACTCTGCCTATGGGTAAGGGAGTGGACAAGAAAAAGAGTAGCTACAGTATACCCTGGTGTGCGGTCGTGGAAGATACATCTAGAGTGTTACTAGTGCAGCAAGAGAGTTTCTAACTCAACTCGGGGACCGTGGAATACTTCCCAGTAGTTTCCTGAGCTAGAAATTGAAGGGCAGCTTGAATTTCAACAGACATAGCAGGAGGGATTGTAAGTTCCTAGTAGAAGTCATAGTATGTCAAAGGCACAGACATATGATGAGAGTTGCTGATATCCCCCAGGATCTCATTAGTTTGATATAGCATGATGATGGTGTGTTGTATGTATAAGAAGGGGCAACTTCCCACTTACTTGTGTAAGGGGTTTGAACATCAACCCAGGAACAATGGAGTCCCTATAAAGTACTTTGAGAATGGGAGGATAGGTATATTGGTGTACTATCTCGAATCTTACATTCTATTTTTCACTACTTCAAATTGAATATATATATATACACATACATATACACACACACACACACACACACATATATAAAAGTCAACAACACAGAAATACCAGAGGAAAAAAATAGTTTTGGGAAGGGCTGAAGGGAAACAAACTAAGACACTCTTAAAATTCTGTGCCAAACCTATACGAAGGTTCAGGTGTAGGAAATTGAAACAGATGAGAGGTTAAACAAATATGAATTTGGCCAATTTTGAAACTATATGCAACTTTCAGGGACTCTATTGCATGATTAGGTGGGAAATTTATTTTAGTTTTAATTTCAGAAAAATGGCAGACAATGGACAGCCACATCTACTAGTATTGACATGGGAAACTATTAGCATTCACCTATCTCCCGATTGGGACCTAATGGAAAAACCCTCATTCATGTCTCTACTTTTGCTGGAAACTCACACTCAAAGTGAACGATGAAATTTCACTCACAATGAAATTTCACTCACATTCTTCGGAGGACAACATCTTGACCCTTTCATTTCAGAAGTGGAATCTAGGTGTTACTCTGCTTGGCAGAAACTCTGTCTTTTTTTTTTTTTTTTTTTTTTTTTTTTTGCATTACTTTGTTGTTAACTGTCCCTAAAATTAAGTAGGGGAAGTAATTTACTTGAAGAAGTTTTCTCTCACTGTTATGTACAAAACATCACCCCCCTCCATTTCTTTCTGCTTACTGTTCATCTAATATGTAATATTTATTGCCTGATAATGGGTTCTCCAATGAGACTGTAAGCTCTGTGAGCGTACAAACCTTATTAGTATTCACTGTTGAAGCCTTGGTACCTAGCTCAGTGTCTTTCATATAGGTAGTACCTATATGTGTTATAGGAAGGAAAAGACAAAGGAAAGACAAGAAGGGAGAAGGAAATAAAAGAAACAAATAAATAAGAGAAAGGAAAAGAAAATGAAAAGAAAATGAAAAGAAAAAAAGGAACAGAAAAGAAAAAAGAGGAGAAAAGAAAAGAGAAAAAAGAATAGAGGAAGGAAGAAAGAGAACAAAGAACCTTCCAATCGTGATGCCCAGTTGGTCAAGTTAGAAATTCAGCAAGCACGTTTGCCTCACCATTTTTCATACCCTACACATCCCATCATCAAGCTTTCAATTACGCCCTCTAATTCTCTCTCACATGAATGTTCATCCTCGCCTCCCCACAGTTCATACCACTTTGGTGGGTCACTTGCCCCTGGTCCCTTTTTTATATTTCTCCCCTCTACAAAATAGTGATCCCTACTGTCAGAAGATTGACCCCTCTCAACATAAACCTGATTACATTGTACTATGTTAAAAATTTCCCTTTCAGCGTCCCCTCTCTTTTAGGATTGAATCTAAGCTTTCCCATGGCATTGTTTCTATGCAATGCTGGACACTGCATTTTCTCTTGCCTTGCTTAACTTCTACCAGTCTATTTCCCAGCCATCTTTGGTTCCTTCCCTTGAAATTCCTGACTCTATATTGAGTTGACATTTCATATGGCAAGATCTCTTGAGCTTCAAAACTCAAGGCGTCACTTTATCAGAATGTTTTTTCGCCCCGACCATTGTAGTTGAGGTACTCCACCATTCAGTCTCCACAGCACACTTCGTTCCCCTTTCACCCCATTCACAGAACTCATTACATCATTTAAAGATGCTGAATTCCAAACTCTTCAACACCAGACTCTGTGCCTGTTTCATTCACTAATGCACTCCCAGTGACAGGCACTAACGTACACAAATCTTTTGTTAAAGGAAAAAAAAAGGGCAGGTAATGCACTTCTCTGAATTCAAGAACCATCTTTTATTCATGAGCGTTTTCGTTCCACTTGGGCAGTTAGATTCCTGCCATTCTGAGCAGAATTCTGCTTCTCCATGTCACTTTCAAAAAATGACAAAAACACAAAAATATAATGTGATTAGATTAATTCAAAAATTTGCCAGTTTCTAACCACTGAAATTTAATTAATGTATTTCATATTTATATCCCCATATCGGACTATGTGGACACTTTATCCTTTAATGCACAGTAAAATTTGTTCACACACATTGGTAAAGGTCACCTGTTTTCAATCAGCTCATTTCTATGTAATAACTGGTTGACATTTCAGATATATTTGTGATCAATGACCATGAATATTTTAATTCAAAAGTCCATTCTTTTTAAAAGTACCATCCTTCTAACTTTTTATTTCATAAATTGATTATATTTAGTGCAGGAGACAACACTAATTCTTATTCTTAGGCTTTTCGATATTTTAAGGAAAAAATAACTGGTAGAACAAACAATAAAAATTCTCTATACTTGAGAGAATCAGCTGTCAAAAGCATATCCTGAATACATACTGTTTGATCTTTCATGTTTAAGCAATGATTACATTGTTTTATTTAATTTTACCATAATTAAACTCTGTTTTATAACGTATCCTTTCTATGGGGTAAGGTGAAATCAATATAGATTAAACAACAGCATTAATTGTGTAAAGTATGTGTCTTGCAGATATTTAGGAACAATCTTCCCTGGAACCATAATCCTCAAAAGGAAATTGCAACCCTTGCAGAAACTGTTTGGGTCATCGGAGTCCAGGTCTCGGCATTTTTCTAAAATCCTTCACAAAGCACAAATGACACTTTAAATAGCTTGTCAGGAAAAGGAGCAATTTTTAATGCAGATCCACAAATACAATATTTTTATCAGTGCCCCTGAAGGCAAACATCTGAAAGGCAGAGAGAAGCATAATACCAAGATAAATGCCAGGACTGGTGTCTAAGGAGAAACATAATATTAAGATAATAGAGAAATATCTCAGGAAAGAAAAGGAGTAAAAAGTTTAGTGCCCCACAATTCTATACCAACCTGGAAGTACAATTAGACATCAGTATTTTTTTTTTCTGGATCCTTTGGCATTTTGTTTTGAGGATATTTTAGGAATAAAAAAAGCAGACCAGTTGTGCTCTGGTCTGCAGGAATGGGTCATGGGGAGTCCAACACAGAGTTAAGCAGCAGTGAGTGAACACGCTTAACACAAAAACTTCTAGGCAAAGTAATGAAACACACTGCTCTGTTTAAACAATCCAAGATGGTTGGGTGATGATGGCTGTGCTGCTCCAGGTCTTGAGGAATAGATCGGTTTCTGAACCTGCCAACCTTTCCACTCACCCACTGCCTTTTAGATCTTTCTGAGTCTAGTTTTCACAAACGCTTGGGTTATCTATCCCTTGTGACTAAGCAGCTACACACCTGCAGATGATAGAGCCTCTTTACTGTCTTCCGTCTGTGTGTTGGTTGTAGTAGTATTCTACTCAGGAATCTGGTGATTTCTGTTTGAATAGAAGCAGTCAAGTTAAACTGTTTTGCCCAAATCAGTTTATTCCATCTTCGGTGGAAACTGACTGGGAAAACTTTTTCCCGTTTTAAGGAGAACTGTGTCCTCATAGATATCATTTTTCTTAGAATCATATAAGTCAAATACTCTTTGACTGCCTTCAGTTGGTTTTGAAAAAGTGGGATTATAAATTAACAGATCAAAGAGCAATTTAAAACTCTTCCTCAATATCTAGTTTATTTATTAATTTTGTCCAGGCTGTGCATCCTCAATATGTTATCGTTTCATGTATAATCAGCATCCAGTTTCAAAAATTAAATCTTATTATGGTGGGTAAATATTTCAAATTCTTGAGGGTTGGTTTAGCATTAGGGTTGAGGCCAGTAAAGAGAGTAATTAACAATGTGTTTGTCTACATGGAGCCACAACCAAAGGAAGTAAAAGATGTCTTCAAAAATTAGCCCTTGATCCTGGCCAGTGTGGCTCAGTTGATTGGAGTATCATACTGGAAACCTAAAGTTTGCAGGTTCAGTTCCCAGTTAAAGGACATACCTAGGTTGTGGGTTCAATCTCATGTTGGGGTGCATGTGAAAGTAAATGATAGATGTTTCTTACCCTTTCTCTTACCATCCCTTCCCTTCTCTCTCTCTAAAATCAGTGGGCATGTCCTCAGGTGAGGATGAAAAATAATTAGCCCTTGAATTTTGTGTCGGAAGTACTTACAGAATATAGCTGAATTGTTGGAGTAAGGTACTAATAAAAAATAGAATTTCTATAGGTCCTGAAGCTACTTATCTAAATCCGACAAAAGCATAACAACATGTGCAGATGGTACAAGCTCAGAATTTAGGTTGCTAGATGAAATTTAAATAGCAGAAACAGTTTGTTAAGCATTATGCTCTTTTGGCATTAGTTACAATCTCCACATCAAAATAAAAATATTGAAGAATTTTAGAAATGCTTGTTTCTAGCATTTTCGACTAGGTAAATTGTCAGATAACATAACTGTCATTGATATATCATGTTCATAAAAGATACTTTTTTGATGTGCAAGTTGCATCTGAAGCATAGTTTCAACCTCATGAGTAATGTAAAATGAAAAGAATAAAAATGTTATAGCATTATTCACTTAGTTGAATAATGGGCGGAATAACTGAGAAGAAGTATAACATGGAGGATTCTGAGGTGCTAGAAATGGGTACCTTGATGGAGATGGTAATTACATGGAAATGATAGATAAATAGATAGATGATAGATAGATTATATGTAATAAGTGGAGATAAAGATACATACATACACATTACACAGATATACATAGTATGATTTTTAAATGCATTTCACATTAGCTAAGAACTTTATTATAATAAATTATCATTTTATTTTCAAATAAGGCTGATACTGATTTTTTGGTGAAGTAAATAATACTTATTTTGTTGTTTTAATCATAAAAAAATTCCCTAAAATTTGCAAGTTAAGAGAACCATGCATAATCATGTATTGTGTTCAAATTGGTTGCATGCAGCTTCATAAGAAATGCAAAAGCATATAAGAGTTTTCTTCAAGGAGCATACAAATTTATAAATCTGAAAATCTATATTGTTTTGAGACTTTATTAATTTTAAAGGTAATGATTTTGTGTGTGAGAAGATCATCTGGGGAGCGGTTGAGGAAGAAAATTGAAGTAATTGCCCAAAACTTTTTTATTGTACAGATGCATTTTAGGAAAAAGTGATAATGTCATAATTTCAGATGAGGACTCTATAATAACGAGACTTTACCAATACATGCTCTTCATACAAAGCAATAAAAACCAATTTAGAATAAAACAGAAGAGCTGCCTAAATAGAATAGAAGCAATGCTGCAGCAAGCTCCTTCCCTCCCAATGCATCTCCCTGGAGCTCCATGACAAAGCCTACATTTCCCAATATGATTCCCAACCTTCAAATGGGGGTATTGAAGGCCCTGGTGTTAGAAATGCAACAGCACTTTCTTACTAATCAATGTCATGATCTATTTTTATTGGATTAGCTATAGTCCCGGGTTAAGCACTTGGGACTTACCCACCCTAAACACTGAGGATTGTGAAAAGAAGAAAGGTCTGTTGCATGGGATGATCAAAAGGACAGAAAACCCAACAGGAAACTCCAGCGTGTGCCAGATTCACGGTCAGTGAGGGAGAGCACATAGAGGCAACAAGGAAAAGGGTATGGAGAGACCTAATCTAGGCTGAGGGTGCTTCAGGAATAATTCTTGCACTGATTTGGCATGTCAGAATAAATTCCCTTATACTATGTGGATATCCATTTTATGGCAACAAGTAAGGGCCCTCTGGAAGCAGTGTATTTGATGTCAGTTCAGTGTAAGCAGTTTCTGCTTTTATATGTGGCTTGCATAAAAGGTGCTTACTGAAATGGAGTATTCAGAAAGCAATACAGAAAATTCAAAAAGTGTAGATACACAGATAGATGTCTATATATATATGTGTGTGTGCATCGTATACATATATATATTTATATATATATACTTTTATTCATTCATGTATATGCACCCTTCCACATATATATTTATACATGCGACTTCCACAGACCTTCTATAATATAATATAATATGCATAAAAGTGAGATGCAGCATGTTCTTATTTATGTTCTTATTTAAATCCATCTAGACATCCTGAGTTAAATTTTGTAGTCAACATGCATACATACTGGCCTGCCTTATTACTAACAGGTGAAAATAAAATATATAAATGGCAGGGCTATGTGTGTGTACATCAGTATGTGTGTGAAAGAGATACCCTAAAGAAAAAGGAATGAGCATACATTTGATCCCCAGACTGTTATTCCCGAGTGTCAAGCTAAATCCAGTGAGAAAAACTGGCAAAACATGCTCTGTTTTGCCAAGAATTATGAAAGAGAAACCGTCTTCAAAGAAATAAATGTGGTGGCAACAGAATAAGAGTCAGAGGCTCTTTGCTTCTTTGTGTTTAAAAGGTATAAAATAGACATTTTTACATTTTCTCGTTGACTGGCTAGAGAATTAAATGAGATGAGGTGTCAGAAAGTTCCCATCCATCACAGTGCTGGATAAATAGCAATTTCTCACAGAAAAAAAAATGATTATTTTTCCTTTGCCTTTCCCGACCTCAGTGGGGTCATCAGGAAGACCTCCAGGACTGCAAAGTCCATGTGAATAAAATAGTGGTGAAATAGTTAAAAGAAAGAGCTTTACAATTCAGCAGATTGAATTTCCAATGTGACTCCCCCACTTACTACTTGTGTAACTTCAGGCAGCGTACTTTTTAAGGGCCTGGTTTGCTCCTTTCATATCATGTAGGTGATATTAATGATATCAGTAGTTGTTATGTAATGATACGCCGTAACAGATGTTCTTAGCAAAGTACCTGCCATGGAGCAGCACGTTGCCTCTGGGGATGTAACTATTCAATAGTACCTGGTTGTCCCAGGTACCCCATTTTGCTGGCTTCCCCAGGGATGTTTTCAGCCCCTTATGGTGTCAGAGATATCAGGATCCTTGTCACTGATCCAAGCTACAACCTTGCCCTTGGGAGTCTCTAAAAACCTCAAGCTAGAACAGCCACTGTTTACACAGAGGATGGAAAATTAAATTTTATTGAGGACCTAGGACAACTCAAATGTCTAAGCCTGGACAATAAAATAGGATCTTATTTTCATCAAGTGCCACCTTTAGGATGGCTCAGGAGCCACTGACTCGAATGCTGCTCCCGAGGCACTGCAAGGCTCCCCCTGCTGTTTGTCGAAGTTCCTAAGGGCTCCCTCGTGATCTTGGAAATCAGACTCTTGTGTTTCTCTCTCTGACCCCCTGCCATCTTCCAGGCAAGGCTCGTCCTGCTGACATCTCCTGAGAAATGGCAATTCCTCTGGGCAACACAGTCCCTTGTTCTGGTCCGCAATGCTTGCACAAATGTGGCTATTGGGAAAGAACACTACCCCTCGTCCTTTATTGCTGATTGCTTGCAGCTCGAACTTGGCTGTTTCATTGAGGCACACAGCGCATGCAGACCAAGAAACAAGTATTCTCATAAAGTAAATAAATAATGGTAGGGATAAGATATAGTAGACATGAATCAAACACAAGGCAATGTGTCAACTCAAAGCTCACAAGCCTGGCACCTGAGTGTTTCCTCCCTGTTTACCCCCACTTGTCATTGCCTAGGGCCAGCTTTCTCTTCCCCACTGACTACATTCAAGCAGATCTTCTGGGTCACAGGCCAGCATGCACCTCCAATGAAGAGTCAGAGATGTGACTCGGGACTCTATCCTAAACTTTGAATGTGGGCCTCTCACTTTAGTGTCTTGATTCTTCCTTGTGTGAGTATATGTTGTAAGAATGTGCTCCTTTTAATTAAAACAAAAAAGTACCTTCTTCTCTTCTACCCACTAAGCTATTCTTAATAAAAATACAAGAAAATAATCCTACATAAATTCAATCTGTATTAGTCATCCATAAATGATACGATGTGGAGGATATCACTCATCCAGTAAATTGAAATGAGTCAAACCCCATTCTTAATCATTCTCTTCTGCAGTAAAAGTGTGAGGTGGAGTCTGCCGGTCCATTCAGCAGTCCTCCTGGGGTGCTGCTCCTGGAAAACAGCTGCATGAACAGTCATACAAACATGGATCTCCCCAAGAATGCGCCTAACAAATCTGGCAGCTTAAAAAAGTTGTACACATGCACAGAAAAAAAAAAAATTCAAAGAAGTAGCAACTTGAAAAACCCAGCTCTAATTTCTAATAAGAGAATGATTAGCTTCCTCTTCCAAGCTGCACACATTCAGGAAACAGGTTGACCTTTGGCACCAAGTGAAACCCTCCTCCCAGCGTTTCTCACCAGGCCACCCGTATTCACATCACAAACACCCAGCAAAAGGAAGGGACAAGTCAATGTGCATTGATGAAAGCATAAAAGAAATGGGAGTTTTCCCATCATCTAACATGTACAGTTTCAAAAATCACTACATTGGAATCTAGTTTCAACCAAGTCCCCATACATTTCTTTATGTTCTTGGTTAGAATTCTGAATACACTTTCTCTTAGAAACATTAAGCACCAATTTGCGAAGTCATAATACCTTTAGTTCACCTTTGACTATGCATGCATACAAAATGAAAAGAATATTATTCAAAAACAAACAAAAGACTTATCTGTAGGACACTAATGTGTGAGTGAGATAAGCTAAAATGTACTTAGTATACCTATCACTTTTCCCAGCATGCATGTTTGAAATCTGAGTGTCTTCCTAAACTATAGCACTTTTTCCCACACCTCCTCCCTGTGCCATGGTTCTCATTTTTCCTCCTAATTCCTTAACTGTGTAACTCCGCCTGCATATTTACTATTTCTCTATTAAATCCAGGCCCTCGTTCTGGAAGGAACTCAGCCTCCACTTTGATATTCTGGTCTCCAGTCTCTTCTCTTTCACACTCAGGCCCCCAAGCTGTGGTCTATGTAAAATACAAATTAACCTTACCACTTTCCAGAGTAAATCCTGATGGCAGTTATCTGCAAATTTAGTTCCAGTCTTTCTGACAGAAAATATGAGGACACGTACCAACTTCTATCATTTTGCTTATATCTCTCTATTCCTTTCCAGGTGCATTATCTTTAGTCACTGTGAATACCTTACAGTCACAGGAATAGGCACGTGCTCACACATGCACACTCACTCATGGTGTGTTTGGCCCTCTGTGCTGTTGGTCTGTGCTGTTCATGATGCTTAAAATATCCCAGCACCTCCCCTTATCAGCCTCCTAATCCTCCATACCTTTGTGACTAATTCTTAGTCTCTCTTTGAAACTAAAAACTAACAAAGTTAATTTAAAACTAACATCAGAGATAGCATTATTTTCACTGTAACGCTATCTCTGATCTCTAGTTATCGGCTTAATTGATTATCTATTTTACTACATTTGCCATATTTCGTCCTTATTTTCTTTTTACAGATTTGTGTTAACTGATAGATTATAAACTCTATGCAATCCTAGAATACTACTTTAGTACTAATTTTGTACTACATAAACACATGTATAAAAGAGCATGTTCTTTATAGACACTCGATATATATATGGCCTGGTTATAAGTAAACATAGAGTAATAGCTTCTGATACCTCTCCTATACTTTTTTGCTAACTACACATTTTGGCCCTTTTTTCAGTATAGTATTACTTTATGATTCATTGAGATACAAGTGTGGAAAGTGCTCTGAAAGAAATGTGAATGGTGTTATGAGAGTGTAGAAAGGAAGGGCCTGGCATGGTTTAGAAAGACAAAAGAAGCCTTGGAAGAATTGGTGTTTGAACAGAGATCTGGGGATGTGTAGTTAACTAGATGGAGAGAGAAGGAAGACTGTGCAGGTGAATGGGAAAATTCCCACAATGGCAAATGGGAAGTTGGTGTACTCAAACGATCGAGAGAAACCAGGGTGGTCACAGCAGAGGTGGAGGTACATAGCAATGGGAGATGAGGCTCTGACAATTTCCGAGAAGGAGGTTGGAAATGAGGCAAAATGAGGGAGGAAACCTCTTATGTCACTTAAGAAATATATCAGGATTCTCCCACATTGTGGTGATGGAGATAAATGGGTAGAATTGAAAAATATTTAAAGAGAAAAGTGAACATCATTGGATGACAGATCAGAGTGTGATGGTAGTGGGAAGGAGAGATGAGAGGAATGAATACAAGGACTGACTTTCAGAGCTGGTGGTTCTTTTATTGAGAAGCAGATCAAGATAGGCCAACTTTTGTGCAAAATCAGCAGAGAGGAGAGATCTAATAAGTGTGTTTGGACTAATGACTCTAGGTGTCATTTACCATCAGAATTCTTTTGTCACCATATGACTATCTGGGCATCACAGATGTGGACAGAATGTGGAGAGGAATAAGAGAAGAAACTCATGGCCAAACCATGAGAAATTCCAACATTTGTAGATCTGTGCAATCAAGAAGGAGGACAGGCTTCATTTTCAATGCGTTTTTATGTATGTGCTTTCATTACCCTGTACATTTTGTGAGAAAGGTGAAAAAGGGGGCTGTTTTTTAATGTGGTCATAAAGCACCAACACAATGCAGAAGCCAAAGTGAGATTCTTAAAAACCACCACAAAGATAAAAAAATTGTTGGCATGATTTAAAATGAATATTCATCATCCAACAGATCACTATAAAATGTACTTGGAAAATGAAAGTTCTGTGTCTATATGTTGTGCCATATTTTTTAAATACATTCATTGTGGGGTAGATGTGAGGGATATTTTTAGTAATGCTTTGCTTTTAAAATGAACCATCTCAATTTGAATTAAGTATAGACCATTGGTCATTACCCAGGACAGATCATGATGACTCAATATGAGGATTAATTACAAAAGTAATCATTTCCGTTATCTAATTATTCAAATTTTAATTATAACTCGGCTGGCCCAATTAGCCCCAAACACAAGGCTAATGCTAGAGATGGGTGAATACTCAGCATCTGTGCCTAAGTGAGAGGCATCTGTTGCCAAGAGGTGAAGCAATGGAAAGTGTCAACTCACCAGCTGTAAAGTGAGCAGGCCTGAGAAAAGCACCCAGTAGCTGGTGTAATTTAGCACATTTGGTCCGGGTGAGGCCAGCAGAGTATGAACGTTATTTCCTCAGGGGAGTACACATTGCAAGCCATGGCTTGACGCACTACTGGGTGCTACCATTAGAAACAGATGAAAAAAGGAAGATATTTCTATTCCTTGTCTTTCACAAGTGGATAATGCCATGAAAAGAGATGAGCTAACCACAGATTTTCAACAAATAATTATGTTTTTGTGAATTTGTTAGAATCATTTATGGCTTCTAATATTTGCTTGATTCACATTATATCTAATAAAGTAAAAGATACAAATGAAATATCTGTTTAGTGTAACTATCAGTAATAAAATAGAATATTTGATTGGCGCTATTGATTTTTTATTTTTAATATATTTTATTGATTGTGCTATTATAGTTGTCCCATTTTATCCCCTTTATCACCCTCTGCCCTGCACACCCACTCACATCTGCATTCCACCCCTACCCAATAATTCATGCCCATGTCTGTACACATAAGTTCTTTGGCTTCTACATTTCCTATACTATTCTTAACTTCCTCCTGTCTATTTTGTACCTACAAATTATGCTGCTTATTCCCTGTATATTTTCCCCTGCCCTTCCCCCTCCCCACTGATAACCCTCCATGTGATCTCCATTTCTGTGACTCTGTTTCTATTCAAGTTGTTTACTTAGTTTGTTTTTGTTTTTGTTTTTAGGTTTGGTTGTTGATCATTGTGAGTTTGTTGTCATTTTACTGTTCATATTTTTGATCTTCTTCTTCTTAGGTAAGTCCCTTTAACATTTGATATAATAAGGGCTTGGTGATGATGAGCTCCTTTAACTTGACCTGATCTGGGAAACACTTTATCTGCCCTTACATTCTAAATGGTAGCTCTGCTGGATAGAGTAATCTTGGATGTAGGTTCTTGCCTTTCATAACTTGGAATACTTCTTTCCAGCCCCTTCTTGCCTGCAAGGTTTCTTTTGAAAAATCAGCTGAAAGTCTTTTGGGTACTCCTTTGTAGGTAACTGTCTCCTTTTACTGCTTTTAAGATTCTCTCTTTATCTTTAATCTTGGCTAATGTAATTATGATGTGCCTTGGTGTGTGCTTCCTTCAGTCTAACTTCTTTGGGACTCTCTGAGCTTTCAGGACTTCTTGGAAGTCTATTTCCTTTGCCAGATTGGGGAAGTTCTCCTTCATTATTTTTTCAAATAAGTTTTCAATTTCTTGCTCTTCCTCTTCTCCTTCTGATACCTGTACGATTTGGACGTTGAAACGTTTAGTTTTCCTGAAGGATCATAAGACTCTCCTCATTTTTTTTTAATTCTTATTTGTTCATTCTGTTTTGGTTGAATGTTTGTTTCTTCTTTCTGCTCCAAAAGGTTGATTTGAGCTCTGGTTTCACTCCTGTCACTGTTTGTTCCCTGTATATTTTCCATTATTTCACTTTTCATAGTCTTCACTTTTTTGTCTATTTTGCAACTATACTCAACCAATTCTGTGAGCATCCTGATTACCAGTATTTTGAACTGTGCATCTGATAGGTTAGCTATTTCTTTGTCACTTTGTTATATTTTTGCTGGATCTTTTATCTGTTCTTTCATTTGGGCCATTATTTTTGTCTCTGTACACCTGTTACATAGTAAGGGGAGGAGCCTTAAAGGGTGGTACTTTAAAAGTCATTGATTTTGACTTTAGTGTCATATAATATATAGTATCTCATCATCTGATATATTTATAAACTATTATTGATTTTGACCACACTATCTGGGAAGGATTCTATTAATAATGATCTTGATTTTCAATATATTTGTTATTAATATTTCATGTTGACATAAAATCTTTATTGAACTATAATCAATTATTAGTGAAAGGGAAGCAGTGTATGTATAAAGTATGACAACATTGGTTATAACTCTGAGTACATCTACCTTTGACCTAACTGGATTCACTTTCACCATTTGTCAGCAGTGTCATGGGTTCATGTTTTTATTAATTCACATTTGGAATATGCAAGTGGAAGTGTGTTTACATTTATTGAAGTCTGAAAATGTTAATTTACATGAAATGTATATACACCTTTCTTCTGAGTATAATGGAAACAATTTAAACTTTCACACTGGTTTCACAGAAGAAAATTACTTTTCTACAAAATTAGAAGAGTTAGGGGAGCTTTTTCAGCATTGCATCTCCATGTTCCCTTGTTATTGAATCACAATAAGAAACTCTGTTAGTTCTCTGCTAGTGAGCAAATTGCTTTCCACATTCATGGTTTATGTTTTAATGGGGATAGCTTCACATTAGGAGAATTATTTCAAACTAGCATTGCCTCCCGAAGCTGCACAGAACAGCACCCTGCCTACTTTACAAAATCCATGCCTCCCTTGTTGCCTCTAAGGAAAATATATAAATAAATGCTTGCCAATCTTGCTTCTGAAAGAGTTTTAATTGAGAATAATAAAACATCCCTAGCTTCAAAACAGGAGTATGATGTCCACAGAGCCCTTTAACATGCTAACAGGCTGGAAGCCTTTATAGAAGTTTTGTGAGATTTTGCAGCACAGTGACAGTGCAGGTAGGTGACAATTCATCCAATTTAGCTGCAATAATCAGACCTGTTTTACCTATTCCTATTTCTGATGTCAACTTGAAGGAAGGAGTTAGAGTGATGTGAGTAAATTTAGTGCCTTCAACACTAAGCATCCTGCCCTTTTCAGCTTTAGGGTGTCTGCACGTCACCCCTTAAAAAGAGGGACAATGACCAGCAAAAATCAAAATGGTTAATTACACATGATTTAAAGTTTCTAGGCCTTGCTTCTCTCCATTTAACATATATTTCACCTACAGAATACCTCTCTCACTTTAAATTGCAGTGACAACCTGAACAGCACATATATACTTGAGCAGAGCAACTTACAGATTCAAGTGGGTTGCCTCAGCTGTAAGACATGAACTCAGAAGTGATGAAGCATGGTGCTGCTTCACTCAAATGGAATAAGAAATCACTTTGACAGAGCCTATGTTCGGGTTTAGGCTGCTAACTGTGGTTTTGTTTTCCTTTTTTTTTTCTTCTCTCTCTCTCTCTCTCTTTCAAGGTCGATGTTCTTTATTTTGTGTGGAGTATATATTGCATGACAGCACAGGAAAAAATGTAGGCAGCCCAGATTAATGCATTTGGGGTCAAAATGGACTTCAAAGTGAAGGGAATCAGCCCTCTTGAGATTTTTTAGCAAACACTCACAAGTTTAAAAGGAATCTTGATTAAATGGCCACTCTTGGGGTGAATGCCAAGAGCTATGAAAGACATGAAAGGAAACTTGCAGTTGCTTATTAAACAAAGGGAACCTCTTTATTTTCTTTTGACTGCCATACAAAGGCGTGGTTTAGTATGATTTGTGGCTGCAGCCTCTTCTGCCTGAGGGATTTATAAGTGGGATATTTTCATTTCTGAGTTGAAAGTGTTGGTCTCTGGGATTTGAGATGACAAGTGTCTTTCCCACCTTCATCACCTGCCAGCAACTACAGCACCATCTGCCAAGGTGCCAGGCATGGCTTTATTGCTCCAAGGGGACTTCACATGCATTTGTGTGAGTGTTTGCATAACAATAACCCTGAGCCAAGCCACATGCACTTGTCTGCAACACCAGATATTTTTTATAAAAGCACACTTAAGAAAGAAATAGAAATCATGACTTAGCAAATGAAAAGTAAGGTCATATCCTATAGTTATTTTGCAAGAATTCCTTGTTTTCATTATGGAGTTCTCAATGTTAATATCAAGTTAGTTTTATATATATGTATGCTAAAGAAATTAAAATATTCTGGAACACTCAAACTTGGAGTTTAACAACATCCTTAAAACTGTAGTTAAAACCATTTTCTTTAAGAAATGTACTCAGTTGGCTATTTTTCAGGAATATTTCCTGTATTACTGAGTACTTTTCTAACATATCTTTATTTCTGTATTACTTCATATTAGAAAGATAAATATTCAAGTTTCTATCAAATGCATTATTAAAAGTTAATTTGTTCCTTCCAAGTGTCTCTGGCGGGTATGTAAAAAAGCTATGGATTGTGCCTACAGATTGGCTGCTGTAACTCTCAAACTACTGTCAAAAAGATATATGAATAGATTTTCCTTTTCTTTATGTACATGAATTTAGCAAAGCTGGACTGTATTTTTAGAGATGAACAGCAAACCTTTTCTCAACGAAATCAAGTCATAAGAAGTGGACAAATGACTGGCATTATTAAATTTTGTTTCAGGATTTTCAGCAAATGACAATAGCTTTTTACTTAAAAGCTTTCCTCTTATATATGTACTTTAAACTGACTTTGAGAGAGGAAACATTACTCTTCCCTAAAGTTCGCGTTTCCTGCACAAGAAGGCAGAACAGAATTAAGGCTCCTAATAAGGTTGGGCACATGACTGCCAGAGAACTCCTACTCAAGGGCACTTGCAGAGGGAAGATTCCCATGAGGGGAATTTTTATCAGATGTATTTAGAACCAAACAAATGACTCAAGTGTTTTTCCTCAGAGAGTTCTGGAAATTATGAATGTGTTTGACTTGACTAGAATATCCTAATCATTGCCCAAAAGCCCATCAACATTATTTTGTAGCATTCTTAGTGAAAATAACAGAGCATATCCTTCCTTTTGTGAACCTTACTATATACAAAGAATTTCATATTGATAGAAATCTCTGTAGTGGAATAAATGTAAATGGAACTGATCCCTCAATCCCTCTTTCATGTCAGATTTCAGTGATAGATTATCACTAAAACTTCTGCTGTGATATAAAATAAAAGACCTTGCTGTATCATCAGATAGTTATTTCCATGGAGCTTCTTCACTTACCTGATGAGACAGAAACACCAGTGTTCTCTCACTCATGCACCTAAATATGCTTGAGAAAAGGAATCTGAATATCATCCCTGTTACCTGAAGAGACACACTGTGAATGTCATGGTAACAATCTCTTTGTTTCTGTAGTCCACAACTCTTTCTTCCAAACATTTTAGAATTCATGTTTAGAATCAGCTTTGTAATAATTCTTAATATATGCATCAAGATTTTGTTCTTTTTTATTGATGAGCTAGTGCAATATTTTATATGCAAGAATGGGAGGGAGGAAGAAGATTTATAAGGAAACATCTTGAGATAGTAAACAGAGTCTTCATAAAATAACAAAACAACCGAAAACATACTTTAAACATCATCTATGTATAATACTAAGTATTATACTAGTGAAACTTAGCTGTAAGGAAGAATCTTGAGTTGGCTTCATTTTCCTCATGGGAAAAAAACAGAGAGTGGTGGGCTACTCTTTGGAGAGTGACATTCACAGAAAGGTGACAAAACATGGGTAGCTCACACCTTGACTTTGTCCAGTTCTGCAATGTGAAATCAGGCCTGGGGCTCTAAGTGAGAAGAATGAATGGCGTTTAAGGCTTTTACAAATCTTTTCTAGTTAATTCTATCCTTTTGAGGTTAGGATCTGCTGTGTTCATTTTTGTACATATACATATATCAAAAGTAGTCACTCTTCATTTGCTTTGGGCCACTAGATACACTATTACTAGTAATAGAAATGTTAGACCTGAAGAAAATACCTTTCTAGAGCTTTTGAGGGATGAATGAAGCAAGAGCTCCCGGTAAAGAGTATATATGGCTCTAAAAATCTATTCTGCCATGAATTTCAGCCCAATGAAAAAGTTAATGTTGTATTTTTTTTTACTATTGACAATTAAATAGTATATATTTTTGTAAATAAAAAAGCTATTTGTAGTTTTTAAAATAGAGAATCAATTTTTGTTATTTCATTTCATAATTTTCTTTCAATTTAGGAATCCATCAAGAACAAGAAAGATTTTTATCAGCTTTTACATGTTAAGTGTTTTTTAGGCCACCCTAAAAGCTTAAGAGTAGGTATTGCCCATTTTGTAGATAAACTGAGTTAAGAGGTAGTTAGTGACTTCTCTAAAGTTAAACCATTAATGATTTCCAAAACTAGAAGGTTGACTCAGATTATCTCTAATTCTAAACATTGTGGTTTTTAATCACTAAGCTAGTCACCCTTCATATTTTAGATCAGACCACAAAAATAAGCCACAAATAACTCCTTCTATTCTAGTCATTATCACAGCGTCTTTCTTGACTGTTGATACTCTTACTTGGTGGGATCTCTGATTTTTTAACTGCATCCTTGATCCTTTCAGTTTAATGAGTTTGCACAATGCTTTTTGGCTTTCTGAATTTTAACATTCTACTTGATGTTCATAGTCAGTTCTGTTTCACGTAATTGGTTTAGTTTTTCCTGTAGGTTTGAGTGGTATTCCCCCTGATGACCCTCTGATTACTACCTCCTGGGAACCTTCTGTTGTAGGGTCAGGAAGGGACCTTGGAGACTAGCATCAGATATAATAAGTGCTGTATAAGGGTAAAATTTTTTAGTGTCATTAAAATTTACTAGACAGAAACACTTAATGTCCCTTGCTTTCTATTCTAGTTACCATCATATTGCTATTTTTTTCCTTTTACAACCAAAAGTATTTGAAGAGTAGTTTGTACTATACATTCTTGTGCTTTCTCTTCCATTTACTTTTTAACTCAAATAGATTCATTTCTATCTATCTAACCCCAATAAGGATAAACTTGACAATTCCTGCAAGAGATACTGATCACCAAATATCACAGGCACTATTTTTTTAGTCCTCATCTCGATTCACCAATCTCTTCATGAATGTCTCATTTTGATGTTTGATATTACCCAATTCTATTCTTGTTTTATTTCTAAACTTTTAGTGATTTTCACTCATTTCCTTGGGCTACAATATATTCATTCTCCTTCTAAAATATAATTGTCCCCATGCTAAGGTCTGTACCAATGACTCCCAAATTGATTTCACACATCCATAGTTTCCTTTGAACACCCTGTACTTATCTGTAGCCTTCTGGAGTTCTCCATGTCAAACAACTCAAATTCAACTTTTGTAAAATGTAAGCATCTACCACAAATGTCTCCTTCTTCTTTATATCTAATTATAATGCAGGGGACCAATCATTTGTTCGTGTTTTTCCCCCCTCTGGTCCAGCTCAGCCAGCCAGCCAGAAACAAGCCCTGAATTATTCTCTCTCTCTCTCTCTCTCTCTCTCTCTCTCTCTCTCTCTCTCTCTCTCTCTCTCTCTCTCTCTTTCAGTTTTGCTTTCTCCTTATTGAGCCCAAAGCTATTGCCTTAGTCAATGTCTTCAGTCTAGACAAGAGCCTAGACTGTTAACCTCCTAACCAATTTTTCTGTTTATTAGAGTACCTCTGCTCCTTCAGATTCTCTCATTTCCCTGCTGTGTATAATGTCTAAAAACAACAATTAAGCACATCCCTAGCCTGCATAATTATCTTCAATATCTTTCATTCCAGAACATTAAATATTCATTCTTGCAGGTGAGCGCTAGTGGAGATTGAACTATCTGCCATGCGTGCTACTAAAGGAACCTCAGTAGCACTGAAGCTGCCCTTAGAGCAGATGGGAAGAACCTTAATCAGATAACCTAGCAAACAAATATAAGATTGCAACCTACACAGGTCAGAAGCATATATTCAAATGGTGTGAGGAATATGGGAAGTCAGGCAAGGAGATTTTAAGTAGAAAACTGAAGAGTAGTAAAAGCTAGGTTAGGAAAACAAAACAAAAAAAAAGGAAAGAAATTGAACAAAATTCCTTAAATAGAAAAAGTTTCAGCAAATTTCAAGGAAAGAAAGACTAGTATATTTGAACACAGAAAACAAATAGAACATGATAGGTAATTAATCAGGGTTGTTAAAGGCATAAGTTTGATCTTCATCCTAAATTCAAAGGAAATCAATTGAATTGAAGGATTTAAGGGTAGAGAAGAAAGTGATATAATTAGAAAACAGATCGATGAAAGAGACCAAGGTAGAAACCAGGAAGTGATAGAAAGTACTGGCAGAAAGAGATGAAGATAACTTGGAATAGGAAGACTGTAATGATTATGGAAAGAGGTGGCAAGGTTTAAGGTTTATTCTATGAGTAGATTTTTAATTTGTGCTTAAAAATTTAAGGTGCCTATTAATGGATTAGATGGGAAGAAAGAGGAATCACAGAGAGGGAAATCTCAAGAGTGACTCCTAGATGTTACTTATTACTTAGCCAATATGGATGAATGTAGATATCACTCACTGGTCAGAGAGCAGAAAAGAGGGCGGGTCTTAGAGGGACAAACAGGAGCAGGGGCTCGATGCCTGTGTTTGCATACGTTAGGTTTAATGTGCTTATGCAACATAAAACATGATGATGCCAAATAATATATGGAAATTCTTCAACATTTGGGATTAACTGAAAAAAATTATATTGTAAATGAACATAAATAAAACCAAGATTAAAATATAAATTTCAGAAACTTTGACACACAAATAATTATAACTATAGGCATAAATGTAATTATATAGGGAAATGATATATATCTCAAAAGAAAGAAAACCAAAGGTGAATCTTCAAAAACTATATAATTTAATGTCTGTATAGATGATGATAAACTTGAGAAGACTGCAAATGAGGGAGAGGAAAGAATGTTGAGAATGAAAAAAGAATAGTGGCATGTGATAACTGTAAGAGGAAAAGTTTCAAAGTGAAGGGACTGATTAAGTATCTTTAGGGCTATGAGGGCAAAAACCTGCTAATACTAGATTTGTCCAACAGAGCCATATGGATGAACTTCTGTAAGTAATAGAACTCTGAACTCAATAGAGTAAGTTGGTAATGTTAGTGAGAGAGAAAGAAGTGAATGGAGATTTAGACAGTACCTAAGGAGAAGAGAAGATGAAGTGCTGTCCATCACAGGGTCTGTTTATTTATTTATTTAAATGACTTCAGTGCTTTATATGCCCAAAGGAAAGATTTGGTTAATAAATCAATGTCAGATATAGAAAAGGGAGAAAGTGTAATTCAAGTTGCCCCAAATCATTTGCTGCTAGACATTTCTAATAAGAAATGTGACCTTGAGTTGGCAAAACAAGCAGATCTAAAGCAGTAAGTTGTTACAGGTTCTGTGGGTAACTGTATTGTATATCCTGAAGGCATTTCATTCAAAATTTAATATTTCCATCAAGGATTAAATACTTTGGTAAAAGACTATCATACATAAGAAGATAGATGAATTACCTACCATTAAAAAAATAAGCCATTGTAGATTTAGGTGAATTTGTATACTTAAGGAAGAATGTTAAGGTAATTTTCAATGTACAGATCTAATTTTCTTAACTAATTAGCTCACAAGGTTATCTTTTAAAAGTGTAGCTAAAGTTAAAAGTATTGAGAAATGTGAATTACAGTAAACTAACTTAGGTAGAAAAAGTAGCAAGGTTAGGCCATTGAATAATTGCCAATCTAGATTATTTCTTATGTCCTTTATGATGCCATACATGTTCACAGTAAATACTATGAGAAAGATAAAATCTCTGTGATACATTCCAAGTTCCATGATAAATAAGAGAAGTGAGTAAGATCTACTCTCCTTTATCTAATCCTTTTTCCTTAGTCTCATTCTTCTGAGGAAGGAGTGTCCCCACGCAACCACTATTTCTTTCTGACTACACCTTAAATCTCCACCCTCTCTTTCTGCATTGTTAGTTCCTTACTGCGCTTGGTGATACCTGTCAACTGTATTTGGGAACTAATGATCCTTAATCTTTAACATACAGATCACGTAATTTCTCCACTGTTAATAAACTCTGAAGTCTCTAAAGATTACAACTTTGTAGGTGCTCATTCAATAGATGGAAGGGCAAATTTGTTCAATCACTTAATTTAAATGTGAGTTTATTTTGAATTTGCTTCTGATGCCCTTGCTGAATTCTGCATAGCAGTGTTAATTTCCATCTAGTGGAAATACAAACTTTCTCAAATTTAGAAACATTTTATGAAGATTTTACTTATTTATTTATTTTTGGAGAAAGGGAAAGGGAGAAAGAAATGGCAAGAAAAACATCAATGGGTTGCCTCTTATATGCCCCCCAACTGGGGATCTGACCTGCAACCCAGGCATGTGTCCTAACCAGGAATTAAACCAGTGACTTTTCACTTTGTGGGGAGCCATGCTGGTCAGAGTGACAAACATTTTTTAAAACATTCTAAACGTTCTAGAACACAGGAGCTATGTGCCATAAACTACAATTTAAAAATAAAAATAACAGAACTTTGAGTAACAGTCTCTTAGTTTATTACATTTAGAATAATTATAATTTGAATTCTAGATTTGTATTAAAATAATTAACTTCTGAAACATTTAATTTAAGTCATTTAACTTCAAGATAATGAGCAAAATATCATGGGGTATATTTAATTTCAATTAAATACTTTTAAGACAAATTCCAAAATTTGTTTTGTCTTTATAATACTAAATCTCTTATTGGACAAATGCAATTAACCTACTTCAAAGAATAGACTATAATATATCATAAACCTATATTTGATAACAACACAAATAATCACATTCAAATTTGTTTACTTCCTTACATTCATTATCTTTGGAAAAAAGCGCCATGAGGAATAGCTAAGTACAGAGGTGAATTCCAATTTGTGTTGATAAATGCATAAGTCTGAGATGCTACATTCATCATCAGTTTCCTCATTGCCACTATTTATTGACTGCCTGTTATGTGCTGAGTACTTCTGTGAGCCTGCAACATTACAAAATGAAGGATGAAAATCACACAAATGTTTCAATACATGCAGGAAAAATATTTAATAAACTCCAGCACGCATTTATGATAAAAACTCTCAGCAAAGTGGGACTAGAGGGAACATACCTCAACATAATAAAGTCCATAAATGGCAAACTCACAGCTAACTTCATATGCAATGGGCAAAAACTAAAAGTATTTCCCTTAAGATCAGGAAGGAGACAGGGATGTATGCTTTCACCACTCTTATTCAATATAGTACTGGAAGCGCTAGCCACAGCAATCAGAAAGTAAGAAGAAATAAAAGACATCCATATTGGAAAAGGGAAGTTAAAACTTTCATATGAGATCATTTTTTAACCCTAAAAAAATATTATCACCTTCATATTCCAGATGTGCATATACTTGAATTTGATCTTAGGTTTGGTGTAGTACTTACCTCAAAATTGTAACCATAGTGCAAGACTGTCTTTTCAGAGTTAAGCTTTCAGAGCAATTTTTGAATGCAAATAATTTTAGTACATTCATTAATATTAAGCTATAATTGATTCATTGAATCAAATTTGAATGTACATATGCATAAAACAGAAAATGAAAGTCCCTTTAATTCCAAACTCATAATGGTGTTAAGACTTTCTTTTCTATACTTTTTGGTTTTCTTTTGGTATCAAATATTCACAAAACAACATAGATTGTCTCTCAGCATTGTGAAATTAAAACAATAATACTTGGAGTTTGCAGAATTTGAGAACAAAGGGCATCCCATAGACTATCGGTAAGGAGTAAGAGTTGGTACAAACTTTTATAATGGTAATTTAACATTGCATGTTAACTGCAAACATCATATACCCAGGTTAGCTACTAATTATTTAATTAATTAAAAATCAGAAAAAGGTACACAGATATATGATAACATATTATTTGTATTGGAATGTTGTTTATAACAGAAAAAAATTGGTTTTAAACACCAGAAATAAAAATTTAAAAACAATTTCCTTCAAAAGCATTACTCTTTGCGTATATAGATACTTATAATTCTGAGGATAAATATTATCCTCTATAAAAATAATGTTTTACAGTAACCCAAGGAATATGTTAATGAACATGTGAAAAATTAAGTCATTGACATCTCATGACATCTGTGGTATTCGAATTGAGTTCACTGTCCTGGGGTTAAGTGCTTATTTGGACAAATGGGGAGAAGATAACCTTCTGGAGGAGTTTAACTTTAAACTCTGATTTGAAATCTGAATAGAAGTTTGCCAGAGATGGGAGAGATGTTAAAATTCTGCTAGGTAGAGAGGCATGACCTAGGAAACCTACAGAGATGAGAGAAAGACTCGAGTATTCAGAATTATATTTTGGTGGTGTTGGACATACTGTGGAAGCAAGTCAGAGTAGGAAGGCATAGCTGGGAGAGTATACAGGGGGCGAATCGTTTCCTGTCTTTCACTATAAGTAGTGATGCCGACATTTCCTATTGCCTGTGTTTCATAATTTGGAGATAGTAAAATACTATTTTATTACTGGTATTAAGAGTTGACCAAGCTAGATTATGAATTCTAGCTACTAGTTTTTATTAGTCAAAATGATTTCTGTCCTATTTAAAAATGTATAAATATTTCGAAAAGCTAAGAGAGAAAATGCTAAATAAGGGTTTGAGCAAAAAACACATGTGAAGTGACCCTGTGATTGGCTGTGCGTGTGTAAGTGTTTGGCTGTGCGGTGTCTGGCGGTTCCAATTACTCGTTTCACAGACTGACAGATGGAGGTTGCCCTGGGCTTGCAGTCACTGTGCCCGTAATGTAGGAGTGGCTGCGATTAATTTCTAAACACCGAAATCAGTCTTTACATAGCTTTAATCCCTTTCCATGATATATGCAGATTCAACAGGAAAGTAACTCCAAATTATAGCCTGTGCTTGATTGTAGATTTTTTTGAATAGTTGGACTTCCAAAGAATTGATACATTTTTCTAACAGGGAGGCACTCTACCTACTTGTTGTGATACATAATGTAAACATGGAATTCATACTCTCTTCCCCTGGAGTCAAAACTTTTCAGTCATCAAATTCTACAGGGTGATTCCCACACCCAAATATGAGAAAGTTTCCTGCTGTTTTTTTTTTTTTTCAATATTTTCTTATTTTGTTCAAAAGGTAAGAAACATTAACAAGAATAATATCAACAGTAACAAAACAAAGACATTTCTGTGTAAAACAAACAAATTCTAGAAGCATTCTACACAGTTTGGGGATTTGTTGAGTCTGCCATAATATGACCAGGTGATTTGCATTAACACTTCTATTAATGATAATACTTCAGAGCCTGTAACATGCTAGATATTGAGGATACAGTAATAAAGTAGAAAATCCAATAGCTGTTTTATAGCATTTATACTCAGGTAAGCAATAAATAAGTTAATATGTATTATTATAAATACTAAAGAATAAAAATAAAAGATAAAGGGATAGAGGATGGCTATGTTTCTGTGTGTGAGAATCAGTGGTGAGGAAAGGTTTCTCTGATCACATAGCATTTGAATCGAGAGCTGAGGAAAGTAAAGTCTAGGCAAAGAGCACTCTGAACAAATATGGCTGCGGAACATGGAGAGAAATGAAGGGAAGATGTTGGATCACAAAGTACAAGAGGTAGAAAACCGCCAGGTACCACAGAGACTCTTTTTGGATTTTGCTCCTAGCAGGAGAGGAGTGGTATGATCGGACTAAATGACAGCTTGAGCTTCTCTGTGAAACAGATTTGGTTTGATGAGAGGGAAAGTGGAAGCAGGGAGACCAAGTAAGATGACTGCCAAGGCAGGAAGCGATAATAAAGTGGAGTAGGATATTTATAATAGACAGATGAAGTCAGGTGGAAGTATCAAAGAGATATTTGACTTCGAGCCAACCACAACTGCAGTTATAGTAGATAAGAAAAGAATAAAAGATGGAGTCAGTATGGCAAATTAAGTTGCTGGTTATTTAGGTGAGGAAGCCAGTAAAAAAAGAAAACAGATGAGGTAATTGATCAGAGAATGTCACATAACTAATGTGGTCATTTGAACAGGACTATATAGAAGTATAGGAATGCCTTTTCTAAAACACAGTGCTGAAGATAGTATGTACTGACCAGTAAACACTTACCTTGAAATAGATTTTTAAAAAAGAGAAAAAAATGACATATCTTTATGTCTTTCATTTAATATAAAACATTGAGGTTTTGCTATTGCATTTAGATTAGTGTTGTTCTATATTACAGATACTAGGGATAAACACATCACTAGTATTATTAGATTATATATAGAATAAAACTGTATATATAAAATGGGAAAATATATAGTCTGAGAAGTAGGATGATTCATATTATTCCCCCAGTCTCTCAATAATCCATAGAGGCATGCTACCGTCAGTTAAGGCTGGCCTGAACTTTTTGCAAGACAGGCTGGAGTAGACAGACTTCAGCCGTGTAATGGCCTACAGATTTTGGGGGAAGGAGCAAAAACATCTAGAAATTCTGTTATGATGGGTGCTTTCTGGCTGAGGAAGTGGCTGAGTTAATGGATGAAACATCATTAGCCCTGTCTCTGGTATCATGGTGTTTTTGTTTTTGTTTTTGTTTTGTTTTTCCTTTTCTTTTCCTTGAACTAGTTCAGATGAGCTGAACCAGTTGCCTGCAAAGTCACTGGAAGGGTGGAGGAAATGAGCCTCCAGGGGTACCCAGATTTGTCTCTCCTCATCCTGATTAGACTTCAGTCTCCCACTGGCATTTTCACTTCCCATTGCAATTTGACCTACATACATGCCACCTCTACGAATTCCTTTTTCAGGACTGTTCCATTCAACCTATAAACCCTTAGCCATATTTTAAAAATAATTAACACCATAGTCTCTTCAATTTAGTTATAAAAATGTACTTCTTCTTCTTATGTTTAGGAAAATTCAAAAATAGGAATTAGGCAAAGACATATATATATACTGTTTATTTTGCAGGTTTCAAAAAAAATTATATTAACTATTCTTTTGATCTTGAACTTGTGTGCACCCCCCCAACATTTGCAAGAATAATCTAATACAGCATGGGGCAGAAGTGGGTTTTCAGTTAGTCATGGATAAAATAATGTAATGATTAATACATACTAATACAAGAATAAACTCTGTGCTTTGCCTGCCCACAACTGTAAACCTATTTTTCCCACCTCTGTGGACACAGGGGATGCTACCACATTTTTGTCTGTATTATAAACATACATTTCCCCATAATCTAACAGTAGATAGTTTACTTGTTTTCCAAAGATGTATTTAGCTGTACAGTTTTCTTAATGAATGCTATCACATGTGGTACTTAGCAAAATATTAACAATCTGTTAAATCAGGTATGAACAACGAGTTTATTCACCCTTAAAATAAAAGGTGTGTTTATTTTTTATGTAATTTACAAAGCCAAGTTTTCATTCTTTATCTGAAATGTCTGATTGAAAAATAAGTATTTTTGTAGTGCATGATAAGTCATTTAATATACACCTTAATTAATTGGTAGTTAATTGACAATTTCAATTTAACTCTGGGTAATTTGATACAGACCATTTATAATAATAACATTTATAGAAAAAAGGGAAGACTAATAGAGAAACTAAATGAAGTCATTAAAATATTGAGATGGTCCCAGTGTCTTATATTTGTAAAATAGCTAAATTTATCGTACAATTAATATAATACATAATATTTGATTAAAGCTTTCAGCTTTGTAAAATGAGTTGACACCAGGTATATCTGTGTTATAAAACGTATTTTTCATATTTTTATTGTCAATGACCAGAACATGGGGCATGCTTGTTAATTGTAAGTCCACAATAACAGCTTTTTTAAGGGTGCATTTGATTCAATCTTTACTTGTCCTAAAACAAACTGTGTTGACTAATTCCTCTGGTTCACTTAATAGAGCAGGTAGAACACCATTTATATTCATTACAGTCTGGCTTAATCATCCCATTTCTCACCTAGAGCTATGTGAAAACAGATTTTACAGTTCATGATTTACTGATTTCTCACTAAATTCTAAACATGTAGTTTTGATAGAAAAGAAGACAGTCTTACTTTCAGTTTTGACAAGCTTTTGGAAACGCCATAGGTGTTGAACTAATTAAATAAAAATAAGTTTGTTACATCAACATGTGCACAAAATATTAAGCACAGAATAATATTTCTTGCTTACTCATTTCTTTTTCTAGTAGTAATTTACTATTAAATCAAATATAATTTGGATCAGTTTTTACTTACAAGGTCTAAGGTGCTGACTGTCCCAGGAGCTGAAGGACATACAAAGAAAGTGGACATCTACACACACACTAAGTACCCGTATTTAAGAAACTATAGGATTTAGTTGAATTGTGAGCCCCTTTGGTTTTGCATTAGGATTAAACCTATTTTCAATGTCAACTTTTTGTTACACAGTATAAAGGTAATATGAATTCTTGATCTAACCATCTTAAATGTTTGGTGAAAATTAAATAAAATATATTCTGAAACTATTTTATAAATTATAACAACTCATGACACTAGCATTTCCCTAATGGATTTCATAGAAAACTAGCTTGCTACAAATTCGACAACAGCAAAATGTAACTCCTTGTCAAATATATTTGGGAAACACAGCATACTACATTTATTCCACTTAGGCTGGCATGTTGCATATTAACTCATACGGGCTCAACAATTTTGCTTAAATTAGTATTCTCTAGATTTATTTAACTGTAGTCCTTTGTCATTTGGTACCTGTTAGCCCTGGAAAAAAAAATGTACAATGAAAAATACTGAGAAAATTATACATTATGTAAAGTTTAGTTGTGACTTTTTTATTAAAGTCTAGTAGTAGTAAAAATATAATTATGTGAATAGCTACAGCACACAGTGGATTTTCAATATAATGAGAGTACTGCAGATGGTATTATGCCTTCTCATAGAAAGGAAGTGTTAGCTGATGCTGTGATCATCAATTAATTCCTCAAAGTATTTGATATAACTATTGTTGGGGGTTAGACTTAGATGCCTGAGAGGTCATGCCAGCAGCGATATATATCCACTCATATACATATATATGCAGTTTGTATTTAAACTAAGTATATAGTATATCCACAAATACACATGTTGTATATAATATCTATATATGTATATGCATATAAATATGCAACATCAAACTATACCAAATACAAATTTAATAATCAAAATTTAAATAATATATTACAGAGAGCACAGTCTAGAAAGGAACAGACCGGTAGGGGGAGATTGTGTGCCTGCGTTCAACTTTACGTGTTGATATGACATCTAAGACAATATACACATGACAGGAATGTCAGTGTGACCGATTATTGAATCTTGGATACTGTCTGCAATTGAACTTGAAGGAAGAGATAGATTGTGAGTCATTCTCTGGGCCATGGAATTAGGAAAAATTTTAGTTTAGTGCGGTGCCACAGAATTGAGTAGACTATACCTTTCTATTTATTTGCTGTGTAAAGCTTGCATTAGGGCATGTTTCAAATTAATAGCACTTAAAATACATTTATTCTTATGTTAATAATATAAGGATGGGAAACAAAAATTAAAATGCTTTCAGGAAAATATAACAATAATAGCAGGTTCTGTACAGTTACCTATCCAATAGACATCCCTTTCTTTATTGTTAAGAGGATGCTAATTGCATCAGGAAACCACATTCACTTATGAAGCCGTGCAATTCAAGAAAGACAGTCAAGGTACCAGGAAAAGAATATCGAGGAGAACTGTGGAAAGAGTCTAGGTCCTTGAAGATGATGTTAAAATGCTGCATTACATGTTAAATTTAACGTATCCCTGGAACTCTTGTTTTGAAAGATAACTTATTGTATGGTTTTAAACACTTTGAGGTTTTATTTAGTTCACTGCCCAAATTATTCTGATAAAAATAGAGAAGAAAACATTTGTTTCTTTCCCAGATGTTATAAAATAACTTTATAGAGCATTTCTTTATTTTATGTTCATTTAAAAAGATTGGGGACACCTAAATCTAAGATAACACTAAACTTAAAAATGTCTAACCCTAAAATAGGGAGGAAATGGCAGGCTTCGTGGAACTAGACGCTCAGGGAGGTACATTTCTGACTCCAGCTCTTGCCTCCTTTATACCTCAATATTTTCTTAAGTTTTTGTCACTGGTGACTCTTCCTGGACAAATCTTGCATAGGTTCTCTTCAATTAAGATAAATATGCAGGTGATACACAGCAAAAGACTTCCTAGTTCTTGAGTAAAGGGGTTGATATAATGTAAGTGTAAACATAAATGTGTGCTGTATAAGTGAATAGTTAAGCACAGGTGTTCTGAAGTCAGGTTTCTAAGCATTGTGCCCTGGTCCTACCCCTTACTAGCTCTGTGGCTTTGAGAAAGTCATTTAAGTGTCTGTGTCCCAAGTTCTTCATATTAAAAGAAACTGATCAAAAAGCCTCTATACACAGAATTATTGCTGGGAGGAAGTACTTCATAAAAGTTCCTGGCAGATAGTGAGCACTTACATATGCAGCTAAAAAACAGTAGAGAATGCTACCCTTTGCTTTCCTCATTCAGAAAGTCTAAATGTATTACAAAGGATACATTTTTAAATCAATATGTATTGCACTCATATTATCAGGGGAAGTAATTTTCCTCATAATCATGGAGCTGCCTGTCACTGATACTATACTGGAGCAACATCTTATAATGTAACAACACTTAACAGCCATATAGTACATCTATTCTAAGTAGCTAGGAGCACTTAGAAGACGTTATCCAATTAATCATTACAGATCCTTGTGTGATAGGTCAGAGTTATTATATCGGTGTTAGAGATAATGATAAGAATGTACAACACCAATGAGTTACTTGCTAAACCTGAAGGACTGGTTCAGTGCATAGCTAGAAATAGAAATAAAGTCTCGATTCCCTATCAAGGATGCTGATAAGTGGATAAGGCTACTTCTTGAACTAGATATTCTTAAATCATTTTTTCTAAATAATATGTAAGCATATCTACTTGTAACCGTTAAGAGCAGCAAATATAAGAGTGTGCGCGCCTCTGCAAGCACCTGCTTTTGAGCACACATCCACTAACCTTTTGATTTGAGATGCTCATGAATTCTGACAACTTAGAATACTGCTTAATTAAGATTTTAATTAGCCATAGATAGTGATAATGATGAGTAAAATAAGGTAGATGTTAATTTTGTGTTTCGATCTAATTGAAGGTTAAAAAATTATCTTACTGTTAAAGTTAGCTTTATCACAAGTTGGTTCTGCTGCCAATGGGTGAATTTTACAATGTTCTATTCCTTCAATATATAAAATTCAGCCTGGAAATAGATTGGGAAGGATGATGGTTTGGTGGTAATTATGGATTTGAAAAAAATTTTGAATTCTTATTTTACTTACCACCTCTCAAATCTCTAACTTGGAGCACATAACAAAACTATCCTAGAAACAGCTTAGCTATTTATTTAATTGAGATCATATGTCTACAATTTAGGATTGTTGTGAGGCTTGAACAATGTCAGAGAAATAAAATTGCCTAATGGAATCCAGTCATTAGATTTTCAGCAAATGTCAGCTGAAATGGATTGTGGGAAGTCAGTTGATTCATTCAGCATATTGAATTCCTCAAAACAGATGTCCCTAGAAAATCAGAATAACTTCAAGTGTTTGATCATATTGTTTTTTTTTTTTTCTCTTTTGGATATTAATCCCTTCAAAGAAATACCTTCAATAGAATCAGGGTTGGCTATTATGATCCTCCAACAAAAAATGCTTTTAACTATTTTGATGACACTCAGGTTTCTGCCCTTATATAAATGCTATTCAGCTATGCATTTTACCCATTCAGAAATTTCTATACGCTTGCTTTTGGAATAAGATATTAATAATTCTGTAACACAATGAATTGGCAATTACAAGTGGCAAATAGAAGCTAAGTGGGTTTCCTGACAGAGTGGATCAATTTGTTGGAGCATCATCCCCTACTTACACCAAAAAAGTTGCAGTTTTGATTTCTGGTCAGGGCACATACCTAGGTTGCAAGATCTCTCTCTCTCTCTCTCTCAACAATAAACATATTCTCTGGTGAGGATTAAAAAAGCCTAGTGGGCTATTCCAAGTAAGTATATTTTTAGTAAACAGTAAAGTTACACAATTTAAAAAAAAAAAAAAACCCTGAAACTATCATGGGAATTAGGAAACACTGGAGATGGGCTGATGGAGAAGATATATTAACAAGAAGAGAAAGGTCTAGTTTCAGTACCCAAGGTTCTGGAGTTGAATCCCAAACATACCACTTCCTAAACTTATGACAGTAAACAAATTAATTTTCTTTCTTAAACTTAAGTTTATTCATGTATAAAACAAAATAAAAATAACTCAGATAAATATGTTACATAGAGAATAAGATGAGATATTACATATAGCACAATTAAAATTGTGTTTAGTAAATAATGTGCATTCAACAAATAAATAATCATGTCTTTCCCTCCTTTCTTCTACATCATATAATGTAGGCATGGACTGAGAATGTTGGCTTTAAATTATATTTCTTCCAGGTGGTATTTTCTCAGAATCAGATGCTACTGTGAGATTTATCAAGGTCATTGTGTTAAAAAAAAATCCTGTATGCATTCATGAAGCCAGAGGTCTAAATGGCTGTATCACAATTTGACTGAAAAGGCACTATGCAAATCTAATGAATGCTGTCATCATTATGGATAAGACTCTTTATTTTCAGACTCTTAGGAGGTTTGTCGACTGTAAGAAAGGACTTCAGCACAGTAAGTGGGTTAGTGTGATTGATTTTTACTATGCAAGAGAGCAGAACATTAATGAGTTCAACCTATAAAGTGTAAATTATGTATCTATATTTCTATATAAATATGAAGAAAGGATAAAGTGCAAATGAGGAAATGTGAAGGAGGGTGTCCGTGTGTGTGTGTGTCCATGCAGAGGAGACACATAAACACAAAAATAGTGAAAGAGAAAACAGAGAAGTAAAGTGAGATCAAGAGCCAGAGAGAGGTACAAAAGAAAGAGAGATAGCAAGAGACAGAGACAGAGTAAGACAGAGAGATATGACCATGAAGAAAGGGAAACAAAGTCAAAGAAGGTGAATTAGGCCAGAGAAATAGAGATTGGATGAGCAGACACACTGGCAGACTGAAAGAAGGGTATAAAACCCATCAAAGGCAGTAGTACTTGCTTTTTGTCTGACATATGAAAGGGTCTTTATTCTTCCTTCATGGAGTGTAGTTGTTGTCAGTGGAAGACAACCAAAGAAAACTTGTGTCTCCCTGCAAGGGCTGCTGTCCCTGTATGGTATTTATTTTTGCAGTGTATGCCCCATGCACACATTATTTACCTTGATTACTCTTTGAAGGAATATATTAGACCCTTTATTTTTATATACTACATACATCAGACATTGTAGCACATGAATCAAAACAGTGGTTGAATCATGTGCAACACAAATACTATGTGTCTGTATCTGCAAGCTGCAAGAGTCAGCATGAAAAGAAACTGAAAAGTAAAAAAAAAAAAAAAAACCCACAAACAAAAGCCAAATTTTCTTTTTTGCTTTTAATTTTTATGGAATGTAAAGGAAATGGGAGAGAAATAAGCATTAAAATTACCATAAGTGTGTATCCATCTGCTTTATTTGACTCTGTAATGTATGCTAAGTAAACTGTTTTAAAATTAAATGACTCCTTCCTTCAAGTAGCTTAAGATAGCAAAGTCTGTTAAAGAGTTCTGAAGACAGCAAAATATATGAGCAACCACTATGTATAAATAGGACACATCATGTTAGTTGGAGAGTTGAGCTCCAACTGGGGAACAGAATTCAGAAAAATGGACAATATGAATGAGTTTAGAGGAACCGAGCAGTGTAATAATGGAAGATGGGACTCAAAGAGAAGAATCAGATCATCTTATTTTGTGATTGATTCAAAATTAGCGCATGCTTACATACATGGGTATTATCTTTATGCATATAAACATAGGGCTCTATGAAACAACAAATTTTAGAATCACACTGAACCAGAACAAAGATGTTACTGATGCAGAATCCAAAATTAATAATGAAAAAACCCACTTTCCTCTGACTAACCATAGCTTCCCATTTTAGGTGCCATGAGACTTCTCTTGTCCTTGTTCAGCTGCCATTCATGACAGTTCTGTGTACAATATTAGGAGGAAACTGATGACCTTTAAAAACAGTGAATACTATCCATTCTTTAATGGTAGTGAGGAAATATTGAAGAAATTAATGTGATTGAGAGTACAGGTTGGTGCCACCCTTTGGGTCAGATGTATTTTGGGTCAGATATATATTTATGTGACAGAGAAAAGCTATTAGAAATGGAATATGGATTTTTCAAGCTTCACTTTAAGGTCTCTAATGAAACCAGACCCAGAGGAATGATACAGAAACTACATCATAAAATAAAATATCCAAACCTATATAAAATGAGAAAATCTAGTTTTCATTACGATATCATTATCTGTTTATAGCACTATAAATGTATAGTATTTATGTGTTCCAAAGCAGAATTACAGATTTAAATTATGTCTTTAAAACTATTGCTGCCATGTTTTATTTTCCATGGTTGATTCCAGGCCTAGAGAAATGGGGCATACCAGAGTCATTGAGTCCAAAGAGCTATATATTTAAAGAACTTATCCTGATAAACAAAAATCAAAGCTTTTAAAATTATAAGTCCCCAGAGGAAGAACAAGCCAAGGACTTCAATGCCATTACCACTGTCAAAATCTGACCACAGCCTTAAACTTTTTAATCTGCATGTGTTTGGCAGTGTAAGGTCATTCTTGTTCCCTGGGGTATCTTTCTTCTGGAAAGGCATTGGCTCCCCATGAGTAATTTCCTTGATTGACATTTATATGTTCTTCTGCTTAAAATCATTCAAGTGACTAGCAGCCCTCAGAATATAAATGGAGATAGTCAAACACACTGTCTCACAAACCAAATAGAAATCTATTTCCATTTGTGTTCCCTCCTGTTGATTGATATGGGTCTATCTATACCAAATTAGGTCCTTGTTTTCTTATTTATATGTATGTTTCATGCCATTAAATGTATATGACTACAAAGGGTAAATTATGATTTTTAAGGTAATTTATTATTCTCAGTAGAAAGTCACTTTTTAAGAATATTTTCATATGAGATATAAAGAATGAGGATCAACAATCCAAGTGTATTCTGAACCTCAATACTAACTGACAATAGTACTACGCATCAGTTAAAAGATTTCTTAGATTTGAATAGACTTCCTTCATCATTTTTACTCCTTTAAATATATTTTATTTATTTATAGACAGAGAGGAAGGAAGGGAGAAAGAGAGAGATAGAAACATTGATGTGCAAGAAAAACATCTAGCAGTTACCTCTCATATGCCCTGCCCCCACCCCAACCTGGAACCTGGTCTGTAACAAACACGGGTATGTGCCATGGCCAGGAAGGGGACCAGTGACCTTTCAGGTTGCAGGAGAATGCCCAACCCACTGAGCCACACCGGTTGGGGCCATTTCTTACTTTTTAAAATTGTAAAATTTATTCTTTCACTCCAGGGGGCAATCATTTGTAAAAGCAAGATATTTTTTAAGTATAAACATTGAATTGAAAATCTATCTGAAAATTGTCTACGGCCATACCACCCTGAACGTGCCCGATCTCGTCTGAAAATCTATCTGAAATAAAATACTAGAACAGCAGTATTTCTATCAACTGAAGCGCTTCCCTATAATCATTTTAAACTATTGTTAAACTAGTTTTCTGCCTGTCAAAATATTTTAAGCATGTGTATATATTTTTATAACTTAGTAAAATTGTGCAGTATAGGAATTTGACAGTGCATAACTGTAAAAGTGATTATTCACATTTATTCTTATTGAACTATTCTTTAAATACTTTCAGCAAAATACTTGAAAATATTAGTTGATTATTTGATTATTGATTATTTGATTACTAAAACTCCAGAAACAAAAAATGTTCTTTTTTGTTTTTTTTTTTTAAATGAAGGGTGTTTTAAGGATAAGTTATTCTCTCCATGGACCATCAGACAATAAAAAATGGACATGGGAAAAAATAAAACAAAACAAAAAACATTAGCCTCTATCAAGAGATAATCCAATTTACATCAGTAGCTATCTCATCTCAGCTGTGGTCATATATTTATTCAAAAATATTTACTGTCTACTATATACCAGGTCCTCTTGTAGGTGTTTGTTCATATATATATAAATGAATAAAAGAGATTAAAAAAATGCCCTCCTGGAATTTGCATTCTAGCAGAGTAAGCCATTTGTTTATATATTAAAAAATATGAACAAATAAGGTTATAATTGATAAGGAAAAAATGCACACCAGAGTAAGAGGGCAGATAACAAACGACGGGTGAGTACGGGCAGGAGAAAGATTGGTTATTGCAATGTTTTAAATAAGGTCATGAAAGAATTCATCCATTGAGAAATCGAAATTTCACCAGAGACTTAAAAGCATTATCCTCATGTGTATCTATGAGAAGAATAGCAGAAACACACCTGGCATATTCTAGGGTTCTGTAGGAGGCTAGTATGGCTACAGAGGAGAACGGGAAGAGCAGAGCAAGGAAGAATGAATTGAGAGAAACTGATGGTCTGATTATGTAGGGCCTGGGGATCGTTGTCAGAAATTTGACTCTTTTCCTAAAATAAATGTCAAATGATGGCAGGATGATGAGCAAGGGGATGACCTCACCAGATCAACATTTTTTACCAGTCTTTTTGGCTCCTGTGTGAGAATAGAATGTGGATGGGGAAGGAGGAGTCAAAGCAGAGACACTACTTTGAGGTGGGACATAAATGTTTACACAGCAGGTCTTCAGTAAATTAATTTTCTTTACTCAGGGATGACACCTGGGAAAGAAATAAATTCAGTGAGAAGTCTGATCTCCTATTAAACATGACAATGACAGACCTGGCAATTAAACAAAATAGTTAAAGGAGTTTATCATCACCAAGCCTTATTATATGAGCTGTTGAAGGGACTCATCTAAGAAAAAGAAGATGATCAAAATATGAACAGTAAAATGACAACAAACTCACAACTATCAACAACTGAAAATAAAAATATAAAAACAAAAACAACCTAAGTAAACAACTATAACAGGAACAGAATCTCAGAAATGGAGATCATATGGAGGGTTATCAACAGGGAAACAGAGCAGGGAGAATGGGGGAAAAGGTACAGGGAGTAAGAAGTATAAATGGTAGGTGCAAAAGAGACAGGGGGAGGTTAAGAATAGTACAGGAAAAGGAGAAGCAAAGAACTTATACATGTGGCCCATAGACATGAACTAAGGGGGTGTATGCTGGTGGGAGGGGATAGAGGGCGGAGGGGAATAAAGAGGAGAAAAAATGGGACAACCATAATAGCATAATCAATAAAATATGTTTAAAAATAGCTTGTGCTAGGAGAAAAGTGGTTACTATAAAAAGTTTTTGCTAGCATTTCTTACTTATTCTATGATGACTTTCAGTAAGCAAACCCAGAATATATCAATTTATGGGACATAACACTCTGGATAATAGAGTGTGAATTATATATCTCTAAAGTATGACAAGGAACTGCTCCATCATCTAAATGATTGTTTCTGTTTAAGTGAATTGACCAAATACTTCATTAGACTTCTCATCTATTTCTTAGAAAAATCACATTTTATAAGATAAAAAATGTACATAGGGAATCACTGAGGGTCCTAGAATTCTCTGCCCACCCTGTATCACTTGCTTACTTATAACTTTGAAATTATTAATAAACTTGATACTGGATCGGTTCCCTAAATGATAGGGATCTCATTTGATAATCCAACCCTGAGTGTTGTTGCAGATGGCAATACTCCTGGCAAGAAACAGTGGTAGTTCATGTCTGGGGAAGAGCAACAGAAGTGATGAATACTTTCAAATTATTATATTTTTGGATAGTATTCTACTAATGGAATGAGTGTAGAACATAAAATAAAAAGAGGATTCAATTATAACTTTAAATGTTTGGGTCGGACTTTTTTTCTTGAGATTCATATCTGTTATGCAAGTGGTGAATGTCGTGGATATTTGAGTCTCTGTATCATTAGCATGAAATGTACAGTCTGGAAGAGGGGTCTGGGGTGGAGATAGATGCTTGGCAGTTGCCATCATGTTGAGGATATTTAAAGTCCTGACACCAGATGAGAAATCTAATCAAATTTACGTGAGCAGAGTAGGTAAGATGGTTAAGGTCTGAGTCCTTAGAGAAGACATTGGAAGGCCAGACTGAAGAGGAGGAACTGACAAAAGAGGCCATCAAGGGATAGTCTGTGTGGTGAGATGAGGAGAATGTGATGTATTGAAATCCATGTAAGAAGGAGGTATTCAACCATGTCCGATGTGGCTCAAAATTGAGTGATGTGATTTTTACAAAAGCAGTTTGGTTGAAGGTGAATCCCACATTCAGTGATAAGCATAAATGTGTTTGTTAATCGGACACAATAATTAAGCTACCATGTGTGATGTTTCTATGAATATATATAGTATCTTAGCTTTTAGGAATCTCAAATATAAATTTAATGTCCAATTGCAGTTAATGAATACATTGGAAGTGCTTGGATTTCTTTCTTCAACCTGATTTTTATTATGCTTACAAAAACACATGCTATCTTTTAAGTGATTTATTTTTAGGCTTCCAAAATTGACTCATTTTTTACAAGGACCCCAAAATCATTAGAATTCCCCATGTGAATTTTCAAAAGAGATCAAGAAGACTCTATAGCATATCACACTAACAAAGAACTCATTGAGACTAAAGATACTATTAGAGATAATAGACACAAATGAGATTATAGAGCAAGGATATAGCAAGGTTTATAGAAAGGTTCAACTCTATATGCATCTTCTTCACATCGTATCTTCTCCCTGAGCAGTGGCATGAAAACCTAAGAATTTGGCAAAATCATGGAGTGTATGCCTTCCGGGGACCATGTGTATTACAGGGAATCAGAAAAGGGACTTCACATAAGGCCAATTTTCTCAAACAGGCTTGCCAAGGAACCTCTAGAATTAATTACTTTCTGATCATGATGTTTAATATTGATATTCATTTTGGTTTGTTCATTTAAGGACATGTTAATGCCCCTGGGTACTTACCTTATTTGAATGAATGGTTCACTTGGTTTATCTCTTCCTGCTAAGCATTTTTCATGTGACTACTCAATCTAAGAATAAAAACTGAGTTTGTGAAAATATTCATCCGAGGAGATACCACATCTAATGTATCCAACATAGAATATTAAACACTTATTTTAACTTTTTCTGTAAACAAATGCCTTATGTGGAGATACTGCTACCAGACTGAATTCATTTTCAGTTTTAACTGCGTATGCCAAATGATGGATACCCTACTGAAACCATTATTTGAGGAACCACAGAGCTCTCTGGAGCACATGCCTGTGCAGATGTGCTCTTACAGAAGAACAAAAGATGGGTGATGATTTTTGAATTTTCTTGGACCTAGTACATATTTTATTTTTATCACATCTATTATTTGTCTAACACATTACACAAAGGAGACATAAAATATACATACACACACACTTTTTTCTCTTTTCAATTATCTTTTTAATTATTTTAATTGTAGCTTGATTATGTCCCAATTTACCCCCCTTTGCCCTGCTCCACCCAGGACACCCAACCCCACCACACAGTCCCCACACCTTTGTTCATGTCCACGACCATGCGTTTAAGTTCTTCGATTACTCCATTTCCTATGCTGTACTTTACATCCCCATGGCTATTCTGTAACTACCAATTTGTACTTCTTAATCTCCTCACCTCTTTACCCATTCCCCCATAACCCTTTCCCATCTGGCAACCATCAAAATGCTCTATGTATCTATGATTCTATCTCTGCTCTTCTTGTTTCCTTAGTTTTTTAGATTAAATTGTTGATAGATATATATTTATTTTCATTTTATTGTTCATATTTTTTATCTTCCTTTTCTTAAATAAGTGCCTTTAACATTTCATATAATAATGGTTTGGTGATGATGAACTCCTTTAGTTTTGTCTTGTCTGGGAAGCTCTTTTTTTTTAAAGATTTTATTTATTTATTTTTAGAGAGGGGAAGAGAGTGGGGAAGAGAGGGAGAAAGAGAGGGAGAGAAACATCAGTGTGCGGTTGCCTCTCACGTGGCCCCCACTAGGGGCCTGGCCTGCAACCCAGGCATGTGCCCTGACTGGGAATCGAACCTGCGACCCTTTGGTTCGCAGCCCGCGCTCAATCCACTGAGCTACGCCAGCCAGGCTGGGAAGCTCTTTATCTGCCCTTTGATTTTAAAGGATATCTTTGCTGGGTAGAGCAATCTTGGCTGTAGGTCCCTGATTTTCATGACTTTGAATATGTCTTGCCAATCCCTTCTAGCTTGCACAGTCTCTTTTGAGAAATCAGCTGACAGTCTTATGGGAGCTCCTTGTAGGTAACTAAGTACTTTTCTCTTGCTGCTTAAGTGTCCATCAGTAAATGAATGAATTTAAAAAATGTGGTAAATTTACACAATGGGATACTACACAGCAGAAAGAAAGAAGGATCTCCTACCTTGCACAACAGCATGGATGGAACTGGAGAGCATTATGCTAAGTAAAATAAGCCAGGTGGTAAATGACAAATACCATATGATCTTATCTACAAGTGAAACCTAATTAACAAAACAAACAAGTGAGCAAAATAGAACCAGAGACATGGAAATAAAGAACAAAGTGACAGTGACCAGAAAGTTAGGGGGAGGGGAGTAACAGGGGAAAGCAGGGGAAGGGTCAAGTCAAGGAACATGTACAAAGGACCCATGGACAAAGACAATGCCGGGGGAAGATAAAAGTGGAAGGTGGGGGTTGGGCAGAGCAGAAGAAAGTAATGGGAAAAATGGGGGAAACTGTAATTGAACAACAATAAAAAAAGTTTTAAAAAATGGATTCTTATTACATTTGTTTGATATTATAAAAAATCTCTCTTTATCTTTAACCTTTGGCATTATAATGATGATAACCCCAGAGTGGGCCTTTTTGCATCCATCTTGTTTGAGAATCTCATGCTGGACTTACATGTCTATTTCTTTCACCAAATTAGGGAAATTTTCTTTCATTATTTTTTCAAATAGAGTTCCAATTTCTTGCTTTTTCTCCTCTCCTTCTGGCACCCCTACAATGCAAATGCTGGCATTCTTGAAGTTGTCGCAGAGGTTCCTTACACTATCATCATTTTTTAAATCATTTTTTTCTTCCTATTGTTCTGATTGGTTGTTTTTTGCTTCCTTATGCTCCAAATCATTGATTTTATTCTCAGCTTCATCCACTTTATTGTAATTTCCCTGTAAGTTCTTATTTTGATTAGTATATCTGTCCTTTCTGACTAGATCTTTTTTTATGCTGTGGAGGTCCTCACTAAGTTCCTGATTATCCTTATGACCAAGTCCATTGATCTGCCTTTTCCAGAAAGGAGTAATGATTTTAATCTTGTTAACAAACAATTAAAATTATTTCATGGTAAAATCGATTCCAGTAAATTTATAACCATCCAGTAGATAGACTGTAATGAATTTTATGTGTTTAAACTAAACAGATAAGCAATTTTCCTATGAGATAAAAACTCAGGTGAGTTTTTGCTACAGGAGTTATTCAGTATTTAAGTATCTGCACTGCAGACACTGCAAAGCATTAAGACAAAAACTTTTACTTGGCTGATTAAAAAAATATTAATAATGTTTGTCAAGAGTGATTATGTTAGATAAGGAGCTGCCAGAGAGAAAATTCATCTGGACTATGTAGGACATACATACAGATCAGAAAGAGATAGTATGGTTTGGATTAATATATCTAATGGAAAGAAATGGTACTAAATTTTAAAAAAGGATTTGTCAGAAAAAATTACCCCATGTACTATTGTCTGATTAAAATAATGAGGCTTTGTTAGAACAAATATGTATAATCATAGACATATCCTTATTATCTTAACGAGTATTATTATTAAAAAAACTGGCCATTTTCATCATGTAGTAGTTGGATGATAAATTACCACATTGACTTTTGAAGAGCAGTATTTTCTTTAATTCTTATTCTCTTCTTTATGTAGTATTGTCAATAGATCTCATCTTTCCTCTCTCCTCTGGCTTTTCCATGAGGGGTGTAAAATAATAGTTTGTTTCTCTTTTAGCTGATTTGATATTTTTACTTGCACATAATGTTCCTCCTCTATTTTCTGCTTCAAATTCACCACTGCTATAAAATCTACCTGGGGAACCTATTAACCTTTTACAGAAAATGTATGTTCAAAAGACTAGGGAAACAATGTCAACAATATAACTATGAACGAATTTGTATATAATAAAGTCTCACTTTTGTATGTAAACTCTTAAATGCTGAAAGTAAAGCTATTAGTAAGTATCACAAAATTTCAAAGCTGAGAGGGCACCAGTACACACCTTTCCTTTTTAAAAATATATTCCTATAGCAATAGTATATTAGATAATTTAAAAAAGGCTGACTACAGCTAGTTTGTCAATGAGCAGTAAATCAAGCAGTTGTTGAAGTGTGTTAGAATATTTGTAGTGACGGTGCTTACAAGGCTTATGCTTTTAAATATCATAACATGTATTGGGATCGGGCAAAAATATGTATTTTTTTTAATTATATGAAAATTGGGTGTATAAGGGCTAGTGATGGAAAACATGCCACAACCTGTAGTGTGATGGACACCAGATTTAGAAATATTCTAAATAAACTCAGGTTATCACCATGTTTCTAAAGAATGCACCCATTCAGCTTTTTTACTCATTTCCATGTGCAAATTAATCTTTCATTATGTGAGTGTAATGTCTTCACAAATGGATCCTTCAATAAAAGGCAGTTGTGCTCTACCAACCTCAGAACAATTTTTTGAGGACTAATTGAAAATGCTCATGTATCACTTAATATGACATCTGGTTTGATTACAGCTCACTAAATGTCATATATTTTATTATACGCAAAACAGTGATGAAAGTATGCATGTTAGATATTGATGAAGCCATTTTCCCTCTCCAGATGATGCGTTGGAACCAATACTACATCGGAATCTTTTTGCGAGATTTATGGCCTCCAGGAATCACAATGTAGGCCAGAGTTATTAGTATTCGAGTCTAAGGACACTAAAGACTTCACTAGGTTAATGTTGGTGCCTAAATAATGTATACTTATTTTTAAGGAGATTCATCCCAAATTGCAAAGATGAATTCAATGAAGTAGATACATAGAACCCATGTTATTTATAGTTGTAGTTTCTGTCTGTTTTGTAAATCAGACTTGAAATATTGGGTTTACATACAATATAGTGAGCTGTAATAAGATATTTCATTTATACTCAGATATTAGTTTTCATGAATATAAGATGACCATTAATACACTTGAATCTCATTATAATCTTCATCCTGAAGACAACACATTGAATTAGATTTGGATTTTAGACTCTATGCCAAATATTTATTCAGATAGGTATCCAAATATACTCACTCACATTAGCCATAGTAAAATACAAATAGGTATACTAAAGAGTTAATTGTAATTAATGCCATTTTATTTATTTTTGATTCAAAAATATTTCAACATTGCTTTCTTGATTTTTATATATTTTAAACTAAGCTTATTACACAGGCTATGAAAATATCTAGGTGTCATTATCATATAATAATATAAACATTTATTTGAAGTATAGACCTTGTAAATTTTAAAGGGAAGAATAAAATATAGGTTATATTTTCGGATTTATGAGAAGTAAACTAAATATTTTTCCTCTTGCATATTTATTGCCAAATGATTTGTATATCATCTTGCAATCATATTTCACCAATGACTTTGATGAGACACTTCAATTTTATTTGGTGGATGTCAGGTCAAATGCATCAAATAGGCCTCAGTGTATGTTAGTTTCATTTCCTGTTGTAAGTACAGGTCTGAGGATCTATGAGAAATGTTATCATTATATGATACTCTTGCACTCTAAGAACACCTACAAAATTACTCTTCTCAGCTGAAACATGATGAGCTCCTTTTTATAACCCGGTTCAATCTTCCTTCCTCATGGAACAGGTAAAAGGGAAAAGAGATATTACTCAAGATGCAAATTATGTGGACTCCTGTGACCCAAATAAACCAGACCAAACAAAGTGCCCATCAGGGAAATGTAAATTTCTCAGAAGCAGCTAGATCACCAGACGTACAGGGAGTTACTGATTTTCCTGCAGTGTCTACCATGCAGAAATGAAATATAAGTTTCTAGTCTTTCTTTTGTTAAACTATGCCTTTTTTGCCTATCAATGCTTATACTACAGTTCATATAACATAGAGACATTGAAAAATATATGTCCTCTTTACTCCGTTTAAAGAGCAAAAGGGAGAGAGCAAAATTGATTCAGTAAGGTTGCAGTGGGGAAAATTTCAGCATCCTGACTCTCCATCTATACTGCAGTCAGTACACTTCATGCAGGCTGCATCATGCATATGTAAAAAACGCTTGCCATATTAGTTTGAAATGTCACCACAGTTAAAATGTCAAAAAGGCTAAAAAGACAATGTGAGATTAAGTGCAGCTATACTTTTACTTTAAAACTTCTCAGTTCTCTAGTGTTCACTAAAGTTTTACTATTATTATTTTAAAGGTTTCGAATTTTGAAATAGTAGCAAATCCAGACAACCCCCTAGTATTATATGTAAAATTTGTGTATTTTTAGATCATATTCATTTTTCCACTAAATTAAATGATGTATGTATTCTTTAAATTTTTTCTCAGTGATTTAAAGAGCATAGATAGATGCCACTTCGTAAAATTCAAACAAGGCCTCTCTAGCATTTATCATTTGTTTCAATTTAAATAAGACTTCATAGGCAAATATGGTTCATTCATTGATAAAAATCATGTTCACTAAGTTGTATTGGAAAAGTCTTTGTCTATTCTCTTTATATATTCTTTCTCATTAAGGTACAATTTAAAATGACCTTCCATTTATTAGTTGGATCACTTTAGCTGACCTTGTTTTCTGGAGATCTCCGAGTAAGCTTATGTGATATTATAACAGACAGGGAGCAAGCAAGCTTGTCTATTGAATATGGTTAGAAACTGACTTCTGATGAAATGAGTAAGATAAAAAGCGTGCTCATGCACAGTCCTTAGGCCATTGCACATAATCTCAACTTTTATCGTTGTTACTGAATGCACAGTGAAAACAGGAACAGAATGTTTAATGTTATCTTGTCTTCCCGTTTTTGTCAGTAAGTAAAGATGCAAACCTGCACAGCTCCTCCTCAGGGAACCCCAAGAGGTGCATTGCGCAGGAACTTAACCTTCCACATCAAGAGCCAAGCAGGCAGGGTAATGAGACCTTGACATGCTACCAGCTGACATATAGGTTTTATTAGATTAAAAGCTCTAAAATGCCCATAAGGCAGAATGAGTCCTTGCATATTCTCTAATTCTAGAAGGCAGAGAATTGTTCTAGTCCATAAAACAAGTGTATGCAGCTCATGCCTGTAAATCTTTTTTTAATCAGTGTTGCTTTCATTTCTTTCTATTGTTTGGAAGTATATTTCCTTAAAGACATTAACTAGATGCTTATGCAATATTTCTCATCCAATAGCAACTTCTTTCCTTTGCTAAAAAAAAAATGAACTTTAAAGATTTGTAAGTGCTTGAAAGAATCTATGTTCAACGATGCACAAAATATATCATTCCAAGGAAATTACTATGTTTCTCTAAAAACTAAAATATCTCCATTGTTCTTTAATAGCATGATTAAATGATACCATGGTTTAAGATCTTTATGTCTGACTAAAATTGAATTTCTAACTATGCATGTTTCTTAATATTTTATTTCAAGTTAATTTTCTTTGTTTTATTTTTTACTTGAAAAGTTAAGAGTTTGGGGCACTACAATTACATAGTGGCCCTCATTTTGCCTGTGGTAATCAATAATCTAACTTGGCCACCAAAATGTGCCTCCCACTGTGGGATACTTCTTGCATAATCCTTGGAACTGTGACTATGATAGGGTTTACTTGCATGATTTGATGATGATGTATGCACAGCTGACTTTAAAATAACTCATGATTTAATCACAACAGACTTTTAAATGCAGTTTGGTCAGAAGGAGAATCAGAGCAATGCGAGGTGGTAGAGGTTCTGTGTGAGGAAAGTTCATTTCATTGCTGAGGCAGAGGGCCACATGGTATAACCCGAAGATGACATCAAGGCGCTGAGATCACTCACCAACTGACAGCTAGAAAACAATAGAAACCTCAGTCCTGCACACACAGTGAAATGAATTCTGCCAACTGTCTGCACAGATTCACCAGCATGTGCCTCTTTCCCCAGTCCAGTCTCCCAAGTGAGGATGAAGTTGACTAACACTTTCATTTCAGCCTTATGAGACCCCAAGAAGAACACCCAGTTAAAATGTACCAGACTCCTGACCAACAAAGATGGTTCAACAATATAACCATATTGCTTTAAGTAGCTTAGTTCATAGCAGTGCTTTGTATATAATAATAGACAAATAATACAATGTTATATGGGTTGAAGAAGTTCAGTGGATGGTTATTCCTTGAATTTTCTGAGCCATTTGTTAATTTAAAAACATTAGTTAAAATATATTGAACACTTACTATGTGCCAAGCATTATGTTCCTATTTGTACGGAGTTTCTAATTTGGTCTTTACAGCTTCAGTGTAAAATGGTTCTACTATTAACTCCCACTGTACAGATGAAGAAACTGAGGCTTAAAGAGTTTGTTTTCCTCAATGAGAAATGATCACTAACTTTCAAATCCAGAATATAAAACTAAGAGGTATGTTGCCAGAGACCACATACATGACTCTCCCTTACAAGTTCTTAGAAACTTGGATCCCAGAGACCCAGCTGCACGTTTCTAAGAAGAAAACAAGCAATTTGGCAAAGTCTGTAGATACTCCAAGTGAAACCTGTGGCCCGGGGTCTTGTTAGAAAGGCGGAATTTCAAACCCAAACCCAGATCTTCTGGTTCAACATCTGCATTTTCTCAAGAATTTCAGGTGACTCATCTGCACATCAGATATAAAGATGAATATTAATTCCCTTCCTGACATTATGGCCTTAGGCTCACCACTTCATCCTGACATCCCTATCAATCCACACTTCTGTAAAACAAGATAATCTACCAAATTTTCTTTAACAATTCAAATACGCCTATGTGTCAAGTATATTTTCTGCTAATACCAAGCAACTTATAAATTACAGTTGTTTTTATTGTTTTCAATGATGGAGGTTAACAACAGAGGGTGAGGATGGAAAGTTCTTAGTGCTTCTGCCCCTCTGGAGCACAGCAGGGACTCTATGGAGGCACCCTTGTTGCTTTGGGGATCCAGTCTCCTGGGAGTATGAGCAGGCCAGAAAATTGCAGAATGAGATAGGGAAGACTCAGCAGCCCCATGGCCAATGAGTTAGTGCCCTTAGAAAATAGCAACATGGACCTAGCTGTGTGCTTGCTTCTCTCTCCCTGAGTATGAAACCACACTGATGAATGACATCTCCTGCTACTTCCCCATCAAAGAGAGATCCCTCTGCACTATCGAGACCTTCTTTTTCATCATTATCTGTTTGCAAACATGGAAGCTCAAAGATCAGCAACTATGTGAACTGGAAACATGTTATTTTTACAGTTTTTTTTTTCTACGTGACTAAAATATACAATAAAAATCTAGTAACTGTACATATATATAATTTTTATTTTATTTATATATATTTTATCTATATATATCTATAAAGAGAGACTTTGTTTTCATTTGTACTCTTTTAAAAGTGGTTTTTCCTTTTCTTTCCAATAACTCAACCATAGTCTCCCTGCATATTTAATCTTAACTCTGCATTGCTTCTGAGAGGCAGGGTGACTTTTTAAAAATTACAATAAATAAAAATAAGCTAAAATCCATGGTAATTTCAGTGAAATCATATGAATAATGGCCAAATGTAAACCACAACTCAGGGGACTGTGAGCACGAAGTGAGACAATAGAAGTAAAACTGAGAGTGACATCTGAAATACATGCATGCAAATGTTTAACAAGTACGAGCTTTTAGTTATAGAAATACAGTAGTGACAGATGCATGAGGCTCAAAGGTAGGCAGTTGACATAAGGAAGTCCAATCTGTTGTTAAAAGTATGAGAATTTAAAGTATAATCCTGATTGATATAAGGGCAAACATTAAAGTACCTGTAACAAGAATATTTTTATGGCTCTGTATAGCAGATGAACATTTTTAAGGTGATGTTATAGGGGCTGTCAGTTGTATTTTTAATATTAGGTGTGTCATATGTATTTCATTTACACTATGGCAAGATTAAAAACTTCCACCTATCATAAACAGAATTTGTATCATGATGGCCACTAAGAGAACTTAAAAGGTATTGTGAGTTGCTGCGTGCATACTTCATTAATACTGAGCAGGATTCTTGTGTTAAAAATATATTGCTTGTTTTGCAGGTAATTACAATTAAGGGTTGGCAGCCACTAGAATCATATAGGTAAAGTGTGTACTGTATAACCCAGGCACATTTTCATGGTGGAAAAACACTTAAGTGCCATGAGGTTTTGTTCATTTGTATGTTTTGTTTTGTTTTATTTTGTTTTGCATTTTTCTTATACAATGGAAAGAGGTAGACAATCACTGACTATTGCATGGTCAGGAATTGGAAAATATTCATATTGAATTTCTGAACTGTGTTATGTTTCAGAGATTTCTGCACTCTTAATCTCAACTCTTAGATCATTCCTTTCACTACTCATCTGTGAGTATGATAATCCTTTTCTTCATCAATGTATAAATTCATTCTGTTAACAAATGTTTATCTCATACCTGCTATGCCCCTAATTTATGACTGCCTAGAAGCTATTTTCTGCTTTAGTTTACACTATTTTAGAAATGAAATGCTTGACTGAATATTCTTTTGTTTATTTTGCCATGAACCACCACTCACCTCCCCTTCTTCCTTTGTATCTATTCTGACTTCTATCTAACCAGGGTAGGAAATGGATAGATAGATATTTTTTCTTGGGAAAGTTAGAGAATTGGGACACCTAACAGCACACCATGGGCAAACGCATCTCAATGAGAATGACTACTTTCCAGTTTTACTTGTTTGAAGACAAGGGAATCTGAATAGTGCCTGTCAGGATCCATGTGGCAGCTTGATTCACCATCACTCACTGTATTTCTGTAAGCAACTAAGCACCTCCTCTATGCACAACCTAAGAAATCTAATAGAAATAACAGGGACCGCATTAAAAGGTGATGTGATCCTGGATCCTGTAATAACTAGCTGTATTGCTTTGAATAAATTTTAATTATTTAAGTTTATATATTGTATGTGAATACATATACAAATATATACACAATTATTTTGAATAATTATAAAATTGAGTCTATAAATATATACAATGCATACACTATAATTATATATTGATTACTTATAATTAAGTTACATGTATTGTTTATATAATTGTGTATATATTATTTTATCACAAATGCTAGTAGCCATTTTCTCACAAAAGATGACTGATTCTCTTGACATGGAACTGAGAAACATGGATTCTAGTTACCATGTTTCCAGAATCCCTCACCTCTTTGGATGAGTAATAGAATAGCTTTGAGTTTCTGTGCTGCAACTCAGCTCTTGGAATCTATTTTTTTTATAATATACAATTAGTCTCCCTACCTGGAAATTCATTTAAGTTTTACAAGATTGCCATAGTCATGGTTGATTCTAAAGAATACATGGTTTATTTAACCAGATCACATTTGAAAATTAAGTAAAATTTTAATTTCATAGAACTCAAATTGCACAATAATTTTAATTGACTTTTAATGCAAACATAATAAGAAAGTTGAAAAATGATTGTCCTTTAAATTAAGGTAATTTGAATAAAAATTATTACCACTTCAATACGGTAATATGTATTTTTTTAATTTTATATTTAACATTGTACAAATATCCAAAATTATTAGCTTAACATGTGAAAAGATTGTCATTTTCAAATTGGGGAAAAATAAGGATGGTCATAAGATAGGACAATCAGAAATCTTTATTGACTCATTCCTTCATTTATGTTGGGGTACATGCAACAATAAAAAATGGAGATAAATCTTGATTTCAAGTAGCTTGCATTCTGAAAAGAGAAAAAAATGAAAAAAGCTAGTACAATAGATATAATGTTATATTAAATATTGATAAAAGTTATGAAGAATGCTAAAGCAAGATGAGTAAGTCACAGGGGTTCTTTGAAGAGGATATTTGTGTAAATACCTTAAACTATGAGAAGAAAGTGTTTTTCTAGCAGAAAGCAAAGTAAAGTCATTGTTCATGATGCAGGGGTGAGTTTATCTTATTAAAGGACCAGGAAGGAGGCCAGCAAAACTTTTATAGTTTATCACAAATTTGCAATTTGTATTCTTGTATTGTCATATGTTATCTGCATATTGTGTGGATATTAATGGAGAAGCAACGATCATACAAGTACTAGGTACTGTTTGGAAAGTCAAGAGAATAAAATGGAAAACATTTTTAAGGAGGAATTTACAATATTGTGAGGTGACTATATCAGACAATAGATACTGTGTGTTCCTGATGTTGGGTAAATTTAATTTAATTTAAATAATATTGCACAATATTGTACTTGACAAGGTATTTATATGTGCCATAACATTTATGTGACACTTGGTTCTGACTCTATATATCTAATTGTGTAAATTTGATTTTGGCTGGGTCGTGAGTTTCTAGTACACACACACACACACACACACACACTGATGTCTAACTATTGGTATTAGTATGCAGCTGATATATTGCCATTTTTTTCTTATAACAAGGTCACGAGAACATTTTTATGTGATTCTTATTATTTAATCTAAACAGGTAGAACATTAAAATTGGTGTTAGGACAGATTCATCTTCATAATAAATAAAACACACTCAACACATCAATCCCAATTTTACATTTTAGCTTTAGTACAAAAACCTGAATTAAGTTTTTGACCGTGAAACATTGACCAGGAGAACAAAAATAATTGAAAGAGTTTCTTTGTGTCTCCATTGTACTTGCATATTAAATTAACTAATGCTATTACCATTAGCAATACATTAGTCAAAATGGTATGAGCTGGTTAAAACATAAATTAAAGATCCCTTTCTGCTATTTCTTAGAAGTATATTGGACTTTAACAAATAAATATGGTTTTCAACATTTGCTAATTTATAGATCTTAAAAATTAATTCTATTTCTGAACCATTTATTGGATGGAGAAAAAATATGTTTTTAGAGAAAATAATTTATTTTCTAAAATTGTGCTCTTTCCTAAAATTGTGAATAAAAGAGCTTACATTTCATAGATTACAATCATAAATTTATGCATAAAAATAGACCTGAAAATGCTCAAGTAAAACATATAGATGTTAAAGTAGTCTAATGAACAATCAGTAAATCAATAAACATTGTGAAAATTTAAAATATATTGATTGAGTGTATTCTCCTTGACAAAGGTAATCCTTTGGCTCTTGTGGCAGCTTTTCCAACTGTTTTTTCTTCTATTATTTAGGCAATTCCTACTCAGAGTCCTATGCCGGCTCCTTTTCCTCTGCTCAGCATAGACTTTCTCATTACTCTATGGTGTAATCCGAGAGGATGTCATTCATCTGTAGTTTTAGTTATCATCCATACTTTGATGAGTTCCAAAATGACATCTCCTGTCACATTCAACTTTAGAATGTCAGACCTATCATCTGCAATTACACATCATAGATGGCATACCACGTTCAGAGAGTCCAAAACTCAAAGTCTTATATTGAAACCCAGAGTCACTTCTCTAATGTTCTCTGCTTCAGTTTTTGGTACCACCATCCACTTGGTTTGTGATTCCAAAAACCTGGGTATAATGTTCAAGCTACAGTTTCTGGAGTCAAACACCATAGTTTGAACACCAGCTTGACTCTATGGCTCTCTGAGTTGGATGAGTTATTTAATGTCTTTGTGCTTTACTTTATGATATTAAAGTAATAATAGTACTACTTCATATGGTTATTATAAGAATTGAACAAACTAATACAGGTGAAATGATTTAAATGATTTGTACCCACAAGTGTTATATGAGTGTTACCAATTATTTTATTATTATTGTTTACCTTTATATTCCTTAACCCACACCCTTCACATTCACCTTATCACCAAGTTCTCCCATTTCTAACTCCAAAATATTTTGTAACCCCACTCTCTTTGTTTTCACCTTCTTTGTCAAATCCACCAGTATCTATATTCAAGTTGTAAACTACTCATATTACTGACCTGCTTAATACTTGTTTATGGCTTCCCAATATTCTTAGGAGAAAGGTAAACATATTTAATAACATGAAAACATTGTTGACCAGCAGGCTTTAGTCTACCTGTCGTCCCTAATATATGTCCCTCACTTACTGCCCACTAAGGTGTTTACTCCACACACCTTCCAGTTCTTCTAGTAAGGAGTTATGGACCCTCTCTTCTGATGATGTCCTTTTTGCTCTTCAGGTCTCAACTTAAATGCGATTTTGTCCCCAAATACCCACTCTCTCAGCAGACTAACCTGCTCATATGCTCACATGGACACTATACACTTTCTATTCATGGTGTTGCCACTGTTATAATTAAACTTTAGTGTAATTTTTTGTCTACATCTTCCTCAAAGGTAAGGTCGTTAAAAAGGAGAATTGTACCATTATGATATATCACTTTATCCTTAGCATTTGGCACATAGCTTCACCACAGTAGATGTTCAGTAGGTATCTGTGCCTGGCACTAAGCCCTGCTCTCACTGAAATCACAATTCAGTACGGAAGCACAAAAAACAAGTGTGAAGAGTGTTATGAAGGAGATGTACAAAGCATTTCATGTTGCTCAGTAGGGTGACAGTCTCTCACTTCATCTACGTTGACAGAGAAGGCCTCCATAAAGACACTTTGTGCTTTCAAGCTGAGATTAAAGTGAATAAGCATTGGCTGGGTGCGGAAAGTGCTGAAGTGTGAGGGGGACAGGCCTAGAGAACCCCTCCTGCAAACCCTCTGGAGCAGGAGAAGTATAGTCTCTGCAGGACTGAGATGCACTGGCCAGTTCTTGGAGTGATGCAAGTTTGCAGGAAGATATTTCTTTGATGACACATGTATTGTAAGCCTTGGGGCTTTCTCATCATGTTCCGCTCTAAACTGAGACTTCAGAAATTTCTGACACCTCCTATACTGTTCTGCTCTAATCAAGACTTTAGAGATTTTCCGATACCTTTGAGAGCAAAGGGGAGATCTTAGTTCACATAACGGTGTGCTGGCGACCCAGGATCTGATTCAAATTTAACAGAAACCCTAACAGTAGTAAAAGACATGTCAATTTTTGCTGTAAGTTTGTACAACACACACACATGCACACACAAGTGTACATACACAGAGGTCTGAAAAATTATGTACCAAGTCTGGACTTACATTAAAGTGGAACTGTAGGTTTTTACTTTATACACTTCTCCATTTTCACACATTATCCATCCAGCGTATCTTTTTTGGAATTGCGTGATTATAACTTTTAAAATACAAGTAAGTTTTAAGCAGAAATATGTGTTTAATTTAACCCACATAGCTTGATGAGTATGAAAAAAATGTATCTTTAGTTGATAAATCATCACACTTAAGTTTATCTTGGCTAAAGGTACTGAGGGACGAGCATGATGCTACACTTATGAACTGATATTTGTATAAATGTAATCATTATTATGTAAGACATGCTTTTTCTAGGATTTCTCACTTCAAGCCATCTCAGCCATGCAAAGGGATAAAAGTTCCCGGGATTTGTTTGGCAGCATGCTTCTGAAAGGCTGTTTGGTGCAGCTGCCTTCTATTTGTTTCATCAAGAGACTAAGCAAAACTAAAGTAGATCTTCATGATAAACTGGCAGGAAAGGGCCAAGATAGCTTTATCGCTTAGCAACTTGGCAGTAGGAAAGGCTAAACTATTACAGTCTCTCATATCTATGAACAGAGACGACTTTCAAGGGATGGCTCTCAAGCTCAAACATGACTAAGATAAAGCCACAAGGCCTTGGCTTATATATCAGCTGATAGGAGGAAGGTAAAATTAGATACGTTTAAATATATTAACAGTAATTTTCTGAGGAACCCTTTGCTGGTCTGAGTCCAACACTAATCTAAGGAATTAAGCTGTCCTCTTTGGATGTTGATAAGCACCAAGATCCTCATTGATCACTGGGATTTCCTTTGCTTTTAGGAAAGAGGCTAAATCTATTTAGATAGCGTGTGCCAAGGAAAGTCCTGAGATAAACAACTTTATGGAAGAGAAACTGACAGTTTGCCGTACATTTCCGGAATTTAAAGAGTTGTTGCAGTTGGCTTTCCTTTTGTGCAAATTATGGAATGGCTGAGAGTGACAGAATGATGACACCAGCTAAATGGAACCATAATGTAGACAGTCGGCACAGATGCTTTTTCTCACTGTTCCGCTAACCCTCATGCTTCCCGAATGCCTCCTCCAATGTAAACACGCATACTCTTCTCAACTAATGATGCTAATTTCACCAATTGTTTAGTGGCTTTCTGCTGTGACTACTAACCTAAACAGGAGCACACCAATACTTTGAGTGGCAAATAGACTATTTTTTAAATATGAAGATTGGTTTGTTGCTTATAAGGGTTGAATTAATAAATCACAGTGTGTTAACCTTCCAGACCTCTTAGGTGTTTGTTTTAGTGGAAGGGAATAATATGTGAGAAAAATAGATTGATGCCCTACTTCACTTAAACTTTAAATTCTTAAGAGGGAAGTTGTAAAAGTGTATCTGGTTATCTGTTTTGTCTGTAGGGTTTTAGTTTATGATTGATGTTGGGATGAGCAATATTTGTTAATCGACAGGATTTCTAGTCTCTTATCTAGTCTCTCCATGTGCAAAAATGTGTCCTGCCTAAGTTAATAAATAAAAAATATGGAATTAACAAAGTCAGACGTTGGAGAGTAATAAATTGACAGTAAAACAAAATATTAAATTTCTGCTTTTATCTTCATGATGTTAAAATTAAGATCTTGTAGAAGTGGCTCAAAATCTGTTTGAACTTACTCCTATTCAAATATGCTCTTAATGTGTTAAACTTTAACTTAATTTTAAATATGTTTCCACTTGTTAATGGTAAACCTTGGTCTTTGAGTTTTGGCTAAGAAAGAATTCAAATCCAAGACTCCTATACAAGCAAAAGATTTTTAGAAAGTCACAGAGATAGAAGAGGTAAACCATCTTGTCTACATGGACTCAGAAAACAACAAGTTAAAGAGGCAAAAGAAGGAGTCTTGGAGCTTAGGAGAAAGAAAACGAAGATACAAGCCTTCAGGGAACAAAGAGGGAGGAAAAGCTGTGGGTTTGTGAAAGTGAGAGAGAGAGAGTATGCTGAGTACTTGTTCTTAAAGGGTTTTACCTGGAGGTCACAGTGGAGCATCACAATAGAATATTCATCAGCTTTCTAGATGCGTCCTTTCCTGGCCGTGGTTTCCACTGATCGGTTGGCACCAGGGCAGGGGGTGAATAGTTATGGCAACTGGTCCCGATGTCAGCCATGGCTTTGCCCTGCCTGGCTTTGCTGCTTTTCTGGGTTGAAATACAACCCAGCTGAAATACAGCTGAGGTTTAAATGTTAACTCTAGGTCTTAATGCTTAAAGGAGTGGTCCTAGAAGGGAGTCATGTAAGGTTATTCTCTGGTTTCCCTTGTTCCGCCTCTACAGGAGTCTAGAACTACCTAACAAGCGATAGGCCTGGGAAGGAAAGGTCAGGGGAAGGTCCAAACAGCAAGACCAGTGACAGGAAAGGTGAGGGGTCTAAAATGCTTGCGGAGTGATATGCTACGAGGAAAGGCCCCCCTGGAGGCAAGGCCCCACCCTACAACTGGCTGTTGCTAGGCACCTGGGCCTTTCTGCCCTGTGACCTTCCACGCTTGGCCTAAGGTTTCTGATCTGCTCTTGCTTCTCTAACTGCCCACTGTATCACAATGAGTTGAAAAACATTAAAGGACTTTTTGCTAAATTTAAGAGTTACACATTTATTTTTATTTTGTTGCAATGCTCTCAATTTTAATTTCTTTGAAAACATCAATAAATACTTTAGGAATAATTTTTAAGAAGAAACAACTAAAATTTCACTTACATAAAAAAAACTTAAATGGATTTACTTACTAGTTCAGAATTGGTTTGTAAATATAATTATTTTTTTAACTCCCCAATTTTTGTACTATAAAATTAAAAGCAATAACTTTCACATTTTCATTTTACATTTTTAAAACTTTAACATTGCAGATGAGGTACTTAAGCCATTTTATAAATGAGCAACGTTTAGAACTTAAATATTTATAATTCTTGAGCCACGCTAAAACACTAAATTATTTTCTTTAAACTGTGCCTTAAAACAATAATAAACCACAAGTACTCTTTTTAGTTTTAGAAGACAAGGAAGATCAAGTTGAATTTAAATAACAAATAAAAGTTACCAGAAAGGGAACAAGCTTTTAAAAGGTGAAATATCTCTAGCTCTACAGTAGAAATCATATTGCTTCCACATGAACAATTTTTTTCATCAATGCACATTTATTTATTTATTTTTAAAATGTATTATTTTTTTAAAAGATTTTTATTTATTTATCTTTAGAGGAGAAGGGTAGGAGAGAGGGAGAGAAAGAGAAATATCAATGTATGGTTGCCTCTTGTGTGTCCCATGCTGGGAACTGGCCTGCAACCCAGGCATGTGCCCTGACTGGGAATTGAACCGCGATCCTTGGGTTCGCAGGCCCACGCTCAATCCACTGAGCTACACCAGCCAGGGCCACATTTATTTATTTTTTAACTAAATGTGTAGCTTAATAAAATATAGCTTCACTTCTATGATTCTTCTATTCTTTGTTTAAATAACATGCTGATACATTTCAAAATTATCATTTTATGGAATGCATAGTAGTGTATAATGAGACATAAGATGGTTATTCAGAGAAATTAAAGACATGTCTGCACCCTGAACTTAATGAGAATTCACTGCCAATCATCCATCAGGCCCAGTTTTGTTTTAGGATTATCTAACTACATTATTTTTACCACCCATTTGCCTGTTTTTGGCAATGAGTTCTCATAAATAAGCAAAATAAAATAATACAAGAATAGAACTTACTTTTAAAAATAGATTCCACTAATTACAATGGAAGGAGAATAGTTAAGTGAAAATTTCAACCGCTCTAATCGCTCCTGGGAAATTGATGAGACAGATTGAGAGGAACAAACAGTCATAAGTGTGCATGGTTATTTTTCACAATTAAAATCACAAATGTAAAGGGAACTTATAATAAAGGAGAATAGTCATTAAATCCAATTGTCACTAATCATTGAGAAAAGCACAGTAGTATATTTAGTAAATGTTCTAAAGCAGCACCCAGGCTGTCAGAGAGAGGGGGACAGTAAGAGAGAGGCGGGGGGAGAGAGAGAGAGAGAGAGAGAGAGAGAGAGAGAGAGAGAGAGAGAGAGAGAGAGAGAGAGAGAATGAGAATATGAATTATTATGAATCACAAAAGAACCAATAGAACCTGTATGATGATTCAGAATTATATCGATATTTTACTGTTTGAGCTAATATAACTAGCATGCATAGTCACATACTCTGAGTCACATGGAATAGTGAAATATGAATGCCAATTAAAGTACAAAATATGAAAGCAAACCTGTAATTCACACTGTGTATGTTTGTTGTCAAGACTATTTCTTAGAAAAGTTCCTGAAATAAGTTCTGAGTTGTAAGAGGCTCTTAGAAATAGCAAGTATGCTTTGCTAATAATATTGGAAGGTCAGGTAAGGACAGTTTCACACAGGAACATACTCAAAATTAACACGTTTAGATTTTAGAATGATTCATAAATTTATGATTTGTTTTTAGCGATGCCAGATCATATTTGGTGATTTGCTAGTGATCATTTCTTGTTCTCTAAGATACAGTTCCAAGATCATATATTTTTACGTGGATAGGATTTCAGATCCTAAATAGTATCCTGAATCATAACAGCAGATTTTCTCTGATTTTTATCATTCCGATGATGCTTTCGGCAGTCTCTTTTTTTCTTTCTATTCAACCTCATAGCTACATGACCCAAATAAATTAGGACCCTGGGATTTAAAACTCAAAATAATTGTCTCTGGCTGGTGTGGCTCAGTGGATTGAGTGCCAGCCTGAGAACCAAGAGGTCACTGGTTCAATTCTCACTCAAGGCACATGCCTGTGTTGGGGGCCAGGTTCCCGGTTGGAGGTGAGAGAGAGGCAACCACACATTGATGATTCTCTCCCTTTCTTTCTCCCTCCCTTCCCTTGTCTAAAAATAAATAAAATAAAATCTTTAAAAAAATAAAAAAACAAAATTCTAAATATTTGATTAGTATGGCACTACAATGCTAGAAAAATTATTCTGTTAATATGAGTAAAGCAGAAGTTATTGTCAGTGTGAATATGGCTTTTTATAATGTATTGTTTATATATAAACTTCATATATATACACACATACATATATATAAAATATTGAAGGTTGACAGAGGCACATGCACAGACAGGCAAAAGTCCTATTTTGGAATTTATTTATTTTTTTATTTTTTAATATATTTTATTGATTATGCTATTACAGTTGTCCCTTTTCTCCCCCATCATCCCCCTCCACCCTGCACACCCCCTCCCACCCACATTCCCCCACTTTAGTTCATGTCCATGTGTCATAAATTCTTTAGCTTCTACATTTCCCACACTATTCTTGCCCTCCTGGTGTCTACTTTTTACCCACTGTCTATGCTACTTATTCTCTGTACCTTTTCCCGCTCTCTCCTCCTCCCACTCCCCTGATGCTAACCCTCCATATCATCTCCATTTCTGTGGTTCTGTTCCTGTTCTAGTTGTTTGCTTAGTTTGCTTTTGTTTTAGGTGTGGTTGTTAACAAGGAGAACTTCCCCAATCTGGCAAAGGAAATAGACTACCAAGAAGTCCAGGAAGCTCAGAGAGTCCCAAAGAAGTTGGACCCAAGGAGGAGCACGCCAAGGCACATCATAATTACATTAGACAAGATAAAAATAAAGGAGAGAATTCTAGAAGCAGCAAGGGATAAGGGGACCTACAAAGGAGTTCCCATCAGACTGTCAGCTGATTTCTCAAAAGAGACCTTACAGGCAAGAAGAGGCTGGAAAGGAGTATTCCAAGTCATGAAAGTCAAGGACCTATATCCAAGATTGTTCTACCCAGTGAAGCTGTCATTTAGAATGGAAGGGAAGATAAAGTGCTTCTCAGATAAGGTCAAGTTTAAGGAGTTCACCATCACCGAGCCCTTATTATATGAAATGTTAAAGGGACTTATCTAAGAAAAAGAAGATAAAAAATATGACAGTAACAAGTCCTTTTTTATAACAGCATTTTTGGTTCCAAATATAGGCCTTTGAAAAGGTGCTTAGTGTATATACTTATTGCAGAGTGGCACGGTCAGCTTTGATGAGTCCTGACACGCATTAGAAAGACCTGTTTGAAAGGGGGACATCAGGCAGAGAGCCACTCCTCCGCTGTTTGTTTACAAGATTTTCTATTGAATAAAACTGGAAGATGTGCTTTCCTCAGCCAACCAGATTTTCAGGGTGGCCACTGCAGCTTTATAGCTCCCCTCCATCCAAGCGTCTGTGTTGCCAGCTTCCTCACTTCCCGAGTGTTTGCTCACATTACCTTCTCTGTGAACTCACATTCCCTGATTCTCCTGCCACCACATCTGACATCCCAATCTCATTGTACCTGCTTCGCTTTTCCTAATTTTTAAATCACTTACCCCCCTTCAAATATGCCACTTAACTAAGTATGGATTATGTTTATAGCTTTTTTCCTAGCTCCCTCAAAGGAAGACCTGTTCTCTGTCTATCACATGCCTTTATTCCAGAGTACTTAGGAAAAACAAAAACAAAAACAGCTGGTCTATAATAAGCAATCACTAATATTTCTTGAAAAAAAATGTATGAAAAACATCAAAAGTCATGTGTATTTTTAATCTTTTATGAGATGGGAGAGAAAATTCCATCATGTGCTTAGATTTTTAATTCGGTCTATACTCACATTGAACTATGCTTTCATCTTTCATGTAGTCTATTATTAAAATGTTAAGGGACATACATTTTCAATGGAAGATTTAGTCATTTTTACTCTCCAGTATTGTACTATTTAAAAACAAAGCTAAAAGGCACTTCAGGGTGCTTTTTTTCCCCTGTGTGTTCAGCCCTTCATTGTGAGTAACTACTCTCGGTTAAGCAATCCCAAGGCATCCACTTAGAGTCGCAGGGCTGCCCTCGCAGTCTTTGTAAAAATGAAAGCTCCGTTAAAGACACAACTTTCTTTTATGGCACAATTTGTCGGCTCTTAAGCTGGATCACTCTCTTTGCTGTTTGATATCCTCAACTGAGCAATTTATGACAGATGTTAAGGCCTACTGTCCATTGCAAACAGCAGATTTTAAAAACTCCATCATCAACATACGTTTAATGAATAAATGGCTGAAAGCTCAGCAGGTTGGTTGGGAAAGTGCATAGGGGTTTGAGTCTGGCAGCCAGTTTGCTGTTGCTGTAATTAACAATGAAATGTTACATCTCTTGCTTTTTTATGTGGAGACAGGGAAAGTGACTGGGATTATGGAGAGAAATAAATTGACACTGTAGTTTTACAAAGCATCCACAGTTTTAGGAGCTCAGAAAGTCTCCTAAAGCTGCTGATGCTTTAGGGAGTCTCTCCAGAAAGTACTTACAAAAATATTTAAAGCTCTAGGCTGAAGAATCTGGACCTTGTAAGAATGAAAAAGGAGAAAAAAACATTTTCTTTTATCCTGTCCCTCCTTTCCCCCTGTTTATTTTTTGTTCACCCAGCTTCTTATGAAAATACGAACATTCCCATCCCACTCCCCTTTTCTGCTCTTCTAATGGGCCCTGCAACCACACCAGTCATCCTAGAAAATATTTTATTAAGAAAAGAAACAGCTCTGGGGTTTTCTGAATGAGTGCTGCACAGTGGAGCTGATGCCCCTGGTGATGAGTCATTTTTACAGCAAGCGAATAAGTTACAGGCCATCATTTTTAGCCTTGTTCTTTCTCCAAAGCAGTGTATCTGGACACCTTGCTTTTCTCACCTGTGAGAGGTGATGTGGAATTCTGCCATCTTCTAGCTCCCAAAATCCAAAAGTGCCATGAAATGAAAATGGTCATGCCAGCTTCGTGAATTGGTGGAAAATAAGTGTAGACTCTCAGAATGAGACAGATTATCTGAAGTTAAGGATCTCATAAAATAATAGTTGTATATAATTGTTTTTATAATTGATTATAATTTCTTGGTTTTAAGTACGCACATTTTCATACTTGTGAAAGTATGAAAAAGTGACTGTTCCTCATCATCAACCATTGTTTGATTTCAAATTTATCTGAAAACATTGTCTGTGGATGAGAATAGTTGAAAATGAAATTAAGTATCTAGTTTAAAAATTAACAGTATTCATATCAAATAAAATACTTGATTAGTTAAGCAGACTGACAGGCTTTATTTTATTGGCTTTTATTATTGAAAGAGTACCCACTTAGATATATGTGTGCATAAATATTCATGTATAAACCCTGCAATGGACTAAATGTTTATGATCCTGCCCCCCCCCAATTTCTATGTCAAAATTCTAATTCCCAATGTGATAATGTTTGGAAGTGAGGTCTTTGGGAAGTGATTAAGTCGTTGAGGTGGAGCCCTCATGAATGACATTACTGTCCTTACACACAAAGATGTGAGTGATGTCCCTTGTGCTGTGTGAAGACATTGGTAGAAGACAGTGGTCTGTGAATCAGGAAGTGGGCTTTCATCAGATATTGTATCTTTGGTGTCCTGGCCTTACATTTCCCAACCCCCAGAATGGTGAGAAATAAATGTTTATTGTTGAAGACACCCGAGCTCTGGTATTTTTGTTATGGCAGCTAAAAGAGACTAAGGCAAACCCATATACTATAAACAATTTAACTCATTAATTCAAATCAAACTTCCTTTATCATATTCAGAGTTACTGGTAACTGTCAGTAAATTCATAAAAGAGAATTGCCCTTGTTATGACAGTTAGATTTACATAGTTTTATTTTATTTGAAATTCACAAGTTAAAAGTCTTTATCTCCTCTGCTTCAATTTATCTTAAACAGTTTCTGAAATGTCAGAATTGCTACAATTATTCCACGAATTTCTTTTTTTCATTGTTGTTCAGTTATAGTTTTCCCCATTTTCCCCCCTTTTCTCCTTTGCTCTATCCACCCCCACCTCTCACATTCAAACCCCTGCCCCATCAATGTCTGCACTGATTTTAGAGCAATGTGTGCGCTGTAACTTGATACTGAAGGGTGCACACGAGAGACTTCACTAACTCAACCTCTCCATAGTCTGAATAAAACAGTCTGAAAGACCAACTCACCATGCTACATGATTAAAGATACCCAATAAAATTCTTTTGAAGACACCGATACTTTCTAGTTATAAGATACTAGGTAAAATACAGAAGTACCTTAAAATATTAAATATAAACATTAAAAATTCATTGTACTCATTTCTTATGAATGTGAAAAACAATCTTATGTAATGTCAATCTCTAACATTTTATGTTAAATTTCAGTTTACGTGTTTAGGATGATCATTGAAGCACTCAAATGAATATAATCGTTATAGACTTTTATCAGTTTCTAAAATAACAAAATATTTTCTGGAAAGTGTATTTGTTTGCTTGAGAATGAAATTTGCAATAATTGAAAATAAAATAAGTTTGATCAAAACAAAAGTCCCTGAGCAAAGCATGGAACGTGAAGCCATAAGTCTTTGGACTTTTTAAAAAATATTTTACTCATTCATTTGTAAAGAGAGGGGGAGGGAAGGAGAAAGGGAGAGAAACATCAATCTGTGGTTGCCTCTGTACAACCCCCTAAAGGGGGACCAACTTGACTTGCAACCCAGGCACATGCCCGGACTGGGAATTGACCCAGTGACCCTTTGGTTTGCAAGCTGGTGCTCAATCCACTGAGCCACACCAGCCAGGGCAGAAGTCTCTGGAATTTGGTATGATTGGTATCTGGAAGGAATCCTGGATCTGAGGTGCATAGCCAAGCAGGATGACAACTGTGTGTAACCTGAGTATCTGCCACTCTCCCTCTTCTTCTATGATCTCCTTCTTTTAAGGTATTTCGGGAGCAGGGCAGCGGGGGAAGTTTTGCCTGGATCAGGCCCTGCTTCTTTGTTTTATGTGTATCTGACTACAGTGTCAATCAGCCTGGGGACTTTCCTTTTTGGACTTGGTAATAATAGTCTAGGGCTTCTTCCTTATTGTTCACCTTAAACCACTGCTGTCTGCTGCCTCCCTGCTGTTGTCCTCAAGGAGTGTGTTGTTTTTCCTCTCCTGTTTCCTCACAATACCTCTTGTACAAGGCTGCTGCGCAGCAGCTATCGCTGAAGTCTGAGACTAACTAAAGGGGAACAAGTAAGAATACAAAACAGCAACGATTTAAAATTGCAGATGTTTATTATAACTGGTCAAGGTGTCTAAAGAAAAATAAAAAATAATGTAAACACAGCAGTAGCAAAGGCACCTCTCCAGGCTTAACTCTCTGTAGGTCTGTCTCCCAAGCTCACTTTGCTCTTTCTTTAACTTCAGAATATTGCATCATTTCCCTCCAGAACACTGCCCATCTTCATTCCCTCCTCTCTCCATTCCTTCAGGGGCTTTCACTCAACAATCCAATGGGGTCATAACACTTTTAATCAAAGACTTCAATCGCTCTCTCTCCCTCTGTCTCTCTCCCTCTATCTGTGTAGATGGGTTGACTGAAACATTAGTGAAAGGAAAGAAGTTCTTAAAGACAATATTCCTTAAAAATTTTCCCAGGCCCTCCATGGAGATAGATATTTTATATATTTTTGTAAACAACAATTTAAACTATTCTTTCTATAACTTTTTGCCTTCTACCCATGCACATTGATTTTTAAGAAAAAAGGGCAGTTTACAAGGCCTTTCAAGCTCCCCTCAGCATGTGGAAAACCAGCAAGGGATCTGAGATCACTGTCCTGTATTTCTTTATGTTAGGCCAGATCTAATTCTTAGGCAGGACTCTCTATCCAGCCAATACTTCTGTGAATTATAAAGGTGAGTGTTTGTCTTTCCTTTGGTCTGGAATATCTGAGAGTGTTCCTTGCAGTTACGTGAAATGGGCGGAGAAACGCTCCAGCATGCAGCTATGGAAATCATTCCCTTCCAATGAGAGTGCGCTCAAGGATGGCAGGACAGAGCCAGGCTCAGGGGCCGTCTCACCACAGAAGCAGGTGCCCGGGAACAGTAGCAGAGCCATTTAATCACTCAGGAGAGGCATTTTGCCACTCTGGTTCTCAAACTCTGTGATCATTTTGGGAGAGGCATGTAGTGGAAGGACTACTAATATTAACAGATAAAACTAGTCTACCCTGGCCCATCAACTATGGACTCAACACAGGTCAGGACTGTAGTCAGGGCCACACAAGTAATCACCTGCAAAACCAACATACGTGACAAGCTGATAAAGAAACATTCCCTGAGAATGGTAGCAGTGTCTAATAAATTGGAAAACTAATATCCCATCTAAACACAGTAGCCAATGCTAGACTCCAAATTCCTACTTTCTCAGTGTCCTAAAAGATAGTTGATGGTTTTAAATTTCCATAGAAGTTCTCAGTTAAACATACATCTACATGGAAATTTGTGCAGTGCTAATAGTAGTTTTATTAAGATTAGCCTAAACCTAGAAACCTCCCAAAAGTTCATCGTTAATGGAATGCATTAATTGGATCAAATAAATACAATGAATGGATATTTTTCATACAAGGAAATACATTTGCCAATAATAAGGAACTAATGACTCATATACTCAATGCTATGGAAAATTCTGAACAATTATGCTTATATAAAGAAACCAGAAACAAATTATTACGTACTTATAATACCATTTATATAAAATTTAGAAGACATAAATCTTATCCATTGAGACAGAATCTAGGTCAGTGGTCTCCTGTGGTCAGGGGGTGGAAGGACAATGGAAAACTTCTAATTCTATTTAAATTTATTGTTCTAGTTTTCATACTCAAGATTTTAAGTCTAAAAAATTTCCCCTGATGAAAATATGAAAATAATCAAAAGCTTTATTTTTAAGTTCTTACCCTACTTTGTTTCTTGGTGTCTTCTGTGCAAATGTCTTTATGTAATAATTGACATGAATTGTTTCTGCTTTCATGATTCATCCCAACCCTTCCATTCTCAGGTTCATCCTTACTCTTTTACTGAAACTTACTCAAAGGCAAAAGTTACTAGTGGGCCAACATTTCCCATAATTCTCAACTTTTAAAGTTAGTAGCTGCCTTTTAAATTGTTTTTCAATTATTTTTTTGTCTCTTTAGAATATTATCTATCTTCAGCTTAAGATTTCTGACTGACTTAAGATTTTTGTTTCCTTCTTATGTCTGGAATTATCTTTCCGTAATCTCTCTGTTCAGCTTTTCAAACACCTCCCTGAATCCAGAATTCTACCAAAGTTTTATTTCTCATGTTCTTTTTAACATTTCTAGGGTAATATTTTCTAAATACTTACCTCTCGTTTATTTTTGAGCTTGTCCTGACATTGCACATAAACTCATCATATCTGAAATTTAACATACAGTATCTTTTACCCAAAATACCTTGAACCTCAAACTTAAACTTCAGCCTATAATTCAACCCTTCCCTTGAATCTATTATGCCACTTATGTTAGTGAAATACCAGGATTTTCATTTGAATGCGTCTCTCATATCCACCATATATCTGTAATTGTTCTGGTAAAGAGTTTATGTTTTCAATTACCTTAATAATTATAAAAGTGTTCCATTCTTGTTTTCTCTAATGTGTCCTACACATTACTGATGAGTTACATCATTAAAGCACAACTCGCTTTGCATGTCTGATCTGCTTGCCAGTTTTCAGTGGCCATCAGAAAATTTCATTTGAATAAAACAAAAACAACTGAACAATTATTTCTTGAAAACTGAGAAACAGCAAGCGTGAGCTGATGGCCAGGCATGGGGAGATCAACGAGGATGCCCAGTGCCCTTATCCCAACATTCAAAGAGCTTCTCACTCTCATTTCAACCAGCGCTTTTTGTCAATGTTATTTCCCACAGATTGCTTTCAAGCACTCTTCGATTAAACCCATTGAAAGAATTTTGCTCAGAGATTGCCCAAATTTATTTATTTTTGCTGAGGTTTTTCTCACTTTCCTGAATGATGATAATAACTGTAAACACAAAAATTGTAAGTATCATTCATAGAGTGCATAATGTAGACCATTCTTCCTACCATTTTGCACCCATGTCTGTATTTCACCTTTACGGCACTGCCATAAAGTGGGGTTTGTTTTTTCCACTTTACAGACAAAGAAATGGAACCTCAGAGAAGTTACCTAACTTGCTATAGTCATGCAAATAGTAAAATCAAGCTAGTTGGGCACATACAAAACCCTCACACTTTTCACTGGGGTACACCGCCCCATCGGTGTAGTACGTCTTCCTTTCTAGCTTTGTCATGCCTGGCTGATGGGATTCAGCTGGTGGGAGTATCAGCCCATCATGAAAAATTTGCTGGTTGGATTCCTGGTGAGGGCACCTACCTAGGTTGAGGTTTCCATTCTCCAGTACAGGTATGTACAGGAGGCAACCAGTCGATGTTTTCCTCTCACATTGATGTCTCTCACTCTCTAAAAATAACAACAGAAAAAAAAAAAAAATGTCTTCTAGTGAGGATAAAAAAAAATTAAATCTTTACTCTTTTCAGGTGGGAAGTTATTCCTCATCACCTTGAGCAGATTTTGCAATTTAAACTTATTGTGTCCCTTGTCACTTACAAGCTTACATTGCAGTCATCTGTGCATAAGCTGTCTCTACAAGATGCTAACAATTTGAGGCAATGATGACCTCTCATGTATCTTAAAATCCACATTTACTCAGAGAAGGTAGCAAATATTTATAAGATAATGGGATATACAAATATGCATACTTCTGGCTTACTAGAGCATTGATTCAGAAAATTTACTTGAGAAATAAGTGAAAAGTATGCTTAACTGCTTTTATTCAAAAGTACTTATTGTTGTAAATACTAACACCTCTTGTAAATTTCCTGAACTGTGGTTCTCATTGAGAAAGTTAAGTGAGGAAAATTCTTCAGTGAGAGATCATCTTGGAGGAACAAGTGTAAATAAATTAAAAACACTGTTCTGTTCTATTTCCATTAATTATCTTTTACCATAATATTAAGTTTATGTTTATAGTGAAGTGTATGTACTCATAGGAGGATGCATTTACTTATCCAGAAAGATCATGTATTAAAAATAATTGGATGATACTTTATTTTTGCCATTTGTGTGAAATAAGAGAGATATATTTAAATGTACAAAACAATACCTATATTTAACAGAAATAAGTATATTCTGCACATAGTTAAATAAAATAAAAACTATTTGGACAATTTCTCATGGGATTACATTTTGCTTGATTGACAAAAATAAGTTTCTTTGCTATGTAAATTTTTCAATTTAAGAAGAGAGTGTGTTATCTTATTGGGTATTATTATGCACCCTCAGCACCTACCGTTTCTATCAATTCCAAGTTCAACTTCTACTTTGTCCTTTTCCTTTTCTAATTGGCAGTAGAGGAATCATTTCTGGTTAAGATCAGAAGCTCATCTGCCCATCTAACCCTGAACATCAATCTAACAAAAGAGCAAATGCATTAGCATCAGAGTGATGGTTAATACATACAAAGGTCCAATGAAGAGCAATGATATACTTGGGCTCCTCCATCAATCTCTGGCAGCTCAGAAACTAAGTGTAATGAGCAGTAGGTCACAACCTATAGCTTTTATCAAGAGGCCCCCTAGGGATAGCAGGTTATACATACAAAATAGTCATGCCAGGTCATTACTCTGAGTCAGAAAGCATCACTTCATGTCTAATTCTACAAGTAAAACAAGATTCAGACGTGCAATCGCTGCTTATATTACCGTAGTGATATCTCATTTAAAGGTCTTCCCAGGACTGCATGCGGCACTACGGACTCCCACGATACATAACGATGCTGGCACACACTAAACAACACACCCTCACATAACAAAGCTTTCCCAGCTCTGAGAGTCATTTACATAGTGATATATTCTGAGAGTGTAGGAATGAATTTGAAGTTTGGGAGTGCATAGAAAATGTGGAAGGCATGAATAGTGCTCAACTTTAAAGTATTGAGGGAAAAAATAAGATTTAGGTTAATATGTGGTTCAAAGAACACTAAAATTATTGTTCCAATTTTTGGTTTTAAAACTTATCTTGAAATATTCTTGTTTATTTAATTATTTTACCTACCTTTTTATTTATTTTCAACATCTCTCTCATTTTTTATAGTCTTCCCTTTAAGTGGCTTATTTGAAAAGGCCCAGCATAGTTTTTTTTCTGATAGGCTTAAAAAAAATATATGTGAATTGTTGTGAGTATTTAATACCTTGCCCACAAAGAGACATTTTGAGAATTTTTATCTACTCTGTAAAATTAGCCAGAAGTCTCTCTTTTAATATATATTCTTTTGTTCATTCTTTGTTTGGTTGCATTTTGTTTTTTCAGTGGCTCATCTTTTAATGCTGGAATGAATCAGTGTGTAGGAAACATTAAGTGACCTGTTTAACAGCCTTTATATAATGTCACTGAGGATAATATGAGAAAATGGCCATTTTTGTACGATCTTGACAATCAGCAGTTTGGCATTTGCAAAACCTGTAACCACACTTTTTGATGTTGTTGCCACTTCTGCAAGGGAGGAGGTGGAGGCAGGGTTGAGGCTGAAGATAGGAGAGGCTGCAACTGTTCACTAATAGAGTAACTACGTACTTTATAAATAGAATAAATCCAAAAGTGTATCAAATACATACAACAAATAACAGCAAAGAACATGACATTTTTATAGCACAATAACTTTTCTTGATGTTTATTGTTTCTTTAAATGTTATTAAAAACATACAAGCAATGTACATGCAAGATAAAGTGATGTCTGAAAACAGTTTGGACACCTTTATATATGTACACCAAGGACCTTCCCAGGATGGATAGAGTTTCCGTCACTTTTTCCACCTCACACCAAAGAAGGATGTGGTGCAGCCAGTAGCATTTTCTTAGTGCCTTATAACACCTAACAGTAGAAAATGAGGTGCTCAGCAGAACACATTAGTTTTTATTTCTCTACAGGATGGACCGAAGGGCCACTTAGGGAGCTGATGGCTCCAACTTGCCTTTAATAGGATCTAGTGTCCCGGTGACCTGAATGGCTGAGTGCATTTCCCTAATTGTTGCACTGAGCACCAACAAACAACTTGTAGTCTGTGGAAAGTAAGTCGATTGTTTTAATGTAGATAGATGTCCACTTTTATATACTCAGGTCTATGCATACTTTAATTCTATACAAGCTTTATTTAAACCCATGATATCTTTTACTCACAAAAGTTAATGCAAATTTTGTAAAATATAATTTGATAACAGAAAAGCAGCTTGTAGAATTTATTTTCCCAAAACTGAATTAAATAAACAAATTATTATTTTTTAAATGTTCCAATAAAATCTGAGGCTAGCACTGACCAGTGTGGCTCAGTTGGTTGTGCGTCATCCCACAAAACAAAAGGTCACAGGATCCATTCCAGGTCAGGGCACATGCTTGGGTTTCGGGTTCACTCCCCAGTTGAGGTGTATACAAGAGGCAGCCAATCAATGTTTCTCTCTCACTTGATGTCTTTCTCCCTTTCTCCCTCCCCTCGGTTCTCTCTAAAAATAAATAAAATCTGTAAAACAAACAAATAAACAAACAAACAAAAAAAAAACCCCTGAAACTAGAGAAGTGTCCAGCTTCTGATGCCAAAATTCAAGAAGTGTCTTCCAGACAGAGTATAATTTTGAAATGAATTAAAAGAACATTCAAGAAGTCAACAAAGTGGGTTTTTTTGCAGAAGGGTTGTAGTTTGACAGAAAGGTAGAACATCTTGAAAACCTTACTGATCTTCTTGAAGTGAGGATAGAGGCCAGGCATGCTGGTGAAGAGGGGAAGGATTATGGATTATTTACCATAATCATCTCATCTCAATGTGGGTACATAGGAGCTCAGGTCCAGGAAAGAAAATTACTGGAGCGTTCTCCCACAGATATTGTTAGTAGAAATAGAATAAAGTATATGATAAACCACTTTACATGCTGGAATATAGTAAAAACAGAAAAAGATGTCTAAGAAGGTCAAGGCAAAACAAAAGAAAAACAAAAATAATACAGCTATATCAAAACTCAAATCTTAAAAATATAAATATTTTGGAAAAAAAAATGACCAACATATATGGAAACAGGGAGACACATAAACCTCACACAGGAACAAATAAGATACCCTCTTGAATATACTTGCTCTCTTTTCTACTTTTATTATTATTATTATTAATTTGAAGGAAAAATGAAGTCATAAAATTACTAATGGAAGCTTCAGATAACCACATTTTATGTACTGCTTTCGCTGAAGATCTAAATAAACATCTCAGGCACCTGTTCTGAGGGGCATAGTCACACTGTTACCAAGCCAAAGTCGGGGTTCAGCTGCCCCCACCAGTAACAGGCAAATTCTGGAGGTAGAGGTAAGTGAGAAAAGAAAGAGGCTGTTATCCAAATGCTGCACAATCTGGAAGAATGGCAAACTCTTGCCTCAAAGCCCATCTCCTTTGGGAAAGCCAGAGGAAACGTCAACCACACTCAGCCAGATCAAACCCAAGGCAGCATCCAGAGTTCTTTCTCCCATTTTAAGCACTGTCCCTTGGGAACTGCAGGTGGCCATTAAGGGATCATGAAGGCAGCTCAACTTTTCTCTCGGCCACTGTCAGGCCTCAGACTCCCTCCCTGAAACCTGGGTGTGGGTCTGGCACCACAAGAAGATCCTACAAACACATCAACCTGCATGTTCATGAGGTGGGCAAGAGACCCGTACCTTCCTTCCCTTGGGTTTATATTTGTCTTCTCTTGTGGGCTGGACCAGGCACTTTCTGAGCCCCAATTTCTGCATGCTCTGGGAGGGTCGACTCTCCTAACCAGTCCCTTCCTATTCCCCATGTAGACTGACGGTTTCTTCCACACAGCACCTCCCCCTGACCATTCTGACCTCTATAGCACACGTGTTTGCGTCCCCCTCATCCTACTCCCAATCAGGGACTGGAAGCGGGTAGGAAGGCTTCCCCCCACCCTAGTCAAATCGTCTCACTAGCTTTGCATGTGCTCCTGTGCTCCGTACAATACTTCCTGTTGCCATCTTGACCTGGGATGGGGATTTACTGCCAGAGTATCCGTATGAACACAAGACCTAAAGTGATGATGACAAATTTAGAAAAGATGCCCCTACACATTCTGTGAGCAAAGAACAGGCTTACATAGACGTGCACCAAGGTGAAGATCATACGCAGGGAAAGAGGAGCTTAAAAAGACCAATAGAGAATGTTATTTACATATTAACTAAATGATACAAAGTAAGAGGAAAGCAACATAATGAAAAAGAAGAGTCTGTTCTTGAAAAACACGTCTCAGGAAATCAAATACCCACTGTACTCACATAAGCATATCCTCCTCCACTGTCCACATCCCCAACCAGAGTGGTATGTTTATTGCAACTGAGGAATCTGTATTATCAGCCAAATTGATAGTCATTATCACCAGTCCTTAGCTTATATTGCACTTCACTCTTGATGTTGTGAGTCCTGTGAGTTTGGACAAATGATCCAAAAAGACAAGGTGACGGGGCGGCGGGGGGGCGGCAAGGGAGGGTAAGATTGAATGTGGGATGTGGGGGTGAGTAGGGAGGGAGGAGGAGAGTAAAGGGGGGAATGGGTACAACTGTAACTGAACAATACAAATAAATAAATGGTATGCATTTATGGTTTCTCCTTACTTTTTCATGACTTGATTGCTCATTTCTTTTTAATGCTCAATAATATTCTATTGTCTGGATGTCTACAATTTATTCACCTACTGAATGAGGTCTATGTTGCCTCCAAATTTTAACAATTACAAAAGAAGTTTATATACTTATATAATGCTTATATATTGCTTATGTAAGTATTACATACACACACACACACACACAGAGAGAGAGCTTATGTAAGCACATATATAATGTGTTTTTTTTTGTGTGTGTGTGTGTGTGTATGGACTCAAAAACCAAAAACCTGTAATTTATTTATTAAAAAATTGTTTATTTAGTCTTACATATTTAAACTTCAGTCACCTTCAAAGTCCTTTCCATTTCAAGTAATATGCCTATCAAGATGTTTATTTCATTCATCAAAACAGTTTTTTTTTTAACTTGTCAGTTTTGATGCCTTTTAGTGCTTCTGCCATTTTTTGTTTCACTTCTTCCACATCAGTGAAATGTTTCCCTTTGAAGATTTTTTTCATCATGGGAAACAAACAAACAGAAAAAGTCACTTGGTGCAAGATCAGGTGAACAGGGAAGGTGAGGCAGGGGCATCACGAGGTTTAGGGTCAACAACTGCTAAATACTCAGTGCTGTGTGAGCAGATGCACTTGTAAACCACCCATCATGAAATGGGCAAACTGAATGAAAGAGTCTTCAAAGAAATTCACTGAAGCTGAATGCAGCCTCTCACAGCAATGCCAGCTGCTACACTGATACAGATCGGTCCCTAGAACTGTCACCTAGTGGGGGGAAGCCTGTATTCCAAGGGCCCACCCTTCAGAGGATAATTCCGTTTTTTGGGGTGTCCCCTCTCATATATGTGTATAAGTATACACACACACACACACACACACACACACATATATATATACATGTACATAGTTAATACATTGATGGTAATATTATTATTTGGCATGGGAGTTTCAGCTAGTAGAATAAAAGTGATGATTATTTTCTACGACATTGAAGAAAATAAAATATCTCATATTTCCCCTTGATATTCTAGGGGTACAAAAATAATGAGTCAGTGAGAGAAGTTTGTTATGTCATAATTTTGCTCAAAAATGTTTATCTTTTTGAAATAGAGTTTTTTTTGTTCAAATACAAACTGGTATCCACTTTAATGGAATTTAGATTAGCATCCTTTAATTTAGAGAAAAATACCAATGCTTAACCTCCAAAAGTTGTAACCTCTAAGCAATGCAGGCACTCTGATATGTAGTTGAAGTTATAGTTATTTTAAAATTAGAATCTATATCGCATTTCTGTTTTTCCTTATAAATATTGACTATTTTATGTGAGGAAATAAAAAAGATAATCAAGGAATAAATGACTTGTAGAGATTGGTAGTCACTTTTGGCTATGAAGACATAAAGAACTGTGACAAGAACATCTAACATATATTCAAAGTCAAGTTCTTCTTTCAGTGAAACTTAAGAAATGAAAAACTTAGCAGTAACCAATGAAACTCTGTTCATTGGTGATATGAGTACATTGAAAGCAAAAATAATTTCAGTGTTCGCAACTTTCTACCGAGCAGGGAGGATTTGCAATTGAGCAAGATTTGGTATTTGCCTCCCCCCTGATATCCAGATCTGCATCTAATGCACGTGGACTTTACTCTCTCTGTGCTTACTGCTGTTTTCATTAGAAATCCATGAGAAGTAAAATGACAATCTTACTTCTGCCTTCTCATTCACATTTTCTTCTTCTCATCATTTTCACTGTCAATACTCAATGACAACAATTATAACTCAATAGCCAATCATTTGAGGCCTAATAGCCACACACACGGTGTGCCCCCTCACCAGATATATAGCCTCTTTATATAATAATGGGAAAAGCAATTAGGATGACTAGTGCACTATATTTGGTAAAGAAGCTGCATTTGGCATGCTCTGAGATAATGAGGTAGTACAGGGTGGAGAAGAGGAAGAGATTATACAAAGTAGATGGAAGTTTGTGGATAGGCAAGAACAAGAGAGAAAGTATTGTTTGGGAGTAAAATGGTGACCATTCCTTGACATTTTAGAATCCCAGAAAATAAGGAAAAGGGGAAATTTAATAAAAAATTTTGTACTGTTTTATTTTTCAGTGCAGTAAATTTACTATTGAGACTTTGATGTCAATTTTTAAGTTTTCTATTTTTAAATGCATTTTAATCAGGAGTCCTCTGCAATGCTTTAATTATGAAATGGTGTGTAGAGGTCTGGGCCAGCCCACAAGAGATAACTGTGACTTGTAGAAAGATGGTGATTGTAGAGATCAAGTTAATAAATGGATCCGAGAGACATAGAAGCTAAATCAACAGTCTGAGTATTGGATAGGAATTATAATTGTGAAAGAGAAAGTAGGGATGAATGATTCAATTAAGCTTATTTAGTTGGGTTTTGGCATGTACAGCTACTTAGATGTAGGTACCATTCACATGAATGGGCATCAGTACAGAGGACTAAGTTCAGATGCAAAAAAATCAAGAATTTGTTTTTTAAACATTTGTGCCTTTTGTTTCTATCTATGTGCATATACTAAATAACTAGTTAGGAATATCTGATCTATGTTTCTTGGGAAAGAATTGAAGAAGCTACAGGATGATGGCTTGATTCTGCATGATTTTGAATTGGGGTCCCTGTTATGAATAATTTTTCTCACCATTTTCTTGATATATAACTCTGGACAATTTATTTAAATTACTGATGCTGCTATTTTGCTATTTATTAGATCAAGGCAATTATGGTACTTAACACTTATTAAATTACTATAAGAATTAACTGATTAAGCATATGTAAAATCAGGTATATAAAAATACTCAATAAAGGGAGCTTGCTGTTATTGGCATTAATATTATCGATACTCTTATACTCATTAGTATGCATATGTGTCTACCTTTTATCCTGTAACCTCCTCAAGATCAGAAGTTTTGTTTCATTTATCTTTGTTCCTCTAATGCAGCCCAGCACTTAAATACTCATTAACATTTATGAATTTAATGTGAATGATATTTTCAGTCATCGTTTCAGAACTAGGTTATGTCCAACTTTTTAAATCAAGGACTAATCATCTGTCACACAGATATACTTTCTTAGGGAATAGGATAGTCCTTGTATTCTAAAGTACACATTCCAGAACTTGATTCTATGCCCGCATTCATTAAGGACTTTTACATATCACTTAGGTTACTTAAAATGAATAAGCTATACAGACTCTTTCTTAAACTTCTTTCATATATTTCAAAGCTACTAAAAATAATTTAGGTTATACAAGTAGCTCAATAATTATTTTATAAAATGTGGCTTCCTTCTGATATCCAGATCTGCATCTAATGAACCTGAACCCTGGCATAAGTATTAGGGTGAGTTTTTTGTGTACTAGTGGTGAGTTCCTGGGACAGGGAGGCTGCCTGACTTGAGTGAGTTGACCAACTGTAGCAAGGCAGACACAAGCCTCCAATAACTCCTGTCCCTAACTCCACCATAACATAATTTTTCTTCACTTATTTCTTGACCAAAAAATAATCACATCAATCAAGTCTTAGAGAGAGGTAATGCTGGATGTCGCAAACAAAGTTTTCATGATGTTGTCTTTCTTATATGTCAGCTCTCAACTCCCACTTGGGTCATCTGACTCAGGACGTAGGAATTGAAAATGCCAGGACACCTGTATAGCCACCAGTTCTATAGGTAATGTCAGCATCAAGGAATAACAGTGAGTCAACGTAGGTGATTATGTTATTCATTTAGTTTTTATTGATATAGGTTTAATCTCAGTAACAATTGGTCAATAGCAATGACATTCAGAAACCATCAGTAACTATTGCACAAGAGAATTGGGGGATAACAAACCCAAGTCCCAAGAGTGTAGAACAAGTCCAGTCCAGGAGACAGCCAGGCAGTTGGCATATTGCCAGACAGAGTGAGGCGGAGTTGGGATAGTGACGCAGTGCTTTCTCCCTAGGTAGAAAGTGCAACTCATTTCAAGGTGACTCCTTCTCTGAATTCATCCTCAGTGGTCTAAAGATCTGTGTTTATACACTCTTCAGTATTGCAATGTTGCATCAGCTTTTTATTAACCCATGTTGTTTCGCACAGTCCGGATCAGCCCATGTGGTTTATGTTGCTCTATTGAGCATGCGCTTATCTGAGAGGATGGTGTTACCCTTCAGATAAGCACATGTTGTTCACCACGTTGTACCCTACATGCTGGAGGGATTGCATCTTCCCTCTTACACCCTGTTCTATTACACATGTTCTAAACATGACTTCCTTCAATGTCACCTGAGTTGACAGGACTGATACAATTTCACTTCAGTCCTTCTCTCCACACTGAAGAAACCATGAGCATCAAAAACGAGGGTTGTGGATGCTCCAACTGAGCTGAATGAAGAGGATGTCAGTCACTGTGCCAATCACCCATTGCTGCTATAACAAATTATCACAAGCTCAAAACACCACTCGTGTATTACCTCACAAATGTGAAGAGCAGACATCCAATGTGGCATAGCACATGCTTTGCTCAAGGCATCACTGGGTTAAAAAGTGTGAGTTAGGGTGACATTGCTATTGGGCTCACATTTTTTCTTAAACTCACTAATTGTTGGCAGAGTTCAGTCCCTTGCAGTTGTAGAACTGATGTCCCTATTTCTTTGACACGCACACCCCTTTCGTTGGAATGTCACCAATGGAATGGACTATCCCGATGCTTTGAACCTGACTAACTCTACTGCCATATCTCTCAGACTTCCTTTTCCGCACTAAGCGAAAGAAAGATCCATTTTAAGGGATCATGTGATTTTATCGGCCCTGCCCATATAATCCAACATAATTTTCTTAATTTTAAGTTTCACTGATCAGTAACTTGATCACATCAGCAAATTCTTTTTGCCATGTAATGTAACATATTCATGACCATGACACCAGGGGGTAAAAGTCATGAGAACCAAAATTTTGCTAATCCCACTCACAACCCGAGGTTACAATACCAATAAAAAGCAAATGGTGCCATACTTGATTTCAAATTTGCTGCATTTCTAATTGGCCAAACAACCAAAGGCAAACATTTGTCGCCCTAGTATATAGACAATTTATATAAATTAAACTAGATCTTTATGAACAGAAGATACAAACAGAAATATAATTAATGGTAATAAATTGTTCCATGAATCAGTTAATGACAATATGACACCCTTATAGCTACTAATCTTGTAATGTAGATTCTGATATTATTATCATACCTATATTTGAAACTGAGTAGAAATACATATTTTAGCTATGTAAAAGTTCTAAAAACATTGAGAATAAATCACAATTTTTAAATGAAATTAAACCATCTAAGGATCAAAGCTGTATGCCATAAATGTTAACAGTTATGGAAACAGATAATGTGATTTTGTGACTAAAATGCATAGTTCTACAAACTCTGTGTATAAAAGGCAGTCCTAGGAGATAACTGAACGAACTGTTGTCAACGTTATCAAGAGCATTAAGACTTGATAGCGCCTGAATACTATCAGATAGGATCTATGTAAATAAAAGAGTGTTTATCTGGATGGTTAAAAGGGGAAGTAGACTACCCCGGGATTTCCAGCCTGAAACCAAGATATAAATGTTAAGCCTCTTTGTTCCTGGATTGTTAGCCTCAATATTGTTCTCCAGAGATTTGCCATTGCTACAACAGAAAGGTAATGCTTCAAAATCTTCCCTTCTTTGTTTTCAAACCCACTGGGTTGTTTTCTCTGGAAGTCAATTTATAGTTTATTCTTACATGAGAGGCAATCTTCGCACTTTTACTTGCTTCTCCCTTTAAGAGACAGATGATATGGAATATTTATTAATATCCTGATTTTCTTTTGTGTATCAATGTGAATGAAGAAACAAATATAATCCGAGTGACTCCGAGTGAAATGCTCACACACAAAAAATGTCGTAGGTGGAAACCACAGTGTTACTGACTAATAATGTGGGGGTTGCTGCCCACCATCCATAGGCACATTGCAGAGGAGGGGGGTTGGTGAAAAAGGAAGGGGCTCTTTTATTAAACAGCTACACAATTTTGGAGGAATGGCAATCTTCTGCCTCAGAGCCCATCGCCTCTAGAACACCCAAAGAAAAATAACTCTGCCAACTCGTGCCAGGCCAGGCCAATCCTAGGCTGCACCTTGAGTTCCTTCTCCCATGTGAAATGCCATCATTTGGGAAATTCAGGTGCCTGCTGCACAGTCATCCAAGTGGATCCCCTGAGGAATAGAAAAAGAGACTCCACCTTGCACCTCTTTAAATCTTCCAGCCCACAATTCCATGCATCTTAGAAACATCCAGCTTTTCAGCCTGTCACCTCCTATATTTGCAAGTCTATAAGGCCCCTAGTCCTGTCTCCAGAAGTGATTAGGAAGGTTTTTTTCCTTCCATCAATCACACTCGCCAGCCTGCAGCATCTTTGCCAGGGGGTAGGGAGATCTATTATGTAGGTGCTAACTTTTTTACTGTCGCCTCAGGCAAACTCCTCTTTGAGCCCCTCCCTTCTTCTCTCCCGTGATCTGATCAGATTTCTCTGTATCAACAGCACTACTTTTCCTCCAAAACTGAGCAGCAACACAAAATGAAGAATACTTTACTACTTTCTTTTTTAAAACAACAAATGGTAGAATGTGCAACAGTTTTCACAATAACAGTTATCACGTGTTTTCTTGTTGTTCTCAGTGTAGTAAATGAACTACTTAACAATTTTTAAAAATCACCTTTATAGGTTTTTGGTGATATTTTCTATGGTTAGTAATGTTTTATAGATATAAACAATTGTTTAAGGTATAATTAAAGGCCAGACATATATGCCCTGAGTAAAATCTAAAGATATAGCCCTGGCTGGTGTAGCTCAGTGGATTGAGCGCGGGCCTGCGAACCGAAGGATCGCGGTTCGATTCCCAGTCAGGGCACATGCCTGGGTTGTCAGGCCAGTTCCCGTCAGGGGACATACAAGAGGCAACCGCACATTGATGTTTCTCTCCCTCTCTCCTTCCCTTCCCCTCTAAAAATAAATAAATAAAATCTAAAAGGAAAAAAAAAAATTCAAAAAAAAATAAATGCGAGCTCCTTTAAAAAAAAATAAAAAAAAATAAAATCTAAAGATATATTTTATGTCATTAAGAAATGATCATAGAGAAAATAATACATTTTTAGATTATGTAGGAATAGCATGGAAAGCATGATTTCAATTACATCCTCCAACCAAGAAAAAAAATATTCAGAGTATTGGAAACAATGGGAATTCAGTGCAAACACTGACCTCAGGAGGTAGACTGGCTGAGACACCAACTGGTAAAGAAACCTAACAAAAACCCACTACACCTGTTAACTGGAAGGACAAAGGTGGGAGGGGGATGTACTAACTCTAAATCCCTGGGGCTGGGTCCCCCAGAGGGAGCTGGAACCAAGAGTTCCTCCTGGAGTAACTGAAGCCAGTTGCTGGAGATGCCACTTGTCTGGGTGTTGGAGTGGAAGAAATATTCAGGCTTTTCTCTCTTACTTTCAAGTTGCCCTTTGTACTTCTGATTGAAATCAGGGAGGTAGGCCACCTGATACCTTCCCTGTAAGTCAGCCCGCATTGCATTCCAGCCAAAGAGAACTAGAGCAAGAACCAATCTGAGAACCCAAGAGCCGTATCTAATGAGCCTTCTACCACACTGCCCATAAACCACCTCTGGCACATTGGTTAACATTACAGTACAGTCTTTATTTATCTTGTTTAAAAACATAACTATCTTTCCCTCTCTATGTCTGCCTTTTACTTTCTCTGTCTGTTTCCCACCTCCTCTTCAAAGCTTAATACCTCTAGATTTAAGCTTTGCAGAAAAATCAAGATTCGGACCCTCTAGATTGTTTTTACTTTTCTCACAACTATTTTTGTGTGTTGACTCAGCATCTCCTAATATCTTGGTGACTCAGTTCACTCAACTATAAAGAAAAATATTATAGAAAAAATGTATGTAATTTTAAAAATCTATATTATAATTTTTAATCAAATTATACTCTGTTCAAAATACTGTAACCTAAGAAATAGTAAGCAGATTAAACTTGGCTAAAATACATAAGAAATTACATTTAAAACAATGATGATGTCTAGAAAGCGAGATATAACACATGCTTTAACGTTAGGTTTACTCAAAATAGTGAAATAAGTAATATTTTAGATGTATATGTTCTACTTTTTACTATGTTTGTGAAGTTTCTAAAATGAACACGTATCAGTTAATAGAAAACGTAGACAAAACCAAAATGAAAATTATATTAGAATTTACCATTTATATGCTTGTACACATGTTTTAATTTTATTAAAATGCTCATAGTAACACTATATCACACTTCCTGAAATAAATATTAAGCAAAGAAGAGATATTACTGAAAGCTGGTGCTGAAAATCTAGCAGGATTCCAGTTAGTTGGATATTTTCTCTTTTAGATCAAGCTCTTCTCTTCACCAGAGGGAAAGTCCCACAGGAAAGTAAAGAGCAGTGAAGGATTATTACATTAGAAACGAACCCTATGTGACTCAGAGGAAGTTATAATAATGAAAACAGGAAAAATGAGCACAGAATGTATTCTATTTAGATACCTATTCGAATAACAGTTTCTTTGGTCATCATTTAATTTTCATATTAAAATAACTAATATTACCCCGTATTGGAAGCTCCCTGTGTTCCAAGGAGAGTGCTGATCTCTTTGAGGGTAGTCTGTCACAACAACATTATGAGTTGGAAAGTTCTATTTAATTGTGCCGCTAGTAAAATAATGGAAATGCATGTTTAGGGAAATTTACTAAGAAATAGTTAAAAAAATACTTTCATGAAATTACGCAGACAAAAAGTAAGAGTAGGTAATTAAATTCAGGTTTTTACTTCAAAATATGGCTTTGGCCACTAAATTAGTTGCTTCCTGGAAGCATTGTTAGATAACTTTCTTAAATCTTATGTAAATATTTTGATTGAGTTTTGTTGAGCTTGGAGATTAATATCATCTTAATATTTGAACATTTTTAAATATATTCAGGATTTGTGTGTGAAAAGACCATGATAGACCACACAATTAGTCTACATTAGAAAATATTTTTAAGAACAAGGTTTACATAACTTTATTGATCTTTTTGTTTAGGTTAGTTTATGATTCAGTTGGTTACTCATTTCATCATCTAATTAGAAAACATAACTGAATCCATAGCTTCTATTGTATTGTAAGGTTAGTCAAAACCGATAAATGTAACAAAGAGAAATATTTGAGTTTAAGTTTGTGTACACACATATGGGTGTATCATAAAGATCAAATATATATTTACTTTTGAAATGAAAAAAATAGACCCTTGTCCAGAGGAAAAAGCTTTCCAGGCATATAAAAATTTCTCACACTAAAGTGTTTTTAGTAAAAGCCAGGCAACTAATTTAGTCTAGTTGGAATCTTTATTTTTTTTCTTTTTTAAGAACAAAAATATTCTATCTATATTGTACATTTAATATTCTTTTCAAAGTATCAGAAAAACATGAATAGCTGTGAGGTTTATTCTAACCGATAATCTTGAACGGTCTCTTAATACATTAATATTTTACTTTATAACCTTATAGGTAATGACCTAAAGAAAAAATAAGTAATATATTATTATTAAATTATTTTTACCTAGTATTATAACTTCACAATGAAATCTAGATTTGTTATGTATGTAATCCAGTCACTTACAAGTGTGTTTACAAATGCAAAGTCATTACTTTAAGTAGTTCTGTTACTGTTGGTATTTAGCTAGACAAGGGGAGCAAAGCAACTTAGATACTGAGGTTAATAAACTGGGGAGCATAGCCTGCTTGCCCAGCCAGGAAACTGCAGCATCACACCCCAGGGGGTTACAGCAATGTGCTCCACCCAGAGGATTAACACTCCTCCCTCTTTCCTTCAAGCACCAGATTGCCAGTGGGTGCAGGGGAAGGCAACTACAGGGACGGTAGAAATCAAAATGGAGCAGGAGAAAGTTGCTTAAAGGAGGCCTGTCAGTCTAGCCTGGGGAAAGAAGGGATTGATGGGAGTTGGGCCCATCCAAAGCCCATGAACATTTGGGAAGTTGATAGGTTCTTTTGAAAGGACACCTTGCTCATCCCAAATCCAATCTAACATAAACTCAGGGGAAAAACAAAGCTTTCCCTCTTGCTCTTGACCAGCACCTGCACAGTGAACTCTTCTGTTCTCTTCATGTGGCCCTAGAAGCCACATGGCCTGTGGCCTCCAGGAGGAAGGATGCCAGATCACAACAATGGATCGTAGGTGGAAATACGGGCTAAGCTCTTCGGATACTAGACTGGACTGTAATTCAATATGAACGTAAACTCTGGGCAGTAGCCTTCATCCTGGACTTACTGAAGACAAGACTGAACCTTTTTCATGGTGGGACAGAGGAAGATGGGGCATTGGAAACCCAGGGAGTGACTTCTATCTCCACACGAATAAACTGTCTTGTAACACCACAGTCTCCTGTGTGTGGGCCCTTGGAATACTTTCCTTGTGATCACATGGAAAAGCCTAATTTCCATTGACAAGAGCTTCTTAATACAACTAAAGTACTGGTGTGTGTATGTATGCATTTAAAGTTCCACGTATATTTGATGACTTTGGAGGAACTTTCTTTGTTTCTGATAGGTGAATATAAAGCTTCCAAAGGCAGTTCATCTTTCAGTCAGTAAGAGCTTAAAGTATCTTATTGACAGTATGGAAGCAAGATGTGTATTAACAAAAGTGACTTTCGGGGTGACACAATTCTATGCAAAGTGTTGAAAATATGAAGACTCTCTTGACCAAAATTGAGGACATATGATGAACAAATATATTAAGAAGCACAACTGCCCAGGGACTATTCAAATGGGCAGAATGTGATTATGGAAATGAAAGATTCACTTGGAACCAAGAGTACCAAATGCACAGTGAAACTCAAATTGAATTATTCAACAAAATATAGACAATGTTCCTGGATTTATGACCATAGCACCAATGGCTGGTCTTTAGAAAAATGGGAAAGCAGCTACATATAGTTCGCATTCCTCTTACCTAAACTTTTAATATTTTGTTTATTGTAGAATAAAGAGTGTCTTTTGAAAGGTATCTCTCTTCTGTAATTCCATTTTATCATGGTTCTTATTTTGTCAAATCACTACTGTCATTTTAGAAAATAACTTGACAATTCAATACACATTTAGTCATAACTGAGTGTTACCTGAATGTTGGTATTACTTGCAAAGAGATCACAGGAAAATAACAATGAGTAACTAGCTACCAACACCAACAGTGGTATTGTGATTAGAAGGGACTGGCCAGAAGTATTCAAAGTGATGAACAGCAAGGACCTATAACCTAGATTACTCTATCCAGCAAAGCTATCATTTAGAATGGAAGGGCAGATAAAGTACTTCCCAGACAAGATCAACTTAAAGGAGCTTATCATCATCAAGCTGTTACTATATGATGGGTTAAAGGGAATTATATAAGATCAAAATTATGAACATTAAAACAGCGATAAATTCACAACTATCAACAATTGAATCTAAAAACAAACTAAGCAAACAAGCAGAACAGAAACAGAATCATAGACATGGAGATAATTTGGAGGGTTATCAGTTGGGAGGGGGAGAATGGGGGAAAAGGTGCAAAGATTAAGAAGTACAAATGAGTAGGTACAAAATAGACAGGGCGTTTCTCCCCCATCATTCCCCTCCACCCTACACACCCTCTCCCACCCACATTCCCCCCTTTAGTTCATGTCCATGTGTCTACATTTCCCATACTATTCTTGCCCTCCCCCTGTCTATTTTCTACCCATCTATGCTACTCATTCTCTGTACCTTTCCCCCCTCTCTCCTCCTCCCACACCCCTGTTGCTAACCCTCCATATGATCTCCATTTCTGTGGTTCTGTTCCTGTTCTGGGGGAGAAATGGGACAACTGTAATAGCATAATCAATAAAATATATTAAAAAAAGAAAAAATAAATACACAAACACTAACAAAAACAAAGATATCTCATATTGTCTTAAGTAAAAAAAAAAAAAAATAGACAGGGCAATGTTAAGAATAGTGTAGGAAATGGAGAAGCCAAAGAACTTATATGCATAGCCCATGGACATGAACTAAGAAGGGGAATGCTGGAGGGAATGGAGGTAACTGGTGTCGGAGGGCAAAGGAGGAAAATTGGGACAACTGTAATGGCATAATTAATTAAATATATTTAAAACATATATATTTGGGCATTCATATGATCAAATTATGTTTCTCATATATATTTGGTTTTCTTCCACAGTTTCTAGCTCACAGAGTTCTGAAAATGCTTGGAATTTCCTGTGATGAGAGCCACAAAGGTGTCTTTTGTGGTGTCAATGTTTTGACTTCTGAATCATGCTTAAGGATGAGAGCTGGTTTCCAGGAAAATCAACCTTGTGATTAGAGGGTTGAAACTTAAATGTCTACCTCTGGACCTCATGGAAAGAGAGAGTGGCTAGAGATTGAATAAATTGTCAGGGGACAATGATTTAATCAAACCTATTTATGTAATTAAGCATCCATGAAAACCCAAAAGGAGAGGGTTCTAAAGTTTCCAGATGGGGAAACTCTTGGAGATATGAGGACAGTGACATCTTGACAGGGCATGGAAGCTCAGAGCTCCTCCCCACATACTTTGCCCCATTCAAATCTTCCATCTGCCTTTTCCTGAGTCATATCTGTTCATAGTAAACAGAGAATCTGGTAGGTAAAATGTTTCTCTGAGTTCTGTGACACTCGCCAGCAAATTAAACGAACCCATAGAGGGTTTTGCTGGAACTTCCCATCTATATCCATTAGGTCAGAGGCGTAGGTGGTAATCTTGGTTTATGATTATTTTCTGAAGTGTGTAGGAGGGTACAGTCTTGAAGGACTACACCATGGGATCTGATGTTATCTCCGGGTAGATAGTGGCAGAACTGAATTGAATTGTAAGACATCTAGCTTCTAGTGTCCCAGAATTGCTTAGTGGCATGGGGGAAACCCCCCTATAGAAGTTAGAATTGGTCTCATAATCATATTATACACTCAATTCAAACAAACAAACAAAAAAAAAACAGTAATATAATAATTTAGGAAACATTCTGAAGTATTCAGATCGTGTGATCTAGTTGAATACTTCAACTCTCGGTGATGAATCCATGGTCGTACATCTTTTTTAACCCTTCTAATCCCTTCTAAGCAATCCCTTCTAATGCCATCCATACATGAGATATACTTATTTTTGGCATAGGCATAGACTGCAACACCCCAAGTTTAGAAAGTGTCCAATGATTCTTTCTTGATTACTGTTAGGAACTGTGTGAGATTTTAGCCTGCTTTCAAGCTAACACATTAGCCTGCCACAACTTCATAGGTGCCATTAGGAGGCAGAAGGCTCATGGTCAGAGACAATGTACTTAATTATTCAGAGTGACAGCAATAGCCAGTGTATTAGCATTTCTTACACCATTTTCTGGACCTTGAATCCCATATGGTGATGTGAAAAGAACCAAGTGTCATCTCCACACATAGTTAGTCGAATTACAGGAGAAGACTCCCTAACTTCCACAACCAGAATCCTTTATAATGGGTGATAAGCACTACATGGAGCTATTATGTCTATCTCCCAAGATTGTAGGTACATCTTCCCTTTGTTCTAGAGAAATAATCCATCTCTGTCTTCCAGCCTTGAAAAGATAATCCTAAAAGGCAGTGAATGCCTCATTTGCAACACATGCAGAAAAACAAGTGGTGCATGGATGGTTATCTTCCTCAAACTGAAATATAAACAGTAGTATGAGGTATGATAATCAGTGCCTTTTCGAGTAGGTGCACTTTCCCACACATTTTAACGATGGTTCTCTTTAACAAGTATTTGACTCAAAATAGCCTGTTACCTGCTTGGTAAAATTTATAAACTTTGTTCAAATGATGCATTTCAAAATGTAAAAATAATTCTGTAGTCTGTGATGTAGTTTTAATTTTAAAATTAACGTAGTACCGGTATACAAAACTTCTATTTTCTTAAGGGAGTTACTGAATAAACATTGATAAATGCTCTAAGTTCCCTCCAAATTTATTATGAGCCTAATGTGACATAAGACATTACAGAGAAGGCTTTTGCAGCCTGTCATCATTTGTCATCTGTTATCACTCAGGATGACATTTCCCTGGCAATAAGATCACTTCATCTCTGTGTTGGATTCTGGCCTGAATTGCCCACATGACGAGGTTCTAGCTTCTTTGTTCTCTCTGTTGGACCCCAGGTGCATAAAACCAAGTTGATCATGTGTTTCAGATTATGGCTCACTAGCACAATTGCCCGATGTAATATCTCTCATTCTTTTTTTAAAGATTGTATTTATTATTTTTGGAGAGGGAAGGGAGGAAGAAAGAAAAGGAGAGAAACATCAATGTGTGGTTGCCTCTCACACTCCCCCTACTGGGTTCCTGACCTGCAACCCAAGCATGTGCCCTGACTGGGAATGGAACCGGCCACCCTTTGATTCTTAGGCTGGCACTCAATCCACTGAGTCACACTAGCCAGGCTATACCTCTCATTCTTTATATGATTTCCCTTCATCTCTTATCCAGGCCTTTACATGTTTAGAAACAGTTATTCAAGAGTATGTTATGTGTTTCCTTCCAATCCTACTTCCACATGTTGCCTTAGAAAGTGTCACAAAAATATCGTCGTCATTTTGTTTGTGTCTATTTCTTATATTGCAGACAATATTTTTGTTAAAAAATATTTTCCTGTTTCATGCTCTTTTACTCAACATTATGGTTTTGAGATCTATTTGTGTTTCAACATGTAAATCTAGTTCATTACTTCTGATTGCTCTATAGTATTTCATCTTATGCCTGTAACAGATTTTACGTCCCTGCTGCTGTGGTGATGCACAGCCATGCGCCTAATTCTATTCCCTGCCCACAAAAAAAATGCAGTGATAAAATATCTTCATGCCTATCGCCTAATGAACTCATAGAAAACAGGACATCATATTATGCATAAACATTAATTAAAACTAATTAATTTCTAATTACTAATTAAGAGCCAGTAACCTTTACATAATCACTCAGTCCCTTTGTTTTTATCTTTTTTCTTGAATATTATTATAAATTTCTTGTGAATATGTCTATATATCAAGGTTTTTTAATACAATTTTCTTTTATTTTACTGAGTTAATTAAACTTTCCATTTTGATGTCACATGGGATTGAGGTTCCCTACATTGAAATTAGCCTGGTGGAGTTATTCAAATTACTAAACCTCCAAAGTTGGTCAACTTCAAGGGTAATAGAGATGTGGCAATGCGGCAAGGACTTTGACATCATGCACTTGGACTGGGCTTGCAAGAGGCTGGGGCTCCACAGAATGGGCAGTTGAGGAAAAGGAAAAAACCAGGACTCCACAAAACCAAGTCCAGAGGAAATAAGTAAAACACTCCTAATTCCCTCTCCTATCAGCTGAGTGGTATAACAAGGCTCCCCTATGAGATCTGTAGTCTTCTAATTTTAGGATTTTATTTCTATTAGGAAGCATGTGACTTCAATAGTCATGTGTTCTTACACTACACAAAACTGGTTCCACTGTGTGATACACCTGGAAGAGTAGGAAAGAGGTGCATAGTCATAAACATTGTCTAGTGGATATCCAGTGTTTTTTTAGTGCAAACTATAGGAAGGACATTCTTTTATGGAATTTGAAGAGGTTTTAGAGTTTTTGTCAACTAGGACCAATGGAGATGTGGAGCCCTTAGGACAGGCAGGTGGACTCTGTTTCTCAGTATCTGCCTCTGTAAAATAAGGATGATAAAAAATAGGAATTCCTGTAAGCATTAAATGACTAACAACATAAAGTTTTTAGAAGAGTGCCCAGAATATAGTCAAATTCAATAAATATTTTCTCTTATTGTATTATAACATTATTACATGCATTAGTTAATAAATTATATTAGGGCAATTGGCATATCTAGTTTTAGCTGAATATCTACCTCATTCTCTATGTCAAAGTGCATTCCAGGACTTTCCAAAGGTTACACAACAAGTAAATGAGGGTGCTAGATGAAAACATCAGAGAGTAGAAACAACACTCAGAAATCTAATGGAAAGAGTAACAAATAAGACCATAAAAATTTGAAATTTCAACTGTTATACTAATCCCAAAACTAATAAAACACATCTACTAACCTAGAAATAATATTCACAACACAACTGAACAGTGTTATATCTTAAACACTCTTAAATTTTAAAAACAAAAAGATAGATTAACCTGTGATGTGTTGAAATGCATGGCCCTCCAGAAAAACATGTTAAAGTTTCTTAGTACCTCAGAGTTGTGACCTTATTTAAAAGTCAGTCATTTTTTTTTACGTGGGGGATTCGGAATTATGTTGCTGCCCCTATCCCAGCCACTCAGAATTCCTCCCATACACAGCTTTGTTACATTGTAGAATGTATATTTGAATATAGCACCATCCAATTTATAGGTTAGTAAAAGACTGTGTGTCGATTGGATACAGCAGTTACTATATGCAAGGAAATGGTGTTGCATAGAATTAGAGAGAGCTTGCTCTGAAAAGGTAGTTTACATTTAATTTTAAAATTAAATATTGTTATTTAGTTCCCTGAACGGTCTAAGACCAATAATACATGGTTAATAACTATTTCTTGATTACTATAGCAAATATTCTTATTCCAAGAAATTAAAAGTAACCAAGTAAGACTACATCTATTGTATTTTTAGAATGCTTTACAGAAGTAGCTGATCATAACGATTTTTCTTACTGTCCAAATTCAGTGTCTTTTTTTTTTTACTTTTTTAAATTGTTATTTAAGTACAGTTGTCTCCATTTTCCCCTGACCCCAGCCATCCCCACTCCTCACCCTTGATCCTACCCACCTTTGGTTTTGTCCATGTGTCCTTTATACATGTTCCTGAAAACCCTTCCCCCCTTCCACCATTATCCCCTGCTGCCTCCCCTCTAGCTACTGTCAGTTTGTTCTTAATTTCAATGTCTCTGGTTATATTTTGCTTGCTTGTTTGTTTTGTTGATTAGATTCTACTTATGGGTGAGATCATATGGTATTTGTCTTAAAAATCAGTCTTCATAGAGGCAATCTAGTTAAACTGAGCACATTAGGGTAGGTCTTAATGCCACCCAGCTGGTGTCCTTATTAAAAATGGGTGGAAATATGGACACACAGAGAGGCAACGACACATACGGGGTGGAGAGGCAGAATATGAAGACACAGAAGAGCATTATCTATAAGCCAAGAAACTCCTGTGGTTATCCAAAACTGGTACAGAGGCGTGGGGCAGAGTCTCCCTCATAATCCTCAAGAGGAACTAACTAGGCCATCACCTAATTTTCAGATTTCTATTCTCCAGAAATGTGAGGCAAAAAGTTTCTTTTTGTTAAGGAGCCGAGTTTGTGGTCTTTGTTATAGCAGCCGTAGTGCATTAATACGTTCCCACTCGAAAAATGGACAAATGCGGTAACAGACAATTAATTATAAACGAAAACCAAGAGCCGTGCATGTATCGGGAGATAAGAAACCTGAAATAATCTACAAGGTCAAATTGAAACAACTTACTATACATATTTTACCTGTTATTGGATTGTTAAAGATCAAAACTTTTGGAAATAGATATTTTAGAGGACCAAGGGCAACAGGTTCTCATGTATTTTGTATGGGGGAGTAAACTGATGTTTTTACTTCAGAGTGAAATTTGATAATGTTAGACAGTGTTTCAAATACATGTATTTCTGCGCCTGTCGGGATAGATGTCTTGTTCAAAGTACACCATTCTTCCCGGGCAGCCCTGATAATAATAAAGCTAAATTTTAACTTATTTTTAATTTTTCTTCCCTCCATTCCTGCTTGCCTCCCTCATTTAATCTGACTCCAAATGAAGCAACATCCCTTTCCAAATACATACATTAAAGGACAGAATAGCACACCAAAATTAAAATTTCCTAAGTTTAGATCTAAAACCATGTAAGATGATACTAATTTTATATGATCTAATTCAAGCTTTTGCAAATAAACTGGCAATTGTTATCCGATAGGCAGACTTTTTGAAAGTAACTTTCTAAAATATTTATAAAGATAATATTATCTATTTTGTATCCTTTACCCAGTATAAAGTGGGTGATAGATCTATCTACTAGCAAGGTTTTTAGCACTGATTGATTAGCTTCTCAATCTATAAAACCATCTGTTTGCCATTAATTTTTCTTAAAACATTCCATGGTGAGTTTGCCCAAGTGTGGCCTCACCATGGACTGTTTCTTTGTTTTGTTTCAATAAGTACCACCCTTACAAATGCACTATTGATTTCTCTTCCAAGACGTAATAATGCAAAATGCAATAGCTTGACAAATTTATGTTTATTGCCAAAAACCTGACCTGAGAAGCAGCTATGACTCCCTTTACTTACATAGTTACCATTATGTTATATACTTATAGGTCGCTGATACTGCATTTGAATAAACCTTCAATTCAAAATGATGATCTGAAGTACATGAAAAATATAACCTTCTGAATAAATGAGAACGAGAAATTCTATGTTATTTTCACTGCCTTCTACACATAACCTTCAAGTGAGAATCAGTAGCTTTAAAAGCCTGGCGTGACAAAGTCTTTTTGAATAGGTTTTTTTCCCTTATTTTAAATATTGTTCTTTGGTGTATTTTAGGTAGGTAAAGTTTTTTAGAGATTTTTAAAAAGTAAATATGGACAGAAAACTGTACAAGATCAACAATTAAAATAAAAATTGGAAAAAAGTAAATATGGATAGTTTTTTTAACTGATGTTTGAATATAGTTGTCTCCACTTTTCCCACTACTGTTTTTTCCTGCCCTACCCACCCCCACCTCCCACCCACAATCCTGTTCCCCTTTGTCTTTGTCCATGGGCCCTTTATATTGAATGTTTTTTTTTAATCTGTAAAGCAATCGAAGTTCTGGGTTTTATTAATTGTTAATAAGCAAGAAATGATTAACTGCCTAAGAAGTGGTAAGGACTCTGGTGGCACTTGAGAGGGAATGGGATGCAATAAATGAAATTAAAGAAAACCTCAGCACCTGTCCAAGTCAATATTTGTCCACAGGTTCGCACCAGCAAAGAGAGGACAGTTTATTTATTATGTGAGAGAATCTGCTCAGAGCAGCTGCACAGGTGCTAAGACCCTCCCTCTCCCCAACCTCATCATTTTGGTTGTTAGCTGTAACAGTGAGAGCAGACTGCATCATCTCCTAGAGTTCAATGTTAATGTATTTTGCACCAATGTTAAGAGCATGACAACTCCTAAGAGAGAAAGAGACAGGGTGAGAAAAATATATAGTAATAATAAAAAAGATAGAAATGTCATTAGATCTGCTCCTTGAGACCAGATACATCAAAATTCAATATTAGAAGCTGTCACGGAATTACAGCTTTTGTTTTTCTTTCTGTCACCCATCTGGTGCACGTAAGTGCTGAAAGGCAAAGCAGGCATCAGCTGAAATACTGCATTCATTAATCATGAGAGTAGGGAATGTGCATATAAGTCACACTGGGGACATTATTTCAGAGCCTCTAATGATGTAGGTCAGTGCATATTAGTGTCTGTTCCTCACTCTGGGGTGTGGTATGTTTTCTACTGTATATTGAAGGGTACCTACACTTTCAAAGCAATCAAGGGGCATTATGTGAAGGTGCGTCTCTCAATTACAAAGATAAATATTGGCTAAAGATGGAGGAAGCTCCTTGGGCATCATAATGTCTTATTTAATGCCACTCTGGATTCCCAAGCTTACTGTAAAACATTTCATATATTGGAAAGAATTAAGCAAACACAATGGTCTTATTGGCATAGAAAGTATAATGCTGATATCCAATTATCAGTGACTAAAGTTACTTTTCTACTGTGCCTCTCAAAAGGTACTATTCAAAGGATGTTCAGATTTTACAGGTCAGCAAGCTATGGCCAAATCCTCCTCACTATCTGATTTTGTAAATATGGTCCTATTGGAACACAGGCATGCCCATTTAGTTACATATATTTGATGATTCCGCTTAGGTAACAATGGCAATGGTAGGTACTTATGATTGAGACGTTGAGGCCCACAAAAAGTAATGTATTTTCCATCTTATTTTTTACATACAGTATTGTAATATTAATAGATACCTGTCTGACATATGACTCTTGGTTTCATCATCTACAGTTTATAGAATTATATTTGTGTAGAATTATTTTGTATAGAATGTTTTGGAAATATTATACTACTTACTTTGATTTATGAGATTTAAAAAAATTGAGTACTTTTTCTAATACGTGTTTTTTTACAGGCCTCACTTTTGACACTTTTTCTATTTTACTTATTTTTATTTTAACTCTCTCCATTTACTTTTAATCACCTTTATAAACATGAAAACTCTTCTAGGTATACTTGGAGTCTAAGATAGACTTGGCTGTTGTCCACAGGATCCCTGGAGACACTATACCTTTCACATTCTGGAAAAAATGAAATAGCCATTGTTGAATTATTTTGTAATGAGACCCTGATAGTGAGAAAATTTTGGAAACATGCAAACAGAAGAATAATTGTAAAAGTTATGCTCTATAATCTTGCAAGTCAACTCTAAATTTTTCATAATAGCACACAGACACATATAACACATACATATATATACGCTACACAATTAATGTTTTATATATGGAAATAAAAATATTCAAATAATTATACCAACATCATTTTTGTAATCTCTCTAGCGAAAGCACGTGTAGATAGGAAATTATGTCAGTTTTGTTAAGTGATAGGCTGCAGTGTTTAAAATTGTGCTTGAATAAATTAGATGCTGAATATTTGTATGTGGAAGAAATTAGAAAAAAGATCTGGTATAAATATAATTTTATTTATTTTTAAACTTTTTTTTAATTAAATGTCTTAAAAATAAAAAAAAAAGTCTGTTAAATCTTATGCAATCTCAGTATTGTCCAGAATTATGGGATTGGAAAACGTTTGATGCTCTCTGTTTCTCTTCTATAATGGATCTCCTGCTTACACCCTACCCTTACTATTTTTCTGTTTGAAAATTTAAAATCCAATCTTCATTTTTGATCCTGAGTATATCTCATTATCCTTCAGGTAAGTTACAAGAAAAACTTCTCTGGTAGTTCATATAAGGCTTAGTAATCAAACAATCATTTAAAATGATTAATAATTAGAAATGTATTTTATTTGAGAAAGACAAGATATTTTCTTGGTTTTTAAAAATCCCAATGATAGCTGTGCAGTCTGCATTACTTGTGTGTCTTAGAATCCGTACTGGCATGCAGCTGGGTCATCCTGATGTCTTTTTATGCCCATTTCCACCCTCCAGGTGAAAACCCATCTCCAAAAATCTCTTTTCCTCTTTCTCACCTTCGCCCCTCACCTTCCCATACCTCAGGCCACCCCTTCACTGCCATGATGGTCTCCCTGTCTTTACTTTCTTCTGTGTGTGCATTCCTCTTAGAAATAGAGTAGGTGCAAATCTCAGCCTCACTGTTTTTCTAGCTGCAGTCCTTCTGGAGTTCTGGTGAATAAATCCCTCACTCCATTAAGTATCAGTATTATTTAACTCTTTGTGGTTGTCCATAATGAATAGTTTGATACCTTTATTTGCAGCCAAAGGACTCTTGCTCACCATAGTCACATTCCTGTGGGGCATCTGTAAAGGAGCTTTTAAGGCTTAATCTAGCAAGTAAGTTGAGACAGGGATTCAGGCTCCTCTTTCATCCAAGTTCACTGCCTCCAGTAATAATTAAAGAAGTGTATTGTCATTGTGTGTTGGAAAAAAAAAATTATGTGTGTGTGTTAAATTCCCATTGAATGAATATGCAACCTAGAAGGAACAGATGTGGGACCATCTTTAGCCCAGGTGACTTGTGTAAACATTTAAAGGATGTACGTATGTCTAGGTGATCATAGTGAAACTCTAAAGCATTAGCAGATGTAGCTCAGGGGGCATACTCTTGAATGTAAGTCCCAGTGAATATTGAGGTAAATCCTTATCACTGTAGTATAAAATATAATATGTACCTTGGGATCCTGCTTGATTCAGTTTATTTCAAAAAAGCAAAACAAAACAATTTTAGGTTTCCTAATTACAGTCCACAATCTTGAGTATGAAGTCTACCATTTGGTCATTTTTTTTTTGTAGAATTTCTTTTTGGTAATAAATTTATTGTGATTTATGTAACTTCATTGTCACACAATTCAAATATGTAAGCTATACAATTTAAAATTTATTAGTATAGTCATATGACTATGTAACCATCACCACAATCTAATTTTAAAACATTTTTTCATGTCCAGAAGAAACCCAGTAATCATTCTATACACCCCACCCCAAATACCAGCCCTTGGGAACCATTAATTTTTATTATTACCCTCTGACTTGCCTAGTGTAAGCATTTCATATAAATGCAATTTATATGTACAGTATTTTGTAACTAGCTTCTTTCATTTAGCATAATGTTTTCAAGGTTTGTCCATGTTGTAGCAAACATCAGTACTTTGTGTCTTTTCAATGCTACATAATATTTCGCTGCATGATGTTGTATAAATATGCTGCACTCTGTAAACTGGCCCTTAGCTTCTTTGTTTCTTCACTGTAAGCTGAGAGCCATTAGTTCAAAAGTTCCTGTATTTATAGCTGCCTAATAATGCCTTGTCTTCTAAGTTTATTATTTGGGCCCCTATGAAATCCAAATCATTTATCTGACTGGTTTTTATCCCCTGTATGTGGGTCACACTTTTATTTTGCTTTGCATGTCAAATAATTGTTTATAAATGATATATTGTAGCAGTAGTGGACATTGAACCTCCAGTGCCATTCCCTAGGTATTATTCTTGTTTTTTGCTTGGTCATTTATATACTCAGTGAAATTGGATGCACTCATTCAGAAAAGTTTATTACTCCCACAGTGTGCAGCCTCCGATATCCCTGTTTATGTGTTTTCTCATGTGCTCTTTTAACCTGGCTACTTACGGTATTGGCCCTGTGTCAGCCTAAGCCACCTATTGGTGAACAGCATTGCTTGAGCCTGCTTAGCCAGTTAGATTCCCCCCTCTACCATTGGATATATGTGTGACTTATAGGCCAGTATTACTGATCAGTGAATTTTCACTTTTTTGCTCCATGTTTCACTGGGAACTAGTACCTGGAATGTTTCATCTTTATTGCTCTTGAGAGAGAGAGCAAGGTTGGAGAAGATTTTTAAGACTAGTTTCCTAGGAGTTACCCCTGGGTCACAGTAGCTTATTTCTCAGTCAGTGTTTGAAGTTGTGTTTAGGCCTCTTGTTCCAGGGAGGCTCCTGCCTGTGTTCATGGGTCTGCTACAGCTGAGAGAAGGCTCTCGCCTCTCCTTCATTCCCTGCAGGGATTGCTGCTGACTGAGTGCAGCTTAGCATACGTGCACAACCTCCCCACCCTCTGGAGTTGACGGACCCCAAAGGGGTCTTCTTGGTCATCTCTTCGCCTACTTCTCTTCATTAAACTTCCTGTTGTTCTGCAATTTGCTTGTATCTACTTGCTAAAATAATTTGCTTTTATTAAACTACTGATTGCTCTTTCATTTGATCTACTTCCTTTTTCATAACTGCTCTCCACCAAGATCTCCATTTTTTTTCCAACTATTCCCCTAGACAAGGAGTTCACATTGCATTCAAAGTAAAGTGTGTTCTCTCAGACAAAGTAGTATAGCTCTTTGTCCTTTGAGCCTCCTGAGTCTTCCTGGGGGGAGTATCCACACCAATGCAACAAGTTGGGAGCAAAGGCCCACTTTTCCAGCAAGCCACTCTTACTCTCAGTGGCATTGGTGGTGACAGGAGGTAGCAGCCCTGATCATCTTCATTTTGCTGTTACGAATGTAAAATCTTCGCTTTTCAAGAGAACTAGTGGAAGGGATGGGGCCCCCTATTCGTAACCTGGTGTGTCTGAAGCAGAATGTCACTCTATGAGTGAGGGCTGGTGAGAAGGGAGGCTCATATTCCCCACTACACCTGCGTGAGGTAGGGTTTCTGCAACACAGCCTGAGTAGAGGAGATAAACATTGCTGCCCCCTTCTTTTCCCGGCTGAAACCATAGTTCCAGTCTAGGCGCTGAGTGGAGAGAGAGCCTCCAACTTCCTGTCTATACCTGCCCGGAGGAGGGAGCTTCTGTAACACAGACCTGAAATATATAAATTTAAAAATACCATTTAAGGAAGCAGGTCATGGTTCAATGTCACCGACTCTTGCTGTTCTTACCAAGAATTAGTAGACTTCCTTGAATGATGTTTCTCCACATGCCATATATGCCTAAGATGATTTCCAGCAACTTAAAATAATTATTTTTAAATAATTTTCTCAGGAAAAAAATTTTTTTGTGTGTCATGGAGAGTGTTGGCTGAATGCCATTCCACAAGTATAGAACTCTACTATGTAGTTTTGTTATCAGAATATACCACTTTTTTTGTTTGTTTTTAGTCACTCCTGATTAAACTGCATAAGATTGAGAATTCAGGAAGATGGAGTTGAAAGAATGTTATGAAATTTAAGGTTCTTCACAGTCTTGGATGTTTTGCTAGAAAACAAATTCAATGGGATTCAATCCAATCTTACCCTAAACTGACTTTCTGAGCAACTCTTAATCAATCATTTCCTCCTAATGGACTCCCTGTAAATCCTCTTTAATCTACCACAGCTAGAACATTTTGCCTTATTTTATGGATACAGAATTTGAATGTGGGATAAAAATCCAAACTGTTTTTCAACACGAAGTATACTTCTTTCAGGCATTGAGGCATTCAGAATGGAGATTCTGTGGCTTTCAGGCCTTGCATTATTTCTAATACTGAAGATTTCCATCATTTACAAAGGTAATCTCTAAAGAGGACTCTAAATATGTTATTTTTCTCCTGCCCTTGTCCCATTCATTGCTCCATGTAAATGTTTCCTGGTACAAAAGTAGGTTGTACTAGTTTTAGTCATTAACCAAGCCTCTAGAAAATGAGATCCCTCATTTTATTAGCAAGTATTTTTAAAATTTCTCACTTATTTGACTATAATTTGTCAATTTACAAAAATGGTTCTAGTTTCCTAAGAATTGATTTTCTACTAAAAGTTTGGTGTTAAAAACAAAATTCGTTGAATAAATTTGAAGCTCTAATTGGCTATATTTAATGATTCATGAATTGGGCAGCATCTCATTCAGCCATGAGAAGGAGCCCTAAGGATCTGTACAAAATGGAAGGCTTTTATAGACAAAAGTGATTGGGCAAAAAGAAGTTTCTAGTAAATAATAAATAATTTCAGACAAGGTCACCTTCTTTTGGGGAAGGGCAGGAAGGGGAGTCTATCAGGCAGATTACCTCAGTAGTGCTGAGCAGGCAATTCCAGATTGACGGGTTAGAGGTCACCTTCCTGGGACATGCTGAAACTGCAAATCAGTTTTGGTTAGCTTTCATGGGGCGTAGCACAAGTCATTCCATTTTGGGCCTGCTGCTCAAGTATGTTGTTCATGTCTTAAAGAAAGGAAGCTCATACCATTGCAAACGTTGTCTCAAATTTCAATTTAATCATGCAATCATATAATCCAGTTTCATTTCTGGTAGTTTTGTTTGTTTCCAAAGAATGAATAATAGCCTCTTTGTGTCCTTATTTTTCTGAATACTAATCATTACTTCATCAGCAAATTCTCCAATGAGGTGTGAATTGTTCTTGGTCATTTAAAGATACCATGCAATGCATTAGTTTGTATCCATTCATTTCCCCTCCTTGGTGTTATACATCTTGGGATCCTTTCTTCTGCTGCAGCTGGACTAGTGCTCCCTGAGCCTGCGTACAGTCGTCTTCCTGAAATTCCTCTATCATTTTGCTGGGAATTCCCTGTGCCTTTCTCTTCTGTTATCTTTGTTACAAACCCCAAGTTTTCCTTTTATTTCCTTAGCTAAACTTTATCTTTTGAACAGGTTTAGATTTACAGAAAAATGGAAAAGATATAGTACAGAGAATTCACTCTGCCCTATACCTATTCACTCCTACGCTTATCATCATACATCAGTATGGTACATTTGTTATAATTAAATAATCAATATTGATACATTATGATGAACTAAAGTCTATGCTTTCTTCAGATTTCCCTAGTTTCACTTAATGTCTTTTTTCTGTTCCAGGATCCCATCCATTACATTTAATTTGTCATGTTCCATTAGGTGCCTCTTAGCTTTGACAGCTTCTCAGATTTTTCTTGTTTTTGATGACATTCACAGTTTTCAAGAGTACTGGTCAGGTATTTTATAAAATGTTACTCAGCTGGGAAGTGTCTAATATTCTTCGGATGATTAGACTGATGTTACTGGGTTTTTCAGAAGAAGATCAAAGAAGTAAAATGCCATTTTTAGAACATCATATCAAGAGTGTTCTAACAATGCAGTTAAATTTCCAGCAGTAATGTAAATATATTCTTAAATCTCTCATCTCAAAGAGAGAGAGAAAGAGAGGAAGAGAGAGAGTATGTATGTCTCTTGTTATCATATACTGGAAACATGTCCCAGGTTGACATTCTTTCTTGTTTCCATAATATTTTTTTTCTTGGCTTACTGGAGATACCAGTATCATTTCAGCATATGTATACCATAAGTAGCTACTGTAGTTATTAATAAAGGAAGGAAGCAAAGGAAATTAGTGTTGTTAAGCATAATCAATTGGGAAGTATAAGCTTGTTTCACAAGGATGTTATAGGTTAACACATTCCCTAGGGGATCACAACTGTTGCTGGCAAAGGAGATTAACAACCTCCCTCCCCCAAACAGGAAAGGACTGTGTTTTCAGTCTCCCCATCCACTTGCCCAGGCTGTGGAGGGAACTACACATGCTCAGTACAAAGTCAGAATGACACAAGGGCAGCGCTTCTAATGAGGCACGTGCAATAGGAACTAACATGGTGACCACAGAGGCCTGACACTCTAGCCTAGGGGAAGAAGGGATTGGTTGGAAGGTGGAAACATCAGAAGCTCACAAAAGCTTCAGAAATTGATGTTTTAAAAAGTGTCTGGTCTGCTCCAAGCCCAAGGTAATATAACCCAGTTTAACATGGACGCTCTTTCTTGGTGACTCACGCTTGCCCGGTTCTTGGCATATTCCCTATGTAGTAACCATGCAAATCTGGCAGCTGCATAACCCAGCAGCTGTGGAGACTCAAAATGCTGGCTCCAGTTGGGAGCTGGGTAAAGCAGCACAGTCAGAAACAGCACCAAGCTACTTGGATGGGGACTGAGACCACTCAGCACCTGCCCGTGGGCTCCAAAGGACTGAGCTTTAATATGAAGCAGAAACTCTGAGCACTGGCCTGTGGTTTGGCCTTGCTGAAGTTTGGATTTTTTTCCATGGCAGGATGATCAGAGATGGGACACAGGGGCAGCCTTTTATTTCCCTCTGAATAAATCTTGCCACACCGCAGTCTCTGGTGCCTGGGCCTATAAAATGCTTTCTCACAATCTCATGAATGAGCCCCACTTCCACTGGGAAAAAAGTGTACATGTATATATGTAGGTATAAGGTATGTCCAGAAACATCCAGCCATTGTTAATATAAGGAGGATGGTTTGCACAACATCCATGTAACCTGGCAGCCAAGGAGAATAAAGTGGTATGTGCACGTGTGAACAATGACCACTTTGCTGATTAGTCAGTGGGAAGTGGTAGACACTGTGGAGTGAGCATGTGTACTGTGTGGCTGTTACATTCAAAATGACTGAGCAAGTAGAACCACAGATCTACATCGAATTTTGTGTTAAGCTTAAACATTCTCTGTGGAAACTATTTAAATGATTCAGAAGGCCACAGCTATGGGCAACTAATGGCAGCTATTGGCAGCCTCATCACCACAACATGCTCTCTTGTGCATCATGTCTTGTGCAGAGGTTTTTGGTGAAACATCAAATCCCCCAGGTGACTCAGCTTGCCTACAGCCCAGATGTGGTGCCCTATGACTTCTTGTTTTCCCCAAAACTAAAATCACCTTTGAAAGGGGACAGATTTCAGACCATCAGTGAGATTCAGGAAAATAAAATAGGGCTGATGGCGATTGGGAGAACTGTGTGAGGTCCCAAGGTGCCTATTTTGAAGGGGACTGAGGTGTCATTGTCCTATGTACAATGTCTCTTGTAACATGTATTTCTTCAATAAAGGTCTCTATTTTTTCATAGTACAAGGCTGGATATCTTCTGGACAGATCTTGAATGGATGCATTAGAGAGTAGTATGTGGACAAGTTAGAGAGCAATGGTCAATAAATTCCACAAATTAAGATCATAGAGCAATGACTACCTTCAGGCATCTTTGTTTTACTTCTAAGAGACAATGAAAATCGGTTCACCGTCTCTACTTCTCAGTGCCAAATTTATAAACAGAAGGGTTGGGGTTAGGGTTTTACTGCACAACAGAGATGGCAAAATTATCTTTTGATGTGAGTTTACTAGGACCAAGTGAGCTTCCGTAGGAATGTCTGCTCATTCTCAGAGAAAAGACCTACTTTTATTTCTTGGACAAAGGTTAAATTGTTTGTACATAACAATATCTTCATTAAAATTTTCAGATAACTTTCTTAGAACTGAAATTCTTAAATTATCAGATTGGCCTGAAATCTTTAGATTATTATTGAAGATATTATTTATAAAATATGAAATATTATTCAGAAAATTTAAAATGCAAAGTTAAATAACCTTTAAAACACATTTTTAAGGTAAAGGTTTATATGAAATCAGATAAAGTTTTTTTGATATTTTAGTAATTTGGAGATTACATACATTATTTTGTCCTGTTTTTGCTATATGAAATCTGAAGTAATACAGATTAAAAGACCATTCATTTCATGAGAAAGGAGGGGGTGTAAATATATATTTTTTAAACTTTGTGATTAAAAACATCATACTATAGACACAGTCACCAGGAAAGTGTTATTCAATATGCAGGCAGCCTTAGACTGTGACCTATTGCAGGGAACCATTTAAAATAATCAATACATGTCAATATAAGAAAACATTGTCTAACAAAGATAGACCTTGTAGTGTAATTTATATAAAGTAAGATTTTTTTTAAAATCAGAAGCTATTCTTAAAAATAAACACACCCAACACTAAATAAATAACAGAAACCACAGTCTTTGGACTCTTAGCTTTGGACACTCTTAACAGGAAAGCTGTCATTGGCTATTTTACATCTAAGTATTCCCTGCTTTGAAATATAACCATAAAAAAAAAAAACAAAAAAAAAAAACTCCCTTCTGCTAAAAGGACTATTGGGCTCCAGAGACTCATCATCAGCTTTGGAAAGTGTTTGAAAGCCGTGTTGGCTATACAAAAGTTTAGGGGTAATAAACAAATATAAAATTTTAAACACTGTGTCCAAATCCAGTATATGGAATAAAGCAACACATCTCTGATGATGTTCTTGGTAACAAATATGTCTTCTTTAAGGTTCACATGTTTCCATAGGGTGCTGACACCTCAGAATAAGTCTGTTATTCTTCCTCTTATAACAACACCATTGGTACTGAGGCAAAGTATACCCAGGTTGATGGCTCCGTAAAGTCTTTCTTGTAATTCAGGCTATGCTTCATGCTTACGGGAGATGTTTTCCTTTCACTTAAGAATCGGAGTCCTTCAATCTCCTTGCATTACTTTTGTTCTGATATGACACTTTAAAAGCTCCCTGGCTGGAAACAGTGGCTGGAGGCTGGGATCTGCTGGGAGCAGCATCCTGTGCTGGAAATAATCTCTTCGTCTCTTCACTGAAAGACTGCAGTGCTGTAGAGTCTTGGAATGGATTTTAGGATTCTACTGCAATGATGTGAGTTATATAATGCACATGCGCACAATTTCTAATTGAATGATGAGATAGAAAGTGTTTTATTTCATTATGTATATAGCTCCACAGACATAACAGCATTGTTAATTGTGTCCTCACAGCACAAATGTTACTACTTAACAGACATGACTTAGCATACAACTACGCTGTGACTTCACTAAAAATTATTCCTCAGATCTGCCTTGTTCGAGAGCCCATCTTTTTCACGATTTGTTTAAAGTATACCAAGGCTGGGAGTGACCACTGAGTTCAGAGTTGTCAAGTACACTTAGCAGGCTGTCTTCTCGTGTGATTTTCTCAGCATGGCATCCCAATTTCAAGAGAACTGGAAGAAACCTACACGGTTGGACATGACTTACCTCCCTTTGTGCGGCACTTACGTCGGGTCACCTGGCCTGTCTAGTGCCCTGATGGGTGGATTAGCTGGGTTGCTGTGCAGTTTCTTAATGTTCAGCTGCCATCCAATCCTATTAACATACTGGTCCTGTCACTTATTGCTTTTAGGTGTTTTTTCTTTTCTTTTTTTTTTTTTTCCCTGCTTCTGCTTAGAAGTGTGTGTCTCTTTTTAGATCTTCCTAGGGGAGTGCTGGTAGTCCTGAATATCCTGACTTCAAAGGAACTATATTGACCTGACAGCTTCGATCCTCAAATTTTATAGAAGATCTAAATCAATCTGAAAATAATTAAGCTGCCCAATATTGAATCACCTGTGTAGCTTGGGAAAGAGTTTGGAACTCGGGTCTTTCAGTTTACATTGTCAGTCTTTCTAGGACTTGAAAGCCTTGATGCTTTCATCTCTTTACACATTTGTTAATGCAGGGGCAGCACAGAAGAAGGTCCAAGGGGATGGGCTCTGCAGTCAGCCCTCCCAGGTTCAAATCTGCCTCTATGTGTTAATTTTTGGGCCATGTTCAGGTCCTTTAATTGCTTTGCTCCTGTTTTATCTGTAACATGAGTAAAATAATAGCACTTCTTTCACAAAACAGTTGTACAGATACAGAAAATCCAACGCTATGTGAAACAAAGTAAGTTTTCAATAGAAGTTAGCTATTATTGAATGGCTTAATTCATTCAAACTGAAATATGTACTTGGTACCTAGCATATGCCAGATACAGCAAGTCCTCAAATAGCATCATTTTGTTCAATGTTGTTTTGTTATAATGTTGATGAGGCACTTAAACTCTTGTTTATATTAATTGGCTGTGGTTAAGTGGGTTTCGGAAAACCTTATTTCCTACCAGTTCCAAGAAGTCATTGACAATGTTAGGCGAGGACTTCCTGCAAGGGGCATTTTTGCCACATAGTGCCTCTTCACTCCACCTAGAAAACAGGAACAAAACATTATATAAATGCACCTATAACATAAATTATTCCTACTACTATTAATAAGATTTATTTGATAAAGGGTTTGAAGTAAAGAGGGGAGAATGACAAAGGTCTAGCGGGTACAGGTAGATGAGGCCTGTTAAGTCATGAATATCTTAACAAAATCCTGGACTTTAACATCTTTTCACTTAACAACTTTGAAATACATAATGCAATATTGTTATCTACAGTCACCATGCTATACATTAAATCCCCAGTGTGCAGTGAAAAGATGGGTTTACATTTTTAATTACAGATTTTTTTCCTACAATTTGATATGTGAGTCCCTAAAAACCCCTTCATTCTGCACAATTCACATTAAAATAGAAGCACTCATAAAAATAAAAAAGTAAGACTCTGTGCATATCCCAAAACCATGCAATTACTTCTTAGCAATCATCACCTTAATGAAAATATTAGCAAGAGTAACCCACCGATAGATACTTCTATAAATATAAGATTATATTTTAAAGAAATGGGAAAAGTAATTCGGTGGCACAGATGAGTGAGGATCAGCCTCCTTAGGGAAGGAGGCAGAGAGAAATGCACACATACACAGAACAGAGAACACAACAGGCTGAGATAGAGTGTGTGTCCAAAGAGAGACAAAGGAAGGAGCAGAATGTGGATGTGAGGGAATGGGAATTGTGTTTCATGCTGTACTCCTATGTGGCTCCCGTTAACTTGAGCCTTATTACAATATTTTGTGTGTAGCTGATGCATTTGGTGATATAATTCTCTGATGTGCTGGGAAATTAGCTTAAGAAACAACATGCTTTCCATGTGATGCTCACATTCTTGTCTACTTACCTGTAATTTGAAAATCAATCCCCTGACATTGCAGACACCCATTCTAGCATAACAGATGGGGAATGGCATGGAGAGATTAGAGTTTCTAAAGATTACCCTAGTAGAGAATCAAAACTCAGATTTTAGACATCTTTGACTCCAACAGGGAAAGCATAGCTAGAATCAGATGGTGACAGTAATGATAAATATAGTCAGGTGTCCAATATCAGTTATTTCTACTATAAAATAAGAAGGCACTAATTTAGAGAATTTACCTTAGATGTCAATGGTCTTTAATATCTGATTTTTGATACCTCACATCAAAAAAAAAATGGAGAAAATTTTCATGGAAGAAGAAAGGAGAAATACAATCTAATTTGTTCCCTATGCTAGACTATGTTTGGACCGTTCAAGTTCTAGCCTCCATCTTTCCTATTGGTAAATACCTCCCCATGTGTCTGAGCTTGCCTGAGCTAGGATTGACAAAAGTAAAGGAAGAAACATGGAAAACAGTGATGCAGACGCCAGCCTGCAGTGTCCTCATCATCATGGATGAAATGAGACGTTCACACAGACTACCAAGTCCGGTGGAGGAAGAGGGACAGCATGGCTTTTCTCTCAAGGGGAGCAAAAGCCTTGGCCCTTCCCGTGACCAGCCTTTATTAGGTTTCTTGGCCCATTGCATGATGGTCTTTATTTACTATGTACAGGTTCACTTTAAGTAGTTACCTTTTACAGACAACAAAGGAGATGATGCCACTAACCACATCACAGAAGGATATTTGCAAATGAAAAGGGAAAAGTGATTGAACCGGTTACACTAGTCCTTGCAAAGTTTAGCGGGATTTTATGAAGTTACAGTAAGCACTTGCTGTCTCAATTCAGGGTGAAGGAGTTTTAGCAAAAGCAAGTCTCACAGCAGTCCAGGCACAGTGTAGGCCTGACTTCCTGTGGGAGAACCTATCCGTGGGAGCTGGGCCCACACCACACAGAACAGTCTCCTACAAGACACTAACATATTGGATGTCCCTGTTAGCAATTTAAACTTGAAAACAAATAAGGGAAATATGCACAGTGTGCTCACACAGGCTTATTGAAAATAGTTGCAAATATTCTCTAACCTCTTAAATATACTGTCACACAGATATGATGCAGTTCATATTTGACATTTCATCTGAATGCTAATAACCTCTGGTTACTAAAATGTTTATAAAATTTATTTTTACCAAAGAGATGCAATTCATCATGATAAGGTGTTGCAGAATAAACGTTGTTTCATAACAGAAAAACAATAAATTACTTAAGTAGAAATCACAGTTTGTGACTTAAACTTTATTGTTTAAACCAGTACTGTTTAATATAAAATATTGCAAACCACAAACATAAGGTAGGTAAATAATTTAAATTTTTTTAGTAAACACATTAAAAAGTAAGCATAAATTGATAAAATTAATTTAATAATTAATATTTAACATAATATTATCATGTCCAAAAGTAATAAATATAGAAATGAATAATGAGACATTTTAATTTTTTTAAAATTTATTTACCTTTCTTTAGAGAAGGGAAGGGAGGGAGAAACAGAGGGAGGAAAACATCAATGTGCAGTTGCCTCTTGTGCATCCCCCCACTGGGGACCTGGCCCACAACCCAGGCATGTGCCCTGACTAGACATTGAACCAGCAACCAATCCACTAGGTTTGCAAGCCAGCACTCAATCCACTGAACCACATCAGCCAGGGCAAGATACTTAAAATTCTCATTTTTGTACTAAGTCTTTGAATTTTGGTATGCAATTTGAAAGCAGAGCACATCTCAATTTCAAATTGCTGAATTTCAACTAAATAACCACATACGGCTAGTGGTCACTATATTAGACAATATAGGTCAAAGTTAACTTTTATGAACACTAATTCTCCAGAGAGAAAAGATGCAGTATAGTAAATGCATATCCTACTTATGTTTTTGTCTAAAAGTTACATCCTTTAAGACTATAAAAATCCCATGGACAAAAACAAATAAGCAAAATAGAACTGGAGACATGGAAATAAAGAACAAACTGACAGTGACCAGAGGGGAGGGGGGAAGGGAAAATAGGATAAAAAAGAAGAAGGATCTAGTCCAGGACCCTTATCACCATGTGTACAGGACCCATACTAACGTACAGCAGGACAGGGATCCATGGGGCGGGGGGCGGGGCAGGGGAGAGCAAAAACTGGCTGGGGGGAATCAGAACAACTGTAATGGAACAACAATTTAAAAAAGGGAAAAAAAGAAAAAAGTACCCTGCATTATTATTTTATTTCTCTTCTTGGGAGCATCATTATAGAGTACTTTTAAAGTATAACTTCTGAACACTCCCCACCTCACATCTTATGAAAATATTAGCAAGAATAAACCAATAATAAATATTTCTATAAATACTATATTGCTTTTATTTATGATACACCATCTTATCTCAAGCATGGGGGATTGCTACCACATTAAATGCTGAAATTTGAATATTTGTGAAGAGTGCATTATAATTTTTATTATATTATATGTAATTGAATAAGCATTCAGTTATGAATTGAATTGCAGCTGACAGGTGCACAAAATAACATGCTTTATAGATGTTTAATTAAATGCGTATTGATTTGATTTCAGTTATCTTATTTTGGAAGCATTATATAATTTCTGGCCTCCAACATTTTTGGCCTTTGGAAACCTCCTGGGCTGTGGGCATTGTGCCTCTGGTGGCAAATGTAAAAAGTCACCCTGGCTCAAGCAATGCTTGTCCCTTGCCTGCTTGCAAAATACAGGGACGCTCCTATCTCTGTAATTCTCAATGTAATTGTCACCCATGACAGTTTTTTACCAACGTTAGTTTACTAACTTTTTTTAAATATTTATCGAATTGTTTATTTGTGTTGCCTTTTGACAAGTGACACACCCGGAAGTAGTCAGATTTGGGTTGAAGGGAATGGTGTCTGTGACGTCGGCTCCACTTTGTCATGAAAACAGAATGCAAATGGCTTCATTTTTTCTTCTCCATATTTTAAATGATGATGAGAAAAAACATGCATTATTAAACTAACAGCAATCGTGAAGTTTTAACTTTGAATGATGAAGTTTGTTAATTGTGTTACGTATTTACAATTCCTAGTTTTCTACTTTTATTACTTGAAAACAGTGGTTAACTTTAAAACATCCCATTACATTCAGAGTGAAATTTTAATTGTATGTGATTACTTTGCTAACTTCAATTCTGCATCAGCATGTTCTGTGTGCTCACTTTCACGGCAGTGGCAAATTTGCCCTCGTCTATTTACTTGACTGTCAATTTGCTGTCTGTTTCTGATTTAGGAGAGGCAGTGATTGTGCCCGTTTTCTTATCTACTGTATAACAAATGACGTGGTACAGTGTAGGTGCTCAGTGAACCTTAGATACATGCATGAAAAACACATGCTTGTTATCAAGTGATGTTCAAAGCTCATTTTACCTAAATGCAAAGGAGAGGGTGTTCACATGGTAGGGATCCAAGGTCGCTCTGAACTGGACCCCATTCACAAAATAATTCCCACATATCCAGGGTTTCTGCTATACCAAGGCTAGAGGAATTTTTTTTTTTTTTTTTTTTTGGTAACGCAAAGCTTATAAAGCCATCTAGTAATGTATTGATCATTCATATTTTATTAAGATCATTTATTTTTATAATTAGTTATCTTGTTTTTTCCCCTACATGTCTTATTCTTTGTATTATCTAGTAGGGAATATTTTATTTTGCTTTTTAAAAATCATTTTCTTTTTTCCTTATTCTTTAAATCTGTGGTTCTCCATCTTGGCCTGTTTTATTCCTCCGGGGAGATATTTGACAATGTCTGTAGATATTTTTATTGTGGGGAGGATGCTATTTTGTTATCTATTGACCAAAGGAAAAGAGATACTTCAAAAAATCATAAAATGGACAAGATAGCTCCCCAGTAGCAAAGAATTATCCAATCCTAAATGTCCATAGTGCTGAGGTTGCAAAACCTTACTCTTAGTTCACTTTAAAAACACTGATCCCTGTTTTATTCCTGAAATGATTAAAAAAAAAAAAAACAGAAAACAGATTGCTTCTGTTTCTGATACACCTTTCGCCTCATTGTAACCAAGACTTTTCTCAAGTCTGTAAAATGTTTAGTTTATTAAAGTTAACAGGTTGAATAGCAATGACCATTTATCAATATAATTTTCTAAAAATCTTTCCTCTCTTTTTCAAACGTTGCCAAATAAAATGAGAGTTTTGATGTCGATAATGTAATTTTATAAATTTAATGCATCTTTGTTAATCTGTTTTACAGGTCCCTTTAGATGGAATATAAAGCTGCAGAAACCTTTTCATCAGAAGGATTAATGCCTGCATTACCATTTCTGCAGTAAAACAGAACGCTCAGTGGTGGAGGCCACAGACACCTCCAGCCTGGATTCCACAAATCTGCATTAAGTGCTGGAGTTTGTGTTACTCTGCAGTAGGAAAGCCTTTGCCAATGCTTACAAGGAACTGTTTATCCCTGCTTCTCTGGGTCCTGTTTGATGGAGGTCTCCTAACACCACTTCAACCACAGCTGCAACGAACCTTAGCCATAGAACCGAGAGAAAATGTTATCCACCTGTCAGGGCGGCGATCACATTTCCGGCGAGTTAAGCGTGGCTGGGTGTGGAATCAATTTTTCGTGCTGGAGGAGTACATGGGCTCCGAACCGCAGTACGTGGGAAAGGTAATGGCCCGTTTCTTTTGACAACCAGGGGGATTATGCGGTGCACACTATGTGTGGATGTTTTGCACGGGGTTGAACAAACCAGTGGTTGAACACTGGAAATAAACTCAGGAGACCTGATTTTCATTCCTGACTCAGTGACCCCGGTAAGCTTTGGAATATCATTCAATCCGTGTTTTCTTTAATTAGCTTGGTTATTTTAATGAAATCAATATATATTTTGTTTCCGTTTCTGACATTTTTTGCTAAACGTAAAGTTAAAATATTTAAAAACTCATTAAAATTGTTATTATAGCACATTATTTCTCACAGACATTCGAAAATTATTTTCCAATGAGAGGCGAAGGGGAAAAAAAAACAACACAGGTATAAATTCTCTGAACCGCTGTTGCTTTCTTTGGATAACTAAGATGTCTTTCCTCCTTGCCCCCTTAAAAACATTATATATAATTAGAATTGTGGTTCTGAAGTATTTGAGTTGGCTTCATTGTGCTTTATAAATAATTTATTTACTATATGCTTTGCAAGCTACTTATGAAGCTATTTATGGACAAATTAAAAAATGTTGGAACCCAAATATGTACACGTCAATATTCAACACAGCAGACAATTTTCCCGTTGTATTTCAAGTTTGTAGAATTTATCTTTTTGAACAAAATAGTTTTTCTGGTCCAGCCCATTTATGCTTTATTGCTATTTTCTTACATAAAAATGTTGACCTATGCTTAGAATAGATAGAAGTAACGAATGGCATTGGCAATTATTTTTTAGAAAAATGAATATTTTATTTTGATATTGTTAATTCTGTTTTTAATTTTTTAAAGCTTTGTCCATGTTTTTAATCAATTAATAATACTAGTAGTAGGAGGAGGAGGAGTAAAAGATATGTGTGAAGGGAGTTTAAAACAAATCCAAGGACCAAAAAGGGAAACCAGTAAGAAGAATATTAGGAAGCTGGTATAGAGAAGAGTGTGTCTCTTGCACATTAAAGTCCTCAGAAGTTTCTGGAAGCCTACACTAATGAGAAACATGATGCATCTTATGATTTCAATGTTAGGTCAAAGAAAAAATATCCATTGAAGACCTTGATTTTTTTGGCACTATGTTTTTGGAATTTTTTTTTTTTTTTGGAAAGGTATTTAAGGAATACTGAATAATACATTGCAGAAGGTCCTCAAATAGAAACCTTTGTTGAGAGTGAATGTGTAGTCAGGGTTGCTCTAAGGTATATGAGCTCTAAGACAAATATTTCATGTGAGGTACCTATCTATCTATTGGTCTATCTATCTATATCTATATATCTATGAATCTATATCTACCCGTATCTGTCTATATAGATGTAGATCAGTTGATCAATAGATAGATATAATTAGAGTCACATCAAATCAGCATTTGAGTACCATCCTGGCAGTCCAGTTTCTGGTAATCTTGTAAAAAATCTTCAGTGCCATTAAGCAGAAGCAATGTTCTTGCCCGGACTCCCACCTACTAGCAATCAGATTGATCATGTGGCCCTGGAACAACTCCATAGGTCCAGTATCGGGCGTGGGGTGAGCTCTGAAATTGAGTAGAAAGTCAATTTCTTATTAGACGCTGATGGAAAAAGTGGGCACTGAGGCCCCAGCAACTCCTGTCCAGCTCAGGGCCCCCCACCCAGGTGACCCTGCAGCCCACAGATTAGCCTGGGCACAAAAGCAGTCTCAGGAAATCCTGACAGAATAGTCCAAAACATGGAAGTCCCCTGGTGTTACTGTACGTTGCTTTTACTTATATGATTTCTCCATACAATCATGGATTATAATAATCACTAAAATATTTTTTTACAGTGAGATAGGCTCTTGTTGGGCTGGCACACTTGTTTTTGGTGAGTTGACTTAAAGTAAGGCTTGAGTTTGAAAACCCAGACAAATGAAGGGGCAGCATAGCTCTCAAACTGCCTGCCTCGTGGGTGGCGGTTCTCTCAGCTGTGCCTGTGACAGAGTCGGACACGGAGTCAAGGTTTCTGACAAATGTCAGGGGAAAGGTGTGCTCTGGTTGTGGTGGAAGCACATCTATAGTCTTTAGCGGAAATCTGAGGTGAGGAAGTTGACATTTTGTGGAAAAGTTAATGAAACTACTTCCATTAGAGTAGAGTAAGTAAGGTCCTAAGTAAGTAGAGGAGCATTTTACCTCCCAGTGGACATGAAGCAAATGGAACTAGGAGTTGCGTATACAAGTATTACAGAATTCTACCAATTTAAATAGTGTGGAATGTGTCCAAGTCACTTAAAAAATGAATTAGAATTTCTAAATAGATTAAAAAGAAAGAAGTATAAGACTGAAGTATTATAAAATTAAGACATTTTCATAGGCACTTGGCTGTGCATTTGTAAGGTATAATATAAACCCATGGTTCTCAGGCACGTTGTGTTTCTAATGCAAATGAAACAGCAGTTGCCAAAATCTCCTTCCCACATGGGACATAGTTAAAGTTTAATTAACTCTGTCTTAATGATTCTAGATGTGGGAATAGTCGAATGACAACATGGGGACCAATTCAAGCTATTATATGTAAGTGTAAACATATAGACATATATTTAAGCTATTGCTTTTTCTAGAAAGGCTTTGAGACATTCTATAAAAAGGAAAAGTAAAGTATTATAAATAATATAGAATACAGAGCTAAAGAAAAAGGCAAGTGTAAAATTGCGGACAAAACGATCAACGAAACTATTATAATTGGGCTTCAAATTTAACTTTGTTTCTTTGTGACAAGAGTATCTATGGAAAACATTAAGTTGTGTAGTTCTCACCATTGGAGCTTTACTTATTGAGAGGAAAAATGCATTTCTCTAGGTTCAAGTATTTAAAAAAATCCATGTAGAAATTTATCAGGTGGGAGGTTTCTGAGTGGTTTAATTGACATCAGCCTCAATGACTGTTCAAAAGGAAGAGACATTAATGTCTACACCCTTTCAAGAAAGACCAAACAGTGGCATTGCTTAAAATGAATATTACTTTACTTTATATACAAGGAAAGCACAAGAGTGTCCAAAGGCAAAGCCAATGCTTTCCTCAAATGAGCATGTTGGATTTTATACAAGGTCTGCATAAGTATAAGGCACCATGTTACATAGTAACGAAGAAATTAATTTGGGAAAATTAATTCACACATCTTCAGTTGCCCACAGTCTCCATCAATAAGGCCACCATTATTAATCACACACACACATGCACACACATCTAAGCTGGGTGCTTACACCAACATGAATAACAGTGCCTATGTCTGTGAAGTTCTAACTATGTTATAGCCTCAAATCTATGTATCAAGAAAATGCTTCTCATTTTCTATTCAAAGAGTAATCAGGAAATTGAGTTGTGATTTTTGGATAATCTCTGTTGGCAGCAATTCTTGGCTTTAAATTGTTTAAAATTACAAAATCTAAACTGAAATTTATATAAACCCTACCTTTGGAAGCATCTGTTTATTCACCATATTTTTGATTGATGATGTATTAAAGTTTGAAAAAGGGCTACGCATTGTGGGGATATATTTAATATGAAGGTCTCTAGATAGCAATTATAACAGGTAAGCATTATGGAGTGCTTCTTTGGGCACTGCTTTCATCACTTTGTATGCGTAACCTGTGTGATCTTCACAACAGCACTTTGAGGAACATTGTTAATAATCCCATTTTCTATGTGAAAAAAAAAACTGAGGCACAGAAAGGTTAAGTAGCTTGCTCATGTGACAACACTCAAATGCGGAAACCAGATTTTTAAGCCAGGTATTTTATCTCCTTTACATCAGAAAATATCACAGTGTATTTTCTTATAAGGATCTTAAATAACGATAATTTCAGTACTCTGTCAGACTGTACTGTGATGGAGAACCTGTCAGGGATTGAGGAGAAAAAGGTCAATCTGTCACTAGGTCTGAGAGGTAGAGGGATTCAAGAGAGGCTTCCCAGATCCAGAAGTACCTGAGGTGCACCTTGAAGGACGACACTACTTTTTTAGAACAAACTGTCCAAGAAAAAAATAATATATTTTACTGATCATGCTGTTATAGTCATCCCATTTCCCCCTTCATTCTCCTCTGCTCTGCACCCATCTCCGGCCCACATCGCCCCCCCCCCCCCCGCCCCGAGAAAACATTTTTATATGCTCTGAGGCTTAAAAGTTCATAGTGGGCCTAAGTAACCACATTTTAAAATAGTCAGAATGTGATGCTAACTGTTTAAAATAAATAAATACAGAAAGTGTGGAGAGGTTCCATTCTGGTACCAAGATCAGGTTTACTTGTTCTTGTTTATTTTTTTTAATTGAGACATAACCAACACAAAATGGTATAACGGTTTCAGGTATACAACTTTATTATCTGATAGTTGTATGCACTGTGAAATGATCAGCACAATTTGCCTGGTTATCATCCATTTCCACACATAGTTACAGTAATTTTTTTCTTATGATGAGCAATTTTAGGATTCACTCTATTATCAACTTTCAAATATTATTAACTATATCCACCTTAATGCAAATTACAGTATTATTAGTTCTTAAAGATATCAAAAGCCACCAAAGTGTCTTCATTGAGGATTCACTTGGACAGAATTGCAGGTTTGAAATGATCAGAGAGCCACTTAAAAGACTCACTGGAGACAGAGAAGCAAGCACGGAGACAGAGAATATAGGCAGGAAAAAGTTAGAGTAGGCTTCTGTAAGAAATAATGAAGGAAACAGAATATTAGGGTTGAAGGTGTGAAAAGTAGAGACACAACAAGAGTTCAGGATCCATGGGTTATGGAAATAGTAAGAACAAGACAAAAAATTAGTACAGAATTGCACATAGAGAATAAAAGGGAGGAAGAAGGAAAAAATGCACATATTCCTGACTTCTGTTTTGCTAGTATTTGGTATAGATTTGGTTCTAAAGGAAGGAAAAAATGAGTATTATCAGACATTATACATCCATAGTTACGTATAATTACCCAGGTGAGCTATCTCAGAGATATTTGAATGCATTCATATTGAGGGCTCACTGACAGGCTGCCAGTAGAGATAGAGACATAGGTGATTGGCATACAGGGAGGAGTCAAAGTCATGGAAATGGATAACATACCCTAGAAAAAATAACAGAGACAACGTGAGAACCCTGATTTTTAACTGCAAAGTGCATGACGAAGAATTAGGTAGTGTCACAGATAATAAATTAAAAGAGAGTTTTAAGAATAAGAAAAGACAAATCATGTAAAACTCTACAGGTCAAATTAAATAATGACTTGTACTGCTTAGGACAGTTAGTGAGCCAGAAGCGAGCTTCCTCAAAATAATGTTAATGGTTTTCTTTAGAGCTTAAAGAAAGGAGAAAGGGAACAGTAGGTAGATTTCAAAGTGTAGATGAAAGAGATTGATCTATGATATGCATGATTCGATGTGATATATACCTCATTAGTTAGTGTTTTCCAGAGAACCAATAGTGTACGTGTGTGTGTGTGTGTGTGTGTGTGTGTGTGTGTGTATGTAGAAAGAGAGAGAGAGAGAGAGGTGAAGAGATAGACATTGAAAGAGAGAAAGTTATTTTAAGGAATTTGGCTCACACAACTGTGTCGATATTAAGTCCAAAGTCTGCAGAGTAGGTCAGCATGCTGGAGAAGCAAGGAAGCAGTACAGATAAACTTAGTATAGCTATTCTATTATTTTTAATTATACATACATACATATATATACATATATATATATGATATGTGTTCATATGATATGTAATATGACAGTTTCCTCAGGCACTCGGGGTTAATTTCCTTAGATGGAGATGGAGACTCAGCTTTGCTGGCCGGAAACACTCACGGAATTTCAGGTCTCAGTGCCAGCAGCTTCCTCAGGGTCTTCTCACACATCTGCATTCCAAATTTCAGAACCCCACTTCTTCCCAATCAGAGCACTCACTTCAAAAGTAGACTCACTGTGTGGCTGGGGCTTCAGTTTGCCTTGTGATTCAGCAACTCACAGGATCAGATGCTGGACTCGTTTTCAGCAATCTCAGCTCTGTGGCTGCAGCAGATAAAGTTCTCTCTCTGGCAGACAGAGAAGTCCTCAGGTTACTTATGTGGAACTTGAGTTGGGAATTCAAACCCCTGAGCATGTTTGTTTCTTTCTGTACTTTTTCCAATGCTATAATCTTAAAGTGTCTCCCCAAATCCATGTATTGAAATTCTAATGCCTAAAGTAGGGATACTAGGGAACAGAGCTTGTGAGAAGTACTTCTGTCCTGGGACGGGGTCTTCACGAGCTAATGCTTTTAGAGAAAGGCCACAGAGTGCCCTAGCCCCTCCTGCTATGTGAGGACACAGCAAAGACTACAACCCAGAAGAGGGTCATCATCATATCATTCTGATACCCTGGCCTTAGACTCTTAGCTTCCAGAAGAGTGAAAACTAAATTTCTGTTGTTTATAAGGTAATGGTTCTAATGTATTTTGTTATAGCCGTTCAAACAAACTAAGACATCTAGCAACATGAAAAACAACCATTCATATAATTATAATCATGAGTTTGACAGAAATGCACCATATGCCCTGACTGTTGTGGCTTGGTTGGGTATCACCCTGCATAGCAAAAAGTTGCCAGTTCCATCCCTGGTCAGGGCACATATGTGGGTTGCGGGTTCAGTCCCCAGTCGGAACACTTATGAGACACAGCCAATTGATGTTTTCCTCTCACACTGATGTTTTTCTCCCTCTCTCTAAAAATAAATAAATAGAATCTCTAATAAAAATGTATCATATAAATGACCACTCAAATTCTTGCCTTTTATAAGTATTTAATTAGGAGTCTCCAATGGTGATATTCTGCATATTTCTATTGCTATACTACCTCAGAGACCACCAGTGTTTTCTTGAGTATGGGCAATAGAGTCATTGGTGTTTTTAACTCTAATTAGATGAAAGAGTTAGTTTCAGAAACCACAGAACTGATTAGGAAAACTCATCTATCACTCTTGGTACCAAAATTTGTATCAATGAGGGATCTTCAGAGAATTAAAATAAATAGGATATATATGGCTTATATATTTATATTTCTTTATTTATTTTAATTATATTTGGCTCATGCTATTGGGGATATAAAAGTCAAAAAATCTTTAGGATTGGCTAAGAAGCAGGGGACTGAGAAAGAGCTATAGTTTGAGCCGAAGGTTTTCTGCTGGCAGATTTCCTTCTTGACTGGGAGAGATCAGTCCCTGTTTTATTAAGGCTTTCAGTTGGTTGGATACATTACGCAAAGTAATCTATATTTCTCAGAGTTCGCCAATTTAAATATTAACCTCATTCAATAAACACCTTCTCGGAAACATCCAAAATGATGTTTAGTCAAATATCTGGGTGCCCTGGCCCAGCGCTGTTAACACGAACAATTACTTTTCCCAGCAATCTTAGACCAAGTTAGATGCTGATGAAGATGAGATGGCCAATTAGTCAGAAGAAGGAAGTGCAGTTGACTCTTAGGATTCAAGGAAGATAACTTTTTACAAGATTTTCAGGTGGTGCAACTAACAGCAATGTGTGATTTTCTTCACCATCAAGACACTCTAGGAAAAGACAAGAAGGAGCAGATGATTGAATCTGTTCATTGTTGCAGAATTATATGGCCTGTGTGATGGAAGAGAGGGAAGGGTACCAAGAAAAAAATCTAAGAGAAACCAACCAGGTTCACACTACCAAAGAGATCTAGCTGCAAAAATATGGGCTTTTCTCTGTAGGAGAGTCAGGGCAGTGGCAACAGATATTTGGGGAATTATATGAAGAATTTGGTTTTGGATTAGTAAAAGGAATAAGAAAAAAGAGATAGTAAGACAGCTTATTAAAATAGCTATAATTGCAAAAATAATGCCTATCTGGAATTTCTTCTAAATTAACACAATGTTATGGCAATGTTTTGACTATATCCGTTTGCACAAAATATAATGCAAATTATATGATAAAGTTATACTGACACATTTAAAAGACATTTTTCACAGCTCAAGTACTATCTATCTATCTATCTATCTAAAGTTACGTAGCTTTAAGAGAAGCTCATAATGTAGCATTAAATATCAGAGTTATTCCTGTTCATTTGAGATTCAAGGTTCATTGTACTCAGTCTTCATACAAGATTTAAAACCTTTTGCGTCCTCTTGACTCCTGCCTTACTTACACATATGAGAACTTTTGCAGTGTATTTGAGTGCCCTAAATCAAGGTCTTGTTTCTAATCCTTCCAGCTGCCAAATGTATTGACCTGGCTGCTAATCAAAGCATCTTTAGCTACCTGTTCTTTCTGTAATAAAACATCAGAAGGAATCTTTAGATAAGCATGGTATTTTATTGTGCACCTTGGTTCTTAATCATATCCTTGAGTTTTATAGTTTCTCTCAATACATCAGGATATCTTTGTAATAATCGTCATTGAATGTGACTAGATAGCAATATGTTTAAAAGAAAAAAATGCTTGAAATGTAATTTGAACAGTAAACACAATAAAGTACTTTTCAAATAGTCAATGCCCATTGTATGCCAGTTCTTTCTCCTTCACAATTTATTTTCTGCTTCCGGCATGCTCTTTATAATAGCGATGCCACAAAGCTTTCATGTGTTTACTTTAATTGAATTGGCAGGACCTTTAATGAAATTTAACTATCTTTAAGTCAATATATGAATCACTAGAACCAGAACTTGAAAATAATCTGGACAGCATTAAGATTTCAGGCCTATTTTTATGTTTCTCTTTCTTTCTTCTCCTCTATATCTCTTCCCCCTCCTGCTGTTTTTCCTCCCTACATCTAATTATATTTCAATCTTGTTTTATGGATATTACTAGACTATAGTTACACAATAGCTGGGATAAAGAGTAAGGAGGCTTTGTTTATAGGTGTTTAAATAATTCCAGGTGTTTAACTAATTATCAATGCAAAAAAGCTTAAGCACACTGTCTCTGTTTACACTAATAACATAGTGTGATATCACATACTCAGAGTACATATTCACCAGGAATATCTCAAATGCAAATGCCACTTCACAGCACTGTTCATGGAGTATGTGTGTGTCTGTGTGTGCATGTGTTATTGAAATCTTTTCTATAAGACATTACTTGTTTCCTTGGAAAATGGTGCTGTCTTTGATCTAACATGATGAACACTTACAACTTGTATTTTATACCCGGTGATAAGAGATAGAACCTACTGGAATTATTAGAGAAGAACCCTGGAAAAGCCCACCTGTATGAAAAGGTAACCAAAATAGGGAGTACAGAGTGATTAATGTTCTGATCTTCTAACAAGATTGAGTTTATGAATATATACATGGTTGTATATTCATTAAAATGAACTTGAGATGTGATAAACATTAAGCATAGTAAATCTATAGATAAACATTCCTCTTTGTTGACACTGAAAAAAAGGACATGACCGTCAGGGAAGGGAGCATCTCTCTATATTTTATTGTTCATAAGGTACCACATATTTTATTACTACTGACATTTAATTACTTTAACTAATGTACAAAATTACTATTATGAAAGCAATCCTGGAATTTCCCACAGAGATGGACTAAAGGAGATTTCCTATATAACACATATCAGTGTAACCACTGTCAAGTAGACTCTTAATGTATATTCATGCTCATTATTAAAGAATGTCATTGTTTCTTGTTGGTTTATGTCAGCTTTCAAGAACATTTAGTGATCCACAGTTTCATGAATGTTGGAAGAAGACAGGAGATACCTGGTTGAGAGAAAAGGGATGTTATCACCCACAGCACAGCACAACACACAATCTGAGCATTGGGGGGACTGAGTGAGTTTTCAGTGCCCGTGTACCACAGGGGCAGATGGGCAGGCCCACCTGGGTGTTGTGCATGCAGTGGGCTGTGCTGTAGGAGAGGGACCCTGATAAGTCCCTCCCTTTGCTTGGGAAGAAGACATTATCTCTCTTTTATTGAGTAGTAAGCATGTCTACTGTGTACTTTGGATGTAGACACTATCTCTACTTTTCCAGTTGGTTTACTATATGTATAAACATTCTTGGAAGTATAGTCTTAAACAAACAAACAAAAAAAGACAGAGTGTTTTCTGTGTAAGACATGCAGGAACATAAGGGATGGTGAAGAATTGTCTCCAAGTCCTATGTAGTGTGTCGACTCACTAAAGCAACACTATATAGTAGTAAAGGTAAAAACAATTTAAATTCTTTATTCTATCAGTGAACTGAGTTGCTTTGTCAGTAGATAAATTATGACTGCCTTCTCTCCCTCTCCCTTTCTTTTTTTCTATCTCTTTTCTTTTTAAACAACATCAAAACAATTTTCTGGAATGCATATGCACTTATATTCTGAATCCTGGACTTAAAATTATAAATATAGAGGACAAGTGGAACTGAATATATGAAGAAATGTCCCAAGTCTGCTTCTGTTTGTTAGTGATGTTGGTCTCCACAAATTAACTATTTTCTCAATAGGTGTAATCTTTGCAGTATACATACTAATTTTTCTTATTAAGTGATATACAACAACTTATCTTTCAGCAACTGGATATGAATAACTTTTGGGGATATAACCTCCTCATAATTATACTGATAGTCTCACTCTTTGTTTAAAATATAAGAATTATTTTTTCACCATAAACAGTGATTTACTGTAATAAATAGGGGAGAGTTCATATAAAATTAAATTTCTCTTTATTTTGCAAAGTACTGAGGACTAGTAAACTTTGAAATAATTGTTTGGATATATTTATAGGACTTTATCACATAATTAACTTTCTATCATAAAGAATATGAGATTTTAATCCAGAATGCTGCTTTGAAAGTGCTGGGCATTGAAAGAGGGCAATAATATTTTTCCAGGATATGTAAAGAGCCCTAAATACAATTCTTTGCTTAGTAAATGTATAAACTAAATCAGGCATTGGTAGCATTGAAGATATAGTTACAGTTGTGTTGACAATCTCAGCTACTATTGCAAATATGTTTCAAAGAATAATCTTTAAGGACATTCCTGAAGAACAGTTCTGAAACTTTAAAAACAGACAGAGTAAATTAAAACACAGGGGAAACTGTAGTTTGAAAATAAAACTAGAAATGTTTGAAAACACAACCCTCCCTTCAATTAAGACATTTTGAGACCAAATGAGTAAGTAATTTTCCCTTCAATTAAGACATTTTGAGACCAAATGAGAAAATATTTAAAATAATTTGATCATTCACTCTATGATTGTGATCAGGAAATTCATTAAAATTCCTCCATTGTTTCGCAACTGTCCACAAATCAGAACACTGAACTCATGAACTCGTAGTGCCAAAGAACACGGCAACTAGCAGTAGCTGAATTTCTAGCAAATGTTTGAAGAAACATTGTTTTATTTAAATTGAACTTCTTGACCTAGTTAAAGCTTAGTTTTAAAGGTACAGTTGAAAATGCAAGTGAGATAAAGATAACATAAGTATATATTTTTCCATTTCCTTCCTTTCTCCCTTTATTCCTTTTTTCCTTCTTTCTTTTCTTCCTTCTTTTTTTTTATTAGAAAATGTCTCAAGAGACCAAAGGAAGGGGAATTAAACTTAGAGTAAAAAAAGAGGCTACTATAACAGGTAAAAGCCACTGAATATGTGCACAAAAATAAACCAGGCTTCTTTTTAGAGTCATTAAAGATGTCTAAAAATGCTAAATATACTTTCAAATATCAAAGAATTATTGCAAAGACACATTTTAGTGAGAATCTTTGTGTATCTCTGGGTTGCCTGGAGGACACGGAACTGTGGGTGATGTGTTTGATGACTAGGCCGCCCTTGAACAAGTAAAGCGTCATCATCACTCCATGAAAGCTTGGACAAGCATGGATGCCTTTTCAGTTGTGTATCTAGCTGCTGTGCATCATAAAACATCAAGGCTTCATCCCCATAGATAGTGGGCAGAAGAAGTAGAAATGAGGAAAGGTGGGAAGAAAGCTGTTTTAGAATCCAGTTATTCCTGAAGAAACTGCTCTCTCCAAACATCCAGGGTCTGAACTGACCAACTCCTCAAAATCCACCCCTTTTCCTGATCTTATTGTTTTATTTTTCCTGGAAGGAAAGGGGAGTTCTAAAATTAGGTTTGCTTGAAGAATATATATTTTTTCTCTGTGTGATTAACACTTTTTTTTCCTTAAAAAAAAAAAAAAAAGAATCTTAATCACACATTTTCTCCCTAAAAGTGACACAAGTATGTAACATCCCTGAGGTGCAGTTCTGCTTAATAAATGCTCCTGCTCTTGCTACTGTCTACTTCAAGGTCAAAGAATGCCAGGGAAATCATTTGGGCAATAAAGGAAAGCTGAACATTAACAAGAGGCTTTCAAGTATGAGCAGGTGTAAGGGGTTGGCAAATTATAACTTTCAGACCAAATCCAAACTGCTACCTATATGTGTAAATAAAGTTTTATTGGCACACAACCATGCTAATTTGTTTACATATAGTCAGTCTATGGCTGCTTTCACACAAGATGGCAAGGTTGAGTATTAGGACAGAAACAATATAGCTTACCAACTCTAAAATATTTATTACCTGGCCCTTTACAGAAAAAGTGTGCTGCTCTCTAATGAGGTTTTTACCCTCAATACAACAAGAATGCTATGTGAACTCATATTTTTCATTTGTAGATGCTCAGAACTGCTCTCTCAGTCCTGTCTGTCTGGGAGATTGAGAGGGCCAGTTATCAGAAATGTGATTTCTGGGGAGGAACCAGCAGGGTCTTGTGGAAGACTTACAGGCTTTTGTGGCTTTGCATAACCTTATTGCCTCAGTATTCTCATCATTACAATAGAAATAATATGGAAAGAGAATAATAAGGTTATTATGGGGATTATTTAATCCACAGGCAGGACAATGTACTTCGATTCTCAGCCAGTGCCATTAATGTTACTGTGACACACTCCAGACTTTTTTTGTCCAGTGTGTAAACTGTAATATTTCTGATGGAATATGTGGATGTGATCTTCAAAAAAAGTGTTTAGCTACATCAGAAAGCATATTTCAGTCCTTGGGACAAGAGAAAAGTACAGGAGGAATCTATCCTATTCTATGGAGTAAGACACACATTCCCAGTTCCACCATTGCCCCTGAGATTGCCAAGAACCTCCCAGCATGCCCATGCCCCAATCTCTTGTCTCCTTATCTAGGTACGTGCAAATTACCAGAACTATACCATATGATCTTGGATACACAGTCACAATAAGTAGGGAAATTATTAGTAGAAATCGTAAGTTCATTTTGTTCAGAGTGTAGTGATCCCTATTATAAAGCAAGAATGAAGCACGCTCATTCAGGGTTTACAATGTAGTGAGAAAGTCAGCTTAAAACAAAATATGTCCCTGTGAACAAATAAACAAAATCAAGACCAGCATCTTGTAGCACACTAAAAATAAAGTAAATGTCACTATGATTAGTGGAGAAAAATAATTTAAACACTTATTTAAAAGATCTCGCTTTTTTATTATATACTCTTATTTTCTTCTTTCCATTTTTATTGTATTGTTATTCAAGTACAATTCTCTGCCTTCCCCACCACCCCAGCCATCCCCACCTCCCTCCCTTGATTCCATCCCTCCTTGGTTTTGTCCATGTGCCCTTCATAGTTGTTCCTGAAAATACTTCACCCTTTTGCCCCCATTATCCCCTCTGGTTGCTGTCAAATTTTTCTTAATGTCTTTCTTAATTTCAATGTCTCTGGTTATATTTTGCTTGCTTATTTGTTTTGTTGATTAGGTTCCACTTAGAGGAGAGGTCATATGGTATTTGTCTTTTATCGCCTGGCTTATTACACTTAGCATAATGCTCTCCAGTTCCATCCATGGGTCACAATAGGTAGGAGCTCCTTCTTTCTTTCTTCTGTATAGTATTCCATTGTGCAAATGGGCCATAGTTTTTTGATCCACTCATTTACTGATGTGCACTAAGGCTGCTTCCAGCACTTGGCTATTGTAAATTGTGCTGCTATGAACATTGGGGTGCATAGGTTCTTTTGGACCAACTTACACCATACACAAAAGTAAATTCAAGGTGGATGAAATACTTAAATATAAGTTGTGACACCATAAAAGTTATTCAGGAGAACATAGGCAGGAAAATCTCAGATATTCCACACAACAGTATTTTCACTGATATATTCCCTAGAGCAAGGGACATAAAAGGAAGAAAAAACAAATGGGATCTCATCAAAATAAAAAGCTTCTGCACTGCTAAAGGACACAGCATTAAGATGAAAAGAGAACCAACTATATGGGAAAACATATTTGCCAATGATACCTCAGACAAGGGTTTGATCTCCAAAATATATAGAGAACTCACATAACTCCACTCTAGAAAGACAAAAAAAAAAAAAAACAAAAACAAAAAAAAACCCAAAACAATTAAAAAATGGGCCCTGGCTGGTGTAGCTCAGTGGATTGAGCGCGGGCCTGCGAACCGAAGGATCGCGGTTCGGTTCCCAGTCAGGGCACATGCCTGGGTTGCCAGGCCAGTTCCCGGCAGGGGACATACAAGAGGCAACCGCACATTGATGTTTCTCTCCCTCTCTCCTTCCCTTCCCCTCTGAAGATAAATAAATAATAAAAATAAATAAATAAAAAATATTAAAAAAATAAAAAAAAAATGGGCAAAGGACCTGAACAGACACTTCTCCAAGGAAGATATACAAAGAATCCAGAGACATCTGAAAAGATGCTCAGTATCACTAGCTATCAGAGAGATGCAAATTAAAACCACAATGAGATACCACTTCATAAAGGTGAGAATGATCATCATAAAAAAATCGACAAACAAGTGCTGGTGAGGATGTGGAGAAAAGGGAACCCTTTTGTACTGTTGGCGGGAATGCAGACTGATGCAGCCACTATGGAATTTCCTCAAAATACTAAAGATGGAACTGCTTTCGACCCGGCAATTCCACTGCTAGGATTGTATCCTAAGAAGATCTCACTTTTCTTTTCCTGGCCTATTTAAACATTTATCGGGTATAATGTCTGTCTCCTTTATATTCATTACAAGAAATGATTACAAATAAATTTTACAACTACATATACATTTAAAATTTTTGCATTTTTATGGAAGAAATTTAGATTTCATTTTATTTGGAGTGCCAATGTTTAAATTCAAAGTTTAGACAAGTTAGTCAGGACATATATTTTTATAATATGAGTAAACATGGGCTCATTATTTAATTTGCCAGGCATATTTACAGTTTTTGCCTTCACTGACTAGATTTTTCTGTAATACACACCGTTTGATTAAGTACCATCTTTAGTTACCATATGGGACATTGAATATATTTTAAAATAATTTTTGAACTTTTATCAATCAGTTTTGAAGTATACTCACATTCATATTTCAAAGCTTTTGCTTTCATTAATGGATATGAATACATATTCCTAAATAATTTTTTAAATCAAACTGTGATCTATAACAGTTATTAAGTTAATAATTAACAGAGGAGGGGACCATTCCAGTTCAATTAAGTAAAATTATTGCCCACGGAAAAATAATTATATACCATCTCAATATCCTAAGCTTCCCAGATGAGAGTTAAGAAGAACAAAGACGATAGAAAAGTAGGTAAGAGCAGGAACTGTGAGAATTTTAGGATGACTAAAATAGGAGCTTAGATACAAGAGAGGAGTGAATGTTGTCAAGATGAAAGTAAAGGTTTCAGTACTCTCCCCAGTAAGTCCTAGGCTTCAATGATATAGATTTACAAAATCAGGCCACTCTTACTTGCTATTTTTAGATTAGTAGAAAACAAGTCTGCTCGTGTCAGTTGTGCAGGGGGTCTAGCCCTTCCCCCGTGCTTTGCACCTTTCAGGAACAAATTTCCCTTGCAGCTGCTTCGACAGGCTGTGAGGGGCAGAGTGCATCATGTCCTTGCTCCAGTTCTGCCTGGCCTTGCAGTGCAGGTCTCTGCTAATTTTCCAAGGCCCGGGATGCTCCTGCTGATGCAAAACATTGCTTTCTTCTCAGCAATCATCCAGCTGGGTATAGGGTTACCGCTGATGTTAGAGAGAAATTGTTCAGAGCACCCATGTTTACATTCAAAACTATTCCTGCTGGATGACAATTATATGACGACCATAGAGTGTATATCATTTAGAAAACTTTCTGGTCCTGAAGGCCATGGCCATATCGTTACAGCTGCATTAAACACCATGCATACAGCTGTTTTGCTGGAGCCATGTGCTTCGCACTTGATTGGCAGAGTGTCCGGAGTCAGCTGCATTCTAGGATTAGTTAACACTGTTCTCCCCACGGCCTAGTCTTGATTTTGACACAGAAGTTTCCTGATCATTATTATGACTTTTTTCCTTAGGAATTCCTATTATTATCCTGAACATTTTGACTCCATCTAAGATTCTACATGCATTGGACATACTTAATTACATGAATCCTCTATATTACTACCAGAAAAGTATTGTGTTCTTTCAAAAACTTTCAAGTGAAATAGATATATAGGAACCAAAAAGGGCAATCTAATTTTAACTGTCATTATCAGCTTAGATTTGGGCTGACCTTTGCCATACTGCAATATCCTGTTAGAAAACGTTGTCCTCATATCAGTGGGAAGGTTCTGTGGCAGATGCATGTGTGACTAAAGTAAGCCATTTTATTTATTCTTTCCAGATGCAAGAAAAAGTTTGGGTCAAAGTAAACGTTAGTCTTTTTAGAAAGCAGAAATTAATTAGGAAGTTTCCAGCTGAACACTCTCCAGCTTCCAATATGTACAAATCAAAACTCCACCAGATACACACAATTATTATGTTGGGAAATAATTTAACTATAAACTCATTGGTTTCTCCACCTCTGTGAATTATTCATAACTTTTATAGGATTTGAGTAGATGAAGAAGTTGAAAGAGGAGGTAATGGAGTGGAGACGATGTTTCCAGAAATGTTTCCTAAAAGAAGAATATTTCTAGTGTTTAGTAAGGGACCTATATTATAGCTGAGAGGTCAAATACAAAAGTAGACCAAAAAGTTTTCTTGACCAGGGTTGATAGGAAAAACTACATTATAATAGGAGATGTACACAGCTACATAAAGAACAAAAATTAATAAAATAAAAGTCTATATCCTTCAAGTTGTTGCCCACTTTGACAATTCTGATGCTTCTGGAAACCTCTTTAGCTTTGAAGAAATGTCGCATCATGATTTCCCATGACAGTGGAAGATTATTCTTGTTGGCTATAATATGATTACTGAGGGTTACTCAAGAGGTAAGGATTTAGGCGTAGGAAACTATGGCTGTGAAGCAAAGCTTAGGAATGATAAGAATAGGAAGAATTTGAAATGTCTGTGAGAGATGGGGTGAGAGAAAATGTTAGAGGTTAACTATAATATAGCAATAATTACACCCAGAACTTAATATTGTTTGATTTCCATGTGGAAAGTATTCAGGATTTATTTCATTAATACTCTCATTCTCCCCAAGAGTGTAATGCTGTTGTTTTCTGCATATGAAATGTAAAAAATGGAGACAGAGAAAAGTTTTGTTACTTGCCTTGAGCAGTTCATAAAATTGGGGTGCTGGAGTCCAAAAATAGGTCCTCTAATCAGAATAGTGGGTGATGTGCCTGCCTAGCCAGAGTAACATCTGACACTGCTTAGGATGCTTTCTGGCACATAAGGCATGTCAACATAGAGTAAAGCGAGCTCCATGAGCCCAGGCTGCTGGCGAAGAGGTCTGGGAAAGTGTTCAGTGTTACACATATTGTTCATTCTCATGATGTCAGTTCCAAAGGAATAAAACTTTAGACATGTGTTAATTCAGCCCTGGGAAAAGGACATCACGATTACTCAGTATGGGGTAAAGAACATCGAAAGGAGTTTATGTTTCAGTGGAAATGAAGAACTTCAGAGCAGCAGGACTTACAAGACACCACTCCAAATATTCCTAGACAAGTCATCACTACAGAACAGAACCTTGGACATTCTTCTTTGCTTATCTGGGATGACTTCTTCTTCCAACAACAGAGATTCTCAGATTTCTTAAATGGAAAAACAATCTGAAAAATATAATCATTAAATAAACATATTAGAGCTGAAAGGATTTTCCTCACATTTCTCTTTTATATGTGATATAAGTGCAAAACATTTTTGCTACACACAAATATCATATGACAAAATATACAATGGTATATTCCTAAGTGGTTTTGCACTTTGCTTTGAATAGTCCCCTGGTTAAAGCTTATGCTATTAATGTGTTATGTTTTGCTTACTTCCATGACAAGGTGTTTAAAAACTAATCCCATGCTCCAACAAACTTTAAGATAAATTGAAAAAATGTAATAAATGCTTATTTTACCTGAGAACGAGATCCCATAAAGGTTGACAAGAAAAGTTATCAGTGAATGTATATATCATTTGTCAAAACAACTTTTGAATACAACTTATTGATGGCTGGGAAAAAACAAATCTTGCAAATCCAAACGAACTGAGTAAAATTGGCTATTTTATTGTCTTATTAGAGAGCAAATGGGTGAAACAGACAAGCAAATGCAACACCTCAGTGTGTTTACATAAATATAATCAAAATTAAATTTTAGGTCTGTTGCTATTTGTGAATAGAGGAGAGTCTAGAGGGAGGCTGAATGGGCTGTCATAGGTGAATGATTTCTGAGAAAATATTCACAAACAGTATTTTGTGAAATATGGCTGAAAGGAGATAACCACACATAGTTTCAGGCTGTCAGTTATAGGTATTGATGTGAAACCAATACATTGTAAAATAAAATAGCAGCGAATTCCTAGTCCTTTAATGTTGTGTCGATATTAGGGAACAATGTAGCAGAAATATACTTGAAAGATTATAGGAGAGTAAAAAAATGAAGAAAAGTAATTTTGGTACATAGCATGGTCAAATTTTCTCACCCTTTGTGCAGGGCAAAGTTCTGAAGGCTTTTCACGCATCGTTTCCTTTACTCACAAGATTTTTACCCACGGGGCTGTGAAATGCATGAAGATGTGACCAGCATTGCAGTTAAAAGCAAGTATTTCACATGATAAGAGAAGTTTGAAAATAATCGAATCTTTTATTTTTGGATAAAATGAATGAAACATAATCCCCAAGTAATGTTAAAGTCTTAGTAGTTTCTGTCTCAAATCATGTATGTTTTCCCCATAGGACACTTTTTGTGGAACCACAGCCTACCCAGTCTCTGACAGGTGGTTTCCAATTCTTGCTCTCTTCCACCATTCTTTTCTCACCCTCCTTTGTTTGATTAGAAATGTCCACTAGGGTTTCTACCTTGCATCAAACTTAAAGATACAGGAAGGAGAAATGACTGAAGAGATCTGAGTGTCAGAGTCATTTTAAGAAGGTTATCACCTTCTAGCCCTGGCTGGTGTGGCTGGCTGGATTGAGCGCGGGCTGTGAACCAAAGAATCTCAGTTTGATTCCCAGTCAGGGCACATGCCTGGGTTGCAGGCCAGGTCCCCAGTGGAGGCCATGTGAGAGGCAACCACACATTGATGTTTCTCTCCCTCTCTTTCTCCCTCCTTTCCCCTCTCTCTAAAAATAAAGAAATAAAATATTTAAAAAAATAAAAATAAAAAAGATTAAAAAAAGAGAAGGTTATCACCTTCTAAAGGGAAAGATTAGTAGCTCTTTGGTAAGTTGTATCTCATCACATGTGCACTATTTTTTTTTTTTAATTTTTATTTTAATTGTTGTTCTTGTACAGTTTTCTGTCTTTTACTCCCATCCCAGCCCACAGCCGCATCCCTCCCTACTTCCCTCCCATTTCCACCACTCCCCCTAGTTTTTGTCCATATGTCCTTTATACTTGTTGCAAAATAAGTCAGGCTGTGAAAGACAAATACCATACGATCTCACCTTTAACAGGAATGTAATAAACAAAACAAACAAGCAAGCAAAATATAACCAGAGACACTGGAATTGAGAATAGGCTGACAGTCACCAGAGGCGGGAGGGAAGGGAATTTCAGGGGAAAGGGGGAAGGGTTTAGAGCAGCATGTGCACTATTTTTGCAGAAATTACAAAAACAACACTTAGATAAATTATGTAGGGTAGCCAAAGTCAATTGCTCTTGTAAGTGGAGTAAGCGTAGCCCCTACCTCTTTGAAATGAGCCACATTGATTACATCTATCTAACAAGAGCAATCAAAAAAGTTAACAATGATTCATCAGTTTTCCCAATTATAAACTCTACTGTATACTGCATATAGTGATATTGGATACTTTTCTATACAATGGAAATATTGTATTTCATTGAAAACGCTAACTCAGCCCTGGCAGGTGAGGCTCAGTGGATTGAACACTGGCCTGCAAGCAAAAAGGTCCCAGATTCAATTCCCAGTCAGGGCACATTCCTGGATTGCTGGCCAGGTCAACTGGTCAATGTATCTACTGCACATTGACATTTCTTTCCTTCTCTTTCCCCCTCCCTTCCCAACTCTCTAAAAATAAGTAAATAAAATCTTTTTTAAAAATGCTAACTCAACTAGTTTTTTTTTTAAAGGTTATTACTTGGACTCAGTTTCTCCTAGAATTGACTTTGTCATAATATAGACAAATAGGAACTACAATTCTTAATTATTAAGAGCCTTCTATATAACAAGCTTAGATATAGAGAATTCAAACAATACTGAGCATGGCTGTGGAGGGTTCAACTCCAGGTGAGTCATCCATGTCTCTGCAACAGCTGTCAGTTTTATGGTGTTACTTAGGTTTTGCAGTAATTGCTTAGAGTAACTGTTACAAGAAAAAGAAAATCAGACTTTCAGATTCCTTCCCGACAGAACATGAGCAGGTTTCGGGTAGGAAATGTGAATCTACATTTTTGAGAGGAAACCCTCAGGAATCAGATTTAGATGTCCCAGTAATCACACTTTGAGAAACATTGACTCGGACTTCATCAAAACACTGGCGGTAAAATTGCCTCTTAGCCATTAATTTTAGGATCAGTGCACATAGGACAGATGAAGTTCTCACAATATATGATGGTTTTGTGGTTAAACTCTCACCAGGGAATTTTAGGTTCCAAATGTCAGCTTTTTCGGGAACTCTCCGTGGAATATCAAGTATTAAAACAGACTGTAATTTCCTCAATTGCTCACAATGTGCCACAGAAAACAGTTTGAAATTGTCACAGTAATCCAAGATGAAATTAATTCCAGGTGTTTGAAGCCTAAAAGTGTGATAATTGTATAGCAGATGAACTGGAATAGTAGGTAGAAAATACATGTAATGGATGTTTAGAAGTTTTTAACTGCTGAGATACACAATAACAACTTCAGCTGGAACTTTCTATTAGACAATTATCTACAAGTCAGTAGGTTACTAAGCCTGTTTAATTTAACTAAGCAAATTTTTCTGAACCCCTACTGCATGTCAGGTTTGTTTCCATGGACAAATCATAACAAGCTCATAATCAAACATATTTACAATTATATAAGCAGGACAAAAATGTTCCAACTTATGCAAACCCAGGTTACAGATGTGCTATAGAAACAAGTGGATAATTTCAGTGCAATGGTGAGGGCCTAAGGAGTTGATAATGTAGGTATGAGAGAGGTTGGACAACATCCAGCAAGGCTTTATATATTAGGTAATAAGTGACCCTAACTTTTAGTAATAGAAACTGAGCATTTAAAACAACCTGTAGAGGATAGGAAAGGCATGGAGATACAAACAAAGGAAGCTGTGTTTGAAAAGCATTGGTGCATAGGTCGATATGGAGCTTCAGTGAAACTCTAAGATGTTCAGAGGATGTGAAGGATGACAATGTAAGAGTTTAGGAGGGATAAAAAATATTTTCGATGTGAAGATGTTCCAAATGAGCTACCTCCTATGGGCTATTCTATACATAATAAAGCACTTGGTTTGTTTTCCGTAGAAAATGAGTGCATTTTCTAGAGGGCTTAAATCAAAGGAGACGATTTATCACATTTTTATTTTGACAGACCTTCATGATCAGAACATAGAAGTACATTGAGTCCTGGATGGGTAGCTCAGTTGGTTCAAGCATAGTCCTGATATGCCAAGGTAGCAGGTTTGATCCCCAGTCAGGGCACACACAAGAAGCAACCAATGAATGTGTGAATGGTTGGAAGGTTCAGTGTTTCTGTCTCCCTTCCTCTCTAACTCTAAAATTAATAAAAAGTAAAAATAAAAAAGAAGTACATAGAATGTGAATTGAACTTGAGGAAGGAAACCTACAAAAATGTTGGCACAGGCATCAGGGCTTGAACTAAGACATCAGCACCTAGCATGGATACGGAAGGACAAATTAGATATGTATTTTAGAATTAAAAACAGCTGAACGTGGGTATGAAAGGTAGGGAAAGACACAGAATTACCAGTTTGCATGATTTGGTACATAGTGGTGCAATGACATAAAAACTTAATGAATAGAAAGAATGTTTAAAAATAATTTTCCATGAGTTGTTAAATTCTGGCACCAGAGTTGTGCTCATAATAGATAAGGGCCACTAATTCCCAGCATATGTATATATTAACTCCTGCAAATATATTATGTATCAATACCAGCTGGAATCTTTAATTCATAAATTCACTAAACCTAAGAACTTGTTGACAAGGATTGAATCCATACCCAGTAATGAGAATTATATGCAAATTACTCTAGAGTTAATCCAAGCATAAATATAAGCATAAGCTATAAATTGTATATTTCATATGTATAACTCATAAATAATGGGAAATTATAGTGTCTGTTTGGGATATTAAGAGATTCATCTTTCTCCTAGATACACAGATCTTCATTCTTGCATAGACTAATCATACCACAGTTCTATGCTGGGTTGGCATTCCCTTTTTTCATGGCCCTTACTATTATTTACACAGTGCCCTTACTAATTCTGCCTGAAGTAGTTCAGAAACTCTCATAAATATGTTCTATGAAAGCTTTTTATTTGTTTATCTCCTATGGTCTGAAAAATTTGGGCTAGTTGTTTGTTATGTTAACCTAGATGCTTCCAAATAATAATATATTCTCTCTTCATGATTCTAGTCTTACATATTTTTCTCTTTCTCTTTTTCTTCAATTATTTTATCTTTTTATATATTAAGTTAGCAATATATTTTTCTTCTAGCTATTTTGTTATCTGTGGTCACTACTTCACTATTTTTCTCTTTCTCTTTTTCTTCAATTATTTTATCTTTTTTATATTTTAAGTTATCAATATATTTTTCTTCTGGCTATTTTATTATCTGTGGTCACTATCTCACTCTTTCACCAGGAAAAAATAATTATTACTACATGTAAACTAAAACACATTCCTTAAACTATTAAGAATATACTGAAGCTGGGTAGATTCAATGGTATAATGATTAGCTCTCTGGACTCTGAAGAATATACTAAAATTTTGCAAGCATCATCAATATTCTTTCTCATTTTTTTGTCTTTCACCTCTGCTTTTTAAAAAGAAAATAGGGCTTTATTCTGTTAGATCATGTGTCTCTACAAGTTGAAATCAATAACCATAGTCAGTTTATTACGTATCCATTCTTAGCCATAGGGTGAGATGAAAAAGACTTCTTCCTTGCCAATTCTAGGTTATCTCCCATGCCTGCTTCATGAGCACTGTGTGTCCAGGGAGAATGTGTTAGAATTATTTATCTAGCTTGGTGCATATTATTACCCTGAAAACAAAGGTACCCCGAATGGCAATCCTCTCCAGACTGATATTTATAAAGAGAGGCAAGGCAAGTAGAAAGTCTCACAGTGTAATAGGGATGATCCACAATTAAAAAAAAAAATGTTACTTTCTAGCTCCCCAGTCATCTTAGCAGCTGGTCTTGGTTGGGGGTCATCTTGCACCTAAGGCACGAAGATGGCAGCCAAAAGAAGATGAAAAGGTCCCTGGAGTCGATCAGCTCTAGGCTCCAACTTTTCAGGAAAGGTGGAAAGTGTGTGTGGGGATACATGCAGACTGTGAAGATGATCAGAGGAGGCAAAGCAAAACTGGTCATTCTCACCAACACATGACCACGTTGAGGATACCTGCAATAGAGTCCTGTGCCACACTGACCAAGACCGGGGCCCGTCAGCACAGGGGCGCTGGTGTCAAACTGGGCACAGTATGTGGACAATACACCAGGGTATGCACACCGTCTCCCACTGACCCAGGTGATTTGGCATCATTGGAAGAGTGCCAGGTCAGACTGGTGAAAAAATTTGCAAGCCATGCTAATTTTTGAAAAGTAAAACTGATTAGAGCTTGGTTAAATATATACACACACACACACACACACACACACACACACACACACATGATCTGGCATGCATGTGATAACTATACACACACACACATATATAAATATATAAAATCTGGCACAAATAATGCTCTCATGATTACAAAATATTTCATTAGAAAATAATAAACATGTGTTTCTACAACATAACAATATCATACTCAAGCATATCATGTGACATTTTAGGTGAAATGTTTAAATTAAAACTAAATTACTACATCCTTATTATTGCCCTATCAACCACATTCAGGCAGAACTTACTTCTGCCAGACTCTGAGTATCTGTGTGATTTTGTGTGCGTATGTACACATCTATGTACATATATACGTATATATACATATATGACGTATACATATATGTGTGTGTATATATATATTTTTTACTACACTAGTTATAGCTCAGAGGATTCAGTGTGATCATTTCACATACATTATCCTGCCATCAATAAAAAAAGAAAATGTTAGAAGAGTTGTTAAAATGTGAATGAGATGATGAGAATAATTTAGATATTTGGGGGATTTGATGATGACCACTCAGCAGTTCAATGCATTAACTTTACTTGGAAGAAGTGGTTAGACTTAGAGGTGAGGAAGTCCATAGCACGTGGGGGCAGTTGAAAGCTGGAAGTGGATGCAAATATCTACATGTAGCAGGGATTCAGCTGTAAATCTCTTCTATTTGCATGACCAAGTGCTGGGCGCAAAAGTATACTGAATAAAAGTTTCATGAATAGCTATTGTAAAGAGTGTCCGGAGACTTCATGTTTATTATATTTTTAAGAAACAATTTTCTCCTTTATTTGTATTTCCTCATTACATTTTAAAAATTGTATTATTTCAATTAAATGTATCGAGGCAACATTGCTTAATAAAATGATATCAAGTTTCAAGTGCACAATTCTCACTACAACATCTGTATATTGCATTGTGTGCCCACCACCCAAAGTCAAATCTTCTGTCACCACATATGTGGCCCCCTTTACCCTTCACTAATCCCTCCCCTAGCCTGAACAGACACTTCTCCCAAGTCTTCACATTTTTATTTCAAGTTTTGATACTTGAATATAATATGTAGACAAAAAGATTGGATTGGGTTGCTGAAAAGTTGGACAGGCTGAGCAGAAAGGTCTATGGATGGTGACTGAATTGTACATATTTTCAGGATTTAGGCTTAAAGTTGTTGGGGAGATGCCAGAAAACAGTTAAGAAGGGGCTGCAGAGAGCAGTCATTCCTGAAGGTACCCCCACACCTTGGCCCTTCTTCACTTACACATCTGAGCGGGTGGGTCCCCAACATTTAACCAAGTGGGTTTCAGGCACCTTCTTGCAGAAAAACATGACAAAATGATGAGATATTCTGTAATTTTTTAGAAAATATTTCCAACATGAAAGCAATTTTCTGCCTGGAAAAGTAAAAAAGAAAGTGAGAGTGAACAACAAGGAAAAATGTTTTTTGAGTGTAGAGGATTTTGTGTATCAGGTTTACTGTTAAAATGTCTCACATCGTATCTTTAACATCTTTTAACCAGGTGTCACCCTTCCATGCTCCTTTTCACACACACTTTAGCTATTGATTCTTTGGGGTGATATTCCCGCCTTACAGATTTAAGAAAACCAGCACCAAGAAAGTAAAATGGTCTTTCCAGGTTTATAAAGCTAGTAGCTGGGGACAGAGTGAGCATGGAAATGTTTGGATTTGGGGTTCGGGGCTCTTTCCACTTTACCAGAACTGCAGTACTGTTGGGCCACTTTTCATTTAACTATTTGCTAAACTGTCATAAGGTTACACAATTTTTATTAAATAGATAGTGAATTTAATTATAAAAGTTTTTAAATCATTCAAATGAATAATTGTCCATATTTTTGGTTTTATAATCAATTCAGCACTATTGGAACAGAGAAACAGCCAATAGTTTTTTCAACATTGTTTATAATTTTGTAATTCTGTTTAGACAAGTTTTCATATTTACTTCGTCAAAGCTGCTCTCTAATAACAGTGAATGAGTGGGGTGCATTAGTTTCCTATGGCTGCAGTTACAAAGTACCACAAAGTCAGTGGCTTAAAACAATGCAAAACGAATATTTTAGTTTTGTAGGTAAGAAGTCTGACATGAATCTCAACCAAGATGCTGGGGGCATCTGTTCCCCTGTATCTCCTACTTTTTAGGGGCTGCCTGCATTCCGTGCTTCTCTATGGCTGCAGTCTTTCTCAGAGTCTACCATTCCAGTTCTACTCTTCCACAGCCGACCTTCACCTTTGACTCTCTTTAGGAACCTCCCGTTAACTTTGACTCCATGCTGATCATCTAGGGTAATTTCTCCATCTGGGAATACTTAATTTAATCACATCTGCAAAATAGCAATTTTCCAAGTAAGGTAACATATTCAGGATTACATAAGGTAGCAAGGTTACAAATTCCAGGGACTAGGATGTGGCCATTTTGAGAAGAAGAGAGAAAGAGCGTTATTTTGTCTACCATACTGGGTTTTGATTTTCGATCTTGTGGTTTATAGGCAGTTTTATGTTTTATGTCTGTGTTAATACATGAGTTATTTGTGTTGATCCACCTTCACAAGTTCAGCGTGTTGCACTCTCAGTTCTCTCCTTCCTCAATTTTGTAGTTTGGTAACAAAAAATACAGGTGGTGATTGCAGGTAAATATTATTTTTTTTCATACTCCCTCTCTAAAGGCAATATTCATTTTCCAAGTAATCAAAGGTAAAATTATCTTAGATTAGGAAAAATAACTGCATTAAATCAAGGCAATAAGTTATCCTCAAAGCTGTTCTTTGGACTATCTGGCTGGGAGATAGTGGTTTAGAAAAATCTATTACAATTTTTGTATGTGAAATCTTGATTAAGGGAAATTTTATTGGACCTTAAAACATCAATTGAAGCTTGATTAAATTTTACAGCCCCCAAAGGCTGGTAATTCTTTCTTTTTCCAGATGACAAAGAAGTATGCCCTGTATACATAAGGCTCATTAGCGATGTCATGGCTCTAAAAATCTACATGTAGTAATTATTCTAAAGTAACTCAACAAAGATACCTCCAAACTGAACCCAACAACAGAATTTAATGTCTCTGTCTTTCCATAAATGACTATCCCCTAGAGAAAATGTTTCCAACGTATGACTTTCTGAAACAGTCTTCCATTTCTGGAGTTTTGACAATGTTCTATCTTGGACCAGCCCATAATCGAATCATTATCACAATGCATTATCATACCGTATTGGAAATAAACCCCATTATTATCCAGTGCTTCTGCCTATAGTCCCTAGATGCACGGGTACATGACCCTTTACTGCTCCCATCTGCAGCATGTTCCATGATCCTTAGCATTCAATCAGCATAAACAATAGGTGCAGTTTGGATCAGTAAACCAAAGTTCAAAAATTGTATTTTTCTCCTGTAAGAGCAGCTGTCTCAATTGATAAAGAGTAAGCGAGTAAAAAGCATAGCCATTATTAGTTCAGTGCACCAGTCATACCATCTAAGGTACTATGTGTTTATTTTTTAAATTTTCTACAATGCATGATAGTATGCAGTATGAAAATGTCAGCTGCTTCTCCAAGAATACATAGTTGTTTCTAGTTTAACCTTAATTGATAGGAGTGGTAGATACTCAGAATCAAATGGTGGATTCCTGAGAATTCAAAAGGGGGCTTTTATAAAAAAAAATTTATTTTAATTGTTGATCTTGTACAGTTTTCTGCCTTTTATTCTCACCCCAACCCACCACCCCAGCCCTTCCCACCTCCCTCCCAATTCCACCCCTCCATAGTTTTTGTCCATGTGTCCTTTATACTTGTTCCTGTAAATCCTTCCCCTTTTCCCCTGAAATTCCCTCCCCTCTCCTCTCTGGTGACTGTCAGCCTGTTCTCAATTTCAGTGTCTTTGGTTATATTATGCTTGTTTGTTTGTTTTGTTGATTAGCTTCCTGTTAAAGGTGAGATCATATGTATTTGTCTTTCACTGTCTGGCTTATTTATTTAATCCTAATGAATTCTGGCAGCTGGCAGTTGCATGGTTTAATGGGTGTCATAAACACTCGTGTAATGAAGAATTGAAGTTGTGGTCAAGTTCCCTTTTAGACTACGTGAAAAGTTTTAGGTTTTCATAATGTTTAATCAAAGTCAGAGTTTTAGAATCTTCTGTGTTGTATGTATGTGTATTTATGTTTTAAATACAAAAAAGGAAGTAAGTCTTTTTACAAATTAAATCTTTTCTTATCAACACTTAATTCTAAATTGAGGTCAAATCTAGAACACCTGATGGATGATCAACCAATTTTCTGATTTTCTGTTCATAATTGAGTTGTAGATACATTATACTCCCATCACATTTGCTGTTCTCATTGTAGTGAATAATAAAACATTGGATACTATGTAGCTCCTTAACAGTTTTCATAGTTAGCAGACTTCATGTTCTTTACTGCTCTCCATAAGATTGAATGCTGGTAAGGCAGTAAATATCATGTCATATAATATGACTAAGGCCATAAAAATTAATTTGCCGAAGGTTAATACTTCTAGTAATTTATATAAATTGGATCTTTACCCTCGATCTGCTGATGACTAATAACATGGACTTTCTACTTTATTCTTCCATTTGGCTAGGTCTTTGAGTGCCAAAGGAAAAAAAAAAAAAGAAAGCCACAACACTGCAATCCCCAGTCATTCCAATTTTTCACAAGACCCAGAACACTTATAGAGACTAAAACTGACCTTTTCAGCACTCAGAATACAGTCAAATCAGGGGCCGGAATACTAGTGGCTGACTGTACATAAGCAGATACGGGGAGTCTACATGAACTGTCTGGTGTCATGTGCTTATTCAGAACCCCCCAAATTATAGATTATCAAACAGCTTCCAATATAATTTTGAGAACTCATTTTTTAATCTTTATAGCACAATTTTCTTACCTATTTGGAAAACTCACCATTGACTTATTTTGCCCTCTGAACTGTTCCTCAAAATTTACAGTAAAATAGTTTTCAATTGCAAAATCTTGATTTTCTATAAGGCTTATTTTTATATTAGCCAGTCTGCATTTTATATGTAAGTGATAGTATGCTTTCTATGTGAAAGAATAAGTCTAGAAAATTATCCTTTATAGATCAGTGTCATGAAGCCAGAGAGACCAGGAATCTTGATCTTACTATGGGATCTCTATGGTGGGTTGTGTGTCTGTATGGGTCTTAGCACCGGTATTGTCTTTACACAGGTACCTAGAAATACACTGGACACCACTCGATTTCCCTCATAATATAGAAAAAATGTGAGCATTTTCCCTTTTGAGAAATAATCAGGATTCTATTAACTTATGAAATCACTTTCTAGTCTCTTACTCAGTGACTTTATTTAAATATATGTTGAGGATTTACAGTGTGCCCAACAAGTAGGAAAATACTCGTTGTTCTTACATTCATAGAAGCTAAGAAGGACAGTGTTATTAGTCAAACCATCACACATGTTTATAATGACAAATGTTGTGAAGTGTTACAAAGGAGCATCCGAAGCTTTAGACAGAGTAACATGGGCACAGGTGGGCTGTCACCCTGGTGTGAAGTTGACAGTGATTCTTGCCACCTTACGGACCAATTTACCTGACTCTAAGTATTTCCCTTTTTCTTCATTCTTGGGTTTTAATACCTATCCTTGTTAATTTTCTCTGCAGAAGAATAGTCGTAAATAATAATAATAATAATAATAATAATAAAATTCATAATAGTTATTATAATTGAATTAAAATTTTTTCAGAGGCATGATCTCATTTTCAAATATCCATCAACATTTAGGTAGATATTTTTATTCAGAGCAGATCCAAACCGGTGTTTATAGAGAACTCATCTTTTCTAGAACTGACGTAGAAATAAGAGATTTTATATAACTGACTCATCTGAAGCATCAGTGTCTGTTTCTCTGTGAATAACACTTCTGCAACATTTTAGAAGAAGATTTTAATTCTTTCTATATCTGTTAAAATTGAGATAATAGAAACCCGTCAGTTAGGAGATTGCCATGAAAAAGTTCAAACATATATCTAAATAATAGTGGTGAAACCACATCTTGGTCCATTGATTGGTCAATGGACCTTGGTTATTTCAGTCACTCTTTTAATGGTGAGACCACATCATGCCCCTCGTTTCATAAAACAAGATGTTCATTTTATACAGTCTCATAGCATATAGTAGGAGACTTTATTTAACAATAGAAAATTGTGGAGAAAACTCTCCCCATTTTCCTGACTTATTGTTTGCTCTCCTCTGAACCACCATGGTAAGGCTATGAACTCATCCTATGTGCCCCATTACACCTTGAACTTCGCTCAGCACTCTGCACTGGGAGTCCTCCTTCTTTGTACGTCATTCTCTCTCCCTTGAGGTGTAAAGTCTAGATCAGCAAACAGGACCACCTTTCTCAAAATTGAATCCCATGTACTTTAATACAATCAGAAGTCAACATGCATTTACTGCAATAATACCATTCTTCCCTCTCCTCAGACTGCGGAAATGTATTGTATGCTTTATATCAATAATTCAAAAAATATATTTTATAGAGGTAGATGGAAACATTGCATAGAATGTTTATAATAGATACTGTTTATCTGTATTTCTCTTAGATTTATCATTAATCAATCTAAAGAATCAAGATGAAAAACTCCTTTTGTTAAAAAAAAATTCTCTGTTAGCCAAGGTTAATGTGTCATCGATTCTATAATTCTAGATTCTGAGAATTCTAAATTCAAAGAAATAAAACTTTAAAGCTGGTGGTGATTTTTTTCTCATCCTCTTTACATACATGAGTGATCAGTCAGGTCTGTAGTGGTAGTGTTTTGTGTGTGTCTGTTTTCATCTCAGGCTTCTTAGATAACTCACTGGGTTTTTCGTTTGTTTCTTATTACATTGGGGACCCATTAGAATTGGCAGGAAACTTATTAATAACTACTCGCTCAGCATGCACATGTTCCTTTCCATTCCTTAGCTGGACTTTTATAAAGACAAAATAAAATGATTGGTACAAATGTCAAATAAAAAGTTTTTAAAATTTTAAAATAATTTAATAGGACACAAGCAATTGCATGTATTTGGATTTTCTGTTTACTAATGGTTAACCTAAAAAAAAAAAAAGCCACAATGAGAGGTAACAAGCATTTATTTGAGATCAAAGAATTGCGATTTGGGGTCACAGACTGAGACAGAAACTCAAATTGTATCTCATTTACAGGGTGAAGGCAAGGTGGCTTTATGAGAAAAGGAAGAGTAATAACTACAAGAGTGAAAGAAAAGAATTCCTATTGTTGTTAACAAGTTAGGTTACAATTCAGCTGTACACAGCTGGTTACTGATTTAAAGTAATGTCTGTAATCATCAGTCCTTGTGAACAGCTGTAGGACATTGTTAGTTTAGCTCAGTCCAAAGGTAATTGTGCCCAATCCAAACATCCCAAAAGTTCCAGGAACAAGACATACAAGGGCTTCCTCTGAAATTGGCTGCTCAGGTTGTGTTTTAAAATGGTTCCACTTACGTTAATTTTTTAATGGCATTCTTTTTATTTTAATTGTTGATCAAGTATGGTTTTCTTCCTTTTATTCCCATCCCAGCCCACTCCCCCAGCCCTCCCCACCTCCTTCCCATTTCCACCCTGCCCCTTTTTGTCCATGTACTGTTAGCCTGTTCTCAATTTCAGTGTCTTTAGTTATATTTTGCTTGTTCGTTTTGTTGATTAGGTTCCTGTTAAATTTTCCCATAATATAAAAGTTCTTTTACACACAATGATGTTTTATGTTACTGAAGCTAAGTAGTTTTGTTTTCACTAGATTTTTAAAAAGCATTCAGTGTCTCTTTAAGTGAGGAAATGCACAATTAAATGAAGATTATTGTCTGCTATTTTTTAATTTAAAGTCAAATCAAGGAGGCATAAGCAGTTTTATATTACAGGCTTAAAGGATTATCGTGATATATTAGGTGCAACATTCTAAAGAATAAGGGACAAAATGCTACAATGGATTATAAAACATGTGCACAACTATATTCTATATCTATAGCCACTACATAGTATAGTTTGTCAAGATGGTAACTATCTTTAGTTTGTCAATTGAAAGATATATTTTCAATTGACAAAAATAATAGTCACCATTGACCCTTCACTTGGTCAATAAATTTACCTCACCTGAATACTCAAAAAGCACTTCCCAAGGCACCCCCAACATTTACAGATCACAGAAGACCCATGTGCTCCCCGCTCATCTCCCAGGCCTTTTGCCGTTGGGCAGGATCACTTGACTACTTCTGGCCAATGAGTATAAGTTGAGGTGGTGTGTTTAAGAAATGTCTTTCTCTGCATCAGTAACTTGGAAGGCATGTGTCGAGACGGCAGCACCATGCTGGGCTCCATCTAGACTCATTCCATGGAAGAATCTCTCCTAGAATGCCTGAAACATGTTGCCAGTTTGATGTAAGTTAAATAGTTATCGTATTTAACCCCTTATATTTATGAGTTAATTTATTAGCCAGGCTACCCAAGCTTATTTTAGTATGCACCCGAAGACATGTTTTATCTCCATGATACGTTTAGTATCTTCTTCACCTTGACTTCCACTGCAGTGTGCTTTTTTAAAATCATAGTATTGGTTTATTCCACTTAGCTTTGTAGAAAGCATTTTATACATACCAGAGAGAAGGAAAGCTTCAGTAAACCAGAGACCCTGCCCTAATTACTGAAATATATTCTCCAAACTATCAAACTGAGTGTTTATTTATTCAGCACATGACTTTGAGTACTTCCATGCACTGATTATTAGGCAAACTGTGATTTCTATAATTAAAAAAATAAATAACGGTATACTTAAATAGGTGATACCCAAGTGGAAAGCATCCTTTATAAAGTTCATTAGTGTGAGGGAGGAAGCAGTTCTACAAAGTAGAAAAGCAAATGCCAATGGCTAAGTCAGACAAGATCTAGGTTTTAATAGGATCTGAATGCACTGGGTGGTCGGTAAGCATGAGGGACAGTGTGACAGGATGCAGTCACAGGAGTCAAGGGCGGATCTTGCATAGCCTTGCAGACGAAGAGACATGGACGTTATGCTATATGCAGTCAAAACCTACTGAAGGGATTGAATGAGAGGGCAATATGATGTAATAGCTGTTTTTTTTTTTTTTTTAATTTCTCTAGTCACTCTTTAAAATTACTGTTGGAAAGATTGGTTAGGATGGAAGGAAAGAGATAGGCAGGATTATTCTGTAGTACTTTAGTCTTCCTTTATGATGCTAATGGAGCTAAAATAAAGAGATGAAGTCCATGTGTTATTGGGATATAAATTGGATAACTTCTACTGGAATATTTTACATTTCTTGAGTTTTTTGTGGTTCCTGGGATTTGGCTTTTAGATTCAAATTGAAAAGTTATGTAATAGGACCAAAAAAATTATGGGATAGAAAGATCTATAGGCTTTAATATTCAATGGCTATTTGGAGCAGTAAAATAGCCATATCTAATTCCTTGTTCTATCAATTTTATTCATGATATAATAAAATAATTCTCATTCATAATAGGATGTCTAAGGTGAATAACCAGATGGCTATTGTAACTATTTTCTCTAATGACTGAGCCAATTATCTAGCTGCACTTAAGACTGATCAAGCCAATACGATCTATATAATTTTTTCACTCATAAGAGGCCACTGACTCACTGTACTCAATTTGAGTACCATTTTTGTCTCCTGTTCTCCAGTGTGTTGCTCTTTGTACTCACACTCTTTCATTGACATGTGATTTGCTCTCTTGACAAAACGAGATCCTGAGAAGGATCGCTGGGAAGTCCTCGGTCACAGCTCTCCGGGCCATCAGTTCAGCAGCTGTACAAAGCAGCTTCTGCAGCAGACAGGGTCCTGAGGCCGGCATCAGCGGTTTTAAGGAGCGTTAGAAACAAAGAAGCCATCCTCAAGGAAAATGTTTCAACTTCCTCTTATTACCGCTGCACTTGACAAATGGGTGGCTCTTTTTCCTACCGATGAATCAAGGAAGGATTTATGGAAACCATTCCTAAAAGTTTTGTTACAGTCTTATTTTCCAAATGCATATTGTGCAACTTCAATATGTCTATTCTGCCTTTTCAAGTGGTCTTGATGCCTGGGGACTTCCTTGGAGTCATCCTGCTTTGCTCACATCTTTGGCAGTTTGATTCATGTTTCTTTTCTTAACAGATCTCCTTTCCTCTTTTCTTTCTCCAAGAAAAATACTATCCTCCTGGCTTAATATATTAAAATAACACTTAAAATAGGGATATCAATCATCTCTACCTTATAGAAAGTTTGAAATAATTTAAACCAATACATCAAGTGAAGAGTTTACCAGAATTCCTAAGCCATGAACTAAACTATATACCCCAAAATCTTAATGTTAAAATTCTACCTCTAATGTGATTCTATTAGAGATAGGGCCATCTAGATTTAAATGAGGTCATTAGGTGGCATTGTAATCCCATAGATTTAGTTGATTTATTAAGGAAAAAGGGGTTCTCTCTCTCTTCCCCTCCCTCACTCTAGCACAAAGGCTGAGGAAAGAGGATGTATATCTCAAATATGAGGAAACAGGAAGAAGGCTGTTCTTACTAGGAACAAAATTCGCTGTCACCTTTATCTAGGACTTTCCAAACTCCAGAACTGTAAGAACTAAATTTCTGTTGTATACACCATTCAGCCTGTGGTACGTTGTTACAATGGCCTGAGCAGACTTGTATCCTCTTTCAAAAAGTAGTTATCCCACAGTGTTCCCATTAACATCTTTCATCTTGTATCTGTAAATGTGTCTGAAACTCACATCAGATCAAACTATTTTGCATTCCCAGAAGGTTATTTCAGTTGTTCTATCCCAAATGTATACATACATGCATTTTTCTTTTGGGTGAGGGGTGAAATGTTCTGTATCTGCTCCATAAATGGTGCAGTTGCCCTGGCTCAGGGCTCAGGGGCACCCACTCTGACACTCAACACAGGCATTTCTACATATAACTCTTTAATTTCTTAAATATACTTTTAGAATGTGTGTGTGTGTGTGTGTGTGTGTATTCACTTTTTATACTTTCCACCTAAACAGAAGGCATATAAAGGCAAAGACATCACCTGTTGTAGGTATTTCTCCAACACACAGAATAGGGCCTGTGGCAACACAGGGCTGGACATATATCTCAAATAATATACCAAAATGATAAAATCAGGAACCATTGAAACACTTATGTTTTTCAGTACATCATTAGAACATTTTTGTACTTAACGCTACCAAAAGTCCTAATCTACATTAAATCATATTTTTATGAATGTTACCACTGAGTCACTGATACCAAAACACTTAGAAGTGGTAGTTGTGTGGAAGTATTTCAATGGTTTCCATGTAACAATCATAAACAAAGACCCTTGTTTATCTATCCAAGGTCTAGTTATAAGTCTCACTTCTAAAAATTATAGTCTTACTTCTATTCAAAGAATCTAGTTTGTAGTATCAAGAATATTTGTGCATGCCCTGGCATACTTGTTCATTCATTTATTTACTCAAAAAATAATAATACTAAGTGCCAACATGCATGCAATTCAGGTAGACCAAGTGCAGAATATCATCATGAAACTCATACTGTTCGTTTGAGTTACATTTACCCAGTTAATCCTCATCAATGCAACTTTGATGCCATATCCTTTCTTACTGATTATATTAAATTTTGTTATGATAAAGTTTTGAAATGTTTCAAGTTTTGAAATAAACATGAGTGTAATAGTCTTTTTTGGGTGATCTCTCATAAGCCTCTTTTCAGGCAAGCATTTATCAATATTTATCATAAAGAGGAAAAATGAGAAAGTTTGTCTTTTCTAAACTGTCTGTTAAGTTACTTTAGATTTTGGAAATTAAAATACTTCACACTAGCTTACTTGTGGAAAGCAAAGACATGTATTGGAAAAACACAGCAGTTTCTTAATATCCAAGAAAAGCAGATAACTTGGACTAAACCTGTTTGCTTTGGTAAAAACCCTCTGGATGAGGTCTTAAATATTTATACATGTTAGTTTATGTTTATTTCTGGTAAAAACCAATGCAAACACAGATCTCAGGTGAAAAAAAAATTAAAGCCATTCATATATTCCCGCATCTATGCATCTCAAACTCTCTTTCTCTTTTACCTTTTATTTTTTGCTTTTCTAAATGCATGGCATTCTGAGCTCCAAAGCTTATATCTTCTCCATTAAATAGTAGGGCATTTCGTGAGATTAACCCCTTTATGATCAAGTCCAAAAATCAAAGAAAGTAAATACATTTTGAAAATCTCAAAACAAGTTTTCTCCATATTCTTACTCAAATGGAGATGAAAGACTTTATTCAACTGACTGCACAGTCAGAAGCATCTGGAGACCAGCCAATTACCTCTACAGCCAGATTGTTTTCATAGAGTAGGGTCAGGTGAGGGGTATGGGCCTGTACGGTCTAGTTCGGAGGACAGTTTTCCTCATCTTAATTGCTACTAAAGTTGTGGAACCACTGATTTTTTTCCTAGGTTTTGATGTTTCTTCTTTCTGACCATTGGTCCAATCCTTTCTGGAAGCCATCAGGGTTACTGTTAGTCAGGTTCAAGGGAGAAACAGTTGCGAAGGAAGGTGGAGCACAGGGGAAAAGGAGGGAAAATAAGAGAAACCAGGCTCGGGTTGACACAAGGTAGCCTCAGTGTCAGTGAACATGGTGGCCCATATTGACCCAGGAGTCCATTCGTGATCCAGTCAGTCAGTCGGTGATGGTGGATCACAGACTAGAAACAGATGCTGAAGTCTTCTTTGGATATGACACAGGCAGTTTTCCTAGAAACAGATTCTAGCACAGAAAGGAAGCAAGGTTCATAAATATGGTTTCAATAACTTTGCTTACTGTAGAAAAATAATGTCTTTTATGGCTAACGCAATGACATGTCAGTCAAACTTGTCTATACAAGGGAAAGGTTTCTTCAAAGAAGAGCAAAATTTCCTGAAGCAGAATTGGGTAAATGCAGGTATTGCTGTGTTTGGTATTCCTGAACTGAATGCTGATTGACATAGAGAACTCTTAACATCTCATAAAAATGATTCTATACAGGAAAACGGGAAACATTGTGCATAATTTGGCTAGCACCGGCCTACATACACCTGACTGCCATCCTTCAGTTAGGACTAGCAAGTGTCACAAAAGTGCTTACACTTTCAAAGAAGGGTATCTCCATTGCTACTGACCACCTAGGAAGGTGGCATACTGCGATCAGAGGTGTCTTCCATTCTTCAGTGTAATCAATGATCACAGATGTCAAAGAACAGCAATTTCAAAACAATGACATTTATAATTAATCTGATTCAATCTAGCTGTTATCAGTGGCCACAGCTTAAGAACAAATTATCTTTATATAATTCTATTTTTTAAGAATTTTATTTATTTATTTATTTTTAGACAGAGTGGGAGGGAGTGGGAAAGAAAGGGAGAGAAACATTAATGTGTGGTTGCCTCAAGAATGCCCCAACTGGGGGCCTGGCCCACAAGCCACACATGTGCCCTGACTGAGAATTGAACCAGCTACCTTTTCATTCCCAGTCTGGAACTCAGTCCACTGAGACACACCAGCCAGGGATCTTTATATAATTCTAAAGATACTATTGCATAACTGACATTCTGCTACATAATGAGATAGTAATAGATTTCTAGCAAATAGGGTGCTATTATACAAATTCCTCATTTCACTTACCTTTACAAATCTAATTACATATTATAGGCATTTGGTAGAAAATCAAGTGATACTTTCTACTAAGTCTGTCAGCTGCCCTTTTTTTGACCATCCATGGGCATTCAATATGATATTGTAAGCTAAATGGATACATACTGATTATTTGCTTCAGAAATTTCCAGTGTAACTATCTGTTCACTATAAAAGAACAAAGTTGGAAAAATATTATGTACAACATTATGCTGAGACTCTATAAAGCCACAGACATTATATCATGATTATGTATGTAAGTAGCTGAAAGTCATTCCTAGTCTTAACATGCATGGATGATATGATAAAGAGCATGATGAACATGGGCCTCAAACCATATCTGAGCAAGAGATAATGATGACATTTGTCTAAATGTTGCATATATTCAACACATTTTGACAGGTTTTATTAATGCAAATCATTTCCAAAGAATCAGTGTTCAGTTTCAGAGGTTTAAAAAATGTAAATTTTCATTTCTCTAGTTGAATTACATTTTTCTCATGCTATGTTAGCACTGACTTGAAAAGAAATTGGTTCAATATGTATCTCTATTTTGTGATAAGCTATTATATTCTGAAATTTAAACATCTTACTTTCAGAGAAAATAATACATCACAGTAATGTGTACTAAACACTCACTAAATAATATACATAATTTATATACATTTAGTATATATAAATTGTATGTAATAAATACATATTAAATATATATATTTAAGCAGGAAAGACATAGTATGTCAAAGACCCTATTTTCTCTTTGCAGTGATTTTTGAACTGCAAAGTTAGTTAATGCTATTTCCTAATTAAATGAAATGAACTGGCAGAAAATTAAACAAATTGCTTCGCAGTTAACGGTTAAGCAAATACTTCTACGGCTTTATCTCCTGCTTTAAGTCACTGGAAAATTCCCCATGATTTTTGCTGCCTTACATTTACAGTGAAGGTGATCATGATATTCATGAGTGAGCTGGTATTTATAGCATTTTCATAGTGGTTACATCAATTAGGTCTTATGTATGCATATTTAAATTTTGATATATTATGCATAAATATTTTAAAGTGCATGCCTCTAACACATATCAGTTTTTCTGAAATTCAGTGCCATCAAACACAGACATGTTCGGGGAATATACCATGAGATTCTGAAATGGTCGAAATGTGCTTACTGTCATTTTTTAAATTAAATAGTTCCATGCAGATCAGATAAGCCAGATAACTAGAAGGTGAATGAATGACATCATTAATGATTTTAATGTTTCTTACACTGTGAATCATTTTGTATCTGTGCTTCTGTTTGCATCGTAGATGGCTCTATTGCATGGTGTTATTTAACATTGATTCATTCATGGTTAGCTCCAATTGTCCTAACTGACCCTAAATAAATTAGTTATTTCTAACCTGTACCATCAACAAAAGAATTTGTCTATCAATGTTTATTACATATTGAATAGAATAAGAACACACATTCTGTGTAAAACCTAGATAGTCATTTAATATAATTGAGATATAATATGTAGATATAGATTTACTATATGTATATTCAAATTAATATATATATATACTATATATATTCAAATTAATATATATATACTATATATATATATCCTGAAAATTCGTATTGTTAAATCAACATGCACCCAGTGAACTTTGATTATTGTCAAAATATACATGGTGTTATGGGATACTCCAAGCAAATATGAGACCAGAGAACTTCCTTTATTTCACTTCACATAATTAAAAAGTTTGGGTCTCAAGATGTAAAACCTTTCTCTTTCTTTACTTCATGAGTCTTTTTAGAATCCAATGCTGAGAACAGAGGTATATTCAAGTAAGAAAAACTTAAAACATGAGATTCACAAAGGGCATCTAGACCACATCAAAAACCTATGTTTTCTTAATAAAAAAATCAATTAACCTTTGGGGAAAAAATAAAAGCTTTAAGTATTCACTCGTAGAATCTTACAACCAAGTTTTCTGTTTATTTGGTTTAGTGTTTTCTTCTGAAAAATAGCTAAGAAGTGGAAATTTAACATGCATTCCTTTTATGGATGATATATCCCAGCCAATATGAGAGGCCATAACCCTGAAAACTCAAATACTTCATGTGTTATGGAATGTTGCATAGATATTTATTGGGGTTTTCACTCATCTGTATTCCTGTTGTTTGTTTATAGTTCTAGGATTGAAGAAGAAGCACGTATGACCCTCTGGATGAGCTCTTAAATACTTATTCTTGTTAGTTTATGTTTTGACGCACCCATGTAATTTGGTCGCCTCTTCTGACACCTTGTAACTTGGTATAAACTGTCACAAAATTTCCGTGTGATGAAACTCTATCAAATAAAGAAGACGCTGCATACGCACTTGCGGGTGACACTTGTTACATTCGTGGGGGTCAGGGTTCACTCAATGGTTTTCAATAATGAAAGCCAAGTAATAGTTATACGTCCATATACATTAATTCATGTCGACCTTATAATAATCCACGTGAAAGAAGGGTAATGTTGCTATCTTCATGCAAAACAGAGAAAATAGTGTGAGAGTAATGACAAAATCTGCTACAAATCCAGTTAAGTAGCAAAGGCTACATTAAAATCAAGATTTTCAGGCTCCCTCTTATTCTCTATTTTTAAATGTTATATAACCTATCCAACTAAATATAATGTATTAAAGGTGCAGAAACATCTTTCATGCTTTTATTCTTCTAAAGTCCATTACGATTCTCCATGGAATTGCACATAGACATTTTAGCAGTTCTGTAAATCATCGGTGTGAAAGCTCTTCGCCTATAACTAACTGTCAACTGAAAGACAAATAAAGTTAACTCTAAAAACAGAAGAAATATAACTTGTAAGTTAGACAATGATGAGCTTTTTTATTCAGCTTAAAGATCTCACTTGGTATTCATGATATATCAATTCATTTTTTCTTTCATATCACAAATCATTTATTCTCCTTGTCATGATTGTGATGCATTTTTCTGGTCTACCAAAGTTTCCAATTATTTGAAATCTATAATACAGTAAAATGTTAAATACTTCATTTTTCTCTTTTTTTGATGTTTAAAAATAAAGTACAAACAATGGGAACATGAATTTACATGTCATTGTAGACTCAGTTTGCTTGTTCATCAGAAGCTCCAAAAGCATACATTTTCTGATGTTTCTAGATATGTAGACTAATTTTTTAATATTAAATGATTTTTCAAAAATACAATGTGAATTTTAGTTACACAAATATATATGAAAATATTGAATGCATTTTCATTTTTAAACCATTAGTCTGTACTTTGATAATAGAGACTTACTTGACTGTATTGAGATTACAACCAGCCAGGAATATACACTCTAGTAGTTCTTGAAAATACACAAATTGTATTGCAAAAGTGATTTTGTTTTTCAAACTCGAGTGTTCTTTATTTGGCAATCAAAAGTATGCTACGTATATATGAAATGCAAAATACTGCATACAGTTTGATAGTATATAAAAGTATGAGATTTACATTGTATATAAATTATTGATCTTTTGTGCATGTTTCCTCATTTTATGTATTTTTCAGGAAGGGTTAATGTGTCTTTTAATTGCATATAATTTAAAAAGCTAAAATAAAATATGATTAATTGAGGGAGGATATCAGAATAGAGAGAAAATTAGAGTAAGGGAAATTTTATGAAATCAGGGATTAAGTGATTATATAAAATCCAAGCCAGGAGAAATTAATTTCTAGAAGTAGGTTTCACATGAGGTTTTAAGCTTTCTATCTGCTTTTAGAAAATACGACCCAGTTATATGATCAGACTTTCCAGGGTTTAAACTCGAGCCTGTGCACACACATGTGTACATGCACATGCATAATTGGTTTTGTTCAGTAAAATGACAAATCATTCCTTTAAATCAGATAAGAGGGTATCTTCCACTAGTTTTTCTTAACGTTGTATTTATTTATTTTTATAGAGAAGGGAAGGGAGAGAGGGAAACATCAGTGTGTGTTTGCCTCTCATGCGCCCCCTATTGGGGACCTGGCCTGCAACCCGGGTATGTGCCCTGCCTGGGAATTGAACCAGCAACATTCTGGTTCACAGGCTGGCACTCAGTCCACAGAGCCACAACCAGCCAGAGGTCTCACTAGTTTTTTTGAAGAGGGTACACAGTAATAGAAACAATGTCTGTCAACAATATCCTTACAGTTAAAATAATTTTTAAGAAAATTCACTTTTATACTAAATAGTCTTATAAGTTTTAGAAAGCATTTGCTTGTAATGCTCTCTAATGATATATACATAGTTTGAGATAGTATGTTATGAAAGACATACAGTTAAATAGCAGAGATGACAGAAAGTATTGCTGACCCTGTGCAAAGAAAATTTTGATATTGGGCATGATCAAGAATAGTGAATTTGTAATAAACTGGAGACAGACAATCTTTTGTCCTTATCCATGGTAGGATAACCAGAAAGTGGGAGTAATATTGCATTAGTGGTTTGCACATTTTATTCTGGAAACTATCAGGGAACATTAAAGGAGCAAAAGATTAGCTAAGATATAATTGGTTCTGGGGGGAAAAGCAATAGAGTTCCATGAAGCAAAGCACACTTGTGATTTGGGTGAAATGGGGTGCTCAACTGGAATAAAAGCCTAGCTAAGTCAACCCTGGTTAAATCCAACGCTCACGAAGTACACATGCTAAAAAAGAAGGGGTGTAATAGTCCTAAATATTTAGTTCAACCTTGTCATGGTCAGAGAAAAAAGGAGAAAAAAATCTTAATATGAAAACTGGCATAGAAAGAAGGTGAAAAGGTAGGGAAACATTTGCAAATGTTTTTATTTTAACTTTATTAGTGTAAGATGCAGTCATATTTATGTATTATCGGGATTTCAGAAAATGTTAGGCTAATATTTAACATACCCTTCAATATGATGAAAAGATAATCCTCTAACAAAAGTATAAAAGTAATAGTTAAGATAAAAATAACTTATATAAAATTATCTTCAATGCATTTAATGTTTTTTTAACCAAAGAGCCTACTTCTTTATTTTAAATTCATAAGGGAAAGATAAGATTGAGTTTCATTTCTAACAATACAGAAAATGAAAATATTTTTCCTAGAAGGCCTGAGCATTCAAAATGAAATATTTTATTATTATTATTATTATTATTTGTGTTTTACTGCGCAGTTGTTGATATAAAGTAAATGCTTGGGGGAGAGAATCAATAAGTAATGCTGCTCTAGAGAATCACGCTTGTCCTAGAATAGTATTTCCTGCATGTGTCAGTTCTAATCACTAATATGCGATTACATGTGCAAGAGACTTTTAGGAAAAATGCATGTGAAAGATCAAACCCGAGAGACAGTCTTTGCAATGCGATGGAGATCCGATAGCTGTGAAAGGAAGAAGAATGAGTAGGAAGACCCTCAGATGACAGGGCAATTTTGAAAACGGTATTATTGGCCAGGCAGATGGGGAGTCTGGCTCTAATAGTTCTGTCTCGCTTAGTTATTAGCGGGGAACTTCCTGAGGAGAGCATGGCCTTCACGGCAACGCAGGGCAGGTGCAAGGTTAATCAATCATCTTGGTTCCCTGCATCAGGTTCTGTTGAAAGAGACCTGAATGGTGCATTTCTATGGCCATCATGTCTCTTTAGGCTAGACTCTGAGAATTAATGGTCCATACACAAGTATGGGATAAAAAACAAGGAGGGTCACAGCTCAGATTAGTACTCTTGAATAAGGGTAAGACTTTCAAAAAATTAAGCAAGTGTCACCCCGTAACAGCATATGGAAGATAAGCCCAGCAGTCTTAGGAAGTCGCTCGGTGTGGAACAAGGAAAGAGACAACTCCCCAGGGAAGCCAGGGCTTCTCTTCATACTGGATAGTGGCTCCAGAAAGCCTGCAAGTCAAAAATGTAGTTAAAATGTGATTACAGGTTGGAATTTATCCCAGACACTTGAGAAATGCAACCCTAAAACACCTGCTGCGAAATATTCCTTAAACTCAGGCCTCAAAAAATCTGATTTCTTGGGATGAATTACGCAGGAAAAGAGTTCCCAGCAAAAACCTAAACAACAACAAAAAAGACAAAAGTCACTATAAGCAAGATTACAGAAAAAGCAAAATATATAATCCAGTTTGAAGTGGTTGTAAAACTTGAGAATTTTAATAACAAAAAAATACATTTTAAAGAGCGTGTGTATTGCATGCTGGACAGAGTTCTACCTGCTTTTATAAGTACCTCATTCATCTTCACAATAATCCTGTAAGGTAGGTATTGTAATTCCCACCACAGGGTCAACAACTCCCTTTGTGTGGCCATAGAGTGCCAAGGAACTTTAGGAATACAGCAGGGTTGGAAATACAGCAGCAAAGGAAACAGGAAAAGCTCACTGCCCTTGTGGGATTAGCCTTCTAGTAAATTTAAATCCATATTAGCCCTTATTTTATCTATTCCTATCTCTAGTCTCTTGTGTCATTCTCTTGCTCTATCTCCCTCCACACATACAGAAACACACACAGACACACACATTTCTTTGGCAAATTAAAATAAGTAAACACATGAACAATAAAATGATACAAATGTAAAAAAGTCACAAAGCAAAATAATATCTGCTGAAAATATCAACAAATACTATATAGCCTAACTGCTGGATGGTTAGTATAAATGAAAGTAATCTAGGAAGAATTTCTTCTCTCAGCTGCTTGCCTAGCTGTTAGTACATTCCATTTTTATCTCTATAAAGTTATTCTGTAAGAATTCTCAACAAGTAATAACAATGGAGTTAAACAAAACCAGAATGTGGTATGATTACGACAAGATATTTTCTCAGGTCTAGATTTGCCTAACAGTTGGTGCAAACACCAACATGTCTTGCTTTTCAAAATAGTGAGAGCAGAAACAACACTAACTGCTTTGTGGTCAGGGCTTGTCGTCTTCACCTTATGTTCATTCACGACAGTCTGAATCTAAGTTGTGTCTGTTATTAAAATTATTAGTTTCCTTATCTTTTAGCTGTTTCATCTTAATAGATTTTTCCCAGTCAGTCTAAGAGAGATCCTTCTTAAAATGGTAAATTCAGTGACTTTGAATGCAACAGATTGTTGAAGCTGTTTCTGTTCTCAAAATGATTTGTTTATTATTTATAGGCCAATTCCTTCCAATATTAAATAAAATGACTCATTGTTTTAAAAAGTTTTTAAAGTGAGATAAAAAAAGAGAATGGACTACATAATGATGTAAATTTTGATAATGAAAACAGAAAACCCTTGCTGAAGGTTTGGGGCAAGTCCGTTGCTGTGTAAACACTTTGTAAGCATTATATCTTTTCACAGTCAGAGTGACCCTTTAGGCTATTTATGGATAGTGTAACACTTTACAGAAGAGGACAGTGAGGAATAGAGAAGATAAGAAAATGAATAATGCCGTATCTATCCTATCTATCTATCTATCTATCTATCTATCTATCTATCTATCCATCATCTCTCTCTCTCTCTCTCCTGGACTGAAACCAGAGTCTGACTCAAGGCCCCAGATCTCATTTATTAGTTTGTAAACATTATACCTGTAGGTCAATTTACTAAAATCTTGAGACATGGGGCTCAACATGTAGTATTGTTACATTTAAACTCAGTAATATGCCTATTCCATGTCTGAAACTTAAAAGCAGAAGTTTAGAGGAATGGGTTATCTGAGTGTATTAACAAGAATCAAGGCTGTGAAAGTGAATGCCCTTAGCTGAGAAAGGCTTTCAGTTAAGAAGATAAGGTGACCTGAAATGCAGACATAGTTATTTGGCAGGTGGAGAAAGATGTACTATAAGACTGAAAAGGGAATGGATGAGAGGCTTAGATGGGCGGAAGGAAAATCTTGTCAGAGTAGTATCTCTGACTCCAACAAAAGATGGTTTTAAAAATTGAATGGTAAACAGCCTCAAAGGCTGGTAGAGAGGACTGAAAGCTTTTCCGCTGGATTAAGCCAACCTGAGCACATGGATAACCCCACTGAGTTGCCCTGGTAAAGGGATGAGACTAGAGGAGCAAAGTCAACTGAGCAGGTTTGAAATAACCACTGCAGAAAGTAGGAGAACAAGTTGACAAAATGTACAATTTCTGGTAATTTTAAAAAGGCATTTGGAGTAGTAATCATAAATTTATTCATTAATTCATGAAGCATTTATTGTAGAATCCTAGTAAGTAAAGCACTTTTCTGGGTGGCTGATGCACATTCGTCTATATATAAAACAGACGAATATCCCTGATCTCTTAGAAATTACATCCTAGCAGGGTGATAAAGAAAAAAGAAGAAATGTCAGGCAGGACATATGATATAGCATGTTGAAAGGTGACTAGTGTTATTTAAAAAACAAGTAGACCAGATTTAGGAAGGTCAGCAGTGTTCAAGGTGAGAGCAAGTTGCAATTTAAAATAGGTTTTCAAGTATATTTAATTTTGGTAATATCTGAGCAATGATACCGACTGCAGCAAGTAAAAGTTAGTCATGTGGACATCTGGGAACAGCACTCTAGGCAAGGGACCAGCCGGTGCAAGTTCTCTGAGTTGGCAGGCCAGTGTACATGGAACCCAGGGAGCAAGGGAAAAGAGATTAGACATAGTAAACAGTGAGCATACGCTGTGAGGGCCAGAAAACAAAGGGACTTGAAAGCCATTGCAAGGATTTAGCTTTAACTGAGTGAAATAAGAGCCATTTATATTGCCAACAATGTATGCTAGTCCCTGCCTTTCTCCACTAGTGTTCCATTTGTGGATTGCATGCACTGAGAGTTGGCATCACAATCAGTTTTAACAGTTACTACAAAAATACAGAGTGACAAAAGAATTGACTTTTGACAAGTGTCTTATGAAAATGCAAGACCATATGTTCTCAGCTTGATATTGAATAGGGAGAAGATAAGACTGATTGGTTGTATTGGAAAAAAGGAGATGAAAATGGACTGGGGAATTTGATGAGGATGATTGTAGTTTCCAGTCACTGATAAGAAGATAAATATGTTCAGTGTAGATCCAGAATTTGAGCTTTTTACAGCTTTAGACCATGTGGTTCTTAATCAAACCCTTACCATTTGGAGGTTCTGGAAAAAGAGGAGAAAAAAAGATAATTCTGAACCAAAAATATTTGAACACAGAAAGATGCTTTTAATAATATGTTTCATTAGGTTCCAGTTAAAGGTGAGATCATATGGTATTTGTCGTTCACTGCCTGGCTTGTTTCTCTTAGCATAATGCTCTCCAGTTCCATCCATGCTGTCGCAAAGGGTAGGAGCTCCTTCTTTATTTCTGCTGCATAGAATTCCATTGTGTAAATGTGCCATAGTTTTTTGACCCATTCATTTACTGATGGGCACCTTGTTGCTTCCAACACTTGGCTATTATAACTTGTGCACTATGAACATTGGAGTGCATAGGTTCTTTTGGATTGGTGTTTCAGGGTTCTTAGGACATAATCCTAGCAGTGGAATTGCTGGGTCAAAAGGAAGATCCATTTTTAGTTGTCTTAGAAAATTCCATACTGTTTTCTATAGTGGTTGTACCAGTCTGCACTCCCACCAATAGTGCACTAGGGTCTCCTTTTCTCCACAACCTCTCCAACACTTGCTGTTTGTTGCTTTGTTTATGAAGGCCATTCTGACCTGTGTGAAGTGGTATCTCATTGTGGTTTTAATTTGCATCTCTCTGATAGCTAGTGATACTGAGCATCTTTGCATGTGTCTCTGAATCCTCTGTATGTCCTCTTTGGAGAAGTATCTGTTCAAGTCCTTTGATCTCACCTTTAACTGGAACCTAATCAACAAAACTAACAAATAAGCATAATATAACCAAAGACACTGAAATGGAGAACAGGCTGACAAGTGACCAGAGGGGATGGGGGAGGGAATTTCAGGGGGAAAGGGGAAGGGTTTAGAGCAACAAGTATAAAGGACACATGGACAAAAACTAGGGGGCGTGGAGGTGGGAGGGCTGGAGTGGTGGGCTGGGGTGGGAGTAAAAGACAGAAAACTGTACAAAAACAACACTTAAAGTAAAAATTAAAAAAATTAAAAAGCGGAGAGAAAAAAGAAATGCAAAAAATAATACATTTCAAAAAATTAAATATTGTACCTTGGGATTTGGTTCTGAAAAAGTCTAACATTTGGGGTGCCTACTGACTATTTATTCATTCATTTACTCATGAAACTAACCATGCCCCTCAAATGAACAGTTACTTAGCTACAATATACAGATAATTAAGGTGAATATTGGGAAATAGTACCTTGAAGAATTTTTTAAAAGCTGACAGTGAGGTGAAAAGAATGCCCTGTATACGACTAGTGGAGGTGCAATGTGCTGAGAAGGTATGGGAGCGCACTGGACGCACTGGACAAAGCTTCTCAGAGGACACAGTGTTAGAAGATGGCTCACCAGGTTAAAAAGGATCACTTAGAATATTTTATTAGAAAGTCCCTCTTTCAGGACCATGCACCAAAGACAAACCAATGTGACAGCAATGCAGTCTTCATAATTTTGTTACGGTAAATATTAATCAAAATAAAGGAATGATAACTATGATAGGTTACTTATAATACATGTGTTGAAATGCATAGACAAAATATTTTAAGAATAAAATCAAATGGATCCACAGAATTCTGTAGGAGTAAACTGTTAGGAATAAAATAAACTAAAATGTGTTTTCGTTTACCTTAGGTTAGACAAATTTGTTAATTGGAGGAAAGGTGGAGAGGAACTAAAATTGCTTTATTCTACAACTGCTGCTCTAATTTTGAGCTGGTTGGACATTACAGTACTTTTTTGGAAAGTCAAGTACTGATTTTATGATCTGCTATTTCAATTATTTACTATCTCCACATTTATTTTCCATGTTGTAGTCAATTACTTTTCCTTCCTACAAGCATGTGTCAATTACCCACACTGGGAGCCCTGGCGGTGCAGTGCTGGAATCATTCACTGAAATGATTCTTCCCTGTAGTGTTGGAAAGACAGACAGCCCGCTGTGAATGCAGCTGAATCGATTTCAAAAGTCTATTTCCAATAAGAGCATTTATTCTCATATATTCTCCCTTGGCTTTCCTTATATAATAGAGTCATGATTAAATAAAACTGTTATCTTTGAAATTACTGGACCTATAAGTGGAATATTTACTTCAAGTGTTAATGATTGTTTTTGAAGATCGTTTTAAGGTTAGTTTGATAATAAGAAAGCAATGAAATAAAATAATCATATCTTAATTAACAGTGAAAGTTGACTGTGTTTATTAATTCTGGTTAAATAAAACCTTGATACCCTCAACTCACACATTATTCACATAAATATTGAAATAATGTGAAGATTATAGTTCTTGTTATACACATTTACCATAAATGCATCATCCTGAAAATGTTATTTACTATATAAAGCAAGGATTATTGATAAATTTCTAGAAGCAAATTCAATTCTCTGACAGGCAATAATATCCCTTAACACTCATATATAGTTCCCACATGGGTACAATTAAAATGAAAAATGTTCACTTTTTAGGCATATATACATTAAATCAAAAGCTCATATTTGTTTGAATATTTTTCTTCAACTATATATTATTTTTGAAAGTGCAATTAATAATGTTCAAACAAGGCCAATGAGATGCTAGTCAGTTACTAATGAGTTTCAAACATATCTCAGAGTGACCAATAAACAAGTACCTCTGTTTGTATTCAGTCCCAGTTTTCACAGAATCGTACTTTAATCAGGAAATCTGAGTTTATGAAATGTTCATTATACTGTTTTTTTTTTCAGTACTGTTGTGCCCAGTGTATCTTGTCTCTACAGGCTAATGAAATATTTTAGTGCATGATGTGTGCACAGAGTAGTAGAAAAACATGAAATATCATGGCCAAATTTTATACAATATTCTGTACTAAAATAATTGACCAGATGTTTCTCAGTAAAAATTGCCATGTTTTCCCTTCCTAAAAAAATTACTTTTGTTCAAACATGTATAGAGATGTTCAAATAGATAGCTTAAAACTAAACAATTTATAGTTAGTTTGATTGAATTTGAATTTTAATTACATTGCAGAAAGGATATGAGGAAGAAATTTTAAAAAGAACTGATTATTATTTCAAAATACAAATTTTGTATTTGTTACAAAATGTAATTAAACAATGAATATGGCATTATTAAACACAAGATTCAAAGCAATTTTACACAAATCAGTGCACAGACTTGTTTCCTTACTTGCAGCAAAACATAGCTCTGTGTTTCCATTACAGATACTTCCCCTTAGATTTTGTCTTTGGAAATTCTTTATAAAATAGTTGTTTTATTATTTATTAGAATTTCTAATAAAGTTTTCTTTGAATGAGACATTTAGAAAAAAATACAAAGTAAAATAGTGCCATCAAAGTGTTTAGAGCATTCTAGCCCTGGCTGGAATGGCTCAGTGGACGGAGTGCCTGGCTGCCTGCCAACCAAAGGGTCGCCTGTTCGATTCCTAGTCAGGGCACATGGCTGAGTTGCAGGCCAGGTCCCCAGTAGGGGGCATCTGAGAAACAAACACACATGAATGTTTCTCTCCCTCTCTTTCTCCCTCCCTTCCCTTCTTTCTAAAAATGAATAAACAAAATCTTTTTTAATTTTTATTTTAATTGTTGATCTTTACAGTTTTCTGTCTTTTATTCCCACCCCAGCCCATCAGCCTAGCCCTTCCCACCTCCCTCCCATTTCTACCCCCCCTAGTTTTTGTCCATGTGTCCTTTATACTTGTTCCTATAAACCCTTCCCCTTTTCCCCTGAAATTCCCTCCCCTCTCCCCTCTGGTGACCATCAGCCTGTTCCCAATTTCAGTCTTAAAAACAAAGAGAAAATAGTCTAAGTTCTTTAAAAAATGTTTAGAGCATTCTTATGTTCTATTTATCAATTATTTATAGAGCAAATTAAATGAGTTCAAGATTCTCTTATATATATTTACAGAGACTTGATTCTTACTATAAATTATAAATAATTTTTACAAACATAAATACTATTGCATAAAGAAAAATATCTACTGTTAGAATCCAGGACATGGAATATAAACTCAATTATAATCTCATAAACAAGTAGAGATTTATTTCTCCTGTGCAAAAAAAAAAAAAAATCCACAAAATCTGAAAACAGTACAGAGATAGAAATCTTAGGTTTGGCTAAGCAGGCCCAAGATAACATAAAAAAGGCCTTTTAATTTTCCTTTCCATCACTTTAAGCTTCTTTCTGTTTTCTTTTCTATGTTCATAAAGTAGCATCTATGTGTCTAGCCATTATGTTAGCAAAACATGGAAAGGGAGAAGGGAAACAAAATGAAGGAACTGTGAAAGACAAACATCAAAACATACATACCAGATAAGTGTGTCCATTAAAAAAGTTTTTCCTGAAAGTCCCAAAAGGTTTTGATCATGTTTATCCCATTAGCCAAAATGGGTTCCATATCCACCCCAGCTCCAAAGTACTATAGGAGATGAGCATTTTAACTAGGTGCACTGCTAGCCAAGAAAGAACCCATTAGTAATAGATTTCATTAATATGGAAGAATCATATTAATAAGGAGAAAGGTGAAATAAATCTTGAATAGGCCACTAGTAGTGACTGCTATACCATCAACTTTGCAATCAGATCCCAAAAGGAAAAGTAGCCTTAGTCAAATCAAAGATAGCATATCTTGCTGTTTTTTTTTAATGATTTAATGTTCTAGAGTAATAACTTACTGAAAGTTGCAGCAAATAAAGGCAGAAAATTGAGAGTGTGGAGTCATTTATACCTGCAATTTTATCCTTATCTTCTAGCTATGTAGGATTTGGTAAGTTATTGGTAATATCTCTTGGCATTTTTATTCTAATTTGCACAATGGGAGATATTTTAGAGTGAGCATGTTATTTTTTGCATAGAGGATATCCACAATTATCAGATAAGTTGCATTTTTCTCAAAATTCCTGTAGTTGGTAATGATTTTTAATGACTGAATAAGATATTCAGAAATATGAACTGCCAATGAAATTTTTCTGATCATTATTTTTTCTAATAATGTAAGCAAATAATTGGCTGCTAGTAAGAAGTGCTACAGGCTCTATTTAAACTAAATGGGTATTCAATAGAGTGTAAATATACTTCAATAGATATATTCAATAATATATATGAATATTATATACTGAAAAATCCAGTAAAGTGAATTGTACTTTGACTGTGTTTACATGCATGGCAGAAAAAAATATCCCTGCAGTATTCTGGCCTCACTCAGACATTGAAAGTAGGATCTTACTTTTTTTATATGGCATAGGTGTGAGGGTCCCTCTGATTGCTGCAATATTTCCGGTCAGCAACAGCTAACATGCTATGAGTGGACATTGCATCAATAATAATTAGGTCATTTTATACCTAGAAACAGTCATCGTGATGGACCAGTATTGAGTTATAACAACAAGAATCAAGAGGTTTAGTCCAGCCCCTTGCTTTTTGATCTCAGTTAACCAGCTCAAAGCTCATATCTGTGAACAGTCCTTTCCTTTCTCATGCACCCCATGACCTACCTTGTCTTGAAGAGAACACTGACCTTAGGCAGATCCCAGTCTCAGTATCCCGTGGGGCATAGATAGAGTACACATAATGTTGGCTCATGCTATCTGTATAGGAGTAAGAGAACAGAAGACCATTAAGCATAAGCAGCAGAAGGCGGGAGTTTAAACATGACTAAACCTCAGTCCTAACAGCAATGACAATGGGAACAAGAAAACAGGAACAAGCAGTTGGCAGGAAATAGTAGCTAATGTTTAGTAGTGTTTTTCATCTGTATAAAACTTTACTTTTGTTATCTTATACAACTAACATTATTATTAAGTAGCATTATTATTCTCATTTTACACATAATGAGTTAACTATTTTGACAAGATCATAATACCAAACTCAGGCAGCTCAGTTCCAAAGTCTGCTTTGAAATAATATCCGACATTGTATATGCATAAAATAAAAATACATTAAAAAGAAAGCCCTTACTGTTTTTGAGTTCAGTGATTTGAGAGACATCTTTAACTGACTTATCTACACTTGTGACTGGAAAATTTTGTAGTAAGGTGGGACCTGTAGGCTAGACCAGAGAGGCTTTTAACTGGGATTGTTCACTAATAGTAAGATCTATCACAGACATTATGGAAGACATTTAATGGCTACAGTACACTTAGAGACACATTCTGGGAATATATGTTTCAGGCAGCTGCAATTCTTCTCAGATCAAATCATATTTCTTGTGAAAATAGTGTGTGTGAACTGATGGGACATCAAACCTGAAGGGATGGATCAGTGGGTTTGCATTCTGGATGGAGAGCAAGAGTCCGTTTTTATTTGCTCTTAGACTCGTGTTTTGAATCATATAATATTAGATGTGATGGGAATGTTAGAAGACGCTGCCTCCAGTTTGCTTTTTAAATGCCCGTGCTTCATTTTTAAGACCAGAATAAAAGTATGTAACAAAAAACATCTGGAGGTTTTTGATCAATTTTTTTATGGTGGAACAATGTCTAAATTAATTGCTACTTGAAAAAGAACAAAGGAGAGTCAGCTAAGAAAGCTTAGTAAATAAAAGTTAGCTTTTTTCACAAAGAAATAAATCAATAGCTACTATTGCTTTAATAAAGAATTCCCTGCAAACACCCAACTGCAAATTGTAAATGGGAGAATCACTCTATCTAAGCTCCGTGAATGGAAATGGAGAATTAAGGCCTCTTTTATGGTTAAATATTTAATTTAATAACTATGATGTTTTAAAAAATGTTTTAGATGTGCATAAAATATTGCAAACATAAGTCTTTCAACTTACCATGAGAAAGAAAAGAACAAAGAAAAGTAAGAAGTATGGTGCCACATAATGTACCAAAGGTGGATTAGCTTTTCAGGAGACCAACTGTGCTTCACCTAGAATATTTATTCTAATGACACAAGAGAAATGCACTGGGTGGGGGAGGGGGAAAAAGAGTTACATAGTATAGGAAGGGTAAAGCACCATTTAAACCCCAAACATTGAAACTTCTTTCTGTCCTCTTCACCCATTGACCTTGTATTTAAGCTCAGTCTACCTGATTGAATGAGTTCAAAAGAACACTCTTTTTTAAAAACTCAATTTTTATAATAATTTCCTGCTAAGAAAATGTATCCACAGTCCACAAAAGACTTCATATCATGTAATACCTTTTAAAATTCTTATTTCAAAGTGAAAACAGCAATGTGATGTGTGAACATTGGGGCTTTTTAAGTATTCCAGACAATCAAATACACCACTTTACATGTAATCTGTAAGCTTGAAAATTACAGATTTACTTTTTTAAATTTGAAATGCAAACAAAAACAACTATTAGAATATATGTATTATTTGACACATTCATATATAATAAGGAGAGTGAAAAAGAAGGATTCATGTCCTCATTAAAAAAATCAAATTTTATTCATTGAAACAACTATACACATTTATTGTGTGTAAAAGTAGGGAGCTCAGAGTCTCCTTTCTATGTTCAGATGATTTAATGACAGTTAATGTCATGGCATCTCTAGCTATTTTCACATAGCTTTCCATGAAGAAATATAATTCTTAGTCTTATCTATCATTGTTTACTTCAAAAATGCATAATGTATAGTCAACTATTTATGGATAAGATAAATTATATTGCAGCTTTAACTTTTCAGCTTTACAACTCTTGCTTGTGACATGGAAAATGAAGAGATTTAAAATCCATTTCAAGCATATAACTACAATTTCATAAAATTTTATGTTCCACAAAATATAACATGTGATAAAAAATGTAAAGTGCAGAAAATATTTTCCATCACTGCCTTTCATGTCTACGGGTTTGGGAGCTTTAAAAAGGTTAAATGGAGGGAAAGATTCCCATTTTTTATTGAAAACAAAATAGGTTAGAGTACAATGGAGAACACAGTGAAAGGGATAGCACACCATTTAGACTAAGTTAGTGCACCTGAGTTTTGTTTCCAGTCTCTCAACTTCTGGGCTGTGATATATTTGAACCTAATTTAATATCTCAAACTTCAGGTCCCTCATTCTCATTGCTAAGGTGGAAAAGATTATTAATGAGCTCAAAGAAGACAATGTTTATAAAATGATTAGTACATCTCTATAAATTATTTAAATAGAAAAGATTAGTATAATTATGAATAGTCAAATGATCCCATTTCATTTGATCAATATTGTTCTCTACATGCATACCCAAGTCTAATAATAAAGCTTGTGTCTACTCATTGGCCTTGTTCAATTTTACTCCATGTTACTTTTCCTGTGTTGCTAATGGACCTTGAAATTGATGTGATGCATTGTAAGATCAGCATCGATCTCTCCTTAGTCCCTGATGCCTTTTGGTGGTACTGACTTTGCCTTCATATAAATTACATTACACATTTACATTTGAAATCATAATGAAGTACATTTAATGTAATTTATCTTATCTGCAACCATTACAAAACTAAGTTTATTTTACTGTTAAACTTTTAAAATAGGCACATAAAATTTTGATTCATTAAACAGATTTCATTGCTACATAGCCCCAAATTAGGAACAGGTAATTTTACTTGGTTTAATGGAAAGAACTCTGGGCAAAGAGTTGGATAACCCAGTTTCTATTTTGATTTCTGTAATTAACTACCTCTATAATATTGAGAAAATCACTTAGGTTTTCTGGTTCTTAATTTCCTCATTTGTGAAAAGAAGTAATTTAAACAATGTTCTCTAAGGGAATTTTGTATCCCAAGGCCTGATTTTACGTCATGACAAAAGTCATTGATTGCATTAACACCATGTTCTCTTCTTCTCCTTCCCCTTCCTCCTCCTCCTCCTCCTCTTCTTCTTCTTCTCCTTCTTCTCCTTCTCCTCCTTCTTTTTCTTATTTTAATCTGCACCTCCTTATTAACAATTCAAATTGCATTAACCATATTTTTGGAACACATGTCTCCAGAGTATTTCCATTTGCTTTAGTAGTTGCCTATGATCAACCTAATTGGGTGACAGCCTTAGTGGTCGCTCTCTCCAGCCTAGGGATTATGAAATGAGCTGGACTGGTTCAGCTGAGTTCAAGTGTCATGGAATAATTCTAGGACAAGAAAGACATAGCCTAAAGTTCTGTTACACAGCTTTTAAAGAAATTTCTGTACATGAACTGATATCAGAGCTGGCTGCTCAAATAACTTATTATTCTGCTTTTCTGAGCAAGGCCAATGCATTTCAAGCACCATTAGTAGCAAGTGTACTCAAAACCAATTAACGATATGGCACCCTCTCAGACAAGGCTTCAGGATGTAAAATGGATGACCAGTCTGCTATACCTTCAAGAATAGAAGTATCATAGAAGCAAAAGTATGCAACATTTTATAAGGCAATAGATGAAGCTTGTTTGAAACTAAAATACAATATTATTTGTGTGCTCTTTGTGTGAGAGGAATGAAAAATTAGAATTCAAGTAAAATCATGTTCAGCACAGTGCTTCCCACAAAAGGTGGAGGAATAGCATGGACAGCAGCTAAATTGTGGGGGGTCCATAAAGGTTTAAGCAGAGAATGTCAAATATGTTCTGTGAACTGTGAAGTTTTCCAGTGTGTTGCTGTGCTTATGAATTGGGGAAGGGGACTGTGAACACTGACCCTGCTTCATTCAACATACATTTTGCATAATGATGGAGCAGCTAAGATATCCTTTCATGAAATTCCGTGTTTAAAAAAATGCTTAGAATGGCTAGCTTAGAGAATACTAGTATAGAGTGTGATAAAATTATTGAATCTTTGTATTTGGTTTGAGTTTAATTAACTGTTATTACTTGAATGGCAGGAGCAGACCTGTGTTACAACCAGTCTGTACTGAGTCAGTCAACACGTCCTTTGGGCTTCCTTGACAATTTACACCCTGCAAGTGCTGCCCTCCACCCTGAGCTCACCGCACACTAAATCATTTGCTTAGCTTTCCCTCATTCAAAAGTTAAAATTGGGATGTATTTCACTCTGATCTAAAACAAAAAGCAGAGTCATTTCAAATTGTGCAAAGGATGGATTAGTAGAACAATAAAATCTGCTACATTTCCTTTTTTTAAGCTGATTTTGATATGGACTAGATTTGTTCATCTTTGGGGACTTAGTGATTGATTTGTCCCCAAATCTGTAGGGCTTGAACACAATCAGCATTTAACAATGCCTATTGCATGGCAAAAGAATGTAGACAGTTCTGCTTTGAGGGAACTCAGCAAGATTTCTTTATATTACTGAAAAAAATAAGTTCTGGGTAGAAGATTTTTAAGTTCATTCTATGTGGAAAAGTTAGAATGCACCTTGGAATTGACATAATGTCATCACAACTATTCCTTCTCTCTTTTCTTTATTTCTCTTATTTTAGTCTCCCTTTGTGTGTAGACTTCATTTTCTTCTGTTTCCATTGTGCTTCCATTACGATGTCCAGGGCACACAGATTATCTTAGTAGATAAACAGAGACTTTTTGGCTGATTGGAAAGGCCAATTCTGACATTGGCCAGACCTGACATGTCTGCCCATAGTATGGCCAAAGGGACAAAATACAGTAATTAACAACATCATTAGATTTACAGGATAGATTGTTTCAGGATCACTTATCCAAAGGAAGGAGCAGAGGTATTTACTAGAAATAGTGGATTTAGGATACTGGCAAGGGAAATTAAAGAAGCCAACAAATTAAATAATGTGTCAGAAAATTGGGAAACATAACCAAGAGATAAAAATTGTTATGAATATTTTTATAAGTACCTTTCTCCAGGTGAGGCTATTATGAATAATTTTTAAATGATGTAACAATATTAGCTCTCTCCAGTTAACTATATGGACTAGTTTTCTGTTGCTGGCTAACAAATTCTCACAAAACTTAGCATCTGAAAACAGCATTCGTTTATTAACTCATAGTTCTGCATGTGGAAATGCAGAATAACAGGACAGGGGTCTTTGCTCATGGTCTCACAAAACTGTAACCAAAGTGTCAGCAGAATTATTTTCCTCTCTTGAGCCTGGGGGACAAATCAGCTTTCAATCTCATTCACACTGTTGGCAGAATTTATTTTCTTGCCATTTTACAACTGACAACCTCTTTCTACTGCCAGCAGTGATGTGAGGACTGCTCTCAACTCTTCTAGGTCACCCGTGTGTATCAGCAATTATCAACATGGGTATTTGTGTTCTTCTAAATCAGCTGGGGTGTGTGTCTGTGACTTCCTCTTTCTACACCCAGAAAAATATTTTTGCTTGTAAAGGTGGTCTGTGGTTAGGTCAGCCCACCCAATTTAACCATAGAGTTAAATCCATAGGCTTCACTTTGTTGGGGATTGTGCAGAAAGTGTATACCCAAGGGAGCAAAATCTTGAACAATGTTGTAGAATCCTGCTTACCACCCATATGTATGAATCCAATCATAATTGAAAATTAGGATTTGATTTGGATTTAATTTTCTATTAAGTCTGCAAAAGTTTTATGATCTACAATAACATAATAACCAATGATATACAGAGGGCTGAAAACTGTAAAAAGAAATGAACAGAGATCAGTAAATAAACTACATTTTAATTTTGGAAATAATACAACTATACACTCTATATTATTTGTGTTAGCTTGGGTAAATGGTGGTACAAACACACACAGATGCTCAATTCCATAGATTCCTTGAATTGCTAGGAAAATTCAATAACAAAGAAATTCAGTATCTTTTGAAAAATAGTAGAACATTGAGAGATTTATCTATCATTTAAGGTATCACTTGATGTCAAATTAAGCAGCTGCTTTTATAATCCAGAATTTCTCATCAAAAAAACTTTGTCCTCTGTAAATGCAACAGCCTGAAATAAATTTGTTTTACTAAAGCATCCAATAATATATATTTGTTAAAAGCAGTCAAAATTGAGGTTTCAGCATCTGTAAGGGATGTCTTTATTTTTATTTTTCATTAGTGTGTTTTTATTTATATATTTGAAGTCAAAGTGGAACTATTATATCTTTGGAGATTTATTTGGAATCCTATTAACCCTAGTGGAAAACTAGTGAACCCTGAGAATAATTCCTTCTTTAATGTGTCTATAATGAGAGCTTTAAAACATGAATCTGTAGCTAACCGACATTCAGATACAAGGTTCAACTTACTGCAGTTTGAATTTCTTACACAGAAGTTACTGTTTCTTTTTCTTATTAATATATTGAAATGTAGCATTAAGATTACTCATGATCTTACTTTTGGGGAAAAAAATGAACATTTTATTCCTAAGCACTATACAAATAAGATAATATTTATGTGTATAAGGCCGAGAAATCTGAATACTAAACAGGAAATTTGACATAAAACAGCTTGACTCATTATATAACAACAACAAAAAAAGAGCACAACCTATACTTGGATTTATCTTTTGTGTATTTGTAATATTATACTTTCAAAACCCATTAAAAGCAGGTATTAGAAAGTGAGGAAAGGAAATAAAAGGCTTCAATGAGGTGGCTTTGTGATTAAAACATAAAGCAATCCCTACAGTAACACATGCAGCAGAAAATGGGTCACCTTCAAACCACCCTTGAAAATAAGCAGATAATGTAATTTCAGATTGCATTCTTAAGAGCATTGCTTCACAGTGGGTATATCTACTTAGGATTTCATTCAGTTTGAAAAAAATGTGTATATGTGAGCACAAGAAAACACGAATACTCTTTTATTCTCCCTTTCTCTCCACACACAATCTGTAAACACACACACACACCGAAATGTCCTCACATGCGTGCCCATGTCCACTTGGATGGCCATTAGTTAATTGTGAGAGAGAATGTATGTGTGTTGATGACTGTTTCTCTAACTGAATGGAGTTACTCCATTGTGTTCTTAACATAATGGGTGTTCATATGTTTCAAAGCAAATTATGGTATAAATAATATGCAGAAACAGAAAAAACTGAGTTGTAATTGAAATTTTAATATAAAAGTATATTCTCTTCACCATAAATATCATTCACACTTTTCTAGATGAATATTAATTGTTCCAAATATATATTTGACACCCTGTGTATTATCGGAACATTTCTAACCATAAATATACCACTTGGTATTTTAAATAAAACATAACATGCTTTTTGAAATAAATAATATATGCTTATTGAATTTTTTCAATAGGAAAGTGTGAACTGAGAAGCACGAAACTGTACAAAGATACTGTTTTGAGTGAATATTTTTGTTGTTATGACCCATATTGTTCCCAGCTGGGCTCCTGTCTCCTTAAGAGGAAGGACTAAGTAATGTTCTCTATTCTGGTGTCTCCTGGAATCAATAATTGGCAGTGCAAAGCATTTTTAATTAATATATTTTTATTAATGCATCCATAATAATGCAATCTAGTTTTGCTGAGGCTGATATCACAAAACCAATTCTGAGTAGTTTGTATCAGCAGCTAATCTGATTCTCTAACCAAAGATTCAATGATTTTTTTTGTCATCGTTCTCAAGAGAGACCCAGTTTTGAAAGTTAAGACATATGACATTACATTAATCAAATTTAAAGACTTGGTTTAAGTGCAAGTCCCAAAGGCACATGGGGTTAGAGTAACTGACTTGAATCTCAGCTTTGTGTATTTCTATTTGTGTATCTTCAGGGAAAGTTGCTTCTCTGTGCCTCAATTTCTGTAGCTGCACAGTAAGGATAAGTGCAGGATTGTACTCATAGGGTTGTTCTGAACATTAAAGTGGTTTTAGACTTCCAAAGCCATTGGAAAGTTTTCTAGCAAGCAGTAGAAGCTCGATAGAATTTTCTGTTATTATTTTGTATCCAATTAGTTTTCTCATGCCTATGAATATAAATTAATATAAATGGAAACAAATCTTGCTGTACTGGGCTCATTTGAATGTAAATAGAAATGAAGGAAAATAGATGCTATGAAGTTAAATATTTTACAATGTCCTCCAAATTGTGTGATATAACTATTAGAATCCATATTTTACATATGAGGATTCTGACACCCAAACAAGCTCAGTAACTTACACAATAACATACAGGTAAGAAGAAATGAGTTTGGAATTTTAACCCCAAATGCCTGATGCGATGATCATGGATTTTGGATCAGTCTATGTTTTACATTAGAGTTAAGATTTGAATCTGAACGCTTCATAGAGTCATTAAGTGCATATGCAATGTGGTTAGGGTACACTGTATAGTTTCTGAAATTTAAATTTTACATTTTGAACTATTAAAATTTAGTTAAAAGGATTCTTTTAGTCAACTTTATCTTGTTAGTATATCACTTACTAGTTTGAAAGTTAAATAAAGGTTGTAAAATTTATTACATAGTGACTGGTATTAAGTAAGGGCTAATAATATAAGTAATAATGTAGAGAAGTAACTAGTAATAACAAATTAACAAATACATGTCTGTTATAATATGCTATTATTATTAATGACCCATAAATTTTGGCATTTACCTTAAATCTAGAATAAAACATACGTACCTACCCAGTTCTGAAAAATAAACACTTGAAATCATATATAAAATTCACTTTTATTTCAAATAAAGATTCCATCACTGACAGTTGGGTCGAAACAGTTTATTGTCTGGAAATGTTTTGTTACGTAAAGCATGGCTCAGAGGAAAATGTTCTACAACTTTGGAAACGTAGTAAAAAAATTATTTTAACCTTCTCCTCAATATTTTTTCTTTCAAATCCAGGCACCATGCCAATGACCTCTCAGACTTTTACAGAAATATCTATTGATATATTGTGGCACCCCCAAATGATATAAGGTAATGTGGGTGAGCTAATATTGTAAAATAGACAATCTGGAAAACTAGTTAGTTGTCAGATGCTCTTATATAACCACACATGCAATATTTAAGGCCAAAAAACAAGATCAAAGGGAACATCAGGTGAATAGTATATTTTTCTATAATATTGTTAAACAACAAAAATTTAACTGAGTACATTGAAAGATTAAATGGACCTCATTCAATGATTCATGAATCAGGCAGCTTCCTGTGCAGCAAATGTAAAGGAGTTTTGCCTAACTGCAGAAAACAAAGGTGTTTTTGTTTTTTTGTTTTGTTTTTTTTTTTTTAATCATGGAAGGGGGTAGTGAAAGGAAATTATGTTCGCAAAGTACTATTTGTCTCAGGCAAGGTCACCTAAGGGGGAAGGGCATCCTGTATGGTAGATTATCTCTCTCGTGCTCACCAAGTGATTCCTGCTGGACTGGGTCAGGTTACGTTCCCGAGAGAGGTTGAGGCTGCCTTAGGTTGGTATTGACTTAGGTATCGACTTGGTTTAGTGACGTGGGGCTTACTTAGCACCAAGTGACTCAGTTTTGGTCCTGCTGTGTCTTTTTAGCAATAGGATGTACCAATGTATCCTAAGAGTTTAGCTTTTGTTGCTCCCAAGACTTGCAAATAGCCTTTGTTCTTCTTCGCTCCTCCTTGGCACACTTCTGGGACATGAGGTCCTTTTTGAAATGGATTTCTACTTTCTTAAATAGAAGTTGAAATATTTTCAGATGACAAATAGCTTCGGATCTCTAACCCAGGGAAGGAGTTCTAGGCTCCCACTGGGCTGTGGAAGGGAATTCCTAACCTTGTAAAGTAGCATTCCCCTTGCTCAAATAGCAACAATCAAGCTAGGAAGAAAAAATGAGTCTCCTTTGGGAGCAGAATAGAATAGATGTTGAATATTCCTGAGCATTCAGTGGCTGCAGAAAGAGAGAAATTTTGCATTACATAGACTTATAAATCATTCTTTGGTCTAGTCTTCTTTTGTCAATAAGCAATGGATTAAAAAAAAAAAAACTGATGGTTTTGTAGCTTATCCAGTTGCTACTGTGATGTTCTTAGGCACAGAATTGGCATTAACAGGAAACTAAGCAACTACAAAAAAGGAAACATTGAGTTTTTTTTTTTTAAGTTCACCAAGAAGAATCTAGCAAAAGTTGTTTGTTTTGTACATAATAAAATTATTTCAGCCAAAGAAACTCACATAAAATTGTCTTATGCTCATTTTTACATGTTTATCTGAAGACATCCTGTATGTAAATAAAACAATTTCTCCTTTCAACAGACTCCATTCTCTCCCCATGCCTAGTCACCACCCCACCCTTGCAAAGAGCAAATGAAAATAAAATCACTGCCGGGCATAATAATATAAAAGCATTTTCTGTTCTTATGTGCACTCTTCAACCCAGGGCAAAGAAGAATAAATTCCTTCTTTGTGCAGCAGTTTCTAAAATATAATCAGAGCAGTGCTAGTAAATACTTAACTTTAGATTAGGTTACTCAAATTTTAAGGACTAGAATTGTTTCACTTCCACTCTGCAGCTAGTCCTTAGTGTCTTTCTTAAGCCTCTTTTGGCATCTCATTTTCACGCTCCATGTGAAATGACTTGGAGAACATCAGAAAAATAACAACACCACTTCTACAAAGCAACTGACTGTATACCACATGTTTCTACATCTATCATTTATGGAACTCTGTTTCTAGGATAAATCTTATTTTAAACGTCAGTACTAAAAGATAATTTTATTGGAGTTCCCTGCTTCAATCAGCAAATACAGTCAGCACCTACTCAGAAACAACTTTTTAAAAATTATTGAAATAATAAAACATTGCTTGTTGTTATTTTTAAATGGCTATGCTTGAATTACTATTTTGCTGGATCTGTAGCTTAAAGCCCCTGTATAATATGGCATCATGTGGTTCTTCTGGTTAATACAACCCAAAGATGAACGAAAGCACAGGAATCCTCTTTCTGTACCCCTCCCTCCTTATGGACATGGACTAAGAAGTAGTTTTGCAGTGTAAGCTAAACCTGAATTAAATTACCTTGCCAAAAGATTTTTTTTTTAATTCATCTATAGATGTCAATTTCTGGAATAGTTCAAGATTCAAAAAAATTTTTAACAACTATCATGGTTTTGATCTTGGAAATTACCCTTTTATTCAACTGTGGAACACACACACATTCATTACATTGTTTATAAAGGGACAAGCAAAATCCAATGACTTCCTTAAATGGATACAATACAGATATTAAAAATTAATTTTGAATAATTTAAAATGACACTGAAAAATTACTATACTATATTATTATTGAAGGTATAGAGACATTCTTCATTTTAAATATTATGCACATATGTATTCATAATCAGAAAAATTACATACAAATATAAGAAAATATATGAATATGTTTATATATGTACCATTTCAGATATGTATATACTTATTTACATTTATTTATATATAAATATAACTGAAAGTGTATAAAAATGATCAGAAGTTACCTATAGATAAGAGACTGAAGGAGATTTTCACTTTATAACATTCTCTATTCAAATTATTTTATATGCAATATGAAAATAATTCTATAATGCCCACCATCAGAAAAACATCATTTATTTAATATTAGAATTGATTGTGGAAAAACACCTCTAGTTTAGGTCAGTCACCCACATACTTGACTTAATTAACACTGGTTAACTAATTTTGAGTACTGCCTCTCAATGCAGTTTATTGTATGTGATCTAAATTATTATCCTGCAATGAGCTAGTATAAAATTCTAATCCTCTGATAAGTTTTACATTAATCAAATTTATTTTCAGTTCAAATTTTAATATATTTTCTTCACATATTTCTTTGAAGCTTTAATCCCTTTACAACTCAGATTTAAATTAGAAGGAAAAGGTAGAAGAGGAAGAAGAAACAACTGAATTTAATTTGAATTTTGGATAGAGCTGAAAACACATTTGCTTTTTTATTATGTTAGCTTGAATAGAAAACTGTTTTGATTTTAGCTAAATGAAGTTTTTTTTTTTTTAACTACTTGGATCACATTGTAAAACCTATTTAGAATTTTCATTTGGTTTCCACAATATTACCACATATTTTTTTTAACTATTGGCAAAATGGATACAGTTTATAAAGCCATTGCTTTTGCATTGAGCTTTTGCCTGTCTCATATCTTTAGATAAATTTAAAAGCAAAAGGAATACACAGTGTGTTGAATAACTTTAATGGTATGGTTTAAATTTGTAATTTGAAATTCTTAAGTTCAAAGAAAATTTATCTGCAGTTTGATTTTATGCTTGAAACTTCCTATGCTTCAGAGCAGTTTGTAAAGAATTGGGGGGTAGGGTGGGAAACTTCCTTCTATCATTCACAGCGTTTTTCTTAGATGTGAGTTAATTATACAAAAACTTTTAAAGAAAAATCAAAATCTAGTGTATCATTGATGTGGATCCTGGCCAGCAGGATCCGTGTGTGTTGTGATTGCTATGAGCAAATACACGTGGACTACAGAAGTCTTGTGGAGAAAAAAAGAAAAAGGGATGGCATGACCTCCCTCTAAGTGAGAAAGGATGAGAGAGCCCTGGCCGGTGCCTGGACAGGTTTTTGTTGCTTCTCTGGGTATGTTACCTCCTTACCTCATTTACTAGGCACAGGTTCACTGCAGGTGATTACCTTTTACACATAACAAAGGAAAGAATGTGTTGCTAATTACTTCAAAGAGAAGGATGTTGCAGACCAAGGGGGAAAGTGGTTGAACCTGTCACACCCCATACTTAGGAGGCTTAGCACAGATCTTAGGAAGTTATAGTAAGCACTTGCTGCCTCAATTCAGGGTGAGGGAGTTTTAGCAAAAGCAAGTCACATAGCAGCCTAGGTACAATGCAGGCCTGATTCCCCACGGGAGAACCTATCTGTGGGCGTGGTCCTGTGTGCCGACTCGCTTTCCACTGGTTTTCCAGGTAGGAGCTGAGCTACATTTCCATACCATGTGAAACAGTTCCCTACATATCATTATTGTTTTTTCACTCTCTTAATTATGTATTTATATTTATATTTATATTTATAATACTAATATCAGAAAGTCTATTTGCAAAAGTATATTTTCATAACTTAAAATACTTCCAAAACTGCTTTTTTTGTGTGCTGAAACATTAACAAAAACAGAACTCATTCTCACCCAAAATTTTTCATGAGAGCTGTGGTTGTCTGCAAATTGTAAAGCACAGCCCAAATGGCTATGGACATTTTAAAAGTTTAACACTTTTCCTTTGACTGATCTGTTGACTGAAATGAGCTTTTAAATGTAAAAACTTGGACATTGAAATCAGATGCTGTATCCAAATGAGTGAGAATGATTTAAAACATTTTAGATCAGCATCTGAATGAAAAATAATACAGTTTATTTATAAGAATTTAAATTATAAAATTTACATTAGCTATGTACAAAATACATTTATTACTATACATATTATTAAATAGTTGCATAAAATGCAATATTTTAGAGTTCAATAAATATAACACATACTTATTCATTTGAATAATTCATAGATTTATAAGACTAGATCTATTTTCTATCAATTCTTGGATTCCCATCTGAAAAACAGTGACTTACTGTATTACAATGATAATTTCTCTTATCTTCGTTCCTCTACCCAATGCCATTTATGTTTATCCTTTTTCATGCTACAATAGTGAATTATGTGTTGAATTTCAGAAGGAATTAACAGAAGTTCAAAACTCTTCTTGAAGTTTTCAAATATATAGAATGAATAAGAGCAAGCCATTTGTCTGTGAATATGAAAGGATAACCAGTGATCCTACCCATCATTTGGATAGTAATATTCAATAACTCAATGGAAGTCAGTCCATCCGTTAAGATGAGATACCTGTGTTATACATGACAAAGCTGTCCTTGTCTGCCAAAACTGTCCTCTCCTTTCAAATGGAAAGACCCAATGTTTTCTGAGTTCTTTTACTTTGTCTCCTACTCAATTCAGATTCATGATTTCTATCTTCAGGATATTTGGATATAAGATTTGGTACTCATGAGCAAATTTATCATAATTATAATTATTCAAAATGAAACAATAAGTGCACTTAAGGTTTGTGCATCCTTAATAAAAATTTCCCCAAAAGTATATAAAAGGAGTAAATGGGTGCAAATATTCAAAATAGTTGTATTTAACGCATGGTGATGTGTTCAGGGGCTTTACTTCTGATCTCTGCAACATATTAAGAAAAAAGGTGATTGACAGAAGACTGAAATGATGGATAGATATGTGATCTATCTATGTGGTAAATCAAGTAGATTAAAAGGTGAATGGAGTTTTAGAGATATACAGGGGCTTGCCACACATTTTTCGAACTTTGTTCTTTTTGTGTATTTATAAAGTCAAACAGTAAAAAAAGAACCATATTGTTTTGTTTAACTTTTCTTATAAAATATTATACTGCAAGCAAGGCTTTTTAACCTAGAACTAGGCATTTAATGGCCTCATTCATTCTTTCTCTCTCTCTCTCTCTTTCTCTCTCTCTCTCTCTCTCTCTCCGTCCCCCTCCGCTTCCCCTCACCCCCACCTTCCTCCTAAAGCTCCATTCTGACTTAGATAAGGGAGAGGGCACTGTTAAATACACCCTCTCAGGAGATGGCGCTGGCACCGTTTTTACCATTGATGAAACTACAGGGGACATTCATGCAATAAGGAGCCTGGACAGAGAGGAAAAACCTTTCTACACGCTTCGTGCTCAGGCTGTGGACATAGAAACCAGGAAGCCCCTGGAGCCTGAATCAGAGTTCATCATCAAAGTGCAGGATATTAATGATAATGAGCCAAAGTTTTTGGATGGACCGTATGTTGCCAGTGTCCCTGAAATGTCTCCTGTGGGTAAGTAGACAAACCAAAATTCTATGAGTTGCTACAAGGCCTTTTCACATTTATTTCCTGCAGCTTGATATAAACATCTTATTTGCAACTCAGAAGATTACTCTTCCACCATAGAGTATACAATTATTTTCATTTAGATTTTCCAAATTCTATCTAATTTTTCTTTTTGCTGCATTCTAAATACATATATATACATATTTTGGACTGAAATCGATTGTCATTACAATTCCAGATACCTATATAGCTGGAGGTCACCACCACACTCACCAAATACAAGGTAGTAATTCTTGGCTGAAAGTAAATTATCAAAGTATGTACCACATCTGAGTCTGAAGGTGGTCCAGAAGGGGATGTGTTCCCTTGTGGCTATAGGTCACACGTGGCAGTTAAGCTGCCACACTAGAAAATAAACATCATTATACAGTCATTATTAGAATAATTTTACAATTAAGCCATAGTATTGTCATGATTCTTAATAGTGAATAATAATATAAAATCACATTTCAGTAACAAATGACAGTCCTGAAATAGGTATCTTAAGGTTGATGACTGAAGGATTCCACCTTCAGTGATGGCTTTAACTTATAGCGTTTGTTCCTTTGTCATCACTGCCAATACCTCAGGTTTTTCCAAAGTGAATTTTAGTTTCTAGCACATTTGTAAGTTAAAGCTACTCATCACTTTCAGGCAACAGTATGAAAAACTCTTATGTGAGCAGTTGCTAATATTCCCTATGTCTGACAGTCTTCGGGGGGGGGGCGGGGGGGCAGGTTCTGCTGCCCTTACAATGGGTCATACACTCACAAGAAGTTTGCACAGCGTGCCCTGAGAGCAGAAGCAGGTTACTGGCTACAGGAGTTGTCACATAGATTGACCATAAATACACTTGAAATTGTGTCTGTGACCTTATCAGGCAAAGACCTTATTCTTTCTTTGACCTGAGAAATCAGCTCAGAGTAGTTCACCTAAATGTAAAATTTTTGTGTGCATACTCAAGGCTGCATATCTATTACTAGGTTTCTATACATTTTTGAGCTGCCTCTTTTATGTGGTACTGTGGTTGCTAGAGATTTAAAAATACAATTGGAATATGTCTTATTAGAAAAGTAGACCCTGAAAATGGGAAGTGCAATTTTTTTAAAAAGTGCATTTTGCTTTTACAGGGGGAGAAAAATGAAGGTAATATTTTGAGAAACAGTATGGCTTTTAAGAAGACAATGCTTTTTAGTAATAAATGGTTTAGCCTGGTGCTGACTTCATGAAAATTGGAGATATTTACATGAAATCATGATCCTCAATGACACTTTATTACCCACACAGCATCCTGAAAGCAAACACACGCCTCTCTACGGTATTAAAACATTCTCTTATAATGTAAACAATTAAGTCTTCTGTAGTGCCAGTTATGATAAAGGGTAGTTGCAGAGTCTGAGTCCTTACATCAGGAGTTTATGGCTAGTTCCTGAAGAGAGAAATAAATCTGGAAAACTAGGCAAGCAGCAGGTGAATAAGAGAACAAAACAGCTTTTGTGTGCTGTTTCGTGGAGACACTGCTTGCTCTGATGCTGCGAGGTACCAGAAAGGGCTATGGTGGAATATACTGCATCTGCATAATGAACTTTTTTCAAATACATACTGAAAATTATAAACACTACATACAGATTAAATATTAGAAATTGAATATCTGCCATGCACTAATCTTGCCATTCTCTGCAATCCTGCCTAAGCACATGTAACCCCAAAATACAAGAGTCCCAGTTAGATTTGCAGTATTTGATGCTTTTGCTTTTATGTGGCCAGCCAAAAGCTAACCCAAATCTAACCAAGTCAACTTGCATCCAGAGACACTGGTTTTCCTAGAGCTCCTGAACTCCATTCCCAAGCATACCCATCCTTCTTACCACAGGGAAATGCTTCACCGCTATAAGTCATTTTGTCCAATAGTTATTTATTCTGTTTTCTTTCCCTACACCCTTCTAGGCAAATCCTATATCATTTTCCTCAGAATTTCAACATAATTCTTGGTCAAGACCAGATGGAGCTCACAGTGGTATATTGGGCAGTATAGCAAATCCCTCTGTCAGTTTTATATATATGTCTGTGTTTGAGATATTCTCTAGAAAATAACTGTTCTTTTCCAATAATTGAGAATGCTGCCATTTCATTTTCAATAAAAGAGAAGAATCAAGCAGTCTAAAAATACATATAGTACAATAGCTAAGTTTGTACTATAAAATACCAAGAAATATTGTAACATTGAAATAAAACTTATTATGTAAATGTCTATTTAGCAATAATGGAGTGTACATCTGAAAGGATGATGAGCAATTAAATCTAAAGCAGAGATTAAATAAGGTAAAAACTATTAAAAACATAATTGTATAAAGGGGAGATGGTAGTGAGCAGGGTAAGTAAAGATTTCCGAGGAAAATCAATATTTAAGACATGTGAGACTGTGGAATATATTTAGTTCCTGAGAGTTGTAGAAAATTCTAGTGAATCTATGAATTGTTTGAGAGAAAGGTCACTTTGTTACCAACTTGTGACATCCAGTATGCCACAGAAGTAATATTCACAGTTAAAGTGCTTTTACTCTGACCTAAGGAAATTACTTAATGATCCAGATTCCCCAACTCAGAGTTACTCCTTGGAGACAAATTTGGTCATTATGAATGCGGTCTTAATTCTTTAAGATCACCAGAGTAACAGTGAATTACAGTAATGTGCCCTCTTCCATATCTAGTAATTATGCATCAGTAGGGTATGCAATTTAAGTTACTTTTCCTGGAGTGCTGACAGATTTAACTTCTTCAAATCCATATTCATACTTGTACTGTCTTCCTCTGAGCTAAGCCATTTTGAGGCAGCTGATTGGGTTTTTGGTAACCACATCTCTATGACATGTTTAATACATATCAATTCAGAATCATAATTTATGTGGAGACCTACCATTTTCTGAGCAATAGATAGGGGCCAGATCTAAGTAGGTATTTTCATTTCCTATTTTATTTAATCATTACAACACATTTCTGCAGTGCTGTTTACTGTTTGGTCTTTATTTTTATATGAAAACGTAAGATTTATGTATCACAAAGTAGGAATGACTCTCAGGATCTTTAGATGAACTTAGTCACAAGTAATTATGCCTTTTATTTGGGGGTTAGTGATTTCTAAAATATTTTGGGGGTGGGGCTTACATTTAGTTTTCCATCTCAAATGAGCTGGTTCTTTTGAATACATATTATATTGTTAATTATATTAATTATATTAATTTGAGAATGAATGTCCCCAGTCAAAACCCGTGGAATAGATATCTCTAATCCACTGACATTACAAAGCAAGGGAATTACACTGCTAACTTAAAAAAAATATTAAACTGCTTCCCTTTGTTTTCTTAACATGAATTTTATTTTGTTTTATGTAAGGTTTGGAGACAAATGCTAAGATGAATATTTTGACAAACTTTTTAGTAGGTTATTAAACAGAATGTTTTCTACATGGTCATACTTAAGTAATCCAATTCCAGAATAGAAATAGGAAGATTGTGACTACACTTCACATTACTTTATTATATCATTATTATAATTTAGAAACATGGATAAATAGACACATTTTCTTGCATTCACGGAAATGTCCTGGTAGACAAACCAAGATGTGATGAAGGGGACTTATTATCTTATCTCATGAGCCAGCCATGACTGTGGATGGTACCCACGTAGTACAGTAGGAGCAGGTGCATTATCCTCGGTTTCTCTCTGTGTCCCACACAGTCCTTGCCAAGAAGTTAGAGACAGAATATTGGCTGTTTTCGACAAAGACATTCTTTTTTTAATAACAAAAATATATTGCTTAAAGTTAGGAAATTAACTTTAATACATCATTGCAATCTAATCCTTAAACCCCATTCGGGCTTCATCAAATGCCTCAATTACGTCTTAACAAAATGTTTAAATTCAAAATTACATATTGCATTTAAATGCCATGTCTCTTTAGTTTCCTTCTACTTAGTTCCTTACTGTTTTTTATTTTGTTTGTTTTTTACTTCTGTGACTCTAACAGTTGAAGATTTTTAAAAAGAATGACACCATATTGGGCTTGTCTGAGACTTCCTCCTAATTCAGCATATGCATCTGTGTTAGGTACATCATAGAGGTGATGCTGTATTCTTTCTGTATGCTATCAAGTGAAACATAATTTTGATTTGCCCCATTACACATAATGTTTATTTTTATTACTTCATAAAGGTTTTGTATTAGTTATCTATGGCTGCAGAAAAAATTAACCCTGAACTTAGCAGTGTAAAAGAACATGCATTCATTTCTCACAGGAGCATGGATATTGACGAGTGGCTTAGAGAGGCATCTCTGGGTCAAGGTCTCCCAAAGGTTGCAGACATGTTACTGGCTGAGGCTATGGTCTGATCTAAAGGCTTAATTGTGAGGAGATAGAAATTTTCTTCCATGCAGTCCCTTGCAACATAGACCTCACTAAGGGACTATATGGAAGTGGGCTTCCCTCAGGGTTATCTGTCTAACAGAGGGAGTAAACATCTCTGATCAAAGCCAGAAATTATTTAAAACCTAGTTTTGAAAGTGAGGTACCATTTCTTCTGCTGTATTTCAATTGTTAGAAGTAAATCCAGCCCACATTCAGGGAATAGGATTATACAAAATCATGAATAGAAAGGATCTGGGATTATTATTGAGGACCCTCTTATGGTCTGCCCACCACATTCCACCATCTGCCCACAGTTATTCATGTTGCTCTGTCATGTAAAATATACTTAGCCCCTTTCTAGGATGCCAACATTTTTGTCATGTTATTGCACAATTTCAAAGTCCAGAAACTCATTTAAGTTAAGGTGTGATTGAGGTATTTTTGCTTTGATTCCTCTTAATTTGTAGACTTGTGAAACTGAAGAGACCTGTTATTTACCTGACACGCACCCAGCCTACCATAGTGAGATATGCATGAGACAACTTCATTAGACATTTCTGTTCAATAGAGGGGGGAGTGCACAGCATGTAGGAGTTAATGGTCCACCACATTTCTGAAATCTAGCTGGTAAATGTTGAAAGCTCTTTGGTTAGGTTCAAGGGCTAGGAATAGTTGTCTAGGGTCCTCAGTTCCACTGTCTGGGATCTTGGCTCTACCTGCTGAAGTAATCCTTCCTTTTTCATTGAATATCGCATCTACTTGCAACCAAGCCGCTCTCTTATTTAGCTTCCTGCAAATAGAATTCAAGGGATCCAAAGTCCTACCCTCACTATACAATCTCTCTCTTGTTTATCAGTCCACACTTGTGATGTTTTTACACATGGACCTTCTTAAAATCTTTATAGGTAGTATGGTTATGCCATGAGTTTTCTTTGGGCTAACCAAATTAATCAACAAATATCTTAAAGGTAAGTCTTTCCTCACCTTGGACCTAATTGAGATGTATGAGTGAAAAAGCCCTTTCCTGAACTGGGATCCTTACTGTTTGGCAGAGTGGCTCCTTGAACCATACATGCGGTTAATCTCTTAAGAGAGAATTTGACTGACTAGATAGTGAGCCAATGGACTATCTTGATCTTTTTAAGATCTTAACATAAGATTTTATAGTTATTACCATGGCTTTATCTTTCGACAATACTAACTTCCCTGCCCTGCATTTAATCTACCCTTAGAAACTATTTCTTAATTTTACCATCATTTACCATCTAGAAAGACTATGAATCTTTAAAATCAATAAGATATAGATCCTTTATTTGAAAGATTTTATTTATTTTATTTTTAGACAGCGGGGAAGGGAGGGAGAAAGAGATGGAGACAAATATCAATGTGTGGTTGCCTCTCACACTCCCCCTACTGGGGGACCTGGCCTGCAACCCAGGCATGTGCCCTGACTGGGAATGGAACAGGCAACCCTGTGTTTCACAGGCCGGTGCTCAATCCACTGAGCCACACCAGGGATAGATTTTGTTTATTTTTGGACAGAGGGGAAAGTAGGGAGAAAGAAATGTAGAGAAACATCAATGTGTGGTTGCATCTCACACCTCCCACATTGGGGAACCTGGTCTGCAACCCAGGCATGTGCCATGACTGGGAATTGAACCAGCTACCCTTTGGTTTGCAGGTCAGCATTCAATCCACTGAGCCACACCAGCCAGGGCAATATAAATCCTTTTCTGTTTAAACGTCAATAGGTCCATTTTCTGTTGTCCAGGTAAATGCAGGCAACAGTTTTGCTAAATTTTCTGTCAGTGCATAATAATGATCTATCTTCCTCCAGATTCAATACAATGTTCTTAGTTTCATGCAACCCCTCACCTGCATCACATTCCAAGTCCAACATCCAATAAACATTCTGACATTCTCTTCAAAGCCAATGCCTGACTGCAAAACCATTCTCTCATTTTAAGTATTTGTTATGGCAATACCCCACTACCTGGTAAAAGGAAAGAAAAATGCTATTTTCTATTACTATGTAACAACTTACTCTAGGATTTGGAGGTTGAAAACTACAAATTGTATTACCTCTTGATTTATCTGAATCACACATTCGGGCTCAGCTTCATTGGGTGTCTCTGCTTCGAAGTCTTCCATGGACGTAGTGTCAAGCTTGCAATTGGGAATGTGGTCTCACCTGAAAATTACATGGACCCAGGACCACTCCTGTTGTTGTCACCTTGGGATTGATGTCCTGTCACTTCCGTGATATTTCATTTGTTAGGATCAACTTGGCAAGGCCATTCCAGACTCCAGACTTTCGAAAGGATTAGACAATGGTGTAACTATTGGAAGTAGGCCTTCCCTACATTAGATAACGATTTTACTATAGACTTATTTTTCATCTCTTTGTGATTATTACATATTTTGGCCAGAGGTAGTGTAAAACTAGAGAGATAATCTGGTTGTGATCACAGTTTCAAATTATTTATCTTAAAATTTATATCAGTATAGTTTCAAGTTTTCTTACTCTATTAAATGGTTCTGATCTGTTAGTATCATTGTCTTAATATTGAAATTGTTCTAGATTTGGCCAATGACAGCTCTAACACTATTATTTATTCTAGTTTTTCTTCAACCCTTTTATAATTTAGAACTCTCTTTTCTGAGATTGAGAAATCATACATATATATGATAAAAAGAGCCATATATGATAAAAATCTCTATATATCTATATGCACACACATGCACACACACATATAGAGAGAGATTTTATTTATTTTTATTTTAAGAGAGAGGGGAAAGGAGGGAGAAGGAGAGGTAGAGAAACATCAATGATCATTGCCTCTCGCAGACTCCCTAACCCAGGACTGGCCCACAACCCAGGCATGTGCTCTGACCAGAATCCAGTCTGCGACCTTTTACTTTGCAGGACGCTCAACCAACTGAGTCATGCTGGTCAAACCTCTTGCGGATACCCTGATGACTCCATTCCAGCCTCAGCAGTCTGAACTGGCTATTCCATGGTTTTGTCTCTCTCACTGTGTAGTTTTGCTCACCTCACGAATGCTCTAAGTCCTCCCACACAGATTGCTTCCCTGCTTCAATGGATCACTCATACCCATCGTCTGCAGTTCTATGTGGACAACTTTCTCAGTCTGCTCCAGCTCCGATACCTTGCTCTGATCCATTGCAGATCCAGCCAAACTCCATCCCCGTATCTCTGCTAGCGCAAAAGCCTACCTCTCCCCATCCCTGCTAGAATTGAGAAGTAACTTAATCTAGAAGATCAGCAAAGAGAAAAGACATCTCTTTGATTCATAAAGGGACTTAAAGTGTTCCTAAAATCGACTGTCTCTAGACTGTCTGTCCATGCATTAACAGTGTTTAAATCAGGGGTCCTTCATTCAGTTTTTGCTTCTTAATTTATTGAACTGTCCAGATTTTTTTTTTTTTTTTTTTTTTTTTTTGGCTAGAGGCTAAGAATGACCTAAGAAGAGTTTCATAAGCCCAAAATTCATTTTTGCTAAAACACTGGTTTTTCAGAGTTCTTTTACTTGCTGAAAAGTATCATTCCTATTCCTATAGTCAATTAAGAAAAGAAATGACTTCACTGAGAAAGTGGACAGAACTCAGGACTCTGTGGTACCATGTTGTAGCCATGCAGCATGGGGGGTGAACTTAGGAGTCCCACTCCCTGCTCTACCATTTCCCTTTTTAAGTATTTGCATAGGCTTTTGGCCTCATCGGGCTTTGGTTTCCTTACCTACAAATGAGGAATAAGAATGCATTATTCCCAGAGTTATTACAAGCAGTAAAGAAGAAAGTGTATGTGCTGGAAAAAAATGTGCTTATTAAATGGGGAAGAATCTTGTTAAAATTTGGTGATGATTCTCAGAAAACTAGCAGGAGAAAAAGCCAAAGTTCGAGAGGTCCGTGCTAATTATCTGAGTCCTTTTACACAGTTGCTCCCTCTGACACGTGACCTCAATATTTTCTACTGTTTTTTTCTTCAAACTGCACCAAACCTATTTAAAAACGTAAGGGGCATTCCATTCCAATTTAAATTTTCTTTGGTGTAGAGTACTCTTTTACCTTAATAAGTGGATACAAGCTGTTGATTTGCAAGAAATATGGATTATCAGATGAGACTTTTGCTTTGCAATCTGCTGAGTCACTTAAACACCTTTGATGAAGTTGAGCAAGGCCTAGTGATCGCTCTGGTGTCTGCAGTGATATGTCCACAGCACACAGCGTGGCAGAACTATTTTCAGGGCCATAGGATGTTATGACTGTGTTCAGGGAGCATTTTATTCCTATGCTTGAGTCCTGTGAATTTATTAGTAGTACAATCGCAAAGGCAATGGTATTGACAGTTTTGTTATGGCTTCTCAAGAAGTGTATGAATTGTTTTTGTAGCAGCGCCGCGTGTCCCCAAACATAAACCACACTGCACTGATGGTTGCTTTAGCAGCCACTGATCAGCGATAAATGTTAAAAATTAACAAGAAGTTCCTTTTTTTTTTCCTAACAGCTAAACGACTCTAAGCATTAAATATATGTTAGCAGGAGTTGCTTTTTGGCCACGGAGTACTTCAAAACATTAAACATATTTTCAAAGTGTTACTCTCTCCCCAGCCTCCAAGTGGTTGTAAACATTAAATATGTTTTGTAAAAACTGCTTTGCCAGCTACTGGCGGGATAGCTAGGAACATCATTTTTCTTTAAAGTTGTCTTCCAGCCGAGGGACTGTTTTTCCTTGTTTGCTCTGTTCTGGTTAGTGTGTGTATACGAAAGCAGGCAAAAGTCTGCCCTGGCTCAGTGGTCTCTTGCTTTATGATCAGTGATCATGGGAGAGCAATCGCACTCACGTAAACCCTGCTGGCAACAGGAGTGCTCCGAGGTTCGATGGTTTGTATCAGGTATTCCATGTGGTTGGCAGCCGGATTTTCTAAAACAATTTTTGTTTCTGATATTCTCCGTGTGATGCATTCAGGTTTGAAGATGGACATAAACTAAGCTTAGTATTAAGGAAAATAACTTCAAGGAACCAGACACTGATGGATTATACCCATCCATCAAGGTGAAAATGTGCCATCCTGTGAACTGACTCAAAGACAGACAAGATGGCAGGACTACTAAGTTAATGAGATCTTTAACCCAAACATGATGAAGGATTTGAAATCTACGTCTGAAATAACTCAGTGTGACAAGTGCATGTAATTCAAATTCAAAAACAGTGAAGAGCATGCCACTATATACAAATCTATCCAGAAATTAACCTAGGAAATCTGTTTTTTTTTTTTTTTAACCAAATTCACAATAAAAACTAGGTGCAGCACCTGAGTCAATTGGAAAAAAAAAAAAAAAGAATCAATTTTATCATCCAAGGCACAGTAATTCATCATAAAACCAAATACTTGATGATGCTTTGATTTTTACAGGATTCAAGTATTTTTCCAAATCATATGATACTGTATTTTGTTACATGCATTATTCTAGCTGTATATTTAAGAGGTCCCAGTGGGATACCTATTATTTTAGGTACTGGGGTTAGAACAGTGAGAAAAACTGACAAAACTCCGGTCCTCAGAAAGCATTCATTCTAAAGGTCTGGCATAGGGGGCAGCAAACTGTGCTCTGTGGGAGGAAGCCAGCATATCACTGGGGTTTTTGTTTGTTTGTTTGTTTGTTTTATTATTATTTTTTTAATATAGCCACACATGCATTCATTTATATAATGCCTGTGCCTGCTTTCTCACTACAATGGCAGAGCTGGCATCAGGAACCCTATGGCCCCCAAGGCTAAAGTGTTTGCTATCAGCCCTTTGTAGGAAAGTGTGTTGAGACATGAGGTACTGGATTGAATATTAGATGGAGGTTAAGATAATGAAATCCGTAATTTAAATACACCTGTGGGGGGGGGGGGAAGAGCATTTACTCTGGGAAATACCTCCTCAAAAAACAAGAAAGGAAGAAGGGAGGGATAGAGAGAGGAAGGGAGGGGAGGAGGAGGGAGGGAAGGAAGGAAATTATAACAGGAACCGAGATTAAGTGAAGAGTAGAGGCAAGTCTCACACTAACATATGGATAAAATCAGATACTCCATTCAGCCCACTCTGAAAGGAATAGCTTGACTTTATTAAGGTCACTTAAACACTGTCTCAAAATACTAAAAGTTCAGGTGAAAGTATTTTTATTTCCCTGCAACAATAATTCTTTCAGTTATGCATCCATATTTTTAAAATTAAATGTTTAAAACAAAAACTAAGAAGGTTGAAGGAGGATAACCTTCAGATAAGGTTGAAACATTCCTACTCCATATGAGTTTTCAGAATTCATAAGATGTCTTTTTTCCCTCACTGAAATATTAGTGATGAAAGAGAAAATGAAAAATCACCGAAAACAAGTATAATAACAACTGCCTATACTGACAAGTACTACCCAAGAACTATTACAGGGAAGTAGTTCAGAAATAAGGTTAGGGTGAATTTATTAAGGTTGGCACTATTTTCATTTCTGACCAAAAGTCTGAAACTTGCAAATAAGAAAATCAGAAGGTACAATTTTACAAAAATTAACAAAGATGAAAATATCAAAATTTGGTACAGTTTGTTTAATTGGCCACAAGACTGGAAGAAAAAAAAACATATCAATTAAATTGCCTTCCGTGTTAACTTTTCCTGTAAGAAAAACATTGCAATAAGACAATTTCATGAAATGCTTTGATGGTAAGAAAGTGCCAAAACATGATTAGCTACTGCACATTTTAAATTAGACAAGAAAGAAATTTGTGGCTGCCTGAACATGCAATGATTTTTTTCCATGCCCTTTTCTTCTCTTTTTGCCTATGTTTAATCAAGTATATGCTGTTTGACATTGAAATGATTTATACTGAAAACAATGTTATCACAAGAATTTAGTAGAAACTGTATTATAAGAGGAGAAATATTTCCATTTCCCCAAATCTTCTAAAAATGTAATTCCCACTTCTGAAAGAATTAATTTTCATTATAGAATTTTTTTTACAACTAACATGAACTGCCTATTTAGCCAGAGGTTTCAAGTAGAAGTGACTTACTCACCTGATTGTGGTTGTATTTCTATTGTCAAATGTGTTTATTTATTTAAGCTGAGTTCCCTTTTACTATTCTTTTTTTGCCTAATTAGTCAGAATGATGTTCTAGAGTTACTCAAGGTCATATAAATTTTTACTACCTATATTTCTTATCCCTTACTCTTCAGAAAAACAATCTGGCACTACTTAAATTAACAAAGAATTTGAAATATCAAAATACAAAGAGGATTATGAAGAATTAATTTTCTAATAGGTCTCAGCTTTGCATAAAATGTAGCATACATATAGTATAAAGGTCTATTTGGTATTTTTTTTTAAATATGATGTGTATGTTATCTGAACCATAAGAGAGCCCCATACCCAATCTTCAAGAACATTGTCTTTGTCTACAATTTCAATAATAGTAGCAGATTTAGAACTTCTCAATCTGGGAGAGCTCTGAGAATTAAATATTTTAGAGTCTTTTTACTGCAGTAATAAGATTATTATTTTGTAAACAGAAGAAGAAGGAATGCTTTCAAAGATTATTTTGGGGGCCCATATATTTATTTTTTATGTGGGTGATTTTTGGAAAATGCCTTTAAAAAGGATTTGTAAAACTAGGAAGAGAAAGACTAAAAGTGTTTGCAGAATACTGATAACAACAACAGCAGAAACAACAAAATGGCTTAATTCTGGAAAGGCAGGCTGTTATAGGGAAAACAAAATGGACCCTGAGTACTAAAGATCTGAATTCAAGCTTTGAAGAAGTAGCAAAAGTACTTAGAAAAATATGTGTGTGTATGCATGTGTGTGTGTTTGTAAAGTTTGGATGGTAAGTATTATTTGACACTAAGTATTGTCATAAGGATTCTGAGAGATGCTGCTTGTAAAAAAACTAAACCCTAGAAGGGTTTCAATGAATGCTAGTCATTTTCCACCTTCTTTCTTCAACAGCTTTTTCTCCTGCAGGGTTTTATATTTGGAAATATGTCATCAATCACTTTTGTTTCCTCTTCATCCTTGTTCCTAGTAAACCACATTAGAAGGGCCTTTCTAGAAACACGTCCTTCTAAAAATACATATTTTTGTGAATATTATTTATCTAAAATATTTGAAATAAGTACTCAGAACACAGGAAATGAGATATGATGATTATGAAATATAAAAAATACTGTGAAAATGTGTCCACTGGAGGTAACACAGGTCAGGGGGATATTGAAATGTTGAACTTACTGACTTGGCACAAGGGAGAGATTTCGCTGAACATCACAGACATTTATGTGATGCACCAGAGAGGCTCTGTATGAGGAGTAAAGACCATTATCTTCAGTAACAGCTATGCCCTATGTCTAAGAACAAAAACGTAAGAGACTTCCCTCAACAAGGAGTTAAACTAGGCCTGACAAGATTAAAAGGAGCTGCCAGTAATTAAACTTCAACTATCTTAAGGTCCTTACAAGCAGAAAACATCCAGAGTTTCTACAATATATTATTCGAAATATTTAGCATATAATAAAAATACAAGCTATGCAGAAAACCAAAAATATTTGATCGATAATCAAGAATAAAAAAACAGTCAATAATAATAGACATCATAATGATTTAACTATTGAAATTAACAGGTACTTATTGCGAATGTATTTTATGACAAATGAAAATATTGTCATAATGATAGAATAAAAAGAAAATTATGAATAATAGACAAAACAAAGATTAAAAGTGCAAAATACAATTAAAAATTCACTGACAGAACTAAATAACAGATTGCAATAGTAAAAAAAAAAAAAAAAGACAAGTGACATTGAAAACAGAGTCTTTGAAATTATCCAATCTCAAATAAAAGAGGAAAATGATTGAGCCAAATAAGAGATTAAGTGCTATGGGGTGACATGCATCAAACATTTGTATAACCAGAGTCCAAGGAGGATAGAGACAGGAAATGGAACATGAAATATTTGAAGAAAGGATTGTCAAAGTTTCCTATTTTTTAAGAAAATTTTCAGCTCTGGTTGGTGTGGCTCAGTGAATTGAGTGCCAACCTGTGAAGCAAGGGGTTGCCAGTTTGATTCCCAGTCAGAGTACCTGCCTGGATTGTGGGCCAGGTCCCCAGTAGGGGATGCAAGAGAGGCAAGCACAGATTGATGTTTCTCTCCTCTTCTCTCTTCCCCTCTAAAAAGAAATAAATAAAATATTTTTTAAAAAGAAAAATTCAATGTACAGATCCAAGAAATTCTATCAAACAGTATATAAAAAAAAGGCTAAAAGAATCCAATGGTGTAAATAAAATAGACCATTTAAAATATCTACTTCAGAAATATTGCTTAAAATGTATATAACTGGTATTTTTTGTTGTTTTGAGTGGAACATGTAGGTCAAATAACTTACCCCGTGTTATTAGAGATTGCATCTGCTCATTTGCATATTCAGCATATTGTATATATTAAGCCATTTTTTTAAGAATTAATTTTATTTTAGGACCATTAAAAATCTCTATTTTATGAGAAAAGAAATTGACATTTGATTAAGACAATATCAGTTCCATTAATTTTCATCTGAATAACTATAGGCAGATGATTTGACATTTATGAACACCAAACTTCTCATTTGTAAAATGGGCATATGGAAGGCTGTACATGGATTAAATAACTTAATATATAACAATCTAACATTGCACCCGAAAATAATCAGAACTGAATAATTAGTGCCATCAGCCATCCTATCTGCCACTGAAATTCTTAGACAGAAATTTCACAAGGGAACACGCTGTGTGATCACTCTACTCAACAACATGAATTGTGCTGCTATCGGCTGGGGCAAGTGCTTCTCCCAAACAAACAAGCCATGTCACCCACACAGCTTCCTTCTGTCCCCTGTTTGCACTTCAGAGAAAATAAATTCTTTGCTCATCATAATCAAATAGTACCTAGAGAACAAAAATGACTGGACCAAACATTGATTCAATGAATAACCAATCTCTTCCTTTTTCAGAACATCAGTTGTTTATCCAGTAGTAAAATCTCTCATTTTATAATAAAAAAGCTGACAAATGCTCTGATAGTTACAAGCAATACACAGAGTTTCAAAATGTAGTCTCGCTTAGGAATTTTACCTTGTAATTGGTATCTGTTTGCATCTAATTTTTTCATAGCTTTAAGAAACATCGCGTTGTAATTTTTAGCAAGCCTCCAAGAAACAAAGCTGCTGTAATGCCTAATTTTTATTTGTAAATTTAATAAATGTAATATGAATTGTCTAAATAAATACTAACTCTATATTCCAAATTATAAGATAATTAGTATAGTGAATAAACAATATATCAAATTATAATAAATAATATAAATAATAAAGAAAATACCACTTTTGAAAAGCATTATTACACTATAGTGAAATACTGTTTTCATTGCTTTCCCAACATTTTATTGTCTCAACTCCCAAAAGCATCCCAGGTTTGAAAACAAATTCAATAGTTCCTCTACTTCTAATTTTTCCTTACTGTGTAACAATCATCATGAAATCCCTCAAAATCCTGGTACTCCCTTTGTCATCAGCCTTCTCTATCCTGTTGAACACAGAAGGAAACAATCCATTCAGAGACTATTTCAAACATTGAATTAGAGCAGGCATACGGTTCAGTTTCCCATGATGAAAGCAGGGATGTCTACCACTGTGATAAAAGGAGCACTAAACTGGCTGCCAGGACAAAGTCCTGAGTGTGTTTAGAATAAGGTTAGTAGTTCTTATCTCAACTACTGATGTAATCAAAGTGCTGTGTGGTTCAGCTTTCTCCTTTAATAAGGCAGGGCTAGGCTAGGTTCTCTGTAAAATCCTTCTGAAATCTAATTCGGAGATTGTGCATAGGCATATGTACTGACACAGAGTGTATGCTGTTTTGTACGAAAAGACAGCTGTGGGCCCGAGCCTTAACCTTTTAAGTGTATGACTACCTCATTTTAGGACTGCTGTTAGAGGTGTGTGACCTGTGCCTTTGCACAAGGCTTTGTGCTAGGAAGGGCCCTGCATTTCATTAAATCTCTGCTCTTGCCATGATGAAGTTTGTAGTTTTTGAACAAAGTGTTCCATATTTTAATTTTACCCTGGATCCTGAAAGATTTTTTTTTTAGTTTGTCTTGCTAATTCATTGATAAAACTTCTCTTTAGAAACTACCAAATTTATAAGACAGTGATTAAAAAATGACTTCTGAAGTTCATTACTAAAGTCTAAATAGTTTTACACAGAAACACTAAAGTACTAACTCCTACTTTCTATTCTGTCATTGTGGTTGTTCTTTGTAATTTTCAGTACGGTCCAATTTTGGAGTTGCTACCGTAGTCAGTGCTGCTCTCAACAGTGACGCACCCCCAGTGAACTGCTGTGTGCTGTCATTGACTACGGTATTTCGGTTGTCAAAACTTTGATTAATTAGCACTTTGTATATTCTTTCTGCTCACCAACATTAGGGAGAAGTACCAGTCACACACATGAAATTATGACATGGAAAAAAAATAAAGTCAACTTTGTATTTAAACATGTGTCAATAACTGGTTGAATGAATTTTAAGAATAAATTAAGTATTATGTAAATATGCCTAGTTAAATTTTTGCTGTACAAACCAGTCAGAGATCGACAAATACCATACGATTTCACTTATAGGTAGAATCTAATGAACAAACTGATCTAACCAGCAAAACAGAGACAGACTCATAGATGGAGAGCAGATGACAGCTACAATGGGGAGGAGGTTAGTGGGTGGGGGGGATTGAGCAAAAAGGAAAAAGGACTCATGGACATGGACAACAATGTGGTGATTGTGGGGGGGAGGAGTATATAAGGGGACTAAATGGCAATGGAAAAATATGATAAAGATTAAATTTAAAAATTACTGTAAAGTTGTGTTTCTTTAGCTAAACTTAAATAGAACAAATATATATAGGGAAATATATGGACTCTGTGCCCTGCTCACATGTTACTCACACTATGCTAATTCACTAAGGGTCATGTGGGGGTTTGACACTGTTTGAGATCAAATATTATGATTTTATATTGCCACTGCTCCTGTGAGTTTTTTTCAGGCTAGTCTAACGAATCACAATTAGACTACACATAATCTTCAAAACTAAAAAGATGCCATTAAACAAATAGAAATGAGAGTTATATTATTAGTATCATGATGTAAAATGCTTCAGAATTTTGAATATTGATGTGCATGTGTGTTTATATATTAATACATATTAATATATAATTATACATGAAGACATATACTCATAATTTCTTTAAATATAAAAAGAAGTATGAGAAAACGTTGATAGAATACTAGCTATATATAATTAAAAATATAAGAATCCAGGCAAAAATCTACATCTAGATTTACTGTTTTTCTAACCATTGGTATAACCACGTTTGCCTCTTAGTGGCAGTAGCACATTACCACAAATATACTGGATTAATATAAAAACAAATGTATTACTTTATAACACTGGAGATAAAAAGTTTGAAATGAACTTACAGGTTAAAATCAAAAGCTGCCTTATTCTGGAGCCTGTAAGAACAATCCATTTCTTTGCCTTCATCTTCTTGAGACCACCTACATTCAATGTTTACGCCCTCTTTCTCTGCCTGAAATCACATTACTTCAACCTCTGCTTTGTGTCACTCATCTCCTCTGTCACTGTAACCCTCCTTCTTACATGCATAAGGATGCCTGTGACTACACTGGGTCCATTCAGATAATCCAGAGGCATCTCTCCATCTCAAGGTCCACCAATAGTCCCATCTGCAGCACCCTTGTTGCCATTCAGGTAATATATCTACAGGTTCTAGGGACTAAGATGTGGGCATTTGGGAAAGCCATTGTTCCATCTACCACAATAGATATTCTTCAGTTTCCATATTTAAAAATAAAAAACTCTTCTAAACAACAAGCAAGCTAGATTAAAATATGCAACTAGCCACACCATTCTCCACATTGAAACTTGAGGATGGTTCCATCGTTCATCCTGATTCAACGTGAAGAGACATTCCACATAATGCTCTTTCTACTAAAAACCTTGTCACTTAATTTATGTGATACTACAAAGTCTAAGAACACCAACCAATTTGCTGAGTATATAGTGCAATGTTTTGATCCAAAGAGTTATTTGAATTAAACATCTAAGCACGCATCACTAATTTAAGTTTCATTTAGTGGAACAGGCTTTGAGTAAAGTTTCTTGATGGGAAAAACTAGTCACATTTTTCAAGTTTAATTTTAAGCATAAATTGACAAATTATTCATAATTTGAAACATTTGAGCTCAAAAATTTATAAAATAAAAATGATTTTATTGATTTAAGCATGCACTTGGTTAAATGACTATTATCTTAATTTTAATATTTTCATAAATGTTGAACAATCTCTGAAACCATTATCTTATTTCAAAAAATTGTCAAGCAAGGTGTATTTTCATTTGATGTTTGGGTAATCAGGTTATTTCACATTTTTTTCTCAGAGATTATGCTGCTATCCTAAAGCTTACCTTTGGCTAGAGGCAGTGCCTGGAAAATTTTACCTACAAATAGTCGTGGAAAGATATTGCCCGTTAGTGCAGCTCTGGTAACTAAAAGGACCTGCAGCTAGCTTGCAGGCAGCAGTGAATATTCAAATAGGTGTACAAAAGTTCATTTCAGAACTTCAATCCTTTTTGAAGTGAAGGGACTATTTGTAACTGGAAAGTCTGACTCTCTCATGACCATAATAGTTTCAAGTAAAAAAATAAGCATAAAAGATGGTTTATAGACAGTTCTAGAATTTTCATGATAATCTCAGATGAATGGCTTTGTTTTTTAAAATAAGCGTGAAGAATAATGAGAAAGAGAGTTGGAGAGGGAAGGAGGAAAGGGTTGCCCAAACATACCTATGAAGTTTTCTGTGACCATTACATTTGGATTATCTAATAATGGGGTTAACTTTATGCAACACAAAATGACTGCATATAATTAGATTTAAATAAATCATTTTCCAAAGAAAAATAGATTCAATCGAATATTAAACCAGTTTCTTATATCTAATTTATTCTCAGGGTTTTTGTGCTCGTGAGGGTAGTGATGAGTTTTTACAACTCAACCATTTTTTGAAACAGGTGTAAATTTCACAACTGAAATAAACTTGACAAGAATTTTTGCTTGTAAGAAAACTGTACTATTATTCTCTCATTTATGTCCAATAAATACAAATGGTAAAGGTTTTATTTTTGCAAAAAATAAATAATAATAAAATTAATATATTTTAAGCATAAGCAGGCTTGCACTTCTTCCATGAAAAAATTCAGTTCTAAGGGAGTTTGGCCTGTTTTTGGAATCTGAGACTTTCAATAAATCATACCTCTTTGTATGTATTGCTTTCAATATTTTTATTTTGTATGAGTGCATATGAAATGATTTTTAATATGGTTTCCTCAGATATTTTTAATCATTAGGAAGAAAGGAAGAATGTGAGTTCGTTAGGTAAAATCTGACAAAGCATATCCAAAGAAGAAATAAGGCTTTTGAAATGATTAGAATTAATAGCTGAATAGGTATTTAGGTTTTCAGAGTTAAAAGCACAATGCAATTTTTAATCTTTTTCCATTTTGTCTTAAAAGCTATTTATACATATTACTTTTTTACAACTCCCTACTTTGTACACTTTAGTAATTGAAATGCACTATTTGTAATTATTGCCGAAATAATTTCTGTAACCTAAAACTAATTTTATGATGAATGCAAATGCTTTATTTTAATAAGGAAAAATGAGAAAGCAATAAACTTAAGTATTTCACTGAATGAAATCAGAACAATATCATGTAACCCCCCCCACACACACACACACACACGGCCTAAGTTATTGTTAAGCCTTAAACAAGTCATTGGTATTTTAAAAAATATTTTTATCATATATTCTTGAAAAGACTAAAAGATTCAGAATACATGAAATTTAAAATAGACCTATTTTGTCCTATTCTTTATGTACTATATATTCAAAGTTTTTTCTATGATTTTATATTTGCATAGAAGGTATATCAACCATATATGCATATAGATTAGAATGTGTATATATATATATTTTTTCAATTAGGTATGTATTTCAAGAGAGCCAAAATTTTTCTAAGAATTTTTCTCACTTACTTGCTCCCCTTCCAAGCCCAGTGGAAAAGGAGAAGAAAATTGAGAGAGAATAGAAATGAAAAGAAGGCCCCAGCTGATGTGGCTCCATGGACTGAGTGCTGGCCTATGAAGCAAAAGATCTCCAGTTTGATTCCCAGTCAGGGCACATACCTGGGTTGAGGGCCAGGTCCCCAGTAGGGGAAGCACAAGAGGAAACCACGCATTGATGTTTCTCTCCCTTCTTTCTCTTTCCCTTCTCCTCTCTCTAAAAATAAATAAATAAAATATTTTTAAAAAAAGAAAAACAAGGATTCTACCTCTTGGGATCTTGAAAAGGGACTTGTGAAAACAAATAGAATGAAGGTAAGAAGGGAAAAAATGTATAATTAGATTAAAAGTATGGTTAGCAAAAATTAAAGTTACTTTCTTGTCTAATTTTGAACCAATATTTTATGTGTGTAAAATGCTTCCCATTTTCTGGAGTAAAATCCCCTTTGACCTCACATCATCACGGCCTGACCCTCAGAACTCCCCGGATTCTATCGGGTTTTTCTGTCCCGCACCTATATCATCATACAATTCTCAGCCTTTGCTTGAGCTCTTGGAACTCCTCCCTCCACCACTACCTTGCTCTCTCCTAAACTGTTTTAATCCTGCGTGGCTATGCTTTTAATTACCTTTCCTAAAATAATGTACTCCATTCACACACCAGTCGATTACAGTAATTTCTAAGGACTCTATTAAAGTATACTCTTTGCGAAGATATTCCTGACATCAACATAAAGCAGAGTTAGCTCTCTTACTTTTTCCTCTCCCATTCCTCTACAATTAGCGTATGTATACTACAACACTTAACAAACTTTGTAGATATTTTAGTTTAAATGACTGGATCCTTTATATTTCTTAAAGGCATAAACTTTGTTTTATTCATCTTTGTATGCTTATCACATAGAACATTGGCTGAGACAAGGTATATATTTAATATGTCTATTAAATAAATAGTAAATGAAAAATAGATGAATGAATAAATGAAAGGACCTAAGAAATAGATGGCATATTTGTGACTGTTTGAACGTTTTCTCCCACTTAACTGAGAAATGTGAGGAAAAGAATCAAGAAGGAAATGTTACATATTTATTTACCACAAATTCATTAGTTTCACCAAGAATTATTTTTCTCTGATTTCCCCGTTCAGATTTGTAAAGTTTTAAAGTTTTCCAATATCCTCAAAATCAATACTAAACTGAATAATTATTTTAAACTACACATTATATTTCAATATAGAAATTTACAAAAAATAAATGCAAATATTTTATATTAACTCATGATCCCATCACTGAGAAAACACTTTAATTTTTAAATGGTGAACCATCCTAACATGACTAGAAGAGACAGAAGAGGAAGATGGAAAGAATGAGTGGAAGGAGAGGAAGGAGAAGAAGAGAAGAAAGATGAGCAAGTATGAGGTGTAACAAGAGAAGGAGAAAGCATAGTTGTCTTTCCCATAATCCCTTCTCCCCACCAGAAAGCACACGCACATGCACCTATATGTAGAAACACACGTGCACACATATTGTGTGTCCTTGTGTGTGTATACACGAATACCTCTGTATCATTTCATGTTTTCACAGAAGCTTGTTTTGTACCTTCACTTATGCATTAATACTGGGTCTTGAGGGCTTTCCATATCACTTATCCTTCCTTGTCCTTTTAGAAATCTAATTAGTCAGACTCACTGTGTGGCTACAGCATAATTTAGTTGAAGAGTCCACTGAGGCTTGACACTTGGTTCCCATTTTTCTTTTATGCTCTTACATGCAGTAAATTAGAATTTCAAAATTAGTTTCATTTTATAAAAATAATTCTGTAGTTACTAGGTACTCATTTTAAAATAACTATGCTATTATTTAATTTTCATATCAGCCCATTATTATAAATATAATATGTATAATGTTGCACAGAAAAGATGCTTAACAAATATTTCTAAACAAGTGAATAACTCAATGGTTACGTCCACCCTCTAGTTAAGGTAATGGAGACTCGACAAATGCTAGACTGTCCTCATGCTCAGGAAGACATCAAGCAGTGAAAGCAGTGGGAGAGTTTGTGACTCTGGACTCTATTTGTTGACCCTTCTTCCCCTGATTATTTATTAATTTAACTATGTAGGTTAGATGTATCTCAATTACCTAGTCAAAGAAAATGCTATTGAATGATATTTGACAAAAGCATTTTCATATCAATTAACCACATACATCAGCTCTGTATCAATATAGAGTAGACTCTGAATAACATTGTGCTTAAATATGAAGCAACTTTTCAAGAAGCAATCTATACTCAGGTAGCTACTATATTTCTATTAATGCAGTAACCTATATTAAGGTAATAGTGAGTATTATTTTTCAAAATAACAACAAATAATTATTTTAAAAATTTATATGATAGAAATAATTTCCTCCAGCTGGATCTGTGGAACATAGAGATTATTTTTATCCTTTATTCCTCCACACATTTGATGAATAATCTTTACGAGACAAGAGTATCTATTTATTATTATTAAAATGTTTCTGAAAAGAGTCATCCTCTAATATGACACACTCTTCTGAAATGTACCAATTAAAGTAGTCTACTTGGGGCACCCCCAGAGTACAAGAAATTCCTATAACAAGTTTGGCATTTACACATTGTATGAAAAGACTGGTGGTTTTTCTTTTTCTGTTTAAAAGCAATCTGAGACTTTGCCAATGAGTTAAGTTGTCTGAGGAAACACAGATAAAGGGTCATTTTAAAATTAGCAGATAACAAAGGAAACCAGCAGTTTTACACAGGGAAATGCTTTAAATGGTCTTCTATGTCTCTTTTGAAGTGGCAGGGATGGATTTTGTCCTTTTTGAAGTCACCAGAATGCACAAATAACAGAACTTGAGTTCATTCTGCACACACGGAAATCCACAGTGGCAGAGTTTGTCTCCCATCATATCTGAAAGGGAAAAAGGACGTGGCATCAAGGAGGGCTAAGGGCACAGAGGATTGTGCTTCCTTTTCATCTCGTGATGGGACTGACCCCAGCAAGCTTTGCTGTGACTCACAGAGGTTGCTTTACTAATTCAGAAAAGATCTTCAAGAATGAAATAGTAATCTTCTCTAACACTTGCTTCTGGCCTCATATGATTTTGATTGGGAGAAAAACAGCAACAACAACAACAACAACAAAAAAAAAAAAACAAGCAAACACAAACCAGGGAGCACCTTGTTTGCAAATAAAGGAAGACAGAGAGGGAAATTAATGTAAGTGAACAAAAGTAAATTCAGAAAAAGAGCATATGCTCTTCCTTTAGGAATGAAGTACAGAGATTAGTTCTCGGATCAGATGTAGGATCTTCCTTGCAAAACGTATCTTGATGTTTTATGATAAGTACATGGATAATGCTAACCATATATTAATTTATCTCACTTATGCTTTGAAGGCTTAAAAAGAATTTATGATAGTAGCACTCATGGCCATACAGGAATTCTGTGCTTCTAAAATGTGGGGTAGTAGGCCTTGTGCCTTTGAAAATATTTTTCTAAGTTCCTCGCATTTCCTAAGAATAAAGTCCTCAAGAAATGCTGTGGACCGACTTCCTATCCCTCAAGGACAGACACAGAAGAGAGATGACAATGTGAGTGCTTCAGAGGAAAAGGTTTTTCTCTATGTAACTGCTTCTCAAAACGGGAGCAGCAGATGGAGAATTAGGAAGAATCTGCAGTTTGCAAGCAGCTGCTGCAGAAGGAGTCCTTCCTTCTCTAAAGCAAATGTGACTATCAAAACACTCAGGACACTGTTTTCCCCTCACTACTATTCCCGTTTCATCCATTTATTTTCTTTCCTGCTTTTAATTGTTGGAGGCTCAGAAAAATGAGATAAAATTTAAGGAGTGGACATACCACACAACGTCCAACTTGTCACAATACCATCCTGAGTTGCCACATTGTTTCTCTGATAGCTTTTTGTGCCTAGTCACAAAAAGGCTACCTTGACTTGAGGATTATTGATAGGTAGTTCCACAATAGTTAAAAGTAACTGATGTTTCTCTAAAACTTTAAATATCTTCTGATGAAACAAAGATATCAGACCTAAAAGGCAGGTCACTCTATTTCAGTCAAAATATTTCTGTTCACTGCCTTCTGGGCGGCCTCCTTAGCTTGGGTGGGCTTGGAGTACAGCTACGGCTTCATCAACTTTAGAATAGAAAGACTCTGGAGACTCAAGCATATGAAGAAGTTCTGAATTATCAATCTCCAACAACATCCCAGTGATTTTACCAGCAAGAGTAGGATGCATGGCTTGAATGAGAGGAAACAGTGATTCACCCAACATTTGCTTTTGCTCTTGAGGAGGGGCAGATGCCAACATGGAAGCAGTCAAAGGCTCCTGACCTTGTACATGAACAGCAGGCTGCTGCATGGTAACTTGTGGCTGTGCATTAAGATGCTGTTGAGGATTTCAAACTTCCGCAGCGTATTTGTACTGTGGAACGGTGCGGACCCCAGTAGTAGCTGCAGCAGCAGCAGCTGTGGGACGTGGACCCATTGTCTGTGTTGATGTGTTAGCAACATGCTGCGTGGACATGACTCGTGGAACCTGTGAAGAAGTTGGTCTCATAGTACTAAATGGTGGTCTAGGAGTGACTGGGTGGATAGCACTAGGCATATTTTGGAATGGATGAGTTCCAACTGTTTAAAATTGATCAGGGACCATGAAACTTGTGCTTCACCGAAGAAAAATATCTAAACACCAAAAAACTTAAATATTATGGAAAAAATTGCAAAATAGAAAATAAATTTTAAAAAAGGAAAGGAAACTTTGGACCTTACATACCGAGCAAATGCCAGGTCTAGCAAACATGCTAGTCTTAGATTACTGACTGATTTAAAAACAATAACAAAAAAACAAAAACAAAAAAAATAGTAAAATATAAAAACAAATTAATGTTTTATAGACCCTGGGAAAAGAATTTTCAACAAAGTACAAAAATTTAAAACATTCCTTTCTTTAATTTTGTAATTCTTTACTGTGGAATAGCTCAGAATGTCAATTTTGTTTTAAATAACAGAACTGATAACTGAGCAAGGAATCGTAATTTGGATTATAAAATTCTTGCTTTAATAAAAACTCCTTAAACAGTGAAAAAAATATTTCTCTTCATTGTGATCGATACCATTTTTCACATGTCCATGAGCATGCGCATTCCAACACGGTGACGTCTGTGAGGTTTACTATTCGCTGACATAGTCCAAGTGCTAATAAGTGCTTCGGCATCATTGTTCTCAATAAATAGTTGTTGACAAATGAGCGAGTAAATGGAAGTTACAATATTCCGAACTTTTTTGCAACAAATATATGATAATTGTATATACAATTAAGTATTTTAAGTGATATATGCCATAATGTTACTAAAAGAGAAATGACAATATAGAGTGAAAAAGCCATGTTTAATATCTTGTCATTTAGTTCTTGTAAAATGTCATGGGGATATTTGCCTTGATATCATCACTGCCGGCATCAACGATGGTGGTACATGTAGAAACCTTTATCTTTTTTTTTAAATATTTGAGGGGAAGTTATTTAGAAGCCCTAACACTTAATCTGACCATCTGTGACAATGAGAATGTTTGTCGGCGCTTGATCCCCATGTGACAGGCTTATAATTATCTTTAAATAGTAAATATAATAGTAATTAAAATTTCACTGGATGAATTTCACTGCATCCAGTGAAATTGTCTGGATTTCAAATGATTTCTCACAGTGTTGACTTTTAGATTTAATAAATTATGTACTTATCAGTACGTTTTCCTGTGAATCAACTCTTTACAGTTAGTTTTTTCAAAGAGAATAGTGACATCTAGTGGTGGTGGTAAATACTGCACAAGACTGAGGGTGCGTGGAAATCTGAGGGTCAATTGTATAAGCATGACAGTTTTGCTAAGAGAAGCTAAGAAAAATTTACATGAAGGAAGAGGGAAAATAGGCAGCTTAGGAAATAGTGGCACATCTTAAGTAGAATGGAACCATTAACATATTTGTTTTTGTGTGCAATAAAATACATTTTAAATTGTCAATTCAGAAAAAATAAAGTATAGACTTACAAGTAAACCATCTACTTGAATCTTTATGTTTTGGTAAGGAATATTTATACTCCAATAAATGCTTTAAGTAAATGTAATCAAACATCTCTACATTAAAATCTTCTTTTTTAAGGATTTTATTTATTTATTTTTTTAGAGAGAGAAAGGAGGAAGAGAGCGAGAGAAGCATCAGTATGTAGTTGCTTCTCACACACCCCCTACTGGGGGACCTGGCCTGCAAACCAGGCATGTACCCTGACTGGGAATTGAACCAGTGACCCTTCGGTTTTCAGGCTGCTATTCAGTCCACTGAGCCACACCAGCCAGGGAAAACCTTTTAACATTAATCACATTCATATATAAAATATTTCACATATATGAACTAGAAGAGAAGGAACAGTTTCCATAGTTGGAAACTGTAGTTCCTTAGTGTTTAATAAGTTGGGTCCTTTCTTTTTCAGAAAGGGAGTAAGTTGCATGTTATCCTGAATAGGTCTCAATACACAGAGATTTCTTTCTTCCCAGTTTCAGTCTCCCAAGATAACACACACTTTCAATTTCCCTTTGCGGGGGACCCTGTCCTGGGTGCCAGATGTGGGGGGGCTCCGCCCGCAGAGCCCCATCCCTCCATCACGGATGAAAGTAAAAACTACCAAGACATTTTCTGCTTGGGGAGGAAAGGGGTCAAACTCTCAGAGGAGAATGACCCAGAGCCCCATCCTCCCTAGCCTTTTATTGGGCTCAAATACACAGGAATACAAGTTTAACATGTCAAAGAAATCTGAGGGCTTAATCGAGCCAGTGTTTGTCAGGAAAGGGGGATGCAAAACTTTGGGAGACATACCCATTTCCTCCTGGGACCCTTATCATTTAAATGAGAGCACTCTTAGCAAAGCAGGTTTCACAGGACTTTAGGAATTCTTTCTTATGCCAATCACCCAGGGAGCCTTCCTGGCCAGCACAGGGCTGCACCACTCACCCCCACAGTTTCAGGCTTTAAGGCAATTAGGAAGCAGGGGACATCTCCCAGATGGAAATGAGGACTCGGGCTATGTCAGAATAGCTGGGGGGCGAGGGTCCATCACATCCTCTTTGCTGCAACCCCCCGAGTCCTTCCATGAGGCCTCCCAAGTGGTTGCGTCTGGCTTAGGTTGCCCCTCCCATGAGGAGTCTTACCCGTCATTGACTGCCAACCAAGCAATGGGGTCAGAGATGGATGAGGCAGAAGCAGTGCTCCTGCCAGGGAAATAAGCTTTGTCTCCTTAGTAGGTCACGTCCTTGTGACAGAACAGACCCAGATGAAGTGGGTCCCTTGGGCTCTTACAGAGCCCACCATGGGGTGAGGGTTACAACTCCTGAAACCAGGCTGAACGGTCCGCAGCACCCCTTTATTAAAAAAATCATTAAAGTAGGCTTTGGACATGAGACAACTAAGATGGAATCACAGATACTTTTGCTCTTGTCTTTGATGGAGTATTTATTGCACATCTTCTAGATACAAATTAGTGTAAGAGGATTTCAACTAGCCCACATTTTAAAAAGTTGAAAGACACAGGAGTGGTAAAATTTAGACAGGAAAAAAGTAACAGAGAGAAGAATCAATCAAGGTTATCCATAGAAACATACCAATAATATATAGGTATCCTATATTTCATATATCTATATACCATCTGTCCATCTATCTATCTATCTAACTATTGAGAGATTTACTTTAAGGAATTAGCTCATGTGATGTGATTATCCACAGTCAATAGTGTAGGCAGCATGCTGGAAACTCAGGTGGGAGTTGATGTGGCAAACTTCAGGCAGAAATTCTTATCCAGGAAACCTCATTTTTTACCTTAAGACTGACAACTGATTGGATGAGGCCCATTCACATTATTAAAGGGAAAATTTAATTGTAGTCAACTGCAAGTAGGTATTCACCATATCTACAAAATATCTTCAAAGCAATATCTACATGAGTGTTCAATAAATAAGTAGGTACCATAGTCTAACCAGCTTCAGACATAAAATTGATCATCATGCCAACTGTCTCCAAGTTGGAAAGGCAGGCTAGAGTGTACATTTGTTTAAAGAATGAGAAACATTGGAACTGTATGATTATTGCAACACAGGCTGAAGAATTCAGAGGTCACGTGAGTAGCAATGCAGCACAGATTGCCTTTGTTAGGCATGGGTAGGCCCGGGTGGAGGGCTGTGTGAGGGGAAAACCAGGATCCAATATTGGAAAGACAGATTCAGTTGTCCTGGAAAGAAGCTTGTTTTCCTGAAGGTAACCAGTGGACCTGGAAGGTTTTCAGCTATAAATGACATAATGAGATTTGTCTTTTGGAACATTGAGTGTGATGTTTTATAGCAGAGGTTGAACAACAGACTGGAGATCAGTAAGGACTGGGTCAAATGTTACTTTGACATTCTGAATGAGAGACAGCGTCGGACAGAATAACAGTGGCAATAGCAGTATGGAAGAAAGAAGGTAAAGATGAGGGAAAACAAACAAACAAATACCCTAGGGAATTAAACTGCCAAGATCTGGTCAGATAAAGGAGGGGTATTTGAAAGGCACCCCAATATTAAGTCCTCTTCTGACCTGAATTTTGAGCCAGTTGAGAGCAGACACAGGAGGGAAACATACCACATAGATGAAAATACCACATTCATTTCTGATAAGATCGGTAGTAGTGAGTGTAGGTTATAATCTGCAGAAAGGATGTTTTAAAAAATGAAATCTCAGACCTGGGCAGATTTAGCTATTAGCTGTGGCAGACTGGGTCACAGCCCCACCCCCATCCCCCCACTCCCCCCAGCACTCCACACAGATCAGTGGAAGCACAGCAAACTGCTCCCTCCCTTGGGTGGATGAATGAGGGTGAGGGGTGGAGCACAGTGAGTGTGCCGGGAAAGACAGGCGGCACCACTCGCACTCACCCCTGTGGTGGTCTCTTCTCAGTGCGAGTCATTTCAGGGGGTGTCATGAATGACTCGGTCACCTCATTTTATATTTTAATTGTACTCCTATTTGTAACCATTTGTGTGTGTGTGTGTGTGTGTGTGTGTGTGTGTGTGAAAAGAGGCAGGTAAAGTCAATTAAAAGAAGGAAAACAAAAACAAGCTTCCCAGGCAGGGATGGGCATGTTGGGGAGAGAAGAAAGCAAGACTTTAGTACTTTTAATTAGCAAAAAATATATAAATTTATGTTAGAAAGTGTGTGTTTTACTACTTTATAATAAACAAGTGATTGTCTCCATGATATACTAGTTCATATTTGCGTATTTCTTCATTTATCAATTCACCAAATTATTTAGAACATCTATGAGTGCCACGTGTAGTGATCCTGGTCCTTATGACAAATGGTCCTTTACTGCTTATATATAATGTCACATCAACAGTCATAATGATGCTTATATAAGTTTTCTGTCTACAAGAAATTCAGTGTTACATGTTAGATAAGCTATAAATATAATTATCTTTGCCTTTTTTGTACTAAGTCAGTATCTGGCAATTAGAAACTTAAGTTACATGTTTACTCAATGAGATGGACTCAGGAAGAGAACAATTATAGAGTAAGCTTACTTTTTTTCTACTCCACTGTCTTCAAACAAGCTCCATTAAAATAATTTTGCCTTTAGATTACAACCTGAATATTGAATGCATCCCATTTATGGTTATTCCCCACAGGCTAGTTGTCAAATGTTATTTTCATTGGGTTCAAATTTCCCCTTGGCTCGTAGATCAGGCCTCATCAGAAGGTATTTTGGAGAAGTAGGGATAGCATAATTAGCTTCTTCCCTCTTCCTTACTCATTCTAAAATGCTTCCTCTTCTCCCACAAATGAACACCTGTTTTTGGCCCCTTTGACGCTGGGCCCAGAGTTGCGGGGTGGATAGAAGGAGAAGGACAAAGTTTCACAGGAGAGTATAGCTGTGATCTTCACTGATGTTCTCTGTGTAGGGCTAACTCAAAGTTCCGGAATGCCTCTGACCCGGGGGTTCGGCGGGCTGCTTGGAGGCTCCATACCGGAGATAACAACTCAGTTTCTGGCCCAGGCGTTGCTCCCTTTGCTAGCTTTTGTGTTTACAGGTTCCACTTATGCAGTTTTCCCCATTTTTAGACTTTTTTTTTTAATGAAATTGGTTTCGGAACAACTCAAGAATACTGCTATTTCAGACTATCCATACCCGGCTCCTATCAGGCAGTGCTTTCCCCGGGGAGTTGGCAGATGTACAGCTCCTTCCTGCTCAAGTTTGAGAGTTCTCTTGATCCCTTCTTACACCAGGCCCCTTTTCGTGGCCCTCCCTCCTCTGAACTTCTTCAGGTGTGGGTCAGGGATCCTTCTGAGCCCGGAGCTTCCCAGCGCACTAGTCAAGCCTTCTCAAGCTTTCCAAGCTTCCTTTGTCTTGGGCAGCCTGGGGAGGGAAAGAGAAAAGCCAGCTCCCTGCCCAGACTGTGTATCACTTGGCTGCTCACCAGAGCTGCTCACCGGGGAGCTTTAGAAACGCCCATGCTGCCGGTATTCCACTCCCAGAGCCCGGGGTGCAAGGCAGGACCGGACCAATTGTAACGATTGTTCTGTGCGGTCAGCGTTGCCAAAGGTGCTCTGAAGTCGCCCTTTGTACTGACACCCCCAAGGAGGCCGACTCTTCAGATAGTAACCTGGAGGCTTGCCCACGGGCCCACTGGAGGTGGACTGGTTTGGGATCGCCTTTTATTCTCAGTGTTGAAACTTCAATCAAAACTCTGAAAAAGCAGGAATTTCACTTAAAATCAGGTGCTGTGTTTTGTTGAAGTGACCTGGTTGAATGCAGAACTGATGGATAAGGTTACAAGTTATTTAAGTCCCAAGGACAAAAAAAAAAAAGAAGAAGAAGAAGAAGAAGAAGAAGAATTCACTTAACAATTTTCCAGTCCATTTCCTTTCCTGTGTATCATTTTGTTTTCACTCAAACAGCATACTATGTCTCAGGCTTTAAATACATATTCGCCTTACCTAATATTTACCAGGATCCCCCCCAAAAAAAATCAAAACTGACTGTCTTAAAGTCACACTCTCACTTCATTTTCTCTTGGAATATACAGCAGCTGATAATTTTATGAGTAAATATTTGGCAACAGTCTCTCTTGCTGTTCCTTTGACTTTTACGATGAGAACTCTACAAAAACTGCCTGAACTAATTTCTCTGCACACGTCTCCAGGTTTTGTTAGGCAATGGATTTTGCAATTGAGGTATTTAAAGTAAGTCAACTCACGTGAAATAACCATCGTGATTCCAAACACATTTAATATAACCACAGAAGTAATAAACATTTCCAGCTAGAAAAAAAATAGATTTCTGAGCTTGAATTGAACTAAAAAATAAAATACAACATGAATATGCTGAACATGAAGATTGATATTTGAATAGTTGCATAGCACATTATATAAAATGATTGTGCTTCTGTTTTTTAAGATGAGGAGTGATTATGATGGAAAAAAAAAAGCCTACTTGTTTTCTTCAAGAACTACAGGTGTAGATGAGTGTTTTCCGTGTAGTTAGAATCAACTACACCAAAATTAGATTTCATGCATTCTTAGTTCATATTTTACACAGAACTATGTTTAATTGTTCTTCCGTATTCTTCTTATTGCAGATACCTTATTATGGTAGCTTTTTAATAATAATTTTATATACCTTCTTAATACCTTATTACGGTAGCTTTTTAATAATAATTTTAAAATGGTTGACAATAGTATTGTAGCATCATTGTACACACCAGCCCCTCTTTTATGAACTCTTCAGAAGTCAACTAGTGAACAAGAGTTAATTATAGAATTCTAATAAGTATTTAAAATTATTGCTGAGTGTTACCTCTAATTTATAGTCCAAGGATGATTTTGTTTTTATAAGATGCATTGGAATTTGATACTTCTACCTACTAGAATTTAGATTCTGATTTTAATAAAGAGTGAAGGGCTTTCCTAAGGATGAGGTCAGGTAAGACAAATAATGGAATGACCATCAATGGGGAGAAACATTGACTAGATCTATCTGGGGACTTTTTAAAGAGTAAATTTAACACTTGCTTAGGAGGAGAAGACAACACATATGTATTTGAGTTTCCTGTAACTTAACTTTGCAAAATAATTTATTTTAAAGACTACAGGCATATTATTAGGTTGTATCCTGTAACCAGGCAAAAACCTTGAGGAAATATCCCTCCAGAACATGTTGATTCAAGAAAGACATTGCTTTCTTTCTGCTGCATAGATTCCTTTGTGTAAATGTACCATAGTTTTTTGATCCACTCATTTACTGATGGGTACCTAGGTTGCTTCCAGCACTTGGCTATTGTAAATTGTGCTGCTATGAACATTGGGGTGCGTAGGTTCTTTTGGATTGGTGTTTCAGGGTTCTTAAGATATAATCCAAGCAGTGGAATTGCTGGGTCAAAAGGTAGATCCATTTTTAGTTTTCTGAGAAAATTCCATACTGTTTTCCATAGTGGTTGTACCAGTCTGCACTCCCAGCAACAGTGCACTTGGGTCCCCTTTTCTCTACAACCTCTCCAACACTTGTTGTTTGTTGCTTTGTTTACGATGGTCATTCTGACCTGCGTGAAGTGGTATCTCATTGTGGTTTTAATTTGCATCTCTCTGACAGCTAGCAATACTGAACATCTTTTCATGTGTCTCTGGATCCTCTGTATGTCCTCCTTAGAGAAGAGTCTGTTCAAATCCTTTGATCTCACCTTTAACTGGAACCTAATCAACAAAACAAACAAGCATAATATAACCAAAGACACTGAAATGGAGAACAGGCTGACAGTGACCAGAGAGGAGAGGGGAGGGAATTTCAGGGGGAAAGGGGAAGGGTTTAGAGCAACAAGTATAAAGGACACATGGACAAAAACTAGGGCAGGGAGTGGAAATGGGAGGGAGGTGGGGATGGCTGGGGTGGTGGACTGGGATAGGAGTAAAAGACAGAAAACTGTGCAAGAACAACAATTAAAATAAAAATTAAAAAAACAGAGAGAGACGTAGCTAATAGGACTTGTATTGTTGAGACCTCTAGTTCCATTACCTCTTTGGACCTGAGTTATCTGGGCTTTTGGAAGGGCAGACACAGAGGATCTGTCTATCAATCACCTTTCATTTAGCATAAAAGAGGGAATGACATTGGAGGTAGATAAGGCTCAGCAGGGGGGTTAGGCAATGAGGTGTTTTAGAGTAGAGGAATCTGCATGTTGGTGCACCTAGCATCCTCATATGTGTATATGTGTATGTACATATATAATCTTCTGCTCTTCTCCTGGGAACGAGCTCTTTCTCACTCATTCCACTCGTGTGTGGCAGGTTGCAGCAGCATCAGCTCCAGGGGTAAAACAGATTTGGCCAATTAGTTGTAAGCTCAGGGATGACACACAGCCTGTGCCAAAGTGAGCTCTGGTCTAGTGAGTTCACATTCTAAAGTTAATGCTGGAGCTCTCTTGTAAGAAAGGGACATTTTCCTTCTGACATAGCTGAGAGGCAACTTGTAAACCTGGAACCCCTGGCAGGCTTGTCACTGTGTCTGAGAAATAAGGCACCACAGTCAAAACAAAGCCCCAAAAGAGAAAGCATGTGTCCTGATGACATCCTTGGAGCCTCTGGATCTGATATGCGTGAAGCCAGACTATTCTCGACTTTTAGGTTATGTGAGTCAATAAAGTCCATTTCCCCCTTAAGCAGTTCGTGTTGATTTTCTATCACTTGTAGCTGGAAGAGTTCTGAATAATGCATCCAGGATGCTCTGCCTGCAAGTGCATACACATTTTCCACATGGCAACTCATTTAGTTAAGTGGCGGCCTGGGTGTTATATGGGGAATGACTGCGAAGGATACTCCTGTAGGTAGTAAACTAGCGGAAGAGCATGGGTTTCTCTAACTGCAACAATCTAGTTCTGTGTCAAATAACAGCTATTTTCTCCCTGTGACCAAAGATTTCCATTTGACCCCCATAGCATTGGAAATTCTGCACCAATCAAACTGCTCCTGAAGTGGGTAGGTTAAACATAAAGTTATTTAAAGGAATGATTTCTAGGTTCGAGTCTGATGAAGTTATCACCAATGGGTGACAAAGTGGGGGAACGTCAGGACAAAGGCATGCTTTTCATTTTCCACAGCTAAATTGCCTTTTATCGTGTGATGATCTCTTAGCTTTTTTTTTTTTTCTTTTGCAAATGCCTCTAAGGAAAATGAATCTGTAAATTGCAATAGAGTTATGGAATATTTATTTTTCTTTTTTGACTGACCTTATTTACTAAAATAAAATACAGACAACCATAGTACTGGTCCCAAAGTTTATTAGTGTTGGTCTTGTCATTGTTATAAAGGTTATGAAAGGATACTGGTTTGAGAAATCTCAAACTATGGGAGTGAGTGTTTTATTGCAACTAAGTATTCCATTCTTGATTTTAACCATAATGTGTGACAACTCATCTTTCGCTATAGGACAGTGCAAAATTGAGAACCAAACATAAAGTTTAAAACATTGATTTGTTCTGCTTTCTTAGAAATAGTTCAGATCTCCCTGTATGCCCCTCAGTGTTGTCTGATGCAAGGGGTTTGGAGTAGCCCCCAATCTGATACATATTCTATGGGACATTAAATAAATAAGTTAAATACAAGCCAAACTGTGATATACTCACAGAAGTATGGATAAATGCTTGTCCCAGACTCAAAGGCACACACAGAAATGGTAGCTTCTGGAATAATGAGAATGGCTTCTTTAGACACTTAGGTCTATCTTTAGACACTTAGATGATGGTGATATTCAGACAGGTGCAGTCTAAATTATTGAGCAATGAAAAGAAGTCTCTTTTTTCTTTTCATCTTTTTTTCATCCTCCCCTGAGGACATGTTTATTGATTTTAGAGAGAGGGGAATAGAGGGAAAAACATGGGGAGAGAAACATCAATGCAAGATACATCCATCAGTTGCCCCTCATATGCACCCCGACTAGGGACCAAACCTGCAACCTAGGCATATGCCCTGCCCAGGAATTGAACCTGCAACCCTTCAGTTTGTGGGATGATACCCAACCAACGGAGCTCCATCGACCAGAGCAGAGTGGGAGTTTTCTTCATTGTTTTTACTTGGTTTGTTTGTTCTAAAGAGAGAGTACAGAAAAACAACAGACACAAGCAAAGAAAGAGTCATAATTCTCCAACACTGAGCTCCAGAAAACTATGAAATTGGAAAAATCCTAGTAAAATAAATCAGTGCTCTTTTTGTCCACTACTGTTTGTCCCGTGCTCCTAAATTGGAGAAGATCTCACAGACAGTGACATGAAGCAAACAAACAGCTAGCCTGCACCCGCAATCTGATTTCAAAAACATTAGAGAACAATACAGACTCTTCTGGGAATTAACAGATGAGAACAGAAGAGGATGGAGTAACACTGTATGAAAGAGTAGCTCTCCTTCCCATACCCATGCCCTTTGTTAAGGCCTTTGTCCAACTACAGGCAGAAAGGCTTCTTTGCTCCTTGATTTGGCACGTGGTGATGACTTGCTTTAGCCAGTGGCGTGTTAAGAGACATAACGAAGTTGAAATGACACTTGCATGAACAGTAGAGTTTTTTTTTCCCTCAAAATGCCACAAAGATTCTGCCAGCCAGATACTTGTTCATATGTCAGCTTGGGCCCCAGAATGAAGACATGTGGATCTGCCCTCAGCCCATCCCATAGAGGTCACCCAAGCATAGCTGGGCCCACAGTTTGAAATAGAGTCTATCAGAACAGCCCAGCCTGCCGGTGCAGAACCAGGAGCATGAGAGTGGTGGCTCCCTGCGGTTTGCTGATGGATCTCGGGGCATTTGTTGCAAAGCATCGCTGTGATTACAGAGCATCACTGTGTTACAATTATGAATACACAACTAACTTTATAAGACTTCTCTTTCAATGCTATCTCTTCACGTTCCTACGTGCTGCACTAATCTGCTTCTTCTTTCCCTATTGTCCCATGCTGTAATTCTACCCAGCCATCCAACTACCGCTTAAGTAAATGAAATTAAACAAAATCTGCTTTGCGGATTTATATCACCACTTTTCCTCAATACAAATGCTCCAAATACCACCCTTAGAGAAAAACAAAGACATAAGCCATCTTTTCAGCAAGTCAAGAGAGGGGACATGTAATAAATTTTCTGCCTAACTGGGGCAATTACAATGCACTGGTCACTCCCCTGAGCTTAAAGCCTTTAACATTACACCCATTTTATAAAAGAGAAAACCGAGGCTTACTGAGGAGGCGATCTTATTCTGGGTACTCAGAATATTTGGGTAGAACACATCTGAGCAAAGAATCTTCATTTTTTTTTTTTTTTTTTTTTTTTTAGAAGACAGGTACAAGAATCTACTACTGAAACATGATAACAATTCCAAGCCAGGAAAAACAGCAGAAATCCATTTCTACCAGTACCCTGACCTGGCAGCCTTGAGTAGTTCTAAGATTCTGTAAGGAAGCATGCAAGTGGTTATTCTTTGATTCCCACCTGGGGTAGGGCTGAGGTAGGAACTCCCAGATACAGAGTAATCATGCTTTACTTCCAACTTCAAATTGGCTGCAGCAATTACACACTTCTCGGAAGCTATTTCCATCAAGCTTGCATTGCATGACACGGATTATCGCAGGGCCCACCTGCAGTCAGTCCCCTCCCTTTGCCAGCACAGAAGCAAATTATATTTCATGTGCTCGCTCTGCAGTTTCACACACAGGCTCCACTTAAATCTCACCCAGTGCTCTCAAGATTAGGGAGACAAACATGCCTGGTTCTCCCTTCCTTTTCTATCTGGGTCACTGGCTTCATGATGCCATGTCTTTCTCTACCCTCCACCCACCTCCAGTCCTCACTCTCCAGCATCAAACAGACACAAGGGGTCTTCAGCAAAAAGGTTTTCAGTTTAACTTGTCCTTATTTGGGCTTTTTAAAAAAATTCCTCATTCCTGTGATCATCCTCTAACTCACAGCCACATCGCAGACCTGCAGTGCTGCAGGTTTCCTAGGGAATAGAGAGACGCTGCTGGAGTTTACATGTCCTGTCTCCCAATAAATAACAGTATTGATGTCGGTTCTATTTCTGGAAGACTGAGGCTGTCTTTTGTAATAGCCTGTTGATCGTTGATTGCATTTGCTACTGATTTTCACAGGAGCTGAGCTCTATCTAGAAAAAAACATTGTTTCTTCCTGTTTGTGAGTAATGGTAGGCAGCAGCTGGAGAAGGGGAGGCTAGTGGTAGCTGAGAGAGGCAAGGGCGACACTGGCTGCCTGTAGATGCAAACAGCGTCAGGCCCCGGAGTTCTTACCGAATGGCCTGAACTCTGTGATTCCCTAAACACAATAAAAATGAATACCTTCCCGTGGGAGCTGGAACAAATGCAATCTGAAGTGTCATGTTCTGTAAATCAAGCAAGACAACAGAGCCAGAAAATGACTGTTCTATGATTATTTTCAGCACCTCTTAACACCTTTTACTTCCCTGAAGATTAAGGTGACAAGAAGAAATTTAGAGTTGTCTAGTTCTCTCATTTTAGTATCTATTTATTATCCTGGGCTAATCATGTGTTGCTAACTTCTAAAGTATGTGTCAAAACCTCATTATGCTGGACACAGAGCCTTACAAATTTCAGCTTTTGCTAAATGCCTAGAAACAAGAGTCTGCTGAATGAATAAACATGTCAAGGACACTACACGCATGACAGAGCTTACAAAAAACCCTGACCTGCCTGCCTCACGTGACTGTATACACATCCGTAAAATACTCAACTTCAAGAAAGTAGCTTAAACTATTTAATTTTTTAAATTATTTTTTTAATTTTAATTGTAGTTCAAGTACAGTTTTCTGCCTTTTACTCCATCCCAGCCCACCGCCTCTCATTTCCACCCCTTCTCATTCCCCCCCCCATTTTTTGTCCATGTGTCCTTTATACTTGTTCCTGCACACTTCTCTCCCCTTTCCCCTCTGGTCACTGTCAGTCTGTTCTCAATTTCAGTGTCTTTGGTTATATTTTGCTTGTTTGTTTGTTTTGTTGGTTAGGTTCCTGCTAATAGCCAAGTGTTGGAAGCAACCTAGGTGTTCATCAGTAAATGAATAAATAGATCAAAAAAATATGGCACATTTACACAATGGAATTCTATGCAGCAGAAAGAAAGAAGGAGCTCCTACCCTTTGTGACAGCATGGATGGAACTGGATAGCATTATGCTAAGCGAAATAAGCCAGGCAGTGAAAGACAAATACCATATGATCTCACCTATTTTAGAACACTGATTTATTTTTTAAAAACTGCCTAACGTACCAGTCTTTTAAAAAGACTTAAAGATTACTTAAAGAGTAGAAGTTTAAGTAACTTTATAAATGTATTCATATAGTGATGCATTATAGGATTTTAAACTTTTATTTCTATAGATTACTTTTTCTCTTCAATTCTTCTTTTCTTACAAATTTTAGTATTGAGAAACTAATATTTGTCAGGAAGTATACTAGACACCATAAATTTAGAAAGAAATAAACATGAGAAGTCTCTGATATGTCTTAGCTTGTATTAAGAAAACTCTGACAAAAATAGGTAAACAAAAAGTCATATTAAATTATACAGTTATAAGTGCTATAAAGACAAAGCAGGCAAAGAGGAAAGAAAAGGAGGAGTGACTGACTGGTAGGCATTTTACTTTCTTTAAATTTTTCCAGCTTTACTGAGATATAATTGACATAGAACATTATAAAATTGAAGTATACAATGTGATGATCTGAGATTTTATATATATTTACTGCGATAAACTTAGTAAAGACATCCATCACCTCACAGTGTTACTCTGTTTTGGGTTTTTTATTTTTTTATTTTTATTTTTGCAGTGAGAACATTTAAGATTTACTTTTAGCAGCTTTCAAGTATATAGTATATATTTTTATTATAGTCACCATGCTGTACATTAGATCCAATAATTATTTATCTTGCAAATAGAAGTTTTCACACTTTGACTAACATCTGACTAACATCTTAGTTCCCCCACCTCATAACCCATGGAAACCACTATTCAACTCTCTGTTTCTACAAGTTTGACTTACTTAGATTCCAAGTATGTGATATCCTATAGTGTTGGTCTTTATGTATTTGACTCATTTTACTTAGAATAATACCTGTAAAGTTCATCCTGGTTGTTGCAAATGCCAGGGTTTCCTTCTTTGAATAGCTGAATAACAGTCTACTCTGTGTGTGTGTTACATCTTCTTTATCCTTTTATTTATAGACAGACACACGTTTTTTCTATGCCTTGGCTATTGTAATTAATGCTGTAATAAACATGGGAGTGCAGGTATATCTTTTGAATTAGTGATTTTGTTTCCTTTGGCTGTATATCCAGGAATGGGATTGCTGGGTCACATGGTAGTTCTGTTGTTAATTTGTCAAGGAGCTGCCATCCTATTTTCCGTAGTTGCTGTAGCTATTCACGTTCCCACCAGGAGTACAAGGGTTTGCTTTCCTCCGCATCTTTGGCTACTCTTGTTATCTCTTATCTGTTTGGTTATGGACATTCTAAGAGGTCTGAGGTACTCTCTCTTTGTGTTTTTGATGTGTATTTCCCTGATGATTCCCTAATGTATAGCACCTGTTTGATCTTTGCAGGTCTTCTTTGGAAAAATGTCTATTTAATTTCTTTGACCATTTTTAATAAATTATTTTTTTCACTATTGAATTGTGTGTTACAGGCACACATATACACATTAACTCATCAGATATATGGTTTGAAAATATATTATTCTATTCTATATGTTCTTTTCACTTTATTGATTATTTATTTTACTGTGCATAAGATTTTCAGCTTGATGTATTCTCACTAGTTAATTTTTTGCTTTTGTTGCTTACGTAGTAGACATTTTATACATAATAATCAGGAGACCTCTTTGATCAGATGGCCTTTGACTTTAGACTGGAATGAGTGGGCTAATTGGGATATCTGAGAGGAAGAGTTTTCTACCCTTGGGAAAAAATAGGCAAAGACTGTGAAGACAATATATTTGACCACAAAGAGAAAGTCAGATCAAGAGTGGTGGAGGGAGGAATCAGAGCCTCTCAATTGTAGCCAGTTATGGAAGATCTAAAACCTGTAGCTAGAAAATTTTAGGCAGACTTAGTTCATAGAACCATTTTCCAACCATTTTCCAGTGAAGAGATGACAGAATCTGCACAGTCAATAATTTTCATCTATTTCATTAATTGCTTTATTGCCAGTTCCATGAGATACTACTGCCTGGCTGGCACTTTATAAGTAGTTGGGGAAAGTCCTTGATAAACTTAGGACATGGTCACAATCAGTATACAATTATTCTACCATTTCTTCAAAATTTAGTGTTTTTTAACCTTGTTTTATCATATTTAAATTTTGTTTGAGTTGTGAAGGCCTAGATTTTGAGTCAAAGAGTTCTAAAAGAATATAAAGCAAAGTTGTCTGGTGACTTCCTCTTTCACTCCACCCATTTCCTGTTGCCACTGGTACCCACGGAAAACTATTTTTTGATTATTTTCATCTATATAACTTCTGTCCCTAAAGACAGAATGTTAGTGATATTCAAAGAATAAATTGTATGGCCACACAAATGCATATTTCCTTGGCTTTCCTCAACTTAGAAAAACTTGTAAACTTTATGATCATTGGAAGGGGGATTCTCATGTACTTATTATTAATGCAGTTTCAATATTACCTCCCAGTAGCATAAATTACATCTCAATATGTCAGATATTTCTTTAATTTATATTCTTAAAGAACCCCTCCTCAGTCTTTTCTAGTTTGATTGTTCTCTAAAATTCTAGCCCCCAGTGGCCCTGGATGCTCCCTTAACAATCATCCTCATTTTATTAGTTCCACCTTTGTCTTGTGTTCACCCCCCTTTTCCATTAAACTTTCCAATCTTCTGCCTTAGTGTGCTTCCTTGTTTGGGTGGAGCACAAACCCACTCCCCAGCTGATTCCCATGACTGGATATATGGTAGGTACGATTTTTGAGACTTGCGTACTATAATAGAAAAGAGGCCAAACACCCTGAAAGAGACATAGTGAAAATACAAAATGAGGATTATTGGCAGAATTTATGGCAGGAAAGCAGCAAAGTTGATAGTAGCTCTAAGTATCCAACAGAGAGCATGCCTGAAGTTGGATCATTTGCTTCTCTAAAGGGAATGTAGGGGGGAAATCCCTGAGATTGTGAAAATCGCCAATCTTGAGTCTTGTTGTGGGACTATTTTTATCCACTGTGTGGGACTGTTAGTGAAATGCTTTAATATGGAAATAGATGTCTTTACTTTTAGGAAATAAAGTGGGCAATTTATTGTTGATTTTTCTGGGTCCCTTTTCCTGTTCTCCTTCTAGAATTCCTGTTATTCAGATACCGGCTTCCGGTTTTGGATCCTACTTTCTATCTATATTTACCTTTTTGCTCTACTTTCTTGGGGATTTCCTCAACTATATCTTTTGACTTTTATTATTTATTCATGCTTCTATTTACATAATAAAATGAAAATCAATAAAAACAGTGTTTGAATTGTTTCTGTAATTTCTTCCCAAAGAAAACTAACATTTTGATTAATTCTGATGATTTAAGCAGTCATTGAATATTCAAAACAGTACTTTTAATACATAAGGTTATACCTTTCATTTAAGAAGAAACATGCCAAGAGCGTATTGAAAATGGTGACATAGGCAGACATGGCTCTCCTCTTCGCACAACCACATCAAAATTACAACTAAAAATTGAAATATAGAACAACCATCACTCAGGAGGTCAGAAATTGAGTTGAATGGCAGCCTGACAACTACAGAATTAAAGAAACCTCATTCATCCAGACTGGTTGGAGGGGCACAGTCATGGAACGGGTTGGTCCAACACCCATGTAGATAAAAATTCAGGAGGTTGTGTAAGGAGTGAGGAGTTCAAGACCCACACCAGGTCCCCCATCCCAGTATTCCAGTAACAGGCAGATAAATCCCTACAACTTCTGCCTGTAAAAACCAGTGGAAATTGAGTCAGCAGAAGAAACTTCTGGAGCCCCAAGCAGTTCCTCTTAAAGAACACACACATGGACTCACCTACTCAGACTCACTCCCTTTCAGCTCCAGCACTGGGGTAGCAACTTGAAAGGCACCAGTGGCATAGAGGGAGGAACTGAAGTATCTGGCATCAAGATGAGCAGAGGCCGTTGCCCTCTTGCCACCCCCCACCACCTCCCACCAAAAGAGCCACAAAGCCAGCAAGCTGGTGCCATATCTGGACTCCATAAATCTGACCAACACTGCTCACCCCATCCTGGAGATCCACAGAGGCTCTGCCCCATCCAATTTATGGGCCCACTCAAGCTTCTTTTCCATAAGAATGGCTGATCTTATCTCCTAAATCCTACCAAACAAGCAATAGCTGGCTTCAGTGAGCCCTAGAAGCAGCCAGATTATATTCACAGATTACTTTTACCTGGGACTCTACAAGCCCAGCACAAGTAGCAGCAATTTCAAATTGCTTTACAGCTCAGTCAGGGTACTCTGGGCAAAACAAAGGTGGGAGCTGACCTTGGCCTACACCATCCTGGAAACCCCAGGACCAGCACAGCAATGTACAGCTACAGACCACGCTGGAGAACCACCACTCTGCCCCTGCACAGCTGATCCTCCATGGACGGAGGAGGTTAATGTTCAGTGGTCACAGCCAATTCTTGTAGCTGACTGGCCTGAATAAATCTCCCCCATTGATATGCCAATAGCAACCAAAGCTCATCTGTAAGAGGAGGGTGTACTCAGTGCCCACAAAGGGTGCACCTTGAGTATCCAGCTTGGGGGGTAAGAAAGGCTGTGCCACTGGACCCTACAGTACACCTAGTACATTAGGCCACACTACCAAGACACAGAGTCAACACAGCTCTACCTAATACATAGAAACAAACACAGGGAAGCTGCCAAAACCAGGAGACAAAAACACATGGCCTAATGAAAAACAGATCAAAACTCCAGAAAAAGCTAAAGGAAATGGAGATAAGCAATCTATCAGATGCAGAGTTCAAAACATTGTTAATAAGGATGCTCAAGGAACTTGGCAAAGAATACACTAATTGAAATAAAGAACAATTTACAGGGAAACAACAGTAGAGTGGATGAAGTTAAGAATCAAATCAATGATTTGGAACATAAGGAAGCAAAAACAATCATGCAGAACAACAAGAGGAAAAAAATCCAAAGAAATAAGGATAATATAAGAAGCTACTGAGACAACTTCAAGAGGTCCAATATTCACATCATAAAGGTGCCAAAAGGAGAAGAAAAAGATCAAGAAATTGGAAACTTAAGGAGTAGGGGGTGCTCAGTGCCCACAATGGGTGCATAAAAGAGGGGGGCAAAGGAGGGAAAATCAGGAAAACTGTAATAGCATAATCAATAAAACATATATTTTTTAAAAAGGTACATGTTAATTTTCTGATGACTTTAATAAAAATGTTAAATGTATTATAAATAGCAAGTGGTATATAACTTACCCAATTTTCTTTATCATGCTAATTATGTTGCTTTCTATAATTTAATAATGGTATATAAGTACTCAAAATTTCAATCTTTGGGAGTATTTGTCTGTTGTACAGGAAGATATATTCTAATAGAGTGCAAAGGATGAAATTTAGGTGAGCCATGTTTATACTTATTTTTAAAACATTTCTGATAAATGTTTTGTAATGCTGTTTTTTATCTTACAAATTATGCCCATAATATTTGTGAAATCTTTATAAACAACATTTTTATTGAAAACAGATATATACATAACTAACATAATATATTTGTGTTTCTATGATTTTTTTAGACTTGGCTTAAATACAGTGGGCAAAAAAACAAAAACCAAAAAACAGACTATTTTCTCTCTCAGTTTTAGTTTTGGATCACTCAGAAACTTGAGGCCTAAAAGACAGGCTAATGATTCTGTCCATAGAAACTTCAGATTAACATCATTAGTAAATTTTCATTTAACATAATGATGTTCTGTGCTTCATTTCACTTCAGTAACACAGTATAACTTGGGAGACTTTGTTTTTAGCAAAATATAAAAGGGATCAATAACATAAGCTATGAGAATGCCAGGAGCTTTCTAGATATCAAGTCACATGCAGCCAATATTTCTGACCAATTAATTCCAATTCCTTGATTGATAGTAAAATTTTTTCTCCATCACATTTATTGAACAAAATCTGTGACTGTTAGTTTAGGGGGGTCATTGAAAATGACAATGTGTGGCTTTGTGGCTTATTCACAATCTTTAAATAATTTTTGATCCTCACAACAGTATTTCAATTGTTTACATTTTTCAGAAATTTCATTTGAAGTGCAAATTTTATGTTGATTTTTTCCATTTTTTTCATGTTTAGTCATAAACAGTTGTTTAATAGTTTGGTTGTTTTGTATTTTCAATTGTTCTATAAATAAAGGATAAAAATTTAAAAGATCTACTTATTTTCTTTTGACTTTTTCTCCGGCACTATTTAAAATTGGGATTTTTTACTGGTGCTTTTAGAAGATTTATATTCACCCCCAAAATAAGCAAATAAACCTCAGAAGTGGTGAGTTACTGTACGTTTAACACCTGGTGGATCTAACTTTTCCAAAGGGTCCAGGAAGATGGGAGTGTCAATAAGTTCAGCCATCTCTCAAGTAGTCAGTGAAATGTTACTTTTGTCTCACTGATTTTCAGTCATTTGGCACTTTTAGTGAGTTGATATTTCTTTGATTTAAATGACAGCTAAATTATATTTGTTTATAATTAGTTGAATTGTGGATTACCTTGAACTGCGTTCAGTGTCTCTACCAAGTTCAGTCTTTAAAAGTTGTTAGGACAACCTGGTGTTCCATAGGCGAATGGAAAGGAAAGACATGAACTTGATAATCAGCTGGTAATTTTTACAATCTGGACTACACAGTTGTCATGTGACAACTTCTGAAATAATATAGAGATACTAAAAAGAGTGTGCCATCTCTTAGATTTCAGAGTTTGGAAAAATTATTTTTGCCACTTCTTAATTGCCCAAACTGTGAAGACAATCCATATTTGGAAAAGAGTGGGTATTAAAACACACCGACTGTTCATCAAAAGATGCATGTATTATAATTCTTCAAGAATAAAAATACACACACATTTTTTTTTTCTTGCAGTCCTTTGGTGGCCTGACTTATTTTCAAATTAAGTATACATGATTGGTTGTCCTTTCAGCAGGCAGGGTGGGTCTTGTGCCTTACTTATAACCAAAATTCACTGCCCCAACCTGACACTGGTATAGGTAAGAAAACCAACTTACCTTCCCTTCAGGCATCTGCTGGCTGCCAATGGATAAAAGTTGTTTAGCCTGGTCCATTGTTTCCCTGGTCCTGGGGATGCAGCCAGGAGTCACATACTGCTAAATGGAAGTGGGGTTAGAGGGGCCCTGTCCAACGCTGGAGCAAGCTCCTACACTTTGTGAGCTCTCACACACTGGGCGGTCTGACCGTCTTTTCCATCACACACGATTATTTGAAGGAAACCTCCCACTATCTACCTTCAGATGTATAGACGGGTGCTTGCACCTGCCCACTTTGTCAGGGCTTGGGACTCTCTAGGATGGCAGGATTGGGTTCCCACCTTAGGACCTGTGGGTGTGGAGCAGAGGCCCCTCTGGACTCTGACACACTTCTAAAGGCAAGAGGTTACCTACTGTCAGCAGCTGAGCTGGCCCCTGAGGGAAGAAAGGGCAGCAGTGTAGTTTAGAGGCTGGTGCAGTTTCCCAGGTTGTCCTGTACGGCCCTTGGAAGAAAATCCCTGTTGCCCTAATTGACGGAAGACTGTCTCTGGAACAGCAAGTTTTTAACAGAAGGAGGATCCCTTTGAGATGTGCACGGTCAGGAAGTCTCCATGACTTAATCAAAATATAGGATGAGGGCAAGCCTACTCATTTTTTTTTTTTTTTTCTGTTTTCACATGGAAGCACAATGCTCATCCTTGCTACATTTTGGATTTGGACCATATACCTTAACCTCAATAGTAGTTCTCAAAAAGGATGTATGAGGGACAGGAAGAAGAGTAGAAGGTAGATGGTGTAAGGACACCCCCAAAAGCTTCCTGCAAACTTACTCATCTCCTCTTCATAGCTGTGTGCTCTCTCTGGTGTTGTATTCTACTATTCCCACTTTTATAATGAGTGAAGCTAAACATCTAAAAAGTCAAACAAATAATAATAGAGTAACGGATTAATAGGTAGTCGTTGTCTGAAAACTAGTCCTATTTATTTTATTTACTATATAGATTCATTTTCTTCATATTTCAATTCATTTGAGTAAATATTATTAACCGCCTATGCTCTATACTGTCATTGTAATATATGGGAACTATTCGAGAGATGAAGAACAGTCACCATTTACCCAGAAAAGCTTACACGGAAATGTCAGATGTCCTTATGTGCTGCTAAAGGGGTAAAGATAAACAAAAATAAAACAATTAATTCTATCTTGTTTTCAGAGTTTGGTAGGAAAACAATTTGAAGTCCTTATACACATTCTAAAATCAAAAAGGACTAATGCTCTTTATATGATTTGGATAAAATTACAAACAGATTTACCAGGGTAAAGAAAAAGGATGAGGTTGCGTTTCTTTTGTTTAAGATTTATTTATTTATTTATTTTTAGAGAGAGTGTAAGGGAGGGAGAGGGAGAGAAACATCAATGTGTGTTTGCCTCTAGCACATCCCCACTTGGGACCTGACTCACAACCCAAGCATGTGCCCTGACTGGGAATCAAACCAGCAGCCCTTTGGTTCATAGTCCGGTGCTCAATCCACTGAGCCACACCCACAAGGGCTAGGTTGTGTTTCTTTCTAATAGCATATTTGTTTGGGGGTTTTGCTTGTGTGTGTGTTTGTGTCCCCTGAATGTATTTCTATACCTATTAAGCCCATTGCATTTTATTTTGGTGTATACTTGTTGTGTAAGCATGTGTGCACATGTATACGCAGTTAAGTGTATGCCTGCATTTATTAAATACTTATTACACTTTAGTTTTTAAGATCTATTTCTTTCACTGAGGTTCACATAATATCACGCAACAAAGCACCTATGACAAGCATTAAATGGCTTCTTGAGCAAATAAAGTATGAAACTCTTGAATCCTTCTTTTATGATGTTAAAATCTTTATTCTTCATTTATGATTAACAAAAAACACAGAGAGATCTTATTTGCACCTATTTGCTTAAGAAAACATTTTATGTCCTATATTTCTTTTATGAATTGCTGGCTTTATACCACTACAGGGTTTCAAAGCCAGTGGTGGGGAAGAAATAAAATTAATTCCAAGTGTTACATCTGTGTATTTGTTTTTATATGGCAGTAAATATGAAAATATGTAGCACTCATTAAAAGCAATCTTAGCTGTCTAGTGACTCCACACATGTACATTTTGTAGTAAATAATTATCATAATTACAACACTATTTGTATTTTCTATTTTAAAAAAGCAGACTAGCTAAAAAAAAACTAATTTTGTAGTACTGCACCAAAAATTCAAAGGTATAGTTAGATGCATCTGATAGACAGCTATTAACTTGAAAGGTAATGATTAAAACTGTTTTAGGCCATTTAAAGTACAGTGCAAATGAGGTATCTGCAAACAGATATTGATGTTCAAAAACATAAGGATAAGAACAAGATGTGGAAGAATGTTGTTAAGTAGCTGGGGAAGGGTAGAGGTTGAAGATACACTGACCAAAGGCAAACTTGGTCTACTCAATTCTTATTCCACAGCAAGACTAACTCTATGTGAAATGTTGGTGTTTGTCTGGTTCCTCTTGGTGACTGTTATTTTATAACAGCAGTTTTCAACCTTTTTCATCTCTTGTAACACATAAACTAATTACTCAAATTCTGTGACACACCAAAAAACCATGATATCATCTGACAATCTGACAAAAAGTAGATATAACTCGGATTCATTTACACTAAATAGATATTGTTGTGTTGGCTGTTGTCATATTTTATTTCACAGTCTAAGAGAAAAAGGTCAGTGCCCCTGACTAAATAGTCAAGTATCATATGTTTTAAAAATTCTTGTGGCACACTGTTGTAAAATCATTGTTCTATACCATATTATTAAACTTTGGATATAGTTATTTTATTTAATTTTTATTTAAGTAAATTTATTGGATTAATCAAGTTTTGTAAGAAATAAAATAGATGAATATAATGTGTTTGCTTTTACTAAAACTAACCCAGGCAACATCAGTTTCATCGAGAATGATTTTCCACTAGTTTCCAAAAGATTTCCCACTGTAAGTAAATTGACTTCAGTCCAAATGTTTTTATAATATATATATATTTTTATATAGTTACATCAAACTAAACATTTTCATTATATAACATAGTATAAGCTTATATAACATTATATGACATTATATAACATAAGCTTCTGCTATAGAAAGAATTTGTGACTATTAATACTCTGGTGAATAAAATTAGACTAAAAAGGAAGGCATTTTTTCCCTCTAATTGTTATTTCTACAATCCAAATTAATATCTCGACCTAAGAAATTGTCCTCATGTGATTGGGGAACCTAAGAAAAATGACAACAATGAAATATGCCAAGTACTCCCACTGCCATCCTAAAATCACCAAATGCTCTACACCTGTAGGAATCTCTAAAGTAGATTTTGTTGCATTCCAGGAAAAATCAAGTTCAACCAACAAGAAAGCTCATCACCATGATTGATAACCATGTCACTCTGAGCAATGACAAATGTCTATACATCTAGACTCAAGAACTATTTATCAATTATTGATTTTCTATTATTAACAAAAACCAGTGGAATTAATCACATTATTTTAGGAGTCATTTCAAAATGTTATGCATTTTTTTATTCCCAAAGTAGAGAACAGCTCTATTACCATTTTTACATGTTTTGCTGAAAATGGTAGGAATTTGCATATGATTTAAATATCAAGTCAAACATATAATGGATTTAAAACTGAATGTCTTACATCAGCTTGGCATAATAATCAGTAGACAGATAAATTTCTCAACACAGAGTTGGAACAAGTCCAAGAAAACTCAAATTAATAGCTATAGATTAAGCACGAATATGGATTTTCCTCCCAGTTTTCTCATTTCCTTACTCCTTTTCTTCGATGTATCCTTCATTTCTTTCTTTCCTTCCTTTCTCTCTTCTTTCCTCCTTTCCTTTCTTCTTTTTTTCTTCCTCCATCCTTCCTTCCTTTAAAGTTTCAGTTTGAGCAAGCTACATACATACTCTCTTCTTATTTCCAAATAATTAATAGGGTCCATTTATCAAGAAGAATTAAGTAAAAATAGAAACTAATTATGGAATATTGATTTGCTTGAATATAACTTTTATTGTCTTTTATTGAGATAAATTTAGCTATGTTAGTCACATCCTAACATAGATGGCCTGATCCAAAAATTGACCTCTAATTATTGTTTCATAGTTCGGGAGGCCTTGCAGAGTGTTACTTTATGAAAAGGACCCACAGCAAAGGAGTCAGACACCCATTCATTATAATTGTGTTTGCCTTGTTAGCCACATCCTTCTCCCACCCTCAGAATTTGTCTATGTAAGAAAAACTGACTGAGTAAACATACTGTTTACTGTTGGGCAGAGAAGAAAGCATCACCTTGACAATAAAGAGATTTAGTTTTTTTTTCTCCCAACTGTGATAGTAAAAGGCCACAAGAGCTGTAATTCATTGAGCATTCTCTGGCTGTTTTCTCCATTTCAAAAAATTGAAAGGGTTAAAAAGATTTTATCTTAAGTAAATTCTAGCCAAAAAAAAAGTCAAAGTCCAATATTAATATTTCTTGTTTAATTTCTAGGAATAGTGTTGGGCTTGAAAAGTTCACAATTGTAAATTAATTTTGCTTTCAATGTATAAAAAATTGGAATATATTATCAAATAGCTAAAGATGCATTTTCAGGAACCCTTAATTTTCTACTTATTCTACTTTATCTTAAAAGTTACCTACCATAAATTAAAAAGAAATATGTGTCATATAGAACTATGAATTGTCATGATAATATGCAAGCAGGTATTTTATATATATAGACATATCATGACTTTCAGATTTAATGCCATGAGTTGTTAGGATTCTAATTTTCATTCTATGAAGATAGATAAGCCAATTTTAAAAGTCAGATTTTTTAAATTTACAAGGTGCTTCCTTACTCTGGTGAGTTTATTTAATATAAAACTATATTACATGTTTAAAGATTTTATTTACTTATTTGTAGAGATGGGAAGAGAGGGAGAAAGAGAGGGAGAGAAACATCAATCTGTGGTTGCCTATCCAGTGCCCCCTATTGGGGACCTGGCCTGCAACCCAGACATGTTCTCTGACTAGGAATCAAACCTGCAACCCTTTGGTTCACGGCCTGGCACTCAATCCACTGAGCCACTCCTGCCAGAGCTAAAACTATATTAATTTTTTATTACTTAAAAATTTTAGCTTAGAATTTAAAATTAGAATTTAGTTTAGGTGTTTTTCCCCTAAATAGTGCTACTTACATTTATTTTATAAGCTAAATTTGAAAATATTCTTATATTCTTGGTGCAGTTAAAAAATAGTTTTATTGAGCTATTCCATATTACAACTAGATAGAGAATCACAGACATTCTTTTACTTTATATACACATCTTCTGCAAACCCTATATATGTACCATCACGCTGTCTCTAAAATTGTGCTTTAATTGGTGTGGAACATTTCTATACGTAGTAACATGCAAATGCAAATGAACATATATAAAAATATGCAATTATTTTTCATCCCTCCTCGCTGAGTTTGAATCCCAGTGTAAGTTAAAATGGTAAAAGCGCATGAGAAACATCCCAAATGAAATTATTTCATAATCAAATAATTATGTGAAATACTGCAGTTTTTTAATTCTTCTTATTTTCCATCAACCATTTTACCAAAGAGATAACTTTATAGATTTATTCAACAGTTTCATTCATAAAGCAGATATTCAGTTAGCTAAGTAGCCATTAGTTAAATATGTGTGGTGGTTGCTAAGCTGGATGATATACCTGAGATGGGAAGATGAGTGAGGAAAATAAATCTTAACAATTAAATAAACTAGCTGCTTTGACCTTGAAATAGAAATAAACAAAACACACACAACCACATAAACAAGTGTGCAAACTAACCATAATTTGACAAAGGGAAAAATGGGACGTTATTTCTAGAATTAATTGATTTAAGTGTCAATTATTTAAACTTGCTTCTTGTAGTTCCTGAAATACAGAAGGAAGCATTGAGATTTATATTTTGTTAGTCAGATAGAGTTTATATTATAAGGGTAAGTATCTTAGATCACCTCTGATATTTTACCTCATTCTATAGGCAATAAAAATCAAACTTGGCCAGTGCGGAGTAACTGATCTGCTAAGAAAGGCAGCTCTGGCCTCTGATGTTAACACAAAAATGGCTATAGGCAAAGGCGGCCTCTCTCCATCATATGTATGGAGAAACATCAGCATTGCTTTAGTGGATATGGTTACTTCCCTGTAGCACAGAGAATGAGAAAATAGAAAACATCTTTTTGATGTATAAAACGCAAAAGAGCAGGAGAATATGCCTTCATGATTTTGTACAGCATTCAAGAAATTGATGACATGTTATCAAGTCCACACCTGTGTAAAAGCATAGACTAAGAAGCTTTTCAAGGTAAATGTTTTGTTTCGCATTACTTTTGTAAAAGAAACTTCAGAAGTCTAACTTCAGAGCATATTACTTGTCATATTTTTCTTTCAAAATATAACCCCAGAAAGGCAATTCCTCCTCACAGGTTCAGGGAACGAGAGCCTTTCCAAAACCAGGGTGCGAGAGAGGGGAACGTGTGCAGAGCGCGCTGGGCCTTTCCTCGGAACCGCAGTGTTCCTCTGCAGTGAGCCGGAAGACACCGAATGCCCCTTCCACCCAGCGTATTTGAAAGAAAAATATCCCTTATACATTTTTTTGGTTCAGGGATGAAGACCATAATTACTTTCTATGATTTAATCCAATTTTTAAAAAAAATTCTGGTATCATTTTTCTCTTTAATTTATTGAAAAATTGTTCAAGAAAAGCATAAAAACATTCTTTTTATCAAGCATACATATAATCAAGCATGTTGATCTTTTAGTTTTCTAATTAAAAATATAAGAGTAGCATCTTAAATATATTTACTTTCCTATCAGAAATATGTAGTCATATATGCTTTTTTTATTTTTAATATTTATAAAGTTATTTTGGTAAACTAAAATGTATGTATGCACACTTTACATGTAGCAATCAATACACAAGACATTTTGAGGTGCAACTTTAATTCAGAACAGTGACTTACAAAACTATATTATCCAAGTAATGGGTTCTAGTTTACCTTTTACAGTCAGGTCTGTTCAGATATGGTGAACTTGCATGAGTCTTTATTGAAAGAGTGGATGATTATAAAGTTAAAATTTATGCTACCAGCCACCCAATTCAATCTGCATGCAACCACTTCCATGTAACCTAATAGGATATATAGCACAGTGAGTAAGATTGGTGGCTGAGAAATCGAATCAGCTGAGCATAAACTAGTTCTATAGTTGTTTTTTAAAGCATTTATTTATTTATTTTTAGACAGAGGGGAAGGGAGGGAAAAAGAGAGGGAGAGAAACATTGATGTACAGTTGCCTCTCATGCACTCCCTACTGGGGACCTGGCCCACAACCCAGGCATGTGTCCTGACTGGGAATCGAACCAGCAACCTTTTAGTTCACAGGCCAGCACTCAATCCATTGAGCCACACCAGCCAACGTGAGCTCTATAGTTGTTTGACCTTGGCAGATGATGCATGAAACCTCAATGCCTGAGTTTCATCATCTGTAAAAAGAAGATGGTAGTATCTTTCTTATAAAAATATATTTGTAAGGATTAAATGCATTAATGTATATGAAATGCTTAGAAGGCAGCCTATTATCATAAGTTATACTTTAGAGAATAGTTGCAAAAGTTAGGTGAATATATTTTAAAAATGAAAACTTACAATATTGACTAATATAACATGATAAAAGTGTAGAAATTCAATGTAGTAATAGAAATACACATATGCCTGAAAAAAATGTGAGAGAAATACAGCAAATCTATTTCTGGCTCAAATAACTTGTGTTTTCCTGATGAAAAATTCAATTGAAAACACTGATAAAGTAACAATAAATCTGTTATTAATTTCCACAATTGTTTTACCGAACCTTTTATGTGTCTGTGTGAGTTTGTGGCAGTAAAGCAAATTACTTATACATCATGAACATCTTGACATAAGAATTAATTCTGACAAAATGTGATTTCCAGTGATGGGAGAGCCAGCAGGATGCATCAATGCCCAGTTTATTATGGCAGGAAAAAGAAATGTACTGAATCTGCCTGGTGCTAAAAATGTAGCAGTAAAACCTAGACAATCTTTCTTAATTAAATATTGGCAATAATTGTTTGATATAGTTTTACAAATATTGCTTTGTAATCTTAGTTTAGTAAGACAGTTATTATTTACCTTAAATTTCCAAATCAATAAATTGTAGTGTCAAAATGCATCAACACTCAGGGCCTAGGAACCAGATAAATTTCCCTCACTTTTCCTGAATGTGAACATATGGGCTACAGTGGTGCTACACTTTAAAATTTATTAATTACACTTAAAACTTACATAACCTTATTAACCAGTACCATACCAATACATTTAATTTAAACAAATTTAAAAAAAGATTACAAGAAAAAGATCCATGCCTCAATGTTCATTCCTCCTATTTAATCTTAGGTATATAACTACTTTAAAATTTCTTATACACTTCCTAATACATGAGTTTAAAAATCTTTATTGTATATATTTACAGATCCATCAGTAACCAGTTAGTATCAGACAAGCTAAAACTAAAAAATAATACTAAGTTTGACAAAAATAGAGCATTTGACCATTTGAATTAAAAATGAGTAGTGTAATTTTCTTATGGTGGTAATAATGCAACATACATGAGGTCTGTCCTGTTAATAAAATTTTAAGTGCACAATATAGTATTAACTATAGGCTCTATGTTGTACAGCAAATGTCTAGAACTTGTTAATCTTGTATAACTGAAACTTTACTCATTAAACAACAGCACCTTGCTTTTTGCCTTCCCCCTGCTCCTGCAAGTCACTACTCTAATCTCTGTTTTTATATTTGACTGTTTTAAATGCCTCATATAAGTGGACTCATGCAATATTTGTCTGTTACAGGCCTTGTTTTCTTTTAGCATAATATCCTCCATGTTCATTCACAGTGTTTCATATAATAGAATTCCCTTCTTTTTTTAAGTCTGAATATATTCCATTTATGTATAGACCACATATTCTTCATCCATTCATCCATTCATGGACATTTAAGTGGTTTTCATATTTTGCTTATTGCGAATAATTCTACAATAAACATAGATTGTGAATATCTCTTCGAAATTCTGATTTCAATTATTTTAAACGTACACCCAGAAGTGGAATTACTCAATCATACAATAACTCTATTTTTAATTTTTGAGGAAACTTAATATTGCTTTCTATAGCAGCTGCAACATTTTATATCCCCATCAGCAGGTGTACAAGGGTTCTAATCTCTCCAGATGCTTGCCTGCACTTCTTTATCTATCTACTTATCTATCAATCTATCTACCTCCCTCCCTCCCTACCTACCTATCTCTTTTTATAAAAGCTGTTCTAACCTATGTGAAGTGTCACCACATTTTGGTTTTGATTTATAGTTTTCCCAATGATTAGTGATATTGAGCATCTTTGTCTATAACCATTGGCTCTTTGTATGTATTCTTTGGAGAAATTTGTATTCAAGCCCTTTGCTCATTTTTTAACTGGATTGTTTGTGGAGTTTTTATTTTTTATGTTTTTGGTTTTTGCTATTAAGTGGTAGGAGTTTCTTTAATATTTTGGATATTAACTCATTATCAGATGTAAGGTTTGCAAATAATTTTTCCTATTCTGTAAGTTGCCTCTTCATGCTGTTGACTGTTTCCTTTGCTATGCAGGAGCTTTTTAGCTTGATAGAGCCCTGTGTGTCTAGTTTTGCTTTTGTTGCTTTGCTTTTGGTGTCATATCCAAGAAATAATCGCTTACATCAATGTTATGAAGGTTTCCCCTATATTTTCTTTGAAAAATTTTACAGTTTCAGATTTTAAATTTAAATCTTGAATGCATTTTGAGCTGATTTTTTCCCAGCGTACGGTACAAAATAAGAGTCCAATATCATATTTTGCAGTAGATATCCAATTTTTCCAACAAAAGTTGTTGAAGAGGTCATCCTTTCCCTATTATGTATTCTTGTCTCCCCTATAAGAGATTAGTTGAGCCTATGTACATGGAATTATCTGGGATCTCTTCTGCTCCAATGGTCTATGCATTTAGTCATAGGGTGCAATGATGTTTCAACATATATAAATCGATGAATGCGATATACTACATTAACATAATAAAAGATAAAATTTACATAAACACATAAACCAAATGCAAAAAACATTTGATAATATTCAACTCCATTTAATGATAGAAACTTCTACATACAGAAGGAATTAACAAAGACTATGGTCTTTGTCAGCTGTGAAAAGTCTACAGCCAACAAAATACTCAATAATGAGAAACTGGGCCCTGGCTGGTGTAGCTCAGTGGATTGAGCGCGGGCCTGTGAACCAAAAGATCGCGGTTCGATTCCCAGTCAGGGCAAATGCCTGGGTTGCCAGGCCAGTTCCCGTCAGGGGACATACAAGAGGCAACCGCACATTGATGTTTCTCTCCCTCTCTCCTTCCCTTCCCCTCTAAAGATAAATAAATAAAATCTAAAAGGAAAATAAATAAATAAATAAAGTTCAAAAAAAAAGTCAAAAAATCGCATAAAAAATAATAATAATGAGAAACTGAAAGCTTCTTCTATAAGATCAGGCAGAAGACAAGGATGCCCACTCTTGCCCATTTCTATTCAACATAATAATGAAAGTCCTAGCCAGAGAAAATATGCAAGAAAAAGAAATCTAAAGCTGAAAGAAGTAAAAATGTTTCTGCTCAAAGATGACATAATAGTACATGCAGAAAACGTTAATGATGTCCCCCAAACTGTTAGAATTAATAAATGAATTAAGTAAAATTATAGAATACAAAATCAACATATAAAAAGTTTTATTTTTATTGTTAACAACAAACTATCCAAAAAAGAAATTTAAAAAATTCAATTTAAAATAGCATCAAAAATAATAAAATTCTTAGTAATAAGCTTAATAAAGAAGTTAAAAGACTTGTTAATTGAAAACTGTAAAATACTGTTGAAATTTTAAAAGGTAAAAATAAATTTAAAAAAAATCATCTAAGATTCAAAGACAGTATTGTTAAAATGTTCATATTATCCAACGCAATCTGCAGATTCAATATAATCCTTATACAAAATCCCAATGGCATTTTTGAGAGAAATAGAAAACAACAATCCTAAATTTCACATGAAACCACCCACAAAACTCATAATAGCTAAAAGTATTGAGAAAGAAGAACAAAGCTGGAGGCATCACACTTAACAATTTCAAAAAAAAATCTTAAAAAGGTACAAACATTAAAACAAGTAGTATGTTTCTAAGAGCTCAATTACAGATTACATCAAATAAAAGGAAGTTTGTACCAAGCACAGTCAAACAAAATGGAACAGCTTAGTCACTAGAAAGAGCTCCATTCTTCCCTAAAGGTGGTACAGAGCAGCATCTGCAGACACAGGTTTGGTTGTGAACTGCCTGAGTTTTTTCCAGCTCCACAGTTACTAAGTGCAATTTACCTTCTATAAAAATTGAGCTAATTATGGAAGGTAGGATGGTCTCACGTATTATATAAAAATGATGCATATAGAATATTTTTGTAGTATTTGATGCATTACAGTAATTTTATATATATTAATTAGAATACTCCAACATTTTTATTTTAGGAAAGAAGAGGAAGTTGCAGATTAGAATAAACAAGTTATTTGAATATTGTGGTTTTTCTTGAATATTATATTTTTAAGAACAGAATTTTCTTTTGCTTTTGCTTCTTTTTTTATTCTTGTAATTTCAGCGTGTGGTGTAATGTTAGCTGCCACAATGGTCAATTAATTGATGCATTATAAATTAAAAGACAACAACAAAAATAAGAGATGGAAGCCTCAAGATGCTGAAGAGTTATTTTTCAGATGAAAAATTCTAAGATAAGGGGTTCACTGGGACCCTGTTTTTTAATACTTTGAGTTCACAGGGATTGACTGCCTAAGGATAAGAAACTATGGGGGCGGGGGTGGGCGATGACACAAAGCAATGTGTGCAGAGCCACCCAGTGGAAAGATGATCTCGGTTGGAAGATAAGTCCTAGCTTAGTGTCCTAAAGTCACGAATTAGAAGGAAACCTACTCTTGAGCCTGACTGCAGTGGAAGAAAGACATTGGCATCTGTAGAAAGGACCATAAGGGAAACCACAGCAGCAGGAAGTGTGACTCCACTTTAATCATAGCTACTCACTCAGGTACAATTTAGGAAATGGAGCAAACTGTTATCTAAAACTTCAAAGGCATGGAAATTTCTGCTCAGTGTGGCCCCAGGTTCAGTGCTGTAGAATAATAAGAGGAGAACTTGAAACTCAATCTTTGTCTGTGCATTTATTATGAGCAATGGATTTCCAGGTGGATTTTGGGCCAGCTGTTAAAGCTTTGCAAGCAAGAACATCAAACTCCTTCCTGAAATTTATCTTCCACAGCTTTTTTTTATTAACACCAGTAACCTACAATTTATAATTGGACCAAGCAAAATTGCTTTTCACTAAGTTTTCAATCTTCCCTCTAAATCAGATATGAATCGAATTCTTCACTTCATTATTCTGAATACTCTTTTCCTAGAGCATCATCTCCTGCTGTCTGCTCACTTTGCATTTGGTCTCTTTTCTGTCTCCTTAGTTGGGCCATAAAATAAACTCATAGGCAACCCCATCTAGCTATAACTCACTGTCTCTTAGACTTGTAATCATTTTTTATCTCTTAATTTGCACTATATTTTATGGCTGGCTTACAACTTAAAAGCTTTTTTAAAATACTCTATATGAAAACTACATATAATAATATCTTTATCAAAATAGTGAAAAACAATAGTCATTGTGTCAGGGGAGAAAGTTCATAATAAATAATGAAATAGTAAACTAATTAAGATATATAGATTCCATTTGGAAATAATGGCATAGTTAATTCTATTTTTGTCATTAATAATGAATTTAAGAGTTACGCACACACACATCCATATTTATTTATTTCATAGTTTTAAGTAATAAGAATGCCTCCCAGTTATTGACATATATTGTGCAACTTAAATAGATTAAAGTGCTGTATCAAATAGTATGTATTAAAATTGAAGCTATTTGACATAATGGTATTCATCTTCTTTTCTGTATTTTACTCTGAAAAGTTCAAAGTAGTTAGTAACCACATCATTTTCTTACATAATAATAATATACACATTTTGATAGTTTTAAAACTCATTTCCAATTTTTAAAATATAAGTAAAAAGTATACATTACCATAAAACTTATAATTCTTTTAACTCCAAATCTTAGGTTGAATTCTCAAGGTAAAAACATATGAAGTGACAATTTGATACAAATTTTTTGGAAGTGAAACGAAATTGATAAATTCATCACTTTAATTTTATCCACTATCAATCTGATTAGGCTCTTTGTGCAGAATTAAAATTGATTTTTATATAGTAGAATCTAAAATCTCCTATTTTAGAGATAAAGAAACTGAGATTAGGTTATTTTGCTTAACCATTACTATTAGTTCATTAATTGGGATATTTTGGATTAGAAGGTATATGAAATCTAGTAAAGTTTGAATTTCTCTGCCCTGATGGATTGGGTTACAATAAATCTAGCAAACGAAGTAGAGTTCCAAGTCTTTTATTCTTTAACAATTGCTAAAACTAAAACTCAGCCTAAATTACATGCAGCATTTAACCACAGCAACATACAAAGAAGAAATTCTTAAAATTAAAATACAACACTGAAGCACAGATAGCATGCAGTTCTCTATTGGCTAAAATTACTTCAACAATAATGGCTGCAGATATTGCTAAATCTTAGCTGAACGTGCTTCCTATCATTACGTGTGTGGATCTGTGAGAACTTTTTCATCATCATGTCATGTGGCAACATCGTGTCTCAGAACTTGTGAAATACTCAATAATCAATAATCAACACTTCTTTATCCAGTGAACTGCTCTAACAAGATCTAGGCTTTATTATAATGAGTTTTCTATAAATATAACCTCAACATAATCCCTAATTTTACAAAAGGTTATTTTTTTCCTTGAAACTAAGAGCAGAATTGTACATTTTTTCTCTAGACCTAGCAGGGCTTGATGTGTCAGGATTACCAACATCTCAGTAACCGATTTATCATATTTTTTGCCACTCCCATTCAGAGTTCTGAAGGCACTTTTGACTTGAAACTGTGACTTTGATTTCTGAAACAGAGAGCAAAGCAGCATCCCTGTCAGAAGTGCTGACAGGATGGGACGTTGAGTCTTTTGCCTGAGTCAAACGATATCATAAAAGCTTCCTTGTAAACTTTTAACATTAGTCAATCAAAACATGTTTTCTAAGCCAAACTCATTATTTTTTAAAAATTTAATTAGGCAAGAGACATGTGTTTGGTATTATTACATATCAAGCTCCATGGTAGGTGTTGTACTAGAATTCCGAGAGGAACTGTAAGCAGCCTTCACTCTGTGTACTGTGTTTGCTGCCTGGTAGAATCATGAGTGATGTGAAACAAGATGCTCTGTGAACATATGGAGATGATTTTCTGGGAGAGGAGTTATTGAGACCAGTTTTTAATTTGGGCTGAAGTTCATTCATCTGGGTGAAGGAGAACATTTCTGATATCCATAACAGAATCTACACAGAGCGGTATATGAACACTATGTCTTTGGGAAGTAGTATTCTATTCATACAGAATAAAGTAGTAGGCAAAAAGTATGGCAAGAAATGAACCTGGAAACGTAGGTAGGGGCCAGTTCACAAAGAGCATTAGAGGCAATGCTGAGGACAAAAATCAAATTTGCATTTTTGAAAGACAAGTGTGGCTTTATGTATACAGGGAGGATGATAGTTTGTGATGGGTAGCAGGGAGATTATTAAATATTATAATGCTAAAACTCAGGTGAGAAGCAGTAAAGTTTTAGAGAAAAGCAGTGGCAGGTTAAAGAGGATAAACATAGTTTATCAATGTTTAGTCAATAAAGGAGACCACACTAGATGTAAAACAATAAGTGATTTAGAAAAAAGTTTAGAATGTAGCCAGGAATTTGAGTGTGTCGTGGTCTAGTTAACTGGTAGTTTTGTGATTTAAACAATTGCATAATATAGCTGATGGTCCAGTAACTATCACCTAGGGAAAAATATGAGTGACATTGTAGAGTTAGGCATACAGAGCAGGAGACAAAAGTTGAAGTGCATGAAACTTTAAAGAGCGGGGGGAGGGAAAGTGATGTGTAAAGAAGACTAAGAAATGGTGATCACAAAAGAAAGGGGAGAATAAATGATGCTGAGGTAACCAACCATAGTTGGTAGTAACTTGAGGAAAATTGTTTATTTCAACCAATTAATTGTCCTCCAAGAAGACAGATAAACAGGAAAAATGAAACTGAATCAGTATTAGAAAGCTGAAGGAATACAGTTGTTGGCCTAAAATGCGTTAATAGGAAGTAATATGATCAGAGGAGAGCAAGATTTTGATAAAGAGAAGAGGATGATGGAACTAATCCATGAAAGTGTAACAATGAGTGAGTTCATCTGTAGTACTTCCAAGGATAGACTAGGTTTGAGGAAGAGACTGAAGAGCAAGCAATAGTGGAAGAAACCAGAAGCAGGTGATTTACATAGTTTGTACTTTGCAATAATTTCATGGAATTTAGATATGTTTCCAGTTCCTAGATGGGATGTTCAGAGCTGTTCACCAAAAATTCATTGTTGGAGCTCTAATTTTTGTTGGATACAGATAAAACAGATTTCTCCAGAGAGGAAGTTTGGAGAAGCTGAGGAATTAAATTAAAAAACAAACAAACAAACAAACAGATAAAAACAGAAATTGATGGACATCAGACTGTGAACAGCCTTGAAGGGGTTCAGATTGGATGCAGCAATTCACAGCACAACACAGAAGAAGTTGGCCAGATAGTGAAATGTCCACAATTCTGTAACTGAAAGATTAATGCACAATAATGAGAAAGTTATTTTGGAGTTAAGATTAGGTATTGTTTCAATTAGTAAAATATATTACTGCAAGTAGAAGGAAATAATAAAACCTTACCCTTTGTTATAAAGATGAAGAATTTTAACAACCATTTTACACAGGCTCCCTATGTGTCAGTTGTTAGGCTAAGCAATTTTTATGCATTAACTCACAAATGAGTTCCATGAGATCTCAGCAATTTATGCTCCCATTTTGGATTAGAGAAAAACAGAAGCTTAGAGTGTTTAAATGGATTGACAAAATTTTGTTAATTTGGAAGTAACAGAAAATATCAATCCAAATCAAAGTATAAAATTTTACGCAAAAAAAGGTCATATGGTCTAAAATGATTGAAATTCTTGGAGGTGGAGCTTCATCCAGGTTTGATCAAGAGTCCCATTTGTCCCCTGGGATTCCCAAGTCTGTGGCCTCTCTTCCTTGTGTCTGTCTTCACTTGTCTTCCAAGATGCTTAAGTGGCTATTGAAGTTGCAGACATTTGCATGCCAGCATCCAGAGAAAAACAGAAAGAGGACATTTCCTAGAAGGTCTCAGAAAAATCTCCTCAGGTTTTATTGACTAGAAATGGGTTTTTACACCCCCAAATCAATTATTATTAGCCAGAAAACAAGGTTTGTGTTTGTTAACTGAGACTTGAGCTTAACACCTTGAAAGGAGTTAAGCTTCTTCCAACATACATGGAAGTGTAGGGGAGATAGTAATATATGAATATGTGTATAAACACTTTTTAATATTAGATGGGGTCAATTTTGAGGAATTACTACACTATCTGCTTAAATTGCATTATTATCTTTACAAAATTAAAATAGCCTACAAAAGATTATATGAGGTCTGTCTGGAAAAATTGAAGTCATTGTTAAGGAGCCAAGGAGAATGGACTGGAATGCACACACATGAACAATGATGATGTCACTGTATTAGTCAGTAAGGGTGGTAGATGCCATTGAGTGAGCATGTGTACTGTATGTGGCTGTTGCATTCAAAATGACCGAGCAGGTAAAGCAATAAATCTGCATCAAATTTTACATTAAGCTTGAACACTTCTCTGGGAAAACTATTCAGATGATTCAGAAGGCTGTAGCTATGGGCGACTGGTGACTGGCAGCTTTGTCATGACAACCTGTTTGTCCACACATGCATGATGCCTCATGCAGAGATTTTTTGCAAAACATCAAATTTTGACCCAAATGTCTCAATTCCCCTATAACCCAGATGTGGTGCCCTGCAACTTCTGGCTTTTCCCAAAGCTAAAACCACCTTTGAAAGTGAAGAGATTTCAGACTATCTGTGAGATTCAAGAAAATATGATGAGGAAGCTGATAGTGACTGGGAGAACTGTGTGAGGTCCCAAGGTGCCTCTGTCCCAAAGGACAGAGGTACCTTTGCCCTGCATATGATATTTCTTGTATCTTGCATCTTCTTCAATAAATGCCTCTATTTTTCATAGTACATGGCTAGATACCTTCTGGACAGACATCATATATATATAGATAGTGAGCTGGTTCTAAGGGTCAGTACTTCTGACTTCTGGCTCGCACACCCACACATATATACACACATACTCAATTTGTATTTTTCCTTTCACTAAAACCAGATAAACACATAAATAGTGGATGAGAAGATAGATAGATGATAGATGAATGATGGATAGGTACATGATAGATGGATAGATGAATTGATGGATGGATGGCTGAATGGATAGACAGGTAGAAATATTTTTCTTGCCCTTAACATGGCAGAATCATCCAATCGAATCAAACAAAGAAAATAAGTTTAGATGTGTAGGATGTGTGTTAAATAAACTAACTGTTCATATTAATCAGTCCCTAACATCTTGGCTAAATGTATTTGAATCAAAAGTGATTTATTTATCCTTCAAAATACAATGCTGCACAGAAGAAAAAAAAGGCAGAGTTTACTGAGTTATAGCTTAAAGCCACTGAGTGAATGAATTCCAAACCTGTAAATTTCATCATGAATTCTATGGAATTTCCTGTGAAAATAATTTTCAAATGACACTAGGCGCAAAGGAGGCAGCATGTACCATCACTGGAAATTGGGATTCAGTAAGTGTCACTGAAAGCCGACATTAGCATTTGTTCTGGTGTTCTTGGTATAGAATTTTTGGCACACAAAGGAGAGATAAAAGGCTCATAAAAATGGATTCACTTATCCATCAAAGTACAGTTGACTCATGCGGTATAAATATGTATAGCCTAAAATTTTTAGGACATATCTAGGTGGAAATTGTATAACCTTAGAGTGCTTTTGCGTCCTTGGGCTGAATAACAAATCATGAGTTGATGCCACAGTGTTAAGGTTGCCAGGGGATACTGCAAGGGCAAGCTGAGCAGTGTAGATATTTTGGGCAGAGAGAAACCAAATTTCCTGCTCTGACCCCTAGCAGTATCATTAAAGGGGGCATGCCTTCTACTCTGGGAGGTTTTTATGACATGGGTCTTTTCCAATGTTTAAAAGTTCTGACTATTTCAGGCAGATTTCAGAAGTATGCAAATTCTTCTTTCTTGGGCTTCTGACAAAGAGGTCCAGTCATCATGATCTACTTGTTTGCATTTTAATGTATTTTAAATATTTATTCTAAAATTGCATTTTCCTAACCCAGGAGGTAAAGTTCAGATTAGTATAAGCACATTAAGGTGTGGGTCTTGTGGACAGGAATCATGCTGGTGTTACATCGGGGACTTGTCACCCTGCGAGTGGTGCAGAAGAGAAAGTGAGTTTGGATGCATTGCTGTTACTGATATACACCTAAACAGAACACACTATGTGGGAAATGCATAATTTCATTGTAAATGTTAACTCATTTAGTACTGCTGAAAATGGATACTATTTTTTTTTTACTTTTTTTTGTTTGTTTGCACATAGGTAATCCAAAATTAATTAGCTTGGAATCAATCTAGGATTCAAACCTAGGCACTAAATCTCCAGAGACAAAAATGACCCTCAGAGTGGCAAGCAACACAAGCTCTTCTGTTGAAGAAAATTTCTAGGAAAATTTTGGGACTGCGCTTCTCAGGCCTGGGTACTCATTAGACCTATCTGCTAAGATTTTTAAAAATTCCAATACTTGGAACACCCAGAACAATTAAATTAGAATTTCTGATGGGGGCTCAGGAATCACTATTTTTAGTCTTTGTAAATGCCTTATATGCAGCCCTTGAGGAAGCTAAAGAAGGCAGAGGTGTCATTTGCAACTTTCAGGGGCAAATATAGGAAAAGAATCCATAGAAAGAAGAGGCAAGTTGCATGGCAGAGCAGTGAGATCTAATGTAAAGTGGATTAAAGGACCCGGTTACTTTAAAGGCTAAACTCATTTGCTGTGTATCTATGTTTAATTTAACTTTGTAATTAAACTCTGCATTAGCAGACCTGCCTTTTCAGTCTTACAGTATCCAGGACCTTCATGAAGACTCGTGTACACACACATGCACACACACAATCTGGTTCGACTGAAAACCTCCCTGCTTGACATTTCTCTCCTGCTTAGTGCCTTTTTTAAATGTAATAATATGCACTTTTATTTTCCAATCCTGTTTGAGAATGAATTCCTATGTATTTATCACTTTATACCTAACTCTAAGTGTATATTTCTTGTTCATAATGTAACAGACATAAAGCAAGAACAAAAAGAAAATGGTATGCCATGGGAGATATCCTTCTCTTTTCCTGCTTATGCATCAGTGTGAAGGGTTAGCATTATTCAGCAAAGTAATGTATCTTAAATCCCTTTGGGTTTGCATTCCATACTGTGGTTAAGTCTTATGGGATTTTTTAATGTCATGTCAATCATTTTTGGTTCTGCTTTCTTAAGTGAGAACATTGATAAATTTGAAATTCGAGACAAGTTCAACTGTCAGTTTAGTGTTAAAAAATATGATAAAAGCCATAACTGCCAGGGCACACACTTAGAGTACTGTGTGTATAGTACTTGTATCCTTTTGTGTATATATACAGTACTGTAAGTACCCAACTGATAAACATTCATTAGGGAATTACCTCATGACAGACACCACATGTACAAAAATGAATACAGAAGGGCTGTTGATATAAAAGATTTTATTGTTCATGAGAACGCATGATGCACTTTCTTTCTTTAAATATATTTTATTGATTATGCTATTACAGTTGTCCCATTTTTTCTCTCCTTTATCCTCCTCCACTCTGCACCCCTTCCTTGCAGCATCACCCCCTTAGTTCATGTCCATGGGTTGTACATATAAGTTCTTTAGCTTCTCCATTTCCTATATTATTCTTAACCTCCCCCTGTCTATTTTGCACCTACTAGTTATGCTTCTTATTCCCTGTACCTTTTCTCCCTATTCTCCCCCTCGCTCTCCCCACTGATAATCCTCCATATGATCTCCATTTTTGTGAGTCTGTTCCTGTTTTACTTGCTTGCTTAGTTTCTGTTTTTTATTTTTAGGTTCAGTAGTTAATAGTTGTTGTTTTTTTTTTTTTTTTTCATTTTACTGTTCGTATTTTTTATCATCCTCTTTTTCTTAGATAAGTCTCTTTAGCATTTCATCTAATAAGGGCTTGGTGATGATGAACTCCTTGAACTTGTCCTTATCTGGGAAACACTTTACTGTCCTTCAATTCTAAATGATAGCTTTGCTGGATATCAAATCTTGGATTTGCTTTTCATGACTTCAAATACTTCTTTCCAGCCCCTTCTTGCTATAAGGTTTCTTTTGAGAAATCAGCCGACAGTCTTATGGGAACTCCTTTGTAGGTTACTCTCTCCTTTTCTCTTGCTTCTTTTGAGACTTTTGACTAATTAATATGCACTAAAACTGCTAGGAGTACAGAGGAGTGGAGAAAATATCTCTACTTGTGATGCAGACCCTGGCTGGCAGGATCTGTGTGTTGTGGCTATGAGAGACAAATTCACACAGATTATGGAAGTCCTGTGGAGAACAAGGGACTGCACGGCCGTTCTCTAAGTGAGAGAGAAAGGGCCCTGACCCTTGCCTAGACAAGCTTTTATTGCTTTTCTGGGTATATTGCATTGAGGATGGTCCTCATTTACTATGTACAGGTTCACTGTAGGTGATTACCTTTTACAGATAACAAAGGAAATGTTGCTAATCACTTCAAAGGGAAGGATGTTGCAGACCAAGGGGAAAAGTGGTTGAACTGGTTATACTCCATACTTGGGAGGTTAGCACAGATTTTAGGAAGTTACTTTAGAAATATGCAGTAAACATTTGCTGCCTCAATCCAGGGTGAAGGAGTTTTAGCAAAAAGCATCTCTCAAAGCGGCCTAGGTACAATGCAGAACTGATTCCCCAAGGGAGAACCTATCCTCAGGCCTGGCTTCTGTGTGCCGGACCTCACTTCCCACTGGCTTTTCCGAGTGGAAGCTGGGCTACATTCCCATGCCACACAGAATGGTTCCCTATATACTTGGGGCAGAGAAAACAAGGAAGGATTCACAGAAATTACAGTGGAGTTGGGACATCAAGGGTGAGTAGGATTTCTCCAGCTGTTGGAGGAGAATGTCCTCCAGGTAGGATCACTTGAGCAAGAGCACAGAGGCCTGAGAGAGCCTCAAATAAACTTGAATAAGTCTGTGCAGTCCTGACATGAGGTCCCTGGCAGCACAGTCAGAAACTACTCTGGGAGGGATATTGCAACCTGTGGGTGTCAAGCTATTCATCATATATCAATGAGTTTAGACAATTTTTCTTTCAACAGAATGGAAACCCATTAGATTTTGTTTTACATTTTTAACTTTTTTTTTTTTTTTAAATGAAGGAGAGTACCATGACTGATTTTGTGTTTTGGGACAATGACCCTGATGTTCCTGGGTAAAAAGAGCTAATGGAGAAAGTAATTAGGATGCTTTTCAGCCTTGCAATTGTGAAGAAGAATGCAAGCCAGTTGAGACAGTTGCAGAGATGATAATATTTATATACATCTGGGAAATTAGGAAATACTTTATAGAGCACATAGATTAATGTTAATCCACTTACAGTTTTCATGCATTTCTACCAAGTTTGCTGATTTAATACACCAAATGCAAAAAAAAAAATGTATAGAATATAAAACTGCCATGTTGGACATGGCGTTTGACAGAGTAAATAATCATGTAACATATTTTCTGTTGAGAATAGTACCTGGGACATGGTGTGTACCACTGAACACTTGATTATTGAAAGAAGAATTGAATAAATCAACAAATTAATGCCTACTTTAAAAGCACTGTGCTTTAATATTTTGTGAAATTCAGACATTTTATCAGAATATTTCTGAAATTCATTCTCTGTCTCAATAATATTAATCTTAATGAAATCAAATAAATAAAACATAACTATCACACAAAATGCTAGCTGTAGTTAGGGATTCATGGTTGCATTATAAAACCAAACTTGCTTTTCCTATCTGAGCTCCAGAATACACATGCTCATTGTATAGAGTTCAGAAAGAAGAGATAATAAAAACAACTTAATCTCAATAAACACAATTAAAAAATACAATTTTTAAGGTAGGTATGCAAATATACACATACACAGAAACACTTATACACATGAAGAAAAACTACTTAAAGTGACCATTAAATGAATAAAATGACTACAAATGAAGTTGACATAAGATGGTAAATATATTTTCAATAGACAGATAGATAGATATAAACTACATGACTAAAAGGGGTTTAGAATATGAATGCAGTTTACATGTATATACACACAAAATAAAAATAACGTAGATATAGGTGTTAAAATTTATTGATAATATGAAAAAATACAGCTAAGAACAACGAAGGCTGGTGAGAATGTTGGAAAATATACCAGGCTGGTAGAAATGTAAATAACACAGTCTTTAGGTAGTCAACTTACCAATATATATCAACATGTTGAATTCGTGTGCTCTGGGACCGAGCTATTCCAATGGCAGGTATTTACCAATTGCAAAATTGTTCGTAATGGGAAAATTGTCTGAAGACATCATTTTCACAAGTCTTTAAACAAAGTATCTACTGAAAGGAGATTGGTTAAAATAATATTTTCATGCTTATAGTATTTTACTAATATCCATTATTTTAATAAGGTTATATCCTTTTGTAACATATCTGTCCAATGTATTATTTAATGAGTAATGTTCAAGAATGTGTGACTACTTTTATCTCTTTTATATAGATAAAATTTGAAATACAGGTTAGTATGCCAAGAGAAAGATAATTATGATGAGATAAATCAATGTTTGAAGGAAACCTGTACTCGAACAACAATTTAAATAAATAAATAAATAAATAAATAAATAAATAAATAGATTTCAATCATGTAGAAAAACATAAATAAAATAAAGTAAAATGTTGGTAGCAATGGCTTCTCCACCACTTCTTTTTCTTTCAATGCAGAGTAAGCAAAATTCTTTTTTCCTGATTTCCCTGAGGTTCCCCTCAACTTTTCCAAAATGCCCTTGCTTCAGGACCTAAAGTTGCCTCAGTATGTGACAATAAATTTTCTCTGAAAACATAAATAATAAAATGAAATAAAATAAAATACATTAAATTAAAATAAAATAAGCAAACAAAAAAACAAATGCCCTTCCCACCACAAAACCCTCACTTCATGCAGATCTCCACATAAATAAGATTTTTTCAAAGTTAATTTTTCTTATTACCATACAAAAGAGTCCCTCACCTATTTTCTTACACTGCCATATTTTATTTCTTGACACTCCTCATAATGGAATATCATCTATATCTATATCTATGTTCCTACCCCATCTGTATCTCTATTTCTGTATCTGTGTCTACACTTACATCTGTATCTATGTATACATTTATTATTTTAAAATGCATTCCTCTTACCATTCCCCTTCACATAGGATATTATTTGTGAGAATCTGGGTCTCTCTATTTTGTTTCCCTAGCATGTGAAACACATGGCCTGGTATGCTGTAAAAAAAAGAATCAGTGCATCTTTGTTAAAAACATAACTGATTGAATGCTCATAACTTTGTGAGAAGTCATTAAAAACTGTTAAAACACTCATTGTGGGTTTGTGTATTTCCTAAGTGTATAGGATATATATGTATAAAGTATCAAATTGAAATCGCTAAAGAAAACACTATGACTTTTATTTGTGTTTTCAACATAAATTGTATAAAATCATATTGAAAAATTTAATTCACATAGGTAACATTTCCCTCCTTAACAAATTTTTTATTCAGAATTTTATAGTGATATGAATGTTTTTGGTAAAAACTAAGATCCCATCATATTATGAATGAATTTATTATATAGAATTTATTTTCAAATACATTTTAACATATACCTCTGTACATATATATATATATGCTAAAACACTCTCATAGTAATTTAGTTGTCTTAGTGACACCCTTTTTAGTTTGCAGTTTATATTACATGGACTTCTCTTAATGCCTGGTCTTTCTTTGGTGTGATTATAAATAGCCAATTTCTCTCTTACTTGCTCAGTCATGTGTATATATGTACATACATACATATATATACATATATACATATATGTGTGTGTATATATGTATATGTGTGTGTGTGTGTGTGTATATATATATATATATATATATATATATATATATTAAACAATCATTTAAAAGCAAATATATATAATAGATATATTCGTGGTGGGCCATAACATATACGGTGGAGTGAAACGTAGGTTTACTGTTGTGAGCACTTTGTTCTCAACCCAGAATAACCGCCTTCAACAGGACATTAAGAAGAGATACTCACTGGAGACAATTGTACTTGCACAGCAATAAAACAGGGAGGGGATGAATTATATCGTGATAAGTTTACATGGTGACAGAGCACTACTAGAACATTGTAGTAATCACATTGTGAGGTATAAAAATGTTAAGTAACTGCACTGTACATTAAAATAACCAATATAAGATTGTATAACAGCTTTCTTAATAAAGTCAGAAAAGTTATTAAAGAAAGACTTGACTATGATTATGGATATTTTTAAGTGCAATTGTAATTAGGTTAACATTAAGTTTATTTGTAGTAACTTTTTCATAAAGAAGAGAATTAACTTTCCATATAAATGAGCATCAGATGTAGAATTACTTTAGTGCAATATCTGATTATCCAGACATATCACTTAAGATGTCTCTATTCTGGGCAGCATAACTATTTGAACTCATATTTTTATAATCCCTATTGAGAATTTAGGGACATAGTAATTTTTACCAGTACTGAATTTGATCATTTTAAATAAAGCAACTAAATTTGGGACTCTTACTTATTAGTTAAAAGGAAGCCAAGGCTCTTGGGAATATATCGGTACATTGGAAAATGTACAAAGAACTTTTTTTCAAAATGGTTTTTGTGAATCAAATTTTAGAAACTATTTCCTATAATGGGTCTATGCTATCTTATTAATATTAATATATAGTCTAAAGGTATTTGAAACTATTTCACTCCTTTGCATTTTATTGATATGCTAGCATAACAATAGCATTGGTTTTACGCTAGTTTCATGCTAAATATATTGAAAAATAAAAGCCAAATTTAGGAAAAAATATATATATGACAAAAATACACTCAAAGAAATCTACCTTCAACTTCTCTTAGTGCATAAGTAGCATGATCAAGTATCGGAAAACATGGTATTACTACAGACAGTTAGGGTTGTCTTTACTGTTTTCCTACGTCAGTGAGCCCTTCGGTTAATCCAGTCTGGAGACATAGAGGTGCTCTTGCAGCTATAACTGCAATTATTTTTGGTTCCTTAATTCCTCAAGTATTGTCCTAATTAAAGGCTTCCTTATGCTGGTATTCAACTGTTAATTTTTAAGTTGCAATTACAAATTACACCCCTGAAAGCTCAATAAGCCTTTTAGCTTTTCTATTGATATACTAATCATGAAATTAAAGCATCTGTAGTAAGCAGAAGAGCTAATGTAAGCAGTGTCATGGGTTCTTTCGTGTACAAATCAATAAAGTTATCATGAAGACTTTGAATTCAATTATCTAGCTACTGGAAATGAGCACTGCTTTAAAATTAGATATTTAAAGTATGTACCATTTGCACTAACTATATTATTGCCTAACATTTTAGTTATAATGGTTAAATTATTTTCAGTGATGTCATATACCCACAGAATCACTGATTAATGCCAAAATTTTAAAAAATAGTGGTCCAGCAGAAAAAAATCACATGACCTTGAGCTTTGTAAAGCAAAGATGTTAGAGTCATATTGTCTTATTTTCCAGGTGCATATGTTCTCCAGGTCAAGGCCACAGATGCAGACGACCCGACCTATGGAAACAGTGCTAGAGTCGTTTACAGCATTCTTCAGGGACAACCTTATTTCTCTATTGATCCCAAGACAGGTAAATGTTTTATTAGAGACAACATTATCACCATGCCTTTGACTATTTAAATTTTAATTAAATCTTGGCATGGGAAGTTGCCTATTCTAATTCCACACAAAAGTTTCTGTGTGCTGCAATTAAACAAAGGAAGATAGGATCTTGCTTTGCTGCTGATGAACTGTTTCCTTTGGATTGAACTTTGTGTAAGTATAAGTATTTTTACAAATATCTGTCAAGTCCCAATCTGTTAGTTAGAATTATCTATATGATTTACTTTAAATTTTCAAAAGTCTGGGCATATTTTTTTAATTCTTCTGGGTAAAACAGCCTTTTATTTCAGGTTTTCTTGGTTGGGTTCAGTCATGTTCAGATTTGGGCCTTATGAGCATGTGGTAAGATCATGGAGTTTCTATTGCTCTCTTAATCAAGGATTATGGATGATGGATTTGGATTAATACAGTCTTAGGCTTCTAGTAAAGAAATGAGAAGGTTAACAAACTATAAACAGCAGGCTCACTAATTCTTCTGGTCTGTTTTTAAAACTAGTATCATTGTCAAGTCAAGCCATTTAAATTACAGTTTTCGAGGTCAAATATATAAGAATCTATAGGAAGTCTAGAAAGGGAAGGAAGATACAAGGGAGGTTTTATACTCTCTTTTAAATGAAATGAAGTACCCCTGTTTTGAGAGAATCTGTTTATACATGCTGGGAAGTTTTTAAGGAGATTCATTCATTCTGACCAGTGATTAAACTAGGTGTTTCATGTCACGAAGCTTAAACAGAAACTCCACAATGACAATTGTTTTTCAACTCTTATCTAGTACATCATAATATATTGGATATTGAATTCAATACATGTAAATATGTTAAGCATTTCAAAATTTGTACTTTCTCAAGGTCCGTGTTAAAACCGGAATATCAGTTAGATATAGGTTAATCAATTAACCATCTATTAGCATTGCCTAGGAACATAAAGTCCTTTAAGTGTAATCGAGAACCTACTAACTTTTTGTCCGTTGAACTCACCATTCTCCTCTCACTTCTTACCCTCCTCATCAAGGCTGCAAGGGACACAAGTCATCAAAAAGTTAAAGGAATAAGGCAGAGAGTCACTCTCTTTCAAAACTCTTAGAAAGAACAGATTATAATAAGGACAGCACCAGGCTTTTAAGAAGGGAACATCAGTGCTGAAGAGAATCCACAAAGTTTAAAGACAAAAAGGCTCTTTTTCAAATGTTTTCTAATAGTTCACATTTTATTTGTTTCCATTACTATTTACACCCCTTATACCCTATTCCACCTCCACTCACCCTCCTTCCCCCGCAATCACCACCCTCAACCCCCAACCATGAATTGTCAGTCTGCTCTCTATCCAGGAGTCCATCTCCACCTTGAAGAAGCTCTTTTATTTGGAAATAGGGTCAGAGATAAAAAGCCAGAGTGTCATGTTAAGAGTGTGTGATGGGAGAAATTACACTTAATATATATTTTTAAGAAGTATGACACTGAAGGTAAGAAGATATTTGGCCATATTTGTGTTAAGGAAGTTCTGTGGTTGTTGTTAACTGTGAAAACACCATATATATTTGTACATAAAAGGGAAATATCATTGAGAAAAGAGTTAGAGAAGTTGTTCACTGAAGTTTATGATTGTACAAAGTTCCAGAGAAATTAAAAAGGTTTGGACAATAGGATAACTACATAGACAAATAATGAAGAGAAATTAGAATAACTATATAGATAAATAATGAAAAGAAATTATTCAAAATATTATATATGATTTTATCAGGTGAAAGCATGATGGGTTTTTTTTTTATCCTTTTTTAAAAAGATTTTATTTATTTATTTTTTGAGAGAGGGGAAGAGAAGGAGAAAGAGAGGGAGAGAAACATCAATGTGTGGTTGCCTCTCACTCTCCCCCAACTGGTGACATGGCCTAAAACCCAAGCATGTTCCCTGACTGGGAATCGAACTGGCAACACTGTGGTTCGCAGGCCCATGTTCAATCCACTGAGCTACACCAGCCAGTGCTATTTTTCTTGTATAATTACCTCTCTCTTCCAAATGGTCTATAATGGGTAACTTAATAGGAACAAAAGTATGAGCAACACATATCTCTTAGACATGTTCAGCCTCTGAGAAGCATATCTCAGAGATGGAATGGAAGAAGAGAGAGTCTGTAGAGACTGGTGAAGAGGGAGGTTCAGTATTAGAATATGGTTATTGGCTTGCAGTGATTAACTTTATAGATTAGGTGAGTTTATGTATTCAGATTAAATACATCTGTCTGTGGGAACAAACAGATAAGGGACTTCGTATGATGAAATTACTATAAATGGAGACAGTATCTATCTTAAAAACAAATAATATAAGATCATACAGAAATAAATTTAAGCAGAAAGCATAGGTAAAGGATGAGACTATGATAGTCAAATTAATACTAGATAGGCAGCAATTAAATGAGTCAAAACATTTGCTCTACCCTTGACTCTACTTGTTCATTATTAATGTTAGATAAATTCTAATGCCTTTACAAAGTATTATTTTATAGGGGAGTATTATATGCATGACATGACTTTTATAATTCTGTATTTATATTTGTTACATAGTGCTTATTATTTAGAAGTAAGGGTGAAACAATTCTGGCATAAACTTCGAAATAGATTTTTCGCAACATTGATTTTCACTGGAGACAGAAGTCTTGATACTAACAATACCACAGACCACTAGAGAGGAAAAGAATGGATGATGAAACATTTCATTAATATAATAATAACTAGTTTTACGTGTACAAAAACCATTAAGAAGACTTCTTGTCAAATTTATTACTTTGCGGTTAATAAAAGTAAATAAAAAATCAAGGATAATTACAATTTCTCAGAAATAGTCTTCATTTGTTCCAGGCATATAGCTTCCTTTTATGATTCCCTTTGCTTTTATTAAATAAAATGAATGAAAAACTAGTGCCATCTAAAATTTTCCACCTTTGAATATAAAATGCAGTAAAAAACAATTTCTAAAGGAAGAGTCTCATCAAAACTTCTGGTGCTTAAATATTTATGAAGAGATAAATATAATTGTTTATTTTTCACTTGAAAAAAGATTTCATTATTGATACCAACGTCTGACAAACATTTCTAGCATTTCAGTTTAAGTTATATAGCGAGTTTATATAGAAACACTATAAACTGATGCATTGTATGAAATAAGCCCAGAAATGATAGGTTTCTTTAAAATTGGCAAATATGGCAATTGTTTGGCTGAACTGTGAAATAATTTACTGTGAGTTAAAAGTCACAGGGTCTGTCTAAGTAAATCTGGCAAAGGTTGCTGAAAGAACTGACATTTTCCCAAGACCTTTTCTTTTTAAATTTCACTATCACCTTTTATTCAAACATTATAATCTTCAAGCCTGTGTCCTACCTGAAACTTCCTTCCATATCCTGATGATAACGATTCATTCAGGACTTCAAAAATGTATTGGTGTTTTTGAGGTAGATATTAAAATTAAGACATTGATCGGACTGTATATTTCGAGCTATACTTTGTAGTACTATATACATATCAATATTTTATGGTTTGAAAATGCTTTTTATATTAATTCAGAATTAAGTTTTACAGCATCTGTACACCTCAGTTGGTGCTAGTAAGAGATGACTTTTCTTTTTCCTTCAAGGGCAAAAAAGGCATATTTGTCAACAGAAAGTTGTGTCTTTCTTTTCTTTCTTTCTTTCTTTCTTTCTTTCTTTCTTTCTTTCTTTCTTTCTTTCTTTCTTTCTGCACTAAGATAAGTACTGTTGATAAGACATTAGAAAGACCAAGGAAAACAATAGATGCTAATAAATATAAGAAAGAAAAATATGTTAGGGAAATAGACAAGCATGAAGATCAAACAACACACATTGCCTATTTTAGGATACTATGAATTTCCGTAGTAAAATTATATGACTAAAATGTACTGCAGATAATGTTTTCCTTGTATTCTTCATTGCCACACTTTGTGAGAACTCTGTGTGAGCTTCACTTGCCATAGTTCTTAAAATCCTGGAATGTACACAAAGCAGACAGAACCAAGACTATTTGGCTTTGACAAGAAAATACTCCAGGGAATGTGATGCAAGCCTTTGGGAAGTGGTAGAGCTCTCAGATACAAGAAGAACTAGCTGTATTCTATGCAGCTGGAGACAAAAAGGACTATTAATGATTGGTATGAGTTCTGTGAAGAAAGAATTTTCATTTTATATAAAAAGGTATTAATACTTGTTCATAAATTAGCGGAGTACTTTCTGAGAGTATGTGCTTTAAATTATTGAAAATGGTAAAGTATATGAGCTAATTTAATTCATTGTGTTGCCAATGCCAAGATTTCCTTTATTCTTGTAACTAAGTAGTACTCCATTATATATATCCAATCCTCTTTATCTAATCATCTGCTGATGGATACTTAGGATATTTCTATATTTTGGCTATTATAAAAAATGCTGCAATGAACACAGAGATCCAGATGTTTCTATGAGTTTCTGTTTTAATTTCATCTGGATATATGTCCAGAAGCAAGATTGCTGGATCTGCATGAATTTACAACCCCACCAACAATGCAAAAGGTTCCCTTTTCTCTACCTCTTCCCAACACTTTTTATCTCTTGCCTTTATGAAGACCATCGTTCTTAACAAGTGTGAGTTGATACCTCGTCATGGTTCTAGTTCCCATCTCCCTGATAAATATCGATGTTGAGCACCTTTCCATGTACCTGTTGGCCATGTGTACAAGTTCACTGAAAAAATGTTTATTCAGTTTGCCTGCCCATTTTTAACAGATTTTTTTTTTTTTTTGGTTTATTGAATTGCATGTGTCTTTTATATTTTGGATAGTAATCCCTTATCATATATATGATTTGCAAACATTTTCTCGCATTCCACAGATTGCCTTTCAATTTTGTTGACTGATTATTTTGCTGTTCAGGAGACTTTTAGTGTGATATAGTCCCCTTGGTGGTTTTCAAGTTGCTTCCCAGAGGGTTTATTTGTCTTTGAAAACCACTGCATGATTTTTCCCCACTGTGGTCTTATGCTATACTGCCTTTCCCCAGAGCAGTAAGCCGCAGCCACCTTGGATCTTCCTGGATAATTTGAAGGGCCAAGCTCCTCTGCCCTCCTTCCCCGGGGTATCCTACCCTGCATTCTTTCCAGGTCCGATATATCCACATCTCTGAGATTGCAGCTCTAAAGCTTTCCCTGGAAGTAGTTTTCAAATAACACCATCAATTTCACTTGATTTCTTTTCCCTCACAGCACTAATCACCATCTGAAATTAACTTAATTATTTAGTACTTAAGTAACTTAAATACTTCCTTAAGACCTCCTTATGACTCCACATGAGCACATAGCTATTAGATGTATGTTCCACAAAAATATCTTGTACAGAAGCTGTATTAATTATTATCCCATATGGAAACAGATGGCATCCAATCGGCAATTTGAGGTTCGTTTAATAAGAAAGCTCTTCATTAAAGTGTGAGCAGAATGTAGGGGTACCATGGGGATAGGACAGAATCTGGACAAGGAACACAAGTGGCAGGAGTTGCGACATTAAGGCTGAAAGAACAAGAAGGGCCGAGAGACCCATGTGCCTGGAGGATGAAGGACTGAACAGGACGTGTGGGGGATGCATGGGGGTAAAACTCCAATCTCATTCTCCTTATACCATCCAATTTCCTGCCAATTGGCACAAGGCAACCAGAAGCCAGGAAGTAGATAGAAGTCTAGAAAAGTATATAAAGTGAATCTGGAGGAGCCAAATAGGAGAGTGTTCACTATTAGGCTTCAAGCCTAATAACATTGCCTGAATGAAACATTTTCGCACGAATGCTCCCTGAATCTAGTGTTTCACATTGCAGTCCCCCAATTCACCCTCTGTTCAAGAAGTAGCTCAGATAAAACTATTTCCTGGGTTGTCACAGATAATACTTTAATTCTCATATGTAATATTGCATTCTTACATCAAATGGCGATCAGCATATTTAATACATTTTTACAAAAGAAGTGGGGCCCGCTGAGATTAAGGGTCTTGCGTACATGGGGATGATTGCAGAGGGAGGTTGTAAACACAGCAGACTAGTGTCCTTTGACATTGTTTTAAATTTATAACTCAGCCATATATCTTCATTCCTCTTGGCAGAAATAAAATCTATATTTCCATTCTAGTTTTTACTCTACTTATATTAATTGCATATGTTGGAAAGCTAAACAGGTTTAAAACATGCAAATCATACAAGAACCCAATGTATACTTGACTATCTACTCTTTTTCTCCCCAATAATATTTCAGAAATATAGCAAATTAATGTTTGCAGTATCACTTCTATGAAGTACTTACACTGTTCCATGAAGTGCCTTTTTTTTCTTTTGAAGCTTCAGCTATTATCATACAAGGTTGTCACTCTGTCTTTACAAACAAATACTGAAAAACAGAGATGGAAAAATAAACTTGAATGTAAGATAAGAAATGACAGAATGTAGCATTTCCTTCTGCTGGTTACATTCCACCAGCACTTAAGCCAAGTCCTTGACAAGTTTCCTCTATGCTCCAGATCACGAAATGTACTTTTGCGTTTTTGATTTTAATGTGAGAAATATAAAAAACAATGCGTACACGTAAGAATTAGTTATTGAAAAGTATGTTTGTCTTCCCTCAGGCTTATTCAATAGCCCTCAACGTTTACTCAAATTGAAACTTTGCCTGATTCTTCAGATTCAATTGTAACAATTTAAATTCTACAAATGCCACATTTTATTTCTCAGAGACAGGGGCTGTAAGTTACAATGGTAGTGGGGACATGGAAGCGCGTCACACTCATCAGTAGAGATTTCCTTTGAAACTACATGTACGTCCCTGTGTGCCCTCAAATGTCTGACACATCTTCCAACTGAGCAGCAGTGCGCTAGAAGCGGGGCCTGAAGAAGCAGATAGGTAACCCATCAGGCCCAGGATGGAGCAGGAGGGCAGTGGAGTGTGAGGTGATGACAATTGTAACAATCACCAGAAAAAGAAAATCCAGTCTTAAATAAATCTCATGCTTAACGTATGTGCATATAAAGTTTGTACATAACACATTTATACATTTTCATATTGGAACTCTTCATATTAGAAATAAATTGAGTAAAACTCTCTCTCTATATATATATAATTTATTTATTCATGTTGATCTGGTTAACAACAAGGCAGTGCAAAATGTCTATGAATTAAACCCAGGCATTTATTTAAAAAATATAAGCACTGTAAGTCAGACAGAAGTCACACAGCTTAGGTTGGCATGTACGATCAGGCCATTGAGATGCAGAGGTGCAGAAGAGACTTGAGAATGAAATATTAGGACTGTGAGCTGAAGAGAGGAAAGACGGATTAAAATTCAAGGGTGTCAGTGCCAACACATGAATAAAACAGTAGTAGCAAAAAATGGAGTTTGCCTTTTTTGCAATATTTCCTGCCAAGGGTTAGAAAATATCTTAGACTGTAGTTACATCTGAATTAACAACAAGCATTTGGTAAGTTGATAGTGGGAATGTTATTGATGAAAGTGGGGCTCTTGTGTTAGCACAAGGAAAACATTTTCCTGAGACCCACACAGGAAGTGGGGGTTCAGTGGTGAATTTTATCGATGGCATAAAATTAGGAGGCTCCTCTTCTGACTTCTAATCTCTCGTCTCCATCCATATCACCATAGCAAAAGTCCACTCTTCTCTTCAGTAGGGGCAGGATAAAGGCCACTGCCCAGAGTTTCTGCTCCATATTAAAGTCCAGTCCAGCATCCAGCTAGACTAGTGTGTGTTTCAAGCTGCAGTCCATTGCTGCACTGAGGTATTCAGGCTCCCTGCTAGACCGGGCAAGTAGAATCCCTGTGGCCATAAGCCATTTGGCTCTTAAGGCCACGTGGCCATGGAGAGAGGGTATGCTAGTGAATAAGGCAAGTGGAAGTCCCTGAACATAACAGAGAGAGGGAGTTCTTTGTTTCCTGGGTTTATAACCAATATCTTGGTTTGGGATGGACCAGATGCTTTCTCAAAATGACCAATCAAGTTCTCCAGTTTTTGCAGGCTTTTAATGCCGCACTCATCCAAACCCATAGACTAACAGGCCTCTTTGGTCCAACACCTCCCTCTATGACCCCTAATAATTTGGTATTTGAGGGAGGGAAAGGAGGAGTGTTAACCACCTTGACAGAGAGATGCTATGGTACCCTGGAGTATAAAGCTGTAGCTTCCTGGTGAAGTCAACTGGCTCATGCTCCCCACGCTATTAAGCTTAACATTTAGTTCCCTTTTCTCCCCTTTCCTAGTAAGAGCAGTTAATTACTGCTGGTAACTTCCCCACTGAAGATGGAGAGGCTTGTATTTTTATCAGAGTAAATATATGAAAGACTAATCTTCTGTAACTGCTTCATGATATCAAAGGGGCAGAGTCTTGTCTATTCCCAGGCCCATGGGGTCTTTCTATCTGCTAAAGGAAGGAAGGAGCAAAAGAGAAGGAGAGTATCTGTGTAGGGAAGAGGGGTTTTACAAATTCTGAGTCAGCCAGCTGTCCCTGGAAGGTGGATGTGCAATGTCCACAGGTCGGCGTTGCTACGGGATGGCTCTGCTGGACGAGTTGGTGTGTTTGTTGCATTCTGGAAGTGACACATTTGACAACAAGGTTAAAAGGAATAGTACAAAAATGAGGAGAATTATAGCAACTGAATATCTGCTGAGGGGTAAAATCCAGGCAGAGATTGATATCAGTTTATGATTTGGATGCTATACTTTGTTTGCTATGTTATTTAAGAAACAAAACTATCAAAGACACATGGATTTAAGGCAAATACTCTGCAATCTTATGCTAAAACCATTGGCTATAGATTGAGATATGTTACAAAATTTATTTATAATTTTACTTGCAACCAATCCATAAGGTTTTAGTTATTTCACTATGAATAAATATAAATATAAATTAGTTCTATACTTGGACACAGAGCAGAAAGTAAATAGGATATGTAAATATGTGTATATACAATATGATTCATAATTTTAATTATTTATAGATTCATTCATTTATTCAACCAGTCTTTCAACTAGACAGTTGGTCTCACTGAATTCCTTCTAAGTGGCAGGCACTGTCAAGATGGTGGAATGACTTCATGACAAGAGAGACAAGGTCCTTGCAATGGCAAATTCTAATAAGATCTGAGTAAAAAAATGTGCGACTGTAATAATTATGAGGGATCCTGAAAAACAACACATATGAGTGAGATAACTAATATGGGAGACCGTTCTGCACAGTGTGGGCCCAGCTCCCACTTGGAGATGCACAGAACCCACACCCACAGATAGGTTCTCCTAAGAAGAATCTAGACCTGCACTGTGCCTAGACTGCTATGAGACTTGCTTTTGCTAAAACTCCCTCACCCTGAATTGAGGCAGCAAGTGCTTATTATAACTTTCTAAAGTCTGTGCTAAACCTCCCCAGTATGGAGTGTAACTGGCTCAACCACTTTTCCCTTTGCATTTGTAAATATCCTTCTTCTGTAATGTGATTAGCAGCATCCTTTCCTTTGTTTTCTGTAAACTGTAACCACCTAAATTTAGCAAACCCGTGCATAGTAAATGAGGACCATCATGTAATCGGCCCAGAAAAGTAATAAAAGCTTGTCAAGGCAAGGGCCAAGGCCTTTTCTCCTCTTGAGAGAGAAGCCGCACTGTCCCTTTTCCTCCATAGGACTTGGTAGTCTGTGTGAATTTGCTGTGTCTCATCCATAATACCAGGAACCCCACAAGGCAGGGTCTGCATCGGGGTCCACATCAACCTAATATGTTTAAAACAGTAAAGTGATATATTTATTCTAAAAAAAATAAGAATGGAGAAGAAAAAGGCAGTCTCTAGAAATCTTTCACTCAGGTAATCTCTTGTGTTTTTGTATATATATTTTGATCCCTATTGTTTAACATTTTCATTCCCTTTTAAAGATAGGATTATTCTGTACAAATCGCAGTGGACCTGGTTGACTTAATGAATGATGATCTTTTAGAGCTGATACATTGTTCTTTAACTATATTCCACAGTGCTGCACAGTTCATTATATGGCTGTTACCACAATATGTTTAATTATGTTCTAACCATACACTGAGTATTAGACTTTTTAAGACATACCATATTTGTTGTTGTGTCTTTGCTAGTGAATCTAGGTAGAATTATTTTCTTGTTGCAGGCTGTTTTATTTTGGAAAATACAGCATTTGCAATATTTATATTTTGTTTTTTTTCCCCCTTTAAGGTGTTATTAGAACAGCTTTGCCAAACATGGACAGGGAAGTCAAAGAACAATACCAAGTCCTCATCCAAGCCAAGGACATGGGAGGACAACTGGGGGGACTGGCTGGAACGACGATCGTCAACATCACCCTCAGTGACGTCAATGACAATCCTCCTCGATTCCCCAAAAGTATGTTCTTTCCTGTCGAGTCTAAACTGGGGCAGCTTATTAAAAACTTTCCTACATTTCATTAAATGCTACAGGAATTCTAACTGCTTTCCAGATACTTTGTTATTTACGAAGTAGAAGGTATGGGTAAACATTAGGTGACTTCAGATTTCTTTTTCCATTAGACTCATGTACAGTGTGACTTTAATATAAAATACTGTAAATGGGTCAAAAATTGAACACATGAGTCTTATGCTATAGATTTCTATTAAAGTAAAATATTCACAGCAATTGGGATATTGCTCTAATTTATTATTAATTAAAATAATATACAGGAAATTGCAATGTAATTTAAGAAGTGTTTCGCATATATGCCACCAGATTTCTTTGCTATATCATTTAACTACTATAAGCTTTCTGTTTGCTCTTTAGTGATTATATATGTTGAGTCATTTCCATATACTTTTGTGTATCAGATGATATTAAAGTGATGGCATTTACATTACTTTAGTTCTGTTTTATTTTAGCTTAGAATAGGTAAATATTGCTACAGTTTCTATGAGAACAGAATGATTCATATCTGTATCTTCTCTCTAACTCCATTTCTTGTTGAAAATGAATACTTCTTATTTGTGTATTATTTTCCTTTTGTAGTATTACATTTAACAGCAGTCAGTATATGTTCCATTGTTGGTACATGCTCAAGGATTAGTTCAGTGTTCTTAGGGTTTACTATACAAACACTAAATGCTTCTATTGTTGCTTAATTAAGGAACTTGAGTAAATCAATAGGTATTCATTTGCATGAATGGTTTAAAAAAACACACACAAAATTATTTTCCTCTTCTGATTCCAGAAGGAGAATTTAACTTCACCTAATAAAATTATGAAACACAGAAAATGTAACAAAATGGGCCTTTTAGTCCTTTAGCTGTATGGATTTCCATATTTTACCACCTTGTTATTTTTCTTAAATTCATCATCTATTTTTATGGAATATATTTACTTAGTGATCAGAAAATTTATTTGCCAGTGTTACAAGTGGCAATTAGAAAGCATTACACTTTACCAAATGAAATATATATATGAAAATGGCTAGGATATCTTAGAACGATGTTTTCCCTTACTTTGTTATTAAGGGAAACAGAAAAATATATGAAAAAATATTAAAAAGGAAAAACACATGACAGTAATAAAGGATATGTTCCCAATCCAGAAAATACTGCTTTTTTTTTTCTTTTTCCTACTACATGTATGAGACAATTTACAATGGTTGAGGAAGATGGTTTGGATATTACTTCACTTTTAAATAAAATGTGGCATTGTGAATGTAGGTCCTCTTTCAGGTTTTGTGCATATAAGACATGTTCAATGTTGAGCATAAGAAATGCCAGAAATCTTCCTGGAGAGTGTCAATATTCTTATTCACAAGGATGATGATGATGATTTTCCAGATGAGGAATATAAAACTCAGCCAATGGAAAGACATAACTCTTGTGAATATGGATGAAGGCCGGTTTGTCAAAGTTTGGGCAGGGGAAAGAAAATGTTTCAATGGGAGAGAAGTAGAGGAGTATGCTTAGGAAACCAGGACGATGATCTGAGGTCCCACTGAAACAGAAAGGTCCCTTCTGGATCTTACCCAGTGGAAGGGAACCTGGATAAGGCAGTGGGCTTGTTTTAAGTTGCATCTGTAGGTTGAAGGGTAACTAGATGAGACCCACCAAGAAAGATCATGGGCATACGGCATTGGGAGTTGTAGAGCATTTACCTGCTGTGCCAGGAACCTGATTATTATCTTAGTTCCTTTTATAACACCCAAAGGTACAGATTTCCCACATTTTACTGTTAAGAAAGCCAAGGCTTGGAAAGACTAAACACTTCTTTTTTTTTTTTTTTTAAAGATTTGTTTATTTATTTATTTATCTTTAGAGGGGAAGGGTAGGAGAGAGGGAGAGGGAGAGAAATATCAATGTACGGTTGCCTCTCATGCATCCCCTGCTGGGAACTGGCCTGCAACCCAGGCATGTGCCCTGACTGGGAATCGAACCGTGACTCTCTGGTTCGCAGGCCCGCGCTCAATCCACTGAGCTACACCAGCCAGGGCAAGACTAAACACTTCTTAGAGATGTGACAGAACTTGAAGTTCAAATTACTTCTAGTGCGAAGTAATATGAAAATCAAAAAGTTATTCTTTTCTTTTACCTACTCCTCTAAAACCAATTTTTTAGAATGCAGCTGCAAAAAAGTCACATGACATATGTTGCATTGTCAACATAAACAGAGAAATGAGATGGCAGAGAAATATACCAAGTAGATCTCTGTGATCAATTATTTTCTGCTTGTGTTACATGCATGTTTGAACTACAGGCTGAACTATAACAGGTGAGAGATGTTTTTGAATCATGAGAAAAAAGGGAGCTTTCACACTTTGCATGAATAAAATATTAATTCCCCTGAAATGTTACATGCTTTTTTGCCAAGCCCTTTTTACTGTACTGTCACTTTGAATCACATCCTTCAGAGGAAAAGACAGAATCCGTTTATAAACAGAAAACCATCCCCTTCGGAGCCAATGCTCTTTTTTGCAGGAATATTTCTCATGAGGAACAATTAAACTGCACATATGACATAAAATTACAGGCTGAAACAATAGTCTTTTGAATGTAATAGTCATGGTAACATATTCCATATGCAACTAACTAGCTATAATTCTTCAAGCCTGTTAAGATATTACATTGAAAACATCTTCCTTCAGAGGAACTTCATGAGTCACATTTTCCATTGCTTAAAATGTACAAGATCATTTCTTAATATTTACTAATCACATTTGTGGATTTATGTGTGTGTTTACACATATGTGACATTGTTAAACACCCATTGCATTCATTTTTTCTATAAATCTGTTAGAGATAAAAGTGAATAATATATTCATTTGTATCTCGCAAAATAAATCGTTTGCTATTTCATTGTTGTAAAATAGATGGCTCAAGAGCTATCAGAACTTCCCACAAGTAGGATATGATCAGGGTGACCATGACATCTGCTAGCACAGGATTGCATGTTGTGTGCCAGGCAAAGTGATTTGCATGTATGTTCCCATTTAACTGTTGTAGTGATAGTATAGTATTAGCTCAATTTTAAAAAGAAAATAGAAAGGCTATCTTATTAGAAATAATTTTAGTAACTTTTCCAAGATTACATGGCAAGTGAGTGAAAGAACCAAAATCTAATCTTATGCACAGACTTCTGAACTTGAACTTTTTATCACTCTCCTTTCTAGAAAGCAATTTGTTTTTGAGGCCTTATGGTTAGCCCCCCCAAAATCCTGCACATCACACAGAAAACTGTCCACAAAAAAGATAGTACTGTTTCATAAATATAAATAATTTGTGGCATGTTGGAAGAGCTCTCCCTGCCATTATATAATGGCAAAATATTTTCTTTGCAAAATCTTTTTCATATAGTTATAAAGCTACCATCAACTCTATTCAAGAATATCCATAGCAGGTTTTCATCTGTTAAAACAAGTTATAGAAACATGCTGATTATTTCCATTACTTAAATATTAAATGACAAATCTATCTAACAAGCTCATCTAAATTATGCATTATGAGATCAAATCAATTAAGTGATGTGGTTAATTCACATACAGCAAAACATTCATACTTTTCCCACTTGGTCTTTTTCTGCTGTATAAAAATTTTATAATGAATATAAAAACAACTTAAGTGAAACGAAGCACTTCAAATGTTCTCTTTTGAGTGAAAAGAGAACACTTATAGTAAATGTAAATAATTAGTTGCTTATTTCTTTTCTTTTTTTTGTACAATAAGAGAGTAAGAGAACTGTGTTTTTTTTTTTGTTTGTTTGTTTGTGTTTTTTTTGGTTAATGAGATCAAATGTATCAATAGAAAATAGGACATTCAATTTGTTCTAAAATAATTTCCTAGTTATAAATAAAACACTATTTGTAAGCAAGTTGTTTTAGCCAAATGCCTACTAATGTTTTTATTGACTGTTTCTAGCTATAGGAATGTTGATTTAATTTTCCTTTAGCCTGAATAGAACACAGTTGAAGGATTAAACTAATCTATGAAGTCTCTATTTTCTTGATATTCACCAAATTATTACCACTGAAGTAAACAGAAATCTTTTCTCATGTGAAGTTTTAGTCTTCATATTCTGTCAGAGCATAAATGTAGGAGAATGTAGGCAACCTTAAGTGATTCCCTGCTTATTTAGACTAGTATCTACTGGCTTTATCCTAAATAATTTTGTAATAATGGTATTTATAGTGGATGTGAATAACTATTATTATTATTAAATTAATTTTACTGAGATTAAAAAATATATTCTGATTGTTAACATAATTTCCTTAGTTTTCCTAAAAAGCTTGTTTATCTTACTCTTTTTGCAGTCTATGAAAGTCACATTACAGGCAATTTAAAATTCCTGCAACCTGTACATAATAAATACCTATATGTATAACCATATTACAAGCACAATAAAATTCCAAAATAGGAATATGATAATAATTTTTGGCATGAATAGAATATGGTAATTAGATCTGACCAGGACTATTAAGAAAATAATGGAGAGCATAGCATTTGAAAAGAAATATACAGTAAAACTGTAAAAAAAGGAAAAAAGAGGATGTTGGTTATAGACTGCCACAATCCTGAACCATAAACATAGAGGTGTGTGTGTGTGTGTGTGTGTGTGTGTGCGCGCGCGCGCATGCGTGTTTGAGTAGAGGGCAATATCTCATATCAGTATGCATGAAAAGTAACGTTGGTGGCCACTTGGTAAAGGCTGAAGCAGACCGGAGATGTGGCACCAACCCAGGGAGGCTGAGATACAGAGAGATAGAACTGAAAGATGTTCTGGTAGCAGAACAGAAAGGACTTTATTCTATATGAGATTTCAGAGATATGTAAGATAAAGGGCATGTGAAGAATTAATTTAAATAGAGAGGTAATTTCTGTTGATCTGCTGAATTATGAAAATAGAGGGATCCTCACATAGAAGGAAGAATCAAAGAAAAATGTCTGACAGACATAAACATCGAAGTGGTAAATGAGGTCTGAGGCTTGGATAAAATTCAGCAGATTCATGAAGATATAATTCTCTTTACATTTTGGATACAAGGAAATCTAGGAAAGAAAATGGACAAAGATATAAGGAAAATCTTAAACCTAACCACATCAAAACTTTAATGCAATGTGGAGCAAAAATAAGTTTACAGTTATTTGCATGACAAATATTACAATAGTTAATAAATAATAATACAAGAATAAACTCAGTTTTGCATGCTTTCAACTATAAACCTACTTTTGCCCCACCCTGCACATAGACTTCTGATAGTGGTGGTAATTTTAAATCGCAGAGTTGAAGGAATCATAAAGTTGCCATTCATTTCATGTTTTAAATTTCTGTATTTCATATTTGCTTTATCACTGGTCTTAGTGTTTACATAGGAAAAGGTATAAGACTTCTAAAGCATTTCTCTTGAAGAGTTAGATAGATTATAGTCAATAACAAAATTATAAAAATAAAAGAGTTTCTATATAAGAAATCTATTTTATTAACAAATACTAGATAAAATAAATTATATTTTTCAATGAAAAATGTTGCATTGACTTAGTTTTATTGAAGTGTAAGTACAAAAAAGTCTATATCAATATTTTGTATTGTATAATGGGGATAAAAATGTTTAACCTCTTCCCTCCAGCAACTTTATGTATGATGGGGAGATTGTTAATTTAATGGGCAATTTTCCTACCTGAAGTAAAATAAATGATAGCCTTGTGCACACAATACTATATAAATGTATGACATCAGCACCTAAATGACTACAGAGTAGCTCTAAGAAGATTTTAAAGAATTGAGAAAACCTGGAAGTGCAAAACAAGAAAAAAATAATCAAAAATAGATTTAAGTTGTTCTTGAAAGACTGGGGAATATAATTTATGCAAAGGGAGATAAAAAGTAGTAGGTAAATGGAATAGTTTAGGCATAAATAACAAAAGAGGAAGAGATGGGGGCACTCAAGTAATAAAATACATGCAATTAGAAAAAATGAAACCATTGCATACATACATGATGGCTGAATATGTGATGCATATTCAGAAGTAAAATTTGCACATCGATAAATTAGGTGCTATTGAAAAAAATCATTTTGATAAAAGAAACCAACATATATGGGAAAAGACTATTAACAAATTTAATTTTTTTCTAGACTATCCTTATAATGTTTCAAAAAATATCTGTGAGAAATCAAAGCTCTGGGGGAATAAATAGCTCCATGTACATTTGAATTCCAAACATTTTTCAGGAGCTTATTTCATAAGGTGATACATTTACTTATGATTTGGAATGAATATTAATGTGGCATTTTTTTTGTGAAATTATTGGGCAACATCACTAAGAATTGCCTATCTACTGAATTTTGTTGGATGGGTCAGAAATTACTTAGACAAAGACAAAAGAAAGTTTTACATATTTAATGGAGGTTTTAAAGAAATATTAAGTCTGTGCCATAAAATGGCTGAGCAATGGAAAGCTCTCGCTGCACTTGAAATGCTGCGAACATTTGCCAAGACCTCCATCATGTTTACTGTTCTGTAATGGGGATAGTGGGTAGTATATAAATTACATTTATTAAAAATAGATATTTTTAAGAATCAAAAACACTTTTTATTTTGGCACTCATTAAGTAATATCAGTGTGTTCTTTTTCATAGCTCATTTGGAATTTGGTTTGGACTTCCAATGCAATATTCTTAAATGTTATAAAAAATGATTAGTTTTGTGAGCAAATATAGATATGTGTTTGTGTTAAACATACACATTTGTACCTCAAAGCTAGGAGCTATGTAATAAGGAAGGGAAAATTGGAAGGACAGAAAGAATTGTAGTAGGTTTTCCTTCTGTTCTTGAGGTTGATTTAACTTTAGAGTGATATCCCTTTCTCAGAATGTTCTTACATCTCCTAATTCTTTTCTCTTGATCTTCATTAATTTTGTCCTATAAGCACTGAAAAGAGAAACTTTTACCAAGTCTATCCCACTCACTCAATCCATTCTTATTTGGAATTTACATTTATCAGTGTAGCTGATTTAAGAAAATTTTGAATTATTTGCATTTTAGAAAACCTTCTAAGTTAAAACCCAATATTGTCTCCAATTTGACTAATAGGCAAAAACCAAGTGAAGTGAAATGGGCAGACCAAATGAGAGATTGTAATTAGCTCCGAAATGTCACTTGATTGGTTCACGCCACCTCTGTGAGTGACCAGTGTATTCTCCCCAATTTCTCCATTTGTAGACTGGTAGACTGGTGGGTTAGAGCTGCTTCCACCAGAACCTCAGGACCGGCTGTGTGCATCTCCCAGCTCTGTGCGTCTCCCAGCTCTGTGTTCAATGATGTCACATTGTCTTAAAATTCACCCTGGTGGGAGTACCTACACCATTGTCTGACCTAATTGTTAAGTATATACTGGGACATCTCTGAGTGGAAATTATGATAATGGTATTATCTCATAGTGTCAACGTGAGGATAAGATTAGTTAATGAGGAACAGTGCTTTGACAAGTCCTTGGAAAGTAGAAAGCATTGTACAAATGATTGTTATTGTTATTGTAATTTATTGTGTCCATTCTACTTAAGGAATGGTGTGTATTTTAAAAGTTATTTCTTTCCTTTATATTGATACTCATAGATTTTGGAAAAGCTTATGCATTTCCTCTCAACGGTCTGCTTCCTGACAGAAGGAACAAGTTTCTAACTGAGAGAGATAGGCATGATCCCCTTTACCCATGCCCTGCAGCATGGCAGAAGTTGCACGTGGGGGAAAAGTGAGAAGAATGGATATATGGAAGCCAGTTGGACAATTTCAGTGATACAGACAAGAGCTGTGAGTTATGTAATCGGTGATGATGGCACATATCGTTCACATGGCACTCTGTGGATGGATTTGTTATTTAAAGCGGTAAAAATCCAACAATATTAATGAACTTGCTATGAAAACAGAGGATTCTAGATTTAGAACTGTGTAGACTATAGTGCTACTTGCTGGCCATTGGGAGAGTCTTCCTCTGGGGACATGGCTAAGTTTATGAGCTCAGTTCTGAATATGTCCGGGCTGAGATGCCTTGGAGATATCAAGGGAAGCAGATAATGCTTAGCCATATATGAAACAAAGTATGTGTGTAGGCTGGAATTAAAATATAAAGAAGTTTTAGCATAAAGATAGAAAATGAAGTCAAGGCATTGATGGAATTCTTAAGAAGAGGAAAATCCGGAGGAAGCTAGCCTGAGATAATGGTTCTTGGTCATGATTTTAAAGAACAAAAGACAGTTTAAGCAAGCCTTCTGTTCATGTCTAAACTTAGAACAATTAAATAAGAATCCCTTGGGCAGCCTTTTTAGTTTATTTCAACTTTCTGCATTATGTCAACATGCAGCCAAATTTGAGAATTATCCAGATGCTCTTTGAGAACACCAGCAAAGGAAGCTAAGAAGAAGAAAGATGTGAGTTGGAAGAAAACCAGAGAAATAGAGTGTCACAGATTTTCAGAAGTGTGCTTTAGGAAAGATGGAATAGATAAGAGTGTTCAATGCTGCTTAAAATTAATTGAAGAAAATTAAGTTGCCACTGGATTTAAGAACAAAGATATTATGGACATGTCAGGGGGAACTTTTTAATAGAGTGGTGGGTAAAAATTCCAGACTAAAGCTGTTCGTAGTGTGATTATAATGTAGGAATATAAGGTAGGAATGGGTAACTGATAACTTTGAGAAGTGCTGTTGGAAAATGAAAAGAAAATTAAGAGGCTAGCTAGAATCAGATTTGTGGACAAGTCTGAACATTTTTGAAATGTAATGTGTTATGAGCAGTTTGAAAGTTCTTGGGGATAGCCATGACTAGACACCAGTCATAAGCCCAGTCATCTTTGCTTCTGAGACACTGGCTATAAATCAGAGGTTCCCACAACCCCTTCCTTTGGTTCCAATAAGTTGCTAAGTGGTTTGCAGGACTCAGATAAACATTTATTGACTAGATCACCAGGTTACTGAAAAAGGATATATCAAGGACAAGGTATGGGGCACCACTCCCCAACACCTTCCCAGGCTCACCAACCAAAAAGCTCTCTGAACCCCTTCCTTTTAATCAAAAGGTTGGGTCTCTTTGCAAGCAGCCCTCCTCCTTAAGCAGGACACAAAAGTCACCTTATTAACATAACAGAAGCTCTTTATAACTCTTAGGATGTTTTAGGAACACTGTGCCAGAAACAGGAACTGAAGAGGCCCTACCTGAGAGGTGTATTCTTTGTAGAAATCACATCCCCCCACTAGATGAAAATGCCCTCAGAATAAACACAGTCTCTTTTTTTTGTTGTTTCTTTTTCTTCATCATTCCATTAAGCAGACCACTAGAAATTATAGTTGAGTCAAATGTTTATAATCTAAGGTATTGGAAGATTAACAATTAATCTACTATCCAAAGAATTTAAAAAGGACAAGGCAATATCTAGCCTTAAATTTTTGTGTCCTGTTCGGCAACTCAGAACTAAAAAAGTTTGGAAGATATAATTTCTCATTGCTCTAAGAAAAGAAATATTGCCATCATTAAATAGAATTTATAGAACTTAATCCATTAATATGCTGGATATCATGTGCATGGCAATTCATATTCATGTCTATGGTTAATTAAAACCTAGACTGAACAATTATAACTTTTATAAAAGTGAAGTGATTTATCCATAACAGTAAAACTCTTGGTGTAAATTTGACTCTTCCAAAAATTTGTTCATCTTACATTCTTTGTACGACTGAGCAGCAGTGGAATTCTCTGTCATTACTGAGAAATTTCATTCACTCTATCTATGTTCAGTATGCTTGAATAAAATACAGCTGAACCCAATTTTTCAAAAAGGTTTCGAACTATTTTTCTATTACCTTAATTTGGGCTTATTGAAAACACACCAAGCTTCAGACTTTTAAGGAAATAGAGGGCATAAGATGTTCTTTAACCATTAAAACATTTTTATTCCTGAATCCTTCAGTTTTCAAGATGAGGGAAAATGTTTCAGTTAAAATTAGCATGACTTTTCAGAACTTTCTAGCACCTTCCTTTGCTTCATCTCCAGGCCTCTGTAGGCAGTTTCTTGTTGATTATTGCCATTTTGATAGGAAAATATTATAATATAGACGTAGAGTATTATCTACAAAAATACTATTTAAAAATAACTAGTAATAATAGAAATTACTCAGTCTCAAGCACTACCGTATGTGGCTTTTCAAACAAATCCACAAGGCAGATAGGTATGACAATAAAAATTATAATAATATAATTATACTTATTTGTTGTTATTATTATCCCAATTTTACAGATTAGGATTAGAAAGATTAAATATTTTGCTTAAAGACACAGAGCTAATAACAGCCTTAACTGGTATACCTTTTAGACAAAGTTCCCTTTTACTCATGCAAACACTTTTTTTCTTTCATTTCCTTATTATTATTTTTTTAAAGACAAGGTGAAATCATTTCATGTGCTGTTATATTTGTTTAAGTAATTAAGCAAATATAAATCTCAGGCACACACATGCAAACGTGGAGGTAAATCTTAGATACACACATGCAAACATAGAGAATGACTACTTAAATCAGTTAATGTCTGAATTCAATCACTGAATCAACAGTTTGCAGTAATATGCATTTATTTTCTAAAGTTTAAACACACGTAGTACTTCAAATGTTTGTTTATTTAGGTGGCTTTGAAATATGTTTTCAAGTTCTTAAAAATGTTTAACAGTCTTAATGATTTAAAATAATTTTTAATTAAACCTTCCAGTACTTCTAGCACTCTAGTGTCATCATAAGAAACATTCAAACCTGTAGAGAATTTTTGTAAATTTATCTAAGCCAAACTGAGAAAAAATGCTGGGAAGCAAAATCTCAACGGATTGAGAAATGCTCCAGAGAATGGCAGTTTAGCACTTTATTTTATACATTGCAAGCAAAAGAGGAGGCCTAACGGGGTTATAGGAAATCCACTGATGATAACTGAGGGAGGCGGGAGAAAGCAAACTGAGGAAATCTCTAAGAATGAATAACAAGTAAAATGATACACACATTTGCACAGATGGGTACAGGACAGTTAATAGTCAACAATCGGCACACTAATAATACAGTGAGAAGACGTGTGGTCTTCCTCTGGTGCAGTGCCTGTGCTTTGAGGGGTCCGGAGAAAGGAAATCTGACCTTCCAAAGGTGTGCTATCATAGATGCAAAAATGCAACAGAGAAGCTCAGTTAAGGTAAAGATGAACCTTTGTGAGGGAAAAACACCCATCTAGGGCTCCCTGCTATGATCTGCTTTTATTTAGATAGTTTTCATTTTAGACCATCCTATGTGGTTCTTTAAGTCTCTGCGTCTGTAAGGCTCCCCCGAGCTTGTTGGGTTTCACATGTGGCCCCTTTTATTCCACACTAGTATTTTTAAATATTAGTTTACCTCTGAGTTAGTTTCTTGTCTTATAGATAAATTTTAGGTACAGTTGGACATAGACTTTTCATATATTGTTTTTGAGTAACTTTAGATTAGTTATTACTATATAAACATAAAATGAAATGTATGTCATATGAGAATTTGTACTAGACTATTTTATTTGCTATTCTCATCACTGAATATTTTTACAGTATTGTATAATTCATTTATTCACTTACTGGTAATATATTTTTAGATTCTATAATCTTTAAAATTATATCTTTAAATCTATAATTTTCTAAGGAATTAATAATGTAACATTAATTTATACTTTGTTAAGTAAATATATCTTTTTTCATGTTGTTATCAACATTTGAGAATTTCCTCAAAGAAAAACAAAAGCAAATATATCGTGAATCTTTTGTCCTTGGGTGCCAATAAATGCCCTTGACAGATACCCAGTGAGTCATAATCAAGTGTAATTTTTTAAAACATCATAGGTACTGAGAGGGTGTTTACTCAGTCTATAACTGAGGAACAGATAGTTTTACTTTGAATTAACAAGGACCATAATTTGTAAGAAGTTATAGAATTTGCATACTAAAATTCCACTTTACTACATGCAATTTTCTCCTTTTCCATGAGAACCTGGTTATTTCTGTTCAGCATAGCATGCATATTCGATGAATATGTAAGTGTGTATTTTGATTGACTCTGCGAACAATTTCTTGTCACCTGTTTTATTTCCTAATCTGTGTTGTACAGGTAGCACCATTAAGATGTTTCATATGCGTCAAAAGTAGGGTGCCTAGAAGATGTTGGCAGTGTAATTACATCGTACATCATAAGTGATCTAACTTTGGCAGAGCTGAAGATTACTTCAGTTTTGAATTAATCTGAATGACCCCAACTTTATTGCTGCTGAGTTTCTAGAAATGATAAAATGTCAACTCATTGGAAATAAAATGACAGAACTTAAACAATCTGACATGACTAATGCAGAGTTTCTCTGACTTGTTCTACATTCTGTACACTTTATTACCAACTACAATATTTTATTGAAAAATTCTTATCTTAATAAATGTGCCTTCCTCCTTACTAAAATGTATTTCTGCTGGGTAAAGAACAGAAAATTCAGCATCCGTTATATATGTGTCACATGTACACGAAAACACCAATGCATAAAATAGATGCTGGTAGTGGATCACTGTTTTACTTCTATTACATCTTGATTTTGGTAGAGCAGGTCATTGGAATACTATTGAATCAATATTTTTGGACAATGCTACTATTTCAATTTATCATAAGTTTTTCAATGCCATTAGCTAATTAGGAATTTTTAGGCATATTTTATGCTCACAACTTTTTAACTCTGTTAAAAACTGCTATTTTATGTATATTGGTAGAGTACAAGGAATAGGAGTCTTCACATTCCCTGCTATTGGCCTTATAAAAGGTGCTTTTGGCCCTGGCTGGTGTGGCTCAGTGAATTGAGCATGGGCCTGTGAAACAAAGGGTCACTGGTTCGATTCCTAGTCAGGGCACATGCCTGGGTTGCAGGCCAGGTCCCCAGTGGAGGACACATGAAGGCAACCACACACTGATGTTTCTCTCCCTCTCTTTCTCCCTCCCTTCCCTTCTCTCTAAAAATAAATAAATAAAATCTTTTTTAAAATGTGCTTTTGTAGCACATAATACTCATATTGCAGCATATTGTCTTGGAAAAGGTTGGGGGGAAGCCTTTGTTTATAGTGTGTCTTATCTGGTGTTCTTCTGGTTGCTTTTGGAGTTTTCAAAATTCTCTTGACATTGGAGGGTCTCAGTTCTGGTGGAACTCTGCACCTTCACCAATCATAATTCCTCAGAGATGACACCATCATTATTTCCCTTGAGTCTGAATTATTTTATTTTTGCTTAAAAATCTTCAAATGGAAAGTGAAGTCATAAACCTAATATGTAACTTGAAGTTGATCCCTAGATCACATAGAATAAGCAAAAATACCCAATTTTTTAAAGTTAGATGCCCATATTTTACTAAAGATTGGACTCAACACCTACACCCACCCCCCGAGGGGCACCATCATTATCGCCCTGCATTGCTGGCCCTGTGTGAAATCTGGAATCCACTGGACTTGAGAGCCCCCCCCCCCATCTCTACCTGCCAGCTATGTCTTTGATAGTTATTTTGTCATGGCTTCCTAACTATATACTGTTAGAGGACAATTCACAGTACATTATTCAACACAGACCTCCACTGCTTAATTTTATTAGGAAAAATTCAAGATATTCCCTATCAATTATTAATGTACCTTGAGACTGGACCATGACCAATCTACTATACACTCAAGGTTACTAGTGTTTCTTCAGGTTCTTTATGACCATCACAAACTGAGAGGCAAAGGATGTGGAAAGATTTCTGATAAATCGTACTTCTATGTAATATACGTGAAGAAAGGAAGAAGAAAGGTAAATAAAAACAACTCAGATAACTATGCTTTGTCTGTTTTTTTTTTTTTAATCTGTCCCTGAGAAGTTTAGTATAACTTTAAATAACTGTCACACACGTTCTTGAAACACGAAACAGAAATTCAGACATTCTCATATTTGCTCATAAGCCAGGAGTGCTTCAGTAGGATCAGGACTTAATATGCTGTGGGGAGACGATGAGGCTCCATGGAAAGCCGGTTGTGAAAGTCACATTAGGTCCTACTTATGTGATCATGACCATCTGGACTCAGACAAATTTAGTCTTCTTCTTGACAATGTGAAATATCACCTATGATTTCATTCTTTCTCTTTGTTCTGGTTGCCTCAAGATCAGATCCTGCTTTAGTTTTCAAATATTGAGCATATCTATATGACATCACGATATGAAGTGTTTAGGGAATAAAATCTCATGAAATATAATTCTAGCCTATGAGAAGCTGCTAGTTTGGTTAATATGACTTCTGAAGTCATATTACTACATGACTTCAGAAATTATTTTGTAGTATATATAACAACATTTCATTTTTGCCTCTTGGAGTACTTTTTATCTATTTCTATTTATTTGTTTTGTTTGTTTCTTAATTTTTTCTTCATATCTCCTCCAAAGGCAGATATACTATGAATTAAATATTAAATCAATTAATTAAACAAGTATTTTATACCACTGTAAAATGTACTTCCTATCTTTTACATGAAACCAAACAAGTTTTAGGTAAATATTTAGCACTTTTGAAACTAAATATATTACATGTCTTATTGAGGTAATGTCTGTTGGATGTAAATAAGGCTATTTTTGACATTTTGAGAGCGAATGGTGGATAACTTTTGAGAGGAATGGGCAGAACACATGGCAAATTTAATGGCTATCAGGTTTCATGAAATTAATGTTGGAACTGATTGTGAAAAAAACATAAGCCCTCTAAAAATAATTGGGAAGAAAGAAATCTATTTGGCAGAATCTCCATAAAGTGTTGATTGATGTTTTTTCTCATGCTTCTTGAAGCCAATATGTTATATTGCAATGTGTAGTTTATTAAATGAACTTCACTCAAAAACCTATTAAGACTTCCCAATTTAATTTTTATTCATGTAACTAAAAGTCCAAAACAAATTAATTACCTTGGTTGCTTTTACTCATGGGAAGTGTAATCCAAAATCAGTTAATAGACATCTAAACTGAAAAGTCAGTATCAAAATGTAAACTTTGTATTTAGTTTTGCTTTTGCATTTTTATGTCATCCCATTTTCTTGCTTTCCTTGTTTTGATTTGAACAGGTTGCTATTTAATTCATTAATATCTCCATTGATGATATGTCAGTGAAATAGCTTATACTATATATTTTCCTTACAATAATTTGTAAGGTGTATATAAACCTCACGACATTTGGAAAATTCTTTTAAACAATGTACATATTTTAATTTTATGGGATATTACAACTTTTTAATGATTCTGTTAAATTTGATACAGACAAGGATTTTTCTAGGTTTTTCTGATTCAGTATAAAGTCACAGTAATGTAAGTGCTCCACCTGGTGGTAAAAAATAAGCATTTTATTATTTTTATTTTTATGTTAAAAAATGGGAGCTAGAACTTTATGTTCTAATTTTAAAAGTGTTTAAAAGTGACTAGCAGAGTATCCAGTACAAATTTACAAAATGCACATTGAATATTAATCTATAATCTACTGAACTTAATTTCATCATGAATTAAAATTTTGGTTACCTGTACATATAATCGTCTCACAGAGTATTTCTAGTTTAATGACTTATTCTAATTGAATTTATTTTTATATTTATATTATTTTATATATCATTTATTTTAGGGAACATAACCTTAAATTTCTATCAATATTTAGATATATATCTTTTATCATTTTGCACCATCTATTTATGAATTTTTATCTATGTGTTATATATTGCATTCTGTTGTAACAGCATTGATCTATTTCATAGATATTTTTACCTTCACATTGATATTAGGTAAAATTTGATATTGCTAATATGTAAAATATTTCCTCACAGTAATTTTACCTTAACACACTGTACTATTTATGGTGCCCAATTAAAATTCTAGAAAATCATAATCCTTATCTTGACAGCATATTTGCCTTTTGATTTTTTACAAATATGTTTTATATTTTATTTAATTTCTATAGGCTATATTTTTCCAGCCTAGTAATCTTATTACATATTTTACTAAGTCCACTGTCAACACAAATTATTTATGTCCCATCAGGTATCTTCCATCTGAAAGTTCCTGAATCTTCTCCTATTGGCTCAGCTGTTGGAAGAATAAGAGCTGTGGATCCTGATTTTGGACAAAATGCGGAAATTGAATACAACATTGTCCCAGGAGATGGGGGAAATTTGTTTGACATTGTCACAGATGAGGATACACAGGAAGGAGTCATCAAACTAAAAAAGGTACATAGACAAGTTTTTACACACTGGACTACCCAATAATAATTAAAGAACATAAAGACTAAAACTTTAACATAACAATAATTTAATTTTTTAATTAACAATATTTCAAATAAAAAAAGATTAAATTGACTATGAAGTATTCACTCTCACTGGCACTTTTACTGTGATTACACAGGTATGATTTTTTGTTGAAACAATTAGGCTTATTGCTTTGACTAAATCATTAAAATTCTTAGCAGAATTTGAAGATTTTAAATATTTTATTGTTGGAAATGTAGGTGAAAAATTAATTTTAAAATAAGATGTAGAAGTAAATTCTAACCCCATGAGGCTTGGTCCTGCCCCTTTTATGACTTTTCTGAGAATATGAATGTCTAACTCACACAATGTTAGTGAACGTTGACTTCATAGAGGAGGGATCCTGGTTTGGGCAAGCTCTACTCCTGGAGGAGTAAAAGCACTGAGTGTGATAAACAGATTCAAAATCACTGTCAACGGTGTTAAGTTCAAGTTAGACAAACACCAACAGAGTGAAGGGATACAAGTAAAGTGGACGGTGGTGGGTATCTCACAGTGAGGTGGTCAGAAAGGGCTTCTCTTTTAAGTTGAAATTGCAGCAGAGTCTGACGCAAGCAAGAGATGAGCAAGCAAGTGTACTTTATTCATTGATGTACAATTGGGGCACAATATTATAGTTTTAATTTGAATTTCCCTGATGATTGGTGACATTGAGCATCTTTTCACATCCATTGGCCACCTATCTGCATGTTCTCTTTGGAGAAGTCTCTATTCAGGTCATTTGCCCATTTTTAATTGGATTGTTTGTTTGGTTTTGGTTGAGTTTTATAAATTCTTTATAAATTTTGGACATTAAGCCCTTATCAGATGTATTGGCTAACGTGTTCTCCCATTCAGTGGGTTGTCTTTTTATTTTGTTGATGTTTTTCTTTGCTGTACAAAACTTTTTTAGTTTGATGTAGTCCCATTTGTTTGTTTTGCTTTTGTTTCCCTTGCCTGGAAAGATGTATAAGATAAAATATTTCTATGACCAATGTCTAAGTATTTAGTGCCTATGTTTTCTTTTAGGATTTTTATGGTTTTGAGTCTAATATTTAAGTCATCAATCCATTTTGAATTTATTCTTGTATGTGGAGTAAGAAGATGGTATAATTTCATTTTTCTGTATGTATCTATTCAATTTTCCCAATATAATTTATTGAATAGACTATTTTTAACCCATCATATATTCTTGCTTCCTTTCATGTATATTAATTAACTATAAAGATTGGGGTTTATTTCTGGGCTCTCTATTCTGTTCCATTGATCTATCTGTCTGTTTTTATGCCAGTATCATGTTGTTTTGATTTCTGTGGACTGACAATACGATTTTATATTCACCTCACACCAATCAGAATGGCTATCATCAATCAATCAACATGCATCAAGTGCTGGGGAGGATGTGGAAAAAGGGAAACCCTGTCCCTTTTCCATTGTTGGTGGGAATGCAGACTTCAACCACTGTGGAAAGCAGTGTGGAGACACCTAAAAAAAATGAAAAATGGATCTGCCTTTTGACCCAGGAATTCCACTTCTGGGAATACATACAAAAAAACCCAAACACTAATTTGAAAGAACATAATCACCCTTATGCTCATTGCAGCATTATTTACACTAGCCAAGATATGGAAGCAGTTCAAGTGTCCATCAGTAGCTGAGTGGATAAACAACTATGGGACATTTACACAATAGAATACTACTTAGCTATAAAAAAGAAGAAAATTTTATCCTTTGTGATACTATAGATGGACCCCGAGAACATTATGTAAAGTGAAACAAGCCAGTTAGAGGAAGACAAATACCATATGATTTCACTCACATGTGGAATCTTATGAACAAACTGAGCTACCAGGGAAAATGGGGACAAACCCATAGGTAGAGAGCAGGATGGCAGTTCAGGGTGGAGGGTAAGGTTGGGGTAAAGGAATCGTGCAAAAAAAAAAAAAAAAAAAAGGACTCGTGGACATGGACAGCAATGTGGTGACTGAGGGAGCATGAGAGAGCTCAATGGTAACAGAAAAACACAGTAATTTAAAAAAATGTATAAAAAAGAGATACAACACTATTTTAGTTTCAGGTACACAACATAATGATTTGTTATTTGAATATATTATGAGATGATCACTACAATAAGTCTAATTAAAGTCCCTCTCTCAGCAACTTTTAAATATAAGCTTGATGTTTTGTTTATGCTTCCACATATAATACCATGCTTTATTCATCTTTCTCTGTCTAACTTATTTTACCAAGCATAATACCACGAAGTTCCATTCATATTGTCCCAAGTAGTAAGATTCCATTATTTAATAGCTGAATAGTATTATAATCTTCAGATATATTTCTCTCTATATATAAAAATATGTGTGTACATATATTTATTTATTTATATATCACAGTTTTTATCTATTTATTTGGCAATGGACACTTACATTGTTTCCACACCTTGGCTACTTCAAATAATACTGCAGTGAAGATATGAGTGCATATATTTTTCAAGTTAATGTTTTTATTTTCTTAGCATAAATACCCAGAAGTGGAATTGCTGGATCATATGATAGTTCAATTTTTATTTTATTTTTTGAGGAAACTCCATTATGTTTTACATAGTGGCCTCACCAATTTACATTCCCACCAAACATGCACAAGAGTTCCCTTTTCTCCACAACCTTGCCCACACTTGTCACTTCTTGTTTTTTGTAATAGCCTTTCTAACAGATATGAGGTAATATCTTATTGTGATTTTGATTTTGATTTTCCTGATAATTAATGATGTTGGACACCCTTTCATGAACCTGTTAGTTTGTAGTTATTTAAACAGAGGGTTTTTTTTTTTCCAAATGAAGACTAGATGATACAACAATGTATGCATATATTCAGTAAACTCTGAGAAAACTTGATTTTGAACTGATAATTAGGTGTCCTAGAAGAACTAGATTTATTTTTTTGGAATTTTTAAAAGATTGTATTTATTTATTTTTAGGAAGAGGGGAAAGGAAGGAAGGAGAGAGACAGAGAAAGAAATATCGATGTTTGTGAGGTACTGAACCCACAGCTCAGGCATATGCCCTGACTGGGAACTGAACCAGCAGCTTTTCAATTTGTAGGATGACACCCAATCTACTAAGCCACATCAATCAGGGCTTTTTGAAACTTTTCCCTTCAATATCTAAACATGTCATTGCAATGAATTTGATGTAAAACCATATTTACATAGAGATTATATTATTAAATACACTAAATACATTTAGAAAGTTCAAAAATATCTATTCTACATTTGAAAATGTAGTTGTTTCTTAAACATCAGTTATTTAAATTGGCTGGTTAACATCAGAACATTGATATCATTTGCTTTCAGAGAGTTTTCCTTTGCTAGTTCACTTAAAATAAACTAAAATGCTTGAATTTCTCTGAGGCACATATTATCCTTTAGTTCCTATTTTTTTTTTTTTACTTGCTTTCTCATTTCTATTTTCCCCTTTCTCCTCTTTCTCTGTATAGGAAGAATTTAAGTGGATAAAAATGATGGTCAAGTTTATATGACTGGGGAATAATAAAAGGCATTTTTTTAATTTTATTTTTTAGGCAGAACTCGGATTCAATTTATGAGCACTGTGACAGAATACCATTTCAGTGTGTCACCTTGAATTTGGGATAAAATTATGAATGTTTATAAATCTCCCCAAGGCACAAGATACTGGTTAAAAAATTCTCTTACTTTGTATTGATATCATATCGTACCAAGTGAAGTATAAGCAAATAAAATGTGCTTTATATGTTAAGTATTATAACAGTAAAGAAGTGAACAAAATCAGAATAATAAAACTTTAAAAAATTTTCAACACATCTAAAAATTATGACTACATTTAAAATCAGAGAATAAAGTGTTTTAAATTCAGCAATTTTGTTAAATGAAAAGCTAAATTTACTATATTTTAGCCAATATTTTCTATAGGATAAATGAGAATAAATACTTACTTATTGTATATTTAAATAATTATGCATTTATGTGAGTTAAAAATGTTCAAAGACTGAAATACATTAATATTTATTAAGACAGTGAGGCTTTCTTGTTACTGATTAAGAAATTTAGGCAATTAAATAGTGGGACAAATACTTAAATTATGGAAAAGAACAACTTAATATCATATAATTTATCAAAGAGTTCCATATCACTTTTACAAAAATATTTATTGGGAACTAATAAGTAATGATATCATGTTTAAAATAAAGAATGCTGAAATGATTTCCTGTTTATTTTAAAATAAGTAAAACTTTTCTGGAACTAAAATCATTGTTATTATACATTTTGATATTTCCTGGCATTGTTATTTCATTTCAAATAAGCATAGTTCTGACCATGTTGAATCCAAAGCAGAATTATTTTATTTTTCTTAAAAAACATAAGAGATAAAAACACTTATTCCTCACCAGGACTCATTAATAAACAGGCTAAGCTCTCACCTGGTCCCACTGGAAACATATTTTCCTCACATTCTGTTAGTCACTGAAACTCATTTTCACTTGTAGCCTTAAATGGCAAGGAAGTGATTTCAAATGATTTAAGATCAGAACACCATCATGTGGTTAATTTTTTAAAAGCTAATTAAAGTTGAAAAAAATTGAAAAACTTTTTATGTGTAGCCAAATATACAGCTGAATTTAAGTTTCAAAGATTTTTATTTTTAGCCAGTCTGACATGCATAATTTCAAAGAAAAATGAGTAGTTCTCATTATTTGCTTCTGCAAATAATATGTTCCTATTTCCATAAAGATTTGTCTTTATCTCTTTTAAATTTCTACCTAACTTCCTTAAGCAGTCTCACCAACTGTAAATTAGCCCCCAGACTGACAGAGCTGGTGTGGGGTGTTTGCTGTCTAGTAGAAGATTCTGTTTGTTGCAATGTCTTTTCAAATGGTCTAAAGTTGAATTCCTTCTCCTCTCTTAACAAAAGTGCACCTGCTCATACTTTGTCCTACCTGAGCAAGGCCCCACCTCCTCTCCAGTTCCTTGACCTAGAAATCTAGACGTTTTCTTTTCTTTCTTTTTAAATCATTTTTATTATTACTCCATTACAGTTGTCCCAGTTTTCCCCCTTTGTCCTCCTCCACCAATCTCAACCCCTACTCCCACAGTCAATCCCCACACTGTTGTCCATGTCCGTGGGTCATTCATACATGTTCTTTGTCGAGTCCCTTCCCCTTCTACCCACCACTATCTCCTCGCCTTTTGGTCACTTTCAGTCAGCTCCATGTTTCCATGCCTGTGGTTCTACTTTGTTCAATAGTTTAGTGCCCATAGTAAATGAGTGCATGAAAAGATCGTGGCACACTTATACAATATAATGAAACAGAAAGAAAGAACTCCTACCTTTTGCAACAGCATGGTTGGAACTGGAGAATATTATTCTATGAGAAATAAGCCAGGCAATGAAAGACAAATGCCATATGATCTCACCTACAAGAGGAATCTAATGAACAAAATAAACTAATGAAGAAAATAGGCTCTTTCTTATGTCGCTTCCATTGCCTTTGACTTCTTTTTGCCAAATAGAATGTGAAGCCCTGCCACTGAGGCCTCCTGACTGGGGTTAGTATTTCCCTCATGGGTTAACTCACAACCCTCCCCTTTACCCCTTCCCAACACTGCCATGGCTATGCTCCAAGCTTTGCACCTTCCCTTTATCCAAACTTGACTTTTCTGATTCCCATAACTAGTAAGATAAAGGGTAAACTAACAAAGTCTGCATTACCATCTCGGGCACACACACACATGCATAGACATATGCGCGCCCACGCACACACTACGTTAGCATTGCACCAAACTTACTTGCTGAAGATGCTGTGCCGTTCTTCTTCCTGCATAGAAGGGCCTGCCCCTTGTGAGTATCTTTATTCTTTCCTGCTCCTGAACACGCCTCTGGCCCATGCCTTTCACCAAACACTTCCTTGAGTCCGTCAGGCAAAGTCGATCACATCTTACTTCCTTCCCACAATGTTACATTTCCATTAGAGCACCGATAACACTTATGGTGCTCATATTTTAAACACACATGTTTCTTCCTGCCATACTTTCTCATATTTCTATATTTGTGTCACCATAAAAAGGAAACCTTTGAAATACATAGGGTGTATAACTTTTTGTTGATTTATAAAAAAGGATCTCATGTTAATTTACTGCTTTCCTTTCCAAATACATTGTCTTAGTCCTCACTTGCTTAAATAGAACTCAGCATGCCTTGTAGAAAGTTTAAATAGCGCTCTCCTGTTTATGCAAATGAGAACTCTGAAGTTCAGAGAAGAAAGGTAACTTTTTCAAAATCACACAGCTTGCAATAAATTATTTTATATAATTTACTTCAACTCTTGTGAAAAAATAATATATGTTAGAAGTAAAACATGACAATGGTCATTCAAGGAAGCTAAAAAGGAATTGCCTCCCTCAGATTATAATGATCTATGTGCATATAAATAATATATATACTGTGCTTATGAATTTATAATAGTTGATAAAATCTTTTATCATTTTTATGAACCAAAACCCTCAAATAAAAGCACCAGAAATTCTTCCAATTCTTTTTTGTTTTGTTTTATCTTAGTTACTGAATTTGTTCCAAAATTATTGTCACTAAAATATAGACATAGGAATAATGTCCGTGATTCTTAAGTAAATTCATTAAAGCTATCCAAATTGTGTAGTGCTGCAAAAAGCTGCAGTATGTAAATTGCCAACAGAAAAATTAAATACTTTTCTAATAAATAGTTTTTTTTTAAATATTTTATTTATTTATTTTTATTATTTATTTATTTATTTATCTTTAGAGGGGAAGGGAAGGAGAGAGGGAGAGAAACATCAATGTGCGGTTGCCTCTTGTATGTCCCCTGCCGGGAACTGGCCTGGCAACCCAGGCATGTGCCCTGACTGGGAATCGAACCGCGATCCTTTGGTTCGCAGGCCCGCGCTCAATCCACTGAGCTACACCAGCCAGGGCTAATAAATAGTTTTGTGACAAACTTATTTAGAACTAAGTTGTATAAAACACATGTGTTTTCATTTTAACATTTTTATTTAAAAAAACACTTTTTGCCTGGTAATTTCACAATTCTCCTAATTTTTTTTTATTTCAAAACTGAAATACTATTAACATTCATCAAAACTGATATCCAGGTTTTAAAAATTGATATTTGATTGTTTCCCCTTTTTTATAGGGGCATGCATTCTAACGTGATAATGTAACAGCTTTTATTCATCAAAATGGGATAAATTCTGAGTTGATGTCCTTCCTCAGTGATGACGATCTATCAGACTCTGCCATCCAAAGCTCTCTCACATGGACATTCACTCCCATCTCCCCAGACACACGTGACATCCAAGCTTTAAATTTTCCATGGGACTCATTGCTACCCAACACACTGTGTGCATTTTGCTTGTTTATGTCATTGTCTCCCATAAGAGAGTGATGCCCGGCAGCACCCAGGGAAGCTAAGGGAGGCCTCTGAAAGCTCCAGGTTCTTGTCATGAAACAAGAAGGAACCCAAGAGCATGACCAGAAGTTTTAGCAAAACACAGTAAATTTATCAAAGTGATGGTATGCACTCGAGTAGTGGGAGCTTGGTGACCCTGGAGAATGAAATGTGACGATGGGATCTGGGTAGAAGGTTTCTATTAAATGTGGACAAGGGGGAGGGGAGGGTGGTCCTCTACTTCCAACCTGGGTGGGGTGGCTGCCAAAGCAGCTTGCCCTTGTCTCTCCTCTCCACATAGGGAGTCATTTCTGGTCCTCCTAATTACAGGAAATGTGGAGGGGAAACCAGGGGAACAGGGGGTCAGTGAAGGTCCTTTCTGTGATGTCCCAGCCAAGGCAGAGAAGAAGCTAAGGAGAGCATGAGGCCTTTGTTCTCTGTTCTAACTTTCCTACCTCAGTAGCAAGCGCCATGCAGATGGTGATTTTTGTTTGCTTCGTTCCAACATCTACAGCAATGTCTAGAACATGGTAAGATACCCTAGAAATATTTGGAGGAAAGGGAGACTATAGGCCCCTCACTGACCTTCTCTGAGGTTCATTTCCCTATGACTTCCCCACACCTAGTTCTTCTCGTCTCAGTTCTGGTATTTCCTCTCAGAGATGCTTTTTCTATCTATTCTATGTAATGTTGCTCCCACCCCCAAATTTTCCATCCTGTTACCTTGTTTTCCTCCTAAATTTTATCACTAACTTAAAATTACACATTTATTTATTTATTTTTCATCGTGGCTTTCCCTTTTAGAGTGTATAATCCATGATAAAATAGACTTGATTCATTAACCACTATATCCTCAATCGTACCATGAAGCACAGTGAAATCTAATCAAATATTCGATACAATTTATGTGGATTTAGAATAAATCAATTAAAGAAGTAGGTGCAGGCGTGATTCATGGGTGACTTTAGAGGTGACCTGAGGAGCAGCAAAGTTTTAGAAGAATTTCCTATGGAATGAGAAAGTGTTCCAAACACATGAGGGAACTGACTACTCTGTTGATCATAAACACTACGCTTTGGGAAACAGTTCCCTCTGCAATGACACTTGAGGTAAAGTGACGGCTTTGTAGTTCCTCTTGGTGCAACCTTGCTTCACAAGAGCTTGTTCTTATTGTCTTTTCATTCTGGTTCAGCCCGGCATAAATCTGTTTTCTAAACTTCCTGTCTTAAAAACACCAGTCTGTTTTATCTAAATCTATAGTTTTTGTTATTTGGGTTCATCGACATTCTTTTCCATTGGCCATTAAGACCTACTACTATAAAATTAAGAGAGTAGCATCTTAATTACTAAAGCATACCTGTTTTTAAGAATGGTGATGTTACTGTGTTAGTGAAAACGATACATGATCATCATAAAAACTGAAGCATTATGGAAGAGTAAATAATAAAGAAAGATGAAAGCTCAGATATTGTGAGTTGGGGTATGCTATAACTGGGCCTCCGGCACCCGGTTGCTAAGGCTGAAATCAAGGTGCCCACCCAGGCTGCCATCTGAGCTGAGACTTAAAGAATTTTTCCAAGATTACTGGCTGATGACAGAATTGTGTGTGTGACTTTATGACCGAAAACCCTATTTTTTTGCTAACTACTGGCCTCAGTCCAGTCTCATTCCAATAGGCACCCCTTATACATTTGCTAGGTGGGCTCATTCTCAGAGGTTGACTCAAGGCCAGGGGTAAATTATCCATAGTGACTCTTCCTTTCATAGGTTCACAGGATTAGATCAGGCCCCTCAAGTAAAGTATTCTTTTTAATTAACTCAACATTGAGTAAGAACCTTAATTATATTTGCATAATTATTTTTTTATAAAACAGCAAATTCATGGGGTAATATCCCATTCAATTCACAGGCCCCTTGCACACTCAAGGGTACAGGATTATACAAAAGTACAAATCATTGTGTTATCGATAGAAAACAAGCTGATGCCATATTTAGAGGAAAATAATTTTCTGAGACCCACATGGAAGCATAAGACTCTGTGGAATGGTTTATTGATGAGGTATAATCAAGGGGGTTCCCCTCCTGACTTCCCAATGTTCCATTTCTGTCAGTCCCTCAGTGGGAAAAAGTGAACCATGCCCTCAGCAAGGCCAAGACAAAAGACAGCGCCCAGAATCTCTGCTCCATGTTAAAGTACCGTCCAGCCCAGCATCCAGCTGGCTTACTGTGTGTTTCTAGCTGTGGTCTGGTGCTGTGCTGCAGTAGTTAGGCTCTCACCTGGAGCCTGTGTGTGGATTCTCCACATGGCCATGGAGAGAGGGTACTCATGTGCTTGGTGTGCGTGCAGGTCACAAGCAAGGGGGTGGGGGAGAGAGAGTAGACTTAGTCCTTTTACAGCCCACATGGTCTGCCACAGGCCCTGGTAGCTCTCAGACCTACATGGCTGCATGCTACTGGGTGAGAAAGCACATGAACAAAGAGGGTGACTGCATCGCTGGGTGGAAGCGAGAGAGAAAGACAGAGCGAGAGCAAGAGAGAGAGAGAGAGAGAGAGAGAGAGGAGAGAGAGAGAGAGCGAGCGAGCGCTTCTTTGTTCTCCTGGGGTTGTTCTGTATTAGGTTGGTTTTAGGACGAACCAGGTGCTTCTTCAAAAGACCAATTAATTTCTCAGGTTTTCAAGGGCTTTGGACAGGTTCATATCCCCTAGTTAGACTGAAAGGCCTCTATGGTCCATCACCTCCCCTTTTTACCCCCGACAATCCGGTACTGAAGGGTAGAATGCAAAAGTGTTAATGACCTTTGTGAAGCAATACTGTGGTCCCCTGGAGTGTGAAAAGCTGTAGCAAACAGGCTTATGTTCCCCAGTTTACTAGGCTCAATGTCTAGTTCACTTTTATTCCCCTTTCCCAGGTAAATACTGTTGGTAACTACTGGGGGACAGGCACGTTGGAAATATCATGGAATTCTGTCTACCAAAGCTGCAGTTTATAAAATTTCTTAACATGTAACTTAGCTATGAATTTTACTCAACATTGTCTGTCTAGAAGCATGATGAGTCCTGGAGGAGCTCAGAAAGATATTTTCTTGTATTTGATATGTTAACCTAAAAATAGATGGCCAAAGTGAGAGACAGCAAGCATTTATCTAAGGTCCAAAAAATAGCTGTGTATGCCCTGGCTGGTGCAGCTCAGTGGACTGAGCACCAGCCTGCAAACTGAAAGGTCACTTGTTCAACTCCCTGTCAGGGGAGGCGACTGGGCTGCAGGTCAGGTCCTTGGCTGTGGTTGCACCAGAGGCAACCAACTGATGTTTCTCTCTTGCACATCGATTTTTCCTCTCCCTCACTTTCTCCCTCCTTTCACCTTTCTTTAAAAGTAAGTAAGTAAAATAGCTTTAAAAACAGCTATCCAGTAACACTGGTTTAGGCTGAAACCCAAATAGTATTTCAATTAGGAGGGGAAGGCAAGGAGTATTTATAAAAAGGGAAAGGGAAATAATTAAATAGAAGGAAGGCATTTCCATGGATATTACAAAACATAAGGAAGGAATTTCTATAGGCATGGATAAGCTACCCTAGTAATGCTAATTCTAAAGAATGTCTTTAATATTGGTCTGGTGTCATAATGTCTGCTTTTCTGTTAGCTTAGTATACATTTGGTTAGAACACAATGCTGCTTGAGGCCCAGTCCAAAGGTTATTTTGTCAGTTTTACTTTCCAAAGGTTTGAGGAATCAGACAAACAATTCAGTCTCTTTGGAATAGCAGCTCTGGTTCCATTTAAAGCAGCTCGGCTAGTATTGTTTTTCACATGCCATAAATTACTTATCCTTCTGGAACATGAGAAAATCATTTGGCACTTAATATTTTATGTAGTTTTTCATGACCTGGACCTCAGTAAAGAGCAAAGAAAGTGGCTAAAAACAAAGATGCTAAAGAGTGATTTCTTGCTCAAATCCCCCTTTATGTTATGATAAATAATTAAATATATTGAATTCCATTTCTTCCATATTCTGGTTTCTTACCTTGCAACTTTGTACAATGTCAAAAGTTTTCTGAAAATTCTGTTCGCACCAATCATCCTTTATTGAAACACCCTTAGGAGCAAGGAGTTACTCAGCTGAATTCCATTTAATTGATCATTTTCCTCGGTTTTTAGAAAGGTGCTTAAAATTGCTTGAATGGGTTCCAAGCAATGCCACAAGGGTTTCTTTTCTTGTGAAAGAACTAAATTTGTTCGCCTTTATAATAATGAATTTCTGCAATAGAATGTTTTTTAATCCTGTTTGTTCTATATTTGTTTCAAATTTTAGAGTTTTTGTTGATTATAAAGTGGATGAATTTCATTCAGGTGGAGGGTAGTCAGTCACATGAGTCGGATAGTCAACTAGAGAGACATCAGTGTTATTTATCTTTATTCTTTTTGAACAACTAAGTTTTAAAAGTGCCATTGCCTAAGGGACAGGGTCATGAAGATGTAAGGACACTTGGATATTATTGTGGCATTTCTCTTATAATTTTCCCCAGTTCTTTGATCACAGCAGGACCTCGGTTTTCAGTTACAAAAAAAAATATGTATGTGCAGAAAGGTTCTTTCATCTCACTCTACATCTCCCTGACCACCAAATGCTTGCCTGCTGTGCTAGCTAAGGGGTTCTTAAAAGGCATAGGCTCTGTCTGATTTCCTTAAAAAATGTAGAGAAAGTTTCAGAATTATGCCTTCATTTCTAGCCTTGAAATGGATTTTAGAGAATCAAGTCCTTCACATAGCTGTAGAATTTTAATCAAATAGGAAGCATTTTAATCTCTAGGAGAAAGTATAAAGGGAAGTGAGGAATAATTGGTATTAATGCCTACATTCTAAGATAAAAGTTCATCCAGGGCCAAAACAGGGGTATGAGTCAGAGCAACTCAAAAAGCTTTCTATCAAAAGGATTGAAGGTGTTAAAGTTAAAATACTCTTGGACACTAGCGGTTAGGGATCACTGTAATAGAAAAATGTCATCCTTTAACATTCACAGTGCATAAAGTTTGCAAAATCAGAAAATATATTTTCTATGTTTTTTTTAATTTGGATTAGCTAATGCATTCCTCTATTGTATACTTTCGTCTGTCTCTTAAGGCATCAGGTTTCCCTTGAACTCTTCAAATGATAGGGAATTTAGGGCTTCTTCAAACAACTCATTCCCTAAACGAGATCACATGTTTCTCACTAGTCTGAGTTGGTTGACTAAAAAGATAATCAACCTTAATGGTCGTACATCTTTCTGTCCTTAGGAGGCATCCGAGCGAGCATCACTCCACACAGACCATCAATAGTTTTAAATACATTCAGGTGTGAGTGGTTTGCTATTTAAATATGTCTTTTTTTTAAAAAAATCTGAAGTTTACCATTTGAATAATTTAAATTATTAATTCTATAGGAGTTTAAAGGAATAAGCCTACCTGATTTTTATGGTAGTCTTTCAATGTGTGAAAATGTGTGTCTTCTCTTGCTTTGATCTTCATTCTGGGCTAAGCATTTCCAGTTGTATAACATATGTGGCAGTAATGCAAATCAGGTGTTTTTTCATGAGTTTAATATCTTTAACAAAACGAGGTGTGGGGCAATCAAACAAAAAGCATCATGGGATTATCAACTCTCTTGTTCAAGATATTGTATTTGTATTCACATAACTAATAGTTATAACATCAACCATGATGGTTATGCCATTTTTTACTTGGCCTTAAAGATACATCAAAATCCCTAACAGGGAAGAGATGGAAATGGAAGAAAATCAATATTATACATAAATAACTGTGAGGTGAGCAACTAAACAATATAAAAAGTAAAAGAAAGCATTGTAAAAAGATTAATAAAAACTGGATGAATGAGATCAAATGAAGGGAACAATTACAGGGAAAACATGCAGATCCCTTTGAATTAAAATCACTGTGAAAAACACTTAATGTCAAGTCCAAAAGGTATTACTATTTGCTATAATAACCTCCATGGAATTGTAATAGTTTTTGAAGATTTTACAGTAATTTTTAGATTTTCTTTTTCCATGTTCAAAGAAAACACATAAAACAACAATCTAGTCCTTGAAAGACAGAAAAATACATCCCTTATTTCCCTCAGGTGTGCTGAGGTAAAAAAAAAAAAAACGCGTCAACAGAGCAATTAGCAAGTCTAGCAAGGTGTAGGGCTTGGACTAGAGGGAATTAATTTAGAAAACAGAAGTTTTAAAAGCCTCAGTAAACCTCTATGCTAATATTAATTTTATGTTTTCTTAATTTTCTGTAGGTGGTTTGAAGTCACAGCTATTGACCTTCAAGTTTTCATTTATATAAAACACCACAGCAACACCGTATTTCTAGAATATAATATGTTTAGTTATTAGGAACATAAAATTTATATTCAGAATAAAAGTCAGTATAAGCATTTGTAAAATTAAAATAGAAAAATCAGTGACTTTTATGGACAAATGACTTCCAAATATTATATTTCACAGTTCTTCTAATTTGATTATGTATGTCCAAAACCTAATTCTTGGTAAAATATCCTAACAATACCTAACAATTTTATACCTGGTGCCGAGAAAACAATAGACTAAAGCTCTTTTCATAATGAACACTACATGTCTTAAAAATCCTGATATAGTTTTTTTCTAGCAAAAATATCTAGAAATTTAAAAGTGTTTAATATAAAATTATATTACTGTCAAAATAAGGAAACTGGTTAAGAAAAAAGAAGATATTTTGTTATATCAAAATTTTAAGTGGAATGCAAGAGTATCCTCAATTATCTAGTTTCAATTGTTATGTTTTCATTACTACTAAATACCACTAGATGGCAGTATTGTATAAGAGCAGAAAATGTTTTCCTTAAAGTCCTTTTACTGTTGTAATGGCCCAGGTGAAATGAATAAACCCTACGTGTATGTGCATATACCTGTCATTTGAATGTATGCATCTGATTGTTTACAAGATATCCACAATCTTCTACTAGTGAGTGATTCTTTTCTTAAAACATTTAAAAACAACACTTGGCTATTGTAAATTGTGCTGCTATGAACATAGGTTCTTTTGGATTGATGTTTCAGGGTTCTTAGGATATAATCCTAGCAGTGGAATTGCTGGGTCAAAAGATAGATCCATTTTTAGTTTTCTTAGAAAATTCCATACTGCTTTCCACAGTGGTTGTACCAGTCTGCAATCCCACCAACAATTTGTACTCACTTGCAAATGATCTGAAGCAGTGTTCACTATCTTTGCACATTTATGAATGTACCTGCTCACTCTCGGTTTGTCCTCACTACAGCCATTAGATTTTGAAACAAAGAAGGCATATACTTTTAAAGTGGAAGCCTCCAACCTTCACCTTGACCACCGGTTTCACTCTGTGGGCCCTTTCAAGGACACCGCCACAGTGAAGATCAGCGTGCTGGACGTGGAAGAGCCCCCAGTTTTCAGCAAGCCGCTCTACACCATGGAGGTTTACGAAGACACTCCCGTTGGGACCATCATTGGTGCGGTCACTGCACAAGACCTCGATGTGGGCAGTAGTGCTGTTAGGTAAGGAAAAGAAACTTTTTTTTTCTGTGTCAGAAAAAAACATCAAAACTTAAAAAAATACTCTTTCCAAATTTGCATGCAAGTATCATGACTTCACATAAATATTAGTGGGAAAACCAGAGGATTTGAACAAAAATGTCCAACATAAATTCCTGCAACAGGGTTTAGCTGCAGTGTGATGTTGGATATGCCTCTCAAGCGAACCAATCTCAATTTTTCATCTATAAAATGATTTCATGATGCAACCTTAAAGGATGATTCTCATGATGAATGATATTAAGATATTTTACAGTTCCTGGAATATAACAGACATTTAATACACTATCAATTAATCTAAAGCCCCTGCCTCTCATCAAAAGAAAATGTTTAAAAAAGATAGTTTTACCATTTGCAACTTGCAGTTCATTTTCTCACTGTGATTATTGTGTCTGCTGATGGAGGCACAGGTAGAGTCAGCCCTTGTGTGTGATGAATTAAGAAATGTCTCAAATCCCAGACTGTGCCAGGAGTTCCTATTGCCATAAGGCTGCTGGGTAGTGAGCAACACAGCAATCAATGGAGTAAAAACCTGTAAGAAAATCTCCTTCCCCACACCCTCAAACCCATAAATTAGGTGTGCTACTGAAATACAGTGGGGTTGTCCTTTTCCTCACTCATTCATCGATCCTGCGACATATTTTGAGGCTGTTCTCAGTTGATTTTGCTTCCCCTGTATGTTTAAATTCCTTGCACATCCCACATGCCTGCAAGCAGGGAGAGGTAAAGAGAGAGAGAATGCGAATCTGAGTCTTTCACCTCTAAAAGGTACATAAGAACCAGAGCAAAGAAACTTTAAGTAGGCTTTCAATGCAAAACACTACTCTGCTGTTATAGGGGAAATATGTAGACACATAGATCAGAAGATTTTATGCCATGGGATAATAAATGATTTTTAAAAAATGGATCAACCATGAAGCCATAGCCTCCATACATTCACAGCATATAAGAAACTCTCAGGAATGATGGGACAATGCCGCTTTGTTCTTTGTGTTCATCTGAAACCATCCCCCAAGGTGGCCCAAATGACTTCCTTCTTGAAGTATATCTGTGATCAGGAGAGGACTCTAAATAAATTTAAACATTCGTCTTGGGAAAGGTAAGACAAAGAGCAATTACTGAGCGTCTCTACATATCAGGTCAAATGCTGGCTAATTTACTCACTGGATTCAAGTTGTTGTTCTACTTGTCCATGGAACAACAGCATTCACTTCCAGTAACACTCCAGAAAACCTTATTGATTGCCAGCGTTCGTAGGGGTAGTCTCAAGAACCTGCCATGTCGGTGGTTGTTATTTGTTACCGTGTCATCATTCATCAGTCTTGTTCCCGAAGCCCCTGTGTGTGCTGTTAATAATTGGGAAAGTGGGAGATGCCTGGTGAATAGATTTACAGCTACACTCAAGAATACAAACAGTTATGGAAGAAATATTGAAGATTGTAAAGAAAGTAATAAAAATAAATAAATATGCAATAAAACTCTCTACGGTGTGATAAATGAGAATTTGGGGACAGTGGAACACATTATCTCGGAGAACATACTAGGTTGTTTAAATTTACCATATGTTCTATTTTTGTGGAGTGATAAAACATGATGAGGTTAAATATGAATACATTATTATTTAACATAATACTTGAAAACAAAAAAAACAAAACAAAAAAAAAAAACAAGAGTCTGGAAGTAAAAAACACCACCTGATAAAAGCTAAGGTGAGACTTACCAACCTCCAAATACAAGAAAATGGACAGAGTCAAAACCCTGGTGTGAGAAATAAAGGGAAGCTGCATTTTAGAGAAGCTTGTAGCAGCTACAAGCCCAATTTTTTTTCTAGTGTCACAGGAGCTAGTGACTGACAAGTGCTACCTTATGTGAAGTAAAATAGTATCCCCAGTCCTACTTCTAATGGGCATTGACTCACCGGAACTGTAGACACAGATGAATTGCGGTGAGGGTTATCAAAAGATAAAGCTCTCATGGAATCAACATGAAAGTTCTCTTTCTTCCGTGCCCTTGAAGTAAACAGTAAGCTTGACTCATGTCAGTTGAGCAAACGTTGGGTATGAATCATATTTTTGTGGTCTGAAAACATGTTTGCTCAATTGAGATTAGTAGTAAAAAATATGTTGTGAAAAATAAGCATCAAAATTTAAAATTACTTGACATATTTAGGTATGCAGTTTCATTTTCTATTGCCTGTCTTTTCACTTAGTTATTATGCAAGATATTAATTTAGGGCTATGCTATTCTATACTACTGGGTATTTATTAATATTACTATTTTATTGTCACCACTGTGCGCAGCAAAGAGCCAGAAAGCAATGACATTATTCAAGGTATGAAACATTATTCAAGATTGGAAGAAAATTTTAGTTAACTGTAATGCATTCAAATACACCATGTCTGGTGGGTCCCTCCTACCCAGACCTTAATTTTCTTATTTCAGTTTTTGGAATTTTCATTCAGTATTATTTTTCATTAGTTTCAGGTGTATAGCATAGCAGTTGAACAATTATATTTCTTACAAAATGATCCCTCCCAATATTTCAGGTAACCATTTGGCACCATACATGGTTATTACAATATTAGTGATCCCTGTGATGTGTTATACATCCTGTGACTGTTTTATAGCTACCAATTTGTACTTTCTAATTTCTTCACCTTGTGTACCCTGTCCCCCACCCCCCTCCCCTCTCATAACCATTAGTTTATTCTCTGTATCTATGAATCAGTTTGTATTTTGTTTGTTTACTTTGTTGTCTAAATTCCACTTTGACTTATTTCACTTATCATGATGCCTTCGAGGCCCATTCATATGGTCACAAATGGTAAGGTTTCATTCTTTTTATGAAATCCCATTGTATGCCATAGTACCCCATTATATATAGGTACTAGAAGTTTTTAATCCACTCATCTACTGATAGGCACTTGAGTTGCTTCCATCTCTTGGCACTTGTAAATGATGCTGCAATGAATGTAGGAGTGCATATGTTCTTTGGAATTAGTGTTTTGTGTTTCTTAGGGTGTATACTCAGAAGTGGAATTAATGGGTCATACGACAATTCCACTTTTTTTTTTTTTGAGGAAACTTTATACTATTTTCCATGGTGGCTGCACCAGTTGGCATTCCCATGAACTGTACATGAGGGTTCCCTTTTCTCCACATCCTCGCCAACACTTGCTGTTTATCGATTTATTGACAGCAGCCGTTCCGACAGATGTGAGATGGTATTGCTTTTGGTTTTATTTATCATTTCTCTTATGATTAGTTGAGAATCTGTCTTTTCACATGTCTTTGGCCATCTGTTTGTCCTCTTTGAAGAAGTGTCTATTTAGGTCCTCTGCCCACTTTTTTATTGAATTGTTCGGTTTTTCTTTGTTGTTGAGTTGTATGATTTCTTTATAAATTTTGGACATTAACCCCTTATCAGATGTACCATTATTGAATATGTTCTTTCATCCAGAGCTTCATTTCTACTTATTGTTTTTTTTTTAACTCTTTACCCTTTGCTTTTAGATGCACTGATTTCCTCCCTCTGATGTTCTAATCCTTTGACTTTCTCATTATGTAGTTCATAGGACTGATTTCTAGTGGGCTGTATAAGGGTAGACTGCGTGTAGCCACAACTAGTGACATGGGAGTTTCAAAACAGCAGTCTCTTGATTTTAGAAATGAAATTTAAAATAGGTGACTATCTTATCACTGTGGAAAGTGGCATCAGTTTTCAGTGTGAGTGATTTGAGTTGTAGAGGGATATGAGTGAATAGGTTGGTTCAGTGCCGCCGCTTGTGTTCCAAACACATGGACGTCTTAGTCGCCTTATGAATGAATTTTAAAATAGAATTCATTCAAACTAATTTTGTGTATAAAATGATAAAATTTAAATTTAAACTGTTTCCATGTAAGAAGTGTTGAATGATAAGAAACTGATCATGTAAAGTAAAATCTTTATGATGCATGTTAACATCCATGTATAAATTTAAAAATTGCAGTATGTAATAGAATAATTAAATAGCTTATTTTTATGTTATTTCTTTTTGTTTAGTAATATTTCCAACGAAAACCCATCACTTAAAATCAAGTAGTAAAATTAATAAATAGAAAACCATTATTAGTTACAAGTAGAATATAATACTTTAAATAATTAATTGCTGGTTGTTAATATATAAATGTCTACTGCATCTTAGTTAAAATTATCTTATATCCCAAATCTTACCTGTTCATCACACTTTTGAAAAGTATTATGTCATCAATTGTAATTGATTGTTTTTATCTTGGGTTAAGAGATTGTCATATAGCTGTTTTTATGTGAGGGTCCTCTATAATACATCAGAAATTTTATTATATGGGTAAAAATCTAAGCTCAACTCCAAAACATGCTTAGAGAAAAGAGAGACCCAGACAGTAAAGTGGTATCCTATAATAACCTATGTAATTTATTTTTAAATTTCAATTCAATTACATTATTGAAATTAACAATTGGAAAAAATGTTCATTCTTTATGTTTTAGTTATTTAGAAAAATTTTTGTGATGATTGATTGAAGCCTTGGTATAATTTTTTTTTTTTTTAAGTTTTATTGACATAATATTTTTGGAGCAGTTTAAGTTCCAAGCTGCAGCGCTTTGCTGCACACCTCCGGCCACAGCCACATGCAACCTCCAGCACCGCCGATATCCCCACCAGAGGAGCACATTTGTTGCAGCTGATGAGCCCCCACATCACAGTCACCCCAAGCCTGGGGTTTACCGTAGGACTCACTCTTGGTGTTGTGCATTCTGTAGGTCTGGACAAATGTGAAATGATATGTAGCCATCATGGTGATATCACACAGAGGATTTGTCCCCCGAACCAATCCCTGGGAACCATTGTTGTTTTTGCTGTCTCCGTAGTTAATTTCTCGTGAATGTCATATAATTGGAATCATACAGTGACTTTTCAGGTTGGCATCGTTGTTTTAGTAGCATATATAAAGATTCTCCCATGTCTTTTCATGGTTTAGTTATTTTTTAAATACTGAATAATAGTCTGTTATTTGGTTGGAATATTAATCTACTCAGTGAAGAATAACTTGATTGTTTTCAAATCTTAGCAATTACTAATAAAGCTATATAAGCGTCTGTGTGCAGGTTTTATGTGGGCACACGTTTTCTTTTTTTTTTCCTTTTTAATTTTTTTATTTTTGGCATTGCTATTTAAGCCCCTTACACGTCCCACTCCTGAAAACACCACACTGTTTTCCATGCCCATGAGTCCTTTTTCCTTTTCGTTTTGAGCCCTTTTGTTTTGTTTCCTTTTAGGGGAGGTAGATGGTCCATCTACCCCCTAACCACACTCCCCATCTAGCTGTTATCCTGCTCTCTACGTATAAGTCTGTCTGTATTTTGCTTGTTAGTTCAGTTCATGTATGACTATTTAAAAAATGACCAAAATAAATGACGAAAGCTTCAGCAATTGGAAGGAAATAAAAAATATGACAATTATAATCTTAATAATATTTTATTATGGTGCATTTTTCTTTTTTAGAAATATAATTTAATAGAACATACTTCTAAATTCCAAGTTTAAAGATGGAAGAATGATGCCTTTATAAATTGTTATAATTTTGTAAAGTGTTTAGTTTCTCATCAAATAAATTAGATGCTGTCTAAACTATCTAAGATTTAACTTTCAATTCCACTAAAGAGAAAATAACAATGAGGAGGAGGATGAGAAAAAAAAGAAATAAATAATAGGAACAAATAGGAAATTAACAAGTACAACTTAACAAAGTTTGAAAGAAGCCTACTGAGATTCCCAAGAAAAAATCTTAATTGTGATTGTTGCTGAAACAATTACAGTCTAAATGTTGCTGTATGAGTGATAGGTTCTCACAAAAAAATGTTTGTGGAAATTAATTGAACTGAATTTACTTTCATTTTATTATGTGCCACAAGATAAAAAAATAAAAAAAATCAACTAAAAATACAAGACATCTTGAACTCTTATTATTACTTGAACAAATGAATATTTCCTATCGTGACTTGAATCAATACTCCTACATCTTTATTGCTTAAAGAATAAGATGTAATAGTTTTAGAGTAACTATATTATCAAACACTTTTCTAAAAAAATTCATCTGAGAATTGGGGCAGGGTCAAAGTTAGCTTTTCCATTAACTGTGAGAGTTATTAGGCAAAATAAAAGTAACAGTTTTAAGGAGAATGCTTACCTAAGGAAGAAAATAAAACTTTTTAAAGGCATTTCTGAAAACTAATTTACGGTAAAGTAATAACATTGCACTCTGTCAAGTGGCATGTGTCGGCGGGTTCAGGCTTTAATTTCTGATTTCTGTTACATTGTTAAAGCTGGTTTCTTAGCAACAGTCACCATATGTACTTGCACAAGCTGTAGATTTGTTTCATTTTATATAGTTTGTAAACGTTTCTGATTTTTTTTTTAAATTTCATATTCCATCTACTCACCAAATAACTATAATTCAAATTCTGTATTTAAGGGTTTTGCTCATTTACACAAGTGAGCTAAATTAGACAGTTCATATTATACCATTGTGATTAATTGTAATTAAAATATCATTCTACCCTAAGATTGAGTATAGATTGTTTCAAAACAAATGAACACACTGTCGGTGGTTCACTCTGCTAGACATTTTAAAAATTATCTAGATATTTTAGAACTGGGTCATATATTCTCTGAAATGTTCAGGAAATGTAGGAGTGGTTTCATTTTTATTCAATTGATGATCATTTCTTATAAATACTTCTTCATTGCTATGTAGTGAAATTGATCATGATAAAAATGGTAGTGTTGTCTCATATTTATCATTGAGTCACACACAGAGATTTGTCAGTCACATAAAGATAGGACATCAGGAAACGGCAGGACCTAGTGCAGTCTTGGAGACTGACCAGCTATGAGAAGATGCTGAAGATGTTTAGCTGAGTACAAAATTTTCAAATAAGTTTTAGTAGCACTCCAGAAGGTGTAAGCTTTGTGGGAGAATGATATTCATAGAAAAGGAGGTGTCAAATCTCACAGAGTGGCGGAGGTAAAAATTAAAACACTACAGTGTGAAGTAGGGCTTGGATATTTGTGCCCATAGTTTGTACTTCTGGGTTTGTAGGGAAGCTTTGTGGCTCAGGTATTTTAAAGTTGAAGGCTAGGTATGTTGCAACTTGGTCCTAGAACTAAGCATACAATTGAACTTTTTCTTTTAAGCTAGCAAATAATACAATGTAATCGATAATGTGTACTGAGAGAAGAAGGAAAGAGCACACACATACACACATGTTCACACACACAATTTTATGCCAAGGTGTGTGTGAATATATATATATATACCCTCCCTCATTTCAACTTTCCAACAACATTCACTATTACACTGTTTGGTGAGTATTATTTTTCAGATATTATAGGAGACAAAGGTAATAGGTATAACAAGGGAAAGATTCCCACCTATGGCTCAAGGTAAAAGAAGGAACTAGTATATCATCCTAGTTCTCTCTGTCCAAAAAGTCAGTGTTTTTCATCCTGTATTTCGCTGCATCTCATTGGTAGTTAATTTATGAGATCAAACTCTACATCAGCATTAGAATGACCCGACCAAATAAACTAATTTGCTTACTAAATTTGCAAGATGTTGGATTGGGTTGATAGGTATACAGAAACATAAAACAAAAAGATAGACCTGTTATTTTATGTATACATTAAGTTTTGAATCTTTAAATGTTACCCCCAAAACTTAAATTTACACTTAAAAATGACCTGTATGTATCGATTCATCATACAAAAGCAGACTTCTTTTTGAATCAATCTTGTAAATTATAACATTTCTATAAGTTAAAATTAACTAGAAGTAAAACATTCAATTGTCCCAATTTCCTCTTGGATGGAGGAGTTTTCTGGACCTCAGGATTTTCAGTACTAAAACTGAGAACATCCTCACAAACCAGAAAAAGATGACTGTCTTCACTCAGACATTCTTAAAGCCCTGAGTATGTTGCTTTCAAGCAGAACTATTTCGCTATCACATAGGCAGAGGAAATAGAATCTGTGCATTGAATTTTATATAGTACTTAAGTTGCAGCAATTTTGAGGTAGCTTTTGGTAAACGTTAGTTTATATACTGTCTGTGAATGTAATTGTCTTTTCTACCCAAACCCCTTTAAATTTCTTGAGGCTAAGATTTATTCACCTCTGTTTTGTCAAAGATCAGAGGTGTTATTTTGCAGATACTCTCCAGTGAAACATGTGTACATGTGAAAAATATTTTAAAAAACATTAAAAATTAAAAACTAATTATTTATTGCCCCTGGAAATTTTCCTGAAAGCAAATTTCAAATGAATAAATATTTACTGATGAAAGTCTGCTAAAACACTTTAACAATGTCAAGAGACTGTGGCACTTGACACAGGACTTGATCCCTCCCTCCCACTCCCAACTCCCAACTCAGTTTGATAGGCAACCCATCCTAGGCAGGTATGGTTGAGATAACATGGCTCTTGTCACCTCAGCTCCTAATGAAGAGATATATAACATCTTACGAGAAGAGGCAGGATGCTAGCATTCTTCATGCCCTCCTCCTCTGAGTTTCAGAGGTGGGCAGCTTACTTCCCCCACCACCCCCACTCCTATGGCATAGTCTCTGTACTTGACAGGCAGGTAATATGGGCCCAGTCATTCATGTTATTTTGCAAATTCCTGGGGAGCCAAAATGAGAAGACCACTCTCTGTCTTCACTCAGTGCCCAGTGCAGTGCCTCAGACAATTCCCCCGGGTTAGAGAAAGTACATAAGAATAGAGAGTTCAAAAGATCTTCTGAAAATATTTGCTTTACTTTTTTAACTTTAATAGATGTAAGATTATAAAAGGTAATAATTATAATAATGTTTATTGGCCCTTTGAATATATAGCTATAATATAGATAAAAATATATGCAAGCATGTATACATATGTATTTAATAGAACATAACTACATATAATAGCATTTCTCTATTTTATGAGATTTAAATTAATATGAATTAGAATGTAAGTTCAGATTTACATGGGAAAACCTAGAGCAGACACTAACAAAAACCTCAAAATGTAGTAAGAAAACATTAAAAAATAGTATCATACTGGAAATACTTCTTGCAAAAGAAACTAAGCAGAGGAGAGTTATAAGAACTTAACACCCCACCAATTACAATTTTTATGTTATACAAGTGAAATTTTTAAATAATTGGAGCTTACTCTGTTAAATGAAAAGTCTCTGAACTAATAAATTTAATTAAAAAACAACTCTGTGAATATGCTAAAATTATTGAATTACTTAGGTTGAATGAAAGAATTATAGAGATGTGAACACAGCTATTATTTTTAAAATGCAATGAAAAAATTAATTGTGTGTTTGAAAACTGAGAATTTATTGGAGTTCTGGTTGTGGAGTATGTTTGTACAAGCCAGAACAAGAGTGCTGGTCAGAAACAATGATTGGAAAACATTACATTCCATGCAACGTAAGAGAAATGGTTTCCATTTTATATAGACAATAGCAATAGCATCTCAGCGTTGTAAAGTACCTTCAGAATCTCCAACCATATTTAAATTTGTTCTACCCCATCTGAACCAAGCATTAGGACAGTCAGTATTTGATTACTCCTGGTGCTTACTGCTCCCTGAGGATATTCATTATGATCTTGGGCAGCTCTAGTATATCTTTGTTATATTTATTTGAAATAATAATTGCTTTAGATTTCATTCTCCTGATGCACCACCCGCTTCGCATGAGCATCATTATCAAATCAAAGGCAGCTGGCATGTTCTTCTGTCTCCTTCCTTCCTGAACATTCCTAGTTATTTCAAGCACTTCTCATAACCATTTGAATCCAGTCTTTTTATAACCTTGGTTGCTTTCCTTGTCTCTTGGCAAGATTCTAATATACAGAAAATGTCTGCAGTCTGGTCCCCTTTAAATACATCTACCATATGCCTTAAAATGTTATGAACATTTACCCCATACCCTAATTATACCCTTCAATAGTGTTCGATACCCACAGGATCATGTTCTACCACCTTCATATAATTTATGAGACACTCCTTGACCTAAGTCACTTATCTTTTTTCATGCTATTGTATCTTAGATATTTTTCCATAATTCCCAAAAACTTATAGTCAGTTTCCTACACAAACTCTATAGCTTTACTACTGTTGTTGCAGCTTCCTCAAATAGCTTTCTTCCTCTCCTCCCTCTATCTTCCTCACTCTACTCCTCAATTACTTCACAGTCTGCAACTATCCGTCAAACATCATGAGCAGGAAGGTTTGTCTGAACCAATAGCTATGAAATAAGTGTCCTGTCTTTGCACTCTGTAATGTCTTCTTTGTTCCTCCAGCAGGTGTTGAAATCTGTTGATATGTGTCCGCCCAATGAGCCTCTTCATTGGTGGGATTGTACTTTATTGATTTTTACATGTCTCAGTCCTATATAGTGTCTACAGCATTGTGGACATTATACAATTGAATACAGTCTACACCAACATTCTTTGAGAAAGGTTAGAGTCATTAAAGAGATTCAGTAGCAATTTTCTTCTTACTTTAGGCATGAGTCCAATTGACTAAAGATGCAGACACTAGGAAAAAATGCTTTCTTTTTTAGAAAAGGAGATTATGTAATAGAACTAAACTCATTATATCGCATACTCCTGACTTTCACATGTGCCTTAACTTCAATGAGGGTTTTTGAGAATCTTCCTGTGAGACAGGCTACAACATAGAAATTAGAAAACAGAAATGCATTCTCACCCCTCATGTCAATAAGAGTCTTATCAAAGATAGCTTAACAGCATTAGTAATACCCTGATTGTATAATACTCAGCAAACCTCTGGTTCAGAAATCAGTTACTAACAAATATTGACAAGTTCAGAGTTATAAATTTTATCTATAAAAGCAAAGTAGTTTTGATTTAACACTGAAATGTTATGCAACTACCCTACTTTCAAATAACCAGGCTGTCAAAAAAAAAAGTACCTTGCCTTTTTGAAGTGCATATCTTAACTAACTTCCCATGATGAATGAACAGATCACTTTCTTGGCCTGGGGGTTTGTGGGTTGATTTTGATGGTTTCATCTGCTTTCAGCCCTTGTTTGTAATGGCCTTGTCTTGATGAAGCCAGCCAGAATAATAATGATAAATATATGCTGCATTGAGCCTTTTGGTTAGCAGAGCCCTTTCATGTAAAATGTTTATTTAAAATTGGTAATAGTATATGATAATAATTATAAAGACAATTGATGAGCTGGTTCAAATATCAGCTCTAAAGCTTTCTGCTTATGTGAATTTGAACAAATTTCTTAATGTGCCTGTACTTCATTTCATCATATATAAAATGGGAAGATTAATAATACCCATTTGGGGCTTTTGTAAATATATATGCATATATTTACCTATTAAGTAAATACATGTAAACATTTGGAAATGTCTAACACATGGTAAGATTTTAAATTATCTATTGTTATGATGAAAAGATGTTTGAAAATAATTATAAACATAGATATTAGTATATTTCTATTGTTGCCTAAAGATTTATATAAAATCAATTTCTGTGTTTTTATTCTTTTTCTTAGCATTTTTAGTACAGCTGCTTTACACACACACACACAAAGCAAAATTGGTTATCACTAAGAATGTTAGTTAATAAAGAAGATAAGAAGACAGTATTAGCCAAGGTCACCGGTTTTTAGAAACATGTCTGGGTATAGAAAGCAATAAAACAACAATGGCCCTTTCACATATATTTGAGGGAAATATTTTTGTGCAATAACCCATTGTCAGTTAAGAAATGCACCTTCAGTTTCCATAATGTGATTTTTTTTTTCTATCTGTGAAAACAAAGATCCTACTTCTGCTCTGACCTAAGTTCTTTGTAGCTGTTTCCAAATGCCTCCCTCACCCCCATCTCCTCCCAAAGCCACCATTAATGTATTTTTTTTACTGCTTGAAAAAGTTTTAATATTCAGCAGGTTAAGGAAACCCATGGTCAGCTTTAGAATTTTAGTCTCTGCCGAGCTTTCAAGGTGTCAGGACCCTAAAATAATATGAACAGCAGGGGTACTAAATCTTTCATTATTTCTACTTTCCCCTTGAGCATACTGACTTTGCAATAAAGAAGCTGTCATTTACACTCTTCTTTATTGCAAGATAGGTAATAGCTACAGGGAGAAAAAAAGGAACTGCGTCAAGTAAGCCTGACTGCCATTATGATTAATGTGTAATCATTGCCCATTTGCATCTACTCTTTTCATATACAGGTACTTCATAGATTGGAGGAGTGATGGGGACAGCTACTTTACAATAGATGGAACTGAAGGAACCATCGCCACTCATGAATTGCTAGACAGAGAAATCACTGCGCAGTATAATTTCTCCATAATTGCACGTAAAGTTAGTAAGTATGGCATGGATGGAATCAATGTTATACTGCAGCTTTTGGATTTAACACACTTAAATGAGTCCCTGCTGAAGTGTTTTTCATTTTTGGACTGACAGCTAAGTGGTCTCCTGGGGAAACTCAGGAACCTGTTTCTCTTGTTCATAGCATAAGTCCGGAGAAATGGTGACAGCTGCCAGTCCCTGTCTGCAGGATTGCACGCATATCTAAGTACTGCGTTGCATTGTGTGACCTCATCCTTTCCTACACTGTACCCTCAGAGATCCACAGGAGTTCCAACCTTCTTCCACATCGGACCCCCCTGTATTACTGGGAGCTTCACTGGCCAGGGATGAGGAAATAATTATAATATAAAATCATCGGTTCTGAAGTATTTTCTGAAATTGAAGATGACATTTTAAAAATTATCCCTCTTCTCTCTAGTTTCATTAGAATGTGATTTTTAAATGAATGTCATTGTGGAATATACAGGAGTTTTAAGTACACTTCTTCAAGGAGTCACTCAGGATCTATAGGATGGTTAAGAATGATTCCTCCTGCTGATTTTTGCATGGTCCAGAAGACAGTCCTCTCGACAGAGTGATTACAGGTCTTATTTGTTTGGCTGGACAATCAAGGATATTATGACAACTCCCTAAAGTAACAGATTAGATGGTAGTGGTGACATACGGCTACCAACAGAGTTGTTCCTAACAACACTGTACCTTTCTAGTCTTTCTGCTTATGGTCTCTCGAAAGATTTGTGGAAATCCCTTCTGAGTATTTTTCATTTTGTTTCCTTCTTATTTCATTGTGTGCATCTGGTATAAATATGTTGGCAGCTAATTTCACCTCTCAATGTGGGGGAACAGCTAACTGCGAATGTTTCTGTTTCAGGGGTTTTTGATCAATCTCATCTCGGTGGGGAGTAAATAAGAAACAGTTGTGTTTATCTTCAACAACTGTTTCCAAACATGATTAGTCAGACACCTATTCCCAGACCTTAATGAAATCTTTAGCTAATGTCTTTACGTTTAGGTTATTCTGATTACTAAAGGTAAGCTTCATATAAATGTGAATGTATCTTCTACCATTTGCATTGGAACAGTGGCATGTCACTTGAGAAGACTGACTACCCTGATACTACCGTGCTAGAGAGGTCACATGTTGATGGCCGAGTTAACCATTGTGGGTTAGCCTAGCCTTCCAAGTATAACCCGCCAGCATTTTAGATATGTGAGTGAAACTTGGAACGTCTAGTCCAGGCACCTTGCTAGCTGAAAACCACAACATGCCTCTGTCAATACTATGTGGGATGAATGCACACCCAGCTAAATCCCGCCCAAATTCTTACCCACAAAATTGTAAGAAATACAAAATGTGTAACTATTTCAAGCAACTGCATTTTGGGGCCATTTGTTGCTGCACAGCAATAGATTACTGCAGAACTCAGTGACACTGTAAATTGAAACTATGGGACCTTGCTTGTGGGGGTAGAGTCTCCAGTCTGTTGGAGTGGAAGAGGAAAATAAAAATGCACAGTTCTTCCTCCATATAGTGTTTGGTTGCCGCTGCATCCACGACCAAAATGGATTGGCAGTAAGGCAGTTGCCCAAACACTGTCTTCTCCTGTAATTTTTATAGTTATTTAATGGTGGGGATAGGGGTGGGGGTGGTCTAACATCTCATCTGCCTAGGCAATTGATAGGGGCGCCCAGCAGATGGGAGATCTTATAGCTTCTTCATTCCAGGGTCCCCTTGACCGTCAGGCAACCTTCCTTGGTGATTTAACGGCATAATTTCTCAATTTCGCCTTCTTTGCTCTGTACTGTTTTAGCCCTGAGGAAATTTACGCATCTTTGTCATGCTAAGTAGGCACATTACAGAATACTCTTCTACTGCATCTTTTGTCCTGCCCTCCCCTGCCCTCCTAGCTCAGTTAGGCTCTGAGCACAGTTGATCCAGCCTGCTGTCTGAGCAGAGATATGTGAACGGAATGCTGGTCTCCCCTGTGGAATCCCTCCCACCCTCATTCTCTTCATTTTCCTAAAGTCTCCTTTCACACTTGGCATCTCTCTTCCCTCCAATACTACATCCCATTACAGTTATGTATGTTATTCAGCATTCCTTTTAAGCTATCTTTCTATTATTTTATTCACCCAGAATTTTGGAGAGAGTTTAATCATGTTGCCTGTAGAAAATTAGCTTGAGTTTCCTACAATGTTTGGTAATGTAGGGAAAACGACTTGTCTAAGTTATTGAGCATAGGACCTCCATGAGCCATGTCTCATTCAGTCTAATGCCTTAGACACAGTAAGTGACAAGTGACCAGAGGCAGTCTCCTCAAATAACTTCTATTCTTTAAAGAGATATTGCCCATAGATTATCAGTTAGAATACTGTCTGATCTAAACTAAACCTCCTTATAAATGCACACACAACACTTGTGCATGTTTTTTGAAGTAGGAGGAGTAGGCCCTGTACCTTAAGTTGAGAGTTTGCAGATAGTTCATGGACTACCTGCATTGTAGCTCTGAATGGCCTCTTCCTCCCAAGGGGCTCCCCAGACCACCCAAATCATCATAACACTATGAGGATACTTGCAGTAGGAGGTTTGGCGCTAACTATCAGCACTTTGATCTTCAACCATTTGGAAAATGTAAGGAGATTATGGACTCTTAACCGTGGAAGCAAGTGTCATAGATCCTCAACAACTTACATTTTTCAAACTTAGGGAAGGCTATTTTAAAAAGATATCAATATAATTAGGGCACAGGCTGGCTCTGCCACACTACTCCACTGACTATAGTATCACTCAGTGGAAATTAGGAAACTCTAGTGTATGGAGTCTCATAAGTTATGCAGGCCCTACTGGGGCATGGGTAGAACTGTACCTTTGACACATAATCTATGTATATACAACATATGAGTGGTGGCAAGCTAATATTTCTACCATATCTACCTACTGCTAGCCTATTTCAGTATTTTAGTGCCCTTAGGAAGTCTGCTGGGGTAAACAAAATATATCTCTGTGAAAAATAAAGAGGCTAAACACAGTTCTCCTGGTAATTAAAGATTCTGCAATAAGAATAGCTTATCATGGGCTTTATTTTTCTTGAACTTACAAAGTTTAAAAATAAACTTTATTCATATTCTAATGCACAACACTATTTTCATGGATTAAACTGGCCAGCTGGGCAGAAAACTGCCATCATACTGAATGACAGAGAAATAAATAGTGCACAGTAGCCCTGCTTAGAAGAACACAGTTGTGAAAGTGTACCTTACTGCAGATTGCACATTTGACCCTGACTCCTCTAAAAACTCTCAGGCAAAAGGAAATGGGACAGTGATTGAACAACTTCCAATTAGTTAAAAATCAGTCATTAATCAGTGGTGCTCCAGTTGGAGGTCCAAATAATTTTATTAGACTTGTAATAATTTTTATGCACTACTGCTTTGCTGCTTTTATGGTATTAATCTTGAAATTTTTTAAAGAGACAGAAGCTGCAAAAATTCACTTTATTCAAACTATCAGAAACAACCAGAACAGGAACAGAATCATAGATATGGAGATCATTTGGAGGATTATCAGCTGAGAGGGAGAAAGAGGAGAATGGGGGAAAAGGTGCAGGGATTAAGAATCGTAATTGGTGGGTACAAAATAGACATGGGGATGTTAAGAATAGCATAGGAAATAGAGAAGCCAAATAACTTATATGGGCAACCAATGGCCATGAACTAAAGGAGGGGACTACTAGAGTGAAGGGAGATACCAGGTGGAGGGGGGCAAGGGGGGAAACAATTGAGATAACTTTAGTGGCATAATTAATAAAATAAATTCAAACACTAAATTTTCAACATGTAAATATGTTTTCTTTCTTTTTGGGGAGGTTGCTATAACAAATATCTTCAGGGAGAAATAACTAAAAATAACTACATTAAAACCCTAGAATATATATTTTTATAATTGTAACATAAACTGATGATACCAGAGAGAATTCTTTTCTTCGTTATGTAATTATGTGAATGACAATGGATTGTTTCTACTCATTGTGGAATAAGTCAAACATCAGTGAATTGACTTACTAATTACTATATTTGAGGAATAGTGTGTGTATGTGTGCATAATTTAGTACCAGATTAGTTTCAAGCTATAAGAGTTCCTAATGATTTCATTGTGCAGGATCCTTTTTGATAATTTCTCCATATATTGAAAGATTTTGTGTAACTACACTATGTTTCTTCCTACCTGCTGATTACGTTCAGGGGCCATGCCTTCCCCATGCCCATGACATCCAGAAGATCCTTCACAGCGTGGGCATGGAGCTGGATGAGGACAGGCTCAACGAGGGCATCAATGAGCCTAACAGAAAAAAAAGCATTGAAGATGTCATTACCCGTGCCCATTCTCGGGCTGTGGCCTTCTCAGCCAGATCTGCAGAGGGATATGGAAGGAGGAGTTGATGACAACATGGGATTTTGCTAGTTTAAATATAGTCTTGCTCCTTTGAAAAAAGTGATAATATGTCATTTCTGACATCACTCGTATCACTTTGGCACGTTTTATTCAGCAGATGTAAGCCACTAGATCCAGACCACACTTAAGGGCACGGAGTTACAGGGAGGTAACTCATGTGTTCATCAAGAAGTGGGGGTTGTCGGGAGCCATTTCAGAAGGTATCCTAGCATATTAGCTCTTGGCAACTTGACAAGTCACTCTCACTAAACTTGCAGAGTCTTTAGAGTCCATATTATCTGGCCACAAAATACTATGAGAAACACTACAGTCTGGCTGAATTCATTAGTTAAACAATGGAAACATAAAGTGCTATAAGAGAGAAAATAATTAAAATGATTTTTGGAGGCAAGGCCTAGGTCACAGAGGAACTGCTATAGGGTGTTATTGTTAAAAGATGGAAAAGATATTCTAAGAGAAAAAAGGAGGATATTCTGTGTTAAAGAGACATCTTAAATAACGACATGGAGGTATCCAAGTTGATGTTGAGAACAGATAAAAGGAAGTCTGAGATCTATACTCTTAACAACTTACAAATATATGACATGCTATCATCAGTTTATTTATTTTTGAAGTACATGCTACATATGATAATATTAGTTGCAGATGCACAATGTAATGATTCAATATTTGTACATGTTGCAAAATGATCACCATTATAAGTCTAGTTAATATCCATTGGTCATAACTGTGTCAAATTTTTTCTTAAAATGACTTTTAATATCTGCTCTTTTAGCAACTTTTAAATATGCATGATGTGTTATTAACTGTAGTTATGTCATACATTACATCTTAGGACTTAATCATTTTATTACTGGAATTTTGTACCTTTTGACCACTTTTACCCATTTCCCCCACCCCTCATCTTTAGTACCCACTTCATAATATCTACAGATATTAAACCATTATGTTGCATATCTGAAATTCATATAATGTTACATGTCAATTGTATTTCAATTTAAGAAAGTAACAAAAAATGTCTGAGGCTTTATCAAAGATTTAAATGCCTCAGTGAGAATTTGCAAAAGTTTTCAGCCTATCTTTTTTTAAAGTTATTTTATTGTTTAAGTACAGTTGTTTGCATTTACCCCCCACCACTTCACCCCCCAGCCATTCCCACATCCCTCACTTGCTTCCACCCCCACTTGGTTTTGTCCATGTGTCCTTTATAGTTGTTCCTGAAAACGTCCCCCCCCTTTTTATGAGCCTATCTTTATTCTTGCTGTTTTAAATAGGTGTCCCCAGCTTAACATGATATCCAACGAGATATATCACTTCTCCAAATTGTGGATATGGAAGATAGTTAGCTCTTGGATCTGCATTCCCTTAAGCTAGCACTGGCTAGCTTGCATTGTATCTGCCTGGGTGACTATGGTTACCCTCACCAGGATAAAGAAACAAGAGTGAGTCCAGATTCTTTGAGGTGTTTAAGTAGCACAAATTGCTCCCTCATTTGGCTAGTTGTTTTTGTTTCCAAAAAGTTATCATAATTCCTATGGACTTTAATTGAGAAAAGAATGCTTGAATTGGCCCTCTCTTCTCTATGACTGTTCTTCAACTTCTCAACCATGGTCTCCTGCATAAGAATAACTTAGGACAGTTTTTAAAGGACAGATTCTGGGACTTCATTCAAGACATACCACATCAGAATTTCAGGGGATTCGGCTAAGAAATCTTCATTTTAAACAAGCTCTTTACCTCATTCTAATAGGCAGCAATTTCGGATCCAACATGCCAAATTCTCTAGTGCCATAAAGATGAGCATTGATTGTGGAAAGCAAAACAGTGGAATCAGTCATCATGAATAGTTACACTTGGAGTACAGTGGACCTTTGAGGACTAAATATAACCATTGGTTTCAATCCTAGGTTGAAGTTATTCTCTTCCTGCTATTGCTCAAATAATTGTCTGTCTCTTATTTTTTATGGGTGCCTTGCTTTCCCTGTATGAGGTTAGGTAGTTTATCTATTGTTCTATAATTTCTTGCTTCCCCCACAAGTAACTACATAAAACCATCTTGTATCTTCAAGGAAAGGTAAGTTTGATTTATACTAGTATTGGCAACATTTTTAGTAGTACTGTAAGACTAACACTTTGAAGAGAGACTCACTTCATTTACATAATTTATATAATTGTAAAAGTTCATACCATTTCATAAAGTCTTGGAATGTCTCATTCACATGGAAATAATAATCATTAACACCACCATAACCATCAACTTAATTTAGAAATAATACTATTTTTCATTGCTATTAAAGGCTGTGCAAATACAATGGGATTCAAATTTATGTTGTAATGGTTTATATTTCATTTTATACTTTCAACTGCTCTGGTATACTGCCATAGTCAAGCTGCCGGCAGTCCTTTAAATCAGTATAATTGTTCCATCTGAATCATGTACACAACAGTAATGCTAGTCTTATTTTTACTTAATTACTATCCAATTTCCTCAGGAAATTAACCTACACAGTGAGCTTTTCACCTGAAGGTTGAAATGTGGATGAAAAATTTTGGATATATGCAGTAAATTCCTTTTAATGTCATCCCATGACAAAACTGGAATGCAAAAATGGGCAACATTTTTATGTGGAAAATAGTACTTTACTGACATCATGCATGATATTTACTCCATCCATTAGTAAAATAGAGGATCTAAAAATAATAATCTTCTGAAAGTATGAATTCTTAATATCAAGGACTTTATCATGTATGTCTTTGATGCCCTTGGTCTATCATATTCTGGGACATGTGAATATGTGTGTATTTATGAGTAAATTGTGAGTAGCTTTGCACTACCATGAAAAAAATATAATGTTATGTTTTAACAATATGTCATGACATATTTATTTTTCAAGAAATTTATATTCATCATTAATATAAATGTATCAGCAATGTTTTATCATTCATTCATTCATTTATTATTACACATTAAACACCATCCTTTGTGTTCAGGCCATAAGGTTTACAAAGAAAAGAAATGTTCTTGGATGGGCTTCCAGTCTAATGGGCATCAAATGAAGTCATTTGGCAAAAAGAATACCATGGTATAATGTTAATATGTAAAAAAATCAAATAAGACCATTATGGGTTCACATAGAGAGTACAAGGAAAATCCTTCAGAGGAGCATAGCATCTAAACTGAAAACTAAAACATTAGAATGAAATAGTGAAAGAACGTTATAAAGGTACAAGTGACAGAAATGGAATATAGCAATCTCTAGAAGTAGAAGAAAGCACAAAGTACTGAAAGAAATATAAACTAATGTAATGTAGGGGAAAAGTGAGAGTGGTTAAAAGGTAAAAGGGGAACGGTTTAGAGCAACAAGTATAAAGGACTCATGGACAAAAACTATGGGGGGTGGAAATGGGAGGAAGGTGGGGAGGGCTGGGGTGGTGGGCTGGGGCGGGGTAAAAGACAGAAAACTGTACAATATCAACAATTAAAAAATACTGATTAAAAAATATGAAAAAGAGCAAAATGAAAAAAAATAAAAATAAAAAAAATAAAATCAGAAGAGATTTAAAAAAAAAAAGGTAAAATTCTTCTACTTCTCATTCTGTTTCTGTGTTTCTGTGTCTATTCTCTCTCTATATTTATCTCTCCTAGGTCATTCCTCCCTACTAAGAAAGAGAATACAAATAAGAAATATGAAAAATTTGTTTCTCAAAGAATCGCAGTTCGATTCCCAGTCAGGGCACATGCCTGGGTTGCAGGCCAGTTCCCAGCATGGGATACACAAGAGGCAACCGTACATTGATATTTCTCTCCCTCTCCCTCTCTCCTACCCTTCCCCTCTAAAGATTAAAAAAAAAAAAAATTGTTTCTTTTCTGTCCCAGAGTGTCCTGATGTTTTCAATTGAACCCAAAGTAATTAAATAAATGCTGAAGAGATAATCAAAGACAGAACTTGGTTTGACTGGTGTTTCTGAAAATGCATTCTGGTTGCAAAGTGGTGAAAGGACTGGAGGAAAGAAGGGTTGGACGATGGTAGAAAAATAGATTTTTTTCTATTTTTAAAATAGAAAGATTTTGTAGCAATTTAAGACAAAAAACTTGGATGACATGAAGTCATAACAGGGAGGATAAAAAGAAATGGAGATATTTAGATAAAGTTAAGAGATAAAATATTAAGAATCAATATCAATTGTGTGTGGGAACGAGGTGAATGAGCAGTCACCATTAATAGTCAAATCTCCAGACAGACAGCAGGGAAGATAATAGTACCATCAACTACTGCAGAAGCTACAGAAATAGAAGAGATGTATTGCACGAAGATTGTGAGTTCAGTTTTGAACAGGTTGAGTCTGATATTCTTGTTGCTTATCCAAGTAGTCATGTAATCTGTGTGGTTCCTGGTGAAGAAATCAGGAGCAGGTTTAGATTCTATAAATAAATATAGGATTAATTAACATAGATTGTAGTGAGCATGTGAGTATGACAACTGAAAAGCGAGGCAATGATGTGTACCTAAGCCATTTAAAGGGTAGGAAAAGGGACAAATGTGAAGATATGAGTGCAAACAAGATGCTAGTGGGTGAAAGTGAATAGAGAACTATGTGGGAGATAGAAACATTTTGGTCAACTAATTTGATGAGGAACATAGGAAAAAGGGAAGGGCAAAGGATAAAACTCAGCTTTCTTTTTTCACATGATATTCTCACTGCTGTATCTAATCCACCTTTGTTTCTTCTGTTTTTGAAAGCATTTATTTATTGACATATTCAATTTGCAAGCATCTACTAGGCACTGTGTTAAACTCTGGAAGTTTAAAGATAAACATGATAAAGTTCCCACTCTCAAGGAACTCAGAATATCTAAGGCTTTATGTTGTTGCAAATATTTAAAATCAATGATAGGTTTCCCCTACTGTTTTCACTGGAAAAATAGATTGGTGGTATTTTTAAAGCTCTCTTTTTCTTTGGAGATCAGTTTTTGTCACCAGTAGCAGAGAACATAATATTTGACTTTAGAATATGTATACATGAATAATTTAAATCTTTGTTAGGGATTACTTGGTTATAGATCATATAACATAGCTGAACATAGTTCTTATTAGATAAGGTTTATCGTGCAATTTTTAAGTGACTGGATATAAAGAAGAAAGATAAAGAAAGCTTGTGTTATTTACTCACTGTATCTTGCTCAGTTTGCAATGTAATTCAGTTTTTTGGCATAAAAGGCTAAGATTACATTCTTGGAGTTATTGTAGTTGTAATTTAGTGCACAGTTACAAAATTGAATTTTAACTCCTATAGTTACTCAAAAGAAGATGTCATTTTTAAAATAAATAACCATAATAACTTCAGTATATTTAAACATAAAAGTAAATTGTTTGTACTGTATGATTTTCAAGACATTTCCAATTATACTTCTCATCGGTTTTGTAAAACATTCTATCATTTGGTCAGTATTTACTGAGTATCTGCTGTGTAAATTTTATTTAAAAAATCCACTACCTTGACTCTCAAGTGTGAAGCGTGCTTCCTCACATCACAGTGGCTAGATTTCCGCATAAGTGCAACTCATTGAAAGCAAATCACCTTTTACATGGGCAAATCTCAGGCAGTGCCTTCCTGCTCTCACAGTATGTGGGTGGAAATAGCTGATTTCTGTGGAAGCAGAAGCCTCCCTGCATGTTTCTGAAGACCTGGAACACTTTACCGTAGTAAGCAAAGCTTGACCCCTAGTGACAGGCTCCCAGGGCAAAGTTCCTGCATGGCCACTAGGAGGGCGCTACTCTCCCCATAAGGGCCTCCACCATCTGTGCTTGCAGGGCCCATCTGAGCTCAACCTTTAGTGAGAATTCTTCTTTCCTTTTAATACATATTTTAATATTTTTTATCACCAGGATTAGCTATCTGTTGATGCATAAAAAGTTATCATAGAGTTTCTTTGGGTTAGAGATTCTAAATATGTTCATCTAAAGCCAAAGAAAATGCATGCATAGATGTATGCGTAGCACACGGACACAGACAGCACTGTGGTGAAGGCTGAGATGGGGCCAGGGGCTTGGTGGAAGCAGACAAAAGGAGGGAGAATGGGGGGCATGTGCAATAGCGTCAACAATAAGAAAGTAATTAATAAATAATAGGAAGAGCTTAATACTCCAGGAAGTCTGAAAGAATTGAGAGCTGGGAGCTGGAACTTCTGAAAATTCCCGAACTTTAGAAACCCAAAGGCCCTATGCTCTCCCAAGCTAATCAAGGTCCAAGTGAAAGAATAATGTCAGTCTTTTCTTTCTTATCTATGATGCATAATATAGTTACTGTTCATTCATGGTTTGGTAGCATGTATCAGTATTTTGTTCCTTTTTGTTGTTGAGGAAATTTTTATTGTAGGCCACATAATATTTATCCATACATCAAAAGATGGACCTTTGAACTATTTCTAATTTTGGACTATATGCATAACACTTCTGTGTACATATATGTATGGTGTGTGTGTGTGTGTGTGTGTGTGTGTGTGTGGACATTTATTTTACTCTCTTGGGTAGACACCTAGGATTAGAATTGTTGGGTTATAATTTAATATATAATGTTTAAAGATAATCCTTGCCTCTTTTTCAGAGTGAACATACAATTTTATATTTCCACTTGCAATATTTTTCATCAGCAACCCATTTTATTTCTCTGAGCAATGAATTGTGAATTCCAGTTTACGAATAATACATTTATTTTGCTAAACTTATTCCTATGTATTTTATTATATTTGATTCTATTGTGAATTGAATTATTTTTCTGACTTTCATTTCCAGTTTATTTTTTGTCAACATATGAAATTGCTCTTTTTTATATTGTTCTCTTATCCAATGGCTTTGGCAAATTCCTTTATTGTCTCTGTTAGCTTCTTCAATTCTTTAGGATCTCCTACCCGCAGTGTCATGTTATCTTTGAGCAAAACTAGATTTATTTTTTTACAATCTGGGTACTTTTATTTGTTTTGAAATTTTATTTTCAGTTGAATGCACTGGATAAACTACCAAGTACAATACTGACCACCGTGACAAGAACAGACATTCCTGTCCAGTGCCTAATATTAGAGAGAACACATTGTCTGTGATCACTGAGTATGATGTTAGCTATAGGTTTCTGGTAGATAGACCCTGTCCAAGTTGAAGATGTTGCTGACAGTTCATTACATGTTGAGAGTTTTTGTTTCTCTTTTAGTAATAAGTAAATGTAAGATTTTTGTCAAGTGCTATTGCTGAGTTTATGGAAGTAGCAATGTAATATTTGTTCTGTTAATATAATGTATTACATATTAATTTTCTTAGACAGCAAACTAAACTTGCATCTTTAGGATGAATGCCATAGCCTGTTAGTTCAATAATATTATTCTGAAATTTGTTCGCTGTATTTGTTTAAAATATTTGTACCTATGTTCATAGTGGCATTAGTTGATTCTGTTGTTTTTTTTTTTGTTTTGTTTTGTTTTTGTTGACTGGCATTGGTATCCATGCACATTGAATGGGCTGGTTAGTGTTTCCTCCTCTATTTTCTGAAAGAGTATGAAGAACGGTTATTGCTCAGTCTTTAGTTAGTTGGTAGACTTCCCCAGTGAAATCATGTGCACACGAGTTTTCCTTGGTGGAGAGATTTTAAATTACAACTTCATTTTTTCATTTGTTTTAGGTCTATTAAAATTTTCTATTAATATTTGAGATCAGTTTTGATCATTTGTGTCTTTCTAGGATTTTTTTCTGTCCATCTGTGTTGAGTTGTCTATATTTTTGACATAATACATATAATACTATTTTATAACATTTTAATTCATTTTGATAAAAAATGATGTCTCCTCCTTGGTTCCTGGTTTTGATAATTGGGACTTTATCTCTTTTTTTCCTTAGTTTAAACTGTACTATCAAATATTAACAATAAGGTTAATTCTAACTCAAATTGATTCAGAAGGCTATGGGAGTGACTGAGATATCACCAAGGTATAAGGGAAACATATTTAACAAGACATTTTTGAAGTCATGAGGGATAAGAATAGAATTACTTATGGATTATGTTTTATGAGCTCCCAAACATAAATAAGCTGGTTATTAAATATAAGCAATGTTGATCAATGATCATTGGAGTTAAATGGTTTGACTACTAGGAAAACAGCAATTAATTGTATAAGATTCTGGTTATTCGATATTTACTACACTTACATTGGGATTTGCTTTTCCATTTTTCCATGATAACTAGTTTCTACATGGCAAAACCATAGATAATAATGATCATGCTTAATCAAGTCTAAATAGACTTCATTATTGCTCTCCTAAATAAAGATTATTGTAGATGAGTCAAAAAAGAAATGTCACTACATTTTTACATAGTTTAGTGAATTATATACAGACAAGAAAAAAAATTCTATTACTCTAATTACATTAAGTTGTGAAAAATTTGATGCTAACATCAGTGCAGTAGTTCTTAAATAAAGATGTTACTTTTTCCCTAGCCAGAGTTTAAAAGTGTAGGTTATATTTTTAAACTTGTAATTATGAAAAGTTTCACACATCTGCAACAGAAGAGAGAATGAAATAATGACACCAATAGGCTCATCGCTCACTTTTGGCAATATGAACGTGTCATTTTTGTTGTGATTTTCCCTCTATCCTTGTTGTGACATTTATTTTGTGACTGCTACAGTGATGACTGATGACATTTAATTTTCAGTAAATCTACAAATCCTACAGAGCATAGGGAAACCTCACATAGCAAATATTTATCTTAGCTAAAATACCAAAAGCATACCTTTGAGAAACACTTTTTAATAATGTGTTACAACACTGATTATGTTTTTGTGACATATGACTGTATTGCAGGAAATAACTAATTTAAAACTACCAAAAGAATTTATGGGTAAAAATTGGCTTTAATTGTAGTAACATATTAATGCATTATAAGGGTAAGTCTGCATTATAAATAAAATTGTGGGAGAAGTCTGGACTCCTTTTAAAGACAACCCACACTCACAATAAAAAGTGTCATCCTGGGAAAAAAAAAACAAAAAAAAACCAAAGTTACTCTTCATATGGCCTTGGAACCTGTATCTTATGTGCCAAGTACAATAGAAAGTAAAGACAAATTTTTATGTTGTATAGGAGTTGAATTCACATGAATTTACTAAACTCTAACCTAAAATATGAACTAGTCGTCTATTTTTGTTAAGTGGATATATAATTGTCAAATATGCAATATGTAACAGAGTTTAACAACACTGACTTGGAACCAAAACACCTAGATTAAAAAGCTAACTGATTTTTGGAAAAGTTATGTTCCTCCTCTTTTCCCCAGAGTTCCACACACGGTAATGGAGATGATAATAGTGTCCGTGAGAGGTGTTGTGAACATGGAGTTCATCCGTTTAGTGGGTTTTGGACTTTAGGTACACTGTCAGCATTGCACGTTATTAGACATTCATTTTGCTGTTATTTTTGATAGCAACCAATTTGTTTAAGAAAGAGAACGTAGTTTATTTTTTTTTTAAGATTTTATTTATTTATTTTTAGAGAGGGGAAGGGAGGGAGAAAGAGAGGGAGAGAAACATCAATGTGTGGTTGCCTCTCACGTGGCCCCCACTAGGGGCCTGGCCTGCAACCCAGGCATGTGCCCTGACTGGGAATCGAACCTGCGACCCTTTGGTTCGCAGCCCGCGCTCAATCCACTGAGCTACCCAGCCAGGGCAGAGAACGTAGTTTAAACAACTTGTTGAAATTTATCTACATTTTATGCTGTGTAATTAATAACAATAACAGAAGCAGAGCTAAATAATGTCCACAAAGTACAGTTGGTAATGAGGAATGATAATTTACCAAAACTTATCCAGCATTTTGTAAAATATTGTCTCTTTAATACATCAAACTCATGCATTAATGCCTATTAATATCATGCATTTCATGTGAAAAAATATACCTACATTGCAGAAAGATAAAATAACTTTAAAAAACTGAGCTGAACCTTTTCTATCAAATAAGTGAAATGCTCTGTAACTGATATTAATTTTAATAGATATTTTTACATCCTTCTCCAAGATTACAAATATGTCTTGTAAAATGAATCCCATATTATGAAATGTAGCTTTTATTCTCACTTTATGATACCTGTATCTATATTGGTACATAATAATGGACTTCACTGTGTCATACATAAATATGTAAACATTTCTTAAGCAACTATCGACTACTTATAGTGCTTTTAGTTTAAAATAGATTTTAGCACAGTAGGTTATTGTAAAGTTGTCACAGTAAGTCATGTGATAAGGTTTGAATGAATTCTTCATAAGAATCCAGATATAATCTTTGTAAGAACCCAAATAGTTTTGTTATGAGAATTCAGATAGATATCTAAAGGAACACTGATATTATGAATCTTCAGTGGTGCTGCAGATGAGGAATTTAACATTAATCGGTCATAGGGAGGGGGTGGTAGAATGAACATGCCGTTTGCATTTCCATACTCCTGGGTTTTGATCTGAACTCCTCGTTCCCCTAGATGTCTGAATCGGGGCAAGGGCTCTTAATGACTTGGGGTAGCTTATCCATCTCTAAAACATTATAAGTAAAGTTTTATAATAAGTAAGTTAAAATACATTTATTAACGTATCTGTAGCGTGTTAGTTTACTTACTTCTAGTCTTCTTCAACAAGGACAGGAGTGAAGGTGGTGCATCACACACAGGGGCTAAAACTTGAAATGGGATTTTGGTACTTCAGGATGAAAAGCTTGTGTAGTCTTTCTTCTTTTTTATCTCAGCAGGTAATTTTAATATATGCCTGAAATTTCCATATTCTATCTCTTCTACTTCCTTAACTTGTTACTTTAATTTTTATTTATAAAAAGCCCTCTTTCTTTCATTCTCCTTGTAATTTCTTTAATTTCTAGGAAGAATTTTTTGAGAGAGTTTTTTATACATATAGGTGATTCTACTCCCCCCCAAATTTAAAGGCAAATTATATTGATTATGCTATTACAGTTGTCCCATTTTTCTCCCCTTCATTCCCTCTCCCCAGTATCCTCTTCCCTCCAGCATTCCCACCTTAATTCATGTCCATGGATCATACATATAAGTTATTTGGCTTCTCCATTTCCTATACTTTTCTTAACCTCCTTTGTCTATTTCGTACCTACCAATTATGCTTCTTGTTCCCTGCATCTTCCCCCCATTTTCCTCCCTCTCCCTCCCCACTGATCATGCTCCATGTGATCTCCATTTCTGTGATTCTGCTCCTGTTCTAGGTGTTTGCTTAGCTTGTTTTTGTTTTTGTTTTTATTTTAGATTCAGTTGTTGATAGTTTTGAGTTTGTTGCCATTTTACTGTTAATAGTTTTGATCTTCTTTTTCTTTTTTTTTCCACTTTTCTCTGGTGTTTTTATTTAATTTTTTTTTTTTATTAAAACATGGTTTTATTTTGATCTTCATGCAAAAGCCCTTAATAATTGCTGGCTGTATGTTTCTGGTCACATTTCTTTTTTTTTTTTTTTTAATTGTTGATATTGTACAGTTTTCTGTCTTTTACCCCGCCCCAGCCCACCACCCCAGCCCTCCCCACCTTCCTCCCATTTCCACCCCCCATAGTTTTTGTCCATGAGTCCTTTATACTTGTTGCGCTAAACCGTTCCCCTTTTCCCCTGAAATTCCCTCCCCTCCCACTCTGGACACTGTCAGACTGTTCTCAAATTCAGTGTCTTTGTTTATATTATGCTTGTTTGTTTGTTTTGTTGATTAGCTTCCTGTTAAAGGTGAGATCATATGGTATTTGTCTTTCACTGCCTGGCTTATTTCGCTTAGCATGATACCCTCCAATTCCTTCCATGCTGTTGCAAAGGGTAGGAGCTCCTTCTTTCTTTCTGCTGCATAGAATTCCATTGTGGTGATCTTCTTTTTCTTAGATAAGTCTCTTTAACATTTCATATAATAAGGGCTTGATGATCATGGACTGCTTCAACTTGATTTTATCTGGGAAGCACTTTGTCTGTCCTTCTATTCTAAATGATAGCTTTGCTGGATCGAGTAATCTTAGGTGTAGGTCCTTGCTTTTCATGGTTTAGAATACTTCTTTCCAGCCTCTTCTTGTCTGTAAGTTTTCTTTAAAGAAATCAGCTGACAATACAGTTTTAATTATACAGATAAAATATAAAAAGACATGCTTTATCCAGTGAAAAATGTGACTATTAGTTATTGGTTCTATGAACTAACCCTAGTATCATGACTGCACTTGTGATCAACTAACAGCTGAATGATTGACCTTACTTTGGTGGTGAATTTCAGGAATAAACACTGGTGCAGTGCACTACAAGTTGTTAGCAGAACACAGATAGATACCTTACTTACTCATCTCTTCTCACTTATATTCAACACAACATCTCAGAGTTTCCTTAAAGAACAGTCAATCGAACTCCAAATAAAAGTTTATTTTTAAAAATTGTAATGCCATTTTTTCAATAAAAGCAATAACTGACCAAATTTTACAGTCATCTTTTCTCTTTTTATGTTTTTAACAGGTAACACCTTATTAACCAGCAAAGTCAACATATCGATTAATGTCTTAGATGTCAATGAATTTCCACCAGAAATAGCTGTGCCATATGAAACGTCTGTGTGTGAAAATGCCAAACCGGGACAGGTATTTTGTTAACATTGTTAATTAAGAGTATATAAAGACCGATTATATGCATGTGCTTTAGGTTTTAAGGCCATACACTTCAGTAAACTCTTAAAACGTGATGGTTTATGTGCATATGTGTAGCTAATACCACAGAGGATAAAGTTATAATGGTCTAGTAAACATTCTTTGTGTAACTAAAAGGTCCATGTTTTGCGGATTCTGCTGTGCTTGCCTTTTCTTTTCTGTAAACTTTTTAAAAAACTTGTGACTATAAACCCATAGGCAAACAACTGTAGAGTGCATCCTTCTATAGCTTTTTTGCTTCGCTCATGTGCTTTTGTGAACGAGTACTAAAAATCACTTAAGCTCATGAAATCTGTAAAGCCTCCTTCTCTGGTGACTTGGAGAAGATTATCTGGATTATTCAAAATATCAGAAAAAAATATTTTCTTATTAAGTTAATATTGCTCTAACTTGTTAGGAGAGTTTTTAGTGGACCGATGTCATGACACAATGCCACATGGTTAATGAAAGTTAACTGTCAGCGTCCTAGGATTTATGTGGGGTGGGGGCGGGCAGCTAGTTTTTCTCCACCCTTTACATTGAACAAGTGAGTGGATGAATGAATAAAATGAAATGAAATGAAATGAAATAAAAGATATCAGATATAAGCAAATAAGGAGTGTTTAAAAATGATTAAACCAAACTGTGTGCCCATGTTCTAAAAGAAAAAAAAATGTTGATATGTTTTTATTTGCTATATATTTTAAACAACTTTAACTAGTATAACTACCCCTTTAAGTAAATATGAAAAGTTTTCTTACCCAATAAAAATCTTAATATTAAAATAGCATCTTTATTGGAAAAAGTAATTCTTTAATCTATAGTATTTGTTTCAATTTGAATGTCCTCTATGCTTCATAGGTCATTTGTCTCATAGTTTTAATCATGTGATGACCATTACCCATAGGGCTGTTAAATTAAAATTGAATTTAAAAAAAAATCAATGCCCTGAATTACATTCTCTCTATTTCAAGTACTTGATGACTGTAAGTGCTGAAAATGGCTTCCATTTCCATCAGTGCATATAGAGAATATTCCTTTGGCACAGAAGCTTCTAGTGGATTTTGCTGCTATAACCCTTCTTTTGATAATTGAGAAATTTTAATTTTTTTCCAGCATGACTAGTGTGGTCATATTTTCCCAAGTGACAAATCTGCATCCTTAATTGAGAATAGGCACTTAAACCAAGCTGTAACCTGTTATCACTTTAAATGTACCCACAATTTACATAGGATGAGTCCAGTGTCTAAAAAAGTAGATGCTGCCTAAATGTTTATATAAACATATAACTTGAGTTAGTTTTCTTGGGAAGTTATAAGAAGTTTATCACAACTTAGCTATTTTTTACTTTCAACCACCCTCTACCCCCATCACCAAAAATTAATCTTGTATTTTTAGGTAATTAGGGGCATTAATTATTTTGTATTAATTAGAACTTCATAATACACTAAATGAAAGCCTTTTGGGAATAGAATTCTACTTGAGACATCTATGTTTGACTACTAAATTAAAGAGTTTTAAAAGTTGGGGATAGTAGAAATTATTAGTGTTTGCTTTATTTTCTTATATCTGGAAAAATCAGTGAGAAATATGATGGGTCCTTGGAGGCTTTTTGCTGGTACCTATCTGTTGGGCTTTTGTGTAGTGTTGGGCCACATTTGTGTAGAAAGCATAACCCTGAAATGTCTCTTGAGTTTTCAGAGAGAGTAGTATGTGAGCATTTTCTGCTTTTGACCCAAGCTTTTCAGCCCCTTACCTAGGGACTATGTGTAGGATTTATTTGTATTTTCTGGGCTACAATTGAATAGGTATGTGTATGTGTGCGTCTATCCAAATCAGAAAGAGGGAAGAGAGAAAGATGATGCTGTATATACAAATAAAGGTGTATATATTGAATCAGGAGAGATTTATATAGGCGTTGGTCTACTTAGGGCAGCAACTCCTAAGGGACAATTCCAGTAAGTGACAGTTTATTTCCTAATTTTCATGTCTCTTTGTTATTTAAAGGACTTCCTTTTTTTTGACCCTTTAAAGAACATGTTTTTGCTTTTACTGTACATTTTGAGAATCCTTTCTATATTCCAGACACCTGATTATAAAGTTATGTTCTTGATATATCTTAACATTAAACACCTTTATTAAGTAAATGATTGTGCTACTTGTAAGTAGTTAAAAGAAAAATAAAACAAAACTTGACAGATATAAGTCCTCAAATAACTAGAGACATTTTATAAATGAAGTATATAGTGAGCGATCTGAGCATATGGGTTTATGTGAAGGAAAGTTGAAGTGTTACAGCGTCTATACGGTGATTTTTTGACTAAATTACCACATGCCATGATTTGACCTTTGGTGTTGAATAATGAAAGTCTAACCTATGACAATTCTAAAGGGTAAAGGATTTGTGAGACTGATTCACACTGAACCAGAGAACTGAAATTCTCACCAGAGGACCCATTTGTCAAATTACAAATGGCTAATACTGCACAAGACATTCAGTCTGTGCGCCTGTGCTTGTGTGCATGTGTGTGCATTTTAACCATAAAATTATGACAAAAAGTAGGAGATTAAATCACATGTTTAATGGTGTCGATCTGAGATCACACGATGCATCAATTACCCCTCCCACCAGGGTATAGTGTTTGGAATCTAAGGACTTCCTCTGTCAAATTCAGACAGAGTCGAAGAGCATGATCACTAGACCAGCACACTGCTCTCTGTTATTGGGGGAAAATGAGTTCTTACACTGTGGCTACAAAAAGAATTTCCTGAGATCCACATAGGAGGATGGGACTCTGTATTATTGGTTATTGATGATGTAAAATTAAGGGGTTCCCCTCCATACTTGCCAGTGTTGCATCTCTATCCTTCTTGCCATGAAAAAGTCCACCATTGTCCTCAGCAAAGCCAAGACAAAAGCCATTGTCTGCAGTTTCTGTTTTGCATTAAATCTTAGTCCTTTGGAATCTGAAGGCGGCTTCTAACTGGTCTCAGTCCCCATCTGGCTAGCTTGGCTGTTTCCAGCTGCAGCCTGTTACAATGATGTGTTATTCAGGTGAGCAGGGGGTGGGGGCGGGGAGGAGAGATTCTGTATCCCCCTGGAATTATGTTAGCTTGGGCTTGTATGGATCATGTGCCTTTTCAAAATGACTAAATTAAATTTCCAAGTTTTGGGGGTTTTGGATAGGTTTACACCCCCTAGTTAGACTGACAGACCTCTTGGTCCAGTACCTCCCCCTGTGCCCCCAACACTCCAGTACTAGAAGGGGAGAAGAGGAGTGTTAATCCCCTTGGTAGAGCACAATGCTGTGGTCCCTGGGGTGTGAAAAGCTGTAGCTTCCTGGTGAAGCAAACAGGCTCACAGCTGCCCATTTTATTTACTTAATGTCTACTTCCCTTTCGCTTTCCTTTCTCATCCATCATTGCCTAAGTAGTGATGGCAACACAAATTTTCAGAATGCAAAAACCATTGGATATATTAATAAGTTCCTCAAAACTATCCGGATTTGCTTACTTATGTAATAAATCACCAGTTTCACATGTGGGCTCAGAAGTAATGTTTAATCTCCAAATTCTTAAAGCATCCTATTGAAATATCAGAATTTTAACTATAATATGCACACAAAGGGAACAATTTAGGAAACATTTTTGAAACATGATGAAGACTGTTACATTTTTTAAGACTCAATGAAAACACAATCTTTTTTATTTACCCATTAAGGGGAAACACACATAACAACAAAAAAAAGATATGCATCCTTTGTATCTCTCTCATAATTTTATTTATTTATGAAAGTGAAACAAGGAGCGGACTGATGATGAACAGAGGGGCAGGGGTAAGAAGGGGAAAGGACAAGCCAAGGAACACGATTAGAGGACTCCTGTGCATGGCCGATGTGGGGATTGACTGTGGGAGTGGGGGGGCGGGGTGGGCAGGGGAGAGCAATGGGGGAAAATGTGGGACAACTGTAACTGAACAACAATAAAAAAAATGGTTCTCACAACATAACTGTGCTGAAACTTTGCTAATGCGAGGACTTTTAAATACTCACAGATTTTGTTTCCAGCAAGCATTTTCTCTTTGTTTTCATTTTTATTGAAGTATAATTGACATAAACCATTATATGAGTTTCAGGTATACAAAATAATGATTCAGTATTTATGTATATTGCAATACACTCATAACAAGCTTAGTTAACATCTGTCATCATACATAATACAAATATATTTTTTTAAGATTTTATTCATTTCTTTTTAGAGAGGGGAACGGAGGGAGAAAGAGAGGGAGAGAAACATCAATGTGTGGTTGCCTCTCATGTGCCCCCTACTGGGGACCTGGCCTGCAACCCAGGCACGTGCCCTGACTGGGCTCAAACCCGAGACCCTTTGCTTAACAGGCCAGCACTCAATCCATTAAGTCACACCAGCCAGGACTAATTTTTTTCTCATAAAGAGAACTTTTAAGTCCTACAGTCTCACCAACTTTCAAACATTCAATACAGTGTTATCACTTATGGTCACCATGCTGTACATCATATCCCCAGACTTATTTTGTAACTGGTAGTTTGTATATTTTAATCAACTTCACCTACTTTGCATACTCCTTACCCCTGCTTCTAGTAACCAATCTGTTCTCTGAATCTAGGAGATTGGTTTATGCCTTGTTTTGTTTTTAGATTCCACAGGTAAGTGAAGTCACACAGCATTTATCTTTCTCTGTCTGTGTTACCTCACTTAGCATAATGCCCTCAAGGGCCACATCCATGATGTCACAATGGCAAGATTTCTTTTATTTGATGGCTAAATAATATGTAGGCTATTAAGTTAGTGTGAAGTTGTTGTGTCTAAAAAACAAAGTATGCCGTCAACAATAATGTAATACTGTAATATTGTAATAACTGATATGTAGGGGCAGGTGTTGTTTACCTGAAATGTCAGGGAGATCACTTTGGAAAGTATATGATCATCTAACCACTATGCTGTATACTGAAACTAATACCCCCCCCAAAAAAAAATGCTAAATGCAAAACATAGAGTTAAATAAAAAATACAATTTTAAAATAAAAACAAAAGTTAATAGATCCAGTGCTTCCACTTTTAGGTATTTATCCCAAGAAAGCACAAACACTAATTTGAAAAGATAACTGTACTCCCATTTCTATTGCAGCATCATTTATAGTAGACAAGACATAGAAGCAACCTCAGTGTCCATCAATAGATCAATGGATAAGGGAAATGTTATATATATATATATATATATATATATATATATATATATATATAAAATGAAATATTATTGTCATATGTATAATGGAATATTCTCATATGTTATGAACATTACTCAATAATAATAAGCATTTTTGTATTTAGGTTATAAAGCACTTATTTCACTTAATTTGAAATACAAGCAAGTACATTTTAATTTTAGTTTGCATATTGGTAGGAATATTCAATGATGCTAAACTTTGGAGTTATGCAGATATCAATTTGGAGATAATCCATACCCTATAAATGTTTCCATGTTTGTTTACAAAATTATCTGTAAATAATTGTCATTTCTGTGTACCTGCATGCTTCATTAAATAAGCCCACTAGCCTGGTATGGAAAGTTCCCTTGGAAACTGACGCTGACGTAAAATTTTGTTTCAGATCATTCAGGTAGTCAGCGCTGCAGACCGGGACCTTTCCCCTGCTGGGCAGCAGTTCTCCTTTAGATTATCACCGGAAGCTGCCATCAAACCGAACTTCACCGTCCGCGACTTCAGAAGTAAGTTTAACCACATAAAAACGTACTTGTTATCATGTAACATTGTAAAAGGACATAAGGGTAGAAATCAATGCTTTTCCTAAAACCACTCACATCTATAAAACATCAAAATTCATTTATGAGAATTAAAAAATTCTATAGGTAGCAGTAAAGAATATAGTTAGTCTGTACACACTGTATCTACTGAGGCAAATTCCCTCTATTCATAATGTGGATAATCCTTTCATGAGTCAAGTTTATAAAAAGGCTCTGTGGGAAATAGAATTTTTTTTCTGTTTTACATAATCATTTGTTCCACATGCACATTTCTTATATATACAAATTGATAACTTTTTAATAAGTGTGTTATTTGCATAAATACACACGGCACAGCACAAGTGAAAACAGAGGCTGTGTAATTAGAATGTCTACATAGATGGCAGACACTTAATGCATTAAATTATACTAATTAATGTCAAACTTGTAGTAGTTATATTAAATAAAATAATGTATGGACATCCTTGGACACAATGCCTAAACATTTCACCTTCAAGAATGTTTTCCTACCTCCGTGCCGTCCTGTCCACACTTGACATTCCACCATGACTACTACTCCCCACCACGACCACCACCACCACTCATGCTGTCCTATCTGCTGCCATTGCAACCACTTCAAAAAGAAAACGACACCGAATTCGATACATTAAGGCTAACTACTGCTTAGTGGTTCTGACTTTATTTGTTCTGTGACTTTCAGTATTTTATCTCCTCTAAGTTTCCATAGTCTAAAGAAATAGAGATTAAAAACACCTGAGGATTTATGTAACGAATAAACAGATTGCAATGAGCTGATGATGACGATGGTGATGATCATGATGATGATGATGATGATGGTGATGGATAAAGGTCAAAGGATGTTCTGAGAAAACTTAGTTTGCTAAAAATACTGAGGGGAAAGAAATAAGAATCCCCATATTTCCTCCCAGAAGGAAATTCAGTAAGGTTTTCTGCATCATGTAATGAAAGGTGAGGGGTAGCTATCAAGGAAACAGGGTCCAAATTCTGAAGGGCCTAATAAGTAGAGAGAACACATACGTAATCGTGAAAACTGGAGCACTTTCCAGAGAAGTGAACGGTATAAGTAATTTCAAATTAAAGCAGCATACATAAAATAGAGCTAAGGAAAACCAGACAAGGTCAACCTCTACCTAAGCCATTTAAAGAGATTATAACTTAGATCCAAAGACTTGTAAAGCCTTTGAAGTTTTCGGCAAGAGTATACCATGTTCAGATTTGCATTTAGGAAGATCCATTTGGATACAGACTGGAAAATAGAGAAACATAAATTGCTTCTGATACTATTGCAAAAATTAGGTGAGACAGTCTTAGTTTTAGGGTAATGGGTGTAAGGAAAGAGGTAAGTGGGTAGAGGAGGAATTAATAGGGCTTAAAGCCAGATAGTCCAGGTTTTATACATGATTATGGTAGAGAAGAAGACTAATTAGACTTCCAGATTATTGACAGGCTATTAGGTTGATGATCGTGTCATTCCGAAGCACAAGAATTGACTATTCCCCACCCTTGTAGCCTTTCTGGAGAACCTGTATCTAATTAATGCTGATAATATGAAGCTGATTGTATTGTCTCATACCCTCTGTTGTCTCACAATCTGAACAGGTGCCACTCATGTGTCGCTTACCATATTCTCTGTTTTATCTTGTTATGTTTACAATAGTAAGCCTTTTTCTAAGTGGGTAGGAACATTTTGTTACCTTACTATTTCACCTTTTCCTTCTTGTTTTGTGATAGCATTGATACTCTATTCCTTCAGCAAACTGTGTACACCATGGAAAGTTACCAACTACAGTACCCACGCATGCATTGCAGCCTTAGACTTATTCATGTTCTTGTCCCCACAAGCACCTGACACCACTCATTTCCATTGGAGATATCATAATAGATGCTTTGGTATCTTGATATTTTGTTTCTTAATTTAAAAATTTCCTCTATGTAATGACAAGATATTCTGCCTGCACCAAACCCCATCTCATCACATCAAGTTTTATCATCTTGGTGTTTCCTCCTAACGTGAATACACAGAAAATGCCTAAGATTCAGTTGCTGAAAGTAGCATCTACAAATAGACAAATAACATATTATTAAAATGGTAATATTTTTATGACTTTTTTAAACCTGATTCCAAAGTATCACATATGGCAATAGTAAACTAAATGATAACATTTTTCTAAGACTAGAAAAATGTTTCTGGAAGTTATTTTAAAAGATAAAAAAATTAAAAAGTGTTCTAAAAAACAAAAATTTCACATCTATGTGTAGAAATAAAATAAGTAAAGAAGAAATGTACTCAATGATGACACTTCTTATAGAAATATTAATTGAATTTATATAAAACTAATTATTGTATTTCTTTGGGTTATGCCAAATAAATATTATTATTGTTGATTTTAGTAAAAATAAAAATATTTTTGTAATTAAAGTGTTATAATTCATGATGATGTTAAAATTTTTAATGAATCTTTATGGTATTAACACATTTTATTTTCCTTTCCATGTTATTCAAATGTACAAAAGTTAAAGTGTATATATAGACAGAGTTTTGGAGGCAAATCAAGTTTTAATCTGAAAGAGTAATTTGATATTTGCTGTATTTTAATAATAGGTTCTAAGGTAAATTTTTTTTTTATTTTTTTAAGATTTTTATTTATTTATCTTTAGAGGGGAAGGGTAGGAGAGAGGGAGAGAAATATCACTGTATGGTTGCCTCTTGTGTGTCCCATGCTGGGAACTGGCCTGCAACCCAGGCATGTGCCCTGACTGGGAATCGAACCGCGATCCTCTGGTTCGCAGGCCCGCGCTCAATCCACTGAGCTACACCAGCCAGGGCCTAAGGTAAAATTTTTTATTTGCAAATTCATACTTGTAATAATGTGTTCTGCTAACATGTAAGAAAATACCCACTGAATTATTTTTCTCAATTGGATCTTGATGTCAAACAAAATAAGTAAACACATATCTTGTTTTTAAACCATTTTGTATTCTTTCTAAATAGCCATTTTAATTATTATACAAGAGAAGATTGATGTTTTTTCTTTCCCTAAGGAATATTTTGATTATATTTTGGCAGCTTTCATGATAAAAGAATTAAAATATGGATGTATTTCAGTAATTCAAGAAGAGCTTCCCAATGTTTAACAGACATTCATGTTGAGGCGAAGTTCATAGTAACGATCTTATCATAAATGTCATGTCTTGTAGACAACACAGCTGGAATTGAAACCAGAAGAAATGGATACAGCCGGCGGCAGCAAGAGTTGTATTTCCTTCCTGTTGTCGTGGAAGACAGCAGCTACCCTGTCCAGAGCAGCACAAACACAATGACTATTCGAGTTTGTAGGTGTGACTCTGATGGTACCATCCTGTCTTGTAATGTGGAAGCAATTTTTCTACCTGTAGGACTCAGCACTGGGGCTTTGATTGCAATCCTACTGTGCGTTGTTATACTCTTAGGTTAGTTGCAATATTAATCATCTCTCTCTCTACTGTATGTCCTCAATGTACAATGTAAATCAATGTTTCTTCACTGAGATGTCCTATTTTCTTAGAAGGAAGATTTAGATTGAATTATATTTTTATTAAAGTTAATTTTTTATTTCATACTTCATGGTTATATAGCATTAGGCATCATCGGAAATGCAAAAGTTTGCTCAAGCCTTAGGGGATTGCCAAGTAATATAGTTAGTGGAACTTGCTGCAATGAAATTCTCTATAACAAATATCCTATTTACAGCAATGGTTTTGCCATTTATTTTACATCTTGGTAATTACTACTCCCTGAGCTATTATATGTAACCTTAAAAAAAATACACCCAATGGACAGAAGTTCTCAAATATCAGTTGAATGAATAAAGAAAAGAGGAAAGAAAAAGAAATACAAAGTAAAGAGACCTCTATTTTTTTTTCTGTTTAAACTGCCAGCCAGAAGCAAATTTCATTGTACTTTTTCACATCTCCTCACATCAAAATTCTAACCATTTCTGCTGGAACGGCACAGACCACACTTAAATTTCTGGAAGCACACCAAATGAAATGGATTGAAGTAAATGTATTCTGTAACCTCTCTATGAGAATAAACACCATCGTATTTTAGGGGTTTCCTTCTGCCATCAGTTCTGCTCAGCTGACTCCATTTCCCTTATTAATTCATTACCAGAATCACAAGAGTAAAGAGAGATTTTTCTGGGGTTTTTGTGGTCATTCTTTTACATTCAAATTGCAACAGATATACAATTTGACACTGTGGAATCGCATGTTTATTATTTAACCAAAAAAATCCTGACAAATGTAGATACCTCCCTGTATATACTAGGGTGTAAAGCATGGAGTAAGGCATGATATAAGAGTTAGTGAAGAAAAATTGCTGGTCATAGGTTCATGTTGGCTTCAAGGGTAAATTCTAATCCAATTTGTATGATGAAGTCATCAATTCCACACAAATAAACTTGGTGTGTAGAACAAAGTGTTTTTATATATTTATTATTTATAGTAAATTATATCTGGCATCTGTTTTTGCTGATGATATAAACATTAAAATGACAGATTCAAAATAATGTTCTTATATCTGAAATTGCATATGATTAATTAGGTGCTTAAATTCAAAACAATCATTTTTCTCTCATACTTCTCTTTTCTCTTAAAAGCCTTTGAGTTCTAGAGTATTTGCATATTGATCAAGCATGACTTGGGATATTCTGGATGCTTGCCTTTAGGCACTGGCCCTGTTACAATGTAGAAATTAATTTTTCTCAGGTCAATCTTATCATGCATTTTCATCAGGCACATCTTCTTCCAAGTACTTACTGATTGTCCACGGTGCACCTGCACTGATCTAGCACTGCGAATTTGCTAGTGTATAGCAGTAAACATTGATATGGGGTCTGCTTAAATGTCTGTCTATTGCTTGACCTTCTTAACCATTCTCAGACTCCTTTATATCTTATTCTTAGCCATTTTTGCATTCTTTCCGAGGTGAGGGAAAGCATGAGAATCTTGCAGTGCCTGGATGACTTTTAGGCGGCCTTCTAGAGCATGTATCTAGTCTCCCTCTCAATCGTGGCAACTCTAAAGTTATTTTACATGCAGAGCTTCTCTATGCAATTTGCAGTCTCCTTGGGTAAACAAACAATAAATAGCCTCTTTAGTTCGGAAATCTGCCTAAACCCTGAGAGGAGCGCTGAATGATAAACGTCTCTCCAAGGCCTATTGTGCAGGAGCTCTAGCTGCATCGCTTCCCTCTTTTCAATTCCTCTCTAATGTTGGAGGAAGAGGGAATGAATGGGTTCTCATCATTACACAGCCCTCTACTTCTATTCCTGTGACTTACTCTTTCAGGCTCTGCTGTGGTAAATCAAACACACTTTGACTTTCAACCCATTACCACCACCACTGTGGAGGAGAGGGGTACCTGACTATTTGAGTGCTGACTTCATGGTTTGCATCTGTGCCTATTTCCCCCCAGAAGTAAATACTATTTAATGATGGCTATGAGTCAACTAGAAACAAAGAAATATTCAATAATGAGAGTCAATAAATAAGCTATTCCAAAATGTTATCATGCCTAATGAAGGTAATATGAATCCTAGGCATTTGGTTTGGGTAGTGTTTCAACGTGGTAGGGCACGGAATGTAAATATTTAGAGCGCTTAGTTGATATGATTTATAAAACTAAGGCCCTTATATTATGTATTTCCTTCTTCCTTGCTTATTTATTGCTTTTAAAAGTGATTATTACATGAAGATTTGATTTTCTTTCATAAGAAGCACACTAACAACACAATTGGGAAATCCAGGCGTAAATAATATCCAAAGTTACTTGTGAGCTATAATATTCATGTTTTATAATACCAATGTTATACAGCTCTCCGTATGCTTAGAACATTTTTTTCATTTTATAACTTGGTAAAATACATTTATCGGACAGTAAGGTATTTAAATACAACTCATGTTAAACATATGACTATAATAGTTTTGTTTTTGTGAATGATTTGGCTATAATTTATTGTTAGTTGCAATTTCCAAATGAAGTTGAGTTTAGACAATGAAAAAAATGTAAACCTAGGTCTGATTCTTATTGATTACAGTATGTTTGCTTTGAAAATAATAAGATGTTATTAAAGTATCTCAGTCAGCCCTGCTCAATTTTATTTTTACGGGGTAAACTGATAGAATCTCAAATTACAATTTTTTGTCTTCTTCTAGCCATAGTTGTGCTGTACGTCGCTCTACGAAGGCAGAAGAAGAAAGACACCCTGATGACCTCTAAAGAAGACATCAGAGACAACGTCATCCATTATGACGATGAAGGAGGCGGGGAGGAGGACACCCAGGCTTTTGACATCGGTGCTCTGAGAAATCCAAAAGCGATTGAAGAGAACAAAATTCGCAGGGATATAAAACCAGACTCTCTCTGTTTTCCTCGGCAGAGACCACCAGTAGAAGATAACACAGACATAAGGGATTTCATTAATCAAAGGCTACAGGAAAATGACGTGGACCCAACTGCCCCCCCATACGACTCATTGGCAACGTATGCCTATGAAGGAAATGGATCAGTCGCAGACTCCCTCAGCTCCATAGACTCTCTCACCACGGAGGCTGACCAGGACTACGACTACCTGACAGACTGGGGACCGCGCTTCAAAGTCTTGGCAGACATGTTTGGTGAAGAAGAGAGTTATAACCCTGATAAAGTCACTTAGGGAGAAGTGAAGACTAAACCAACAAGAGAAATTTAAGGAAAAGAAACACAAATAGAATATCACACACCCACACCCCCCACAGGCTTTATGGGACAAGATTCCTTTGATTATCTGGTTTCTAGCAAGTTGCTATATTTATCATACTGTCAGTTTTGGTTTATTCTGCCAACACAAGATAAATCCTATTATATGTACTTGCTTGGTTTTGTTTTGTTATTTTGGAAACACACTGAGACAAGCTCAGGCCTATTTAATACAATTTACTGACATGACAACCTAGAATGAAGATAGCTATGTGGCATCATGGTGGAAGAGTGTTAGATTTTTCTTAATTCCACTAAAGTGCCTATTGAAACTCTTATCATTTAAAGTGGTGTGCAGTCCACTCTGCTGTGATGGCATTGCAGGATTCAGAGACACAGAGGACATAAGCAAAGATCTTGTCTTTATATGTCAAAGAGCAATAGCAACACGCAGACTTCGAATTCCTTTTGAGGACAAAAGAAGAATACTTTCTGAACTCCATATTCTTCTAATGCAAAGTTTTTTCAAACTGTATGCCAAAACATTGGTTTGTTCCACCCTTTCAAAAAATTGAAATAAATGTGATAATATCAAATTCAATATGTAAGTCCTGAATTTTAAAAGCAATGTTTGATCTTCCCATTAGTTCATATTATACCCATTAATTGAAGTGTTACTTTTTATTAAAAAATAAAATTTTGAAAAAAAACAAAAGTTTTAAAAAAAAATCCCTCTTTATAAAAAGAGGCCTCAGGGCTGACATTCCACATCAAAATAAATTTTGGTTGTGTTTTAATGTTGCACTGGTGTGTGGAAGGTTGGTTTTAACAAGTGACTAGATCTTTGAAGTCTTCTATCACAGAAAAAACTTTAAGTCGTGTTTCCATTAAAACTTTTTTTTGGGAAAAAGCACCATTAATTTAAACATGAATAAAGATATGCATTATATAGCTTCTCAGACTTTCTTACAATCTTGTCATTATTTGATAACCAAAGAAAATAAAATACATATCAAATAATACAGAACAGAGTGTGACGTACCTAAAAATTTTTATACAATATTGAACAAAAAAATCAGGATCTTTAGAAAATGCAAACTAATAACTAACTCCTGAAATGAACACAAATGCAAAATCAGGCTGTTGATTTACTTATTTTATTAACATGGACTTGAACTTGATGAGTATTGTTATTATATTAAGTCTCAGAGTTGTTTTGTTACACTATCATCTATAATAATTTCAATATAAATTATCCCTACAGCTCGTTTTGTAAAGAACTTTTACTGTTTAATGTGATACAGATTTCTAAAAATATTAAATTTTAAAACATACATGTAAACTACACTCATATACATTATTTTCAACTGAACTGTACACCAGTTAGAAATGTACTAAACCAGGTAACTATAAACTAAGAGTACATTTTCTTAATATTACGAGAATACAAGTGGCTACTGAAATATTGAAACTATATATAGGAAAAATAAAAGTTATAGACCAATCCTGATTTATCCATAATATTTGGCTGTATTTATGAAATATTTATTAATACATTTATATTTGAAAGCTTGCGAAAGTAAAAATTCACACATAAAGTAAATAGGTAGAAATGGAATATTAGAGACAACTTATATTTATTTTTATCCTTTATTAAATGCTTATTTCAAAAATATATAACTAATAATTATGTTGTGGTGATGTGGCCATTTGAATCTGCATTTCCCTCCCTTTTTTTATGTCAAATACTCACCTTGTTGGCTATGTCGGGAAAAAAATTTTAACTGATTTTTATCTCTTACCACCTGAGCAAGACCTTTGTCTCACCCCTGAGGACGGCATTGGAATACTCCTACAGCCTAATAGTTTTCAGTATAATTGTGCTTTGGAAAATGTTTATGTAATTTTTAAAAGCTGCTGATATTATAAGCATACTGGAGAAAAAAAGGCAACTTCTGTTGTTGTTGTTTTTTTTTTTTCCCCTAGCAGTACAATTTGATGTATATCCCTGTCCAGAAGGTTAAAATGCAAGATCACTTTGGGCTGACAAACTAGTTCTTGACAGGAGTTACCTGCATTTTGCATCCTGTTAGATTCTAACCGCTGTTGCACACAATGACATAGGCAGAAAATGGTGGCACAGAGAAAACTTGGTTGGGGAAGGTCATTTTCAGCCACAAGACTGAAATACTAAGTGAAAATATAAAATTGATGGGTCTTTTCTCCAAACTAGTAAGTCTTTGCCGGGAACTGGCCTGCAACCCAGGCATGTGCCCTGACTGGGAATCGAACCGCGATCCTCTGGTTTGCAGGCCCGCACTCAATCCACTGAGCTACACCAGCCAGGGCCAAACTAGTAAGTCTTTTTTTTGGGTACGTCCATCTCTTACTTTTGTTATACCATTGCATTACTCTCCTAGGGCTGCCATAACAGAATACTACGGACTGGGCTTAAACAACAGAACTGTATTTCCTCACAGTTCTGGAGGGAAGAAGTCCAAGATCAAGGTGTCCACAGAGTTGGTTTCTTCTAAGGGATCCTCTCTTTGCCTTGTCAATGGCCATCTTCTCTCTGCATCATGGTATTCCCAATATGCTAATTCCCATTCTTTTAAGAATACCAGTCATACAGAGTGCCTACCTGAAATCTTTTCACTTTTTTTTTAAAGATTTTTTTAAGTACTTTTTTTTTCCTTTTAGATTATATTTATTTATCTTTAGAGAGGAAGGGAAGGAGAGAGGGAGAGAAACATCAATGTGCGGTTGCCTCTTGTATGTCCCCTGCTGGGAACTGGCCTGGCAACCCAGGCATGTGCCCTGACTGAGCTACACCAGCCAGGGCTCTTTTCACTTTAATTAATTCTCTAAGGGCCTCACCACCAAATACAGTCAATTCTGAGGTACGGGTGGTTTAGACTTCAAAATACAAATTTTTGTGGTACATAATTTGGTCCATAACAACCACACAATGTTAACAGCAATTTTTAAAGTATTTAATTTATAACGATGAAATGAATAAAGGTAAAAAAAAAAAAAAAAAAAAACCTTGAGTGAAAATAATGTCAGGTACAAGAGGACACAAGAGAAGTCTTACAGTGAAAAGTGGCCTTTGGTGCTCATAAATTGGAAGTATTATGGGATATCTTTTAAACTACAACAAGTACTAGACCTAATGTTTTAATACTTATAATAACTTGCAGTTCTTCTCTTATTTAATATAATAACACAGCCATTGACCTTCAGTCAGACATTAAGCAATATGAAAATGTTTAGAATTTGCATAAAGAATATTGATATTAACAATAGTTATACCATGATTTCTTTCTATTACATCAAATGTTTACTTTCACAGAAATATATTCATATATTGTATTTAATATATGTATGTTTCTTATATATATTTACAAAATGTAACCTTGAATTGTGCTCAAGTAAGTGATATTCTATCAACACTTAAGAGTGAAACAGCGATATACTAGAAATAATCTAAAATTGCTTTTTTTTGTATTAAAACAGTTTTTTTTAAAGCTATTACTTTATTTCTTTTAAGATTTTTATTTATTTATCTTTAGAGGAGAAGGGTAGGAGAGAGGGAGAGGGAGAGAAATATCAATGTACGGTTGCCTCTTGTGTGTCCCATGCTGGGAACTGGCCTGTAACCCAGGCATGTGCCCTGACTGGGAATCGAACCGCGATCCTTTGGTTCGCAGGCCCGCGCTCAATCCACTGAGCTACACCAGCCAGGGCTAAAATTGCTTTTTAACAAATTCTATCCTTAACTGGAAATGTTTATGGGGCAAAAAATTTAGGCTCGCTCTTCAACTCTCGGTGAAATTAACTTGTTGGTATTGTCTAAGTTTCTTCTGAAGCTTCTTGACTCTTAAGATGTAGTTAGAATAGCATGAAATTCATTAAACCATTTATATAATGATTACACAAAACTATGATAATCATAGAGATCTTCAAAACAAAATACGAATAACAGTAGAGCCAGGTAACTATTTTAAAGTAATATCTTTCAAAATACTTCAGCAAGATTGAACGGTAGAGATGTACATAGGGAGAGTGAGAAAATACAGTGTTAAAACAAGTAGAGCTTAAATCTTGAGGCAAAGAGGAAAACAAGCAATATGAAGAGAAGATTAGGAGGAATGTGTTTTTTCCTGTTTTACAGAGAAGATTTTAGAAATACCTTTACGTTTCAATAAGTTTTGCTTTATAATGGGAATTTTAAAAGCTGATGTATATATACAAACATAATATATTAGGTTTAGAGCCCAAACTGACCGTCTGGAAAAAGTTAATGATTTGTAAGTAAGCAACATCAGTTTACGTTAAAACTAAAAATAAAAAAAAAGCATAGGTAGGAAAATAATTTTATAAATCTTTCTGTGTTTGAAAATTTCTCTTGCCTCTTCACCAAATTTAATAGTTTAGGCATACAGTGTTCATTTAAATTTTTTATTTATTATTTTGAAGATGTTTTATATCCTACATATTCTGGCATCCAAACTAGCTTGTGAAGTAGAATGGGGTATATATCACTCTTTCTTTTACACGTAATAAGATTGTTTACATAATGATATTCAGATTATTTTTTTCCTGGTGTTATCAAATTTCACACTGATGTGTTAAGATGAGTCTGATGTCATTTCCCGGACTATGCTCAGGGAACCCTTGCAGGGTGGAGCCGTGTTTGCTTCTGTTTGGGGAGATCTTCTAGCATTTATTCTCTGACAGGTTTCTACCACATGTTTTTCTTTTTGGTCCTTGTACAATGTTTGGTATTTGTCATTTTAATGTCCTATATTTGGGTTAATTGTATTATCTTTTAACTATCAGTTTCTGTCTTCTATTTTATTCTGTTTTCATGATTATTATTTTATCTTTGCTAGTTTTCATGATTTGCCTTGTAATGGTTTATTTATTTATTTTTTAATTCAGGAACTTTTTGTTGTGTTATTCTGTCTTTCCTGTTATTATGATCTTGTTTTTGATAATTCATTTTTTCAGTCTCTCTAATGATGTTGCCTGACGATCTTTTTTAAAAATTATATCGGGGTGACAATAGTTAACAAGATTATATAGGTTTCAAGTGTACTTTTCTATGATACATGATCTGTGTATTGCATTGTGTGCCCACTACCCAAAGTCAAATAATTTTTCATCACCATTAACCCCCCACCTCATCCTTCTGGTAACCACCATACCCTTGGCTATGTCTATGAGTTTTTATTTGTTTGTTTTTTCTTGTTTGTTCATTTGTCATTTTCAGTTTTATGTCCTACATATGAGTGAAATTATGTATGGTACTTAACTTTTTATATCTGGCTTATTTCTCTTAGAATGGTATTCTCAAAACCCATCCATGTTGTCCCAATGGCAATATTTCATCTTTTCTTATCACTAAGTACTATTTGTAGTATATATGTACCATGCCATCCTTATCCAATCATCTATCAAGTAACACTTGGGTTGTTTCTATGTTGCAGCCACTGTGAATAATGCTGCAGTGAATGTAAGGGGACTTATATATTCACAAATAAATGTTTTCAATTTTTTGAGTAGATACACAGAAGATAGATTGGTCAGTCATATGGTAAATGCATTCTTAACATTTTGAGGAATCTCCATACTGTTTTATATGGTGGCTTTACCAGTCTACATGCCCACCAGCTGTGAATGAGTGCTCCTTTTTCTCTGCAAGCTCCCCAATACTTGTTATGACTCGTCTTGTTGATAATAGCCACTCTAACATGTATGAGTTGCTATCTCATTGTAATTTTGATTCTCATTTACCTGCTAGTAAACCTGAGCATTGTTTCATTATCCATTGAAATTTGTATGTCTTCTTGGGAGAAGTTTCTGTTCAGGTCCTCTGCCCACTTTTAATTGGATTCTTTGTTTGGTGTTGAATTGTATGAGTTCTTTATATATTTTGGATACTAATACCTTGCTTTTTTGAAAACTTTGTAATGATTTTTTCTTTGAGTTATGTATTTCAAACACAGTATGGGAAAAAAACAGATACAGACATTCATTTTAATTAATTCTATTTCAACTCATGTCTCATTCCAGTTCTCTGCCAGATTTGATATGTCCAAATCCTGACGCATTCCAGGATTGTGGTGGGAAGGCAAGTTCTCTCCTGTGCTGCAGCACTGGTTTTCTGTTCTGCGATTGTTATGCCTGGCTTCATTCAGCACTATTCCATGAGCCTTCTTGTAATTTACCCAACATACTTATTTGCTAATGAACAACACGCCATTTTCTTTATTGTGGACAGACATACACACATACATATACCTATATATACTATATAAATAAATATTACTACTCTATAGAAAATTAAATATTATTTACATGTTGTATTTACATAGCACATTGTGTATGCATCTATATAGTATGCTATATGTACATATTATTTACAAATAGATGCCTGCTTATCATTAAATTTCATTATCATTATAACTTTGTCTTAGCATGAAAGCGATATACTATATAAGCATAGTCATAATGACCCAAAATATAGAAAACTGATCATTTTTCTCTTATACCCAGTGTTATAGACAGTTTTCACACATACATATGTAATTAAATGTTTGATAATTCCAATTTGCAAAAATTTTTAGAAAGTCACTTAATTCCTTTATTCAAGTTCCTTATATTTCTCGGTGCAATGTATCTTCATAGCAGTCAGGCTCATTAAATATCCCCAAATTTCTTAAACTTTGTTAGGAGTTTAATTGTATGTTGTTTTTATTGCCTCAATTTAAGATTAAAGAAATAGAAGGTAAGAGTGCTCAAACAACCTGTACAAAATTTAAAAATCATAAACTTCTAGGTAGTAGAGACTTTCAGTTGTGAAAAGTTTAAGTAAATTTAATCTCAACTTCAATTCTGAGGGTCTTTTCACTCTTTTCCCAACTTCTACAATGTTGTATGTTACAGTGTAATAACGAGGGTGATTAACGTGGGGATTCTGGGTTGCACAGCAGGGTATCATTGTACTTCCACATAAAGAAGGAAGAACCTGAACTTCATTATTTCTGATGTCAATAAATTACTGAAGTACCAAGATTTCAAGACATAATAGCTTCCTACAATACAGATACAAACTTTATTGTACAGTTGACAATGCTAATCTCTATATTACCAACAACCAATCTTTTGAACCTACATCAATTGTCACATCCTTTTAAGCATCCACATTAATGATCTATATACTATCCTGGCCTTAACTGTCCTGAACTGTTCAATCCAATTACATCTATTTTTCCTTCTATTCAGCTCCCTCTGTGTATAGCTATACCTTCACCCTTATTATCACTTTAACTTTCAATTTCTAAGTGTAATTTGCTTACCTTATGCCTTCTCCAACCCATCATCCACTGAACGTGGTATTTGCCATTCTAATATGCTGTCACTGAAAATTATCTGAAACAATCAACAAGTCTTCCTTTTTCTTCTTCTGTGAACATTTTAAGAAATGTGCCAATACTAATAAAAGAGCTACTAGCCACTGGTCATTAATTAGTCAAAAATATGCTACAAACATTTAATGCTCACAATAATTTGGTGTGTTATATTATGATCATATTTATTTTACACATGAATAAACTAAGCTTATACATGGAGCTTGTCCATTTAGACACATTTAACAAGCAGCAGAGCCAGGACCCTAATACAGTTATGGTATGCACGCTTCACCCCATTACTCATGAGATATAGTATACCACTCTTCGATTCACTCCCTTATAACTGTAACAACCTGAAATCTGGTCTTTTTTCTTATTATGCTCTTTTGAAGGTCACTGGCAAATTGATAATTAAAAACACTCCAATGATTCTTCCTTTCGCCTTTCTGCAATATCTAAAGCACTTAATACACCTTCATATCTCATCTTCAAATTTCTGTTTCCAACTCTTGGTTCACTTATTTTTTTTCCTCTGCAATGATTTGTATACAACCTATGTAACTAATACCACAGGTTTCTCCCATCTGTTCTCATTTATTTTTTTTATATCATTGGCATTTGAAAATCTCTTGTAATAGTAATTTTCATCTTTATATAAATAATGTTCAAAGACTTCATAAATCTATATACATTTTCTCCTTTAGCAAGATAAGAAATTTTATTTGTATATATTTTCTGTTTTCTGTATACATAAACCAGTTCACTCCACTGGATTTAAATTTATTAGTTCCAAGTCTATGTCTTCATCTTCCAGAGTTTAGTATTTTTGTTGTTACTTGGACTTTGAACTTGGGTTTTTTGTGTGTGCTTTTTCTAGAAGGAGAGGTGGTTGATGATGGTGATGATGATCATCATCATGATGATGATAGGTAGATAAAATTATTTACTTTAGTATATCAATATATTTCTAATGGGATATTCATTATTCTCATTTCTAGGACTGATGTCTCCTTCTTCATAGACTCTCTCACTATATTATTAATTTGCTATTGAAACACATTTTAAAAAAACAATTTTTAAGGTTTTATTTGTTTGTTTTTAAGTATTTTTTATTGATTATGCTATTACAGTTTTCCCAACTTTTCCCTCTCTATGCCCCCTTCACCCTCCACCCCAACACTCCAACACCCCCCCTCTTAGTTCATGTCCATGGGTTGTACATATAAGTTATTTGAGTCCTCTGTGAAAAAAACAAATTTTTAAAATTACTAAGACAGTATAAAAAATTCCCATGTATTCCACACCCAATTTCTCAATACTCAATACTACTTGTATTTTTGTCACAATTTATGAACCAATATTCATACATTTTTATTAATTAAAATCCACATTTTATTCTGGTTTTCTTAGTTTTACCTAATATTTTTTTTTTCAGTTCCAGGATCCCATACTTTACAGCACATTTCGGTCACCATAGGTTAACCATGGTTGTAATAGTTTCTCAGACTTGTAATGACCTTGATAGTCTAGAGAATTACTGATCAAGTATTTTGTAAAATGTCTCTCAACTGGTATTTGTCTGATTTTTCCCTTCATAATTAGACCAGTTATATGCATTTTGGGGAAGATTACCACAGAGGTACAGTGCCATTCTCATGACATGAAATCAAAGGAATATACTATCAAAATGATGTATGACTACTGCTGTTAACCTCAATCACCTGGCTGAGAAAACATGTTATGTTTCTTCACTGTAAATCATTCGTATCCCCCAATCTTATACTTTACTTCTTGGAAGGAGGTCACTCTAGGCAGCCCACTCTTAAGGAGCACAGAGTTAGGCCCTGACTCTCAAGGGCAGAACATTGACATCACATATTAGGAGTACCGCGTGGATAATTTGTCCATTCTCCACTTATTTATTCAATCATTTATATACTTGAAGAGGGACTCATTTACTTCATACTTTGGTTCAGAATCCAATACTACTTTATTTATAAAGCTATTTTATTTGGTGCCTGGGCCTAACGCATATATCCCCATTACTGCTTAGTTTTGGTTTCAGTTCGTTTGTTTATACGTCTTGGGCTGTTTCTTACTTTCTGCCACTAAAACTCGAGGATCAGCTCATGTATTTCCTGCCCTACTTGTAGAATCAGCTATTCCTCATAAAGTCCTTGTGTACTTTTATTGAAAAGTTATATTACACACAAAGATCTAGATGCGATATGTTCCTTGCTCCTGAGGTCCTTGTATTTCTAGGTCCACTTGGATAACAGAGCAAGGAAATATGTTTGTATGCCAACCTGTATACCAGCAAACTTCTCAACGTAAACATCTGTACCTTTATTGAACAAAGATTCATATATAGTAATGTCTCTATTTCAAATACATTATCAACTGGATCATTCTATATTATTGATTATAGCGTTCTCTCTCACTTATATGTAACCTCTTATTCCAAAACTGAGCAGCCTGCTTCCCAATTCCTGCTACTCACTTACTTAATCATTCAGTTCCAGTATATATGCACCGTATTTCAGAATTACTAACTCATGCTCGCTTGTAAGACAGCACAATCAGAGTTGTATGCCTCTAGTCTTACAGATTCTACTCAGTTCCCAAGTCACTTAGGTAATATTCTTTTTTTCACTCTATAGCTTCGGCGAGGTTGTTTCGCCCATTTGTTAAATGGATTATTTTGTCAGATTCTCAATCAATCAATCATTGGGTCCTCTAAACTCCTAAAAATTTGTGATGTAAAGTTTTATAGATTGTGACAAATGCATAGTGTACATCCACACTCATAGTCTTGTATAAAATAGTTTTGGTGCTTTAAAAAAAATCCTCTTTGCTTCACATACTCAAGGACAATCTTGCTGACTCCTGGAAACCACTGGTATGTGCAGTGTATTTATAGTTTTGCCTTTTCCAGACTATCACATAAATGGAATCATGCAGTGTATAGCCTTTTCACATGGGCTTTTTCACTTATAAATACAAATTTAAGTCATTCATGTCTTTGAGTGTATCAGTAATAATAGCTCATTTCTAGTTTTAATCATTAATAGCTCATTGTCTTTTATCACTAAATATCATTCCATTTTATGGATCCAAATTCATTTGGAGCTGATTTTTATGAAAGTTATATTGTGTGTGTTAAGCACTTTTTCTGCTGATGAACACTCAGTTATTCCAGCACACTTTGTTGAAAAGACAGTCTCCATTCTCCATTGAATTGTCTTTGACCTTTTGTATTTGTGTGGATGTATTTCTGGACTCTCTATTCAGTTCCATGTTTCTCTACGTCTATTCTTTTGCAAAATCACACTGTCTTGATTACTGTTGCATTAGTTATATTTGAAATGTGACTGCAAGTACTCCAACTTTGGTCTTCATTGTTACATTGGCTGCTCTAAGTTTTTGCTTTTCCTTATGAACTTTAGAGGCAATTTGTTTACATCTACACCGTAGCTTGCTGGAACTTTGATAGGGATCACATAGAATCTATAGATCAAATTGGAAGAATTAATATCTTAACAATATGCATCCTTCCTACCTATAACACAGATTATCTCTCCTCTAATTTAGGTGTTCTTCGATTTCTTTCACAATTTCTGCAATTTGTCTGCATATAGTATTTGTATATAATTTATTAGATTTATACCTAAACATTTATTTTGGGGTGATTATTATAAGTGTTATAATTTAAATTTTCATTGTTATTGCTGATAATAGGGAAATTATTGGTTTTTCTTTAAAGTTATACTTGGCAATTATGCTACATTTGTTTATTATTTCATATTTTTAGTAGATGATATGAATCTTATACATAGACATTCATGTCATATGCAAATAAAGATGGTTTTTGTTTCTTCCTTTCTAGTCAATATATTCCTTTTATTTCTTTTTCTTCTCTTATTGTTCTATGTAAGAATGTGCTTGTACTACACTGCTTACTAGCAGTGATGATAGCTGACATTCTTGCCATGTTCCAAACTTATGGGTGATGGTAATTTCTTTTTCTTCTTCTTTTTTTTTTAATCAAGTTGGGAACATTCCTTTTTATTTCCAATTTACTGAAATTTTTAAAATCATGGAAGGTTATTGGATTTTGTCAAATGTGTTTTTATGTTAAATGTCTTGATGAAATGATTTTCTTTGTTAGCCAATTGATATAGTAGATTTCATTAATTATAAATTTAAATTATATAATAGGAATAGGAAAGTTCAGGTTATGTATTTCTCCTTGTGTGAGTTTTGGTAGTTTGTTTTTTCAAGAAATTGATTTGTTACATCTATGTGATAAAATTTGTAAGCATAAAATTTTTTCAGCATGAAGTTTAAATATATTTGCTTCTTTATGTGTGCATATACTTATATACATTTATACCTCTTCAAGTATTAAATATCATGGATCTATCATTTTTTAATCCAAATGCATTATTAAGTGAAGGTAGGATCTGGTGTTTGGTAGCTACTAGATACACATTTGTTCAACTACAACATAGAATACCAAGTTAATGTTAGGAAGATAAAGTGAGAAAAGTTATTTTTTTTTTATCATATCATTAAGGTGATGGACACAAAGAATGAGCAAAATTCCAGCTTTTTCTCTTAATAGTTTACAGAGAGCATTTATTACAATATCCCTTAAACTCTTGAAATAGCAAAAAAGATTATATGCACAATAAAATGATAAAACTGTATTAGGTGCCCAAAATATGAATGTTACAGCTAAGGACACAACATAACGAGGAATCTGAAATAATTATCCTTAAAAATCCAGGCTTATGATGGCATGCATAAACTAGCTAGACAAGATAAAGTACATTGAGAAAGCATGTTACAAATATGTTTACATCTTTTGTTCTTATAAAGATGTGACATTTTTATCTCAGATTTGCTCTTGTAGAAATATTTCCTTGTATACAGTCAAGTATATAAGTGCTTTACAAAGCTCAGGGAAACTTTCTATAGAAATGATAGTAAAATTCTTACATTAGGAAAAAATATTTAAGATTAACCCAATTCTTATTTTCAGATATTTAGTCATACAATTTCTAGTACTGGAAGAAGATATGAATAAATATTTAGTGATAACAGCCTGTTTATTCATAGCTATATGCTTTCACACCTTTAATGTGATGTACACAATTCCATTAAATTAATATCCCTCATTTCATAATAAAATACAAATCAAATTCTCAACCTGATTTCAAAACATACTTAGTCACATCACTCTTAAATGGCAATTCAGAGGAGAAAAGTAAAACCAAGTAAAAAACAGCAGCAACTGATCAGTGATAACTTCAAACAGCTTCCAATTTTCTATCTTGCAAAGCACTATTTCAATATAAATTTAAAAAATATATACATGTGTTATCCTGTCTGTTTATTCCAGTATCAAAGAAGCCTGACTTCTAAAGTGGGCCATTCTGTCAAATGAATTTTAATCTTGAAGAAAATCCATACATTAGAAAAGTAAACTTCTTATTACAACACACATATCGTATTTCACTTTGCAGTTCACTCAGAGAAAAATGCATTTTTATCAACTTCTTAGTTATAACATTTGAACCTTTATTTTTTTATTCAATGTGAAAACTGAGGCACTGAGAAGCTTATAATTTCCCATGGTCTCAAAGCTAATAATTTTCAAAACCCTGATATGGACATCTGTTAGATTGACTTCAGTGGTTAAGCTCTTTCCATCTCATTTCTGTCTTCCCTTGATATACCTAAGCTTGGTAATCTTTTACTTATCTCCAGCCTATTCCATTTTCCATTCCATATAGAAGGTGTTTTAAAATTAGCTGTTAGATTTTTTTCCCAGTCACTGTCACACATCACTCCCTGTCCTACATATCTAAGAAAAAAATCAAGAATCCAACTTTATAGAGTACCTATTAATCTTTGTTCCACAGATTTTACCCATTCTTTCTCTCATATCTTTACATAGTTTTTAGGAGTACCAATCACACAGTGTCTTGTATTAATGCATAATATCTGAAACTTAGAATTATTTTGGAATTTGAAGAATGAGGCTCCAAAGAATATAATTTTCACCTCACTATATTTTTTATATTTTAGTACAAACTAATTTATTTTTCTTTTATTTTTCTTATTATTGAGTTGTCAAAATTATCCACTCTAAGCAATAATAACACGTTTATGTTCTCTTGCATAACTTTATTGTCATTAATTTATTCTTTTAAGGAATATTATTAATTATGTATCTAATTTGCACCTCTCAAGTAAAGAAACTTTAGGGGAGAAAAGTATACATATATTCTGCTTTTATATAAACAAGGACAGAGTATAACAAATTTAGGAAAAAAATAGTATAATTTTAAAAGTAGTTACATGCCCCAGACACAGGAACTGTATTTAATGTATATCTAATTGTCCTTTCTTTAAATTACCACAAAGGAAAGAATAAGGAATAATAAGTTAAAGTAACATGACTTTACTTTCCAAGCTATCAGGTTCTAGTCATTATGATATCCTAATGAATGTCACTAGAGCATTTACAAATAATTTTATTCTGTAATCCATAATAAATTGTTACAAACTACATCAGCAAATTGACTGTTTTTATAGTAGTCATATAAAAAATGAGCTCATGCATCCAACCAGATGCCAAGTTCATTTTAAAAATCATCTACAGCAATTTGATATCTCAATTTAATTATTTCATTTTTTATACTTTTCGACATTAATAAAGTGGACATCTTTATTTTTGTAATTATTCAAGATGCATCTCTTCTTACAATGCATGCTTATTAATGACTTACTCTGTCTACACATTTTGCTACACATTAGAGAAATAAGGGTCATCAAAATATTCGCATTCCCTGATTCCTGGGAAATTAATTTAAATATATCTTTCTCTGTGTGTGTGTTTCTGTATGTGTGTGTGCATATGCGTGTGTGTGCATATTTATATTCACATATGCATTGATTTTTTTTAATTAATATGTAAAACCTACGCTCTTCTGAAAAGTTTGGAGACTTCAGGAAGTTAGATTGCTTTATTCTGTCTATGCTGTAATCTTTTTTAATTTTATTTTTTCATTGTTTTGTTAATTTTTTAAAATTTTCTTCAGTTCCAGTTGTCCCACCTTTTCCCTATTGCTCACCCATACCCAGTTCCCCCAAATTCCACAATCAATTCCCCCTCATTGTCTGTGCCTTTTCTTGCACCTCCCCCGTGTTTCCCCTGTTATCCTCCTTCCCCCTCACTTCTAGCCACTGTCAGTTTGCTCTTTATTTCAAAGTCTCTGGTTCTATTTTGCTCATTTGTTTGTTTTGTTGATTAGGTTCCACTTATAGGTGAGATCATATTGTAAATGTCTTTCACCGCCTGGCTCATTTCACTTAGCATAATGCTCTGCAGTTCCCTCCATGCTGTCTTGAAGGGGAGGACTTCCTGCTTTCTTTCTGCTGCATAGTATTCCATTGAGTAAATGTGGCATAGTTTTTTGATTCAATCACTTACTGCTGGTACTTAGGCTGTTTCCAGCACTTGCCTATCATCAATAATACTGCTATGAATATTGGGGTTCATAGGTTCTTTCAAATTGGTGCTTCAGGATTCTTAGGGTATAATCCCAGCAGTGGGACTGCTTGATCTAAAAGCGGTTCCATCTTTTTTTTTTTTTTTTTTTGAGGAAATTCCATACAGTTTTCCACAGTAGCTACACTAGTCTGCATTCCCACCAACAATGTATTAGGGTCCCCTTTTCTCTACACCTTTCCCAGCACTTGTTGTTTGTTGATTTATTAATGATGGACATTCTGACCAGTGTTAAGTGGTAGCTCATGGTGGTTTTAATTTGCATTTCTCTGATGGCAAATGATGTTGAGCATTTTTCCTGTGTCTGTGGGCCCTTTGTATGTTCTACTTGGAGAAGTGTCTGTTCAGGCATTTCGCCCATTTCTTAATTGAATTTTTTGTCTTCCTGGAGTGGAGTCATGTGAGGTCTTTATATATTTTGGAGATTAAACCCTTGTCTGAGGTATTATTGCCAAATATGTTTTCCCATATGGTTGGTTTCTTTTCCATTTTGTTGATGTTTTCTTTAGCTGTGCAGAAGCTTTAGCTGTAGTCTTTCTATGCTGTATTCTTATGAGGGTTTAATCAATTGCATATCTTCCCCTGTACACGGTATAGCTCCTTAGAATCCAAGATTAAATTGTAAGCATTATGCAACACATGTATGAATTAGTAACTATTAATTGTACAATTAATGGAGTTCTACTTTAAGTCAACTTTTAGACCTGCATTATTTTTGTAACTTAATAAGTATAGGTTTTGGTGATGATATAAATCACAGGTGGCAAACACAGGGCCCGCAGGCCAAATCTGTCCCTCTACCTTGTTGTATCCAGCCTGGCACCTTGTTTCTACCTATCAGCAAGGCCAAGCTCTTGCTTAACTGTTAAGGGATAGTTACATTTACACAGTCCTAAAATGACACTTGGCCCTTTGAAGGCAACTGTAAGGCTGTTGTGGTCCCCAATGAAAATGAGTTTGATACCCCTGACATAGTATCATCACAGTATCATATCTATTAAAAAAGCAAAAAGCAAATTTTAGAAGAACAAATAAATCAACTAAATCTCTGATTGCTGTTGTGGTGCTTAAATCTCAACTTTAATAGGCTGAAGAACAGGAAATAAAGCAGTAAGTTCTAGTGTGAACGTTCAGACAAGAATGACTTGGCTAGGCTATAAAGAGAACTCAATATCCGATCACATCCAGCTCTGTAGTTTTGTCCAACTACACTGTCTCTCCACTTTTAAGTTTCCCTTTTCTTGTGTGTCAAAACTTGTTTGAGAAACTCTTTTATAGCACTAATGTTTTGATCAAAAATATATTATGTTGTTTAGTGATATTTTAAGTTTTAGAAAGGTAAATAGATGTACCTGTAAAATTTTAGTTACAGAGTTAAACATCGGTATACTGGGCATTTAGAAATGCTAAAAATATTTTTTGTAAGGACAAGAGATCACTGTCTGGAATCTCTGACATATAATAAAAAACAGTTTTACTGGCTCTGCATAAAATTGTTATAATGAATGAATCTGGAAAATTGTAATGGAAATGCACTCAGTGATGTTTACATCCTTTCATCCACACCTTGGACATTGACTGTGGGCCTCATCAGGTGGCACAATATTGCCAATTTGTAATGTAAGCTGAGGCTGGAAAAGTGCTTGCACATGGGGGCATGGTCTTTTTCGTTGCTGCATTCCAGACCTGGGCAACATACAAAGGTGGCTGGGTTGGTCCCCTGAAATCATTTTTTAGTGGATTTGGATGAGACTTCTCAGTTTTTTGGTTTTTTTGTTTGTTTGTTTGTTTGTTTGTTTTTAGGAAAGGACAACCATTCCATCAGAGATTGTTTCTGAGCAAATTATGAAGTAAAGATTTTCCATTAATAGAAAAAAATTCCAAATATAATTAATATTCTTGAATATATTATCTTATAACAATGCCATGACATTACACTTCCTTTGACATTTTGAAAGTATTTGTTGAGATTTTTTTATCATAAATGATCATGTAATGCCTTGTCATCTCTTCTTTTACTATGTTATATGACAACAATTAAATTTATAACACAAACAAGCCTGGCATTCCTAGGATTAAATTCTCCCAGTTTTATTAACTCCTTGGACATTCCCATCATTTCTAGTATTCTTACAAATATTCAAAACATAAAAATATATACAAACTCAATATTCAAGAGTAGGCACACCATGATTCTTATAAAGAAGCAAACATAAAAAAATCTGCATTTCACCAATCTCAGATTGATACACTTACTGTCTCATGTAAAAAGTAACTCATTAAGAGTTACATTTATAGAATGTACTTCTGTAAGATGTTAAAGAGACATATTGTGCGTCTTGAAAATGATATATTTTTCTTAAAAATGACATAGGAAAGTGAAAAATATAAAATAATTAAGATACCAGGCTGGTGTAGCTCAGTGCATTGAGGGTGGGCCTGAGAACCAAAGGGTCACTGGTTTGATTCCCAGTTAGGGCACATGCCTGGCTTGCAGGCCAGGTCCCCAGTAGGGGGTGTGCTAGAGGCAATCACCCATTAATGTTTCTCTCCCTCTTCTTCTCCTTCCCTTCTCCTCTCTAAAAACAAATAAATAAAATCTTTCCAAAATATAAAGTAAAACGATGTTAGGGTATAACCATCTTTTTTTAATTCATAGCAGTACTCTAAATCTGTAACATTTTTATACCACTAAATTAAGGTAGAATATTAAGAGGCAATATACCAAAGGGCCACGTTTCTTATTTAAATTAATTTAATAACAATTTGGAATACAGCTAGGGGAGACAATACAATAAGTGTTAAATGTCCCACTTTCATTCTATAAGATGATTCTTGTTCTGTATTTAATCATGACTTAGATGTTTACTTTCTCTGTTTTGAATATTACCATTATTTTTCATTTCAGGAAAATAGTACCATAGAAAATAAAGTATTTTCTTTATGGTATGAAAAATGAAAATAATTTTTGGTATTAAAAAAGTCTGCAATAAAACAATGATGCAATATTATCAACATAATATGGAACAAAATGTAAATATCTGGAGAGACAGACTTTGCAAGATAAATTAGTAGAATTTTGAGGAATTTTGAAAGAAAATTGAATGGAGGTGGTTGCTGATTGGCTTGATTACCAATCAAACAAGTACTTTATTGAACTTGTAAAGTATTAAAGTGCTTGAAAACCAAGCATCATCAGTTATTGAATTCATGATAAAGGAGCAGAATTGTTCTTTTATAGCTCTTAAGTTACATCAAAAATTAAGTTCTGAAAAAATGAAAGACAGAATATATCTGAATTCTGGGAAGATGAACTGCGTTTCCATTTTGAGGTCTATCTACTGGAGTGAGGAAAGCCTCCATCAGCACGCTGCGTGAGGGCAGCCAGTCTGCCAGATACAAAGCGGGAACTGAGAGCTGATTCCTTCTCAGCAGACATGAATGAACTGAAGGTTCCTGAGAAAGGAGGTATGTAAAAAAAGAGAGAGAGAAGGTTTAAAGTACTGCTTTAGGAGGGAAGCACGCTGTGAAGTATCAAAAAGATTGAGAAAATCTGAGTTTTAGAAAGTATGCAAATGAATGATCCTTTAATGTCATAAATTGTGAGGTTAAGATTTTCCTTTGTTTCAGCTGGGGTTCTTACAAATCACCTTAATTTTCAGTCCTCATACGGCATAACAATTGCTAACTTTGACCTTTCAATAATTATCTATTTAAACCCCATTAGATATGTGTTCAGCCTGTTTTTGAGGGTCCTGGTGACAGGCAGAAAAGGACCAGAGCTAAGTCCTTGTCATGGAGATTCCAGAAAGAGAAGGCTTGCAGAAGGGACAAAAATACCTCCAGCAGTGACCAACAAAAACTTCCCCGAAAATGAGGAGCATAGGCCTATTGCACACTTATTATTCTAAAAATATCCTTAATTCATGACACTATGATTCCCAAGAGCACCATAATAAAAGAAATGCATACTTAAGAATAAGTAATCTATGTATGCAACACATCAGTTGTAATAGCAACTTCTAAACAAATCTTTGATTTATTGATGTATGAAACATTTTCAAAATAATTATTATACCTTAGTGTTTGAAGCCTCATTTCCACTAGAAAAGGAAGAAAAGTCAAGGATGTTTGCTTTTTCTTCACTGCAGGAAGTGTCGAATTAAAATAACTTCAGGGATTATTATGCCCTGGCTGGTGTAGCTCAGTGGATTCAGCACAGGTTCTCAACCAAAAGGTCACTGGTTTGATTCCCATGGAGGGCACATGCCTGGGCTGCAGGCCAGACCCCCAGTAGGGAGCATGAAAGAAGCAACCACAGACTAATGTTTCTCTTCCTCTCTGTCTCCCTCTCCTTCTCTGCTCTCCAAAAATAAATAAATAAAATACTTAAATAAAATAAAATAATTTCAGGAATTAATTCCGTCATCACAGAGGAGTTTACATAGCTTCAACTTTCCTAATGACCTCTGCTTGTCATCATCATTTAATTACTAAAAAAAAAAAAAAAAATCCTGCTTTATAAAATATAACTGAAATGTTTATTGATATTTTTAATGGCCAAAGCATGGTTTTATAGATGGTACACATACAGAAATAATAATAATAACATAGCTCCTGCATTAAAACAAAGTAAAACATGTAATCCACCATCCTGTCCTACAGCAAAGAGCACGAGACACAAGATTACACTTGCCTGTGAAGGAAGGAGAAGGCCTGTGGTCACTGGCCATTGCCCACTCCATTAACAAGCAAGGTTCAACAGAGTGCAAGCGTGGTGCCCTTTACGGGCAAAGTTCCGTATTATGTGGTCTAAATTGTTTAAAGCACTTTTATTTTACCTAAATGTTAAGGGTTCTTACTTTTATTATAATATATATTTTTCAGTAAAGAGACTCAGATGTGCAATGTTTTTAAAATAATAACAAAATTCTTAAAGAATCTTGCAAATATGTTATATCTGGTTAAGTTAAATAACAATTTATGTTATATCTGGTTAATTAAACAAAACAGGTCTCACAAATTATCTTATACCTGCTTTATTCTAATTTAAAAAAAGATCATTGCTTATCTCTTCCATAATTACCAAAAGGTTTTTAATTAATAGAGGTATATGCTCCAGTTGGAGAGACAAGACCTTACAATAACACAATTTGATAACACAGATACGCTTACCTCTTCACATTAAAGGGAAGAAAAGGCTATTAACAAAAATTGGATGTTTGTGATAAATAATAGAACATGGAAAAGTTTTATATGTCTGATTAAACAGGCATTCATAATCTTTATGAGTTAAAAAGTGTTTAATTTTAGTTTTGTTAACAGCATACAAGACAGACTTATAATGAAAGACCTGAATAAACAAACATACTTATTTATGTCAATATGCTGTATAAATATATACCATAATTAATATATTGTATTACATAATCAATTAATGCATCCCATAAATGTATATTTATATATACTATCTAATGTACTAATATTAACACTAATAATACTAATTAATACTAAACAAAGTACCAACTCACGGTTTTCCTTTAATTAGAACTGAATCTCTCCTCAAAGGGATACTCATATTTCTGATTTATACTTTTCCTTCTCAAAGAGAAAATTTGTTTATTTTTGTTGTTGTTGTTATTGTTGTAAGATTTTGATGTTGGCTTTCTTTTTTATTGGATAACAATTATTGTTTTTCAAGTACAATTTATTTCTTTATTGTTGCCATTCATTGTGATCATTGTTAATTATCCATATGCTACTAACTTACGCTTGTCATGTGAAAATACTAAACGACAGACCAGAAAAGATAGAAAGGATGACAGAGTGATCAAGTTCTCTCCCTTAAAAAAAAAATCAATACAGGTTACATTCAATATTATTTTGTATTAGTTTCAGGTGTATAGCATAGTGGTTAGAAAATACTTCACAAAGTGTTCCCCTGATGTTTCAAGTTCTCACCTGAGACTATACACAGTTACTACAATATCATTAACTATATTCCCTACGATGTACTCTACAACCTTGTGACTGTTTTGTAACCACCAATTTGTACTTCTTGATCTCTTTACATTTTTAACTCAGCCCCCAAACTCTCTTCCCCTGGGGCAACTATCTGTCTGATCTCTCTTGCTATGAGTGTCTTTTTATTTTGTTTGCTTTTTTATTTTACATTGTTTTCTCTTGAGAAAGCAACCACTAACACCACATACTAAGAAGAGGAGCAGCAGTGACCTCATTGCCTAAGACTCTATGATGAGAATGCTTCATCAGAAGAGTTCCCCCATTTTCACCCTGGTCACTGGCTTTTTCCAACATCCGCTGGGTTGGTGAGAGCAAACATTGAGGGGGAAGAACCTATAGAGAGCAAAATTTCTATCACAGATCTAGTGTACCTTCAGTCATTGTGAGGAGGGCTGAAATGCCTTGGGTTTTTATGATGAGAAGGGAGAAAGAGCTTTGGAAACATTTCATGAATCTACGTCATCTATAGAAGTCAGATTCATTCCTCCATTACTTACACAATGTTTACTATACACAATGTGTGATTTATTAAAATGTATTATTTGTTGCCCTTCCTCCAGAGGTACAGAACTGCAACTGTTAGTGTGTTTAAATTGTGTCTAGTATCTTTTAAAAGTAGTTTTCTGTTTTTTTTAACCTTGAAGATATGTTCTTATTTGTTTCATTTGTTAAACACTGATTTTGAAATAAAAAATTTAAAATTTTAGTTAAAAGCCATAATAAATTTAAATGAATATTGGATCATGTTTTATAAAAATGGTATGTAGAAAAAAAATTATTTTATAAGACAGAAGGAATTTGAAGAGTTGTCAGAATTTAAAATATTAGTGAAAAGATACTTAATACTTGTAAGATAATAAAAAATAAATATATTTAATGTTTGAACAGACAGTGGCCCTGAACTGGAAAATTCCAGCCTAAGTGTTGTGAAAACACCAGATCTGAGTGGTTTTTGAGTCATAATCTTATTATGATATCAAATGTTAGCATTACACTGAACTTTTCAGATGAAATGTAAGTATAACCTAATCTTACCTCTACCAGTTCCACATGTAGAAATTAAACTTTTTAATTTAATCTATTCAGAATATGCTTATTTAAATCAATATTGAGGGGACAAATCAAAGATTAGTGTACAGGTGTGCAAAACTAGTTTACACAGTTTATAAACAACTAGTTTATACAGTTGTTTGTATAGAAAATAATACAATAATTAATAAATAACATTACAAATATGAACTCTGTATTTCACATATGCATAACTGTGCATCTACTATTGTTCACCCTCATACTTTTTGAAGAACATGAACAAGAAAAATTAAAAAACTAGAACAGTGAATTTTCAATATTCAATCCAAAATTATACTCCAAAATAATTTCATCCCAAATACATATAAATATAATAAAAACACATAAACACACATTGGGGCCCAAGGGAGGCCTAACTAGTTTTTAAATGTTAAATTAGCTCTAGAGATGCCACATCCTAGAAATGTTAAATGATATTTAGATTTTTTTAAATTTTGTATTTACTATAATTTGAAGTAAATTTTAAATGAATGGTGATATAATTTCTTCAACCTCCATTCTTGCATGACACCCAAAGTACAGATGCCATTCTACTCAATTATAGAAGCATCTATAACTTTCTTTCTAGCAGTGAAGTTTGGGTTGCTCTTGGTGCCACAATGCATAGATAAACTAACAAAATATATGTGTATATGATACGGGGTTTAGTATGGGAAAACTAACCATTGACGATAGCATAATGTGCTACATGTTTTTTGAGTACAGCATATCCAAATGGGCTGAAACACAAATTCACAGGACATAAAAATAGACTCAACAAGCCCATTCTCCAACTTGTATGGCAAAATACAAAAGTTAAATTCAAGAAACTGAATTTTACTTTAACAGATGCAAAAACATTTTTTTCTATTTTTCATTTATTTTAAATTTACCTGGAGACACTTGGTTATTGATTTTCTGTTGGAGATTGAGAGCATAGTTCCTGGATAAATGAACTCATTTCCCCTTGGTAGAAGAAATGCTAATAATTTCCTCTTACGCTGAAGGGGTCAGAAAGGAAAGGGCAGCCACCACCATGTGGTAGTAGGGCAATTAGAAGAACCAAATGTAAAAAGAAACAGGCAAAAGTCTGCATACTTGAAACAGTGGCAAAATAAGTTTATACAAATCCTATATAATACATTATATAATGTCTGAATTTCTGGCCAAAAAACAAAACAAAACAAAACAACAAAAAAAAACAATGTGGTTTACACATTCATAACCTATATTTAATGGCTAGCTCTTGAAGCAGGTAGCAGAATTCCCAAAACTTGTCTGAGAAAACAAATCCATATTCTTGCCAAACAGATTCTTGACATGATCATAAAAAGGTTTATTTTTAGTAAAATTTGTCAAAGGTTTTATATTTCCAAAAGCTAGTGAATAAAGCTGTGTTTGCAGGGCCACAACAGAGCGGGGGGGGGGGGGGGTGACTAGAAATTAAGTTCTGTGCTTACCAGGGCTGAGAACAGAAACCGGAGTCTCCCATTATAGTGTTAATGCTGAATCCAAACATCTGTTTCTTTAGTTCTTAGCAAACACTTCAGAAATGCACAAACATTCTATTTTCTTTTACTCTTTGTAATGAAAAAAAAAAAAAAAAAACTGTGGTTTCTAAAAGTTAAATGGATTATGTGAAAAATATTTTATTTAATATGACAAAAATTAAGTAAATGTGATTTTATATTGAGCATGTGTATTCATTGCCTAAAGTAAAATTGTGTTTATATACCTTATTTTATTTTTTATAACCTGCTGATAATATTTTTTTAAAGTCAGCTATATAAACAGATTTATTTTACTTTTAATATCTTTTATGATTTAGCTAATGCTTTTCTCATGGGTGGGTTCACTAAAATTATTAACCTAGTTTTCTTCCAAGCTAAAAAAAAAATACTTAACTGAAGTATTTTTTTTCAAACTGCTAACATGTCATTAATGTGTTAGTAGTTTCTTCTGTGATTTTTTTCCCCATGGTATCCTAAATGTGATTAAATCAGAATAGAACTGTATTTGTGAACCATACTTTTACATCCCGTTAACTCACTAAATACTCTGTTGTTGCATTAGAATACTTTCATGATAGAAACAGACTCACAGATGCAAAGATCAGACTGATTGATGGTCACCAGAGTGAAAGGGGGTTGGTGGGGTTGAGTATTAAAAGTGAAGGGACTAAGATGGATAAAAATTGTTAGTTACAAAATAGTCAAAAGGTGGATAGTTGTGAAACGGTCACAAAGCTGTAAAGTATAGCAAAGGGGATACAGTCAATAATATTGCAGTAACATTGTATGGTGCAAGGTGGGTACTGGAAATAACAGGGGAAATACTTTGTAAAGTATATTATTGTCAATCCACTATGCTGTACACCTGAAACTAATGCAAGCTATAATTGAAAAAATTTAAATATTCTCATGAGTTTAGAATTTGTCTAAGTAAGAACCATCTGGCTTCTCTTATCTACAGGTAAGTGAACAAGGTGTTTTCCATTTGCCATTCCAGATCTACTCTGTATCCTTGCCTACCCTACTCACTGTTCTGAGACAGTGTATAGAGGTTATATAGGTAGACATTCGTGTTCTCTGGCTTCTCATTGGAGTTGGCCAAAGAGGACTCCAAGTAGGGAGCTGAAGAATGAGAAGAGAGAATATTTATTGTCCTGTTTTTTTTTTTTTTTTTCCCCCTGCCAAGTGGCCCCAGGATAACCCAGTTCCTTCCACAGAAGGTCTTTGCTCCTCTCAGTAAAACAGACTCTACAGGACTCCTTCTCTTCAATTCTGTTAATCCCTCCCTGCCATTGACTCCTTAAGGCTAAGATTTCAGATACCCACTGTTGCTAGTTTTAGGTTCTTGCATTTTTCCCTCGAAGTTCTGCAACAGTCACCTTAAAACTCCTACAGAGTGGGACAATAAAGTTTCCACTGACCCCTCTGGCCTTAATTTAAGCATATCTTTTTCCTGCAGCTCCAATACTATAAACTTTGTTGCCATAAATCTTATTTGTGAGTTTAACTTCCTGTCGAGTTAGTACTCCCAGCATATCATCAAGCTCGTAGATGGGCATGGAATAGCCAAGATAATTTGTAATCCTTTTATTTTAACATGTATTTTAGAAATTGATATTTAATTCAACTTGTAATTTTTGAGGTCTTTCTAAAATTATTAATAAAATATTTGGACTTGTTTTAGTTCTTTGAATCATAGATATAGCTCTAAAGATGCTGAACAGATGCTAGATGAAAATACAGTAGACTACATGAAATTCAGTTTTGCTCTCTCTACTCAAGCAGCGATAAGGAAAAAGAGAAACACATTTTAAATACATGTTCAAGTATAATTATTGTGGGATACCCTTCTGTGTGGTGTGGGCCCAGCTCCCACTTGGAGATGCACAGGACCCACGTCCACAGATAGGTTCTCTCGTGGGAAATCAGGTTTCCAACATGCCTAAGCCACTTTGAGTCTTTCTTTTGCTGAAACTCCCTCACCCTGATCTGAGACAGCAAGTGCTTACTGTAACTCCTAAAACCCATGCTAGACCTTGCAAGGACCATTGTAACCGGTTCGACCACTTTTCCCTTTTCATTTGCAAATATTCTTCTTCTGTGATGTGATTAGCAGCATTGGTTCCTTTGTCGTCTGTAAAAGGTAACCACCTAAAGTAAACCTGTGCATAGTTAATAAGAACCTTCGTGTCATGTGCTGAGAAACCCAATAAAGGCGGGTCACGGCAAGGGCCATGGCTTTTGCTCTTCTTGAAAGAAGAGCCATGCTGTCCCTCTTCCTCCACTGTACTCAGCAGTCCGTGTGAATGTCTCATTTCATCCATAATGATGCGGACACCGCAGGCCGGTGTCCGCATCAATTATGATTTATATTTTAGCATAGAAATACAAAAACAGTTTACATAGTTATCCCTAATTAGAGTAAGAAATAAGCTTCAACATATTTTTTTACAATACGTATAAGACTTACCCGATATTTGGTTTTGTCCAAAACAACCATGGAGAGACATTTGGTCTGTGCCCAAAAGTCCTTGAAATTTGGTCATCAAAAACATCCATGCTTAGAAAATGGGTTCAAATAACCCATAAAGTTTATTTACACTTTTGATTTGCAGGATTAATACATAGATAATACTATCATGTTTTATTGGTCCAGGAATTTTGTTGTAGTTATAGTGCCAGTAATAATGCTTCTTGATTCAGTAGCTTAGCTCATGATGGTATGTGGGATTAGGTAGATGGTTCATCATGAACCAAACGTGTCTATGGACATTTTATATAGGACCAAATGTCTGCTAATCCAAGCAGATATCCTTATAGAAAATGAATACATGCCATTAGACTTGAGTCTATGAAAAGCTATGTCTATGCCATACAGTCACTAAAATAAATTTTTATTACTATCAAAACATCAAACTGTGATAATTCATGTAATTAATTTGTAAAAAGTTTCTAAATATACTATGAAGTAAATAGCTCCAGCCAGTGTGGCTCAGTTGGTGGGAATATCATCCTATAACCAAAGAGTTGCAGGTTTGATTCCCAGTCAGGGCATATACCTAGATTACAGGTCAATCCCTGGTCTGGACACAATCCCTGGTCAATCCCATACTGGGGGCAACCAATCAGTGTTTCACTTTCACATCAATGTTTCTCTGCCTCTCTTCCTTCCTCCCTCCCTTCCACTCTTTCTAAAAGCAATGAAAAAAATCCTCTGATGACAATAAAAATAAATTAATTAAATACTATAAAGTAAATTATTTAATTTGTTAAATGGTATGCTTTATAATCTTATGCATATCAGTGATATTATTCTTAAGAAACATGGTCATATTACTATAAAGATTGATAATTTATAGGTATACTTATCTGATTTTGGGGGGTGCTATTTTCAGTGTTTTCTTTAATATATCACACTTCCTTAGGACTTGGGGAAATGCAATATTAAACTTCAGAGTGAATTTCAATCATGCACTTATTGAAGGTTCATATTAACCTTGAATATATAATATTCAAAATATATATTTTGCTTTAAATTTCGGAAACAGTGAATTAGCTAAATTGTACCCTCTATACATTCCCACTTAACTTTGATGCAAGAATAGTTTGTTTATTCATCCTTCCTTAGAAGATCAACATACACACACACAAACCTTAATATGGCATTTCATTACAATATAGATAGGCTATGTTTTATTTTGAAATCATCTGTAGGAACTTAGTGTGTAATTGATTGCTGACTTTCCTTACTCTGACCCATCATTGTTTTCTAGTGAGATAATTCTCATCCAAGCAAGAAATTTTGTTTAGCTTTCCTAATTTTATAATAAAATTTTAACCAAATCATTTATTTTTCTGGTCTTTAAAACATACAGCTGAACACTTAATAAACAATACACAATATCAGGATTCCAGGCCCCCAGTCAGAAAGTAAAATCATAAACTGTTGCACATCTCACTGGTAGATAAACAATTTAGAATTCTCCTTACTCTCCCTCAGATAAGAAATTATGGTGCCAGGTTGTAAAATGCATCAGGATGTCTGCAGTCTTTATTTCAGAGAAAGAATATTTTACTTGTATAATTAAATCGTTGTTCTATTTTTCCTGTAAATAATTATATTGTGTTAAGCTATTCTCTAAAAGTTTAATGGCACAATTTCAAGGTGTTATTTTCAGTAGTTCATTGAACTGTACATTAAAACAGGTGAAAATTTTATGATATGTAAAATATATGTCAATAAAACTGTGAAGGAAAGTGAGCCTCACTGGTTCACTCACACTATATTTCATATTTACAATGGACAGCAAGTATTTATAATGGTAGAACTGAGGCTTTCACTCCAATTACCAGTGTGGATTCCTCATGGAGTGTTTAGAGTGGAACCTCCGTTCTCAAACTTGATTCGTTCCAGAAGGCAGTTCAAGGAGTGATTTGTTTGAAAATTGAATCATTTTCCCCATTAAAACTAATGTGAATTGAATTAATCCATTCCAGACCCCCAAATGATTCCCCATTTGCACCTTTCTTACATACAGGGCATGCCTAATATCCTGTTTAATCCACAAATAAACACTTTAAAAACAAAAAGACATGGAATGTAAACGAAAATTTAACAAAAAGGAAATGAATTTTACAGTAAAAAAGGACTTTTTACACACACTGCAACTTATCTTTATTTTGAGAACTACTGATTGAATATGGAGAGAGAGGAGGGACGGAAGGAAGGAAAGATACTATTGTTTGGAAAGGGAGTCCCCTTCCCTAAAAATGCCAAGTAGCTGTTCTTCAGGGATTCTTCCTCTCTTTCTATCTTTGCTTCACGACCACTCACTTCAGGCTCACGGAGTGTCTCACTGAAAACCTATCCAGGGATGTTTGTTCTTGCCTGCATTTTAACATTTTCTTGAAGTGAAACACTGCATTGTCATTGAACAAGTTTGTCACACACTTTGCTACTTCTTCGTCAGGAGGTTATTTCTCAATAAAACTTTGCATTTCTCCCCATGTCCCAAGCGTTTCCTTGATTAGTGAAACTAGAACGTCCACCCTTCCCTTTTCCTCCTCCTCTGAAAAGAGCTCCTCAGCTGCCACCTGTGGTTGCTCCCCTTGAAGGTCTTGGAATCAATCCCTCGTGGGTCCTCCACCAACGCCCCCACATCCTCATCACCCACCTCCAAGCCAGCGCACCTGCGCGGAGACACAGTGTAGCCCACGGTAAACACAGGCTCATTCTCAAAGTCCTCAAAGTCCCTCTCAGGAACAGACTCAGGCCCCAAGTACTTCCAGGCTGATCGCATGGTCCTAGAAGACACTCCCCTCCCTCCGTCACGCTTTTTCTACGAGCCTCAAACAAGTGAGGCTAAAATGTTATATCAAAACACCTCTGAAGCAGAGCCTTCGTGTAGAGGTGTTTTTTTTTTTTGTTTTTTTTTTGTTTTTTTTTTTTTTAAATCAAAAGTGTCCTGCTGGTTCACTGGGCTGGATGAGAAGAGGTGTGTTAAGTGGTAAGGACCTAACGGCGATGAAGCTGTAATCCACCGACTTGGCCTCCAAGCCTGGAAGGTGGATGGGAGGCGCATCACTGGTAACTGTTTTACCCAGAGGAATTTCTTCACACTTGGGGCAAACACTTCATCAATCACTTGGTAAAAAATTGCCGGCTTACCCAAGCTTTGCTCTCAGACCTCCACATCACATTCAACTTCATTTTCAGAAAGGTAGATGGGTAGAGATTTCGATGTAAAGTTCTCACTCACATCCCCACACAGCAAGAATATCAGCTTGCCTTTCACTGGTTTGTCTCCTGGCAATGGCTTCTCCCCCTGGGTGACATAGGTCCTCTTTGCCATTTCCGTCCATGAGAGGCCTGTCTCGTTGTAATTAAACACTTGGGGAGCAAACCCCTGGCCCCTAACTATTCTTGAAACTGTTCCATGAAATTATCAGCAGCTACTTTGTTAGAACTGGCAGCCTCCCCATGCCGCACTGCACTCTGAATGCCACTTCTTTTCTTAAATTTATCAAACCACCCCTATTAGCCTTAAATGAATCATTTCAGCCTTTGTTCCAGGGCTCTCTTACAGGAGGTCAACAGGCAGCATCTTCACTTTGTCACATGTCATTGCCTCCAAATGTTATCACCAGGTAACTGCTTTTTGTTTATCCAAACCAATGAATTTTTTCTAGCCCTTCACTTGCTTGAAATCACTGTTTCATGAGCACTTTCCCACCCTTATAGCATCAGCATTCTTGATAGCCTCTTTTTGTTTTAAAATCGTTCCACTCATTGGCTTCTCCAGGCCATACAGGGTAGGCAGATCAGACATGTGAACACCTCTATCATACTCCACAGTTATTTCTTTTTAAGTTCCATCATACTCACAACTTTATTTTTCACATTGCTGCTATCATCAAACTTCATAGGACCCATTGTGACATATTGTATGTATTTAATAATAATAAGCAGCAACCAAAGAAAAAAACCTGAAAAGATTCACAGCACAATCTCCTGAGTTGTTAACAAGGTGAGGTTTAGCGGTAAACCGACTCATACGGGCACATTCTCTCCTTCGTTTGTCACCTGAGAGATGTATGACGAATCACACAGGTATTGGCATGAAAGGGTTGTTGGGTCGATAATTGAAGTTTTGTTCAACAACCAAGACATTTTTTTTTCCTGTGAACAGCTTGGCTGAGAACCAAATTTTTCAAAATGAGAGACATTTGAAATCCAAGGTTTGACTGTAACTACAAATTCTAATAAGACATGAAAAGTCACTTGAAGTGATTTTCATATCCTGTTTACTAGACACTCTAAATTCTACCCTAAATTACGCAGGACAAAGAGGTGACACTATGTTTGAGCATGAAATCTTGTCTTTTATGAGTTAATCTCATTAGAAACTTCCATGTGAAGTTCATCACTAAAGTTGAAATAAGATTTTTGAAAAGGACTTTGCATAATTTTTTAATACTTTTTATTTGGGTGGGCCATGTTAGAACTTTTCAGAGTTCACGCTTAAGAGGAGATTTGCTTTATTTCAAGATTTTGCTATGCTTGCTATTTTGTACTACTACATATTATCTGGCTTTTTGGGAAGATGACATTTGAGAAGGAGATCCTTGAAACAGAGATTGCATTGGCATCATTGTGGTTAGTAATGGCCGAGTCTAGAATTAGAGAGTACAGTAAGTGCATGAGACAGAATAGAGCATACAGATGAGGAGGACGAGATTGGGGGAAGAGAGAAAAAATTGTACGAGGTCACAGGTGCCTTAAAGGAAAGCAGGGTTTTATTAGGGCAAGTCTAAGAGACTGTTAATGACAGGAAATGAAGATATAGAGATATAGGGAGTTGTACAAATGAGTAACAATAAATCCCCGAAGGCAGGGTGAAAAGACCTCAGGAACTGGTGAATGTGTGTGATATGGAGTCAGGAAGAAGAAGGTGCCAGGGGACCTGGGGACGAATGAGAGTACTGATGACAGGCAGCGACTGAAACTCAGTGTCCTACGGAGGGAAGATGTCTTCTGTGTGACTAAAACATGCTTCTTATATCTAACACCAAGTACGCTGGCTTTCTACCTTTTCAAAATTCATTTTGAATTCAAAATCTAAGACACTCATTTATTTTATTTATATGTTTTTCAATAGTATTTTATATAAAACATTTTTTGCACATGCATATTGACAAATGTCATTCATTTAAAACTCATGAATGCAGTGTCTTTAATCAGTGATCTCCCTAAAGGCAATTCAAACATTACATTACTAAGAATCCTACATTACAAACACTACATTACTAAGAATTCTGTTAGCTGCTGTTCCCATTTAAAACTCCCAGTCCTGTTCATGGAGAAAGAGATCCCAGCTTCCCCGTAGCTGCACCTTCCCAACTATGTTTACCACTCCTCCTTTTGTGGTCTCGTCCAGGACCTCTGCACTCAGAGGTGACTATTTCAATTTACCTACCCTCACCTCCTGTTGAAAGTTACATATAATGCCTCTGCATCGGGCTGTTATTTATCAGCACAGAGCATGTGTGGAGAACTGCATTCCATTTTATCCCTGGATAGTTTGGAGAATAATGGGCTGAGGTCTGACAGATGATAAAGTGTGCTACACAGAGAAGATCTATATCATCAGCACAGTCATGTCTGAGCACTCCATTGTCACCGAGTTTATCATTTTTCCCAACGAGACACAGCCTTCTTCAGGACGTTCAGAGTTACACCACGGTGTCACACGTATTGCTAAAAGCAGTGGTCTGGGTCTAACGCTTCTCCAGTTCCACGTGGCCACGGACTCTGCGGCTTTTATGTACCGTTGTCCGGCTTCTCCACAATGTTGTTTCTAATAATCATGAATCGCCTTCTCTCTCTCAACTTCCCTATGAATTATGCAGCTTGATTTGGGCCTAGTTTCCTTCCCACCATTATTCTTTTCTTTCATAATTTTCTCTTTGAGCAAATACCGCAGGAAAGATGTGTTGGCTTGGTATCCAAGAAAAAGACCTGTTCAACATTTCCAGCGCTCTTAGTCCAAACTTTATTTATTCTGTTTTCTGAAAAAAAGTGCTATCTCCACCCCCAAAATCTAAACTGTCTGATTCCTTGAGTCTCTAGCACAGGGCTAACTCCAGGGCCAATGCTGGTTTCAGGCAGTATTCTCTGGGTGGCCTGAGCACCTGAGCAGCCTGGGGCCAGCCACAGACTGCCCCTCTCCCAACACAATTTAAAAATCTTTGAAAATTAATATTGAATAATTTAGATACCTCCATGGGCTCCTTTCTATAATGTTATGCAAGAAATTTTCTGGAGAGATTAGCACCATAACATTGCACAGAAAACACAGTCCCAGTTCTGGAGTTGGGTCACCTCTTCCTGATATTTATGTTTTTCCTATTGGCTGCTTTGCTGTGATTACAGCTCTCTCCAGCACACCCTTCCACTGGGACAGGGATTATCTAACCACCAGTCGTGCTTACGTGCCATCAGTATCCACCAAGGCTCCGTCTCATTGTTCAATGTTGTTTAAGTTCTCGAAGAAGCCAAAGGGTTGGACAAACTAGAGAAGGGAAAACATCTTTCTGTTACATATTGATTTTTCACTGTATTTCCTAAAACTGATGCAATATAAAAACACTCTATAAATACTTATATTTTTGAAAGTGTTTGTGACTGCCTATTGTATATTAAAAGCAAATCATTTAAATCTTATGAAATTACTATGTATGATAATTAATTATAAAAGTCAAACACAAACTTTAGTTTTTGACATAATTAAATGTAAATTGCATTTAGATTAAAATTCATAAGAAGTTATGACTTTAGAGAATGTCATCAAAAGTATATTCATTTTAAATATATTTTTTACTCTCAAAATTTTGTATTAAGAACATAAAAATAGCATTTGATTGAAACTCATTGTATTAACACTGAGGTACTACAGGTAGCTTTATTAATAAGTTGGTAAAAGATTAGAAATTTTTCCAAAAAGACTTCCCCCCCAAAAAAACAAGAAATTAATATTTTATTGTAATTGTTCTACTTAGTGAAACATCATAACGTATTATGACCACTATTTCTATCATATTCGGAATACAAACTTTGTTCCACCAATTTCTTTAGAAGGTGACTTATTTCCTTCGTTTGGTTATAATATTGTTGGTTTCAGATTAGGTTGCAACTATGTTGTAAATGAAAATTCAACTTTCAGTCAGTTTAAACTAGAAAGCCACTGCCTGACTTCGGGCTATCTGCAGGGTAATTGCAGAAGGAACTTTGTTAGGTCTATGTAGAATGAATAAGCACAGCTCTGTGAAACGCTGTGCAGACAATCCATCCAGCTGAGAAAAAAACTTTGAAGATGATTGCCTTAGGAATTCTAAGGCACACAGGATGAAGGAGTGACTCTAATTCAAAGAATGCAAACCATTTTGATTTTTATGAAGATAACTACTAGGAACTCTGGGGAGTAACTACTTCACACAGGACATAATTGGCATTTCGAAAACATTGTAGCTGAGCTAGCAATGCAGGTTGAAATGGAAACCAATTTACTCTCGTTGAAGTTTTATAACCACATCTGTGTTACATTTAAAAATAAGAAACATGAAGATCTTATTCTGAATTGAAAGTTAAATAATAAAATAAGCCAAAGATTAAAGTGCACAGCCAATGTTAGGATATTTTTTATAAAATGAAAATTATATATATATGTATATATATATGTGTATGTATATATGTATATATGTATATATATGAGAAATTTAAATAGTACAGCTTATAAGACCACAATTTTCATAGAAACTCATAGTTATGCAACAATTTTTATTTTTCTTTATCCTTTTAAATTTGAATATTTTGTGGCTAAATGACTGCATATTGAGGTGGGGAAGCCCAAATTTTTAAAACTTAACCTGTGAATTAAGTTCTGGTCAAATAAATTTTAGTGGAAATGGTAGTAAAAATTGTTCTCAAAGGGGAAAAATGAGTTTGTTTTTTTAATCTCTTTTGCCTCCTGCTAGCTGCAATGTTGACTTAATAGTTGGCTTTCAAAAAGCTTTCATGAAATTCCAAGTGGAAAAACCTTGGGAATGAGTGATAAAAACAACATGCCGCACCTCACCTCTCTAGATCATCTACTTTCAGAGTGTTCTTTGTTACAAAAACCTCTATGTTGTTTAAAATGTGGACATTTTGATGATCTTTTAAAAGCAAACTTAATCCTAAGCAATATAGAGTTATTTTATTTCCATGCTTTCTCATTTATTACATTTATCACTGAATTTTAAGAATAATAATTTTAATGAACACACATTTACATGCCTCTTCTCTTATTGACACTATTTATGAACTCAGTCTTTAACCAGGATGCATAAGACCCTATCTGCTTTTCCTTTTCTGAATATTCCATTCAAGGGGCAGCTGCTGAAATTCTCACACAGAAGACACAGGTTCAAAACTTAGGTTCAAAACTTAGGAAAAAGGACCAGACGTATAAGAAGTCTTTAAAATTTAAACAAAATTGCACCTGCTACTTTGGTTAAATATTGCATAAGATCATGAACTATGAAGCTGAATCTCCACATTCTAACTGGTAGGGAATGGATACTTCAAGGAAAATAAAATTCACACTTTTCTCTTTCCCTTGAAATTCTTAGTAGTCAGTAATTACAATGAAACCCTGACTTTAGGTGTTAACATCAGCTTTGACAATGTCAAATTAACACCCTGTCATACATACAAAAAATAAAATAAAACAAAACACCGATGTAGAATATCTCAGATCTGAGAGAGAACAGCCATTGGATGACCCCCAATTTCTGACTTCTCCGATCAGCATAATGCCACAAAAATGGCTGGGATTTGAGGTCTCTGCTGGAGGTAGAATCTTATTAAGAATGAGCTTTCTGAAGAAGGGTAGGAACACCTTAAGTGTTCAGGAAAATCATATGGGGTGCCTTTAAATAGTATAATTTTAATTCCTCACCAAACCCACTGAAGCAGCTTAACATTGAATCTCGGTTCATTTTAAAACAAGAATTGCAGGTGATTTTGATGCAAATGATGTGTGGCCACTGTTTGGAAAACAATGTGAGGACAAGACACGCAGCTGGTAGGGCCAGCCAGCCTTCATTTGCTCTCAATGCCCTTTCAGCAACGGAATCACTCACACTCCTACTTTGTTGTGGACCGTTCAGCCTGGATTCAGGAGCTGTAACTGCACCCCATAACTAGGCTGAGTAAGAGTCAAGGGACCCGCTTCATCTGGATCAGTTCTGTCAAGATGACCTGAGCCACTAAGGAGACAAAGCTTATCTCCCTGGTAGGAGTGCCGCTTCTGCTTCATCCATATCTGGCCCCAATGCTTGGTTGGTTAGTCAATGACGGGTAAGATTCCATCAAGGGAGGGGCAACCTAAACCAGACACAACCACTTGGGAGGCCCTTATGGAAGGACTGGGGCAGGGGGGTGGTGGCGGTGCTGCAGCAAAGATGGGGTGATGGACCCTTGCCCCCAGCTATTCTGACATAGCCCCAGTCCCCATTTCCGTCTGGGAGTTGTCTTGCTTATCTCTTGCTTCCTGGGCCTAGTCTGCTTAAAGCCTGAAACTATGACTGAGGGTTTCCCAGGTGATCGGGCATAAGAAAGAATTCCTAAAGTCCTGTGAAACCTGCTTTGTTTGCTAAGAGTGCTCTCATTTAAATGATAAGGGTCAGAGGAGGAAATGGGTATGCCTCCCAAAGTTTTGCAACCCCCTTTCCTGACAGACACTGGCTCAGATTAAGCCCTCAGATTTCTTTGACATGTTAAACCTGTATTCCTGTGTATTTGAACCCAATAAAAACCCAGCGAGGAAGGGGCTCTGGGTCATTCTCCTTTGAAAGTTTGACCACCTGTTCTCCCCAAGCAGATCATGTCTTGGTAGTTTTACTTTCATCCGTGATGGAGGGATGGGGCTCTGCAGGTGGAGTCCCCCCCCCCCCCCGCCACACACACACTGCTTCTTCCAGCACACGTTCGCTCAGTGACTTTCATCTCTCTCTCTGATAAGGACTCTTGTGATTAGGTTGGGTGTACCTGGAAAATAAGAGAATAAACAAACCAAATAAAAACTAGGCAAAAATTTGTGTAGGTATTTCAAGAAAGAAAGTACACAGTTGTCTGTTTACATGAAAAGATGTTCAACATCATTAGACATATAGAATATGCATATTAAAATCAAAATGAGATAGGACTATCTATTCATAAACAGGGCTGTAATCAAAAGCCTGTGAATGCCAAGTGTTGGTGAGAATGTAACAAAAACAAAACCCCTACACATTGCTGGTAGAAACGTAAAGTGTGAAGTCCCTCTGGAAAATAGATTGACAGTTTCTTAAGGTTAAATATATACTTATATATGATCTGGGATTGTACTCATAGACATGTACCCAAGAAAAATTAATAACTATGTTTACACAAAGACTTGTAGCAAATGTTTGTAGAAACAAACTGGATATACCTGAATAGTCGTCAGCTGGTAAATGCATGAACAGACTATAACTTATCATCAATAGAGTGGTATACTACTCAGCAATAAAAAGGAAGAAACTGTCGTAGGTGGGAATCAGGGTCTCCCACAGGATCTTGAGGAAAACATTCCGAGGACCCACTCATGGGGGACTGTGGTGTGACAAGATGGTTTATTAGTGTAGAAGGCTGCCCCCTGTGTCCCCTCTCCACCCATCCCACCACGGAAAAAAGCCTAATCATGTCCTCAGCAAGGGCAAAACAAAAGCCAATGTCCAGAGTTTCTGCTTCATATTAAAGTTTAGTCTGTTGGAGCCCATGCCACCCGCTGTGGGTCCCAGTAGCTGCTAGAGCCACATGGTCATTTGCCCCTGGGAGAGAGAGCATGCAAACAAATGGGGAGAGTGTAGGTCACTAGCAAAGGAGGAGGCGAGGGAGAGAGAGGAAGAATGAGCTTCTTTTCTCCCCTAGGATTATATATTAACTTGGGTTAGGTATGGACTGGGTGCTTTTTTCAAAACCTCTGATCTATTTCCCAAGCTTTCACAGGCTTTTGACAAGTCTTCCTCCAAGCTGACTGACAAGCCTCTTTGGTCAAGCACCTCCCTCTGTGCGCCCCAACAATCCAACACTGAAGGAGGGAAGGGATGAGTGTTAATTCCCTTAGTGGAGCAATTCCATAATACCCTGGGATGGGAAACTGTAGCTTCCTGGTGAAGCAAACATGATTTTGCTTCCCACTTCATCACTCTCAATGCCCAATTCCCTCCGCTGCCCATTTTTTTAAATTAACAATGAGCTAACTACCTATAGTAACAAAACCACAAATACATCTAACAGCATGGACAGCTCTCAAAAACAACATGCTAAGTGAAAACCCAAACTGAATAGATTATGTATTGCATTATTACAATTAAATCACATTTCTAAAAAAAGAAGAAATGTGTGTATTACATACACACATATACACATATACACATATATTCATATTCATGAATGTGATATATATCCACATATTAATATAATATATACAAATATATAAATAATATATGAATATATATCTATATATAAGTATATAAATATATACAGGTATATAAATATGTATTTTATATAAATATTTGAATATATGAATATATAAAATATGCTTCTTGGCACGGATATGGGAGATGGGCTTGACTGCTAACAAAACAGAGGGTGTTGCATTAGATTATGTTGATGATTACAAACAGTATACATTCCATGAGAGTCATAGAATTAAGGTCACAATTGATGACTTTTCTGACATGTTTGTTTTTCAGTCTTGAATAAAGACACCTGGCAACTAAAAAGGGGTCACACACACAATATAAAAGAACAAACTATCACATACAAGGCAAGATAAATTTTTGATCAAACAAAGCCAACAAACCTACTAAACACTAAATGTGTAGATCTATTTAGGGCTAGCAATTAACTCTTGCGCCCTCCCTGCTTCTGTCTCTGGTTCACGTATTTATACATTTATATGAACTTGCCAATTAAATGTGGTATAAGTAAGAAGAAAGGATCTAATGCCAAAATATTTCAAGTGATTTTTTGTTTTATTTAAAATATTTAAATGGTGTTTAAAAACAGATTGTAAAAATTTAAGTAAGGAAATAAAAAAACTTTTTGCTATACATGACAGAAACGTAAAGATCTATACTGTAAAAAATAATTTAAAGTAATTTTTCCAGCTTCCTTCTAATGAAACCTTTCTTCAGGAACCAACACATTAAGAAGCTTATACTTCTAATCCTTCAAAACTGACTGGGTGCTTGAAATCTGAAAATGTGACAAAACAGTAAATTGAAGCTAGCCCTGTATAACATAAAACCCATGGAGAGGAACCACAATTAAGAAGTGGAACACGAAGAAACAAGGCTTAAGCATTTGAACAAACACCATCAAGTTAAAAAACTGGCAGACAATGGAAAGAGCTGAGCAAAAAAGAAAATGAAATGTCTTTAGGCTTTTGGGTTACTTCATTTTTCTATTATAAAACACTTATTAGAATTAAGCATTTTAATATAGACATGCCCTGCAGCTTAGTAAAATTTTTTATTCTTTAAATACCTATATTTATTTCTTCTTAAATACTTATGTTTATTTGCAAATACCTGTAATTTGTTTTAACTTGGAGCCTCATGATTTATGAGATGTATGCACAGACATCCCTGGGATTAAATTCAGATTCAGCTAAATGGACTAATCTGAGACAAAAATTAATTAATAAATAAAATAATTAATTAATTAAAAGATTTAATTTTCTCATACACTAAAGGCATTGATAAAATTTACTTTGGTCTTTATTTTTAGGTGTTGATATATGTATTTAATAGTCTTTCAGAGAGTACATGTTTAGGGAAGGATGAATTCTGAAGATGAAGCACACCTCTTGTAATTCCTGGTGCTTGTTTATTGAACCGAACCTGAAATGAGAAGCTACTCTCAAGGGATTTTACAGATGTCTATAAAGATCAAATCCAGTTGACCTATAAACAATTGGATGATCCAGGTGGCTCTGACTCATGTATGTGAACTCTTCTAAAAACAGCATTTGATCCAACAGGTAGTAAAATATTAGAGATTCAAAATAAGAAGACGTTGATGCTTCCTTGCTGATTGAAGATGGAAAAGGCCATGGCCAAGGAATTGGTGGGGGGAGGTGGTTCTAGAAAGAAGAGTGATTCCCCGTTGACAGCAATCAGGGAAGTGGGGAATCTCAGTCCTGGAATGGCGATAACAGAATTTGGCTAATGATCTAAATGAGCTTTATAAGTGGATTGTTCCTCCAAAGCCTCCAATTCCTGTGATGCTAAACAAAGGACCCAGTGGCACACAAAGGCTTCTGAACTGTAAAGAACTGTGCTATAGAAAATTCATGTCATTTCTAACCACTAAACCTGTGGTCATTTGTTCTGAAGTAACAGAAAACAAATGTAATGCTTAATAAAATGTAGTTCTACTCTTTACTCTTCCTTTCATACAGCCAGATAGAGACGAAGCTTGCTAACTTCTTTCTAAACACAGCAGTCTATTGTGTGTGATGATCACCTGGTTAGAGTAAGGTTTATCATAAATAATTGCTAAAAGTTGTATAATCCCTTCCTAGAACTCCTTTAGTCACTTACACCTGCTGTAGCAAAAATATTCACAACAGTTTTCAGTATCTTATTTTACAGATGAAGTCGTTCTCAAAATAGAGTAGTTTAACATATAAACTTTTTGCTCTGGATCCTTAGCTCTTTTTCTACCGAATGAAGCAAACTCAACATTTTAGTAAGTACAGTAAATTTTGAAGGAAGGTGTATACGCATAATCTAAATCATGGTCAAGGAAAATCATAAATTGCCTGGTAAGCTGATTGTCGGTTAGATAATTTACGCTGGCCTTAATTCAGGACATGCTCGTCATGGAGACACATCACAGCAGCACATTTCTCTGCAAACATTTCAGATGGCCAGAAAACCTTGTCTCCTCCCCTCAAGGACAATCAGACCATACAGCTTAGTTTACCTGAGAGGACCAGATTCTAGACTGCACATGCCATCTGAGACTTTATAAGCCTGCCTTTCTTTGTTCTCTCCAGGGCACACTTCTGGTTGCTACCTGAATCCTTGTCTCTTGGTTGGAATCTCCCACATCAAATGAATGCTTTTCATTTCCCTTTTATAAATGGAGCCTCTTTCTTCACTAATAAAGGGAAGTGGTTTTTAGTCCTATCCAGGACTGCTGTTATCCAGGTGAGTAACCTTAGGTCATTTACTTGTTACTCTTCACATTGAGAGTTTATTTACACAATAAAATGTTTAGTTTATTGATGACATCTCTAGTATCCAACAATGTAACTCCCTATACAGCAGGTACGGAGATCAGATTGTTGAGGGTTAAAGATGGGGGTATACTTTTCTCTTTTTCTTGTTGTGGGCTCCTGGGATTATACCTGCTCTCATATTTTGCAGTTGTTGGAAAATATGACATATAAGGTAACAGAACTCTGTATTTTAGCCTATTATCACCCCTTTGTTCTACTTCACCTCTCACAGTATTCACCAGAGTTTCATTTTCTTTTCTTCTCTTCCACTCTGCCAAATAGGTCATTTTTGTATTCTACCCTTGTCACACCCACCAATATCTAGAAACTTGCTGATTTCATCAAATAATCATTTAATATGGCAAAAGAACACAAAACACTTATTCTAAAGAATACATACACTCCTATGTTCATTGTAGCATTATTTACGATACCTAAGACACGGAAGCAGCTCAAGTATGAGATGAACAGATAAAAACGCTGTGGTACATTTATGGCTTATAAAGAGGTAACTGTGTTAAAATAAAGTTCACTAGTGTGGGCCCTGAACCAGTATGGCTGCTGTCCTTATAAGAAGAGAAAATTAGGACACAGGCAGGTACAGAGGTGGACCATGAGCAGACCCAGGGAGAGCAGGGCCTTCTGCAAGCCAAAGAGAGCGGTTTCAGAAAACCCAATTTGCTGAAGCCTCGATCTTGGACTTTCAGCACCCAGAAACAGGAGCAAAATGAAACTTCTGATTTTTAAGCCGTCCTGTGTGAGGTTCTTTGTTATGACTGCCCAGGAGACTAGTGTAGTTAATATACAAGAATTTTTCCCTTTACAATGTCACTTTTTAAAAAAATACTAATTTTTATATTTTTGTCATAAATGTTAATTTGTGAAATTAACAGTATATAAGTTACAAAATTAACTTTACAGTCATGATGCCTGATGAATTCTTGCATTAAAAAATTATATTGTGCTGTATATTTGAAAGTATTTTATGTGGTACTACAAATAATTATAGCATGAAATATCTATATATTTGTATTTGATCTGGGTACTGTTTTGTAATTAAGTACATTTTTTATCAGATAACAGAGTTGGATTTTAAAATTTGATTTCAATTATGGAATAATTCATGTGAGAAGAGAAAATAGCTAATTGTTGGAAAGACATCAATAGTAATTGATGCTCTGAGGCTCAAATATCCAAAATAAAACTGTGATGTATTTTGGTAAATTATAAAACTTTTATGTTGTTTCATGCAGTTTAGCTAACATTGGAAAACAGAGCTTTCTAACAGGGAATATATTCACTTAATGGAATCCACAAATTTGGAATGGACAAATTCAATTTCTGCTAAATTATTTGGATTCAATTGTTTGAACAATTTCACTTTAAATCATATGTGTATGTGTTATAATCGCATATATAGGTATGCATATAGTTATGTATGTGTAGCTGTATATCTACATGCATATGTGTGTGTGTATGTGCTAACTGATGTCTACCAATTAAAGACAGAATCAATAGATCTAGGTTTGACATAAATCTATAAGGTATTAATGAAAGAAGCATCTGTCCATGAAATAATCTTGGAAGGCATTGATCACACAGCTACCATGAATATTACAGTATTGCCGAAACTATCTCATCCTTTCAAAGTCAAGATATATGTATTAAATACATATATGTACATATGTAGTTTAATAACTTCTCTGGGGGAATTAAAGGCTAGTAACCAAAATTAAAGCATTTAATTTTTTCAAAATTGATAAAAGTTTTAAATATGACTAAATTCACATCAAATTAATGCAGCATAAGATGGACGTGTCAGGAAGATGCAGCACAAGCATGCATTGCTGGTTGTTCTCTGTGAGGTAAATGCAGTCAATGCACGAAAGAGGCCCTAAGTAGGAGAGTACAGTGAACAACTCAAATTCCATCTGAACATTCAAATCAAGGAATATGTATAACTCCGTTTGGTGACCAGTTTGGCAAACTCATTTTGATTATGTTGTGAATAATAATTCTGCCTTAATAATCATTGTTGAGCCTTTTGATGGCATGTAAGAAATAAAAACGCACAACAGGGCTTTGAAGACAAGACAGCAACGGGAAGCCTCTCGAAGTAAGGGGTTTGCCGGGGCCTTCTCACAAAGGAGCTGCAAGGTGTTCTATGGGAAACCTGGGGCATCTTCCTCAGGATGAATTATATTTACAGATCTCATTCCCTTAAAAACACTGGGATCTCACTGCCCACCTTTTACTAGACATGAACGTTAGTTAACAAGAGCTACTTGGTCAAATACAATATGTTCAGTTCCGGGGGGAATTCTTCCCTCTTTTTTGAGTGTAGTAAGTACTGTAATACACATTCATATCATTTTACTGGAGAAATATAAATAAAAAATGGCCTGATTCGGTCAGCAAAAGGACGCTTTCTATGTACTTTTTTCTCCCCCTGTTGCAGGTACTGTGAAAAAGAGAGAAAAAAACGATTACTAAAACATGCAGGGAATATTTTAGTACCAAACAATGAAAGAAAATGTTATTTTTTTGAATTGAAATATCCCAAACTAATGCATGAGAAATTATAAGAATGTGTTGGCAAGCTCTCCTCAATCTCCAAAGCAAATTGTAAGCCTTGGGGATGAATTTGGATTACATATTTGGATTTCAAAGTATGTTGAAGAATTTTGAATCAAAGCTTTTGCTTAAGAGTGGGCTTGCAATAGGTGGATAAGACTAAGGAATAATGAAATATTTAAAATTATCACTAAGAGTGTGTATTCTGTTTAATTTCAAAATGTTTGCTCTGTAAGTATGACCTATACTTTAATAGTTCTTATGTTTCTCTACTTCAGAGATTTTTTATTATTAAAAAATACAGATTTAAAGATATCTTTATCTCAGTTATCTCAGGTACTCAGAATTAAGCACATAGGGCAGCCAAGGTATTTAGTGTCATGTATTGGACCTGGTTGGAGGAAAAGCACACTACAGAGGAAATATTAATAATAACAAATTTGCAGCTCTCGAACCAAACATTAAAACAATTTCACATGTTTTCAAAAGGATTTGTGTTAGATTACACAAACACCTATGGTATAGAAACATAGAGATGAGCAGGGTAGAAACCACACAGTGCCATTAAACCAGCGAGAGTCTGAACACAGAAATGTATACAATGGAATTCAGTAGTTTTTAAATTTGGATGGCAAAATCAGCTTGTAGCTTTCTGGCAGCCAAAACACAAAGAGAATTATACTCAGTTACAACTTTCAAAACTTGTAACTGGTATGTGAGCTTGATGAACAAGTTTCAAAATTTATAACTTGTTCATAAAATTAATATACCAGCACACTGAGAAATCATAAAGAGGGAAATGGGGCAATTCTAGCTGAAGTAAGAGGAAAGTGCAGCAGAAGAAAAAACAACACCATTGCCCAGAGATAAACAAGGCGGTATTGAATTCACAAGGCTTCTCTGGAACCTATAAATAACTGAAATTACTTTCCATTATAACTGAGTCAGTTTCCTCCAGGGAAAACTGCTCTTCTTGATAGTTTTCAGCAAATCAGCCTGCCAAGGAAGGGGAAAATAACACACAACAAATTCTTACACATTTCCCTTTTCCATTGACTTTCTCTATGTGTTCTTTTGTTTGTTGTTAATTTATAAAACTTCCCTTCCCTTTGTTTGGTGACAGTTTCTATGTGAGTCATTTCTCTTACACATCAGTAATTTTAATTGCACATGTAACTAAATTAAATATCACCATTTTTTATAACACTTTTCAAAAAAAATTACCCGATTGACCTCAGAAAGTCAATCCTGGACACTTTCTTGATAGAGAAAATCTTTAGCAATTTTGTATGATGTGTTTAACCAGATTTTAATAACATACAGATGAAAGTTGTTTATATACAGTGATAACATTCCTCAGTTAGTTCAGTTGCACAATTAGAAAGCATTTCTGTGCGAGTTACATGTCAGCATACGTGAATAGTAAGGTTTAGCATAAACCTGCTGAGCGTAATTTAACAGTAAGGTTTAGACAATCCTTATCAGTAGTTCCAAAGTCAGAATCATGCAGACAGTGTGTAAGGTGCAGATTCCTGCCTTAAAAGTTTTAATGGAAGACAACTGTACTTGAACAACAATTAAAAAAAAATAAGACAAATAAGTTAATTAAAAAAACCCTTGCAATCACGTTTCTGCTTAGTGGATTTGACTTATAATGCATGGTTTTTAAATAACAAGGTAAGTCTGATACCTGTGGCCCAGGACAATACACTGAAAAACAGATTGGGGTTTTGCAAAAAGTAGTTTATAAATCTCTAAGAAAATAGTTTATGAATATTATTTTCCCAACTGAGAAGCTTATGAAAATATAATTAGTAATTATATTCTCTAGAACATAATATAGAATATAATTAGATTATATTCTTAATCTTGGAGCTGAGGTAATCTATGAAACCATTTAAAGCATAGCCATTTGGAAAAACATCAATAAAAAAAGGTAGAGTTGATATCTTCTTAACATATTAACAACTAACGCTACTAGAATCTACGAAAAATAAAACAAAATAATCCAAAGTCTCATAAGTGATTTGTCAAAGTCACAGGATATAATTTTGAAAGTTTAAATTAAAAATTATATAAATGATTAATCCATCTAGCCACACCAGCGAGGGCTTAAAGAACAAACGGAGGGTGGGGTGGAGGGGCGTGACTGAGGAAAGAAAGGGAAGGGTAGTCAAGGACCATATATATAAGGACCCACGGGCAAAGCCAAAGAGGGTAGGTAAGGATGGAGGGTGGGAGGTGGGGGTGGATGGGGCCGGGGGGAGTGGTGGTGGGGGGATGGAAACAACTATATTCAAATAACAATGAATAGATAAATTAATTAAAATATTATAAATGAATGAATAAATGAACAGGTTAGTTAAATTTTATTTCTAGGTACTAGAAACAAACAAATGGATAATAACTCATTATTCAGGTTTTTTAAACTTATAAAATGAAATAGTCTCAAAGAATGCCTTAAAAATTATTTGGCTCTATTATCCAAAATTCATTACCAGGAGTGGTTTGGTTTTATACCTTTGACACACACCTTGGCAGATATAAAACACTGACATAGGCAGGGCCGAGAAACCTCTTTCCCAGGACACCTAAAATAAATACCAGGATCTCGGCAAATCTCAGTGCTGTTTCTTAGTTTCACCTAACCACTCGGTGTTGCCTATGGGTCGACCTGACTAGTAATCAGGTCCAGGTCTTGATTCTGTGGGTTGCAAAACAGCAGCCAGCAGCACAGTGAAATCAGCGGCTCAGCATCCCCTGTGGGTGCAGAATATGTTTGGAGATCATTCCAACGCCCATGCCTGAGGAATGGTCATCGTTTGACCTGTCTGGGGGTCCTCATTTCCCTCTCACGACGTTGTCTTCATTCTATTTGACTCGAAGCTTGTCTGAAGAAAACAAAGTGATGGGTGATGCATTTTCAAGGATTATCCAAGACAATAGTTTAATATTATCACTCCCTGAGGAGGTAAATAATGGTTGGGAAAAACAATAGGCTAAACAAGTAATTTCACAAAAAGCGGTGGATAAAGATGTTCATAGAAGACTTTGCAACTCTCACACATTCCTGAAGTCTAAAAGGCCACAGGGGTATGCAGGGCTGTGCCCATGCCCACATTTGTGTCCATGCACAGAAATAACCGAGGAGGCCCGAGGCTCTTACCTGTGCCTCGTGTCTGTGCCAGCAGAAAGTAAAGGCTAGGGTGAGCTGCACAGCATTCCCTGGGTTTCGAAGGCCTGCACAAACATGTCCACTGAACCAATCAGCGGAGAGAATGAGAGATTTATTGGTTTCAGGAATTTAAGGAACTCTCTGTGTAATCTGATCAGTAATATAGACCACAAGTGGCAAACCCAAGGCCTGAGGGCTGAATCCAGCCCTCCACTTTGTTTTATCCCGCAGGCACCTTATTTCTACCCTGCAGCAGCGCCCAGCTCTCACATAATGGTCAAGGAGTAGTTACATTTACACGGTCCTCAAATTACACTTGGTTCTTTGAAAGCAAGTAGGAGGTTGATCTGCCCCCTGGTAAAAATGAGTTTGACACCCCTGATACAGACAAAGATGTCAATGGTGAGATAGGAATAAATGATATAGATTCTACAGAATTATTTCAGAAAATAAACTAAAAAGGTTTAAAATGTCTAATTTTCTAACAAAAACTTTGGCCAACACACAAAGAAACATAAATGTATGGTTTAGATACTCCCTCCTAAAAAAAGAGCAGTTAACAGAAACTATTGAAAAGAATTTCAGACACTAGATTTTCTACAAACATATTTTAAATCAGCTATTTAAGTATGTTTAAAGAACTAAAGGGAACTATAGGTCTAAAGAACTAAAGAAAAGTATGAGAATAGTGCATTGTAAAACAGAGAATATCCATTAATACTTATTCAAAACAAAGAACCAACTAGAATTCTGTAGTTAGAAAGTACAAAATTTGAATGAACATTCTACCAGAAGAGCTCAAAAGTATATTTGAGGAGGCAAAAAAAAAAAAAAAAAAAAAAAAAAAAAATGGAATCCACAAATCTGAAAATTAGCCCATTAAGATTATATAGATGAGAGGGAGGTATTTCCATTCTTCCAAGTACTGAAATATGTCCCTGGCCTGAAAGGTTTTTATTTTTCAATTTCCTTTTATTTTATTATTTTAAAAATCCCTAACATTTATTCTTTTTTACCTCTGAAGACCAGGAGCCTGCAATCAAGGTTTTTGTCTAGACCATACACCCTACAGAGGCTCTAGGGGAGAATTTCTTCCAACGCTAGTGACTTTGGCATTCCTTGGCTCATAACCACATCTGGCCAGTTTCTGTCTTCAACTCACATGGTCTTCTTCTCTGTGTCTGTATCAAATCTCCCTCGGCCCTTCTCTCCTTAAAAGCTATTTTTTTATTTACAGTTTGTATTCAATATTATTTTTATTATTTCAGGCTATACAGCATAGTGGTTACACAATCATATATGTTACAAACTTTCTCATGATATATCTTGTGACCATCTGGTACCATACATAGTTATTATAATATTATTGACTTTCTTCCTATGCTATACTTTATAGCCTCATGACTATTTCGTAACCACCAATTTGTACTTAATTCTCTTACCTTTTTTCACCCAGTTCCCCAACCTACTTCTCTTCTGTCAACCATCAGTCTGTTCTCTGTATCTATCTACAAGTCTGTCCAAAAGTTTTTAATATATTCTCACTTTAAGTTATGATATTAATCATAAATACATTTTAAAGATACCATCAATGTGGATACTAAACATTTGAATAAGATGAATATTTCTGCATATATTCATGAATAATCAAATTTGTTTTTCCTCTTTTAAGAATTTTGCACATGCCTAGGTTGTAGATTTGGTCCTGGTCAGTCTCTGGTCAGTCCCAGGTGGGGGTACATACAAGGGGCAACCGATCAATGTTTCACTCTCATATAGATGTTTCCCTACCTCTCTCTCTCTATCCACCTTGCTCCCCGCTCTCTTTAAAATAATAATAATAAAAAAATAAAAACAACTTTCATTTGTAAAAACAAATTCAATAAAGTTATTAAAATGTACAGTAATTGACTACAATTACTACTTTAAAGCCACTTCATAGGATTTATTCAAGGTAGACATTAAGAGCTGAGTACTTCTTTTTTCCTATAGACTCATGAAACTCTTATCAGCACTTTATCAATTTATAATGATTTTCTGACAGTAAAAGGCAGAGAGTGAATAGCACCATGCTACCCTAATAACAGTGTTCAGAGCCACTGAGAAATTTTAATAGTTCTAAACCAAATTATGGGATTAAAGAGGTCAGAGGGAGGAAATTGTTTTATACTCAGTTTATAGTTCTCATTTCAAAAAGCTAATGGAGTAAAAACTATCTTTGAAGCACTTATAAAAAGTGAAGTTTCTCAGGCATTGAAATTAAATTTCTTCAAGCAAATTTTTTTTTTATTTTGCCTCTTCAGTAGACTACTATAAAAATCTAAACTTTATTCCATTATACTTTTTATTTATTTTATGATTGATTATTTATACATTTTCTTATATATTAAACACATCTTAAGATACTGATAAATATATTTTGCCATGAATACATTTGATGCATTTTGAATGTGAAATCTAGTAAATCTAAACAAAAAGTTTCAATTAAATTATGTTTCAATTTTCATGAATTTTCTTAAATATTCTATTTAGTAACCTTAGATAATCTAGGGTGAGTTTCATTAACTTTATACTTTTCCAAAAAAGATAGTTCCATTAACTCTTCAATGCATACTATAAGGTTAAAGTCCTCAGATAGGCATCTGATGTCTTCTCTGTGTGTTTTTGTTTTCTCTTCTCTTGTTGCATATATAGAGTTAGTCTAGAGTTCCACTTTCAGAAAAGAAGTATGAGCAACATCATGAACCCATTCCCAAGTGTTTAACATGGATCATAATTTTCTCCCTGTCCTTGTACATAAGTATTTTACAGAGGAGAAAATATAGGCAGAGAAAAGTTAAACGACTTCTCCAAGAACCCAAAGCTAGAAATTGGGGCTGGGATCCTAACTCAAGCAGTTCAGCTGTGGACACCAAGGTCTGAATCACTGTACTAATATCTCTTTATACAGAATGAGGATGCAGAAGGTGGTTCAATTTGTATCTGAGAGTGAACCAGACAATACAATATAAGTTGCTTATATCCAGGGAACAATTTTTGAAAAAGGAAAAATGGTCCTTGTGTTCTGGTTACACGTCTATGAAAAAAGGGTCTCTATCTTCTGTCCCAGGAGAAAATTCTTTTACTCATTGATAATAGAGACTCTGAAGTCAACCAATGAGATGTATTTTATATAGACAGGACAGGCAATGTTTGGTTCCAATATATCATACATCATAAGATTTACTTTGATTTTTTGCAATATTTATTTTGTCTCAGGCTAAAAGGAAAATTTCATCTTGTCTACTGCTTGTCTAGGAGCAGAATTTGATTGTTAGCTGAACTTCTGCAAGATTCATTCCTTCAACAAAGGGGAAAAATATATTTTTGAAGAAATTGTTTTATAGTTCCATCAATTGGGCTTTTAGAGAGCTTTGGGCTAGGTTTAAAGAAGTGTTTGCTCTAATAATAAGGCCTTAACCCCTTTCCGTTCACTACAAAAGCATTCTCCAACTAGATACATGTGTTTTAGGAGTAAATATTGAACTAAAAATCATTGTACCTTGTGGAGGTGTGTGGATTTTTGTTTCTCCTCAAATTTGCAAATCTTCACATTTACATAATTTAGATATATCATATGATGTACTGTTGAAAGGTAATTTAACAAAATTCTACATAGAAAATTAATTTCTATTAAAATACAGGGGAAACATACTACAGTTATCCATTACATTATGTTAAAATCTATATAGAAATTGGTGGATATATTTTGCTTGTTTGTTTGTTTTGTTGTTTAGGTTCCTGTTAAAGGTGAGATCATATGGTATTTGTCTTTCACCACCTGGTTTATTTTGCTTAGCATAATGCTTTCCAGTTCCATCTATGCTGTTGCAAAGAGTAGGAGCTCCTTCTTTCTTTCTGCTGCATAGAATTCCATTGTGTAAATGTACCATAGGCTTTTGATCCATTCATTTACTGATGGGCACCTAGGTTGCTTCCAACACTTGGCTATTGTAAATTGTGCTGCTATGAACACTGGGACACATACATTCTTTTGAATTGGTGTTTTAGGGTTCTTAGAATATAATCCTAGCAGTGGAATTGCTGGGTCGAAAGGTAGATCCATTTTTAGTTTTCTTAGAAAATTCCATACTGTTTTCTGTAGTGGTTGTACCAGTCTGCAATCCCACCAACAGTGCACTAGGGTCCCCTTTTCTCCACAACCTCTCCAATACCAGAGGGAGAGGGGAGGGAATTTCAGGGGGAAAGAGGAAGGGTTTACAGGGACAAGTATAAAGGACACATGGGCAAAAACTAGGGGGGGGGTGGAAATGGGAGGGGGTGGGGAGAGCTGGGGGGTGGGCTAGGATGGAGTAAAAGACCGAAAACTGTACATGAACAACAATTAAAATTTTAAAACAAAAAAGAAAGAAACTGGTGGGTTAAAACAGTACCATTTCACAATATATGGAGATTTTTGTGAGTCAGGATTTTACTTCAGTGATTGTTGAACTCTACGTGGGGAAAACGAGGCTTCCAGGTAGTAGTGTGCAGCTGGCAGTATGTCTGATGAGGAATATCCAAGATGACATCACTGACTTGCTTCTGACTTTTTCGAGGTTCAAGGCAGCTGGGCCCGGCTGCATCTCTTGCTCCTATCTCATCAGGGCTTACCATGTAATTTCTCTTTCAGGGCAGTCAGAGGTTTTTTACAAGACCTCTGAGATTCCAAAGTAGAAACTTCCAGTCCTCTTAAATGCTAGGCCCAGCACTGGCACAGAGGCATTCTGCCACACATTCTGTTAAAGCAGCCGCGTTAGTTCACATGCAAATAAAGACAAAATGGATTCTGATGCTCTGTGGAAAAAATGCCAAGAAACTTGCAGTAATATTATTGTGCCACAAACAGTGCTCCTTCTTTCTTTACTTTTTAAAACTGGTCCTGGAATTTTATTTGTTTGAAGGACTTACATTACTAATTGAATCTCTGTACTAGTAATTGATATTTTCAGATTTTCTGTTTCTTCATGATTCAGTCTTGAATGGTTGTATGTTTCCAAAAATTTGTCCATTTTTTGTTGGTTGTCCAATTTGATATATAAATAGTAATAATAATCCTTTGTATTTGGGCATTACCAATTGTATTTTCTGACTTTTTCTTTCTAATTCTACTTACTTGTATTCTCTTTTTTTTTCTTGATAATTCTAGCTAAAGCTTTGTCTTTACTGTTTATCATAAGAAACACTTAGTTTCATTGATTTTCTATTGTTTTTTAGTCCTTTTTTATTTCAACTTTAATATTTGTTTCTTTCCTTTATGAGCTTTGGGTTCAGTTTTTTCTAGTTCATTGAGATGTAAAATAAGATTGTTTATTTGATATGTTTCTTGTTTCTTAATGTAGATATTCATTACTGTAGACTTCCCTTTAGAACTGCTCTTGCTTACAAATTTTGCTGCTTTTAAGATTTTCTCTCTGTCTTTAACATTTGACAATTTAAATATAATGTGCTTCTGCGTCGGTTCTTTAGATTCATCTTATTTGGAACTCTCCTCGCTTCCTGGATCTGTATGTCTGTGTCTTTCCTTATTTTAGGGAAGTTTTCACTCATCATTTATTTGAATATATTTTATGTCTGTTGTCTCTCTTCTTCTAGGACACCTCTAACATGTATATTAATTAGAGTCCTTGCTCTTGTTATATAAATCCCTTAAGCTATCTTCATTTTTATTTATTTTTGCTTTTTATTCCACCATTTGAATGAATTCCACTGGCTTGTCTTGGAGCTTAATGATCCTTTCTTATGCTAGATGCAATGCGCTATTGAATCCCATTATTGAGTATTTTAATTCTGTTACTATAATTTGTAGGTTGATAATTTCTAATTGGTACACTTTTATATTTTATATCTTTCTTTGTTGAAATTCTCACTAAGTGAACTCTATGTTGGGTGGTGAGCTCTGTATTTGATAGGTGGCCTCTTGAATGGAGGGAGTTTAACTTAATCTCTGCATTTCTAGCATTAAGCAAAATGCCTCGGATGCGCTATGCACTTCATAAATATTTGCTTTCTTTTTATAATATTTTATTTATTTATTTTAGAGAGAAGGGGAAGGAGAGAGAAAGAAAAGCAGAGAATCATTAATGTGTGGTTACATCTCACACACCCCTCACTGGGGTCCTGGCCCGCAACACAGGCATGTGCCCTGACAGGAAATCAAACAAGCAAGACTTTGCGTCTCAGTCTGGAGTTCAACCCACTGAGCCACACCAACCAGGGCTCATAAATATTTTGTTTTTAAATAAACTAGTAACTTCCTATTTTAAAAGTATCATATCAGATGGCCTTTCTGTTTTCTAAAAGGTGGATTTTCCTTAAGTACTAAATTAAAATTTATTATATGCCAGAAATTTTGAGTCCATACTGAATATATTGACCAAACTATTCAATGAAGTCTTCAAAACTTGCCCAAGTTAATCTATTTATTAAATCCTATAGTTTGGTATTTTCTGCTTTACAAAATGTACAACTTAGAGATCCATGTAATGACCACTTTTAAATAGTTTACAGCTAATGCTTCATTCTTAACTATAATGACAATTTACAGAGGAGCTGTGAAGTTAAATAAACATTTTAATGGTGGTAGATTTTGAAGTTCTAACTAATATTTTCACTACATTTACTATATTTTAAAAAATAAACTAAAAATATGTGTATATATAAACATACACACGCATTATCGGGTTAGCCAAAAACTCTGTTTAGTTTTTTCTCCATAGAATAAAAGACATTTTTCATTTTCAACAATAACTTTATTGATTTGTATATTTAGTATGTCTTGGTATAACATTGATTGTTCTCAATTGATGTCTATCTGACCTCAGAGCATATAGTCCAGCAAGAAATCTTCAGCACAAAACATTGCAAACCACTTCTGACACATTCAATCATTTACACTACCTTCCCCATACACTGAATAATTTTTTGCATTGAATTAATATTTAATTTTTTCTTTCTTGAAATAATAAAGCATAATATGCCAAAAATGTTGCATATTTTTCCACCTTCAATATTAAATGGCTACACAAAAACTCACCAATTTTGATAAGATTTTTAAATGCATGCTGATATGACAACTGTCACAATACAATTTAACAAAACTGTTTTGAATGAAGTTAAAGACAGCTAAGCAATACTACAGCTATCTTAAAGAAAATTAAAAAAAAACTTTTGGACAACCCAATATATTTGTTTCTGCCTTTCTTATTATAAACAATGTATGCATACTTGCTAGAATGACCAGTATACATGTTTGCCTAATTCCCACTAAAGAATATTATTAAACATTTTAATTAAAGTTAATATAATAGGTTAAAATAGCATTATGTTGGTGTTTTCTCACTATGCATATGTTAAATTAGTTTGACTGGGAGAATTTTCCCATATGCTCTATAACCACTTGTATGTCTGTGAGTGTATTATGCACAATAGTTATTTTCTAGAGTTGCTTTAATATTCCTAAATTGGCTGCTCATTTTTTTATCTAGTTTACTTTAAATTTTCCACAAATTGGCCCCTAGTCTACATTAGGTGGTTAAATTATGTTCTTAGGCTTGTCATTTCTATTCAGAATTTGTTTGCTATATTTTATGATTACTTAATAGGTGTTTTGTATTTTGAAATTTTACCACTGTTGTCCAGATGTTAAAAAATATTTTTTTCTTGTAATAAATGTATTGACATTTACATTAGGGCCTAAAATTTTGTAATTTTCATATTTTAGAAAAAAATGACACTTTGATATTGCTTACTCTACAATGCCTTTTTATTCTTGTAGACTTGAAATTTAATTTTTTAAAAATTCTCTTCATCCTGAAATTTACTTTGCTGCAATAAAGTTGATTTTATCAGTGAAATTGCTCTTGGACACCTTCATGCATAGCAAAATTATAGATAGCTTAACACCCCTTATGCTTGTACTCTCAGAGTTTATGGTATATCACAATACATAAACTTAAATACGCTAATAAAATGGCATACAATAGCCCTGACTAGTATGGCTCAGTCAGTTGGGCATCATCCTGTGAACCAAAGGATCACTGCTGGTTTGATTCCCAGTGAAGACAAATGCCTGGGTTGTTGGCCAGGGTTGTTGGCCAGGTCCCTGGTTCAAGGGTGTGGAAGAGGCACTGATGGATGCTTCTCTCCCTCTCTTTTCCTCTCTCTAAAAGTAAATAAACAAAATCTTTGAAATATACATAAATAAGCTGGCACACAATAATTAGGCCATTATTGACTTATGCTCTGCAATTTTATCAATTTATTAATTGTTCTTAAAATCATTAATTTATAATTATTTTATTTTAAATGTTATGGTCCAGTGTTTTACTTGTATTTATAAATAGCAGTGTTTTTTAGTGATGGGATTCTTTCTCTCTTTTTTTCTTTTTATTTATTCAGTAATTTTGAATCCTAAACTTAATTTATGTTAGAAAGCAAGCAAGGAAGTTAGCAAGCCTTCTTGCCAGGACCAATGTCATAATCTAACTCGAAATGTTTTAAAATGGTTTGGAATCCAATATACTTGGAATTATTACCTAGTTTTATGTTGTATATGATATTTTCACTTAATTTGTGTCTTGTGGAATATCCATATCACAAAAAGAAAACCACTCTCTATGTTTATTCATCACCATTTCTACTCAATGCCAGTGACATCCCAGCTAAATAATGTTAAGCATCTGATGGACTTCTCATGGTTCTCAAAGTACAATGCAGCTTTTGATTTCGAAGTCATAAATGTTTTAGTTTGAAGGCAGTGAGATTCCTAAGTGCACTCTATTTTGATGGCATTAAAAGGAGATTTGGAGGTGTTCCATGGCACCACTATAGTATATTTGTAGTTGAAACTATTATAAATAACAGCCTTGTGGTAATCTAATCTATACTTTGAATTTTCTAACTTGAAACAAAATATCCACAAAGGAAGGAATTACTAAAGTAATATATTTGATTTGTTTAAAAGAAATTCGGAATTTCAGAGTGTGGTTCATCCAAATTGAAGTGCTCCGTTATCAAACTCTCCCACATTCATTAATGATTTAATGACTTCTGTATCTCAGTTGTATATTTTTCATTATTTATTTCCACCATGGTGGGAATAATTAACTTCACTTTCTCTAGTTCAGAATTTGTTCAAATAAATATATTTTTGGCATGTTACAGCATATCATGTTTTTGACATGCTCTCTATTTCTCCCTTGACATGAATGTTGAAATTGTGAGTATACAGTTAATTATTAACTACTTATGTTCATTATATTCATAATTTATCAACAAACATTCGTCCATTTATTATTTATATCTCATCTACTTCTATAATTGGTTTCAAGTAAATTATTATCCCCAAATTACAAATTGTGAATATCAAAGGAAGAATGAGCAAAATATCAAATACGAACACAAGTGTAAAACTACTACTTTCTTTAGAAAAAGGAAGAAAAGAAACAATATATGGTGAGAATTTTCAGTGTGGTTTTCTGGTAGAGTACTAGAAACTTTGAGGAATTCATGTCATGTGTTTTATATTTAAAAAATAATGTCATAAAGGGTTTTCTAAGACCATATTTTTAAAAATCAGGGCAGTAATAAATTGAATTGCATAAGACTATCTGAAATTATTTGCATTACTTATTTATTGCAATGTACCACATGATTTTAAGCTTATGTAAACTCCCTTTATTCCTAAAATTAAAAATAGCAATGTGCCATGTTACTTAATGGAAAATTTATGAACAAGTAAACACTTTTTGAAACAAAAGAAGCATCACCTAATAAATTGTGACTTATAAGTAAAAGTGATTCATATGGTGGGGAAAATGAAACTTAATAATGTCTTGCTATACATAGTTCAGTGTACTAAGTACTGTAGTCTATGTAGTTATATTGTAGTTATCTGTCTGCTAAAAGATAAACCTGACACTACTCTCATTTCTCCTGAAATTTTAGAAATCACATTTCTTTCTGGGCTAATTTGCTTTGTGGGACTTTTTATTTAAAAACTACATTTTATTTGTAATACATACAGGAATACATACATTATATATATGTGTATATATATATATAAAATCATTCATTTTTTTCTTGAAAAATATTTTTTTGTCTGACCATTTTGTCAAAAGTGTAATGTTTACTAACATACAGTTGTTCGTGTTTTTTAGTATCCTTTTAATATTGGAGAGAGCTGTTGTGGTAATACCTCTTTCACTCTTGATATACCTTTAATTTGTGTCTTTCCCATTCTTTTTTCTTGTTCTTAATCAATTTGCCAAGAGATTTATATTTGTTTTCAATCTTCACGGAGAACCAGCTATGGTTTCTCCACTGCATTTCTTTTCTGTTTTTTTTTTTTTTAATTTCTCCAGGGACTTTATTACTTCCTTTCTTGTGCTTACTTTTGGTTTCGTTTTCTGTTCTGTTTTGATTTATTATGCAGAGGCTGAGAGACATTTCTTCTTTTCCACCAAAGGTGTTCAGTGCTAACAATAGTTAAAACTCACATTTTTTTGGATAAATAACTATCTCTGCAACATTTAGATGATCGATTTTATATTATACACCTGAGAACTGTGTCTCAAAAGATTAATTTTCTCACTATTACACGAATGAGTATATGGTAGAGTTGTGATTAAAAATTTAATTTCTCTGTTCATTTGATGCCCCCTCTACCCCAAATGCTCGTGTTTTATTTCTTTTTCCTTTAGTATTAGATCACATAATTATTAACATCTGCTAAAACATATTGGCAATATTTATAAACTATTGCTCATCAAGTTTTTAAGTTTTCAGTATTTTTTACATATCAAACTCTCCAAAGAACAGAATCTGAATCAAAGGGCTTTCCTAATTTTATTTTATTCAGGAGCACAGAGAACAGGGTATTATACAGTAAGGATGAAGGTTGATTAGTAAGAATATCAGTTATGTGATTATAGGTTGAAACTTCCAGTCCCACCCTGCTGAACATTTGGGAGGGGAAAGGGGTTAGAGGTTGAATCAATAGTCAAAGACTCAGTGGTTTCATCAGTCATACCTACATAATAAAGCCACCATAATAACCCAAAAGGACAGGGTTTAGAGAACTTCTGGGTTGGTGAACATGAGGAAACTTCGAAAAACAGTGTGTTGGAAGGCATTTACACGCTGCGCCCTTTGTACCTCTTCTATATGGCTGACCCCAGATTATACTTCTTAATTAAAAAACAGGGAATCTAGTAAGTAAAATGCTTCTAAAAGTGCTGTGACCTGCTCTAGCAAATTAATCAAACCAAGAAGGGTTGTTGGAACCTCCACTCTGTAGCTGGCTGAGGCACAGGTAAAAACTTGGACTTGGACTTGGTGTCTGAGGTATACATGTGGTGGGGGAAGCAGTCTTGTAGGGCCGAGCCTGGTCTCAGGTGTTGCTTGACATGTGGCATCTACCTCCCTCAACATTGGAATCAGAATAGGAAACTGAATCTTTGCAATGAAATCTATGTTTTATTTCTCAAATCAAGTGCCTATATAATTAATGATTTAACCATAATAGTTTTAAGCTAGAGAGCTCAATTCACTTTCAGCTTTATTAAATCCAAAAACAATTTTAAAATAGTGATATAATTACTCATCTTGGCAGAATGTTTAATAGCAAACTTAAATTGCAACAACCACTTTAATTGAAAATAATTATTTACATATGTGCTTATCTCTTTTTAGATTTCGGGTTTTTTTTTTTTTTTAAGATTTTATTTATTTACTTTTAGAGGGAAGGAGAAAGAGAGGGACAGAAACATAACATGCAAGAAAAACAATGATTGGCTGCCTCTCTCATGCCCCTAATAGGAGACCTGGCCCGAAACCCAGGCATGTGCCCTGACTGGGAATCGAACTGGCAACCTTTTGCTTCACACTTCAGTGGTCAATCCACTGAACCACACCAGCCAGGGCTGTATAGATTTCTTTATATCCACATTTCTATCATTACTTTTCAATAATGTTTGTACAATTTTCAATAATGTTTGAACTCATGGTATTTAAATAAAATATATAACTATAAAACGTCTAGTTTTATATACTCGAGTCAGCCTATTCATTTGAGTAAGTCTTATTTCTAGGATTAGAATATATTATTCAAGAATTCATAAATAATATTTGAAGTTCCAATATACTGTTATAAATTAACATGTATATATTTATATAAAACATGTATAATAACTATCAAATGTTAAGTTTTAGACAAAATTGTAATGTTTACTCTATTTTTTTATTTTAATAGCCTATTATAGTACCACACACTGAGTTTAAAATAAACTTGCTCTCAACAGTTTGACTATTTCTTCCTTAACAGACGCTGTTAATTGAAAACTTCCTATTACATGTTAAAAGTATCTTAGTGAAGATTGAATTTCAGATAAAAAAGAGAAATGATCTGATTAAAATTTATAATAGACAATGACATTTACCTATTTTACATTCAATGTCAAAAGCTTCCTGAAGGATAATTTTGAGAAGTCAGTGAGAAGCAGGTATGCCTGGTTTACAGAGGCTATTTTCTTTGCTTTAATTTATACTAGAATGAAACCTTGTTAGAGTCTACAGACAAGTTCAAGTGTGAATTTTACCTTTGTTGGAATGTCCACAGGCTGAATCTTTTTAGGTTATCATTGGCAACATGTATGCAAATTATTATCTCCAGATTGGAAAAAAAGAAGAGAAAAGAAAAAGAAAATAACAGCATAAGAACAACAACAAAAAAAAAACCCTTCTGGCTGGGGTCTCTGTGTAGCATTAATAATGTCCCTTCTCTGCTCCAGTGAATCCCCATGTGTCTCCATGCATAATCCACAAAGCTTCCTGAGAATCTCCACTGCTCACACAAGAATGGACTGAGAACCCTCCAATTCAGGTGAAAAAAACTGTTAGAACCTCAAAATGTTAAATTATCAAGTTGCCATGATAATATGATTCTGTGTAAAAGGAGTAAAAAGGCCTTTTGATGATCTATTATTATTATTATTATTTTTTTTTAACCAGTGGTGGTGTTAAAGGGTTAATGGGATTCGGTCTCCTGCTGCTGTGCACAACCATAAAACAGAGATTGGTGGGAAGGATAGGTTTTTATAATTTGGGGGATCTGAGTCTCTTCTGCTCTAAGCCATTTCTTTGTGCAAAACACAGAAATACCCCAAATTCCCCAAAAGACTGAAATGCAAGTCCTTGCCCAGAAACCACCTCCATTTTCATCTGCCCTTTTGGAGCCTGAGGCTGCTACACAGATGGGGGTCTCTCTCTCCCTCCCTCTCTTCCTCCCTCCCTCCCTCCCTCTCTCTCTCTCTCTCTCCCCCCCTCTCCCTCTTCCCCTTCCCCTCTTAGTGGTCCTTCTCTCCTTAGGTAAGGAAGTAGCCTCCTTAGCCAGCTACTAATTCAATCCACTGCCTGCCTTGTGCCTTATGGTTTTTTCTCTGACCTCTCCCTTCTCCTGGGGAGTGCAGCTTCTTGCACCAGATCAGGGATTCTTCCCAACTGCAGTGGTCAGGCCAGACTCTGCTGTTACAGCCAATATTGTTGACGATGCATCCCCTTCAAATTCAAGTCTATGTACCACTAAGCCACTTACTGAAGATACCTGTGACTCTCTAATATCTTCATCACTGGGCATGTATATATGCATCACATGCTCCAGGCCAGCTTGGTTTGTGGTAGAATTAATGGTCTGTGGCGTAGGAACCATCAACTAATGGCAGAGAGAGAACTGGTTTTCTTTCCCCTCAGAAAGCAACTCGGAAGGATGTGCTATTCTCTCTAAGTTTGTTAACATGATCAAGACTCATTCATCAAGAGGAATACCTTTTTCATAAGTCACAATGTATTGGCTTTCTTCTAATCCTATCTTGCTTCCACTCTCTTCTATTGTGTCCTGTATTCTTTCCAAATAAGTTTCTTACATTCAAATTATAATCTCGATTTCTGCTTCTGAAGGAATCTGTCCTAAGAAGCAGGGCCGTCCCATAAACCCTTTCTACAAATTCTATTTGTCCTCAGGTACTCAATCTTTACCTGTCTGTTATGTAGCAAGGGGTATATTTAGATGTGCTTTTGCTCATTAAGTCCAGAATATGCCTTTTTCCTCCAGCATTTAGGACAAATAATTTAACTCTGTGCTGAGCATCAGAAGAATGAATTGATTTTTATTAGATATATTATAAAAAGAAGTATCTTTAATGTCTAGAATCTTTTTTAGCATGGTGAAATATTCAAAACATGTATAAAATGAGGCAGATTGAAGGGACAAATAATAGAGCATCCTTCTCATATTCAATCCAAATGATCCTTTTAGGGATATGACGAGTGTGACTTCCCAACTCTATTTTCCCCTCTGATTAGTCCTACCAGGAGAACAAAGCATTGGTTGTTTGATTTGATCAAAAAGCTAAAATTGAAAGGTGTTCTTAACAGCTTCTCCAACAGCAGGGGGAGCTTTTAGATTGTGTGAAGGAAAATAGTATTCTAATTTATTTTTTGGTAAAAAAAAAAAATCAGAGAAACAAAACATTATGATTCTTTCAAAATATGTATTTGAAGAATTAAACAATCTCTGATTCCAATTTCATGGAAAACATGATATTTTTAATTTGTTACACACTTAAAGAACAAAATGAAAAAAATATTACCTTTTGCTGACTTTACTGAAGTGATCTGTTGTCTTTATTGGATAACTAAATGTGGTTTATATCCTGGTATAGCCTGAAAATATTCTAGAGTTCTTGTAATTATGTTATAATAGTCAGCTTCTCATCCTAACTAAATAGACTGTTGGAAAACTGTAGTGGAAGAAGTATACAATGACCAAATATATTATTATGCAATCAATCAATCAATCAATAAAGTATGAATTAGCCTGGTCTTCAAAAAAATGAGGACTATATTAATATGCATACCTATTTTATATACACTCTCAATTCAAAATCTTTATAGGTTGTCAGTTACCTGGAAGACAAAGAGTTATATTATTTTATCAAAGTTTTCTTTATTTCTGAGATATCTCAATGTAGTGTGAGAATATATATTGCCTTCTCTTTCCAGCTAAATAATGCATTGTTTCATTAACTATCTAGATTTGAATTTGTGTCTGAACACAAGTCACTGAAATCATACTCAATGGCCTAATGTTATAAAAATTCACACTGGAGAAGGAAAAATCTACTGGAGAATTGTTTGCTTATAGGAAACCAAATTTTCTCCTTGGCTATTGTGGTATAAATAACCTGATCTTTTGTTTAGAATCCCTTGTACATAGCATTTTTTTCTTTCACTATTTATAGAGGCAAAGTGGCATGATAAAAATAGCACAGACTTGCAGTCATAAAACCTAGGCTCACAAGGAAAATATATGAACATTTATTGAATATATACTTCATCTCAGACTATGTTAGGTGTGTCATATTTATTATCCAGTTTATTTGACCCTCAGAACAACATTATGATGCAACATAAATTGTGAATGCAAGCATGCTTTGGAAATAGATTCTCTGTATTAGAATCCTAACTCTACCACTTCTAGGGATATAATCTTGAGAAAGTTACTTAACTTCTCTTTGCTTCAGTTGTAAAATTATTTTTTAAGTGGATGTGATGAGGATGATAACTCCATTACAGAGTCATAAGGATTAAATGTGTTCTTATTTTTTAAGTGTTTATATTATTATCAGTAAAATAATAATTAAATAATGTGTGGTTTTCATTCCACAAATATTATCAGAAGGATAATGGCAACTTTGTACATGGGATATATCTCTAATTGGCAAATTAAGTGTTAAGATTTCCATCTAGAACTGTTTGAATGGGCATCTCTTGCTCTTATTGTATGAAATCATGAGGCAGTATACTGCCCAACATCCTGAAGATAAACAAAGGCAAAAGGAGAATTAAAGTGCAGTGCCTATGACACAGAAGACATTTATGCTTATTTGTATAGAAGATGAATGAATAAGTTAATAACATCTCTGACTTCTGACTCTTTCTATTACATCAGGTCACTTCTAGCTCAGGCAGTATCAATTGTGTATCAATTCAAGAAAAGCCTTTGATCTCCTTTGACAAGTCAGAGGAGTGATGTCATCTTTCCTGTCAACCATAACCCTATTAAGGATATCTCGCATGATAAGTAGGTTATGAGAAAGAGTTTAAAAAAAAAAAACAAAAAACATAAAATACCATTTGAGTATATTTGGTATTTAGGTAAAATACCATTTGGGGATTTTTTTGGCAAGTGATGAGCTGCTTGTTAAAGTCAACCCTGGATTTGAATCTTCCTTGATTTGTGACTTTGGTATAATTGACCTAACCTCTCTAGACTTCGGCTATCTCAAGGGCAATGAATGTGATAGCTTACAACTCAGAGTGAGAAGTAAATGTGAAGACAGCACTTGTAAAGTATGAAGCTTAATCCCTATTGTGGTGCTTATCAACACAAAAAGTATTCGGTGTCAGCTCCTCATTGCTATCACAATATTACTGTTATAACCATTGTTGTTTTAACAAGACACAGCTATGTGCAGCATTTCTGTACAGAAACAGCAAATACCAGACACGCATGCTCCTATCTCACCCCACCTGTGACCTTGCAGATGTTGTTCATTCCCTGTGATCTTTACCTTCCTGCTGCACTACTTAATCTTCACAGGCAACCACTCCGGACTGTAATGGCAAATAGGATGTAAGTTATTTGTCATCTTTCTCTCTTAAGACTATTGTCATAGAATATAGTAAATGTCGAAAATGAACATAATGAATGACTTAAATACAATGTTTAGGCAAAGAATAATGACAATAGGTGGTGAGATAAGAGGTCTTATCCCTCTTTTCCCCATAGAAGCACTTGTTTAATAATAATATCCAGACCAACATAGCTTTAGGCAAAATCCAGATTCCAGTTAAAGGATAGCAGTTCCTCAGATGAACACAGATATGGCTGTGAACAGTGGTTTACTTTACCAAAGTTATTTCCTCCCTCTAAACAGCACAACTCAGTGCTGAGAGAAATCACAGCTGCCCAGGACTTCTCCCTTGAATGGAAAGGAGTGGAGGCCAATTCCAATGCCCCAGGGCTTTTGGTGCACTGGCTGAGGGATTGTTTTCTGTTTTGCTTTCCCCAAGGAGCTGATAGGACTGGTGTAGTTAGGATGTTTGGGGACAGATAAGAACAAAAGGAAGAGAAATGTACTGTGGCTGACACAACTCTGTGAGAGTGGGAGACAGCGTGGGACCTGAGGCTGTTCTATGAAAAAGAAGGGAAAGAGATGGAACATCTTCTAACATCTGCGTATTTGGTAAAATAGTCTGAAACACTAAAGTCAGGAACCAGAAAGTGCAAGTGAGTACAATCTCTTGGGGGGAAAAAGAAAGTCTGTCTCATTAGTAATGTATGTGCACAAGGTCAGAGAAGGCAAATCCATGGAAGAGGTTCAAGAGATAGGATAATTGGTGAAGATTATTCCCTGTCAAAGGTGGTCTATAAGGACTGGGAGAGGTATGCCTTCAAATACTGATGCACAGTTGTCGATTCAAACATATAAGATTCAAGTTCATGAAATATAAAAAGACTCAGTACAATATGACCCAATCAGAGAATCAGTCTTCAGTGACTGACTCTAAAAAAATGGGGATCCATGATTTAAAATAGTTATCTTAAAGAAATAGTGAGCTACAAGAAAATAGAGTAGGCAACTAGAAATTAGGAAAACAATACATGAATAGAATGAGAAAATCAACAAAAAATATTAACTCAAAAAAAGACCAAAATAAATTCTAAAACTGAAGAATACAATAACTGAACTGACAAATTTACTACAAGAGTTCAACATCAGACATCATCAAGTGAAAGAAAGGATCAATGGACACTTAGACAGGTCATTTCTTATCCAGTTAGAGGAACAAAAAAGAAAAAAATGAAAAATAATGAAGAAAGTGTAAGGGATTTATAGGACTAGCATCTATTAAACTAAACAGCAATACAAAAGTATAAAACCCTCTGGTAAATGTAAATATAAAAATTGATACAGACTACTGTAATAATGTAATAGTAGTTTTAACCACAGTATAAAAGTTAAGACACAAAGGTATTCAAAATAGCTATAACTGCAAAATTATGTTAATGGATGTACAATATAAAATTATGTCAGTCTTGATATTGGTAATACCAAATGTGTGTAAGGGAGAGAAGTAAAAATGAGTTGTTTTATGTGATTGGAGTTAAGCTGTAATCAACTTAATATTGATTTTTATAGCTCTATGATTATCTTACTTAATCCTCTCACATACCTATAAACAGTATGCTTTTGAGTCTGGGAAACTAGTATTCAGAAACAAAGTCACACATCTGAGGTCATGTAACAATGAAGTATTGAAACAAGTGACCTGAGCCTTATAAACAGTAAACTATAAGCAGCAAGCCTTCATACAACCTGAAGATTCCCAGCATATGAAGAAAGCCATGCTTACTAAGACTTGAGAAACCACTTCAGATTTGATCCTTGCCTGTAGCTTTGTCTACAGAGTTCAAATTTTACTCTCCTTCTAAAATTACCTTACTTAAATAACTACTTAATAACTATACTAATAACTATTATGGAGCACGTTAATTTGCTTCTGTTGATGAGATAAGATTCATATTCTAATGATCATAGTACAGAGAAATTTCATTAAGTAAGGCTGGCTACTTTAAAATATCCTAGAAGAATTCAGAGGCATGAAAGCTCATTTCAACCTGTGTGATCAGAAATAGCTTCAAATGTAAAGTGGTATTTAAGCTGATCTCAGATGTCAAAGGAAAACAAAAATAGTTTATGGAAAAATAGTGTGTTCTTAGTAGAATACTTGGATTCATACTGTTGAGTTGTGGGCATAAAACTTTATAAATCTACTAAGGACAGACTGGACACAATTTTGAATTCCAGGCCAAAATTTGGATTTGTGGTTGTAGTTGACATGGTGCTGAGCAGTTCAGTCTCACCCTCAGAAATGAGAACTGAACTGTTCATTGATTTGGGGGAATTCATGGCAGAGAGCACTCATCTGTCAAGCTCCTCCCTGGGGACAGCCCTCATGTGATGACTGGCTGTTTCAGATATAAGTGTTCTGTCCCTAAACCACAATTCAAGATAACAAAGATGTGTTAACTCAGCTGTTATGAATACATCACAATCTAACTTAGTGTTCCCCGTTCTGTTTAATTCCCTTCTCCCATAGTTGTTTACCTGTGAGCATACCCTAATCAATTTAATGCATGCTAATCCATATTTCAGCTTTCTTGGGAGCCTGACTTTCAAAAGTTGTAGTCCATGAAAAACCAGGGGATTGCAGAATGTTTTACAAACAAAAAGTACATTAGAAAGATTCATACAATTATTTATCTTTACAGATGGCTGAGTTCAGCATTTGCTCTGTTCTTTTACAAAATACCAATAAAATTATATCAAAAGAATAATCTTATAATAGCAAAGAAGAATAAAAGGGTACCCTCAGTTAAAAATTTTTTTACAAAGAACTGCAAAATATAAACATATGGAAACCAGTATTGATTTTTTAAAAAATAATAAAAATAGAGATTTTAACATTAAATATGAAGGGACTCCAAAGAAAAGTAGGCAAAAGGTTGTTAAAACAGAAGGCACAAATCAAATTCTTCTTCAAATTTAATGTATAATTTAACTGTAAAATGGTACTTAATAAAATGATTAAAATAATAATTTTCATTGAGAGGAGGGAAAGAGGTCAAGTTTTATATCTGTGAACTAAATCCTCACCTTTCCTAGAAGAGCATCAATAAAAATATATTTAATTAATAATTTAGAAAATATTATTTAAGTGTGTAGTCTATAAATAAGGATCTATGTGTAAATACCAGTTGCTGAGTTTGAAAAATTGGATTAGAACAAAACACGCAGGAACAGTCAACTCTTTTGTCATAAGCACCTCTGAATTATTTAATATTCTATATGGTTGCATTCTTAAAATAATATTTAAAACAATGGGCATAGTAATCTAATAACAATTAATCCAACAGAAAAGATGAGTGGAGAAAATATTCAAATTGAATAAATTAAGTTGTATCACAGATTCAGCCTTCTATTTATAATAGCAGTGGGAATGGAAGTATCACTATCAGCGGTCAAGGTTGAGACAACACAGATGGGCAAGAAGAAATTGTGGTCAGTAAGAGTAATTGGTTTGAAGAATCAGTGTAAACCATTGCTCTCCTTTTTTAGTTTGTTCAGATGCATGTACGACAGATGCTAAAATATGATCGGTAGGCTGCATTGGAATGTGAGAATAAAATATGGGAAAGAGTTAAACTGTAGGTTCTATTATGATACTTTAAAAAGAAGAGATGTTAAAATGTTAATCATTATATTTATATATGTCCTGTTCCTTTTCCTTTTCATTTGTAAAGACTGAATTACCTTGAAAAATTTCTAGTGTTAAAAACATACACAACTTCAATTAAAAAAGATTGTCACCAGGCTCTCAATCTCAAAAAATTACAAACGACAGGTATATGAATATCAAATTGATTTCATAGAAAACTTCAGAAATGGTGTAAAGAGGAAAAGAAAGAAAACAGCAGCCCATAGGAGAGTTACATGGAATGTGAACCGAGTCAAAGAGATAGTGGGTCATGGCCATGAAGGAAGCTCAGTGCCAAAACAGGAGACTGTGTGTGTGTGTGTGTGTGTGTGTGTGTGTGTGTGTGTATTTTATTTATAACTTGAGGAATTTGTACAAAGGAACCTTATGTATCCTGACAAAAGGAGACAAAATAACACTGAAATATTTTACTCACAAGTCAGGTGAACAGTTTATTTCCCCTGAAACCAAGCTGGCTTGGTTCATCTTCCTACATAGTTCCTACAGAACTATGCTTTCTATCCACCATCACCAGCAACCCGTTCATCAGAAGGAGACCTACTCACGCTATACATTTCTCTAAATCTTCATTGAAAGAACCTTTTATGTGTAAATTCCTCTTTGCCACAGCAAAGGAAATTTGTAAGCATCATCAAACTACTGAGAGAGTTCTTGATTTGTAAAGGGCCCATGACAATATGAGCATTGGAAGGTAGTGGGGTTGGGCATGAGGAAGAGTACACTCATTACACTATAACATTTAATGGTTAATCTTATACAGAAATAGTGTCACCAGGCTTTCCATTGTCTATAGTGTTGTTTTACTCAAACTTAGTAAAGTCTTGGAGGAGAATAATTCTTATGAACACTCATTAACAACCGTTGACTTGAAATTGTGGTGGTAGAAATGAAGAGGTGGACAAAAGGTATACCCTTGTAGCTACAAAATGAAAAAGTTCTGGGGATCGAGTGTACAGCCTGGTGACTTTAGTAACAATACAGTGCTGTATGTTTAAAACCTGCCAAGAGTAGGTCTTAAATGTACTTACCACACACAAGAAAATGTAACCGTGTGTGCTGATATATGTGTTAAATGACTACATCATGGTAATCATGGTGTGATATATATATGAATATCAAATTATCACATTATATACTTAAAACTTACATGATGTTATATGTCAATTACATTTCAATAAACTTGGAAAAATTTAATTAGACATGATCCATTATATTGTTTGAAGAAATACATTTAATGATGTATTCTTAATTATTTTATGTGTATTTTAATTTCTACATAGAGTTGTACTCTATTTTGAGAGGACTCATTTAAAAATAGGTGTATATACATGGAAAAAAGTATTAAAAACCTATTAGCTCCTTTCTGAATCTTTCCCACTTACTTTTCTTACTAATTTTCTCTGAAAACAGGAAATTCTCTTTGTACATTGAAAAAAAAAAATTCTCCAAAGAAAGAGAGCACATGTAAGCCAGGTTGATTTAGACTCTGAAATATGAGCAAAAAAGAAAAAAGAAAGTGAAAAAAACTTATGGACACAGGCAACAGTGTGCTGATTGCCAGAGGAAAAAGGTGATGGACAGAGACTTAACTTGGGATGGCAAACACACAGAACAGTGTACAGGTGATGATGCGTTGTAGAATTGTGCATCTGAAACCTGCGTCATTTTGTTAACCAGCATAACTCCAATAAATTCAATAAAAGGGAAAAAAACTGTGATCATCTTTTTTTCCTTCTTCCTTCTTACCACAGGTTTTAGTCTTTTTTTAAATGTATATTTGAAAGCCTAGGTAAACACAAGTGCATTGGAAACTAAATGTGTTTAAAGCAAAATTTGGTAGCAAGAGATGATTAAAGTTTCTTTGATCTTTGACTACCTAATGTTGCTAGAAAATTTATTTTTTCATCTTGTGTCTCTGCCAAAATATCCAAGAAGTCATTTGATAATGACTATGAGATGCCATGTACCTGCTACGAGGCATTGTCCAACAAATTTGTGTTATATTTTTATATGTAGGCAAATGATATATACCTCTGGCTTTTTTTTTCTGATCCTAATAATATGGCATAATTCTGACTTTTCCTACATGTTCTTTATTTTTATTTTTTGTGTATTTTTATTTTTTTATTGTTGTTCAAATACCTAAGCAAGGAGGTAAAAGACCTGTACTCAGAAAACCACACAACACTGAAGAAAGAAATCAAGGAAGACACAAACAAATGGAAACACATACTGTGTTCATGGATTGGAAGAATGAACATCATCAAAATGCTCATACTACTCAAAGCAATTTATAGATTCAATGCAATACCTATTAAAGTACCAATGGCGTATTTCTACATGTTCTTAAACAAGTAGATACAGATAGAATTTTTGTACTGATCTATACCCTTAAAGCACATGCATCATATATGCATTATATATTATAGGTACTAGCTCTGTCTTTCTTAAAGTGACATGCACACTCATTTTTTATTTACTCTAAGAAAACTGTCAAGTACAAACTTAACATTGTTACTTGAATAATTTATTCATTTATTTAATAAAGTCTGTGACTTACTATGTGCCAGGCATTAAAGTTAGCTCAGGTCTTGTGTTTATAGAAGAATGAGTTGCCTGGAACCCGCATATGCTTGCAGCCTTACATGTTATATGATCAGGCATCAGTAAGGATCAGTGGAGGGGAAGCTGCAGTGTTCACAGTATACTTGCTGCAGGAGCTGCGCCTGCACCAGCTCATCTTGACCCACTGAGTAGCCCTTACCCCGCAGAGAAGCTGACGGGAGTGGGCTATGCATATGCATCCCTCTGTCAGCTTGGTACCAGGAACAAAGTTTGAGAACCTTCTTTTGACATTTTAGTGCTAGATTGATGCAACAATTTTCCACCTTTTTCATCTCATAGCACACAAAAATTAATTATTAAAATTCTGTGGCACACCAAAAAAACAGATTTTTTTGTTGTTGTTGTTGATCTGACAAGAACCTAGGTATAATTTTGATCCATTCACACCAGATGGCTATGGTTGTGTTGGCTGTTGTCATTTTTTTATTTGACAATCTAAAGAAAAAAAGATCAACGCCACTAAGCAGCCAGGCATTGTATGGTTTAAAAATTCTTGGGGCACACTGGTGTGCCCCTTATAGCACATCAGTTGAAAATCGCTCGATTAATATATAGCAAATATAACTACTCTTCCTTAGTTTAGAAAGTGTTTGTCTCAGGGACATTCTTGTTGTATTTCTAATGGAAGGAAGGACAAGTATTAACATGTTTTGACTCTCAGTTGACAGCCATCTACCTTTTTAAAAATCTCTTTGGGAGCTGGAAAGAGCCCTCAAATTAATATTTTATACTAATATCTTGTTATAGTGTTTAGATCATAGGCTCCGAATTTAAAATTAGTTAAACTCCTATCTCTGTTCCCCATAAAGTCCATGCATTTTAAGTTTTATTCCTCTTCTATAAAAGGTGATGGATAAAAATAGAGCTGCCTATAACACAGAGTTTTCAGTAACGAGATGGTATGTTTTAGGCCCCGGTTTGTAGCCTAGCATATATAAATTCTTAACAGTGTTAGTTCTGATTTAATTATTATTTTAGAAATGAAAATAAAGGTGAGAGAAATGAAGACTTTACCAAGTTACAAAGCTAATATCACAGTTCTGTTGGATTTCAATGTCACCCTTTAGGTTTTTAATTTATCTGCAAAACTGTTCTTTATAACTGCTAAACTTAGAGAATTTATCGTATTTTTAAAAATCTCATTCATTCTTCTCAAATTATTATTTACTGCTTTAAATTTTCATAAGTAAAAGAATTATAGCAAAACCACCCAATTCTAAAATTCTGAATTAGAATTAAGCAATATTTAGATAGAAACCATGCTACATACAGACTTTAAAAATTTTTAAATACATTTTATTGATTATGCTATTACAGTTGTTCCATTTCTCCCCCTTCATTCCCCTCCACCCTGCACACCCTCTCCCACCCACATCTCCCCCTTTAGTTCATGTCCATGTGTCCTAAGTTCTTTAGCTCCTACATTTCCCACACTATTCTTGCCCTCCTCCTGTCTCAAAGACTTTAAATTCCAACATATATAAAAGTCTATGTATAGACGGTGAGTAGAAAATACATAGACTTTTATGTATGTTGGAATTTAAAGTCGTTGAGGATGAGGTTAATATATCACCAATTCCAACACAGGCCATGGCATATATTAGAAACTCAGTAAAACTTGCAAAATACATTTGGTCTCAAAATAGTACATTCATTTTGGTGCTCTAATGATTCCTGTGTATTGCTACACCATCAGATTGACGATGGACATTAGCAAGATCATTAACATAGCTGTAATTGAATAATTATGATCCTTGTGATATAATAATACCATTAACTTCGAGTTATTATCAGATAAATTATTTTAGTTCTAAAAATTACTGCAGGGAAAGATTTTTAGAAGAATGACTAATGTGGATAACTGTCCACATTAATAACCAATAGTTTTTTCCCCGTGTAATTGGGTATTTATATATCTTAGAAAAAAGTGATGTAAATGAGGAAGCAAATGTGTAATTATTTGCTCAAGTAGTGACTTGAATAAAATGGAAAATAATGTTTCTCCCTTGTAACAAGTATTGTGACCTAAAATTAAAGATTAATGACTGTCCATTTTTTCCCTCAAAAATAGCTTTAGTTCAGCTAAACACCTGAACACAGAGTAGCTTACATAATTAATTCATATCGATCCAATTAAAAATATCTTTAATCCAATATGAGGAACAGCGAATGATTTATATGAACTGATCACTTTTATGAACTGATCATTTGTAGTAATTTTAACTGATTAAATTTGTGATTACTATTGCTAAGAATATTAGCCCTAATTTTTTCTAGCAAAACTTATTTTTTTTTATTTAGAACTGGTTTCAGTAATCATATTGGTATTTTGAGATAGATTATATATGATTATATTGTTTTTGCTTAAGCAACATTCCAGTTCACTTCTAATACATGAACAAGAAAATATCATGGGCAAGTGACAGGGCGACCTAAAATAATTAGGCGAGAGAAAGAGAAAAACAAGTCAAGGAGCCATCCTCTGAGAGTACAAGAGACCCAGTTTTACAAGCCTGGATTGTAAGCATGAGCCTTGATGCTCCCTCTCCCTCAAACTCTTCCCACTACACTTTCACCAAGCATGTTGACTTTTATCTTCAAAATCTTTCCCCAATGCACCTGTCTGTATAATATCAAAATATAATGGGCTACATTGTCTCATGAGTGAACAAATTCTAAATCTATTCGTTTTAGTCAATGTTTTTAATAAATCCAAAATGCTATATGAATATTTCACATCTGACAGATCAAAAAGCATTCATCAGTTTGCTCTTGGGTAAAACTGCAACATTTGACAGCTTGATTACCCTGAACTTGTGTCTCTTTACAGTCCTGCTTATGCCATTCTCTTTCATTCCTCTTGTCTCCCTTTATTAAATTTCCTTCAAAAAACATGATCTCCGGTGTGGTAAAACATTTGCTCATAGCTCCAGTGCTCTCTGTGGGTACCAAAAACCCAACATTGCTCAGGAGACCCAAGTCCCTTATATAAAATGAAACTATTTACATAGGACAGATGAACATCCTCCTGTATACTTTAAAACATCTCTAGATTACTTATAATACTTAATAAAATGTAAGCTATATATAAATATTTGTTATACTGTATTGTTTAGGCAATCATAACAAAAAAAATTCTGTATGTGTTCACTTCAGATGCAGCTATTGTAGGTGTAACTACACAGTACATGTCAGCAATGACGTTACTTTAATAGATATGTTTTAATACGTCCCTGGACTCTGTGTGTGTCCTCCTTGGAGAAGTGTCTGTTCAAGTCTTTTCCCCTTTTTTTTAATTGGGTTTTTTGCCTTCCTGGAATGGAGATGTGTGAGTTCTTTACACATTTTGGAGATCAAACCCTTGTCCAAGTTATCATTGGCAAATGTTTTCCCACATAGTTGGTTCTCTTTTCATTTTAAGGCTGTTTTTTTTTTTTTTTTAGCTATGCAGAAGCTTTTTAACGTGATGAGATCCCATTTGTTTATTCTTTCCTTTATGTCCCTTGCTTTAGGGGACATATCAGTGAAGATGTTGTTGCCTGTTAATAGTACAATTTACAATATTTATGGTAATAATTTATTAAATTTCAATATTATATGACATAGAAATTAGTGTTTTTATTTAAATATACTATAAAATATTTATTTATAAATGTGTTTTGCAATAGTTTGATTTGAATCGTTCTTTGCTCCCCTGGACTTTGAACTCAATGAAGGAAGATGACGTATTTATGTTTCTCACTATTGTGTCTTCAGTGTTTTGTACTGTACCACCCTTATATTCTGCTCTTGGTATATATAAACTAATAAACTAATGGAGTGAACCAAAATGTATTTGCAAAGCATTCATCCACTCTTTGTCATATATAACTTGCTCTGGCTGAGGATATATGCTTAATGTAACATCATTCTCTTTCCATAATGAGATCGCAAGAGGAAGTTTTGGTTTAGTCATTTTTTTGCCCTCTCATCTGCTAATAGAAAACATTTCCCAGGTAATCATGGTCCCAGAATGGAAACAGATATGGCGTGAACTTGAATCCAACCAACATCTCAGAGTCAAGTAGCTGATCTGAGTTGAGCTCAACAGGTCCAGAGCTGACCCACAAAAATATAAGTGAGAAATAAACTATTTGTGTAAGCTACTCTGTGTTCAGGTTGTTTTCAGTAACAGTTGATTGAAAAACTCCTAATATATAAATATATTAGATTATAATTTATAAATATATCAGATTATAAGTTATAGTAGGAAGCAAGGCCATTTATTAAAATTAAGCAAATATATTTAACCTCTTAATTGTATATATACTAGTTATGTATAATTATAGTGCATAAATATAAATGTTATTATATATGTTATATATTTAAATTATCCCTTAATATATAAATTAGTAAACTATTCCAATGTTTATTGAAATGTCTTGATTAAAAGTTATAGAAAAGAAAATGTTTTTAATTCTTTTACCCTTATAAAGATCGTTTTGCTTATTTTAACTGCATATTTTTTCAAATTGCTATGTAATTAAAATTAATCTTTAATTTTATGCTTTATTTTGCTTTATTCTTTGTAGCTAAATAAATGTCTTAGAAGAAGTTTAATTTAGTAGATTCTTTGAAATTTTTGGTTTCGTCTTCTAAAACATATACTTTTGTTTGGTGGAGAAATGTCTTTGAAACAAACTAAGACAGATTTTATTTTCCTTTGTTCCCTTCCAAGAACTGAAGAGTAATTGGAGCAATAAGTTTCTGGTCCGTAACACTCACTGTACTGCTTTAGTGAATTGCTGTTACTTTTCATAGAAGGCAGACTGTAAAGCAGTTACCCACAGGGTGTGTGTTTTTGATGAATGGCAAGAGTGGGATGCCACAGTCATTAAAATCTCCAGGCAGACGCTATTTGAAGAAACACATGTTGATGCTCACAGGCAGTGGTGCATAATAGTAAGAAATGAATATGAATTATCTCTTTTTCAAATAGCATAGGCATTTCAAGTTTTTAAGGATGTATTTTAGGTTCACTGGTTTCCAAAGGCTACATGATATAAACAAACACTTTATTAGTATCTTTTTATAGTTCTTAAAACTACAAAAAACATTAAAGTTCATCCAATGAAGTTTTATAAAACCTCTGGGGAGTTTAAAATATACTAATTATACTAATATACTAATATATTTAAATATTATACTAATATTTAAAATATACTAATATACACACTATATATATACACATTCTCTCTATATATACATATACGTACATATGTATATATACGTACATATATAGAGAAAGAATGTAGATAATGTACATAACTAGTAAAAACTAACAGACAGCAAAAAGGGTTGATGAGAATTATGTAGAAATGCGAAGTAAGAGTCAATATTGTGTGATTTTTAGTGCAATGTATATGTGGCTGATTGTAGAACAAAAATTTAACTAAATATTGAAAAGGAGCCCCTAAGAATATGTATTATTTTTGTAAACTAGTATCTTTTAGTCTAACAGAGATGTTGGTAATGGTGAATTAAAGTATGTTGAAAGGATTTTACCAAATTGTGCTGTACTAATGATTCTTTTGATAGTTACAATATAAGTAAAGCAAAAAACTGAAAATAGCTCAAGTGTTTGACTTATGAAACATAAAAAAACACAGTTAAATATAAGCATCCACATTTAATATATGTTTATATACATACATACATTTATACATATATATTATTAAATTCATTGGTGTTGCAATGGTCAATAACATTATATAAGCTTCAAGTGTACAATTCTATAACACAACATCTTTATACTCCATTGTGTGATCATCAAACAAAGGATATTCTCCCTTAATTGCTACATTTAAAAATATTTTTTCTTTAAAAGGAGAATACACTGTAATTCAATAAAGTATAATCAAGTATATCATAGAATCATGGAAATTTGTGTTTTTCACATATCTTATTAATGTACATATTTGGTACAAAGAGTACAGATATCTACATCACAGGACAGTAAAATCTTTGCCAATATTGAAGTGTTCACTGGAGACAAGCAGCTATTTGCTTAATAAGACACATGATCATCTTATTAAAGATGATGCTATTAATAACACCATCAGAATTTAATATCATCTAAGTTGTATGACTGAAACACTCAGAAGTCTTTCCTTTTTTCATTTTTCTAAAGATATCTCTGAGAAGGCTAAGGTCCTTCCTTTTTTATTTTTCCTTTTCTTTTAAAATTTTTCTAAAGATATCTATGAGAGGGCTGAAGTTTAATGCTTGTTTCACAGCTACAAGGTCATTTTTAATGAACAAAAGTTAATTAGGCAGAAATGATCTCTTTTGGTGCAACTGGTGCTATCATAATTTGAATAGTTTCAGAATGTTGAACATAGGGAAAAACATTAGAAGTTTATCTCACTAACGATATCAATCCAGTATTTATAATGAAAGAAATTCCACTGGGAATAAAGGAAAACAATATGAAAAGCTTAGAAATTATTTAAGAGGAAAGAGGACAGGAAATTTGTAAAATGAGTATGACAAAAGTATAAACTAGTAGTAGTTAAATAAAAATGATTACAGGAGGTGATTGAATATGAAAGTTAAAAAGACTGCAAACTTCACTTAGCAACTCTACCAAATAAATCCAAACATGCACAAACATTCAGTGCTGAAACGAAAACACCTTGATGGTCTCCTTTAATTCATGTTAGCACTACCTTGATCTGTGTCAACTGAGTTATTTTTGTTCTCTTGTTCCAATATATTAATAAGATTGCCTTTTCTGTTTCTTCTAGAAATATCATATTATTTTTCAGTTGAAATATCTTCAAATTGACCTATCAGTCTTTTTTCTTTTCTTTTCTTTTCTTTTCTTTTCTTTTCTTTTCTTTTCTTTTCTTTTCTTTGCCATAAAAATAGATTATAAGGAAGAGGGATTAAAACAGAGAGAATCAAGATAGACTTTTATACAATAATACATGTGGAAATAAGAACTAATTTACTATTGTAGATTAAGTACATAAAATTGTCAAAAATTGTCAGTGATCAGCGACTCTGATTCAACATATCAGGGGGGATCACGGTATTTGAGAAAGATGGAGAGGTATCTAAATCATGATTTTAACTCAATAAGAAAGAGATATCAGCATATACCTTGACAATAATAATTTCATAATATGCTTTCTTTCAAAGACGTTTTAAGCCACCTTTCTTACTATCCCAACTCTGTTGACTGTAATTTATAAAATTCTAAGTAGTTTCCAAATTTTTTTTTTTTTTTGAATCACCATCTGGTACATTCACTGTCTTCTTCCTCTCATCTGCAGGCCTCTGGAGTCATTAAAACTAACTTCCAGCAGCCTGCCCCCATGATCTGTCTGCCTTCAAGCACAGCCACATTTTCACTCTTTTTATTTCTTTGAGAATTCTTGAACTCTAGTGTTTCTCATATCCAAAGTAAAAAATGTATTATGAAGTCTGTTTTTAATGTATTGAATATAAATTTAGAAGATGAAATGTACTAAAGCACAATATGTTATATTAAAAATGCAAAGTTAAGAGATTTGAAATAAAACCTTAAGAATCATTATTAACTACATGGCTAATTTCACAACCTCCTTTACAACTGATATAAAGGATGAAAGTGAGAGCCATGATGGACTGTGGACGGTAGATTGGATGAAATAAATACATTGATATTTTTAAACATTTGAAAAACAAGATGACTATAAATGTGAATATCACTATATAAACAAGAGTGAATTTTTTGAATGAGTCAATCTTAACAAAAAAGTCTCATTATTTTCTTTAAGTTCTCTATGTTAGCAAGCAAAAAGTAATATAGAATACAGAAAACACAAAGTATATGAAATAGCAATTTTTCCTAAATAAAACCTTATTATTGTGTTTTTTTAATTAATTCATGAAATAGCATTTTCATAGCATTCTTAATGTGGGGAAGTAAGGATATTCATTAGCTACTACAAGTGATGGTTCTAATTCCAATATCTATCTTTAAATAAATTATTATTCACAAAATTTTAGTGATGATCTAATTCCAATTCCATATTTTTGCCCTGAAATGCACCAGTAGTGTATTAATTCATTTTCACTGAACTCTATCAGTATTTATATTTTAAAACCATTCCAATCAATGATTAAATGAAATAAAAAATATTATATGAACAAATTGTAAGTAATTACAAATTTGATTTATAATTTGACACAGCAGTGTGGTATAATATTAGGATATAAAATATCATTTCTAAGATTTTCTCTGCCTATGTCAGTTTATGTTGGTAAATTAGAACATATCACTTCACCTATCACTATTGATTTCCTCATATTTAAAGTGAATAGGTAAAAATTTCAAGGTGATAAATTTTTAATATTGTTTTAATCTGTACAAGCAAGTTATTTTAAATTACTCATCCTTGTTCTTTTTAATTAAGCACATTTTCTTATGTTTATTCATATAGATGTAAAGAAATTGCACGTATTTAAGAATATTCATTTATGATTTTCTATTAACCATTCTCAAAAAATGTAATGTTAAGTTTCTCAGAAAAATTCAATATTAATAGTATATCAGGAAAAAATAGTGTAAATTTATCTTTAAAGTTACTGTCTAGATGTGTGATTATTTGTTGCTCCACAAAATAACAGGTTGATGTTTGTGGGTTCTAAATCAATCCAATGTTAAAAAATTATGTTCTCTGTAAATTCAGGTAGAGAACAGTGGTGAATTCTCAAAAGCACATTAAAAATTTTATATAAATTATCTAGTTATTTGTTTTCTGTTCAGAATGAAAGAGTGTAGCAGTCAAATACACTTTTTGTATAGCCCGTTTGATGTACAGCCTATTTGAATACATGTGAGTTATGCAGTCAGACATTTTTATTGAAGAATTCCCATGTCTAAGACTGCACTTAGTGCCCTGGTGATATGACACATATTCAATCCTCTTGACACAGGAGACACAACACACGTAATTTGCATTCCTACAAAAGAGAGCTTCTGAATGATAACAAGGGACTACTGCAGACAATAGGTACAACTTAGAAAAGGGAAGAGAACACTGTGGGCAAAGTAATAAGATCAGACTTTACAAAGATTCCTCGACTTGTTTTTTAAAGATAGATATACTTGGGTAGGGGATAACGAGCAAGGAATACATGTTAAGTGTAGGACATACTGAGACAAATAAGCATTCAGAGATGAGAAAAAACTAAGGTGGGTGACACTGTAGTGCAATTGAAGGGCACACTTGACCCGGGAAGCCTGAATTTGAATCATCAGTCTGATCATAACAGTGTGTCAAATGAATAGTGGTGATACTGATTGTGCTTACCCTGTGAAGTTACTATTATGACAAATAAATTAATTCAAATTATAAAGTTAAGATGATTGAAATAATGCCTGGCACATAACTAATTACATTAGTTATTATAAATATTCCATGATGCAGTTCAGAAGAGATTTTCTTGTGAAAATGTTACAATACCAGGTTAAGCATTTGCTATTTTATCAAGATTTCCTAAAAAAAAATAAAAGTTAAAAAATTGACATTTTAATTCGTGTGGGTGTATACTTGTCATTAAGATGGATTATAGCAGAGTTGGTATAGTAAATAAAAAAAAATTGTTGAGCAATACTACTGAATGTGAATCAGTAGGGTTAGACAATTGAGTACGGCAAATTATGAGAAGTTAGAATCAGGGTTGATTCCACAATTTAGAATGGGGTGATTGAAAGGAAAGATGCTTGGCAGAAATACAAAAATTAAAATAAAGTGCTAGTTTTGGCAGAAGGGCAATGATTTTAGTGTGACATATGTTATGTTTGAAATGACTTCTGTGTCAGCATATCTGCCAATTTCTATTACAGATACGTTTTCACTGAACATAAAGTTACTTGCATCATATTTGTTGATGCTTCATGACAGACACAGGCCTCCAAACACACAAAAATTGAAAAAGAATGGTTTTATAAATGGAGAGTTAAGTAAATTAAGACCCAGTGAGATGATGTATCAGAAGAGCCAGGTCCTCTAAATCCCAGGACATTATCTTACTCTCCATTTCATGATTAAATGCAAAACAATGCAAGTACCTATGAGCATAATCTTCAATATTGGAAAACATGGCCCCTTTCCAGTTAAAGGTAACGTTCTGGTCAAGTGTGCCTATTAGTTTAAGGAAGGTTTTTTTTTTTTTTTTTTTAATATTTTTTATTTATTTATCTTTAGAGGGGAAGGGAAGGAGAGAGGGAGAGAAACATCAATGTGCGGTTGCCTCTTGTATGTCCCCTGCCGGGAACTGGCCTGGCAACCCAGGCATGTGCCCTGACTGGGAATCGAACCTCGATCCTTTGGTTCGCAGGCCCGCGCTCAATCCACTGAGCTACACCAGCCAGGGCTAAGGAAGGTTTTTAAAGAGAAAATATAAGGAGGTAATATCTAAACATCATTATTTAAATAATTTATATTAAGCCTGACATTTTCCTTAAGGACTGGTAATTGTGCAACAAAATGCTAAGTTTATAAAGCTTTTATTCCACTGAGAATTTTACTTGTGACTGTGTGGGATCTGATCTTTTAAAATATTTTTGTTAAACTCACTGGGGTTACATTGGTTACTAAAATTGTACAGGTTTCAAGGGTACAGTTCTCTGCTACTACATCTGTGTACTGTATTGTGTGTTTACCACCCAAATTCAAGTCTTCCACCACCACCTATTCGACCCCCTTCACCCTTTTCTACCATTTACCCATCCCCCTTATGTGTCTATGAGTTTTTGTTTTTAAAGAGACACTTCAGATATATGAAAGGATGCTCAACTTCACTAGCTATTAGGGAAATGCAAATCAAAACTACAATGAAATACTACCTCACACCTGTTAAAATGGACATTATCAATAAGACAAGCAATAACAAATGTCGCAAAGGTTGTGGAGAAAAAGAAACCCTCATTCACTGCTGGTGGCCATGTAAACCGGTACAGCCACTATGGAAACTAGTATGGAGTTTCGTTAGAAAAATTAAGAATATAATTATCACATAACCCAGCAACCCCTTTTCTGGGTATTTTCTCAAAAAAATTGAAAACATTTTTTGTAAAATTATATGGACCCCTATGTTCATGGCAGCTTTGCTCACGGTTGCCACAGCATAGAAAAACTAACATATTCTTTGATAGATAATTGGATAAAGAAAAAATATATAATTGAAACTACTGAACAATGAGAAAAGGTAAAATACTGCCTTTTACAACAACCTGGACAGACCTTGAAAATGGCATGCTAAGTGCAATAAAGTCAAACAGAAAAAGCCAAGAAACATACGGCCAGGTATTTATTTTTTTTCTCAGGCAAGGACATTTTCTTTTGCTTTGAGATGGCAGGCAGGGGCGTGGAGGAAACATCGATGTGAGAGAGGAATATCAATTGGTGACCAGTGATCAAACATGCAACCTGGGTATGTGCTCTGACCAGGAACCAAACTTGCAACCTTTTGGTCTATAGGACAACCAGCTATCTGAACCACACCAGCCAGTGCTGACCAGACCTTCTTTATGACCACATGAACTTAGGGTAATAAAAACTTTTTACAAACCTTGAGGTCTAAGTATTCAAAGGACCCACTCATCTACACCTCCCTTCTCAGATATTTCCACTCTTTTTTCTGACATCTTTGTAATGTGATACATACATGTCTTACATGATTACTTTCTTCACCTACTTCTTCCTCCTGAGTATCCTGGAAATCTAAAAAGAGGAAATCTGTGATAGATTGAATGATTGTATCCCTCTAAAATTTCACATTTTGAAATCTTAACCCCCAAATGATGGTGTGAAGAAATGGGGCTTTGGGTGGTGATTACAGGATGAAGATGGAACCCTCAATAATAGGATTAGCACCCTTACAGTGGAACCTCAGAGAGCTCTTTCCTCCTTGTTCTTAGTTTTTAAAAGGTTTTATTGACTTATTTTCAGAGAGAGGAAAAAAGGGAGGGAAACATCAATGTGTGCTCGCCTCTTGTACATTCCCTATGAGGGATCTGACCCGCAACCCAGGCATATGCCCTGACTGGGAATCGATCCAATGACCGTTTGTTTCCTAGGCTGGTTCTCATCCCACTAAGCCACACCAGCCAGGACTCTCTCCTCCTCTTTCCATTATGGTGAGAACACAACCAGAAGTTGGCAGCCAGTAACCCAGAAGACAACTTTCACTAAAATCCAACCATTCTGGCAGACCACCAGCCTCCAGAACTGTCAAAAACTGTTGTTTAGAAGCCACCCAGTCTATGGTATTGTGATATAGCAGCCCAAACTAAGACATAGCTCCAGTGGAATAAGGTGCCATTCTCCTAAGGCAGCCTTTCCTGAAGGATCTCACTAGCACTCTAGGAAAGGACAGGTTTGTATCTCTCATTTGTAGTCTATGTGTGAAACTCCATCAGACAGATACCTGACAGCCTTACAGTGCTGCCTTGGCTCCCTTGTATCCCAGGATAAGAGATGGGTGCTGGTCAGTGACCACGCAAGGAACTACTAAAGATCATTTCAGGAGAGGGAAGCAAGTACAAAGGCCCTGATGATACCTGCTGTGCTCAATAAACAATAAGGAGGCCAGTATGTCTGGAGTAGATGCCATTGGTGTCAATGCCAAAGAAAACTATAAGAAAGTGATAGTTGAGTTAAAGGAGTAGGATGTTGAAAAGGAAACTGAACTTAGCGTGGAACATTCTAGGAAAGGCATGTATTTGGAGGAACATATGGAACTTCATGCCCCAGGAGGTATAAAAAGACAGCAGAATTTAGTGGTTTCACATGTATTTATAGGAATATCAAATTCTTATTAAACTTGGTAATAAGAATTGTTAGTTCCAGATAGTTAAAGCAAAAACATACTTTGCTGGAAGGCAGATGTGGCTCTTATAAGGTGGTGCAGACCTAGGTTGTCTTGCTGATGGAAGGAGACTTGACCTGGGGTGGTGAACACCAGATGCAACATGCAGATTATGCATTGCAGAATTGTGCACCTGAAACCTGTATAATTTTATTAACCATCGCCACTCCCCAAATTCAATAAAATTGATATAAATTGAAAGTGAGGATATTTATCCTAAGGGTAAATTGGTTTTGGTTTAAGTACAGTTTCATAAAAACCTTAAAACCAACTACTTCTATTTGGCTAGGTAGTCCTGTTTTCATCAGTTGAGTTTACTGTAATGAGGCCAAGGATCTTTAATAGTTATGTCAAGGTCCTCCTGCATCACAAGTTTCTTAACTTTATCTAGGGTTTCTAATCACAAGAAGGTCAGGCTGCATTCAGGTGGTCCCTCCATGTTGCCTAAACAGAAATGCATCAGCATTGGAGTTGAGAACTGGGCTTAAAGAAGTAAGAGATGGCATGAGAATAAAAATTAGAACAATCCCTGTTAGAAGGGAAGTGTGCAGAGGTAAAAGAAAAAAGAAAGAGAGAGACTGAGTTAATTATATTCTTTTCACTCCTTTTCTCATTGCCTATGTTGGTATCATTTCTGAGTAGTAAAGGATAATAGAGTAAAAAACATTGAGTGAGGTCAAAGCACAAACCTGAAGTCTTACACTGTTTAATCTGTAGTATCTTCTAGCTTTTGGTTTAGTGTTTTGTCATTCTTGCAAAGACAGACAGTTTTGAACACACTTTAAATTATGTTTACTATACTTGAAACTTTTCCCAGACACATTTTTGTCACCTTTGCAATTGTTGGTTTTCCGTGGAGAAAATATACAGTGTTTAGTTAGCTTTCTAAGGAGTGAAGGTGTGAAGACATATGTAATTTGTGAACTAGCATTATTAGACACAGTTTAAAGGTTATGAAGTAATACTTCAATTATATGTTTATAGAATGAAGGCATGCATTATCACCACACACATTCTTTTTACTTTCTAAGCGCATATTGTAACTGACAAATTCTTTAACATGTCTACTAATTCCTGTGAACATTTCCCTGTTTAGATTTTATGTACCTATCAGCTCTAATTAATTTTGAAATAAGTATGTTAGTGATTGCATCTCATGTATAATTTAGCACATGGTGGGTACTTAACACATATGTATTGCTACATGGAGAAGTGCGTTTATTTGTTGAAGAATGCCTGGAAGAATCTTATAACCAAACTCATATTTAATAAACATAAATGCTTAAAAATTACATACTTTCAGTTCATGTTTTATGAAAAAGTTATATATGTATACCAAAATAAAATGTTAAAAAAGTACTGACTAAACGTCTCTAAATGCTGCGTACCTAATTAAATGATGTTTAATTATATCTACCCTAATAAGATATTTCAAAAATATGATTTAATTATTGATTCAAGTCAATAAAATCTTCTGGAGTTTCTATAACTTGCATAATGGGAAAATACCAGAATAAATGAAATATATTTTCTGTGTTCACAGTCCTCATAGGCCACAATGGTGACAAATAGTATTCAAATTATTATAAATGTTACATCAAAGGTAGATATAAATATACATATATATTGATTTTTATATTTTCATATAAATTATTTGATATTATTAAATATTTATTAAATACTTATTAGATAAGCAAATCACACAAACATGCCTTAGTTCCTAATCTTTAATCATACACAACATAATATAATTTAGTTTTTCATGTTTGGCGTTTTAATCTTTGAACTATCAGCCCTTTGTTACATAGAAAATAACTACTTGTGTTTTACTTCTAATTGACACATATCATAACTGTTCTCAAGGAGAAACATTTTGGTTCTAAAATGATATTAAATTTATTATCATCAACCTTTAATATTTTACATCTTTGCTTCAACATTGCTGAATCATTTGTACAATTTTGCTTACTGGCAGAAGTCTTCAACATTTTGAAAATTTCCTACTGCTTGAAAACAATTGAACTGACCCAGAAACTTTTGTACTACCTCAGGGTCCCCCCAGCCTAATACTAAGCAGTTTATTGTTTTCAAAAGGCATTTGATTCTACTTCCATATTTTGATGTTCTTCGTTACTTATCAACTGTTTAAAAATGCGTTTGGTTAGTGTCTTGACACTACCTCATTGGCATTTAATTATTAGAGATGATATTCATACAACATAAGGATAATATTCTAATTTTATAGAGATAACATTAGTAATTCATTTTCAAAATATATATATATATATATTAACAACTTTTTCAGTAAAATTTCCCCATCTTGTTTTAATAGTTTCCTTTGTAGTTCTATAGACAATGGAAATTTGAAAACAAATCCTGTGCTTAAGAAGTAATTTATCTATGTTTGTATAGATCTGCTTGTACACAGATTAAACCTCGATTTCGGCAACACTGTCTTCTGTGGAATGCATGCGTGGCAGAATCATTTTTCTTACAGCCCTTGTTCCAGTATATTCTGTTTCTCTTAGATCTTGCCCATCCTAAGCATTCTCCTAGTCTCCACTTCTCCATTTGTCAAAAGTCGTTGAGCAAACATTTTACATAAATGTTTACTTTACTGAGACTGTCTCTTATAAGAAAAAAAACGTAGGTAAGAAAATCAATTAAAAGATAACCAATAATTCACAAAAAGATGGCAAAACCTCCCTTATTTTAAAAGAGTAAAAATTTATTCAACAAATACTCATTGACTCCTTGTGTGCTAAGCATTGTTCTAGGTTAGGGGGTAAAAAAGCATATGAAAGAAATCGCTGTGTTCAGAGTCCTTACTTTCCAGTAGAACTTTATATACAACACAGAAAACAAGTTACTTATACAATTAGAAGATGACTAGTGCTGGAGGGAAAAGGGGGCTAGGGGACTTGCAGTATTCCGAACTGTGATCAAGGATAGTGAGGTTGGAAGGAGATAAGAGAGCAAGCTCCACACATACTTGGGGGCAGAGGGATAGTGTTCCAGGCAGAAGGAAGTGTAAATGCATGGCGATGAGAGCAAGGCACACATTTAAAAACAAGTTGTCCAGTTTTGCATATTGCCATTTTAATTTATTTTTCTACTGAAGCAAAGTTGTTGAGTTTCAAGTGTAGATGTGCTTTTGTTAGATGTCCCAGTTAGCTGTGTTGAGAAATACCTGGATTAAAAGTTTTGTTTCTTAGATGTTTCTCCATCTCTGGTGTTATTAAAAAGCAAAACAAAACACTATACTGCATTGGACAGTTCATAATTACTTTGCTTAAAGGGTCAATCTAGGCTTTACTTTTGGTCTTAAATTTATTAGCTAATGCATAACACACCTACTATCACTCCATCCCTTTTTAAACTGGGTTTTTCTTTGATCTATAAAACCATGAATATATTCACATTTGATGGTTATAGAAACTTTAACAGTATCCTTATAATTACCTTTTTTTAAAAACTTCATGAACCATGTTTTAAAAAATAATTTTACATTAAATCCAACATCACGGAAAACATGTCAGTTAAGTTTGTCATAGTGTTAAATAGATCATTCACTTGTTTTTTTTTTAAAAAAAAAAATGTTGGCCTAAATGGCTGGCATGAAGGAGAGTTGGTAAGAGGTTAGTTCAGGGAATTGAAAATGGAGAGGCAGAGTGTTTTGAGGCTTGTATCCTCTGATTCAAGGAATTTTAAATTAATTCAGAGTAAAAAGCCACTGAAGGTTTGAGTAGAGGCTTAAAAGGATGGCAAAGACGTGGTTAATTGCACATCTAATTGCTCTAGAAAGGGTTGAAGAATGACCCTGAAAGCTTTTGTATCCACAGTGGATTACTGGTTGTCTTACTGGCAATATAATAAAAAGATTTAGACTTTGTGTTTAACACTTTATATAATAGCAAAATCCAAAACAACATATATCACTGGGGAAGCACTTGATCTTTCTCCCATGGTGAAAAGAGAAAATATCTATAGCACTGAACGGCAATAAAGTAAGTGCAACTCTTTCTCAATAAATACTGCTTTAAAGGTAATTGAAAATATTGCTGTGACTTCAAAAGGAATAGCATTAGAACAAATTAGTCAATTTGGGAGGTTTGCTCTACTGCAGGTGAAAGAACAGATTTTTCTAAGATGAATCAGCTTAAAGTATTTTCTGGATTCTCCTTCAGTAATAAAATAAATGAAGAGCTACTTTTTCTATGAGGTACTAAAAAAAGATATATTGGGGACATATACCATATCAACGGTAAATGACTCCTTCAATAAAACCTGTGTTTTAGGAGAAAATTGTATACATATCACCACTGATGGAATACCTACATGCCATGAATTTTTAAAAAGAAAGATATATTAAACCATATAGCAGTAAGAACCTGTTACTTTCCTACTTAGTGTTAGAGACCATCTATACATTTTTTATTTGAAGTATACCATAATAAATGTATTTTTATTTAACGAGAGTCATGCCTTGAATAATATCCAATAAGCAGGCATTGTATCCAAGTTTAACAAAGAACTTCTTTTATACTTGTAGATGGGTTCCATAATTAGACCATGCTTTGTAAAATGGTGAAATACTGGATCTCTCACCATGCCCTGAGGGTCAGTAATTCTGACTCAGTGGGACAAATTGAGGGATAACACTGCAGAGCTAAAAATACACTGGGACATCTTACCTTCCTCATTTTCCGTGATCTAGCTGGCAGCAGTATAGCTTCAGTGCTACAAAAGTAAAAGCATGTTTTATACACATTGTAAAGATAACATATGACTACTTTTGAGAGATTTTTAAATAATTTCAAATCACCAAGAGTGAGAATCTAAAGTTCTTTTGTTAACATTAAAATACATTAACATTAATCTCCTTGTGCATGTAAATAAATAAATATTAAAGTGGTTATTTGAAATATCCCTTTCAAAATAGCTGTAGTTTTGTCTATACTATAGTCTTATTTGAACAATTCAACAATAAATATTACATTTTTGCCATAATAATCTGAAATTGACTTCTTAGTTCATTACTTCTTTCTTTCCTCCCCATTATGTTTCCTTTGCTCATTTCCTATCTATAATATCCATTTTTTCCTATCATCTTAACCTAAAAAATTAATAAATAACTCTAAAATGATCTGAATGGAAATTCTGGCAGAGTGTGATAGGCTGTATTACATCCCACCCCTGAAAAATTGGCCACCCCGAGACATGTTAATGTGTTTACATTATATGCAAAAAGAGACTTTGAAGACACAATTAAGGTGAGAATCGTGAGATGAGACCATTGCACTGGAATATTATGTTGCACCCAATGTGGTCACATGACTTTCTATACAGGGACAAAAGATCAAGTTGGAAAGAGAAGCAATGGGGAAGCAGAGGCTAGAGCACTGGAAAGAAGGCTCAGGAGCCAAAGAATGCAGAAGGCTTTTAGAAGCTGAAAAGGGGAGCACATTCTCTTCTAGACCTTTCAGTAGGAACCTACTTCAGCCAACACTTTTATTTTAGGACTTCTGACCTCCAGAACTGTATCATAATAACTTTGTGTTGTTGTAAGCTGCAAAATCTTATAATCCGTTAATGTGTTATAGGAACAATAAACTAATATAGAGACCTTAGTAATATTAGGACATGTTAAGAGCACAGCTAGAAAGTGGAATGCATGCAGAAAAATAACAAATTATTAGGTTTAATTTATACATTTTTCATCTGGCTAGGTGCCTGTGGATTCTCATACACAACTTTCTTACCTTATTTTGTTTAACTATTTATTTTTATGTGAGTGCAACTGCACTTCTATAGCGTGGTGGTGGCTGTCTGTTGTCCATGTGGCTGTCTATCCATCCCACTTCTTCTACTGTGAACTCCTCCATGTGATTCTTCCATCCAGCATTCTCAGCTCTGTTGTTTTAACTTCACTAGGGCATATAGGAAATTTTTGGTGATATACCAAAAGCACGTGTTGGAAATACATGTTGTGCGTTTTCTGAGGAGAAACAAGGAAACTATTCCCAGGTGTAACTATATAAGTACTTTCCTCAGCATCTGCCTTGCTGCACTCAGACATCATATTAGAATCATTGAGCAGCTGCAGGAGTCTCAGAAGAGCAATGTTCTTGCATTGCAGGGTAAGAGAGAGACATCAGCCTTCTAGTCTTAGTCACAATCATCTTTCCACTTCACCCTCAGCTATATCTGAAAATAAAGACAGGATCGTAGTGTTGAAAAATCACTGTCTGTAGATTGGAAGGTGTTACTGGATCAGCATCATCCTGGAATCAAAGGGGTCCATCCAATACTAGATTAGTGATCCACGTAGTGAGAAACAAGTTGGCTGGGGCTTTAGACCTTGGTGCTACAGATGGAGAGAAGGTGCCCTTCAGGTGTATAACTCACAGGTCACGTGGTGACTTACTGCATATGATAGGAAAAGAGCAATGCAAGTGTAGGGTATTCTGTGGCTTTATGCATTTTTGAGAAAAAGAAATGGAGAAAGAAGAGCAAATTTTAAGGAAACAGCAGCTTATCCATTATCCTTTAGATAGGTGGCTTATTAAGGTGGAAATGGAAAAACCAGATGTAGACTTAAAAAGGGGGTTTTGGCAGGAGATATTAAAACTTAGAAAATGTACATGTATGGAAAAGACAGTTTTAAATTTGAGGAAACAGTTCATAGTAAAAACTGGTTTGTATTGTGATGGAGAAAATGAATTTCCATTTTTAATAGGATGAATACAACTTTCTAATGGCAAAAGTCAATAAGTAGGCATTATTAACATATTCTCTGTATGTCATAAAATCTCTTTACATGTGGATACACCATTATGAGAAGATATTTGCCTCTTTCTATGTATTTGTGTGTTTTTTTGCATAGTTCTCATAGTTCTATTTTTCTCTTCTGCATTTCTTTCTTTGGGTTTTCCCTAAGTGCTTATGACATGATTTAGAGTGCTTTGCCATGTTAGAAAATACTACAACCCACCTCTCTCACACACACACACACACACACACACACACACACACACACACACACACACAACTCCAGGTTTGCAGACATGGCTACCAGTTATAGACCTAATGTCTACATAGAAGTGTAGGAAACTAGTTCATTGTATGTGAAGATTATTTTCTCACTTTTTGCATACACATCCTGTATGGCATGAAATTGTACCAGTTATCAAGTTCTACATAAAAGACATTGTAAGAATATTTTTGAGAAAGTAAGTATGCCTAAAGTCTTAAAAAATAAACAAATTTACTGAAAGTATCTGTACCAATTAATTATGAACATTAATCAAGATCTATGCATATAAAACAAATATTTTAAATATGATATACAGAAGAAAAACTAGTGGTTATTTCTAAATACGACACAAAATAATTTCTTAATTTAACTCATCCATTGGTAACTAAATATGGAATAGGATATATTTTTTTAAGTTTTAATTTTTGTGGCACTCACTTTAATTTGGAACAATTTTTATAATTGTATATTTTAATTGACTAAATATAATATTCTTCCCAGTGAAAGTAATCACTATAATTTCTAATAATACATTGAAATAGGCACCTGAATTATAAGAATTCATCAAAGAAAAAAGGGAGCAGATCACATATACTATATTAGTCAAAAAATGGAAGGACATTTCACATTTTAGCTTTACAGGAAGCATAATTCATGACATTTGAATGTTCTCTCTTACTTAGGACTTTGTCATAAAAATTGTCCTGTTTTTCATATACATTAAATGTTCTTCTAGAGAAAACATAAAATATTCCTGGATGAGTTCCCAGGTTCTGTTAAATAAACCTATTCTGCCTTGTTATTTGTACATTTTTTTTTCCATAAATAGTGTTATTTATGTTATTGATGGACCAATTCATTCTTGGTTGTAGGCTTCCATTATTTATAAAACATTTTTTTAAGATGATCCTGTTTGCAATTACCTGTATGCTAAGCTCTTTCACTATTATCTAAAGAAAGTTTTATGAATCACATTATGCATATACAAGGGGACTGGTGTGTAGATTTTATTCTGTTTCATGCATGGGGCCTCATCTGAATATTCAAAAAAGGAATAAGAAATAGCCAGTGGCCATTCATCCCCATATCCTCTTGCAGGTGATATCCAGGGAGCATTTCTATTCTATTTCATAACATACCTAAAACAACCTCATTGTGTAGGGGCACCTTGATTGCCATCTAATACATTGATTTCCTTTAGTGTTGTGGATTAATCATCCAAAATTCTATGTGTATATCCTTGACATTTCCAGACCTACCATGTTTGGAATAACGATTTCCACTTGCTCATGCACTACTCTCTCTCTCTTTAGCAGATATTTTAATAGCACTCTAATGTTTATAATCTACTGTAAGAATTATAGTACTTTCAATTTATTTGTTAACCTCATATATTTATAAAATGGAAATCAAATTTCTTTGTTTCCTATCTGAAGCATGTGAGGTTTTTGTTCTGTGAAAACTATTATCCATTTGCTAATATCTTGATAATGTAGATTACCATAGGTTTAATATCTTCTAGATCAGGTAAATCCTGAAAGTAGCTCATTGTTCATTCATTCTTTGGGATGCTGTGATGTAAGCATGCAGGACATTGTTAATAGTATATTTCTTACTTTTTTCCAAAAATCTAATGATGGAATAAAACAAAGAGTAATTTTTAAAAAAGAGACTGTCTTTTATTAACCTAATTCAATCAAATCAATTATAGTATTTTAGATAAAGAAGTGATCCTTAAAAGATTTTGTTCAGTTACATTTAGTATTAGAAGTAATCCAACGTATAACAATAAATTGTAACTTCACACCACATACACACATTTATATTTGTATATTTCTTAGCATAAATGTTTTACAGTTCTCCTAAGCAGTGCACCTCTTGTTCCTCAGAATAAGTCTCTTAGATAGATAGGAATTGTAAATGGGACAGAAAAGCTAATTTGTCTCAAGATGTCTCTTGCATCTGTACACTTAACAGGAAAAGACAAATAGACAACAAAATAGTGTATTTTACAGTGAGGTAATCTAACAAGTGTCAAAGGTATTTTATATCATTATATAAATTGTAATTTATTACTTAATAGTCATAAAGAAATCTATACTTTATAAACAAATAATTTCATACATTCAGTTGCCACCCAAATTACATGTGCAAATACAAGAAGCAAGAAAAAATTCACATGCAGTAAGCTAGTGTGGAATGGAAATTTCAAATTCTCTTTAGGGAAAAAAATATCTTAAATTATTAGAAAATATAAACAGGCAGACAATAGCTACAAATAAATCAAGTGGTCTAATTACTTTATTAGTTGTCAGGAGTCACAACAGTGTATATATTTAGTAATTTGGGAAAAAGCTGAGGAAACTCTGATACCATCCAAACAAATTCAGAATTGATGGAATGTAATCAGTTGGGCAATCAAGGACAAAACAAATATCTGTAACTTTATTCTCCCAAGGAAACCAATAATTGTAGCCATTAAATATGTGGGCTTGCGTACATGGTCATTCAGTAAAAAGGTATATTTAGAGCAAATTCTTTCTCATATTTATTTTGTCTTTAGAACTTTCTCTTCCCTCTTTTGTTTCAGCCCCAATCAACATCTCATGGATTGTGCTTGCAGAAACGTTATAGAAATATGACCTTGACTAGATTATAAAGTCTAAGTTACTTAGAATAACATAAAAGACCATAATCTTGCCTTTGGCTAAAAATCCAATTACATCTTCCTTTACTCATGACCTTATAATTTATGTTTTATTCATGAAAAATGTGTTTAATTCTCTGCAAAAAATACTGTTACATGAACTCTAGACTGGAAAAACTCTTATCTTTCTTCTGCTCTTCTTCTCTTATGAGATTAGTTCGACCCTGTCTAATTGAACTTTCAATGTTTTTCTAAATTCAAAAAATGTTTTATATATGTGCAGTCCAACATGGTAGTCATGAGCCACATATAACTATTGAGCACTTGAAGTGTGGGTAAAATGTCTCAAGACCTGAAATCTTCGTTATTTAAAAATTAGCTATATAATGATAACTTAAAATATTTTCCAATGTATAGTGGCTCTTTATTACACAGTGCAGGTTAAGGTATTTTATAATAGGTGGACACCCATGGAAATGGGAGAGGGGTTGAGAAGCACCAAGACAGTGCATGAGCAGCAGCTGCATCTTGGCTGTGCAAATCAGGGTTCGTTGCCCTAGCAACTGGGGCAATGTGGCATTACTCAGCATAAGGAAGCTGAAGGGTGCATGGGTTAAGCTACAGAGGTATTTGGATAGACGGATATACCCTCCTATATACTTCAGCTGCACAGGAGATTCTGGGGCCTGTCTTTAGAAAGTGGAGAATATGAAACTCTGAGCTCTTTCCTCTCTCCTTCCCTTGCTGGTCCAGTTGGCTGCCAGTGGCTTGAGTTCTTGGGCCTCTGGGTCTTAGATATTGCTTGGTCTGGGAACATTCCTGGCACCCCTCATTGAGCACACCAGGGCCTGCTTGGTCAGGAGCAGAGCAGGTTCTGGGTCAGTAGGGCAGAAGGGGGCTACATTGCTAGGTGGTAAGCATTTTCCCCGGCATGGGAAGTCACAGCAGCACTGGAAACTGGAGAGAACACTATTCTGGCCTGCCTGTCTAGAAGCACAACTTCATCAGCAAGCTGATGCTGAAGAGATGGGGAGCAAGTGCTGGAGGCAAGCAGAAACCAAGGAAGGAGCAGTGTGCTGCAAATGGGATTTTGTCCAGTGCACACAGACTCCAAAGGATGCCTACAGCAGACAGTGATCAGAACATGCCTCAGCTGCCTGCATTTTCCTAAGGATGGTATTTTAAATGGAAAGAGGTGTTCTGGGTGCAGCCTAGGACTGGTCTGGCCTGGCAGAGTGTGGCAGGGTTATTTTTCATTGGATATTTTAGAAGGAATGGACTTTAAAGAAGAAACCTGCCTTTATTTCCAATTGTTTAATCATTAAATAAGAGATTCCTTTTTCTTTCCATCAAACTCTACCTCCAGAGTTTTGCCTGTTTGGCAGCAAGCAGTAGAACTGCCACTGGCTGGTTGAGTTACAATTTCATTAAGTGTGTTATTGATGGTTTCTCCTGACAATTTGTACCAGCTTATGAGCTAAAGATAAACCTTCTATTTTCAGTTTTCTTGCTTCATCCATGCACTTTCTACAGCATCTACTTTAATCCTCCAGTCTTTGTCATAATTTTTATTTTTTGAAATAATTTTCTTTCCTTGGAGTAAAGGTTTCAAGCCTAAGCTTACCAGAGACTTAGTTGCTTCACATTTTGGCCTGATGAAAATGGAGCATCTACCCAGGCTAGGTAGGCTCTTCTGACTTTGAAAGGAGAGTACAAAGATGGCCAGTGCTGATGCAAGCTCAGTAATCACTGGGGCTGAGATCCTACTCTTGAATGTAAGGAAGTGTTTTAATGTCTCATCTCAAACCTATCTCTACAATGACTTTTTTCTTAGGCAATACACTCTAGCTTCATCTTGTAACTTCTTTTTTTTTAAAAAAATGCCCTGGAATTATTATGATTGGTAGCACCTGATACTTTAGCAGTTTCGCTTACTTTTCATGTGTCAGCTTATTAATTCTAGAAGCTCTATTCTGGCATAGGGGATGGATGCCTGGTTGAAAGAAGGATGTGTAAACAATGAAGTGAGTGTTTAAGAGGGAGAGGTAACATAGTTCCTTCCATTAGAAATAAACACAATGTTACCTTAGAAACAAACACAATCCACACTCAAAATAATGTTTAGGATGAATGTCAGACTGAAATCAAGTCACTGGAAGCAAAAACAAAAAGGAATTTAATTTCTAAACTCATTAGTTGAGTATAGGAAAAGAAATGTGGTCATTATAACATTTTTTACAAAGTGAAAACAAGAGAGAAAAATAAAGTTTCTAAATAGAAAAAAATTCAAAATATCTTACACATAGTAGTACTTATTGATATTTGAGTTACAGTTCTTTTAAAAACTGAGTGACAAAACTGGAAAATTTGGTAACGAATAACTAAGTTTTACCAAATTTTAACTAAGAAATCTCCCCTTAGCTACTCCCCACACAATTATTTGAAAAGATAAATTTTCTCCATTGCACTTACCAACATCTAATACACTATAAATTTTATTTACATTTTAAATAAACAGCACATATCAAGAGTCTGTCATAAAGTTGCCTAACATAGTTCTTTTAACATCTACATCCACCAGTCCAGTCCTTGAGGCGGTAGAGAATGGGCTTCTGAGCCATTTCTTCTCCTCCCCTTCTCGTTCCTGTTCTTCCTTCTTTCTTTTCTTCATCTTTGTGCCCATCTTTATTTTCAGCTTCATCTTTCTTCCCTTTTTTTCCCTCAGGTCTCCTGGCATAAAACTTCTTTCTCAATCACTGGAAAAACATAGCTTCATTGCAAAAAATATCTCAGGACATCCAAACTCATTGATGTTATAAAGAATCAAACTATAAAACCCTATGCTAAGGTGAGACTCGATCTTTATTTCCCTCTGTTGTTTTATAGGATGAAATACTTTTATTGGAGTGGGGAAGAAGATAGACAGCTGCTGCAGTTGAGTTCTGCATAACCTCCACTATACACTGATGACTTGCAAAATATAAGATTAATTCTGAATCAGCATTCTATGGTTCTCTTGTCACTAGGGCTAATAGTAAATTTGATCACTTCAATGATTAAAGTTGAGATAGTGTTAGAAAACTCCAATATTTGAGTCCATCTGCCTACATGCATTGATCCCCCAAAAATGCATGAGCAGGAATTTGCAGTGTAGAAAAGAAGTAATTTAATGTTGAACTGGCCAGTCCAAAGTGCAGAGAGGTAGTGCTCTGAAAGACCCAACTTCCTGATGGCATAGGTCACAGATTATATGGGTAAAATCACAAGACTCCGTGGGTTAGGGGATTCAGATTTGTGTTGAGAGATGATTGGTTGGAGGAGAGGTAAAGTAGTAATTCCTTTTGTCGAGTCTTAAAGACAACCCTGACATCTGTTCTGGGGCCCCTTTGTCTGGTTTCACAAAAAATGTAGGCAAGGAGTTGTTCCAACTTAAGGCTCAGAAACCGAAACATAATTTAGGTCAAGATGTTAACTTCAGCCTGCCAGAGGTCCAGACCTTCTGATCATTAGTCAGGTCTGAGCTACTGCCTTCTGTTGCCTAGGAGGTTACTGATTATCCGGAATAGAGACTAGGTCTAATAGGTGGTGTAGATAGAGAAAGATGATTTTTAGAGCTAGGATTCAAAGCTAAATTTATTCTAAGTCATAAGGATCCTGGATTTCAGAGATCACCATTGATAATCTTAATTTGTATACCATGACAGTGAGGGACAGATTCTATTTTTCCAAAGCACACAGAGTTTAATTTTGTTAAAACTCCCTTTTTATCCTTGATCACTTTCCAACCTCAAATATTAAAGTTTTTCTTTGGTAAAAAAACAAAACAAAACACTATTATTGTGTGCCTTTTTCATAAGCATTCCCTTGTCTTAAAGCAGGCCATTAACTTCAAAGATGAAAGCAATGTAGCTCATTAAACTATGGAATTCCATAAAAAGGGAGTATTACCTTGTTGGGTTCAGTATTGTGTATGTGTTTCTAGGAGACATAGAACTATTTCCTGTTTCCCTTATGTGTCTTTCATTACACTGTTTCGCAATAGAGCACATCGCAGGGTTAACAGTTCTTAAAGTGACTCTAATGTTGTGCACATTTTCTGCCATATTATTACAATCTGCATTCTGTTTAAGGTTCAATTTTAAAAATAATTGCCTCTTATTAAAATCTCCCCCATTATATTATTGCTGCTCATGCAGAAAATTACTTTGCTGAAGGAAACAAAACCATCCAATACAATCTTCTCTCCTTATAACAGAGGGGATCATTGGATTAATCACAAGTCAAAATCTTAGAAGCAGAATACTTTGCTGGCTAAACTGAGCCATGCCTGTCATTTAGAGAGGTTAGATAAAAGAACTTCCGTGATGTTAAATAATCAAGTGCTACTAGTAGCCACAATGATTAATATTTTTAAAATATTAAAGTATGTTAATTATCCACTGAGTACAAGGGGAAGCTGGGGTAGCCCCATAGGAAACTCGTTGCCTTGTTAAGATATCATCACATAACCATGCTCACTTAGGCAACTTTCTCCTCAGTTTACCTGAACTGTTTTGTAAATGTTAAAAGTACTGGATAAAGTACATGAGGTTTCATATTGTAAATCTTTTTTTTTTAATTTTTAAAGAATTTTTATTGTATTTTTCCATTACCATTATACTCCTCCCCCTACAATCACCACACTGTTGTCCACGTCCATGAGTCCTTTTTCCTTTTTGCTCAATCCCTCCATCCTCTAACCTCCCCCCACTAACAACCAAGAGCTGTCATCCTGCTCTCTATGAGTCTGTCTCTATTTTGATTGTTAGTTCATTTTGTTCGTTACTGTTGGGAACCGCCCTGCCTGGTTTCAGAAGCTGTAACCTCCCCCTGGCTAAGGCTGAGTGAGCGACTGTCGGACCATAAGCCACTAAGGAGACAAGACTTATCTCCCTGGCAGGGGTGCCACTTCTGCTCCTTTTTCTTCACCCTGTCTGGCCCCCAATGCTTGATTGGTTAGCCAATGATGGGTAAGATTCCCCAAGTGGGGAATGACAAGACCAGCACAATCAAGTGAAGGCCCCAGGGAAGGACTTGGGGGGCAACAGCAAAAGGGGGTGATGGACGCTCAGCTTTGACATAGCCTGAGTCCTCATTCTCTCTGCCAGAAGTCGCCTAATCTCTTGGCTGCTTTGCTTACCCTGCCTGACTTAAGCCTAAAACAATGCCTTAAGTCTGAAACAATGCTGGTGGTGGGTATTGCCCTGTATTGGAAAGGCAGGTGCCCTAGGGTGATCAGGCCTAAGAAAGAATATGTAAAATCCTGTGAAACCTGCTTTATTTAGAATGTTCTCAATTAAGTAAGGGTCCAAGCAGGAAGTGAGTTTGTTCCTCAAAGTTTTATAGCTCTCTGACCCTGACTCAAAATAGGCCCTCAAAGTTCTTTGTATTTTATCTATTATTTGATTCTTACTGCCTGACAATGATTAATGAGCTTTACCTGCATTCCTATGCAAAACGAACCCAATAAAAGCCCATTGAGGAAAAGGCTCTTGGCCCTTCTCCTTTGAGAGATGGGCCACCTTTCCTCCCCAAGCAGATCATGTCTTGATAGACTTATTCTCATCTGTAGCAGCCGGAGGAGGCCCTGCGGACGGAGCCCCCCTGGGACACATTCCATTCCATATATAAGTGAAATCATCTGGCATTTGTCTTTCTCTGACTGGCTTGTTTCACTTAGCATAATGTTCACCATGTCCATCCATGCTGTCACAAGCAGTAAAATTTTCTTCTTTTTTATGGCTGAGTAGTATTCCATTGTATAAATTCCTCACTGGCCTAAAGCATGGTTTTGGGGATAATACTGAATCCTAATACTGACCAGTGGCTTGATTCTTCAGTACTTTTCATCATAAACATTAGGATTAATAATTTCAAAATATACTTTTTAAGGTAATGGTTATATTACTTTTTAAGGATGCCATAAAAATGAGGATTTAAGGAGTTTGATTAGAGAATCTGTAGTCATATGGTGTAAAATTTTTGATACAAAAGAATTTTGACATTATTATATATTTATAGACAAAGACAATAAGATACAGAGGGGCTATATTACTTCTGGAGGAATATAGCATTCATGAAAGTGAAAGAGCAAGAATTTATGTTAACTGTGCTCATTAAAATCCGCATTGTACTCTTCAAAACTACCTAGGAATATCTGGTATATTTAGACAATTATAGGAAACTTTTTTATTGTAATGTAACCTACATTGAAAAATTATAAATCTCAAGTGCACAACAACAAATGAGCACATTCTGGTGACCACTGCTCTTAGGTCAAGAAACGGTATACCATCAGCATTACAAACACTTCTCATGTTCTTCCCTGATCACTAATCCCTCTTCCCTCAAAAAAAAGAAAATGACTACCTTAACTTCTAAATCCATACCTAATGTCTTATACACAACATGTATTCTTTTATACCTTGCATAATTTCTCAGAATTACATTTGTAAGATTCAGTGATGTGCAATTATGCAGCTAAATAGTTGATCCAGTTTCACAATGTTATAATAAATCTTTATAGAAAGTATACCACAAAATCTTAATTGTACTCATGATAGATTATGTATATTTAGATATTATCTCTAATGTGCATATAAACATTTTAATAAAAGTATTTTATGTGATAATTATGCCTTTTGATTACATATCAAAGAATGAATTTGTTGAGTGATAGGGAATGTTTATATTCTAGTTGTATAGAAAATGCCCAACTGTTTTTCTGATGTAGTTATACTAATTCTCAGTCTAATTACAAGCAATATATCCAAAGAAAACTGAAACATAATTCAACATGCATCCCTCTATTCACTGAAGCATTATTTACAACAGCCAAGATTTGGAAACAATCCAAGTGTCCAACAGTAAAAAAGCTATGGCACATTTATACAATGAACTACTACTCAGCCATAAAAAAGAAGGAAATCTTACCATTTGCAACAGCATGGATACACCTGGAGAGCATTATAATAAGTAAAATAAGCCAGTCAGAGAAAGAAAACTACCATAAAATTTCACTTACTATGGGGGGATCCCCCCAAAATGGAATTGTCTTCTGGAGGGTTGGTCCCCTATACTACAAGCTTCCCCAGCTAGGTGAGTGTTCCAGGAACCCATCTATATCAGTGTTCCAGATGATATCGTTGTGAGAGGCTGCATTAGGCTTCAGTAATTTTTATTGAAGGCTCGTTCAACACGTTTGCCCATTTCATGATAAGTGATTTATGGCACACCTGCCCACACCACACTGAGTGTCCAGCAGTTTTTGACCCAAAAGAGCTTGACCCCTGTACCCCGCCCTCTCTGGTCACCTAATCTCATGCCTTTTGTTTGTTTGTTTGTTTGTTTCTCCAATGAAAAAAGTCCTCAAAAGGAAATGTTTGGCTAATGTAGAAGAGAAGAAACAAAAAATGGTAGTAGTGCCAAAAGACATCAAATTCAACAAGTTCAAAATTGTTTTGAGCAGTGGGAAAAAGTCTTGGTAAGTGTATTGCATCAAATAGAAAGTAATTTGAGGTGATTAAAGTTTAAACATATAAGAATAAATACATATTTTTCAATAAATAAATTCTCCTTTTTTTTGGTCCCTCCTCCTGTATGTGGAATCTAATAATCAAAATAAACTAACAAAGTGGAGACAGTCTCATGGATACAGAGAACAGACTGACAGCTGTCAGAGGGAAGCACTGGAGGGCCAGGTGAGAATGGTGAAGAGATTAAGTAAAGAAAAAAAGAAAGACTCATGGAAACAAACAACACGGTAAATGCCAGAAAGAAGGAAAATGAGGTGGGGGGGGTAGATAGAAAAGGATAAAGCGAGTATTAACAACAATGGAAGGAGACAAGGTTTGAACCAAACAGGCTTACTCAAAACAGACTGGGTTAGTGGCAGAGCTGATGATGACTTTTTCAGTTCAGTATTGTGTTTATAATTCAAATTATCCTTTCATTTATGACCTGTGGGCTCATGCTCAAGTCTCTTAGAGAGAAAACTACAAATTTTAATTGACAAAATCAACAGGACAGATTTGCTAAGTTTTCTCTGTAAGGAATTTGCTTAATAGAATGTGTAATAGACTGTATAGCATAAGTAAGAGATGAAAGTACTTCCTACTCTTGATTTTCTTTGGAGCACACTAACACATAATAATAACCTGGTTTCAAAGGATACGATTATTGGCCCTCGGTAGCTTGTTAACATGCTTAGTTGGACACATTATTTCTTTGAATTAAAGAAAAATCATTTGGTGATATTTTGAAGGGCAAACTTTCCCCATAATCAGGTTAAAATACCACCAAGAAATTTGTTTTTTTATATTACCTTGGACTTGAATATCCCAGGACATAGTGAAGGAATTCGTAATAATTGGCTATAATTGACACAATTACTTATAACAACAGTTAGTGGTATGGAAATCCAAAAATAATCTAAGGCAAAGTTAATATTTTTACTTCTAATTATGACAGTCTTGGAGGTAAAAATGTGTCTACCAACCTTAAGTCCTTTTTACAGCCATGTGAGAAGTCCCAGCACACTGGCATTTTAAAGAATTCCCTTTATGTCAGCATAAATTTGCATAGGAGAGTGTTCGCAGGTGTCTTTACTGGGAAGTGTGCTGAAGAAAGTCTCCACAGGGTTCCAGTCTCCCCACATCCACTTATTTCCATTAATGACAATCTCTACTCAATTCATAAAGCCAGTTTTATGTTCATCAGCAGATGAATACATATAGGTTGATTTTCCTTCTACTTCGGTGCAAAATTGGAGCAGATTTCTTAGGTTAGCTATAATAGCATGTTTCAAACAGTATTTTCAAATATTGAGATAAGTAAATTGTAATTGAAATCTCATGGTTTATGCATCTGTGTTCAACTAAATCCATCAATCTACCTTTAAGGTTTATACTGGTATCTGTTAAAATCATGTTTTCAATTCTGATGTTTAGGGAGTATTTTTAAATAGTGAGGAGAGATAGTAACATAGATGTCATAGTATAAGCAAATAATAAATCTGTGTGATACAGTGTGGAAATAAGTAAGTGCTATTTCAAAATCCACTTTGCTAGATTGAAATTAAATATCAATAGGTTGGAGACATTCCTGTTTTATTTTCTAAATTTATTTCACATTGCTATTTTCTGATTACTTTATACAAAAAATATAAACCTTAACAGTATTTTTAGTGACTTGTTTAAAGAAGCATTTTCCCCCTAAGAGAAACCTGATCTGAATGCCAGAAATTCAAACAAATGAAGAATTTTTTAAATGTTTACTAAGATATAATTAGAATTATATTTTGCATCAACTTACTATTAAGGAAAATCCATGTGATTGAAAATAGCTGTAAGGACAAATATTTTACATCTTAAAAAGGAGTCAACCCTGGTTGGTGTGGCTCAGTGGACTGAGTTCCAATGTACAAGCCAAAGGGTTGCTGGTTCTCTTCCCAGTCAGGGCATATGCCTGCGTTGTGAGCCAGGTCCCTGGTTGGTGGTGAAAAAAGACAACCACACACTGATGTTTCTCTCCTTCTCTTTCTTGATCCTTTCCTCTCTCTCTAAAAATACATACATACATACTTTAAAAAAAGGAATCACTTTTTCATTCACTAACAACTAGTATATTTTGGTATATAAGTAAATTTACATTATAGATATTCACAGGAAAAAATGAGAGAAATATGCTAAAATGTTAATGAAAATGTCTTAAGTAAATTAATTTTAAGATTTTAGGATATTAGCTTTCAAGAAAGTTGAGTTTTGTATCTCATTTGTGTCCACTCTTTATTTGAATCTTTCTTTGACTTACAACTGTATTTTAAAGTGCTTTCTATTACCATCTACCATATTTTGCCATGCATAGTGGGCACATCTCCCCCAAATTTCTGAGGAAAAAATAAGGATGTGCATTATGCATGGGTAGTACGTGAAATACCTTGTATCTGTTCTTGTGTTTTGTAATTATTTGTCACATAAAATTTCTTTACCATAATATGTTCAAAATAAATGCTAAAATTTCTTTATTATACAAAAAAAAAACAAGTATAAATAAATAAATAAGAATTAGAAATTTAAAACAAAAGATTTCTTTCCTGAAAGTTTAGGTAAAAAATGTGGGCACATATACACAGCAAAATATGGTAATAATAATAACCAAGTAAAACTATAATAATTATAAGCAACTATTATTGCAATGTGTTAAAAATACAGAGTTGTGCAAAAGTAGGTATATGTCTTCTAATAATGCCTCATATTTATTCACAATTTCAGTCCCACAATAAATGAATAATGGAGTTAGTATATAGAATAAATATTCATCAACCTCAGACAGCCGAACTCCAAAGTTTCACTTTTAAATAGAATATATGCTACTTTATTATCATGGAAGGCAGAATTGAGATGAACATGCACAAATTTTATAACATATAAACCCTATGTTCGAATGTTAAAAACATTGTGTGCAGAATAATATAAATTATCCCTTTTAAACATTTTTTGGTATCAGTTGACTCAGCTTTAGGCACTTGTCACAGAAGCCTTTTCCTGCCATCATTTCCATAAATAGGGTGTTATTCTCCACCTTTCTGGACTCTTGCATCTCTCCACACTCCTTCCCAAGAATGTCGTGAACAACAGAAGAGCTAATCTATTAAATGATTTTAGTGCAGCGATTCACTCTCCCCTTCCCTCTCCTTCTAGTAGCAGTTGTAGTTTTCAACCTAGATGATTGAGTTTGCAGAAACTGAAACAAATGGACTGTTGGAGAGTCTAGACTGGCAAATGGAGAGATTAGGAGTTAGGCCATTTAGCTCACAGACCACGTGAAATCGTCCAATTTAGCATTAGAGAAGAGCACTTTCCCTTGGAGCTCTTTTAGACTTGGGGCAACAAAACAATTTTGGTTATTTTTCCTTCTTGCCAGCTCAGTGTGTGGGAAAATTGTTCCAGGCAGGAAACATGTAGAAACTACTCCAGAATCTATTCCTCTTTTACTTTGTCAACTACCTTCAAAATCATGAGAGGCCACTGTTGAATATTTTCACTAATCGCTGGGTTTCTCATTTACAATCTAAAGTGAGTCTGTTTGTTTGTTATTTCCCTCCTATCAATTTTGCTGTTATTTTACTTACAAGAGAATGGATTTTAGTTTTGTTCTCTACATACTTGTTGCTTTGCATTTTTGCAATAACTCTGTGGAGGTGGTTGTGGTCTGCCTTCTTTTTCTATGTCAGGCACTCGCTACATGGTGTGATAATGAATTTATTCTGCTTGACCTCCTTTTTTTGCCCAGAATAATTTTCAGGATGTCCATTTCCAGTTCGAAAACGGACACGCACATCCAGACACCCTGCCTCTTCTTCCTTGTGTAACATGCTCAGTCACACTTGGCTGCCACTCGGTAAGGGCTGCAGGTATTTTCCTCCCAATATCTCATAGCTATAATTTCCTCTCCAAATATGGGCACGAACTTACTTTTTTTTTTTTTTTTTTTTTTAAATGAGCTAATATTGAGCAAGTCCAGAACCTGTACTTCCTGACTTGGCCCCTCTGTGTCTACAAGGCAGCATTGTGTCCCAGTCACAGAACATGCTCCAGAGAGGCCTGGAACACAGTCTCAGCAGCAACAGAATTATGTGATGGAACAAAACACCTATGTGATCAGGTCTTTTTTGTGTAAGTTCTAGGAAAGTTTAGATTATCCTAAGCACCACTCCCCCAAAACTTTGCATGGAATTGCCGATTCTTTGCGAGAATCCTTTCTCTATTGAATTCTTCAAATGTGTACAAAACTGCATTATGTTTAGAATGAAGTTTCTCCTCCATTCCTTGTATCACTAGATATTCTACTTCGATCCAAAGAATGCATTCATTTGACTCTTTTTCTTCACCTGACCCTTTCTCTGTTTACAGACTTCTGCACTCATGTCTTAGAGTTTCCTCTATCTCTTGCTCCATCAGGAACACAGACAAGTCTGCTCTGTGTTCAATTCTAAGACCGCATATACCTATTCTTAAAGCACATACTTAGTGAGATCCACCAAATAATCCAAGAAGAGGTCTATGATATAACAATATTATTAAAATTAGGTTACTTTCTTTGGGGGATAAGAAATGTCTTTGAAATGAGCATGTTATTTGTTAGTTCTGTAACAGTGCAATAACCTATGGAAGTTATTAGATCTGGGACGATGTAATTCATGGGCTGTTCTGTTCATTCTACAAGAGCCACTGGAGGTCGTTCTCTAACTGCAATCTCAGCAGCTTCTGTTCTCTTCAAGAGAAAATTCAGAATTGTGTCCCATTGCTGTGGAACTGATTTGTAAAAGTATTCTGGGACAGCACAAAAGACACAAAGGGAATGCAAGGTACAACTTTTACTCTGTGTTTCTATATTTCTTTTTTATTCCCCATAGAATTGCATTTGCAGAATTTCCTGGCTAGATGCCAGTCCTATCCTAAGGAACTTAAATGTGCTCTCAACAATACTGTCCATTCATTATATGAATACAAAAACAGTGAGCAAAAGGAGTCTGAAACTTAGCTCACGGATAATTGCTTCTTTATTTTCCTAAATGTTTCTTTGCAAGCATAGCCAAATTTAACATCCTGGTTTCACTTTAATTGGTTAGTCTATGTGTTCCCTGAACTGTATCTTTCATGCTGGACATAGGTAATGTTGACTCGGCTCCTTGGACCCCATCCTTTTCAGCAGGATTGTTTAATGTTAGGAGAATTTTGGACAAGTGAGAAAAAGGAAACTCAGATAGATGGTTAGATGAGTGGGGACAAATAAGTCAAGCAATTTACAGCCAGCTAGTAAATCACAGGATCTTATCTTTCGTTACCAAGGTCACATGAGAGCTAATGGTTTACACCTGTCCTCCCTAACCAGTGCAAATAGCTTAAATCACCCTGGGCAGGGAAACAGGTAACAGAGATCCAATTAGTGTCATTAATGTCAGTCAAACCCAAGGACAGTGAAGTCAGGGGAACAAATAACAAAACAAAAAATATTAAAACCAAGCAAACTCAAGACAGAGGCCAAGCTGACCAGAAAATGACCCTGGTTCTTCTATATACTCGTTCTGGTACACCAACATATTTTTTTAAAAAACTGAAAAATTGGTGAATATTCTGCTGAAAGTCTGCCCTGAAACCTCCCCTAAGATTCCCAATTGCAAAAGAGAAATAAAAAGCCTCAAGACAAAAGATCCAATGGGAGGCTCTCTCACACCATCTCTTTCTTGGGTGTGAACTCTCTCCTCAACTCTGAGTCCCCACAAGACTTGCAACTAGGGGAGCACAAGGCAGAGGCAACTCATCATAGACTCACCCTCTGAATCTGTCTCCAAGGCCCCCTTTTCTCTGACTTTCCAGGGAGCTAACCACAGCCCCGCCTTGCCTCGTTCCTACCACTGCGACTTTTACTTCTCAGTGGGCTAAGAGCAGCCCCACCTTAGCTCACTTCTTTCCTGTGAGGTTTCTAGAGGTTTCCACAGCCCTCTCTAACCTGTCTCCTGTTGCTTCTATCCTAAGCCTGCCCTTATTTCACTATCTCCCATTTTAATAAATGTACTCTCAGAATCGCCTGGACTCATGTTGTAAAACCTCTCCTGCACAATGTTACAACCCATACACATCAGGCCAACCTCGAGGCAGACCTGTTTGGCCTTGTCCCTTTCTTGTGACACTTTTAGCACTGCCATACACGGATATTTTCACTGTGTTTTTGTCATGATGATTTTGACTCTTTGCTTGAGAAATCAATTATTCCTACCATTTTCTACAGAATTAAGGAATCTTTATGGAAATGTATTATCTGGGGTAAATCCATTAACTCAGTTTAAAACCACTATCCATTTTTGGTGCATTGCACTTAAAACAGTTTTATTTATTTTTCCCATTTGATTTACATTTTGTATGCAATTATTTTCATCAAGATATTGAGAATTTTACAATTAGCATTGATTCATTTATTTGCTTTATTGCATACATTTCGATGATTGTACTTTAGTTATTGTGGGCTTGCTCTTCTGAATGTGACTTCTACCAGGTTTATTGTCACAGGTAAAAAACCCTTTCAGGTTTTTATTTTTGCTACAATATTTTATTATATCATCAGCTGTATGTTTTTTAATGCCATTTAAAATATTTCATTTAAATCTACATTCACCATGTATGTTTTCCCAGATAACTGTCACCCCCTAAATTTATCCAAATTCCTATAGTCTAAACATGACTACTGAGTATTTAACATTTGCTGTAACATTCATATAGTTTCTTACTGATATTTTCAGACTAAGTGTGCTTCCTCAGGGAGTTTATTATTTCCGTGGTTACTAATTGTTATTGTGTGTAGATTTTAGTGATTGATAAAACTACTTGTCATGATGCCAGCCAGCAATACTTTTTGCTCTGAAGAAGATAAGTAAAGAGAGTTAGTTGGCTGTTATTTCCTAAATATTATATAAGAAATCTCTTAACATTTCCTCATAAGATAATCTACACTTGTTTATTTTTTTAAATTTAACCCATTTATATGGCCATCTTGATGTTCAGTATATTTATGATTAGTTTGCATATTTTAGTTTAATAATCCATATAATTAGCACAAGGAATATACAGTTGTCAGTGCCAAATGATGATGTCTAAGTGTCTTTTGGATCAAAATAGAGATATTAAGATATTTGCAATCTAAAATCATGAAACTGAGGACTCTACTAACAATCAAAGTTGTTGATTTATACGTTTTACTGCGGATATTTGAAGCAAAAGGTATTTCTCAAGAAAGATTTTATATTTTTTAGATTTGCCAGACATGCTACCGTTAGCTCTTTTAAGTCTATGTGAAAAAAAAAAAAACCTCCTCACTGATTTTCATTTGAAAGCTTTCAAATACAACTATAAATGACCATGGCTTAATCATTTTCACGACATGCTTAGAAAATACTATTTTTAAGCCAAAGGATCTCAGAGAATTGGCCATGTGATATTTCTTCCTTGTCCCAGGAAAAATAGCATGAAACTTGTCACTATTTGTCTTTAAACAATGTGCTGCAAAGTTGTGTAGACACTTAAAATGTGGCTGCAATTTGTAACTTTTTTCAAAAAGGTGGAATAAATGGAATCTATATTGCTTGGTATCATTCTTACAGTTTCTTTATTACAATCAGTAATAATCATACTTTTTATTTTTAGTTTTCCCCAGCTTTACTGAGATTTAACTGACTAACAATGTACTACAAGTTCAAGGTATATATACAACAGGCTGTTTGACATACTTATATAATACAAAATGATCGCCAATGTCATGTTAGCCAGGATATCCTTTATGTCACATAATTGTCACTTATTATTTGTGGTGAGACATTTAAGACCTACTCTCTCAACAACATTCAAGTATATAATATTGTATCATGAACTGTAATCATCACACTGTACATTCGATCCTGAGGACTTATGCATCTTATCTGTTATTTTCATAGTTCTAGTTTTTAATAGAAAAAATTCTCAGTGACTTGAACAAGGAAAATATGTTGTAATTACACACCATTAGTCTCCACAATTTCTATCCCAGTGGAAGTGATTAAAAATAGAATATCTATTTCTTTTAAAGCTATTATCATTCCTAGCTTTCTTGGGTGGACGACAACTTTTACTTGGGTACCTTAATTCAGATCTAAGGCTATACAGTCTTTCTTAAACATGCTAGTTTGATATCTTTAGAGGTCCTTTGTTGCCAGTCAATTCCTCATTATTTCAGTACCCTGTTACAGTGCAACTTTTTATTTGAAAATCTATCTGTACAAGTTATCTTACGGTTTCATTCTACTGACTGCACATTTTTCAGTAAAGTGGGATATCACCCTTTATTAACAGTAAGAAGTAGAATTTGTAACAGTATTGAATTGCAGGTATTTGACATTGAGGTATGCTGTCTCCAGGTATGACTACTAACAATTATTCCCAATATGTACGCACATACCACTCCCCACGTAAGAGGTGAGTCTGCTGTATTATCCTTAATTACAGAGCAGCCTGTGTCTTGCTTTGAGGGCTGAAACATGACAGCAGAGGTGTGCCATTGTCGAATCCAGTAGTCATACAGTACACAAGAAAGGCTAGACTACTGGGTGATTAAAGACCAGGTGGAGAGTGTCTTGGAGAATGAAAAACCATTTGTCAAACAATCTTTCAGCTGAATGCAACTTTGTAGGAGACCCCAGGTGAGACCAGAAGTACCCAAGAAAACTCACAGAATCATGAGAAATAGGTAGTCATTATTTTGTGTTGCTTCCTTAAATAGAAACAAATGACTGACACAGTAGCTTAGAAATCATGGCTTAAGTTGGTTTTTCCTGTTTCCCAGAGGCAGGAAAAATCAGGTAGACTTCTCACAGCTCAGACACTTATTTTTCTCTCTACTTTAAGAGCCCCCTCCCCCGAAGCTGATGTTGTTTAAGTGTCTTAGATAAATCACTATTATGTTACAATCATCTCTATGTACTCACCCCATAATAGCAATGATTAGTTAAAATTCTTGTTCAGTTTCATGTAAGATATAGCAGCCATCTTGTTAACCCAGTGATTGTAAAATTAAACAAAATATACTGACAAGATGAGCAGTGCTTAATCAGGGTGGTTGGAAGACCTCAGTGAAGATGCCCTCATCACAGAAATATAACTCTTTAAGAGTTTAGGCCCCACAAATGGTGAGAGCAAGCAGGAAAACAGATAGATTACAAAGCTCCAATCTGTGAACAACATCCTACCTGTGAAAAAAAGTGTGAACACTTTTTTTTAAAGATAGTATTTATTTATTTTTAGAGAGAGGGGAAGGGGAAGAAAAAGAGAGAAAGAGAAACATCAGTGCATGTTTGCCTCTCACGTGCCCCCCACTGGGGACCTGGCCTGCAAACCAGGCATGCGCCCTGACTGGGGATCGAACTGAGACCCTTTGGTTCACAGACCTGCACTCAATCCAGTGAGCAACACCAGCCAGGGAGGTACACTTTTAAGATAAAAGACCAAGAGGTTAGTGAAAAAATGACTACATCTTTATAGACATCACCATAATTAGATGACTAAATATAAACAAGACAATTTTCCTGTTGTTGATATTCAAGTAAATTTTTGTCTTAAATTCACCCTATTTTGCTGGCAGCTTATAACTGAGGATGAACTAATCCTAAAAACGTCTTTGTCTTTGGGTAATGAAGGATTTGCTCAGTCGATGTGACAATCGCCCACTCTAGATGGAGACAAGCGTCTGCTCAGGGCTCAATATTTTGGACCCCAGGAGTCCAAGGTCTTAGCTAGCACATGAGATCACTTCCACTTGCAGCAGAGCTGTGGTGGAATTGGCCACTTGGCAGCCATGGACACACTGACCAGTGTCCCTCCCAAAAGCCAGAAACCAAATTAAGGGAAATAAAGGAAGTAGGTTGTTATAAGTTGAATTATATCCCTCAAAAAAAAAAAAAAAAAAAAAAAAAAAAAGACGTGTTGAAGACCTAGCCTTAAATCCTTAAGAATGTGACATAACTTGGAAATAAGGTTATCATCGTAGACACAGTTAGTTAAATTAATGAGATCATACACTGCAGCTCAGTGGGCCCCTAACCCAGTCACACTGGTGTCATTATAAGAAGATGGTCATCCAAAGATGGAAACACAGGGAGCGGGTCTTGCGAAGTTTGAGGATTTGGGTGGTGTATCTACAAATTAAGGAATGCCAAACATTTCTGGCAAATGATCCGAAGCCAGGAAGAGGCAGGGAAGGATTCCTCAGTAGGTTCCTGAAGGAGCATGGCCCTGCCCACACCATGTTTTTGAACTTCCAATTTCCAGAACTGTGAATGGATACATTCCTGTTGTTTTAAGTCACCTGGTTTGTAGTCATTTGTTACTGCAGCCTTAGAAAATTAATACAAAGGCCAGTCCCTGCTTGTCAACAGCAGCAGGAACATACACACTAAGACACAGATGCATTCTACTTTGCAAGACCTATAGCAGCAACAACAAGGGGACTGTCTCAACACTCTTCCTTGGGTTTATCCCTATGACTATTGCTCCAAATAGCTGATTCATTAAAAGAACTCTGTGGAAACCATAAGTTTTACACTCAAACACAAATGTTTCTGACAAACACTGTTGTTCAAAAATTGGAGGAAGCTTTCAAAAACAGGGGTTGTATTAATAATCAGAGCTACTGAGGAGAAATAATTTAAGGGAGCCAAATTTTACTGTGTCCAAGTTGGACATAGAAAACCAAGGTTATTTACTGCAAAGGCTTTCCCCAGTCTGTAGATAGACACAGCAGTTGGTTTATTGTGATTCTGGGGGAGGAAGTTCTTGTGTGAAAGAATGAAGTAACACAAGGCAGAGACTTTTTGCACATCAAAATGGCAGTCCTGAAAGTCATCCTGCCACAATAAAACCATAAATATGAAATCACTATTTCCGTATTTTAGGGAGGATAAGTAAAGTTCTACTGTCAATATGAAAATCAGAGGGGTAGGCTATGGCCAATGGTAACATTATCCTAATTATGATCCCTGTTTGGCTGGTGCAAAACCTGATGAGTGTTGGCCATTATTTATAGAATGTTATTAGAATCATTTACAGATTTCAAAAAAGGTTGTCACAATTAGGTGAAAACTGTGACAGACCATATTTCTACATTGAAAGATGTTTCCTAATTACTCCTGATTAGTGCACAGTCATTGATTTGGCTTATGTGATCTTATGAGTCACTGTTAATGCTGGTTATCAAGAGCAAAATGCTCTTTTCTTTCAGAGCCAGCAGTTTGATTTATTGTTTGTTCAGCCACCTGGGTATTTAAATTATCTGGCATGCTATCATAATTCAGTAAGGTGGACATAAAACAGGTGGTCTAAACCTAATTCAAATGCTCAAGTTACTCATTATACTGATGCTGTATTAGCTGAAAGTAATTATGAAATAGTTGTGTTGAAGCTCTGTCTTTATTTATTGATTTTTATTATAAAAAATCATAGGGTATTAAGTACAAAATAAGCTAGAGACTCTTCTAGACAATAGAGCCACAGCAATCTGGGGCAAACGTGCTCAAGAACAGACAAAAGCATTTATTCTTCAGTCTCCTAAACAGCAAGAATACTACTTAGAAAACAATTACGTTATTTTATTTCTGACAATCTCACATCTAGTAGGATTTTTCTTCCACTTCATATTAGTAAAATACATCAAAATGAATATAAGCTCTAAACAATGGGGTGCCTTGTAGCCTAAGCATGCCTCCCATTCTGGCTTCCTTTATTCCTTCATTCTCAAGATATAAAGTACTAACTATATTCCAACCACTGTTCCAGAAATCAAGACCAAAATCATGAGCAATTAAAACTAAATTCTCAAGATTATATTCTAATTGAACACAGACAATAAACTTTTCAAAAGAATAAATTCATATATCAGATGTTAAGTACCATAAAGAGAAATTAAACAGAATAATTCAATTGAATGTAATGAGAAAGAGATATTGCTTTTTTAACACAGGGTGCTCAGTAAATGTTGCACTGACGAGGTAACATATAAGCAGACACACTGCACTAGCCTAAGAGGTGAGATCAAAGAGAAGGGGCTGATCAGGAAACTAGAACTCCAATACTGTTGAATATGGCACATTCCAGATAGGAGAAAGTCTCATTCCATGGCCTGGCATCACTCCATCTGACATTGGCTAGTAACCCAGTACAATGCCAGCAGTCGTCATGAGTCTCCACCTTCTGATCATCTAAAAACTGTGCAGTCATTCCTTGAAAATGTTTCGGTTATGTGGTCCTTTTTAATAGTATTGCTTTTGAGATCTTAGGAGATGATGAATCTGTCTTGGTAGGGCTGATAGAAAAAATGTTTTTATAATATTTATATATATAGTATATAATATATATATAATTCATATACATATATATTCCTTAATATTCACTGATACATATCCCTAGACTACGGCTAATGGATAGTTCTATTATTCAGGTCATTGGCCTTCAATAACTGGGATGATAGATCCAAATTTATGTGAATAAGCCCCCTGCAGGCTCACTTGGTGAAATCGTTATAAAGTGGACACCTTTGTTTTCTATGTAGATTCTCTGGTAAAACTTCATATGAAATTCTTATTTGTTGATAATCTGACGAGGCCTAAAGCTTTATATAAGCAGACAAATCCCACACACGGTCCACACTGTGTATCAAATGGATTGTGCTTGGAGAAAGTGCTTTTGTCCAGTATCTTTAAAATCCAATTAAGAAATGTGTGCATTTAACAATAAATACAACCCCAAAGAACCATGAAAGACAGCAACAGAACCACGGTTATCTTCCACAGTGGAGTTGCCTAGGAGCCACAACTTTATAGGCACCTACATTTTTAGGAAAATGAATAGTATTACATAAATATTTAGAAGCACCTAGTTGGTTTTTCTATTTTCAATTTAGATCCTGTGTTTCAAATAGGTTGCTACCAGTTCTCAAGATTTAAATTACAAATTTTCCCAACCCAAATAACCCCACTACTAGCAATCTGGAAACCAGCCAGAAGAAAAAATAGTAGTATTTAATGGAAAATGGCAAAACTTAGTGCTCATGTGGTAACCCTGAATTCAACCATGTGCTAGAGATAGTGTATTGATTTCTCTAATGTGGTTAAGTATATGTAACTATAGCCACGGACCCACTTTAGTTTATCCTAATCTGGACCTCTGCATACGGAGGATGCTCATCTGTAGCCAGGTAACCATGAACTCAGCATAAACTTCATGGATCTCTCATAAAAATATATGTATCTTACATATTCTCTATATAGACTATGTATATAAATATAGCCTATATTTATAATGTACAAATAGACACAGTTTGAAAAAAGTCCAATCATTGGTAATATAAGGAGAATGCTTGCACAACATTGATGTATGTAATGGGGCAGCCAAGGAGATTGGACTGGAACAATGCATGAACAATGATGACTTCACTGTACTAGTCAGTGGAGGCAGTAGACACCCTTGAGTAAGCATGTATATTGTGTTGATGTCACATTCAAAATGACTGAGGCAGTAGAACAATAAATCTGTATCCAATTTTGAGTTAAGCTTGAACATTCCTTTGCAGAAACTATTCAGATGATTCAGAAGTCTTTCAGTGATGATGCAATTAGTGTAATGCAAATAAAAGTTTGGCAGAAATGCTCCAAAAATGAGTGAGAATCTATTGAAAATGGTCCATATTCTGGAAAGCCTATAATAAACAGACTACGTGAGAATGTTGAACACATATGAGCTGCAATCAACAAAGATCAGTAACTGGCAATACGAGAACTAGAAGCTGATCTAGAGATTCCAAAAACTATTGTTTCTGATCTTTGCATGAAACATGTGGCAAAATTCGTTTCGTGGCTTCTGCTCCCAGAGCAGAAGAAACATCATGCTGCAGTTGCTAATGACTTGATTCAAACAACTACCAATGAACCTGATTTCCTCAAGACAGGTATAACCAGATATGAAACATAGGTCCATGGCTGTGATCCGGAAACAAAGGCCCAGTTGTCCCAATGGAAATTACCTGGTTCTTCATGCCTGAAGAAGGCATGGCAAAGTTGCAGCAAGACCAAGGCCATGTTAACTGTTTTCTTTAATTGGGAAGGTGTTTTCCACCATGAGTACACCCTCCTAGGCCCAGCAAATAATCAGGAGTACTACTATCTCAATGCTCTTTCTCAGCTGAGGGATGCAATATGACAAAAACAACTGCAACTATGGGCAACTGGTGATTGGCAGCTCCACTACAATGATGTACCCACTCATGCATCGTGTGTTGTAAAGAGTTTTTTGGTGAAATATCAAATCACTCAGGTGACTCAGCCCCTCTACAGCTGATATTTGGCACCCTGAGACTTCTGAATTTTCCCAAAATTAAATTCATCTTTGAAAGGGAAAAAATTTCAGTCCATTGATGAGATTCAGCAATACACTACGGGGCAGTTGATTGCATGGATGGATAAGTTTCTGGACAGAATATGTAGTTGGTATACATATACGTATATATATATTTTTTCCAGAATACATTCCCCATATTTTTAATTTTATTTTTTAGTTACCTATGTATTGACAAACTTACATTAGAATTTTTAGAAATCAAATTTTAAAAAAATGCCTTGGGTTCAACAGTATTCACATCACTTTTCCTTTCTCCATACATTTTTTTCCACACCTTTTTTTCTTTAACTTCTTTGAGTTCAAGATTATATACCCTTAATTACCTTTACTACTACATTCCAGCCATGGTAAGGTATGTGGTGATTCATGAGCAATGGCCCAACTTTCAGTTCAAAATGTACATCCTAGAATTGTTTCAATGGATGAGAAAGGGCTATTTCTAAGAGCAAGATTGGGTTGCTTTCAATGCCTGGAGCATGGAAAGATAAGATACCAATTGTGTTCCACTTTGCTACTTGAAATATTCTGGGGGTATAGACAAAACCAAAAATATCATAGAAACTGTTGTTTTGGTAACTGAACAAAAATGAAGGTTCAGCTGCCTGTAGTTACAAAAGTCAAACTAGTGGGGCAGATTCTTGAGCAAAAGGAAATAGATTTTATTTGGGTGCTATATGATCAGAGAGAATGATGGACTCCCATCTCAAAGACCTTCTCCTCTTTTCACCAGGGAAAACTCCAACCATGTTCTCAGCAAGGCCAAGACAAAAGTCGGTGTCCAGAGTTTCTGCTCCGCTTTAAAGTACAGTCCTTTGGAGCCCGCAGGTATTGCTAAGCAGTCTTAGTCCTCATCCAGGTAGCTTAGCTTGTTTCCAGATGCTCTCTATTTCAGGCTCCTTCCTGGAGCTGCATGTGGAGCTCAGATGGCCACGGAGCTGCTAGGGCCATAGTTTGTGTACCCTATGAGAGCATGCAAGAGAGCATGCAAATGCACCAGTGAGTACATCACCATGTGGGCAAGACAGAGTTCTTTGCTCTCCTGGGATTGTATTAGCTTGGGTTTAGGATGGACCAGGTGCTTTCTCAAAATGACCAATCAACTTCCCAAACTTTCACAGGGTCCACCTTCCAACCAATCCCTCCTTTCCCTGGACTAGACTGACAGTCCTCTTTGGTTCAGCACCTCCCCTTGCCATTTTGAATTCTATGGTGAATGTGCCTGCTTTCCTCTCGTCCCATTTTCAATCTGCTATGGGTGTTATGGGAGAGGAAGGTCTTTTGGAAGGACTTTTTTCTATCCAGTTATCTTGGTATGTTTTTATGTGCTTTGGGACCCTATCCATTGAGATTTCTAGCTTTCTGAGTATTCAGTACAACAACCCCCTTGCTGCCATCTTGGCCAATGGAGCACACTCACCGATGCTCTGACTGTTTTATGGTTGCATTATTATAGTTCAAAGGAAGGTGATATCTCATCTTAATAGGAGGGAATCAAAAAGGGTCTTGGAGGAAATCAATCACACATCTATAAATAAGATTCAGTAGTTGGAAATAAGTAAAATTTAATTATAAATGTAAGAAAGTGTCAAAATAGGAATAAGAGATGCAAAAACGAGTGATATGTATGTGATATAAAGTAGTTACCAAATTTATACGAAGGTTAAAGGTTGATGAATTTTTGACAAATCCGTTTCTCATGACCCTTGGAGCTAACCCAAACCTTTGCATAAACCTTCCTCCTTCTCCAGCTTTCTCTTCATTCTCAGTTTTCAGAAGACTTTCTTCATAATTCATGGAGAAAGTTATGGCCACAAGGAAGTATTTCCTTCAGCCTGCTACTTCTATACCTATAGAGTTACGAGTAACACTACTCTCTTGTAAATAGTCTAGCAATTACTAGTTTCTAATAGATCCAATATATACAAATCTTCCTTTACTAAGCAGAATATCTGCATTCTTTAGAAACTGGCTCTTTCTTTCTGGAAGATTTCTGCTCCCTTGAATTCTCTGATTTCACTATGTTTTTCTTCTAGGTTTTAAAGTTTTTCTTTGGTTTTCTTTCTTGTATCTGCACATACAAGTGGGAATTCACTGGAATTTTAATCTTGAGATTGTTTTCTTTTTACACTAAGTAATTTTCCCTAGATTATTATACAAAATGGATAACACCAACACTAAAATTCAAAGTATCCAAATGTGTCCAAAACTATACCACACCATAGACTATTCTTTGGAGCTCTAGATTTATATACAGTATATTCAACTTAAAATATATTCCCCAAGGATTTATTGACACTACTCAATATTTGAGAACAATATGTGATATAACTATATCTCATTAATATGACCACAAACTTTAAATATTATAATAACTTCCTTCTTTGTGGTACAGTAAGAAAGAGACAAACCTGCTGTTGACTATGAACATCTGATATTATTCTAATATATTTCCTAGAGTAGGGGACAATTTTAATCTATCTGATTATGTGTAGTCATACTCTACATCATCTTATATTAAGTATCGTATGTCCCTATAAATGCAGTACAGAGGGAAAAATCATTTAGAAGACTTGATATGTTAGGTCCACAATTGGTCATTCTAAAGATAATAAAAAAATTATGTTTCACCTTCACATGATCCAACTTTAGTAGCCAGATGTGGCTTGAAGCTCATTAGTTACAGTGAGTTTAATTTAAACATAGAGAAAACAGAATAAAAATATAATTTTCTTTCTATGCCTCTGATATCATGTATCTTTATGAACTGATAATCTTGAAAACAATAAAACCATGTAAAACCATCCAAAACAAAAATTTATATAAATATACATAATTAAAGGTTGATAGTGATTTATAAAAAATCAATACTTCATTTAGTTCATTTGCTGTTGTCTTCATTAAAGTTTTCAAACCATTCATTTAGTGTTTGTTAATAGTAAACATTGGATTTTTAGTATATGCTGACTAATATATTTTAAAATCCAATGTCACCTTATATATAAAAAGCACTTGGAAATCATGCAGGTATTATGGTCCAGAGTTTTACTTTAGGAATCCTTAAAAGTTATTATAAGACAGTCATCAACCAGAATCTATGCAGTTAGAAATAAACAGTAATAAGAAAAAGAAGTTTGTTGCTGAACTGATGGTATGTATTCTCTCATTTTTGTGAGTCTATTGAAGTTCAAACTCTGCAGTGTTTGATGACACTGTAAGATATCACCATTGGGACAGCCTAGAAGGGCAATTGGGTGATTTGTACAGATAGAACTAAAACTAAAGTGTAACATTCCCCTGACCTCCTGTGTCCAAACACTGCACGACTGGTAATTATCAATTTTATTGCCTCAACTTCCTTACTTCTTATCCAAAGATTTCTAGAACCTGCAATATTGATGTAATAGAATTTCTTGGAAAGAAAAAAACTGTTTTTAAAGTAGACAAGTAATATTATAAACTGATTTATTAAAATCTAACTGTCTCACAAGCTAGATTCTTTACCAGTAGTGACTGTCCTATGCTCCTAAAATCACCCTTTGTAAACTTTTAGTGGCTTCTATTTGAGTTATAACAATAAACTTCTTAAATTTTCTGAAATTCTTCATCTTAAAAATATCTTATTTCATGTAATTTTTAAAGAGCTAAAGCACACATTTAGAAACCCTGAAATTTCTTTAAAATGAATAATGAATGTTACATTTAATACATGTTTAGCAGAAATTAAGACTTCACATATTTTAATAGGCTCTATTCAAAGAAACTATTTCCAAAATGTGATGGAGCTGATGATCAGATATAACCACATGGGCAAAACTCAATATTTATTTTTTTACACGTTTAAAAAAGGTATTCCCTAAAATATATTTTTACTAAACTATTATATAGATTTGAGAAATCTCAAGTTGTTGTAGTTTATTGTTCTCATTAAATGTTTGAACTAATATAAGATTTAGGTTTTTTCTTTAAACTGGAAATGGTATAGCTACTTTGGTAGATGGTTGTTTTGTAAGAAAATTTGACATATTCTTACGAAACAAAATATACTCTTAACATATGGTTCAGCAACTCTGTTCTGTAGTATTTATTATATGACTTTAAAATTTGTTACACAAAAACGTGCACACAAATATTCATAGCAACTTTATTAATAATTTTCAAAATATGGAAGCAATAAAAATGTAATAGTTGAAAGAGTACATAAAATATGGTAATTCATACAATGGAATATTACTCAGAAAAAAAATAAAGACATGAGTGTTCAAGCCATGAAAAATGTAGAAAGTCATAAATGAATATTACTAGGAGAAAATCAATTTGAGTCTGCTATAGTCTGTATGATTCCAAATAGATGACATTTTGGATGATCATTGGTTTCTAGAAGTTCTGGAGTGAGGATGGGCAGGATAAATAGATGAAGCACAGGGAATTTTTAGGGCAGTAAAAAACTATTCTGTACAATGCTCACATTGTGGATAGACATCATAATTTGATTTATATCTAAGTGGAAATACTTATCAACGTTATTTATAAGATTTAATATACTTTATTTATTACTGCTACAAATTCTTAGTGGGGTGAGGAGTAGTTCACCCTTGACTGTGCTGTGCATGTGCTTCACTGGACATATAACAGAATCAAGTTGATCTGCTGAAATCACTGCGCAAACTCCCGATACTGAGTTAGCTCAAATTCTGCAGTGACTATTAGAGAAATACAAACTTTTAATAAGATCAGTTTAGGGCACCACAGTGGAAAGATTAACCTTACAGAATGATCTTATAAAGGTTTAGATGACCAAAGCATTATCTTTTTCTAATGATTCCAGTAGGTAACTGTTTCATAAATCCCTACCCTTCTGGGAATGAAACTGAAATTTTTGCTCTAACATTGGAGGTTATTGTAACTTTGATTATCCAAAAAGCAAACCCTAAAGGAGAGGTCTTCAGGGCTAATGATTTATTAAGGAAAACAGTCTATTTACACAGTAAAAAAATAAGAGGAATGGGTCAAGGGACCAACAGGTACCTATAAAGTGCTTGACATCATTTATCAGCAGAGAAATGCAAATCAGAAGCAAAGTGAGATATTGCCTCACACCTGTTAAGATGGGCATTATCAAAAGATAAAAAGCATCGGTGAGGCTGTGGAGAAAAGGAACTCTTGTGTACTGTCGGGGAGAATGTAAATTATTACAACCACAGTGGAAAATAGTATGGAGTTACGTCAAAAAATTAAAACTCAATATTAAAATAGAACTACCATACGATGCAGCAATCCCACTTCTGGATGTCTGTCCAACAGTAATGAAACCAAAGTCTGGAAGAGTTACCTGCTCTCCTGTATTCATTGCAGCACCATTAGCCAAGATGTGGAAGGGTACTTCATTTCTTTCAACCTGCTACTGTCAGGAAGATTTTATCAATTACTCCTTCAGTTCATATAGATTATATTTATGCAGAAAAAACACTATAGCATATGTTCTCTTTAGTTTTGTAATATTTCTTTTTCTTCCTACCTTTAAGAATAAAATTTAGTTTCTAGTATCCAACATATGTCAACTTTAAAATATATAATACATTCTTTATGCCCATATTTGTGTTTAAAATATTTTCCTGGCATCTATTTTATTTTGGTTTATAAAACAATGACATATCATTAATCATTAAAAATATCCTTAGGAATAATCCAAGATGAATAACTATTCCATCAAAACTGGCATTTTAGCCAACGATATTTTATTTTATGAAATTATTTTATGAAATTCAGGTGTACTTTAGTGCCTACTAATAGTATATATCAATATATTATTACAAACTAATTGCAAGTATGTAAAATGTATATTTTCTACTCTAAAGATTCACTTCTATAGTTTGTATATGCCATCTCTAGGGGCAATGGTATTGGTTAAATCTAAGTTCTTTGTAAGACATGAGATACCAGGCTACCCTATTTTTAAAAGACTGTCTTTATTTTATCCTTATTCCTAGAAGTAACTATTTTTAATTTTAATGTTCATCTTCATTTATTTTTTTAAATGTATGTACAGTTCTATACAGGTGATCATTAAAAACATATGGCATTATTGCTTTATTATTTTGCTTATAAAATATATCTTATTTTTAACATAGGTACTATGGTTCCAAAGAAAAATATTTTTAAATATAAATTCAGCAACCTTCATTTTTTTCAATATTTTTTTAAAACTACTCTCTGCACCTGGCCGGGGTAGCTCAGTGGATTGAGCATGGGCTATAAACCAAAGAAAGAGTCACTGGTTCAATTCCCAGGCAGGGCACATGCCTGGGTTGCAGGCCAGGTGCCCAGTGTGGGGCACATGAGAGGCAACCACACATTGATGTTTCTCTCCTTCTCTTTCTCCCTCCCTTCCCCTCTCTCTAAAAATAAATAAATATATAAAAAAAAAGCTCTCTGCACAAATCTATTAGATTTCCTAGACCTTTAACTAAAAAAATACAGTTTTATTAAATAATCTAAATTTATATATTTCTTATTCTCCAAATTCAAACTGATACCTGACTTGTTTACTTTTAAAGAAGCGACACCTAATTTTGAATACTCGCCTTTGCTACTTACTGAAGAAGTGTTAATAATAATGATCATTTATTGATTATGTACTATTTTCCAGACATTATACAATATAAGTGTGTATAATTTTACCTGGTAATTTATGAGACACCTGATAAATATAATGTACAATTACTCCAATTTGTAGATGAGAAAACTTAGGCTTACAGGTACTCCAGGACTCAGATATGGCCACAGAGCTTCTGAGCTACACACAAGAGGGCTCTAAGTCTTGGCTTTCTGACCCAAGAGACTTGCTTAAATATCACACTATATTGCCTCAAATTCTGCAAGCCTTACCTCGTTTCCTGAAAAACTTGGTAGACTTTTTCTTTTCGAGTTACCATTTTGTCTTAATAAACGTGTCAGCCTTGCCTGAAGCATGTTCCTGTGCAGAGCTCTGGGCTTCCAGAGCCTGACCATTCAGTATTTCTCAGTCCCACACAACATATCATCTGAGTAGTTCTCATGTATTATTTCTCAATGGAACATCATGCCATCTCCAAACATTTGATTCATCCCTTTTGATATGGTGTACTACCTAGAATTTGTTGAAAAGCCTGTAGTGATATTCTTTAATAGAGAATGGTATGAACTATCACAAAAAGCGAAAATACAAGAGAAAAATGCAAGAGACAGCTTATGTACATTGGTAGCTTAGGATAACTAATTAATACTCAAAGGAAAGCATTTTAACATTAATTGTCATTGGGATTGATTAGTATACAATAGGTTAGACTAGTATTTAGTCATAAACATGGAAGATTATATAATCGATGAATCTACCATGCTACCGGTGAAGTTCAACTACCTATCATGAGTAGAACTGGTTAGCACTTACAAAGAGCAGTTTTCAGAGCATTACTCAATACATAGGAGTTCCAATGTCCAAATACTTAGCAACATAAATAGAATCTTACCATAGAAAGTAAGCTAATTATTAATAAGTAAGGAGGCAAAGGGAATTGGACATCATTGAGTGCAATCAACCAGGGAACATAGGCCTGTTTGCTTCACCAGGAAGTTACAGCTTCACGACATACTCCAGGGGATCGCAGCATCGCCCTGCCAAGGATTAACACTCCTCTCTTCCCCCACTCTGGTAGCAGTTTGTTGCCTTGGTGGGGGTGGGGGGGGTTTACAGGAAGGTAAGCACATGCACAATAGCAGTCAAAATGGTGCAGGGGGGAGCTTGACCATAACAGCCTGTCATTCTAACCTGGGAAAGGAATCAATTGGCTAGGGGTGGACACATCAGAAACCATCAAAAACCTGGGAAGATAATTGGCTATTTTGAAAAGGCTCCTGGTCCAGTCCAAACCCACCATAATATAATCCCAGGGAACAAAACTCCCTCTGGTGACCCTTCCCTTCATAATCATGTAAGTCTAGCAGCCACGCAGCTGTCAGCCAGGTGGACTCCAAGTGCAGGGTCCAGGCAGAAGCTGGGGTACAGCAGCCCAGCTGAGAACAATGCTAAGCTTGGATTGGGACCAAGACCACTTAGAAGCCAACTGTGGGCTCCAAAAGACTAAGCTTTACTATGAAACAGAAACTCAGAACACTAGCCTTTGTTTTTGGTCTTGCACAAGATGAAATTGGACTTTTTCCACAACAGGACAGACAGAAACGGGACACAGGGGCAGCTCTCCACCTGAATAAATCTTGTCACAACACAATCTCCTGTGTGCAGGTCCGTAAAATGCTTTTCTCAGAATCATGTGAAAGAGCCCCACTTCCACCAGCAACAAGAGCGTATTAGCAATTTAGCCCAACGTGCTTCAGTTTTCAAAGGATAATTGGCAACAGTGAAATGAAATCCATCTTTGTATACTTTTTTACATATCCCTTAAAACTGTACTATTTCAACCTGTATTTCCCAACATTTTATTGTGAAATTTTCAAACATACGAAAAAGGTGCATAGGATTTCATAGTGAAAATCTAACCCTACCAACTTGATACTAGAATTAACATTGTACTGTACCTGTTTGTCTATTCATATTTTCATTTCTCCACCTGTAACAATCACTTCTTAATTTAGGACATCATCCAAAGTAAATTCCAGCATCAATATACTTCCTTGTAAATATTTCAACACTACCATATATGTTCTATGTGAAAACATAGAAAATGCCACTTTGTTTTCCTTTTGCTTCTTTGGAGAATAGGATTTTTTAAAAATTAAGCAGTTTTGGTACTGTTATCTACTCATCCCTTCAAATCAATGCAGCTAAGCTGCTGTCATGATTCATAAGTAATAAGGCTTGTAAAAGGGAAATGAATGTTTCTGTTTCCGGCCATGCATAACATGTTTAAATTAAAAACACAGTTGTAAACTGGGGAGGCTGTCACCTTTGTTGCAGCTCAGAAGACAAATCTAATTCATAAATTCTTCAGCAGTGCCACCTCAGACCTCCTCTTGAAGTATGCATATTCTCATCATAAAAACCTTTTAATTAACTTCCACTGCAAATGAGATGTTCACGGCAACAGACAGGAGTGTATGTCAGAGGTACACGGTGTCACTGCGGTGAACTTTTGGGGAACAGCACAGCAAACATAGCTTTTGAGGATCTCACACACTTCAAATTTTGATCAAAGAACCCTACTGGAAGCAGTTAAATAAAACATTGCTGAGCATGCTAAATTGAAATTATTTCTGCCTAAAGAATACTTTAGTTGAATTAATAAGACAATGCTTTCCCATGGACATTTGAGCTTCCTATTTGAAAGAAATGTGAGTTTTGTTGTTTCAGTGTTTCTTGCCCCGTTTAATTAGCACTCCAACCTTATGAATAGAGTTTTAATTTTAGCTGGCTTTTTGCTCTCTAAGTCAGTCATTTCTACTGACACCTTAAAAAATCATGCATTTCTTGAAAGATTGCCAGCACTGTGCACAAACCAACACAATGTCCACTATGGAGACAAAAAGAAGCTACCTCCAAGTAGCTTACAGTTTTTAATCTCAACACATGAGCAGTGGTAAGTAAATCTTCCGTTAGAATTGACCCTTGAAATAATTAGCAATTAGGTATTATAAACCAAGTAATAATAATGCCTGCATCTAAAAAAAACAATATTTTCATTGATTAGGTAAGCATGCATTTTTTAAGAAAAAGTGTCAATATTCATGTTTGAAAAACAACAAAAATTGAACTAATATTTCAAAAGAAAATATATTTTGAACGGCAACATTTCACCATCCTCAATGAACAAGTGAATGTAGGCAATGAGTATCAACTTTTACTAACATACCAAAGCAACAAATAAATAAATAAATAAAAAGAGAGAAAGAACGGATATGATTTTTTAATAAAATAGCACACTAAATATATACGTACATATATATAGTGTGTGTGTGTGTGTGTGTGTGTATTTGCTAGCTATGTCAAAACCATTTAACACGAGCCTGATCAACACTTTGGCTCCAGCTGCCAATTTGCAGGAAATGCTGAGAGCAGGAGAGCATATTGAATTTCACCATCATTACACAGTCAGAAAAAAATATCAAGAAAATCTAACCTACAGAAAGGTCTACAATTCAAATATGCCAAGTTCTCCAGAAAAAAAAAAAAAAAAAGAAGTATGTAGAAAAGGTGGGCCAGGTCATGGGGACGCATCAGAGCTGAGTCAGTGTCCTGAATGTCTGTGTCAGTTCCAGATGCATGTGGCTGGGGATTGACGGGTGGCAGTGCGCGCTGGGCGGGCACCAGGCAGCGGGCTCCACTGGGATAAGAGCGCTTACTGCCAGAGTGACTGGGCATCACCCTGTAGAAGTAATGTCCGCAGAAAGCGGGAGTTTTCAACAGCTCGCCAAGCCAAACAAGTACAAACCTCATAGCCTTTCTAAGAACGAACAGTTCTGAGTAGGAGAAGACGAGTCTGCAAAGAGAAATGTTAGAAGGACACAATTCTAAACCGCCTTCCTCAGTTTTCAGTACACTTTTGGAACTGTTTGGTGAAATAAAAACAGAATTTGGAAACCTCTATATTGAAAACTTAGAATGTGTGAACCGGCCCACGTTGTACTGGGCAAATGCACATGCTGCCCCTTCCCTGAGGAGACTGTCATTATGAAGTCGAGGCCAGGCATTGCTGAATACGTCTTCAGGTGAAATTGCACTGTGGGTGTGTGAGCGATGAATTTAGCAGCTGTGTGTACCTTCTCCTCATCCAGTTCCTGATCCCTTTGTCTTCAGTTTTTTTTTTTAATTTATTCACATAAAACCAATACAAAGTAATAATGAATGTAAATTATAATAGAAAAATGTATATATTTTTTAATTTTAGAAGCAATGCCTTCATTTCCTTGAAACAGTGATTTTCAACCTTTTTCATCTCATGGCACATGTAAACTACTAAAATACTGCCGCACACCCAAAAATATATTTTTTGCCAATCTGTCAAAAAATAGATATAATCTTGATTTGTTCACACAGGATGGCTACTGTGTTGGCTGTTGTCATTTTTGTAGTTGACAATCCAAAATAAAAGAGGTCAGTGGCCCTGGCTAGTCAAGTATTGCATATTTTTAATAATTCTTGCTGCATGCTGGTTGAAAATAGCTGCTTTAGAGAATCAAGCTGTATAGAAAGGAAAGATGTCTGCAATTACTGGGCCTGCTGACCCACCCCAACCTGCAAAGGAAAACATTTGCTGCATTTTTTGCTTTTTGTTCTTGTAGTGATTATTTTTATAAACTTAATCTACTTCTATTTTTTGCTCTGTCAGGTTTAGGTCACATGTAATCATACTTCGCTGTTAAATGTTAGGAAATGATGTGCCATTTACCTCTCTCTGCTCCATTACTTCCCAGTTTTTGTTATTTTACAGAGTTTGTGTTTAAAATTTTTTAACCATAATCAGGTCTTTTATGCCTTATAAGTTGATTTTAAAACCTGTTGTTTGCTTTTGTTTTAGGTGTGGTTGTTAAAAGCTGTGAGTTTGCTGTCTTTTCACTGTCATATTTATCATCTTCTTTTTCTTAGATAAGTCCCTTTAACATTTCATATAATAAGGGCTTGGTGATGATGAACTCCTTGAACTTGACCTTATCTGAGAAGCACTTTATCTTCCCTTCCATTCTAAATGACAGCCTTGCTGGATAGAGCAATCTTGGATATAGCTCCCTGCCTTTCAAGACATCAAATACTTCTTTCCAGCCCCTTCTTGCCTGTAAGGTCTTTTTTGAGAAATCAGCTGACAGTCACAGGGGAGTGGGAGGAGTAGAGAGGGAGAAAAGGTACAGAGAATAAGTAGCATAGACGGTGGGTAGAAAATAGACAAGGGGGAGGGCAAGAATAGTGTGGGAAATGTAGAAGCTAAAGAATTTAGGACACATGGACATGAACTAAAGGTGGGGAATGTGGGTAGGAGGGGGTGTGCAGGGGGGAGGGGAATGATGGGGGAGAAATGGGACAACTGTAATAGCATAATCAATAAAATATATAAAAAAATAAAAGTAAATAAAACCTGAATACTAATAAACAGCTTTTGCAGTATTAAAATATTTTTAATCTAGAACTATATGGTATAGTTGGATCAACAGTGGTAAGAGTGTATTTCTATGTCATTTAAACTTTGTTTTTGGAAAATTTAATGTTTCGATAGTGGATTTTTCTTTTAAGACTACCTTGAAAATTTATAGAAGGAGAAATCATTTCAATAAAATAAAAATCATTTATTATTTTAAAAAGATGGAGGAAAAATCCATAGATTTAAGATTTTTTTAAATGGGCCATCTCAGTAAATTCTTTTGTGGGTAGCAACAGACTGATACAAAGGATTATATGGAGACAGATAATCAACAATAGCAAACAATATGGAAGAATAAAGAGAAATTTACCGAAATTCAAGGCTTACTATAAAATTACAGTAATCAAGACAGTGTGGTGTTGACAAAAAATAGACAAATAGATCAGTACAATAAAAAAGAAACTCCAGAAATAGACCTGCATGAATGCAACCAACTAATCTTTGAGCAAAGGCCATCCAATATGGCAAATCTCCTCAAGAAATGGTGCTGAAGAAACTGGACACCACATGCAACCAAACCAGCCTTGCCACAGATGTTACATGCTTCACAAAAAATTAAGTGGAAATGGTCATAAACTTAAGTGTAAAAGGCAAACTATAAAAATCCTAGGAGATAAGCCCTGGCTGGTATAGTTCACTGGATTGATTGTAGGCCTGCAAACCAAAGGGTTGCAGGTTCGTTTCCCAGTCAGGGCACATGCTGGGGTTGCAGGCCTGGTCCCCAGCAGGGAGCACATAAGAGGCAACCACACATTGATATTTGTCCTCCTTTTTCTTCCTTGCTTCCCTTCTCTCTAAAAATAAATAAATAAAATATTTTTAAAAGTTTTTGTCCACATAACACCTGCACGTAGATGTCTATGTAAAAATTATAGTTGTTAATCGTTATTTAAGTTAAAAAATGTTAATGTACAAGTGGTGTATTTAACAACAAAATTTCTGTCTGATGTGATTAACTAAAATCATTCTAAAGCTTTAAAGATTTGTATTAAGAATATACATTTCAAATATGTTTTAAACTAAATTATATTAAATAAGTATAACTATACCTTGCTTAAATGGATACCTTAGATGGCATTTCACTTTTGCTTTAAGTATTTTTGGAAACAATTAAAAATGTATTATATATGAAGTTCCAGAACTCAGCTAAAATAATTCTAAATAAATATTTGGACTTTATGAAATAGTTTTTCATAACAGATGCTAATATATAGCCTAGCATGGTAGCACTAAGTCTGTAGAGAGCTAATCAATTTATACCAATCATTTTGAGCCATTTTATTTAATTTATATGCTAAGCAGATGAACTGAATGAATTATTATTGCCAAACAAACCGTTCCTTATTATTAAAGTTTTTTCTGGCTTTTGGAGGGTTGTTCATGGCATCTAATCCATTGTTGTTAAATAGGCAAATGTTGATTTTAAATATGCATTAGAAGAATCCAATAAAAAGCATACCATATGTCTCTATCATTTTATGAAATTGTCATCACAGAAAAACATTATATTATTAACTTGTTTTAAATATTTACTATGAAAATCTGTAAAGAACTTTAAAATAAATAGCATTGTGAGTACGAGAACACAGTTAAACTGGAAAGGCAGTTCTAAGTGTAGATTTTATAAAATAAATTATTCTATGATAACATGTTATTTCAGGAAGAATGCTTAGGGTAGCTTTAATTTCATTTTATAGTAATCTATGTGGGTTGAGAGACATTAGTTACAAATATCTCTGTTGATAAAAACAAGTACCAAGAGACAAACATTTGGAACAGCTTTTATGCATGTGACTTTCAAAATAATTTGAAATGTCAACCATCATGAGTAGTGCCAGTTATAATGATCTTAATGTTACTGGAGAAACCCTAATTCTTCTTGCTGATGCAGTCAAGTACTACATGTCAGCAAGCTTATTAGCATGCAAGCCAAGTTTGTTAGTGCTAAGTTCTCATGGGAGAGCAAAAGCAAGGGTGGCAAGAGCAAGAGTGGCTAGAGCAGGGTGACCAGAGGCCAGGTGACCAAAAAGGGACGAATCTTTTGTTCTGAGGACTTATGTGATTGGCGGAATGGGGGTGAGGGACTTACGTCTTGATTGACGGGTAAAGGTGGGACCAGCTTTCCCTCGGGGAGACTTGACTACCCAAAGGTAGGTATGTATGGGGTCTGTTAGCCTGAATTCTTATCTTGCTGCAGGCTCTATTTGTTCATTTTGCATTCGTGACAAGAGGCAGGCAGTTAACCAAAGTTGTTTTAGGGGCTTTTCTTTGGTTGCTGCAGATCCCCTTTTCCCCTCTTCCAGGACTTGGGATGAATACACTGCTTCAAGGTTTTCCTTTTCCCAGCTAGTGGAGATGATACACACAGACTTTCAAGGGCTTCCCCACTGCTGCACTATCTTGTCGTTAGGAATGCCTGGAAACCTTATGGAACCAGGCTCAGGATGACTGGGTCAAAAGGTGTCTTTGCTTTTAGCCACCTGTATTAAGTTCTTTGTTAGATTGCAACGGTAAGGGCCCTACTTTCATGTCCCCTCTGGCGGCTCATTCCTAGCTGCTGCTTGAGTGCTAAAAGGTGTTGCCTGGCAACCAGGAGGCCAACCACTGGCCAGCAACAGCCAGTGCAGTTGCAGAGTTCTTCCAATGCCATCTACTGCAACATTAAGGCATATTAAACATGGTTAAATGGATGTAGTAGTTATACATAGAAGTAATATGTCGAACTGTTAATGGAGATCATGACTGAGCAGACCTTGAGGTCTTTCTCATTCTTTTCCTTTATAGTTAATGTTTTCTATTAGTTTACATTTATTTTTGAATGTAAAGGAGCAGCGACAAAACTCTAAGTCAGGGTCTTCACCAGAAGATTTTGGTAGACTGGGAAATTTAGGTGTAATTTGTATTATGCTTTAGTGCTAAGCATGTGATGGAAGCTGGGGATTTTATCTTGATACAGAAAGTTAAGATTTGACTATATAGATGTTTATTTATAATAATTGTTCTATGTTATTGAGATAGTTTTAGATCTTAAAGTCCACATGATAGCATGCTTCCATTAAGATACAGTCCAAAACAATGATTTTTAGTATGTTATGATAGGGTAATTATATACTCTGCCTCCTCCCACCAGGATTTCTTTAGACTTCGAATAAAAATCTTCTTAAAGACAAGTAATAATTAAAGGCCTCCAGTATAAAAAGCTAACCATCATTTTTGCAGAATAGTATTATACATATTGAATGATTAACTGAACTTTAACTGAATTCTCATTGCTTGCCTGTTACATTATGGGACTTTTGAAATAAATCGCCAAAAATAAAGTAAAGTAGTAATTTGACTAAATTCATTGGCCTTCATCACCCACTTGCTCTATTATGATCAAATTTTGAGAGGCTTTGATCACTTTTAAAGCATGCCAGAAGGAAGGTGGGTTGGGGACCTGGGTGAAAAAGGTGAAGAGATTAAGAAGTACTAATTAATAGTTACAAAATAGTCATGGAATATTAAGTACATCATGGAGAGTGTAGTCAATAATATTATAAAAACTATGTATGATGTCAGGTGGACACCTGAAATATTGGGGTGTTGTACACCTGAAACTAATACAAAACAGTGTTGGACATAAATTGTAGTTGAAAAATAAAATTACATATGTATCTGCGTCTGTGTGTAGGTATATATGTATATGTATTGCAAAATCAGCTTATTCTTCTTTGAACGTAAGCTTTTGTGATTATGCACTGTCATGGGTGCCTGGTTTGTCCAGTAATCTTCTAGGCTTCTTTCCCCCAGTCACCATAAAATGTGCTTTTTCTCTCATAAGCCATTCATAAACTGCTTGATGCTCCCAGTGAATACTGATTACAAAACATTATACTGAAACCCTATGTGACATTTAAACAGGTTTTATCCATCACTTTTTACTAGATTACCATGGAAAATAAAATCTAGAGCCATCATAAGAACTGAGGTCAATGTAAAATTGTTGTAATCGATGAAAAAATAAATAGGTCTCTCACATATAATCATTTTTATATACCTAATGTCTTATCTATTTCCAGATATTTCCATCTAGAAATCTGTTAAACACATAAAATTTATTAGTTCCAACACCATTTTTTTAATTCTGTTCCTAAGCTCACTTCCCACACTTTTTTTTGCTTATCTCAGCAAATGGCAACTATATTCTTCCTGTTAATCCAAACATTCATCATTATTTTCTATGACAACTTATGAAATTCTACTATCTAAACAATTACCTCTACATTCAAACTACATTAGGAACTCCATCACCTCACCATACAATATAACCTTCGGTTAAGTCACTATTCATTCAGCAGAAGGTATTGATTGAGCGGCTATGTCTCTGACATACTTCTGTCATGGATACAAAGGTAGAAAATGGACCAAACTCCCCCCCATCTCTCCCGGGTCTTATAATCATGTTAAAAAAATATTTACAGAAATGATTGAAACAACCACCAAATAGAACACATTGGCTTCCCCTTCCCATTTGTATATTCTTCTATATTACAATCTTTAAAAATAGGTGAATGACCTTCTTACACCACACACAGGAATACATTCAAAATGGATCAAACACCTAAATGTTAGACCTGAAACCATAAAAATCCTGGAAGAAAACATAATAAGCAAAATCTCAGATATAGTTCTTAGCAAATTTGTATTGGATATATATTCGCAGGCAAGGAAAACAAAATAAAAATAAACAAAGGGGCTACATCAAACTAAAATGTTTTTGTACAGCAAAGGAAAACTTCAGCAAAATAAAACGACAACCCACAGAATGGAAGAACATATTCACTGAATGGTCTGAGAAGGGATTAATATCCAAAATTTATAAAGAACTTACAAAACTCAGCACCAAAAAAAAAAAAAAAAAAACATAAAACAACAAATAACCCAGTTAAAAAAATGGGCAAAGGGCCTGAACAGACACTTTTCCAAAGATGACATATAGGTGGCCAATAGATATGAAAATATGCTCAACATCACTAATCATCAGAGAGATGCAAATAAAAACCACAGTGAGATACCATCTCACACCTGTCAGAATGGCGCTCATCAATAAATCAACAAACAAATGCTGGTGAAGGTATGGGGAAAGGGGGATCATTTTGTATTGTCGGCAAGAATGCAGACTGATACAACCACGGTGGAAAGCAGTATGGAGATACCTCAAAAGATTAAAAATAGATATGCCTTTTGACCCAGAGATCCCACTTCTGGGAATATATCTGGAGGAACCCAAATCACTATTTCAAAAAAAAATGTAAGCACCCCTTTGTTTATTGCATCATTAGTTATTTACAATCACAAGGATATGGAAGCTGTCCATCAAAAGATGAGTGGATAAAACAACTATGGGACATTTACACAATAGAATATTACTCAACCTTAAAGAAAGAATAAAATTTTACCCTTTGTGACAGTGTGGATGGACCTGGAGAAGTTAGGTGAAATAAACCAGTCAGAAAAAGAGAAATGCCATATGATTTCATTCATATGTGGAATCTAGTGAACAAACTAAACTAACAAGTAAAATGGGGACAGACTGACAGTTGGAGAGCAGCACGAGAGCGAGTGGGGGGTGTTTAGGAGGTGGAGGGATTGAGTAAAAATTAGAAAGGACTCATGGACATGGACAAGAGTGCTGTGATTACTGGAGGGAAGGGAGTATAAGGGGACTAAAAGTTAATGTAAAAATACAATAAATGTTAAATTTTAAAAAATGGTGATTTAGATCTTGGCATGTGTCATATATCCTTATATGGTTTCTCAGTCACTCTGGATAAAAGCTCAAGTCTTAACAAGCCCCATAAAATGTCCTCTGATCCCTGATCCCACACAGCCACAACTCACATATATCATGTCGCCTCAGACTGTCCTACTTGTCCTCCTCCGAAATAGCAGTCCCTATACTGTTCTTGAATGTGCCAGAGACATTCCTACCTCTTAGCCTTTTCATGTGCTCATTCTCCTGTTTAAAAAGCTCTCTTTCTACATATTATCACAATTCCTAATATCTAGTCATTTTTTGTTTGTTTTCATGAAATTTATTACCACCTAAGATGTAAATGCTTATAGTGGATTGTAAGGATCACAAGAAAAAGTCCATCTGATTTTGATTGCTATGTACATGGTGCACAAAGTAGGGGCTAAAAGTAAATTTTAAATATATTTACAAATAGATAAATGAATGAAATATTAATTTAACATTAATAGAAATTATAGAAATAAGGAACACTTATTTAGAAATTATATGTGCACACTTTCTAAAATATAGTTCTTTTCATATTTGTATATATTATCTGTCATTTATAATGTAAATGTTATTTCATTTTTTCCTAAACAACAGCTTGATATTTCTCCACAATAAATTTCACAAAGAGACTCAATTATTTCAGTCATTTAAATGGTTTTAAACAATTATATGGAGACTGTTAAAAATTACAATTTGGATAGATGATAAAAAGTTTCCTAGAATTTTTAGCAACTGGTGTTTTAATACAGAAATGGCTCTCTGCTGTCTGACTTGCTAAAGGCCAGGACTTGAATTATATCTAGTATGGTCATATAGAATACTGCAGAATAAATGCTTACCAACTTTTTCATTGATAAAGTACAGATCTCAATAAGAAAAATGATTGCTTGATGAACTCCACTAGGCCATCAAATTGAAAATAAGTCTAAGAAATTAGAATTTTATTTTGTGAATTTTGACATCTTTGGCCATGCACAAAAAGGAATGAAGATATGGGTAATGTCTGCTTTCATAGATAGGGATAACCCATTTTGGTCAAGAAAGAAGTTAAAAACATATGTTTCCTTGAATTGTATTGTTGCATTGAAAGGCAGACATAAGCCACAAAGCTGAATTTGGAGTTTATTTGTGGACACAGACTATTCCTACAGAACCTATGTTATTTGTTATCCCCTACAAAATGACACTGAGGACACTGCATCAAGAATGGGAGACATATGGGCATTGAAGATGAGATGATGAATGGATTTAGAAGTCAAAGCCCAAGGATATGTGTGGCATGACTAGGGATGGGTTTACTACTTTGAATGATGAGTAAAGGATGAAGTATTGAAGACTGAGTTAATGTTCATTAAAGATATAAACTCTGCCATGACCAGCTTGATATTAGAGTTCAGTAAAGACTCCTTGCAATTTAGAGTATTTATCCAACTAGGAGTATAATATTTGCTTAGATTTTAAACCTTATGTTTAATACATGATAATCATGGGTAATAAATTTTTCACAAATTATATTTCACTTGTCAGCCAGGATGATTTATTAGGTTTGTGAATTCATTTAAAATTCAATACCTCTGGGTGCTGCATCACTGAACTTAATGAGCCAGATTCTCCCACTGAGTACATTGCTTTCAGGTTCCTAGGGTCCTATTAAATTAAGTTCTTCAGTATATTAAATGCTCCCCTAGTGTATTAAAGAGTTAATAATATCCTGCATTGAGGAAGTACCATGTGAACTAAAAAAATTAACAACATACCATTGTTTTTCACTCAAGTAGTACTCTTTTTACCTGAATATAGTCTGATTTCTTTAGGTTTATACGGTTCTTTAACAATGAAAGTAAAGATCTCTTCAGGAAAGTGAAAATGATGATTGGTGTTGATTCTATCATTCATAGAGAAACCTTTTAACAGACATTACCCTCCTTCTCTATTTCCATTTTTGGTAATAACTTTGCCTCCAGCAGTTGTAGAATCAGGCAAACACAAAACTAAGACTAACTTCCACTTATTCCCTAAGAATGCAGGACTAATGGATAGTGGTTAGACTCCCCATCCACCCCTGTCCAGTCCCCACAAATACACACAGTTTCTATTTATAAAGACTTTGACAATTAGCAGGAACTGATGGGCAGCAGTAAATACAACATGGTCTGTCCAGAAAGTATCCAGCCATGTACTATCAAAAATAGTGGCATGTACTGAAGAAGATGCAAGATACAAGAAACATTGTACATAAGACAATGCCATCTAAGCCCCCTTCCAAGTAGGAACCTTGGGACCTCTCACAGTTCTAGTCACCATCAGCTGCCCTGTTGTATTTTCCTGAATCTCATTGACGGTCTGAAATCGCTTCCCTTTCAAAGGTTATTTTAATTTTGGGAAAAGCCAGAAGTCACAGGGCACCAAATCTGGGCTTTAGAGGAGCTGGGTCAGCTGGGTGATTTGATGTTTCATGAAAGAACTCTGCACAAGGCATGGTGTGTGAGCTGGCGTGTTATCATGATGAAGCTGCCAATCACCAGTTGCCCGTAGCTGTGGCCTTCTGAATCATCTGGATAGTTTCTGTGGTAAGATTAACACAAAATTCGAGGCGGATTTATTGTTCTGATTGCTCAGTCATTTTGAATACAATGGCTACACACTACACATGCTCACTCAATGGCATCTAGCGCCCCCACTGACTAGTACAGTGAAGTCATCATTATTCATGTGCGTGCATTCTAGTCCACTCTCCTTGGCTGTCAAGTCACACCAATGTCTGGCAAACTGTTCTCATTATATTAACAATGGATGTATTTTTCCAACAGAACTTGGTATATATTTTTTGCTGGCATTTACATAATTATATCCTATTAGAAAACAGAAACAATTGGAGTTACTGTTGCTTTGCCTTAAATGATACACTATTTAACATTGTTACATATACAAATAAATAGAGAACATATTAGGTACAGCTCATAAACCTTTTCTGATAAGAAACATTTATTCACACAGTAAAGAAACTTAAGAAATAAGAAGACAAGAAATGAGTCCTCCTACTTATAACATATGCATATAAACACAACCACACACACCACCCTTTTAAATAAAGTTACAAGCATATAGTGCAGATTTTATGGCAATAGGGTAAGAAGCAGAAACATAACAGGAAATTATTTACTATAAACAATAGGGTCATTATACCACTTTGTAAAGGCATGTCATACATATAAATTATTGAATATCAATTGTATAAAATTAGAGAGAGAGAGAGTAATGCTTTCTTTTCAGGATAGTCTTCTAACCCTCTGTTTTAGCTCAACATGTTTCATTTATATGTTTATTGATGAAAATGTTTTTTTCTACTTCCAGTATTTTTTTCTCAGTGGCTAATGTCATAATATCATTTTTCTTTCCAAATAGCTCCCTTTCTCTCTAATCTTTTCTTATATTTTTAAATCTCAGTGTAAAGATTATTTTCTTAAAAGAGCCTTCTAGACCACTAAAATTATAAGGCCTAGCTTCTATGTTCCCCTAATCATTTTCAATCAATCATAGCACTCATAATTTGTAGTAGTTTCATTTGTTTAGTAATATGTTCCCACTCTCTTGAACTACATGAAACACAGAATTTAACACATAGTTATTTTTCTTATTACTATTGAAGACCTGAATTTAAATTTTCATAACAATCTGTGCCTTAGAATAATTGACTTACGTAATGTCAAACAGCAAAATTAATGCATTATCAATGTAGTTAAATGTTTTGCTTAAAATAATAAGAAATTGATTTAATCTATGTATTTTTTTTTACTTCCCATCAATATTAAAATGTGGCCAAATGCAATAGGTCTTTGGCCAAAGTTAACTAAACTACAAATGTGTATCATTATTAGGCATTGCTGATTTTATACGTACTTTAAATTCTGAAATTGATTTTATATTGACATTTTCCTTTGAAAGACAATATACATGTTCTCTGGAAAATAAAGTAAAACAAATAAAATAAAAAAGGAATACATCATAATATTAGTCCTCAGATAATTATCCATCAACTTATATGTAAATAGATTTTCTTTTGAGCTTAAAATTTTGAACATTTATTAGCATGGAAGATGAATTGGTATGCCAGAAGTAGAAGTATTTATTTCCATGAGATGTTTTACAACATATTGAGAGAGAATGCAGAGAAGAGTATGGTACAGGTTTTAGGCTGCTATTTTTCTACCAGTGCAATTTGAATATTTTTAATGTAATTTTATATTTCTCTGCAAACTGAGGAGTTTGTGCGCATGTATATTCTTTATACTACAGTTACTATTTCAAACGTACTTTTTTATATTTTTACTTACCATTTTCCATGTGACACAATGTATTGTGCCACCTTGTGTCATTTTTAATGCCTATGTAGAATACATTGTCACTATGTACTTTTTAAAGGAAAATTTTTTTTAAATGAAACAGTTCTGAACAAAATTTTAAAAAATTCAACACCATAGCAATTTAGGAACTGCAAGTATGTCCATTTTCTCTCTACAATGCAATAAGGCCAGAGATCGGTCTTCTATTGATCATATTCTGCATTCTAAATATAATCTGCTAGAATTCCATTTAAATAGTATTATATTTAACCTTTTGAAAAACAGGATTTAGCTTTCAATGGGAGGTTGGTGTTTCATCATAAAATGAAACCAAATGTATTTTGACATAATTATTGCCTGCTATAAAAGCCTTTTATTTGTGCTTTATGCTTACATATAATAAATATGTAGATTCAGCCTAATTTATTTTGCCTCTGAAATATGGAAGAAACTCAAGGAGGCAAAAATGGGCTATAGGTCAGGTTCACTAATGAAATAATAGATATAGCTATAGATATAGCTTATGTTTCATCCATTCCCAGAAATAAATACTGTATAGTTAAGATTTACAAAGCTGATATCACAAACCCTCCTAGTCAAAAAGATGGCTAAAAAATTAATGGAGAGAATTAAATAGAGCAATATTCACATTATGCTGTAATCATTTACTTGAAGTTCAATGCTCTGAACTTCAGATTGAAGGTAGGTAGCTAGGTGTTTGTCCAACATGTGATGAGTAGACACAGTGCCTGACAGTCAGGGGTGGTCAGAAACACCTGTGGAGGGAAGAAGGGAAGGAAGGAGAAGAAGAAAGAGGACAGAAGGAAGAGAAGGAGAAAAACAAAGCCAAACCTGGGAGAAGTAACAGGAGAAAGAAAAAAAAACTGCAAAAAAAGAAATGAGAATTATGTGATTTGATAGAGGTGTAGCTAATGCTTCAACGACCACCACGCAGCAGCATAGAAATGTGTCCAGCCGATAATGTACACATACATCTTAAACTTAGATGGTATTGCATGTAAAATGCATTTCAAAAAATATTATGTAACTGAAAAACTAGTTATAATATTAATGATTAGCAAAAATATCTCAGATAAGTTAAAACATCCATGTGAAAAATCAAACTTTATAAAGATTAAATATATAGTAGAATACCTGTAGGAAAATATTTAAAAACAGTCAAGAAAACCAACAAGAAACTGTAATAAATATGATAACTTTATCAGTTAAATATTTTCTCTAGAAATCACCCTGCCAACAAAATAATGAAGCAAAAGGGAAAAAAATACATGCCAATTAACTATGATTATACTTGTACCATTTTGTATAACAACTGTCTCATTTTTCCTTTCAGAAATTTGACAAAGATGACTTTACTTGCCTAATGCCAGCTAAGAACTTGGGTGGCCACTGATTTTCTTTGATGAACAAAATCTGAATCAAAGTGACATGTGTAACAATGGTGCTTCTGGGTCAGAGCTTTGAAAGACAATTCTCCATTTGTTTCCTATCTTTTTCTTTACCTCGGGAACCAGAAATGTCCTGACCAGGAGACTGGTGCTCAGCAAGGATCTCAGAGTGACATTTATGTAAAACAAAAGACCAAGTAACCCATAATGAACTCATATCATGAATGGCATATAAACCTGTAGGTTTATTTCTGGTTTTATTTTATTTTTTTTCTCTACAGCGTATTTAATGTTGTGGAGAAAAAAGTAAAATGTATATTTTTATTATTTTTTCCATGCTGGATCCCAAGTTAGCATAATTTAATTAATTCTTATTAGATGCCAAACTTTATAAAGAACACATAGAACATTTTTTAAACACAACAAATTAATAGAAATTTTGGACCTGGTATGAACATGGTATTTACAGTGGATAAATCTCAAATGGTTTCTAGTTTTGAAAGTACAAGCAAATTCTACTGATTTTAAGGGGGACATTATACTTGGTTTTAATGCCCAATGTCATGAAACCTATACATGTTAAATGCCAAGTGGTAAAGTATTATGGGTATGACTCACATTGTAGTGACCTCTATTTGGAAGCCCAGTATGGTGCTAGAGCCATTCCCTTCCTGGTATTTCATATACGATCATTTTGTCACTCTCTTGTCTTGCTCAGGATGCAATATCAAGCATCACACTGTGTGTTACTAAACAATAGAAATTTATTTCTCAGTGTTTCGGAGGCTGAAAAGTCCAAGATCAGGTGCGAGCTTGATTGGATTCTTGTGACAATCATCTTCCTGGCCTGCAGATCATTAGAAAGAGAGAGAGCAAGCTCTTTAGTGTCTCTTCTCATAAGTACACTAAGTCTATCATGAGGGCTCACCTTCATGAGCTTGTCTAAACTGAATTAACTCCCAAAGGTCCCTGTCCCAAAACCATCACCGTGGAGACTGGGGCTTCAACATATGAGGGAGAGTATAATTCAAACCACAGCAGTCACTAAGCCTCAAGCACCACGGGGCACCTGCCCATCAAGCCACTCAAGCTCAACTAAGGCAGCTCAGTCACCTTAGGCAACTTTTCAGTCAGAATACTCTAATCATTTCTCTTCAGTTGTTCACAAAGAACTCTCATTAGATACCCCTCAGGGATGGTGGCCACAGTTCGAGGTGATAATGTAGGTCAGTTCCCATCAGTACAAGACACATACTGCATTAAATCAATCATCAGCCCTTACTCTTCTAGTCCACACTCAGAAATCATTATTCTTTTCAGTGACTTACAGCCTGTGTGATTCAGGTATCTCCTCCAACCTGTTTTATTCGAGGCTAAGACGCTTTACCCCCTGGACTAAATTTCCTTCTTGAGATTATCAGATAGTATGGTACCTGATTCTCATTCATTTTTTTTATTTTAATGAATCTTAATAGTTTATTTATTAAATTATATTTATTTTTTAATTTTAATTGTTGTTCTTGTACAGTTTTCTGTCTTTTACTTCCATCCCAAGCCCACCGCCCCAGCCCTCCCCACCTCCCTCCTATTTCCACCCCCCCGCCCCCCCCCCAGTTTTCATCCATGTGTCCTTTATACTTGTTGCTCTAAACCTTTCCCCTTTTCCCCTGAAATTCCCTCCCCTCTCCCCTCTGGTGACTGTCAGCCTGTTCTCAGTTTCAGTGTCTTTGGTTATATTTTGTTTGTTTGTTTGTTTTGTTGATTAGGTTCCTGTTAAAGGTGAGATCAGGTCGTATGGTATTTGTCTTTCACTTCCTAGATTATTTCACTTAGTATTTATTAAATTATATTTAAATTTATTCAAATAAATTTAAATAGTTTATTTAAATGTATTTATTAAATAGTTTCTTTAATACATTTCTTTATTAAATTCTCCCCATCTGAGAGTAAGCAATAAAAATGCATGTTGAACAACACTGAATGAGGAGACAGCACTATCTCTATTCTACTTCTGCTCACAAGGTTTTGACATTATCACTTGGTTTTAAGCCCAAGGGCTCTATCTTATTGCCAGATCTTGGCCTGTGCTCTACAAATTGGAGTATAATTTGGTAGAAGAAAGCCTCTGGCTACTTTGCTTTGTCATTTTGTAGCTTAGGAGATCTAAATTGCCCAAAACAAGGGCTCTGTAAGTGCTAACTCTCTTCTTTCCCTGTTAGAAAAGATCATGCCGACAATCTCCCTACATGAACTTCTAATCGCATTTGACCTTTCTTCTAAGGCTGATCAAATAACATGAATCACCCTGCTTCAGATCCAGAGTGTGGGTAGTTTAATATGGATTTCATCACAAGTATGACCTCCTCTAGTGAGGGAAGTGAAGGTTTTCCTTTTCTATAGAGATATGACCTCCTCTTTTCAGATAATGAGCTGTGAATACTGACTGATGTCAGGAGGTAGATTGAACTAAAGGCTAACATTAAAAAAATAATTTACAAAAAGAACAGGCATTCACTTTGTTATATATTTTAGAGAATGTTTGTTTTCCTCTCTGGGTTTTTACGAGTCACAGAAATTATCATCACACTTAAACCATTATTACAAGATAACTGTGTTTCTGTTGAGTATACGCCAGACCCTACATGAAATTTTCTTACAATATTTTGTGACATCTAACTTAATATTTAGAAAATATTTACTTAGAATTAGCTTGCCTATGTACAAATGGTGTGTTTTGCAAAGACAAGTTTATATTGTTGCAATTCCGTAGGCAGTGACAATAATGACAGCAAACAATGCTTGTGAGGACTGTGTGCCATTGTGTGTGCATTACCATAGTTAATCCTACACAACAGGTACAATTATTTCCCACATTCTACAGTGAAGAGAACTAATAATGCTTATAATTTAAAGAAACTGCCAAGCTTAGATGGTTAGTCAGAGGTGCAGTTTGGATTTAAATGCTGTTATGCTGACTGCTGTGGCTGAACTCTTTATCACATCTCTGCACTATCCCTCAGGAGACCCATGTAGGGTAAAAATGTTAAACGCTCAAATTCCTAATTACTCTTCTTGAATATTTATGTGCAGAATTTGATAATTTACAGTTTTACAAATTTATCACATGATTCTGCTGATTGCAACGTCCTAAGCTCTGATTTATGAGATTTAAACACTTGAGTTGCAATTTTTCCAATGGGCATGAGTTTCCAGGTTTGAAAGCTCAGTCTCATTAGAGTTTATTATTTTTCACCATTCTCATTCATCATATTTTAATATCATAAATCTATTTCAAATATTTCATAAAAAGTCCTGGTCCCAAGCTTTGACAAAAAAATATTGTTTTAAAAGCTGGTAAAATATTTATGTTAGTGACACATTCATCACCCAAAGGTCACAGCTCCACAGGGGGAGGAGTTAATCTGGGGACCTTCAGCTGAAATGCTGTTCTCCAGTTGATGGATGCTGTTGGGACCGTACAAGTGCTCTCATATTCCGTGTCTCTCATGGTGTCTGCAGATACCAAAGCTAACACTTGCTCAAAAATTAAAGTGCTTTCTCAAAACAAATCTGACTCCAGCCTTTGGAGTCTAGTAGAAATTCACAGGCTAAGAGAGACTGAAAATACAAAGTTGAGAATGTCAATTAGGTTCATTAGAAAGGATAAAACATGGTGGCGGCAGAGCCATCAGTAGGGGTAGTGGCGGTCATCACTGCGTTAAGTCCTGAAATTTACCCCAGGGTGAGTAGAGGGGGTGGCAGTGGTGCTGTGATTTCCTGATGACCACTTTCTGAATCTATTATCCGATGACAAATTTAGTCTCACGTTCCTCAGTTGCTAGGGCTGAAAGCATAACAAATATAAAAGTTCCATTCCCTTCATTCAATTTAAGCCCATTTTAGGGTAAAGCTAAATGATTTGGGGACCAGATGTTCCAAATACCAAGAAGCTCTAAAAAGCTCTTACTCCAATGAGGGAATGAGAAGATACCAGCACCTACAATTTTATAAATAGCTAAATTTCATATATTTCGAAGCCTGACACATAGTAGAAACTGAAAATGTTTCAGAATAACTGAAGCATAATCCCCCTGTAAAAGGACTGGATATTTTTAAACATAATTTCCCTCATTTTCTTACAATTTCACTTCCATCACACCCTCTTTTTTCCCTCCAAATCCACTTTTCTTTATTTTTAATACATTTCTTTATATAAAGTTTTTTTTTTTTTTTTTGGCTCTGAGGAAGTATGGGTTATATAATGTGGTCAGGTTTCCATATCCTTTTTCACCAAAATCCCTCAGCTACATTTTTAGCTTCTGTGATGGCAACGATAAATTTTAGTGAACAGCCTGGAGCTGTTAGTCAATTGTTAATATCAGGGTGGTAAACAAAATATGGTGACACACGGCTTACTCAAGTCTGGGACATTTCCACATTTCTTTTGAATAAGTTGCAGATGCTATGACTTCTTGACTAATAAGGTATTTTCTAATCCCTTCAAAATCTGATTTTTTTCAGTATCTTGTTTTATTGTTTTTATGTCTCATAAAAACTAAATGCTAGAGACTTCGAACTCCACTCCACACATCACTTTTTTGCTACTCAGGACACATGCAGATAAATGCAGTTATTGCCTGTGAGTATTATAGCAGGTGAAATAAAGGTCTCTCAATGATACCCATGCCCCAAGTTCTGGAATCAGTGAATATGTTGCCTTAATAACAAAAGGAGCTTTGCAGATGTTATGAATGTTACACACCTCGAGACACATAGGTTATCCCAGATTATCTATTAGTTGGGACCGGTATGATACGCAAACCCTTGAATCTTCAAAACCCAAGGATCTTTTAGGGCTGGGGCTGGAGAAAAGTAGCAGTAGAAGTGAGAGAAAAAGTATGCAAAGCTAATATAGGATGCAGCACTGTGACCGGTGCTGTGGGCAATGGGAACTCAATTCTCCAAAAACTCCCAGAGGCTAACGGATAGAGCCTCTAGATTGGGTCCGAAAGATGAAAGTTGAAATATTTATCCCTCAGCTCTTGTACCCCACCATGAGTTTTCTCTGGGGATGAAAACTTCCCTGCTTTTCATGTTTATTTGAATGAGGCTGGATGGGTTCCAGCAGTGAGAGAGAAGGCCCTGAAGCCAAAAGCAAAATGATTGCCCTTGGGGTTGGGAAGGGGGCCTTGTGAAGAGCCTCAGGCTGAAAGGACCTCTCTACCAGTGGAGTCCCAGGAAAGAGGGCCAGTGTTGGGTCCAGTTATGTCTGCTAGAAGAAGGCCATTAACCAATGGGCTCAGGCTATTTACATCTTCCTCATCTTCCCGGAAGGACAATTAGGGATGGAAGTCAAAAATATAGTTTTGAGCAGTTCATTTTATTCGCTGAGTGAAGAGTATACACACTGTTAGGGCAGACAATAAAAACAGGATGTTAATTTTTTCCTCTCTTTCCACAGAGCATTCACTTTAGAAAATATGTAATTGTAAGTTCTCTTTTTATCTCTTTAAGATGTTAGCAAAACTTTTTAAAGGCTAAATAAGCTCCCTGGAGTGCAAACACCTAGGAACGTTTTTCTCAAGCACTTGGGAGCCATCTTTTTGAAATATAAATACAGGGTCCCACACAAGTAATGCCCCTTTTTATTATAAAATATTTTATTACAAAATCATAAGCATGAAATTCTGTAACATAACAATATCATGCTCAAGAACACCATATGACATTTTAGGTAAAATGTCCAAATTAAAACTATAAATTATTACACCCATATTATTACCTTATCAACCACAGTCAAGCAGGAGTTACTCCTGCTGGACCCAGTATCTAGGACTATAGCACCTCTATTTCCCATTTTTTGTGGCAAGGGGTAGGAACCTAACCTCTGCAGAGGGTCCTGCTCCAAGAGGGAGGTAGAGAGGGAGGAGGAGGAGGAAGGAGGAGAAAAGAAGAGTAAGCAAATAGAAAAAGGAGGAAGAGGAGGATGAAGGGGAATTGAGGGGAAGACTGAGAAAGCACCCCCACTTGTGAGGAGGGAGAGAAGCCACTTGAGTCTAAATGCGTAGTTTTTTACAACCTAAACTTGGAAGTTATTTTCCAATCCTTCTGTGGTATTTTATTTTTTAGATGTAAGTCTTTCAGCCCAGCCCGAACTCAAGGGGAGGAGCAATAAATTCTACTTTTCGATGTGAGGAATATCAAAGAATCTGTGAACATGAATTTACTCTTATCACAGATCGTTAAACTATTTAAAATCCATTTTTAAACTCTAAAATAATAAATATTTTCAGTTAAACTGAATTTTCAATTAAGCAGAAGAATTTCTGAGCTGTGGAAAAATACAGGAGTTTATTGCTAAAGCTGCACACACACACACACTCACAGTGCCAACTCACCCATAATCAGATGCATAGCCATAATGCGTGAAGTTTTGTTAGAGGAAAAATGCTTGACTTTCAAAAAGGCTCATTTATTAAGAATAAAATTACCTTTGTGTTCATTTCAGCTGCAACCTTTAAGCAATCAATGACTATGTACTCACTGTAATCATTCTTTAAAATTAGAATTATTGAAAAGCTTTATGATCACTGATGAATGAAAGAGAGTAATATTGATTTGTGACGGGGAGAGATGATTTCAGGTTGTAAATAGCTGCAGTTCTAGAAGAAATCACTATACTCTGCTGTTTTTTGTCAGTATTAAAGTGGGTCAATTTTAAAGAAATTAATCATGCTTTTAAATTTAGTCACACATTATTTTATAATATTTTATTTACATCATGGTTTAATCTAGGGAACTACTGGATTAAAAAAAAATGAATTATACCAATTAAGAGACTATAATAGCACAACTATACAAAATTGTAGAGGGATAAATTTTTCTATATGTTACTGATAAGTTTTGCTTTTTATGTTATTCTTTGTGGGTTTTTTAATCCATTCATCAAACTGATTGATAAAGTTATGTGTAGGTAAATGTGAGAAATAAAAACCACTCCTCTTTAAGTAATCCTCATGTAACATCTTTTTTCAATGATTATCTGGAGGATAGAGAAGTTGGTTCACATTTTCTGGCCACTGGATTAATAATAGTTCTCGTCATTATAGTAATGTCTTAGCAAACACAACCCAAGTTATTTTCTGTGACTTGAATGATGACTACATTTCCTGTGTAACAAGTAATAAAACACCTTACAAAAGTGATAACATTGCTACTTAATAATCCAAAAATAATAAAGAGACAGAGATTATACATTGAGACGAGAACATTATTCTTAAACATATTTGCTCTCCATTTCCTAAATTTTCTTTTATTTTGGCTAAGTCATATGCTTTTTCTGTAATGTTACTTCTCAGTTTTATTATTCCCTGAGAACAATTTTCATTATACACAGTAAGCAACCAAACCTAATTGGAGTTGAATATCTCCACAGTGCTGTTCCCTCCGGTTACTACTCAGTTCTTCTCTTTATTTTCCACCTCCCCATTCGTGAGGCAGTCTAAAGTCCAATTCCTTGAAATCAGCTGCATTCTACTCTCAGTTCTCTCTCTGACTTCCTATTTTTAGTCTCCTGAGCCACCTCCTCATCTTCCTACAACTGCCAACTAAATCTGAATTTTCTATGCATTTAATCTTATATCTTCTTATGCCAAAACCTCTTACTAGGAAAATAAATTCTCTCACTTGGCTTGAAATCCCATTTATAATCAGAGTCTCCAAAATGTGTATCTCCAGGCCAAATCTATCTTAAGAACTCCAGCTTACTTTACTTAACCAACTACTGGTATATCCCCCTGTGCTCATAAATATCTTAGCATGCAGATAAGAATATGGTTCTTTTGTAACTCAGTTTTTATTGTCACATTCAATCTATCACTTGGTCTTGTCAAGTTAGTCTCAGCAATAAACATCAATTTTCTTCTCCCTTTAACAAAAGGTTGTTCTAGCCACTTTTATCGCTGGTATTTAGCAAGAAAAGGAGAGCAAAAGGGAACTAGACATTGAGTTTAATAAACTGAGGAACATAAGTCTGTTTGCTTGCTAGCCGGGAAGCTACAGCCTCACACCCCACAGGGTTACAGCAGTGTTCTGCCAAGGGAATTAGCCCTCCACCCCTTCTCCTCTGGTACTGGGTTGTTTGGGGATGCAGGTGGATGTGTTGGACCAAGAGGTCTGTCTGTCTAACTAGGGGGTGTGGACACATCCAAAGCCCACAAAAGTCTGTGGAGTTGATTGGTCCTTTTGAGAGAGCACCTGGTCCATCCCAAACCCAGTTAATATAATCCCAGGGAACAAAGAAACTGTCTTTCTTGCCCATCGGGTAAACACACTTGCCCGTTCATTTGTGTGCTCTCTCTCCCAGGAGCCCAAAATCATGTGGGTCTAACAGCTACTGGGCTTGCAGCAGATGGCATGCACTCCAAAAGGAATGAGCTTTCTCTTTCTCTTGCCCACCGGGTTATGCACTCACCCTGTCTGTTCATGCACTCTGTTCCCAAGAGCATGGGACCACATGGTCCTAACAGCCACATGGTCCAGAAGGGGGCCTGAGATGGGCTGCAGCAGGAACAAGTTAAGCTACCTGGATGGGGACGGAGAACACTTAGCAGAGCTTGAATACTGCAGCACAGCAATGGACTGTAGATGGAAACACGCAGTAAGCCAGCTGGATGCTGGACTGGGCTGTTCTTTAATGTGGAGCAGAAACTCTAACAACAGCTTTTGTCTTGGCCTTGATGAGAAAATAGTTGGACTTTTTCCCTGGGAAGACAGATGGAGATGGGACATTGGAAACCCAGAGGATCACCATATTTCCACATGAAAAAAAACATTTTGCCACCCCACACTCTCCCATGCGTGGGTCCTTGAAATGCTTTCTTTATGATCATGTGGAAGAGCCTAATTTCCACCTATAACAACATCATTATCAATTTCCTCTAAATTATTACAGTATTTTAAAAAGTTAACCTGTTTTGATTTGCACAATTCCATCCCCAGAAATTCTGCCCAAGTAACTCTCAAAACTGTAAAGGACTATTTTTCAATATATCTCATTGTTGAATTTCCAAACTTAAATTACATTTAGAACCTTTGTTACAGAACACCAGTCCAAGGCGGGCAATTATTGGCCCACCCAGGGACGCAAAAAAAAAACTGTTACAGAGCAGATATCCAGACAGGCATATGTCTCTCACACGCAGGGCCAAAGGGCCCAGGGGGTCATAAAATGCTATTACGGAAAGGTCCCCCTACCGGGCTTCAACATCCATCGCCAGATAGAAAGATATCTTTCAAAGCCAGAGATTTGTGAAAAGGAAAGGAAATGTTTATTTAATACTATACGGAGTTAAAGTAGTGACCTAACATCTTCATTAAAATATCAAAGACCTTTAGGATACCCACAGATGCCCACGGTGCTTCCTTCTACCCTTACCCTAATTCAAGGTACATAACTCAGGAAAAGAAGCAAACGTCGGGGATCCAGGCTCCTGACATCGTCGGGTGTGTTGCAGTCCAGGCAGGATCTCTGATTAATCCAAAGCCATGTGGCACCTTCTCATGGCCTACTGACAAGAGTCCTTTCCCCCTTCTTCCAGGCAAAGTCTCTCCTACTTCCCAGGCCACGCAGCCAAAGGGAGCACCCCAAAGCCACGTGGTCCTCTTCTACCGAAGTTGCAGGGAAGGGGTCCCCACTCTGGCAAAACCTCGTGGCTCTCCCTGGCAAAGCTGCAAGAGGGTCTCCATTCTGCCAAAGCCACGTGGCTTCCCTTCACCTAAGTTGTGGGGGCGGGGGGCTGTTGCCACTTGGGCAAAGCTGAGTGACGATTCTCTGCTAAAGCTACATGGTGATTCTCCCTCACAAGGCTGTAGGAGTCCTGATTCTGCCAAAATGGCGTGGCTCTCTCTCTTCACCAAAGCTGTGGGGGTCTGCACTCTGATGAAACCGAGTGGATTTTCCCCCAATGGCTGCCATGTCTCAGTTTAAATTCCCACACCAATCTTCCTCTGCAGCCCCATTTCCGACTCCTCTTACAATCAGTTACACCTGCCAGCATTCCTGTATTATTCCAAGTTTACTGGACTGCCATCGTGAGTGTGGGCAGGTGTGTCCCCATGTCCTGGAGCCAATCTTCTCCAAGCTCCCATGCGGGTACTGTAACTCTGTAACTCGGGGGTCCTCCCCCAGTCACATCTTGTGGGGGGGTCCTTTCCATCCCCCAGCTCAGAGCATGCCCACAGCTATTTAACACATCTAAGCCACCAGCCAAAGGCTATAGATATGTTAAATGACCATGCCATGGATTAGCTGCAAAGCTGTGGCTGTGCAAAACAGCTTTGCATGTCCCTACTCCATGTGCCCCTTCCCCCAACTCACACCTGTGAGGAAAGGGGTGAGGACATCTTATATGTCCCTCTAATATTTCCTGGACACCCTGAGCTCTGGGTCCCATTCCAAATCCCTATTTTGGGCCCCCCCCTCTTGACTGCACCCTGTATCACCTTGTCAGTGAATGTAGAATAAAACGCAAAACTCAACCTGTCCTACAAACCTCCACCTGCAATTCCAGCAGTAGTCTATATTTGTATATCCTCAGTCTCTATATTGTAAACTGTTTCCTTCTTTTAATTCACCCAGAAGCTCAGCTCTGTCTTAACTGAGGGTCTTTACAGGCACCGTTTTCTCTACCTAGAATTGTTTGTCTTGGTCTTTGGATGGTGATCTCAGTGCATCTTCTCAGTTCTCCGTTGAATTGTTTCTTCCTCAGAACTGTCTTTAAAATAATTCTTTAAAGCCGAACCTTACAACTGATATCAAAAGACTTCATCACACCCTTAATTTTGCTTGTATGTATTTATAAGGCATAGAAAACATTATGGTTTCTAATGGTTATTCACTGCTATGACTATATTTGCAAAGGCTCCCTTGCCTAGCAACAGTAAGCTCCTACAGGTCAGTCAGGAATGTTACCTAACTTAATCATCCACCTTCCACACGTAGCCCAGTGCCTGATACAGAGATGTATTCAATCTATATTTTTAGAATTTTAAATGATGATCAGGCTTGCAGTTTTATGCTTCTTAATTTTGTTACAGAATCCGAAAAGAAACACAAGACACAGACAAATGGCATTATAAAGGCAAACACTTTGGGCTTCAAGTTCGCTGGGCAGCGGGCTCGGCATACAGAGAACCCATCGCCAATGCCGTGTTCTTCATAATGTGTTTCCAGTCTGTCTACTGCTTCATTCCCCCAAACTCTCTACTTTCCCTGGGATTTATATTCTTAATACCTCTTAAGTGTAAGCTCACTTCTTAAATGTAAAAGCAAAACTCCTTTATACGACACACAATTTTTAGATTTCTGATCCCTGTTTAAGGAATTAGAAAACAGGACAGAGAACGTTGATTGTTTCCTCATTTAGCTTTGTTTGGCCTAGTAAATTAGAGCTAGTTTAATAAAATCTGAAAAAAGTTAAATCAAATCTTGAATGGCCAACTCCCTAAAAGCCATAGTCTAATACTACGTAACATACCACCGCAACATCTGCTGACTTTAAAAAAAGTGTTTATTAATCCTTTTGAGTCTCTGATTGTCTAGTCTTGTTGTGTGTGTCCGTGTGCTTGACTAGGCTCACTCACCCACGCCTATGGGATCATCCGTGAGCCACGTGGGCGGCTCTGTTGATTTCAGCTGTGCTTTTGCTCAGGTTTAGGTGTTGACTAGCTGTGGGCTGGTCTACGATGATCTCACCTGGGGCGATAAGACTACTTTCAACAGGTCTTTCATCTCTTTGAAACTGTGATATCTCTCCATTACCTTGTTCTAAGGCAATCTCTAAGAAGGAAAACAGGAAGCAGAAACTTGCAAGTATTAAAAAAAAGAAAGAAAGAAACTCCGCAGATGGGAAGGGGTTACAAAATACCAGGATGAAGTTTAGTTTATGGGACTGGGGAAGATGGAGGGGGTACAACTAATGTAATCAATCTATCTTCCTTGTAGTAACATAGTTTGAGTTTTAATATAAATGCATAAGGAAGTATAAATATTTTTTGCTTCATAGACAGACAATAAGTATACAGAACTGTAACAATATTTTGTATTAAATACTTTTGAATTTTATTGTTGTTCAAGTATTTTTATAAGATGTGTTTTAGTATTATGACTCCTTTGCATGGGTTACTATATTCTATTTAATGCTGCATATGATTCTATATGTCTGTTTAAATCTATATGACTATATTTTATTGTTTAATACTTTTTAATAATTGTCTAATGCACTATATTCTGATTTTTCTAGGACAAAGTTAACTTTCTATATTTTTTCTAACCTTACTCAAGAACAAGTAATGCATATTATTTTCTCTTATATGCTTTTATTTTGTGATTATAATAAACTAATTCTTGGAGTATAAGGGGAGAATATGAGAGAAGTGAATGTCTCCTAATTTTTAAAAAAATGTTATATATTGGCTTCTCAGAAGGTAGAAACAGGGATTTCAATATTTACTATGTAACAAATGAATAACAGAGGTGAATAATATTTTCTTTAGGCATAACTTTAGCCTGGATATCATTGCTACTTTTTTATTCCAAAAATACCATTTTAGATTTGAATACTTTGTTTAGTATCTTCATCAATAAAATAATCTAACAGAACATCATAATTAAATAAAAGTCATGAGACCCTGGCCAGGTGACTCAGTTGGTTAGAGCATCGTGCCATACACCAGAAAAGTTGCAGGTTCAATCCCAGTCAGAGTGTATACCTGGGTTGCAGATTCAACCTCTTTTCAGGACATGTATGGGAGGCAACTGATCAATATTTTTCTCACACAAAAATGTTTATCTCTCTCTTTCTTCCTCTCTCTCTAAAATCAGGAAACATATCCTTGGGTGAGGATTAGAAAAAAATGGAAGTCATTAAGTACTTCTAATATTTGAATTTATATGTTAATCAGTTTTGAGGAGTGCTTTTGAATATAAAAGTTTATTATGTGTTTTTTGTTATTGCTGTTGTATCTCTTTAGGTTCTCAATGAGTTTAGCAATACATTTTACCAATGCATCTTCTAGTCCATTAAAACATCACTGTGTAATTAACAGTGACTGAGTGAGAAGGTGAACTAGAGACAGTGTAGGTATTACTGGCATCTCACACTCGTATCAGGTCACACTATTTGGCAGCAGCAAAAGAAAGACCGCAATTTCATGGCATCGAATGCCATTGTTTAATTGTTATCTATCTGGGAACTAAAAAATTAGATAAAATTCAACTAAATAATTTAAATATTTAAAATAATGTCATTTGTTTATAAAGCAAATACATTTAGAGATGGAAGATAATATTGGAAATACCTTAAGAATTTTATATGTGTACATTCAAAGGAAAAATTTTTCTCATTACTATTACTAATAAAAGAACTTTGTCTTGAACTATATACTCTGAGAAGAAAACTTTTAGACTGTCTCCAGCAATAGCTAACAGTATAAGATTTACAAACCCCAATGAGTCATTTTTCATGTCAATGTCATTTCAGAATAAATTGATGGTTGCTAAAACTTAATTTAGTTTGAGTCTCTTCTGATTATATTTATACTTTTACAGAGAGACATGTCCAATGCAATTATATTAAATATTACAAGACATCTGCCAGGTTTAAAGTAAGAATCTATTTTAAATGCTCTGATATTCAGGAATCTCAATTGTACTGTACAAAACTTAGAATTTTAAACAAAACAATTTACTTAATAAAGTACTTGAACCTCAGTAGTAAATCCACCAATATGAATCTCCACATTTTAGTTTTGCATTGTCTAAAGCAAAACTGCCAGAGTAATTACACCTAGACTCCTGCATGAAATCTGACATTAGATGAAAAGTTTAATCCGCAGATAACAATATGAATATACGGAAGAATGGATTGATCTTAATATTATTCTTTAAAAGAGTCCCTCTTTTATAAATGAAAAATAAATTTATAAATAAATCTCAAAAGTCACATTGTGGATCATTTTAGAGAGTGAACTTGCAGTTTCTGATGTTAATAATAGCATTATTATGTGTTGGATAACTTTTAAGTGGTCAAATAAAGAGATAATTAGTTTAGGTAACTGGAGAAGGAAAAGGAAGGAATATTATTATGTAGTTTTTTTGTTTTGTTTTGTTTTAGTTTTAAAGTATCATTTTTAACTACCTAAAAGACTTTGGCATAATTTTGGTTTATGCTATTAATGGCATGGCATGTCAGAAGATACTAGGGAAATTCTGCATAGCATACTGGGGTCACTGGGACATCTGCTGTATCATAATCCTTAATCTTAAAAGAGATGGCACCAGGACCAGTGCCCAGAGGCCTGGGCCATTTCATTTCAAAAGGAAAATCTATGCAAATTATACAAGAAAAGGAAACATGGGCTGTTCTGCAGAACGCACTGGATTTCGAAGACAGTATAAAAATTAATTAAATTACCCCATGAATGTTTTTTAATCCATTGCTTGTTGAAATACTATTTTTGATGTGTCGAGTTAAATAAAATATTTTATAACATGGAACAGAATAGATGTGCAGTGTGTGGTAGGATTCATAACACATTTGAGAAACTTTACACCCTGCAGTATGGCTAGGGCTGCATATCAGGGAAAAAAATGGAATTTTTAAAGTTGCCAGAGGCATAGGCCTAGCTAGAGTTTTAGCAGTTTTAAATCTAATACAGTTGGGCTAGTATTTATAAAATTTGTAAAGTAATTCCAAGGTATAGGATTATTGCTATCATTTCAGAATTTTTCCTATTATCAAAGTATGGTCCCTAAAGGGAACTTTTATTTTAATTTATCAACAAGTGGAGGGAAAAAAAAGATACCGATCAATTCATGTGGTATTTTTCAGAAACATTTCTTTTAATCCAGGATTATTCCTTTAAATTTTGAAAGAAGATATTTATGTGGACCCTCATTATAATTTCTACAAATCTAAAATAAAATAATTTTGTTTAATTTTTATTAGGTTGTATTGACTATGCTGCCACATTTTCCCAGTTTCCCCTCTTTGACTCCCTCCACCCAGCACCCCCCACTCCTGCAGGCAATCCCCTACCATGGCTCCTGTCCACAGGCCATGTGTGCAAGTCCCTTGGCCACTCCATTGTCTATACTGCACTCTACGCCCCCAGTGCTATTCTGTAAATACTTATCTGTACTTCTTAACCTCCTCACGTCTTCAGCTGTTCCCCCCAAAACCCCTCCCACTTGGCACCCTTCAAAACACTGTCCATACCCCTAATTGTGTATTCTTGTTTGCTTAGTTTGTTTTTAGATTCAATTGTTGATAGATATCTATTTCTTGCCATTTTATTGTTCATAGTTTTGATCTTCTTTTTCTTAGATAAGTTCCTTTAACATTTCATATAATAATGGTTTGATGATGATGAACTCCTTTAGATTTTTATTGTCTGGGAAGCTCTTTATCTGTCCTTTGATTTTTAAATGATATTTTTCTGTGTAGAGATATCTTGGCTGTAGGTTGCTGCTTTTCATGACTTTCATTATTTCTAGTCAATCCCTTCTAGTCTACAAAGTTACTTTTGAGAAATCAACTGACAGTCTTATGGGAACTCCCCTGTAGGTAATTAACAGTTTTTGTCCTGCTGCTTTTAAGATCCTCTCTGATCTTTAACCTGCGGTTCTTAGTTATGATGTGCCTTGCAGCTGGCCTCTTCGCATCCACCTTATTTGAGTCTTTCTGTGCTTCTAGGGCTTGTGTGTCTATTTCCTTCACCAAGTTAGGGAATTTTTCTTTCATTGTTTTTTCAAATAGATTTCTAATTTCTTGTGCTTTCTCTTGTCCTTCTGGTACCCCTATGATGTGAAGTTTGGAACACTTGAAGTTGTCCCAGGGGCTGCTTACACTATCCTCATTCTTTTTTAAATTTTTTTTTTCTTAAACCCTGAAAGTATGTATTAGCTCTTATCGAGACATTATGCTTATCATTGATCAAATCCATACAAAACTGAAGCATTACATAGTTATCGTTTGTCACAATATTGAGATTTTAAAAGTTCACAAATTTTCATAAATATTTAATAACTATTGCAAATAGAAATATTAGTATACATTGATATAATAAACATGATCTTTTACTATGTAAGTAGCTCTATATCCTAATCTTGTGTTCAAATGAAAATTAATAAAGAATGCATTGAAATATTAATAGATTTTTATTGACTGAACAATGGTATAATTTAGCTAATTATTTTAGGCATCAGAAACTTGTATATAACTAATACAACCCAATCTATTACATACTAATCTGATTTCATCAGTTGTTGCTGTAAAGGGCAAATTATCCAAGACAAAATAAAATACACTTTTTTCAATCACATGCCATCTTTATTTTAGTTCATCAAATATTATTTTTGCTTTATTTTTAAAATCAGATTGTTTAAGATAAAAGCTGAAATTTATTTCTAATTTACCACTAAAAATAATAAACTAAAATTTAAAGCAAAGCTGAAATGGTTACTCAAAACTGATCAGGTGGGAAGAGGCACAGGATCCCATCTGAAGCATTTGGCTTTCAATTTGATTCCAAATGTTCACCTACCCATAAGTGGGATTTTCAGTAAAATGGGAGAGTTAAGATATGAGAAGGAAAACACAGGAAAATATATACCGTTTTAGCAAATTATCTTCTTACTCTGACATATTATGCTCAGAAGGTTTTAGAAGAGTGCTTATTAACTTTAGCCTTGGGGAGACTTTAAGGATTGGATTTAAAAGAAGAAAACTAATATAGTCTTTGTCTAATATAAAATGAACCTAAGCACCTAAAAGATTTGATGGATAATGTATATCATTTATTACTTAGTAAAATTATTTCTTTATACATTTTAACCAAAAGATTTCAAGGCGATGCACTTCTATATTTTGGTTCCTTTAATTATATTATAAATTCAGCCCAAATATTCATATTTCAAATTTATGTGCAGAGAGTAAAGTAAGCCAGATGGCATTACAAAAACATAGGCTTTGCAACAAGATTTATTTGTGATCAAACACATTTCTGGCAATTTCTCAAGAATACATCACAGTTAATAAAACTTATTAAGGGCTTGTATTATCTTTATAATATGAAAAATTATAACTTATTTTTAATGAGGTAGGGAGTAAAGATATAATAAAATAACAAATCTAAAACAGCACAGTGCCAGGCATTTAGTAGGTACAAAAAAGTCATATTGTTTTTATCACTTGTAACCAATTATATTTCTTCACTCTAGTTTGTTACAATGGTATGGTTCTGCCTTTATTAACATAAAGATATATCAAATATTTATTTTGTACTTACCAGGCACTAGTCCAGGAGTAGAAATGCACCAGAAAAGAAGGTCCAAGCCTTCATGGAATACCCTCTCCAAACTGTAAAGAGCGATGATAGATTTGTACAAGGAGAAAAGGAAAGCTTTAGAAATATTAAAAATGTAAATACAGTGCTTTCCCCCTAGTTTGGGTTAAACACAAATTTACATATATTTTATTTTAGGTTTTGTTTGTTTTGAAATTAGAACAAGTAAAAATACCTTTTATTGGACAGATTAACAAAAAGTATAGTTTATGTCAGCAAGCTTCCTTCGCTCTTGCCCTTTTCATCTAAGAACCCAAGTCCTCATGGATTTCATGGTCTATTGAAAAAAGTGATTTAAATATCAGCTAGACTTGCTCCTAACTTACAGCATTGATACAGATAATCCTTGGCACATACAGTTCAAAAAATGTCAGCAGAAAACCTCCTGAGCGGTCGGCAGCATTTTCTTTCTCCTGACCAATGTCCTTTCAGTCCAGTTATGCCCATGCTCTTTGGCCTTTGCTCATCTAACCTTCCTCCAAACTGTATCACATGCCCCACTATGCATTCAATACAGTTTTCCTTGCCTATTTTCTCTGTAGTTGGATTTCTGTCACTTACCATCAAATGAGATATAACAACATTAATGACAACAGATCACTTAAAATTAAACAGCACTTAAAATTAAACAGCTCACACCTCACGTGAATAGATTCATAGTTATGGCTCTCTGGTGCGTCTTTTATTTAAGATCTTTAAGATCAGGAGTTGCCTATTGCTTACTGCCTAATTTTTACAATGGAAATCAGGGCTTCGTACATAGCAGAGGATCCAAAAATATTTGTTGAATGATTGATTATCAAGGAATGAGCACATTTTGACAATGCAAACGTAAGCAAGGAGGATAAGACTTCTGCCTTTAGTAAACTGAAGTCGAGTGGGAACATATTTTTACCCTCTGAATGCATTCCTTCATTCTACTTCTATTGTTTTTTTTTTTTTTTTAATCATGGTAAGGGAGCTGATTTTCTTCCTCATTATATCACTTGCTTATGCTAGAGAATGACTTTAAGATTTGATATGGCAGTTGCTCTAATGAAATAGTTAATACATTGAAGAAGAGGAGAGGATTAATGTTATTTAGTAGAAATTAGTTTAGATTTATAATTTAAAAATGCATATAAGTTAATGGAAACTCGTGAAGAAGTATGTAAAACAGGGTGGAGAAAATTGGCAAGTGGTTGCTTTCATGCCATCAAGAGAATTAAGTGAATGACACTCTGGAGTTAACCACATGGACTAGGACCATCACCTGAGAGTAAGAAGAACTTCAGTAAATTTTGGTGACTTTGATGATCACTATCACATTTTACAGTCTTGATACTATATGAAAAATAAAAATTGTAAGTAAGATGAATGTTATATAAATAAATAAATATAAAGACAAAAGTTCATTGGCTTAACTTATTCACCTGGAAGAGGGTAGTTTCAGGGGGTTGAGGCAGCACACAAAACTGAGATAAGGAGGGAAATATTTAAATAAAGATCAGAGATAGACATGTAAACAGATAAATGATAAATGGATGGATGGATGGAGAGACAGATGAGAGAGAAGGGAAAAAGATAACTTCTGTGTACAGAATGTCACTTTTTTTTTTTTTAAATTAGTTGAATCCAAAGCTGCCCCAACACATCAAGTTTCTGCATAACTACTTTGCCTCTGCACATCATTGCCGTCGCCAGGACAGAACTTTGGACTCAGCAATGAAGCTCAATCTCCTATTTTATTTCTGTAAGGGGAGTGTTGATATTTAGAGAATTAACTGCCCATCAAAGAAAAGTGGAAGTAGAAGCAGGGGTGAACAGTTTGCCTTCATTATATTTAGGAACTTATTGTCAAGGATTCTGAAGGTTTATGAACGTCTTTGAATAACAATGCTGTTACCTCACTTACAGATTCAGGACAATGTCTGCTAAGGTATGGGACTTTTAAATTGCTACCAGAAGTGCAGCATAGCCTCTCTTTGAGAGGTCTTTGAAACAATCACAATTAAGAATCAGACAAGTTGCTTTCAATGTGCTATCACTGTCTACTGTCAGTTTTGCCTATGTTTAGAATAACAGTAAAATTAAATAAATAAAATCAAATATATTGACATTTTGTAAATTTATTTTCTTTATTATTTGGTACTGTCTATATGCCAAGAGTAATTTTATATTTAAAAAAAGAAAATCAATATTTAAATTTGTAAAGTTATTTTAATAGTTTATTTAGTTATTGGATAAATGTGCATTGCACTTTCTGCATTTCAAGTACCATTTGAAATTCCAGGATTAAAAAAATAGTAAGTTACTAAAGTCTATATGCTGCATTTGGGTTACATCATGAAGAAGAGATTGATTATCTCTCTCTTTTTAAAGATTTTATTTATTTATTTTCAGAGAGAGAGGAAGGGAGAAAGAAAATGAGGAAGAGAAACATTAGTGTGTGTGGTTGCCTCTTGCACAACCCCAACCAGGGACCTGGCCCACAACCCAGGAATGTGCCCTGACTGGGAATTGAACTGGAGTCCTTTTGGTTTGCAAGCCAGCATTCAATCCACTGAGCCACACCAGCCAGGGCAAACTGCAGAAATTCTAAAAGGCAGAGTTTGTTTGTTTTTCTTTTTTTTTCTTTTACATTTAAGAAGTTTGTAAGTCATAATTCCATTGGTAGCATGTAAGCTTCACGTTGCCACCAGGAATCTAAGCAATTATATTTCTCTTTCTCTAACTTCAACACATAGTTTTCATCTAAAACCCCATGCTTCTTGCCATCAAATCTGCATTTCCAGGCCAGCAGCAAATAGGATAGGAAAATTAAGGAAAAAATGCTATAACTCTCTGCTGAGACAACTGCATTTAATGAACAATCTCAAAAATGACAACTAACTTACCTTAACATAGTTCCACCCAGACATAAGGGAGGGTAAGAAATGTGGCATTGTGCTCAGCTAATTTTTTTTAAAAACTAAGCATTGAACTGTGAACATTGGAAGGTCAATAGCAATCTCTGATAACATATTACTACTGACTGGGTTAAGTTGTCAAGCAACACTATATACCCATGGACTATTAATGTGTAAAAATAGCAAGAATAAAGATTTCTGTGAATGAATAAGGCAAAATTTCTTAGTACATGTTTTTGTGTCAAAAACAGCAAAAAGTGACTAAGAATAGTGACAAAATGGTAGAAATACATAATAACAAAACATGACTTTCAACATTCCATTTTAGGGAGTTTACTCTAAGACTCTAACTTTAGAAAAAGGAATTTATATTTTCATTGAACCATGTCTTCATTATATTCAGAGTTTGACAGTATGAATGATGTCAATATAAAGGAAACCAATCAGTCAATAAAGCTTTAAAAAGTAAAAGAAGAAAACAGTATTATTTTAAGTACTCATGGATATGATAATGCATGTGATATCTAGTATATTTATAGAGTTTTTATAGCTTGATAATAACATAGAAATTTCCTGCTTCATTCAGTGTAGGAATCTGTAGGATTACAGCAGTGATTAAACAAAAAAAAAAGATTAAAATGTCTGCTCTATAACTTATTTTTTTTGAAAAATCATCTCAGCTGATCATAAGGAGCCATTACTATTTATCATCTGAAACGACACTTCCTGAGAAGATTCAGGAGTGCACTGAAGGACAAGAGTCAGTTCTTTAATTTTACTGCGCTGTGTATAGATTGTGGACCATGGAGACAACTCTGTACAAGAAGATAAAGGGAATGATTAGAAACAGGCCCAAGCTTTCCTGCCAGCACCCTCACCAACCTTGTAAATATTATATCCCTCCATGCAGTGAGTGAGTGATTTGCAAAGGTAAACTTTTTTTTTTTTTTTTTTTTTTTTGGTAGAGATTTATTTTAGGAAAGCTTCCTGGGGAGAAACAGGAGACTTTGTAAATTTGTAGAGTTAGTTCTTGAACTGTCAGCTATATATGCACAGATAATAAATAAGAATTTCTAAAATTCTTTCTAGCACTCTAAGGGACTGAGACATTTCACTGCTTCTGCATGATCGTCATATCTATTCTGCATGAACTGTGAGTCTAACACCAAAGTGGTACACAGAATGTACCACTTTGATATGTGAATTATTTTGAACTGAAGATAATATGGGACTCAAAAGACCTAACAAGAGCTTTTTATCTCTTTAAATTAATTACCTAAAAGATTTAAGAAACAGCATGTATGAGAAAAGAGCTATTACCAGAGATAATGTTTTATACCAAAAAGACTTATCTATATGGTATGACAAGCATTTGTTTATAAAACATTTGCTCTTCTCATTTCCCTGTGAGTTGTCTTCCTCCTCATTGAAGCCCCAGACCCTATCTCTCTTCTTAGCTCCACATGGTGTATAAGCCTCAAAGACCTGACTGTGCAAGAGTCTCACATTTTTATGGGGCTCCTATACACACAAAATTTGTTTTTCTCCTGTTAATCTGCTTTACATCAACTAAATTATTAGAGCAAAGAACCTAGAACAGAAGAAGGGAAAAGTTTTCAGCCCCTACAACTGTCACTAGTCTCTCTAAGTAGAGAATTACTATACTATATGTACCTTAAGAAAAAAAAAAAGTGCCCTTATTATGCAGGGTCAAGTAACACCATTAAAAGTCATGGCTATGAAAAAATACAGATAATTTTCCTGGCTGGTATGGCTCAGTGAATTGAGCACCAGCCTGCAGACCAAAGGGTCACTGGTTCAATCCCCAGTCAGAGCACATACCTGGGTTGTGGGCCAGGTCCCTGATTGGAGACATGCAAGAGGCAACCGCACATTGATGTCTCTCTTCCTCTCTCCCTTCCTTCCCCTTTCTCTAAAAATAAATAAATAAAGTCTTTAAAAAAACAAACAAACAGATAATTACATTTTATTTTATGTGTTCTAGAAGGAAAAATAATTGCATTCTGCAATGTAATTTTATAGCATGCTATTCTAAATAATTTCATTTAAACAAGATCATTATAAAATACTTTGCACACAAATATTTTTGAATGCATTTTAAAGATGATCACAGGATATGGTATATGAGCTCTGAATGTGTTGAATTTATTTTAATACTTTCACTATAACTAATTCTTAAAGAGAATATTCATTTGCATAATGCTGGTTTTTATTAACTTCTGTGTGTGATTCAGATGTTATAATATCCACTGATAATGATAATTATATGTTTTTATTGTTCATGATTATCTCTAGATACATGTTAATTTTCTTTAATTAAACTATAAGCTTTAAGTTAAAAATCAAAATAAAATCGCTCTTGTCTCATGGTACATATTACAAGTTCTTCCTTATATCCAGAGTTTCCAAAATGCTCATTATAAAATTTTACTTGGGGAATAGAGAGTAAAAAATCAATATACTACATTATGTTATATGGAAAGAGATACATAGAATACAGGTTTTCATTACCCTTCCTTCCACCCTTACATGCTACGTATTTATAAATACCACCACTTAAATGAACAAGCAGTTTTCAAGTGCATAGTATATTGTGATGAGAAGACTTTGTCCAACATTAAATTAACATAAAAGTCAAAATTACTATTTATTATTAACTTTTATGTGTGGAAAATTACCTTCAGACATAAAGTCATTTTAAATGACTTTCTCTAACATTAAACCATCATTTTGGTAGAAAAAAGTCATAAAAACAATATATAATAAGGTTCAGATGCAGACATGTATTCCCTCTGCTCAGGTTAAAATTTTGGCTTCTCTTTAAAAGAGAATGATTTTTGCCCTGGCTGGGTAATTCAGTGAGTTGGAGTGTCATCTCAATACGCTAAGATTGGTTCAATCTCTGGTCAGAGCACATACAGGAATTCATCAATAAAAGCATAAATAAGTAGAACAACAAATAGAAGTCTCTCTCTCTCTCTCTCTCTCTCTCTCTCTCTCTCCCTCCCCCTGTCTCTCTGTCTCTCTAAAATTCAAAATATAAAAACAATGATGTTTGAATGCTTGCTGTATACCTGGAATGGTTATAGACAGAGCACATACCAATGAAAAAGAATAAATTATCTAACAAGAATACCTCCTCTCATGGAACTTTAATTGTATTTTAGCAGACAGAGATGAAAAATAAATCAAAATAGTGTGTTAGTTATAAATGTTAATGTGAATTAAAGACTGGTCAGTGCTCTTGGGAGGAGGCTTAATGACAAAAGTCACTTTCAGTTTTGTGGAACTGATAGATGCTTCAATTAAATAACTTACTTCTACTGGCTTTCAATGCAACAACAGTCCTGTAGTTAATCAGATACCCTACACAAAGTCAACAGGTTATAATGTGTGTTTATCCCCTTCAGTTGTAATTTAATATGTGAATGGCTTCACAAAGATACAATAAGTCAATTTGGGTCATAGGTTATTTACTTCTAAGGCAATAAATAGAGTTATTAATTTCTCATAAATAACAAAAACAATATAAAGTATACAAATATATTTTAGATTGTAAAGATGTCTAACTGATGATATAATGTCACTCATCAAAGCCCAAAGTAATGGGCTTCTTATGTCCATATTTATATTCCATTATTCCACCCAGTTCCAGACATACTCTTTGAAATCACTTCATATATGAGATCCAGTAAAATCTATGATTTCAATAAACACACATACACAAACATATAACATTGGAATATTTTGCCCTGAGGTAAGAGCATAGTGTGTATACAGCTAGTATACTTGCTAAATATGGGAAAATTGATTATTTAGCAGTATCTTACAAATCCTTTTATTTCCCGTCATTTTTTTCTTCTCAGAAATCTGCCTGTCTGACTAATAAATATGTGTATGACCTTCATTAGAGTTTTTGAAACATTTTCCAGAGACACAATTATAAAACCAGCTCTATTTTTGATACTAAAGAGTGTGTTGCAGATTCTGAGGATCTGGTATGGACAGTTTGCTTTTCTTCTCTCTTTTTAAAATATTTTATTTATTTATTTTTATAATGAGAGAACGGGAGAAAGAGGGAGGGAAACATGAATGTGTGGCTGCCTCTTGTGGGGTACCCTTCTGGGGACCTGGCCTGCAGCCCACGCATGTGCCCTGACTGAGGATTGAACCAATGAGCCTTGTGGTTCACAGGCTGGTGCTCAATCCACTGAGCCACACCAACCAGGGCTCAGGAAGTTTTCTTAATACTCCCCATAAGAATACCAGCCATGGCCTCAGGAAAGGCAGAAGAAGAATGTGAGTCATGGATTTCTCTGGAGCTGGAAATATCTGTCCAGATTGGTCAGGTTTGGGTCAAATCGGTCAGACTTTTCTAGACTTCTAGGCCTGTGCCTGTTAGTATTTGCATGCTGTATGCTGCAGGAAGTGCCTAACGTGGGTCATGTAACCACCCCAGCTGTGGCCAGCCTTGAAGGAGTTCACAGCTGAAGTCTTTCTATGATAGTGCTCCTAGCAGCTAAGACAGAAATCCTTCCTTCCAAAGGAATTGTGTCCATCACAGTATTTGCCTTTTAGTTGTCATAAAACCTAAATTGTTTGCCTTTTAATAGTTTAATGTAGTCATGATTTCACATTTTAATTCAGTGATGAAAGTGGAATATTCTGCATTCTCTCAAGGCTACAGTCACCCTCTGTTTTCTTAAAGTATGGAAATAAAGGCCTGTGTTTTCACTTCTTTTCTAGCTTTTATTACAGCTTAGGGCAACCCAGTCTGGGGAGAAGAGCTGCTTGCTCTAGTCCAGTTATGAAGATCTACAGGTGTCTGCTGTAAAGCTGTTTCAAGAGCGTGTGTTGAAAGAGACGAGAAGAAGGAAACTTGGGATGGAGTCGTACACCTCCCCAAAAGCTCCCCTTCCCCCTTGCTTGCCCTTCTCTTTACTCCCAGGAGAGACTGCACACCCACAGCTCCTCCCCCTGATCCTTTTATTCTGCTCACCTTCTCCCCTTTTATAAAAACTTTTGCCTGCACTGAGAAATGGAGATGAGTTTTTGAAGACAAGCATCCGCCCATCTTCTGGAGGTGCCAACACTTGAATAGACTTATTTCCTTGTTGTCAGCACCTGTCCCACATGTTTGGCTGTCATGGTGACAACTCGCTGAACCTGAGTTTGGTTACATTTAATGTTTTCTTCTATATGCACAGTACTGAGATATTGTAAATCCAGAAATTAAAAAGATATATTCTATTTATGCATATTCATGAATTCTATATACAAACAAGGGCTAAAATATGGCTTTGACACTAACAACTTGATTTATTTGAGAACAAATCTGTCCTATAAATGTATATTGCAGTAAATTTGTACTTATATCCTAAGGGATTATTTCCAAATCAATTAGCTTCATTCCATATCCCAATATTCAGGCTGCTGTTTAAATTAAAAAAAATGATATTACAATGCATTTTTGTGGAGGGAGATAAGGTACCTTTTTAAAGTTGCGCCAAATGGCTCACAGTTCTGAATGATATATGGGCAGTATGCCATTTTCAAAGGATGCCCATCAAGGTTACATGTGGCAGTAGTCAGAGAGTGTCTGCTCTTTCAGGGAAGTTCTTCTCACTAGAAAAACACAACTGAAGGACCTCGAAGAGAAGAGTGGTGTTTATTTTATAAGACCAAACAACTTATTTCAAAGGTTAAAGTCATTCAGAAAGATAGTTTCGAGTCTAGTATTTCAATAATGTATATTTCATATATTTTAGTACCAAAAGACAATGCTTCATTCTTAGAGGAAAATGACTTACCTAATTGTGCTGGATTCTAAAATCCTTTCCATCATTTAGTGTTGAAATTATTGTCAGGGTTTGGCAATTAGAAGTAGAGGAGAGCATTCAAAAAGGGTCTGGGCCGTTGCTCCCAGCACCTCTGATTTCATGCCCAGATGCAGAACCTTTCTGGAAAGCTGAGGAAGAGCAGTACCACTCACATGGAGACAATGATCAGAGAAATGGACATTTCTAGAGCCATTTCCTGGGCTGATTCTAATTCATCCTGACTCAAAATGTTGTCCTGTCATTATCACGGACATTTAACTTTTGGTGACGTTAGTCTTTTGGTAATAATGTTTTTTTTTCAATTATTAAAAATAATAAATGCAAAATCAATTTGGATATAATGGAAAAGATAATGTAGAAATAAATAAAGCCTCACTTTAAAAAAGAAAGGATGAAAGAAATAACTGTTTTTCTCAGTATGCTTCAGATGGTAATCGGCTTAAATATGTAGCAAAGTTTCTTTATTTGCCAATCTAATGAATCAAAGAATGCTCATTTTTCAAGTTTTATTACTTGTAAATAAAATAATATGAGGGGGACCCAATGAAAGAATTATCTTCTGGAAGGCAGGTCCTATGTAGTATAGGCTTCCCCCGCTAGGTGAGTGTTCTAGGAACACATCTGTATTGGTGTACCAAATAGCATTGTTGTGAGAGGCTGCATTAAGCTTCCATGAATTTGTTTGAAGACTCTTTCAGTGCATTTGCCCATTTCATGACAGGTGATTGATTTACCAGTGCACCTGCCCACACCATGCTGAGTGTTTAGCAGTTTTTGACCGTAAAACAGCACAACCCCTTCACCCACCTTCCTTATTCATCCGATCTTGCCTTGTGCAACTATTTATTTATTTGTTTCCCTGAATGAAAAAGTCCTCAAAGGAAAAAGTTTTGCTGATGTGGAAGGGGTAAAACTAAAAATAGCAGAAGCACTAAAAGGCATCAAAATCAACAAGTTCAAAAACTGTATTGAGCAGTGGAAAAAATGTCTTGATACATGTATGACATCAAATGTAGAGTACTTTGAAGGTAACTGAAATTTAAACACGTAAGAACAAATAGACATTTTTTTATAAATAAATTCCATTTTGTGAGGGGCTTCCAACTTCCCATAAAGACTTTTCAATCAATGTGCAGTTATGAGACTGGTACAAAACTGTGCACAAAATGCTTTTGTTTCTAGATTTTAATGCCTTCATGTAGTAGAAACAATCAATGTCCATGGTTTTATTCAACCTGGAGTTTGTCTAGGTCCTCCTTACTCTTCATATATTTTATTCTAAGGGATATTCTTAATATCCACATCAATTTCATATTAAAAGTTAAGAGAATTTCACTCTCCTCCATTTTACTGTGAGTTAACACAGAACTTTAATTAAGGCTGTTCAGCTTTATTAGCACAGTGTGGAAAAATTGACAAAATGTTGGGCAGATATTTAGCAAGATTAACCATCATAAGGTTAATCCTGGAAAAAGCATAAAATCTCCTTTGCAAAAATTCAAATGAATTTTATTCTACTGGTTCTAGCAGTGGATTCTGAACATGTCTTGATTGTTATTCACTTCTTCTTGGTTCTGAGAAAAACTTTCTTTGCAGCCTGACAAATTGAAACCTATTTCCTTAGAAACAGAGAAAATTATTTTACTAGAATTTTTATAAAGAATTTGGCAAAATCTTGTCAATTAATCAGACATCACTGTTCACATCAACTTTAACCTTCACTGAAGGCAGAAAGACCAGATGGAGTTCTAAAACTAAAACTGGCTAAGGTCACAGAGACTGTGAACAAGGTCTAACATATTTGTTGTTTCTGTGGTTAAGCTGTGGATGATGACTTAGTAACAAACAAAATCAGTGTCTAGGACTACTACTTCTGATTCTAAAATCTACCCTTGCTTAAGTAAATGTTGTAAGGGACTCATAAAATCTATTATCACCAACAGGCAAAGAATTTCCTTACTACTCTTCCAAGCATGCTTGCGGAATTGTTTTTCAAACCTAGATACCAGGTTTCTTGGAAGAGGCATCAGAAAAAAATCTCAGTGGAAAGGTCATGCCAGGCAATTCTACTGCTGGCAAAGCAGAAATCTTCAAGAGACTGATCCTTGGATATTTACATATATCAGAAAAAATAGGCATACCTCATTTTTAGTCATGGGGAGGCGACTCTAAACAGAACCTGAAACTGAGGATTCTTACAAATATTTGAAAAGCAAACAATGTTTGGGAGAAGACAGCCTCCCTCAAAGACAACCAAATAAAGGACACGACTCTGTGGGAAATAAACATCTGCCAACCATGGTTCATGGAAAAAGAGATCCACAGTTTGTCACAATTTGTATGCTTTGATTATTTTCATAAAAAAATTATTCTCTTTTTATACTTTAACATCACATTTAATCATGTTACACAGAAAGCTGTGATTCCTAGTATTTTTCTTCTCATCCTCGCTTACTCCCTAGAAACATTCAATATCTGGTAACAGTTTGTTCACAATTTGACTAAAACATACATTTGAAGCCATGCTGGGTTCGCACACATTTTCCATCCAGTGCCAATGAATTCCTTCTAATAACAATCGCTTGTAGTAAAATATTTAGGGTTACCCATAATTGGGCTTAATTCCTGACTAATATTTTATTTGGAAGACGGCAGAATATCAGATAGCTAAAAATCTAAATTCTCAATTATGCCACATGTAGGAAGGGAAGTTTATACCTAAAATGGCACAATATTAAGGGCCATTTACAGAAGGCAGCCCTGTAACCAAAGTTTCAGAAGAAATAATCTTAGAAAAAAGCATAAATAAAATGGCATAAATTTAATATCTTGCTCATATTTATGGAACTTTTAAAAAAGGCCTATCAGATCTGCAATACTATCATAGATAGTGGTATACTATTGTAGATAGTATAGTAGATACTATCATAGATAGTATTGTAGATAGTATAGTAGGTAGTTGCCTACCTACTATAGGCAACCATCAAATCGACCAGTCCTCTGAGTGATGAGGTCTTTTCTTTATACCCCACACAAAATGTGTGCGTGTGTGCGCGTGTGTGTGTGTTGGATGGGATTAACACAAAATGGCACTGAAAGCAAACAATAAAACGTATCAACTCTCATAACTACAACTGGATTTGTAGTACCAATACCTAATGATATTAAAGCAAACTTGACAGAAACTAATCTTTTTAGTGTGATAAGCAGAACAATGAGCTCTCAAAGATGTCCAGATCATAACTGCCAGGACTAATGAATATGTTGACTTACATGGACAAAAGAGACTTTGTGAATGCGATTAAAGCTGAGAACCTAGAAATAGGGATATTATCCAAGATTTGGAGTTATCAAATATAACCATAAGGCTCTTTGAAAGTACAAGAGTAATACAGAAAAGAAAACCACAGTGGCATAACGTCAGAAGGACCTGATGCACTCTTGATAACTCAGAAGGTGGAGAAAGGTTATTAAATGGATTGATGTTTTTGTCCCTCCCAAATTCAGATGCTGAAGCCCTAATTTCCAGTGTGATGGTATTTGGATCTGGGGCCTTTGGGAAGTAATAGGTTTAGATGATGATATGAAGATGGTCTTCATGATGGAATTAGGGCTCTCATGAACAGAAAAACACACAAAAGAGATAGTTTTCTCTCTCCATAAGCACACATTGATAAAAAGCCATAGGATCTCAAAGAGAGAAGGTGGTTGTCAATAGGCTAGGAAGTAGCTCTCTTGAGGAAATGACTCTGTCAGTACCTTGATCTTTGACTTTCCAGGGTCCCGAGAATTGAACAATGAATGTCTGTTGTGTAAGTCATCCAGGCTACGGTGTTTTGTTAAAGCCTCTCAAGCTAACAGAAGGAGGACGAACCATGGGATGCGGTTGTCCTTTAGAAGCTGGGAAAGGCAATAGCGTTGATTCTTCCATAGAGGCTAACGGAGAAATACAGTCATGCTGACTCCTCGATTTTATGCTGATAACACCAATTGTGAGCTTCTAAGCTGAAGAACTGTTAGGAATGTTTCTTTTGTTTTAAGCCACTAAATGGGTTAGTTTTTGCAGCAACTATAGTTAAGTACCATATTTTTCGGACCATAAGATACACCTAGGTTTTAGAGGAGGAAAATAGAGAAAAAAATGAAGGAAAATGTGGTAAAATATTTAATAACATACGTAGCATAATATTTCACCACTGTAAACAGAACTTAACAGCAGCATTAACAACCATTATCCCTCCCAAATTGGAGGTGGGTAGTGCATCTTATAGTCTGAAAAATATGGTAATACTTTCAGTAAACAAATGCATGTTTCATGATGGTCAGTGATATCACTTGGGTTTCATTTTGGCCCATTATTTCTAATGTTCCTTCAAAAAGCAGCAAAATGAGCAAGCAAACAAAGACACCAAATACAATGTTCCTCAACAACTTGATATTTTAAAGAAGAAAAACTAAGTATCTAGTCAAAATCTGAAATCTTACCACTCACAGGGAATTCTGTAAAGTTTTCTGCTGTCATCCAGCCTCTTGACACTACACTTTACACAAGGCATGGAAGTTGAGAAATGTCTACATATGATGGTTCAGTGATTAAAGGTGAGACATAAAATGACAGCAAGCTCAAGGAACTAACTCCTCAGCTGAGAAGTTAATGACAAGAGGCAAATTATGGTTTAGAATAGGAAGTGCTAGACTGCCATTGCCCTTTCCAGGTGGTACAATGGCTACTTTAGGGAAAGGATGATGGATATCTAGAGAATTTCATGAAATTTTTAATTATACTAAGAAAACATAAGATACAGACATACATATAATCATATGATAAGATGATTTGCCAAATTCTTCTGTAGTAATCAACCACCAAGTATGTCTCCAATTATCTTCATCTTCTGGCATTCTTGCACTTGTGTAGTCTTTTCCCACATCAACCTAGAACCTGTCCAGGCAACTTATTAGGTATGGTGGAGGTGACAGTGTGTGACTTCTGGGCTAGGTCATAAATAGCAGGTTGGCTTCCATTTTGGTCTTTTGGGTCATTCATTCTGGGAGGAGTCAGTCATCATATGGTGAGGACCTTGAAACAGCATACGGACAGATACATGTAGAGAATAGCTGAGGCTCTTCACCAACAGCCAATAGCAGCTCACCAGCGATGCTAATGAGCCACCCTGGAAGCAGGTGTCCCTGACTTATCCAAGCCTTCAGTTGACAGTGTAAATTCTTGAAAGATTCTTACCCAGAACAGACAATTTGATAAACTGTCTGAAATTATTAATCTCCCAAGTAATGCAAGACTTAATAAATGCTTATTATTATTTTAAGGCCATTATGTTTTGGATATTTGGGGGTGATATTGACATAGCAATAGATAACCAGCAAACCCCCCATCTCTGGTTCTTCAGGGTTGTTAAATTGAGAGTAGGATCATACCTTTTGGGGTCCAAATGTTTTTTTCTTAATTTATTTTTATTTGCGTATAGTTGATACATAATTTTATTTTGTTATATTAGTGTCAGGTGTTCAATATAGTAACTTAACATTTTTTGTTTTTGTAAAATTAAATTTATTGGAAATGGCATCGGTTAATAAAATTATATAGGTTTCAAACGTACAATTTTATGACACATCATTTGTATATTGCATTGAATGTCAACCCAAAGTAAAATCTTCTGTCATCACAAATTTGACCCACTTTACCCTCTACTAAACCCTAAATTATTCCCTTTGGTAATCTCCATACCACCTCACACCTGTTAGAATGGCTATTATCAACAAGACAAATATAATAACAAGTGTTGGAAAGGTTGTGAATAAAATAAACCTTCATTCACTACTAGTGGGAATGTAAACATTATGGAAAACAGTATGGAGGTTCTTCAAAAAATTAAGAATATGGGGTAGGATTGAGGGTGGGAGGTGGGGGGGGAGGTGGGGAAGGGGAAAATCGTGGTGGGAAAATGGAGACAACTGTATTCGAACACTAATAACAAAATGATAAAGAAAATAAAGAACAGAGTTACCACATGATGCATTAATTCCTCTCCTTGATATCTACCTGAAAACATTGAAAACATTTATTTGCAAACATATACACACCCCTATGACCACTACAGCATTAGTCACAGTGGTCAAGATATGGACACAATGAAAGTGTCCCTCAATAGAAGACTGGATAAAGAAGATGCGGTACACGTATGCAATGGATACTATTCAACCATAACAAAATATGAAATACACAACATGCCATTCACAACAACATGGATGGATCTTGAGAATATCATGCTAAGCAAAATAAATCAGACAGAAAAAGTGAAGAACCATATGATTTCATTCATATGTGGGATCTGAAACTGAAAGCAGCAAACAAACAAAAGAAAAACAAATACCCAATGACTAAAATGAGTTTTCTTGGCTCTTTTAGACATGGACTGTAAATATTAATCATAATCCTTCCTTTGGTATTTGTCTGTAACATTGTTCAAAAATGTGACTCCCTGAGTCTTAAAGTCTTTTGTTCAGATCAAATGATGCAACAGGTGATCATCCAAACACGAGGACAGAAAAAAGACTGACTGTATTGAGGTCAAAACATCTCTCAACTGAAATCTGATATATATTCATCTCTTCAAATACTAGTATACATCTGGGTTGATCATGTCCCCAAATAATAATGGTCTTTCTTCAAACTCAGGGTAAAGAGGAATGACAATGACGGATATGAAATATAAAACGACTTATGTCAATATACTTTAGTTGTTGTTGTTGTTGTTTTTTTATTTTCTGTAAGCTTTTGCCCAAGAAAAAAAGTTTCAAATATTAAATAAATTTAATGTTTGTCTCAATATTAGAAGCAACTAACCAGGGCAAACATCTACCTATTTGACAATAGTTTACTCATCAAATCTTGCTTTGCAATTTTCACCTTGCTGTGGCCACCAGGCCTGACCAATTTCAATGATACTTACCTTTCAAAAGTCACTTGACTCACGTGAGCCTATACTCCGCAATCAGGGGAAATCCTACTTGGAGTTCTCCCTAGTAAGAAGCTTCTAACAATCTATTACAGTCTCGTATTTCCTTGACACAGTGAGTTTTTAATAAACTTTTAAAAGCAATTTATTTGATAATATTTGAGGAATTACCCTGGTAAAAACACAAAATAATACTTGTTAAAGTAAATGTTTACAATGTTATGATTGTGGTATATACACCAGACAGCATGAAATACTTCAAAATCTACTAACTTTTTTGGTGCATGCTAGACTCCAGGTATTCAATTAGATCACATGCATAGAGAAGATATCTTCATTGAATGTATAGTCTAGTAGAATGCTACAGGCAGAGCTTCCTGTTGTATTATTCTACACGGGTATCTTGCTGACATATTCAGTATCATGGCAACAAGCAACTTTCAGTGAGCACTTTTTTCTTACAAAAGTATACAAGCTCATTTGCAGAGTCCATTTGTTTGTGTCTGTGTGTAGTAAAGCAGCTACCAATAATTAGATGTCCTAATTGTTCAATTACAAAAGCTAACCGTATTAGTTAAAAACTCTGTTTTAGTTATTAGCATTTATTTGGTCAACTGAACTTTTTCCTTGGATATAACATTATATCTCATTTGCACACACACATACCCATGATCTATTATATTCTGCTCATAGTAATAGAAGGAATAACATATTGTTTCTATTACACATCAGAACTAGCCACTTAGAGAACTGTCTCACTCTGAAAAATACCAGTGTATAGGTACTATACAGATTAATAGCAGTATTTGATATTTCTTTTCCAGAAATTCAAGTTTACATTTCAGTAAATGGACATCTCTTTCTGCAAAACCTGAGAATGTAATTCTTTTGAAAAATAATCTGATCCATGCTGGAAAATTGCATGTCATCTTGGGAAAAAAGATCCTCGCAAACAGTAATCACACAGAAAATCAAGCAACACAGACATCCCTTTCTCTTGCAGTTAGGAATCCTCACCACGCTGACATGTACATGGAAAAACCAAATGGGGGATGGATGTCCTTGACACTTCAGACAGAAAGTCACCTAAACAACTCAGCTGACACAATCCAACATATGCAAAACTGGGAAGGGACAGACACAGCTTCTTGATATTATTTCAGCTGCCAAGAAAATATAAAACATGACTAATACTCTTTACTAAGTGATGGTTTTCTTTCTCCAAGTCTCATCACTATTTATTGAGTTTGCAGCTTCATCAGCTTCATCCCAAGATGTGCTCCATGACACTGAAGGGCAAGTCCATCTCCCCACGCTGGTGTGAAAGAAGATGGCAGGACAGCATGGCGACATCTGAATTAATTTCTATTATTACATACATTTTATGACCTAATAATTTAAGGTATATATTTCTTTACAGCTCTTGATTCAGGATGAACATTTATTAGATGTATAATTTTAAACTCAAGCACATCATTTCTAAGGGTCAGAATGCTTATAATTTTTTGTCAGTTTAAAGTTGATACCTAAAACCATTATGATATATTTCCTTTCAATGTCTCACTATAAAGCAAATTTTTGCTTTTAGCTTAATATAGCTGTATTACTTAACAAACAAAATAATACTCAATAATAAACATTTCCTGCCATTTACGAATAAGTTAAATTAATGTTTTCTATATTCTACAGAATTCCCTTTTTTGCATAACATCCACTAAAATTAAAATGTAATAATTTGTGGGACGTTGTGCATTTAATGTTTGCTTTCTTTTTTTGTTATAAATAATGTGAAGAAAAGAAATTCTACTTCCATGCTTATAAATATTTTCTTCATTATCCAACCAGTCTTCATTGTTTACTATTGTTCATGTAACAAATTACTATAAGCATAGTGGTTTAAAACAACACAATATATTATATTACTGTTCTGTATGTCAGATATTTGAAGTGGGTCTCACTAAGCCAGAGATTTTCAACCTGTAAACTGCAAAAGGCACAGTGGAAACACAAGACTATTTAACACATTCAGTGCTTGACTCTTTAGTCAGTGATACTGACCTCTTTTCCCTTATGTCCTGTAGTAGAAAAATGACAGCATCCAGTACAACAATAGCCATCTGGTGTGAACGACTCAAAATGATTCAGAGAGATCTGATTAGATCTCTGGGAAGGAGTGGGGGAGGGGTCAGAGGCAGGGGTAGCCTGAGGCAACAGCAAACAGTCTGCCACCAGATTGGCTGAGAAGCTGAAAACCTCCAGAGCACAGGGAGTTAGGGGCGCAAAGAGTTAAGACTGGTTCTTGGACTCTCTTCCTTGAGGACACCTGGATGATTGTGCTGCAGTTGCCTGAGTTTTTCAATGGGCAGTAGTTTTGGATGGATTTTGGATGGGAGAAGAAACCCTGGGTGCAGCCCGGGATTGGGCTGGCCTAGCATAGGGTAGCGGGCTTATTCTTCTTTGGGTGCTCTAGAGGGGATGGGCTTTGAGGCAGAAGTCTGCCCTTCTTCCAAAATATATTACCTTTAGTTTGTAAACTAATCCTACAGAAATAAGACATTAAAAAATGAACAAAGAATGATAGGGAAACTCAGGAGTTAAACATTTTATCCTTAATTGAAGCCTTAAGTGATTAAAGAGGTAACTAAAGGGTAAAGAGTTTACCTTTAATTGATAGGCTTAAGTGACTAATGCAGAGGTAGCAAACACAAGGCCCGCAGGCAGAATCCAGCCCTCCACCCCCCGCACCCCGCCGCCCGCCGGCCTGGCAGTTTTTTCTACCGGGCGTCAGTGCCAAACTCTGGCTTAACTGTTAAGGAGTAGTTACATGTATACAGTCCTAAAATTACATTCGGCCCTTTGAGGGCCACCACAAGGCTGATGTGGGGCCCTGGTGAAAATGAGTTCGACACCCCTGGACTAAGGCATGAAGAAAGCAGTCATTCCAAAATTGTGTAGCTTTTGAATAAAGTCTCCTTTCCTTTATCACCAAACCTTTGCTTCTGGAATTTTACCTAGAGGTAAAAGGTGGCAGGCAGCAGGACCCTACTTGCTGTTTGATAAAAATTACACAATTTTTTTCAGATCAGCAAAAATATATATTTTAGCGTGCCACAGAATTTTATTAATTAGTTTAGGTGTGTTGTGAGATGAAAAGGGCTGAGAATTGTTCTACGAGGGTTAGTAACAGGTGTGGGTAGTACACTAATCTGTTCTAGAAGTTCTAGGTGGATCTATCTTTTTGTCTTCTAGGTTCTACAGGTCCTCATTCTTTGGCTTGTGGTTCTCTTCCTTCATTCTTCAAAGCAAGCAAAGGTTGCATTTTTGACAATTTTTCCATAGTTGTATTTTCCTCTTATTCTGTCCAAGAATAGCTTTCTATTTCTACCCCATATGATTAGCTCTTCTCTAGGAGGAAAGACCAAGATAATCTTCATCTATGTTTTTAACACAATCACACATTCAAAATCCCTTCTGTCTAGTAAAGTTAGGTAGTCACTGACTTCCCTCCCTGGAACATAATGGCTCATAGATCATCTGGTTCATTTGCAGACCCCCTGGGGCTCAAAGGTTAAATTGTTGGCAGCCTCCTGAAGTCAGTCTGGTCATGCATTCCAGTTCTTGGAATAACAGATTTCCATAGGCATTACTCACTTAAGCCCACCCACTATGATTTAAGCTAAAATCTCTGACTCTGGAGTCCCCCCATCAGGAGCAGTTACTGAAGACATACTGTCCTTCATCACCTCTAAACGATTTCAGAGATTGAAGTCCTCTGACTGCAGAATGAGACAGGCTGGTAAGTCAGAATAAGCAGAATAGGGAAACTGAGATAGGTAGTTAAACAAGCAGTTTGCAGCCAGCTCGTAAATTGCAAACTTCTGTCTTCCCTAAAGCAAGGAATTTAAGATTAAATTGTTTTCACTTCTCCTCCACACTCAGAGGTAAATAGCTTAAATCACCTTACTCAAGGACAGAGTTAGCAGAAATCCAATTAGTGCCATTTTCCAACCACACCCAAAGACAGATGAAGTGAACAAATCTTATTTTGGAAGATCAACATAAAACTGATGAATGTTTTATTGAGATCCTTGCCCCAGACCTCCCCTAAACTCCCAGCTTTTAAAATTCCTCAAAACAAAGTTCCTTCTGGCTCTCCCTCACAGAAGCACACCTGTGGTAGACCTTTCTGCATGGCATGGGCCCAGCTCCTACTCAGAGATGCATAGGACCCACACCCACAGATAGGTTCTCTCTGGGGTAATCAGATTTGCAATATACCTAACCTTTCTTTTTGCTGAAAACTCTCTCACCCTGCAAATGTTAACTTGTCAGGGACCAGTGTAACCGGCTCAACCACTTTTGAGCCGGTCATTTGGCTTTTCATTTGCTAATATCTTTCTTCTGTGATGTGATGAAGGGCATTGGCTCCTTTTGATATAACTGGGGGATAGTGAGTGAGGACCATCTTGTAATTTAATGTGAGGAGAGATAGAATAAAGGTCTGTCATGGCATAGGCCGTGGCTTTTGCTCCCCTTGAGAGAAAAGCCACGCTGTATATGTTTTATTTCATCCATAATGACTCGGACACTGCTAGCCAGTGAGTTGGCGAGAGCCATCAATCAGCTGGCGCCCCAGAACAAGGACTCAGAGGCCTCGAGCCATCGTTGTTATAGACAACACACCAACTTGATGGGAGTATGCGTGCATTAGCCCAGGTAAGGGCCGAAGACCCCGAGTTCTTTTCGAGAATGCTGTCAGGTGTGTTGGATTCAGAGGAATGGGATTTTCTTCCTAGGTTGCTCTCTCTTGCAACCACTTTGCAACTCTACCTTTAGTAAGCAGAGGCTTTGCTCCCTCTCCCAGGCTTTTGCCGGGAGGCGACCTCAAGCAAGGTCTGGGCTTGGGAAAAAGAGCAAAGATTTTCCCTTTAATCAGCTTTAAAAACATCAACTAGTTACAGGACAGTTTACAGGCATCTCAGCAAATTCTTTCTTTTAAGCCACGTCTTGCGGCCCATTAAAAACATTTCTTTGAAGGTTTTTGCGCTTCCTTAACCATGAGGAACAGGCTCTAAGAACAAGAGCAATGTTTTAGGTTCAGCAGCATTTTGGGGTGCTAATTTTCTCCCAGATAAGGGATCTTTACATTTTGGAGGTATGGAAGGGAAGGGATGGATGCACACTAGCTAGGCCCTTCTCTAGAGGTTCTCGCCAGCTGCAGTTAGCTCACAACGCACGCAGCCTGGGGCGGTGTGGGGTTTGGAGCCCGGGTTGGAGCCGGCTGGCGCTGAGGCCCAGTTGCGCTGCAATGGGTAGACCAGCTGAAGTTGATAACGACCAAAGCAAGGGATTAATTGAGAACAATCAATGTTATACCATGAGGGAGATAGACAACATACTCAAAAGATCCAAACCCGGCATGGAAAATCATTTAAACCAGCTTGATTATGTTAATCACTTTGATGTTTGGGTTCTACATAAGAAAAACAAAAACAAAAAACCTTGACTGTATCTCCACTTTCGATTTTCTTTTTAAAAATAACACAAATGTTCCTTTTTAAAAACAAATTGTAACAGTTGATTAAAAATGGATACTTTACAAGTTATCTCTTTACTGTTGAACAGAAGAGATTGTGGGGCAAATGAAATGAACCACCACCAACCACACCGAAAACCAGTCTTCATCCAAAGAAGGTGTTGTTGTGTATATGGTGAGATTGGAAGGGAGTCCCAGTATGAGCTCCTTTTGGAAAACCAAACGATTAATTCCAAGTAGAGCAACTGAAGGCGACACCTGATGAAATGTAATCGTGTAGAATAGGTCCCGTTTTTGACATAAACACACAGGATTGAAGAACACTGTGCACTGAAGGCCTTGAAGTGAGTTTTCATAAACAAATTGCATTTTAACTAATAGCTATCTGCCCCAATGATCAGTCTTTTGTCTGAGGAGAGAATTGTTTGCAAACGCAAATTGGTTTGCAGCAAACAATCAAGTTATTTATTAGTTTATACTCCTACCTTCATGAAAATTATTTTCTGAAATAAATTTTTAAATCATGTTGACACATATTGCCTCCGGTTTCAGTTCTGATAACAAGCAATGTAGATATAGTATAAAGTTTCTGTGTGTTACTGATTAGTGTTCAACAAAAATCATATTTTACATACTATGAACGTCTACTGAAAATTATAAAAGTATTAATTTCTGATCTTTGGTGAAATCATTGCAGCTATGATGATTTCCCTCAGCCGGTTGTGTATCTGTGGATGTGTGTGTGTGTGTTCTGTCCGCATACTCCAAAATACCTTCACTAAACTTTCAACTTAAAATGAGTGGAACAACTATGAAATTGTTTAAACCTTGTATTACGGAATCCTATATTACTTCAGTTGGTTGCTCTGTATTTTTATCGCTAAGGTTTGATATGTTGTTGTGAATTTAAATTGAAAAATCTGTTAAGCATAAAACGAGTATTTTTTAAAGGATTGTCTACTACGTGTCATTTACAGAAAAGAGTTAATTCTTCAGGGCATAAAAGTATACATTTCCTTGTGTTCCTGTGTAGGTAAATAAAATCCCAGTATTATATATTCTTCACATAATTCTCTAAAGCTTCAGGTAAAACTACTTGGATAAAGAAATATAAAAATAAATTGTTAGAGTTACATAATTACAAATCAAGAAATAAAAATTGAATTGTTGTTTGAATTTTATACTTATACTTCTCTCCAGGGACTTAAAAGCAATATATAAACATTTTTTACAGATATTGGTACAGTTCCATGTTTTTTCATATGTGAGCAATTTGCCATCTGTTAAACTCAGTATTGCTTTTTTTTTATCAGACTGAAATGTACTTGTCTGCCAGAAATTTTGATTTCTTCTTTTGAAGTGAGGTAATAATACATCCTAAAGCACATATTTTCCAGAATTAAAAAATGTGTTGTTTATTTTGACTATATATGACTGCCTGAACTCATATTTAACAGAATCTAAAGAACAAAATAGTATTTTTATCTAAGAAAAATTAAACACTTATTAAGTGCATATTGCATGATTTTATATAAGAGATATATTTCACAAATGATAATAAAGGGGTTCATTTTACAGCCCCATTCCCACAAGAAACAGCAATGATGTCCACGCACGTTTCTCTGTCTATATCTATCTGCCTATCTCTACGGGTTTTACTGTGGTTTAGATTTGTGCGTGTGCATGCAGACAGCCCTGACTTACAGTCCTTCAACATATAGCTAGACTTCAGGATGGGGCGAAAGCCACACATTCAGTAGAAACTGCACTTCATGTTTTTGTTGTTGCTCTATTACAGTTGTCCTTATTTTCCCCTGTTGCTCTTCCTTGGCCTGCCCACTCTGCCCCCACCCTGCTCCCAGAGTCAATCCCCACATTGTAGCCTATGTCCATGGGTCATTTACATATTTTCCTTAAATAAATCCTTCCCCTTCTTTTCCCATTATCCCTCTCCCCACTCCTCTCTGGTCACTGTCAGTCTGCTCCTAGTTTCCATGCTTCTGGTTCTGTTCTACTTGTTTGTTTATTTTGTTCATTAGGTTCCTCTTACAGGTGAGATCATATGGTATTTGTCTTTCACTGCCAGGCTTTTGCAGTTTCATCCAGGCTGTTGTGAAAGGTAGGAACTTCTTCCTTCTTTCTGCTGTGTAGTGCTCCATTGTGTAAATGTACCAGTTTTTGATCCACTCATCTACCGATGGGCACTTGGACTGTTTCCAGCACTTGGCTATTGTAAATAATGCTGCTATTAACAGAGGGTCCATGAGCACTTTTGAATTGATGTTTCAGGATTCTTAAGGTATAACCCCAGCAGTGGAATTGATGGATCAAAAGGCAGTTACTTTTTAGTTTTCTGAGAAAATTCCATACTGTTTTGCACAGTGACTGCACCAGTCTGCATTCCTTCCTACAGTGTACGAGGTTTCTCTTTTCTTTACATCCTTGCCAGCAGCTGTTGTTTGTTGATTGTTAATTATGGCCATTCTGACTGATGTGGTGTTTCATTGTGTTTTTAATTTGCATCTCTCTGATGCCTAGTGATGTGAACATCCTTTCAATATGCCTATGGGCCCTCTATATGTCCTCCTTGGAGAAGTGTCTGTTCAGGTCTTTTGCCCATTTTCTAATTGGATTTTTTGTCTCCCTGGAGTGGAGTCCTGTGAGTTCTTTATATATTATGGAGAGCAAACTCTTGTCTGAGGTATTATTGGCAAACATATTTTCTCATATGGTTAGTTCTCTTTTCATTCTGCCTATGTATTCTTTAGCCACGCAGAAACTTTTTAGTTTGATATAGTCCCATTTGTTTATTCTTTCCTTTATATTCCTTGCCCTAGAGGATATAATGGGAAAAATATTTCTGGATGGGATATCCAAAATTTTACTGCCTATGTTTCCCTTTAGGAACTTTATGGTGCCATGGCTTATGTTTAAGTCTTTTATCCATTTTGAGTTTATTCTGGTGTATGGTGTAAGTGGTGGTCTAGTTTCATTTTGTGTGTGTGTGTGTGTGTGTGTGTGAACCAGTCCAGTTCTCCCAACACAATTTATTGATGAGGCTATTTTTACGCCATTTTATGCTCATACCCCCTTTGCCAAATATTAATTGACCATAAAGACATGGGTTTATTTCTGGGCTCTCAATTCTGTTCCATTATCTATGTGTTTCTTTTATTTTTTAAAGATTTAATTTTTAAAATTTATTTTTAGAGAGGGGTAAGGGAGGGAGAAAGACGGGGAGAGAAACATCAATGTGTGGTTGCCTCTCACTCACCCCGTACTGAGGACCTGGCTTGCAGCCCAAGCATGTGCCTTGACTGTGTCCTGACTGGGTATTGTGATCCCTCCTACTTTGTTCTTCTATCTCAATCAAGATTGCAAGATTGCTGAGGCTATTTGGGGTTGTTTTTGGTTTCATATAATTTTTAATGTACACTGCATATTTTGAAGTTTGATCTTTGACCACATATAACCATGTACAGTATGGTTCTCTCTCTCTCTCTCTCTCTAGAGAGGGAAGGGAAGGAGAAAGAGAGGGAGAGAAACATCAGTATGTGATTGCCTCTTGTGCACCCCCTGCTGGGGACCTGCCTTGCAACCCAAGCATGTGCCCTAGACTGGGAATCTTACCAGGGACCCTTTGATTTGCAGGCCAGCAATCAACCATCAAGCCAGACCAGCCTGGGCTGGGACTCTCTCTTGATTCCAGGCAGGGACAGTGAGCTGAAGCCGAGAGTCAGCCACATTATCACAAGGGTAAATGGCTGATATTCTACAGTGTATCCATTATGTTGGATGATTGTGCTTAACCCTAGGCTTATGTAAGTGTCTTGAGCACATTTAAACTAAGCTAGGCTAAGCTATGATCATTGTTACATTTAAGGTATTCATTACATTTTCAACTTGCAATATTTTCAATTTATGATAGGTTTATCAGGACAGAACCCTATCCTATGTCCTATACATATAATTGCTGACACATCTTAATTATTTAATCAACTGTTTCTGGTTATTTATTGGAAAATAGGGCACATCTCAAACAGCAACACCCCAGATTCAGTCACATTTACTTTGCACTCAGTTTCCTATATTGATGTTTGCATACATTTTGCTTTTCTAAGTAATGCTGACACAGAGATACATGGTTTTAGTTTTCAAGTTTTACAGGAGAAAATCATGTAATTTAGACAGAATGGGTGATGTAACAGCTAAATACACTTAATTAATCTTGAAAGGAAGGAGTCACAAAAAGGTGATTGATGCTTGAGTTGAAATTTAAAGGAGTTTGGGAAACCAGGCATTCCAGGTGGGAGCGGATAATCCAGTTAGTGAGAATATATGCAAAACTGTTTAGGTAATACAGCGCAACATCTTTACAGAATTACTGATTCCATATGAAAAATTGGTGGGACCTCTGTCCAACAATATCAAGATTTTAAGCTGGAAAGATGCTCAGGAGCCAAACTGAATTTGCACTTATTTTGTTTCATTAAAATAACTAGCTTCTATGGGACCTGCATATACAACTTTAGTTATTTCAAAAGAATTAAACCCAGTTGCAAGGACAAATTAATTAATTGAGATTTTAATTTTGGTCCCTGAGGCCTGCTTATTAAAATGTGGTATGGAATGAGATTTTAGAGGTGTTTGATATTTTTGCAGGTTTGATGTGATTGAAAGTTAAATTTTAAACTATTCAAATACAAACTAAGATAGTAGGTCAAGTAAATTTTAATGAGTTATTTAAAAACATTTTTTTATTTTTTTAAATATATTTTATTGATTATGCTATTACAGTTGTCCCATTTCTCCCCCATCATTCCCCTCCACCCTACCCACCCTCTCCCACCCACATTCCCCCCTTTAGTTCATGTCCATGGGTCATAAGTTTTCTAGCTTCTACATTTCCCATACTATTCTTGCCCTCCCCCTGTCTATTTTTTTCCCATTATCTATGCTACTCATTCTCTGTACCTTTTCATATTTTAAAATTTTTAATATTGCTGAATTTGTCAATCAAAAGCAAACTATTTTCTAACTGTATTAATAAAAATAAGCTCATTTCTTAAAAATATAAACTTATAGACACAATGGTAAGAAAAAACCTACTAGGAACACACAAGATTCATAATTTTATATTTGTACCATAAAATGGTTAGATTGCCTTGAATATTTTTCTGAATTCTCACATCTGAAAAATGAAGGAAACCTTTTATGTCTTAAAAAATGGTTTGTGCCAGAAATTTTTATTTCATATTTGTAAGAAATAAAATTTTTTGAACATTTAAATAAACTAAAAAGAAAAAAAAGGAATTATACTTGAAAAAATTAATCAAAATAACATATTAAAAATAAGTTAAAAATACTTTTAGGGACTATGAACCTAACTATGTGTATTTAAGTAAAACTATAGTTACTATATTGAATAAAATTATTTTTAAAAGCAAGACATAAAATTAAAGTATTATAGCAAATGGGATTGTACTGCAGATTAAAAATAAATAGGAAAATAACATTGTTTAAACAATATATCCCTTGCTTGTATATTTAGTATTTTTATTTCTTCGCTTTATAAATAAAATTATTTATATATATGATTTAAAAAAGAAAATATATACACCTTTATTTTATTTTGAAAATAATTGCAAAAAAATGCATGTAGCTATTGCAGTTGCAAAGGGATATGTTTACGATAATGCCTGGAAGAACAAAAGCAGAAAAGCTTTAAGCATTTTAATGATAAATGCAAACCATTTCATTTCCCTAAAAGAGCTGGGAATCAACATTTTATAAGAAACAGATTATTCTTAAACTGTATGAGACACACTGCTTAAAAACAAAAGTGTTTTTGAAGATATTTGGACATGTAATGTGAACAAAAGAAAATGAAACCACAGCTGAGAACATTTGCGTGCACTTCAGAACACACAGCAGTACGTTAAGTACGCATCAAGGTATTGACAAAAACCAGAGAAGTTTCTGTGATGCACTGTTATCAATTATTATTGACATACCAATGATATAATGTTAAATATATAAATTAATCAATTTTTAATTAAAAAAGAGAAAGCGGCAGGCACGAATTGAAACAGAATGCAAAGCTTTCTACATTCAAAGCATTTCTAAGTTTCCCCTGCTTTTCTAGTGACCTGTTGGACAATAGAGTGTGGGACAAGATGTACTGATTTTAGTTGTGGGTAAACACAGGTATCGAACTAGGCCCTGCAGTGACCAGTTGAATAGAAATGGATCACAGATTGAGTATTCCATACATAAGTATGGTTGATAAAACCTAGTCCCCTTGGAAATGTGCGATGATAACATGTGGTAAGGGATGGAGTGGATGGTTCCTGAATTAAGGGTTGCCACAAAAAGATAATTTTAAAACTAAAATGTACTTTTTGTATTAGGCAGCATGAATAGTGGGGAAAAAAAAGCCTAAATGTAGCTAATTTTCATAAAGTAGAACTTCTTTTTAAGTTTTAAGAGTGGCACTGAAAATTATCAAGAGAGACAAATTTGTGTTATACGCTATATTCTCAAAAATATAAAAAATTACTTATCAGATTTTAACAAGTTTAAAAGTGACTTAAGGATTTATCAAAATGCAGATTCTGTAGGATTGTAGTAAGGTCTTATATTCTTAATTATTGAATGGATTAAAATAGAAAAGAATAAAAGAAAAAAGTGTTTGGTTACTTTACTAAACATGCATTCACAAGCACAGGGAAATCCATGTTGTTTGAAACACCAGTGTGGTAGGAATGAAATTAATATTGCATGGGATCCATTTTCTTTAGATTCAGATTGATCTATTATTAGAAAAAGAATAGAATCTTTGACTTCATGTAACTCTATATTCCAAACAGCTAGAAATTTTAAGTAGCAATTGTTCACCAATAACATTTTCCCAAGACAGCTAATGCTCTCAAGGACAAAAGAGCAGCCTCCCAGTGATTTCCAATTTGCCCCATTTTCCAGCAACTTGTCTGCGCACACAATGACAGACTATTGTTTCCTTCTCTCCGATTTCCGAACAGCTCAGCTAATTGTTTGCAATCTGTTTTTCTTCAGCAAGTCTACCTCTGAAAGTACTTTACAGTGGCTCCTGAAGGGATTCCTCCTTGGTTAAATGGTGAAACATCTCTCTCATCGTCCAAAGTAATCAAGGGAGAGATAGGAATATTTTTCTTTCCACTGGGGCAAGTGCCGTTGTTTCCCTTATCTGACAGTCTGATCAAAAACAGTGCTACAGATAGAATCATTTAGAGATTCAGAGAATATGAGGATGCAAGAACATCCTTTTGTGTTTAATAAATGGTTATATGGATTACAGAAATATTCAAATGTTGTGGTCTCCTTAAAATACCAAAGTACAAATGTTGAATACTATCTAGAAAGATGAATTTAAGTAAGAACTGATCTGCTTAGCAATCAGGTCTTCTGACATGAAATTTTAAATATTTCCAAATGCTCTTTAGGGATGAGTCAGGACTGAGGAGTTATCAAGTGGAAGAGTTCCCCACCGAACATCAGCCACCACTTGCAGATTCTTGGATCTAGCCGTGCGCATCGTGCCTCCGAAGGCTCTCACCCAGAGAGTCTGGTTGTCTGCCACTACAAATATTTCTAAAAACCAAGCTATCCATTAACCCAATGTCATTATTATGATTTTTTATAAATTTATTTTTTTAAGATTTTACTTATTTTTAGAGAGAGGAGAAAGGAAGAAGAAAGAGAGGGAGAGAAACATCAATGCATGGTTGTCTCTTGTGCAGCCCCCACTGAGGACCTGGCCCATGACCCAGGAGTGTGCCCTGACTGGAAATCAAACTGGTGACCCTTTGGTTCACAGGATGGCACTCCATCAACTGAGTCATACCAGCCAGGACAATTACTATGATTTTTTAAAATATTTCAATGATTCTCAGTTTCATACAGCTATTATACTTTAACACCTGCTTTACTAATGATCTACTCTGTCACAAGGATAACGTCATTAGTAGCTTACTTACTCAAGCCAAAAAATTAGAATCCGTTCTTGATTCTTCACTTCCCTGTGGGCCTATGTTTAACCCATTTCCAGTGTACTGATTTAATCTCCTAAGTAATATATGACAGGTTACTTTCTCTATCTCTGCTACTACCATCAGCTAATTGACAAGAGGAAGAAAATTACAATTATTGGGTTTCTGTCTTTGGTAAATGGGCACAATGGCATCACTACTGAAATGAAAAGAAAAAACTTGGGGAAGGTAAATCATATCTGAGGGAAATTAATCTCTCAAATTATTCTCCCAGCTTTTGCCTCCTACAGTCCTTATCTATTCTCATCTCAGCAGACCCTGCATGGTGAATGCATGGTCATGGGTCTTCTTTTCCAAATCACTAAATGGACCCTGTTTTCACAGGGACTACAATCAAACTCCATCTCTGTATAAAGCCATGCGTTATTGATCCGTTTGTATCTCTTCATGTCCTTCAATCATTAGTTCATTATGGTGGGGGAAAACTGGTCTTGATTCCCCAAGTACTGCAAACTTCATTCAGCTTCAGGAATTGTGCAAGTTGCTCTCTCACTGTTGCTCAAGGTCTCTTCTCTGCCTTCTCTCTGCTAATTCCTCTTCATAAGTCAGGGTTCTGCCTGAATGGCACTGCCTCCATGAGCTTTCTTTATTTATTCTAAGTTGCTATTCTCTGCTTATTTTCTCAGCCCATATTTGTTTGCTGTGGATTATTTTTTTACACCTAGAAATAATAATATTTATGTCTGTGTTTACTTTCTCTAAGCTAAGTAATATGGTGCAATTTCTCTCCTCCCACAGTTGTATGTTTGATGCCCACACACTGCCTGTTGGTGGAGGAGGCATTCATCAGATATGTGCTAATGAATGGATATAAATATTTAATAAATTAGTGGTTACATTTTGACAGAGTGTCATGAAGTACAATCTGCTCCTGGTTTGTGCACCTCTGAAATGTTTATTTAAAATAACAGCTTTATATACTTTTCATTTAAAATTAGTTTTAATTGAGATATAAATGCCAACTAATATTGTATTAGTTTTAGATGTACAACTTAAATGGTTTTATAAATTGAGGTATAGTTGACATATAACATTACATAGGTTTCAGGTATACAATATAATGATTTGGTATGTGTATGCATTGCGGAAAGATCACCACAATAAGTAAAGTCAACATCTAAAACATAGCAGTTAGATGCTGTATACACTGCAAAGTGATCACCAAAATAAGTTTCAAAAATAAGTTACAGCTTTAGGGGTCCCTGCTTTTATTATTTTTCTTGTAAAAAGGGAACTTCATAGACTACTTAACAGTAATTGTATAAAGATTTTCAGTTTTGCTTAGCGTATTATGTATAAAAACTATTTTGTATCAAAAGAAATATTTTTACTTACAATGTGAATTTTTTTAGTAACGAAAGCATTTTTGAGTTCAATACAAGAACAATAATTGACTTTCTCTTTTGAAGAAATATGTTTTTATACTTTTCACATTTTTCATATTTTTTTCATTGCCACTTACCCCCTTCACACACCCTCCCCACCACCATCTCCACACTGAAGTACAAATCTGTAAGTACTTTTATTTTTTGCTTCATCCCTGTATGCTGAAAATTCTTCCCAAAGCTGTCATCCTGCTTTGTAACTATTAGTCTGTCTCTATTTTGTGTTTCAGCTGTTTGTTCACTAGATTCCACATATGAGTGAAATCATATAGTATTTATCTTCCTCTGACTAGCTTATTTCACTTAGCAAGACATTTTCCAGGTCTGTCTATAGTGTTGCAAAGGATAATTTTTTCTTCTTTTTTGGCCAAGTAGTATTCCATTGTGTAAATGTCCCATAGTTGTTTCATCCACTCATTTAGTGATGGGCACTTGGGCTATTCCCATAACTTGGCAATTGTAAATAATGTTGCAATGTATATAAAGGTGCTTGTGTTCTTTCAAATTAGTGTTTTGAGTTTCTTCAACTAAATTTGCAGAAGTGGGATCACTGGGTCAAAAGGCAGATCCATTTTTAATTTTTCTGAGGTATTCCCATACTCCTCTCTACAGTGCTTACACCAATCTTCATTCCCACTAACAGTGCAAAAGGGTTCCCCTTTCTCCACGTCCTTGCCAGCACTTGTTTGTCGATTTAATGATGATAGCCATTCTGGCAGGTATGAGGTGATATCTTATTTTGGTTTTAGTTTGCATTTTTCTGATGATTAGTGATGTTGAGCATCTTTTCATATGTCTATTGGTCATCAGTATTTCCTCTTTGGAGAAATGTCTAATCAGGTCCTTTGCCCATTTTTAGTTGGATTGTTTGTTTTTTTGGTGTTGACTTTTGTATGTTCTTTATTAATTTTGGATAGTAACCCCTTTTTAGTGAATATGTTCCCCTATCCCATAGGTTGTATTTTTATTATGTTCATGGTTTCCTTTGCTGTGCAAAACCTTTTTAGTTTGATGTAGTCCTATTTGTTTACTTTCCCTTTTGTTTCCCTTGCCTTAGAAGACATATCGGTAAATATTTTGCTACCAACAATGTTTGAGATTTTACTGCCTATATTTTCTTTTGGGATTTTTATGGTTTTGGGTCTAATATTTAAGTATTTAATCCATTTTGAATTTATTCTTGTATCAACTATGTGCCAACATATTGGACAGACTAGAGAAAATGGATAAGTTCCTAGAAACATGCAATTTTTCAAAACTAAATCAGGGAGAGTCAGAGAATCTGAATGGACAGATTATACCAAGTGATTTTGAAGCTGTAATCTGAAAACTCTCAACAAACAAAAGCCCTGGCCCAGATAGCTTCACAGGTGAATTTTACTAAACATTTTGAGAAGAACTAACACCTGTCCTTTTCAAAGTATTTCAAAAAAAATTTAGAGAAAGGAAGACTCACAAGCTTATTTTACAAGGACAGCATTATCCTAATTAAAAAAAAAAAAACAGATAAGACACTGCAAGAAAAGAAAATTGTAGGCCAATATCCCTCATGAACATTGATGCTAAAATTTCTAAACAAGATACTAAATATAGCAGTACATCAAAAAGATTATACAGTATTACATCAAAAACATTATAAACCATGATTAAGTGGGATTTATTCTGGGAATTCAAGGCTGGTGCAACATTTGCAATTCAAAAAATGTGATTCACCACATAGACAAAATGAAGGAAAAAAACAAATGATCATATCGATAGAGGCTGAAAAATCATTTGAAAGAATTGATCACCCATTTATAGTAAAACCTCTCAGCAAAGTGGGAATAAGAGGAACATACCTAAACATAATAAAGGCCATATATGACAAACCTACTGTCAGCATCATATTCAATAGGCAAAAATTACAAATGTTCCCCTTAAGATCTGGAACAAGACAAAGATGTCTGCTTTCACTTCTTTTAATCAACATAGTACTGGATGTCCTAGCCACAGCAATCAGACAGGAAGAAATTAAAAGCATCCAAATTGGAAAGGAAGAAGTAAAATTGTCTTTATTTGCAAATGACATGATGCTGTACATAGAGAACCCCAAAGATTCCACCAAGAAACTACTAAAATTGATAAATGAATTTAGCAAAGTAGCAGGATACAAAATTAATATACAGAAATCAGTTACATTTTTATATACCAGTAATGAACTAACAGAAATGGAAATTAAAAAAACAATGCCATTCACAATCGCTTCAAAAAGAATAAAGTACCTAGGGATAAATCTAACCAAGGATATAAAAACCTATACTTGAAAAATTATAAGACATGGAAGAAATAAATAGAAGAAGATACAAATAAATGGATGCCCATATGGTGTTCATGGATAGGAAGAATTAACATCATTAAAATGTCCGTACTACCCAAAACAATCTATAAATTGAATGCAATTTCCATCAAGGTTCCAATGACATATTTCACAGAACTAGAACAAATATTTCAAAAATTTATACGGAACCATAAAAAGTTCCACAAAGCAGCAATAATTCTGAAAAATATGAGCAAAGTTGGAGGAATCACACTACCTACTATCAAACTATACTCTAAGGCCATAGTAATCAAATCAGCATAGTATTAGCACAAAAACAGACACATAGATCAATGGAACAAAATGGAAAGTCCCAAAATAAACCCATACCTTTATAGTCAAGTAATATTCAATAGAGGAAGCAAGCACATATAATGGGATAAAGATAGTTTATTCAATAAATGGTGTTGGGAAAAGTGGACAGATACGTGCAGAAAAATGAAACCTAGACTCTCTTCTTACATAAAAGATTTTATCCTTTTTTAGATTTTAACATTTTTCCCCAAATAGTATCTTCTCTAGATGTACAGCCTGTAATCCATTTTGTAAGGTTTTATTTTCCTATTGTTTTTTTTCAGACTCATTTGTATGCAATTATTTATTTTGCTCTTATTTCAGGAGGACGGCCATTTTGTGGACATCATCTTATTGATTTCCCAGCTATCAATATGATTCTAAGTATATTGCCAATTTCCTTTTCTAAGCGTCACCTTTTATCTTACTAGAATTTGTTACTTATATAGCATAAAAATCGAATGCCAAATCGCTTGCATTGTTAAAAATGCTCAGCAGACTTAAACATAAGCCGTAACACCATTAAAGTCCTAGAAGAGAACATAGGCAGGAAAATCTCAGATATTACACGCAGCAACATTTTTACTGATATGTCCCCTAAAGCAAGGGACATAAAGGAAAGAATAAACAAATGAGATCTCATCAAAATAAAAAGCTTCTGCATGGCCAAGGAAAACAGTATTAAAATAAAAAGAGAACCGACTGTGTGGGAAAACATATTTGCCAATGATATCTCAGATAAGGGTTTAATCTCCAAAATATACAAAGAACTTACACGACTCCACTCTAGGAAGACAAGCAACCCAATTAAAAAATGGGCAAAGGACTTGGGCAGACACCTCTCCAAGGAGGACATACAGAGGATCCAGAGACACATGAAAAGATGCTCGATATCGCTAGCTATCAGAGAGATGCAAATTAAAACCACAATGAGATACCACTTGACACCAGTCAGAATGGCCCTCATAAACAAAGCAACAAACAGCGAGTGTTGGAGAGGTTGTGGAGAAAAGGGGACACTAGTGCACTGCTGGTGGGAGTGCAGACTGGTACAACCACTATGGAAAACAGTATGGAATTTTCTAAAAAACTAAAAATGGATATACCTTTTGACCCAGCAATTCCATTGCTAGGACTATATCCTAAGAACCTTGAAACACCAATCCAAAAGAAACTATGCATCCCTATGTTTATAGCAGCACAATTTACAATAGCCAAGTGTTGGAAGCAACCTAGATGCCCATCAGTAAATGAGTGGATCAAAAAACTGCGGTACATTTATACAATGGAATTCTATGCAGCAGAAAGAAAGAAGGAGCTCATACCCTATGCAACAGCATGGATGGAACTCGAGAGCATCATGCTAAGCGAAGTAAGCCAGGCAGTAAAAGACAAATACCATATGATCTCACCTTTAACAGGAACCTAATCAACAAAACAAACAAACAAGCATAATATAACCAAAGACATGGAAATTGGGAACAGGCTGAAAGTCACCAGAGGGGAGAGGGGAGGGAATTTCAGGGGAAAAGGGGAAGGATTTACAGGAACAAGTATAAAGGACACATGGACAAAAACTATGGGGGCGTGGAAATGGGAGGGAGGTGGGGAGGGCTGGGGTGGTGGGTTCGGGTGAGAATAAAAGACAGAAAACTGTACAAGATCAACAATTAAAATAAAAATTAAAAAAAAAAGAAAAAAACTAAAAAAAATGCTCAGCAGATAGGAGGTTACAAAAATAAATGTTTTCATTGGAAATAGATTTTTAGAAGGGATAGTTAGTGATTATATTTCATATAGATGTTAAAAATTGTTGAGAGAATTTAGGTTGAAGTTAAAGTTGTATATTTTTGAAATTCTTTGAAAGTTGAACAAGATAACTAGCCTCTATTTATTTTTCTGAAAATAGTTCAAATAAAACTCTCCAAAATGCCTAACTTGACTTACTGAATTCATGACCAGGTTATTAGATTTACCCTTTCCCTTTATAATAGAGGTAATAATAATCATTTAATATTATCTAGTATCTTGTCTACATTTGGCTTTTACCAGTTATTTAAAATTGAGCTCTGTGGACTTTTAAAAAACACTACCTATTCAATTTTATGCTTCACATTTGATTTCAGGTCATTATATCCTTTTGTCTCTTTAAACAATCTGCCAGTATTTCAACCAATATTGACTTTTTGAGTGTTGAGATCAGTTGCTATTATTGGAGAGAATATTCTACATCCTGCATTTGGTCAATGGTTTCCTATTAGTGTCAAGTATCTTGCCCCTATATTGTCTGATTCTTTTACACACTGGATGTTACTGAGGCTTGATTAGTTTTGGGTTACACATTTTTGCAAGAATGCTTCATAAGTGGTGTATTCTTTACCATATTGGAAGGCACATGTCGGGTTGTTCCATTATCGCTGATGCTAAGTTTCATTCGTGGTTCAAATATTATAAGATGACAATATTCTTTTGCAATTCTTAAGCAATCTGTAGGATGCTGCTTTGACGTGATGTTATTCATAATCTTGTGCTCATTCACTACATTTTTGTAGTTCTAGTACATAATTATTCCATCAGAATTAAAATGTAAATGAAAGTAAATGGTTTGAGAGACTTTATAGTCAGAATTCTTTCATTTGCCAGCATCGCTAACCAAACTTTACCTTTAGACTAAATGAAGATACCAGAGATACTGGAGATATCACAGGCTCACATGAGGATATCTAGGAAGCAGGGCATCTCAAGGGTCCTGGCAACTGTAGTCGGGGGCAGGACTCCATCCCAATGACTAAGGCTCTTCGTCTTGTGTTTACCTCTATTTGGGTGAAATGTCTTTCTCTTACACTGTAGGAAAGTTCATTTTTTTCTTCTCTAGGAGAAAGAAAACTTGCCTAAAATCAAAGCAGAGAAGGACGATATATCCTTTTCTTCTTCAGCCTCACTATTAAAAACAGTGTATCTGATTAATCTGCGTAGGGCCTAATTGTTATAAATGTTCAGGGATATGATAATGTATTTGCTATCTAGTATACTAATTGTGTTTATATCTTGATAACAATATAAAAATGACCTGCTTAATTCAATGTGAGAATCAATAGAATTACAGAAGCAGTGATTACACAAAGATCAAAATGTCAGCTGTATTTCTTATTGTTTGAAAAAATTGTCTAAGCTGGTCTTAAGGGACTCTTTCTATTTATCATCTGAAACGACACTTCCTAAGAAGATTCAGGAGTGTACTGAAGGACAAGAGCCTGTTCTTTAATTTTACTGCGCTGTGTATAGATTGCAGACCATGGAGACAACTCTGTACAAGAAGATAAAGAGAATGATTAGAAACAAGTGCCGGCTTTCCTGCCAGGACACTCACCAGTCTTATAAATAATGCATCCCTCCATGCATGAATGGGTGAGTTGTAGAAAGAAACTGTATATATTTACCTTAGGAAAGCTTTCTGGGGAGAAATGGGAGATTTTTGTATGTTTGTAGAGTTCACTGTTGAACTGTCATCTGTCTATATACACTGGTAACAAATAAGAATTTCCAAATTCTCTCTAGAACTCTAAGGGTTTGAGACGTCCACTGCCCCGCTGCATGATCTTCAGATCTCCTCTTCTTGAACTGTGCGGGGGTGCGGAGTCTAACACCCAAGAATGTGTCACATTGGCACTGGATTATTTGGAACTGAAGATAGTCTGTGGCCCAGCAGACTCAGGAGAGTTTTATATCTCCTGAATTAACTATGTAAAAGATTTGAGAGGTGCCCTGTACCAACAGAGAGCTATTACCAAAGGTAATGTTTAATATCAGAAATATTAATCTACATGGTATGACAAGAATTTGTTTACCAAACATTTACTCCTCTCATCTTCCTGTGAATTATCTTCCTTCCCATTGAAGCCCCAGACTCCTACCCTATCTCCTAAGCTCACCGTGGTATATACACTTCAGTGATCTGACTGTGCAGGAGTCTCACATTTTTATGGGGCTCCTATACACACAACATTTGCTTTACTCCTGTTAATCTGTTTTATATCAATTTAGTTATCAGACCAAAAAACCTAGAATAAATGAAAGGAAAAATTTTTAGCCCCTACAAATAGAACTATGCTCTGAGTGAATAATTACTATACTATATTTACCTTGGTATTACTGGATAGAGACAGAGTCAAGGCCTACCCCACCCAGTGATTGTTACTCAGTTCTTGCCTTGCCCACAAGTGACAAATTCAAATGAGAGGCAAACACATATAGAGGAAAGGAGATAGCAAGTTGACTTATGAAATGTATAGAGGAAATAAGTTGTTAGTAAGTTTGTTCTATACACTTGAGCACCTGGGTGCAAGTTGGCACCTGGCTAATCCCAGTGCAATGACTACTGGGGTTCAGTGGTTATATATTTTCATTGGCTTCTAGGTTGCTTCTCCTACTCTTGCTCTCAGACCCTGAGATTAATACATGGTTGTTAAGGCTTTCTTTCCCAGACAGTGGAAACAATACACACCAAATTTCAAGGACTCCCCTCCTCCTATGCTATCATAGTTTTGCTCGTGAGGTTCGGAATGCCTGGCCATCTTATCGGACCAGACTCTCGACTGCTAGGTCAACAAGTGAGGCATGTCTTACTTTTGTTTCTCGCCTTCTGTTTTAAGTTCTTTGTTAGATTGTGATGGTGGAGGACCTGCTTTCTTCTGCCCCCAGCTGCTCATTCCTAGCTGCTGCCTACAGTAACATTAAGAAAAAAGTACCCTTATTATGTGCGGTCAAGTAACACCACTAAAATTCTGTCTCTGAAAAAATACAGATAATTGTATTTTATTACATGTGTTCTAGAGAGAAAAATAATTGTGTTCTGCAATGTAATTTTATACCATGCTAAATACTTTCATTTAAAAAGATCATCATAAAAATGCTTTGCACACAGAAATATTTTTGAATACATTGTAAAATGATTACAAAAGATATGGTATATGAGCTCCAAATGTGTTGAATTATTTTAATGTTTTCACTATAATTCTTACAGAGATTATACATTTGCATAATGCTGATAGTTTTTTCTTTATATGTATCAGTTGTAGTAATATCCACTGATAATAATAATTATACATTTTTATTATTCACAATTACCTCCAGATATATGTGCATTTCTTTAATTAGACTATAAACTTTAAAAGGAAAATCAAAATGAAGTCACCTCTTGTCTAAGTGTAGCATATTAAAATTTCTCCTTATATCCAGAGTTGCAAAAATACTCATTGTAAAATTTTACTGGGGGAATAGAGTAGAAAAATCAATATACTAAATTATGTTGTAGGGAAAAAGATAAATAGAATATAGATTTCATTATCCTTCCTCCCACCCTTACATGCTACATATTCATAAATGCCAACACGTAAATGAATGAGGAGTTTCCAAGCGCATGGTATATTGTGTTGTGAAAACTTTATCCAATATTAACATAAAAGTCAAAATTATTAACATAAAAGTCAAAATTATTAGCATAAAAGTCAAAATTATTATCATAATTTTATTATCAATAATATCCTAATTATCATCATAATTATGATAAGTAAATTTATCGTAATTATTATCAATAATTAATATAAAAGTCAAAATTACTATCATTGTTTTCAAATTTTAATGAGGAAAATATCCTTCAGAGCTGTGAACCAAAGGGTTGAGGTTCGATTCCCAGTCAGGGCACATGCCTGGGTTGCAGGCCAGGTCCCCAGGGGGGGCCATGTGAGAGGCAACCACACATTGATGTTTCTCTCCCTCTCTTTCTCTCTCCCTTCCCCTCTCTCTAAAAATAAAAGAAATAAAATATTAAAAAAAAAAGAAAAAGAAAAGAAAATATCCTTCAGACATAAAATGACTTTAAATGATTTTTTTCTAACATTAACTCATCATTTTGGTAGAAAAAGAGTCACAAAAACAATATCTAATCAGAGCCAGCTGCAGACATGCATTCCCTCCACTCAGGTTAAAATTTTGTCTTCTCTTTAAAAGAGAATGAAGTACGAACACTTGTATACTTGGAATGGCTATAGACATAGAAGACATACAAATGAACAAGAATAAACTAAATTACCAAAAAAACATACACACTCTCCTCTTATTGAGCTTTAATTATATTTGAGTAGACAGAGAGCCAAAAAATCTAAGTAGTGTATCAGTTTTAAATGTTAAGGCAAATGAAACACCGGTCAGTGCTCTAGGGAGGGACTTAATGACAAAAGTCACTTTCAGTTTGGTTGAACTGATAAATGCTCTAATTGAATAGTTTTGTTCTATCTGCTTTCATTGCAATAATAAGCCATCCTGTAGTTAACCAGCTCTACCTCACAAAGCCAACAGGTCATCACGTGTGTTCATTCCCTTCAATTGTAATTTAACTTGAAAATGGCTTCACAAATATACAATGTCTATGTGAGTTATTGGTTCTTTATATCTAAGGTAATTAGTAGAGCTATTAATTTCTCATAAATAACTAAAAAGAATATACAATGTAAAACTATATTTTAGATTGTGGAGATGTCTGACTAATGGAATGATGTCACTCATCAAAGGCCAAAGTAACGGGCTCCTTATGTCCATGTTAATCTTCCACAATCCCACCCAGCTCCAGACATACTCTTTGGCATCCCTTTGTATATGAGACTCAGTAAAATCTACACTTTCGATAAACTCTCACACACACAAATGCATACCATTGAAATATTTTGCTCCAAAGAAGGAGCATAGTGTACAGTTCTACTCTAATGCCTATTTTGAAAATGTGAACTTGTCCTAACAGGATGAATATATTGAGGGACAAAGAGATATAATATAGAAGTGGGCTTGCTTATGTGATAATGTGACCTGAAGATATACCAGGTGAATGTAGGAAAAGATACCAGCTGAATCGGGCACATAAAAACACACAAAATGCAAACATGCACACACCTCAGATATCTAACAGTTACCTTAGTTAACTACATGTTAGTAGGTATGGCTTTCCAATCACAGAGGCCCCTCCTTTCACTACTGCATAATAACTTACAGGTTATCATCCCTCCAACATCTACTTCCATCAGCAAATTTCAGGTAGTTTCAAAGTAAAATGCCATATTGCATGTATTTATGTATGAATATGTATTCAACCATTTATGTATTCAATCATTCATGTGTTATGTAAACATGTGCTACCATTTTCATTAGCATTATTTTTCCCCACATGTGTCTCATCCTTAATTCTGTCCTTCCCCCAAACCCCACCATATTGATTGCCCAGTGTTGCATGGCAGGAAGTTTTTAAACACAGACAGGATTCTGCACAAGTAATGCCTACTTGAGTGTGGTTGGTAAGGTAATAATATGGGTATAGTAATTTATAGTTTTAAAGTGAACATTTCACATAAAATGGCATACGGTCTGCTTGAGTGTGATATTGTTATGTTACAGAATCACATGCTTATGATTTTGTAATAAAAGATTTTGTAATAAAAAGGGGTGTTACTTGCTCCATACCCCTGAATATTGTTTAAAGCAGAACTGATTGTATGCTGGTATATACTTAGCATTCTGTGGACATAATAACAAACCAATCGAGACAATGTTGAGTTTTAATAATTAAATTAATATACATAATTGGATTTTATGCAATCTTAGAAAGCAATTATAATAAAGTTTTTAAAGATAGTAATTAGATATTGCACTCAGGTCTATCCTGGGTCTACTTACATAAATATTTATGCTCTATTAGGATTAATTTTCTTAAACCATATTATTTATGTGAATTAATTATAAACTAAACAGGGTCTTGGTAAATTTTATGATATTTTTATCACTTGTTCATTCAAAAAAGGAGCATTAAACTTTTGTGTTAATTAAATAAGGATTTATAAAGTGAATGTATTAGCTTTGAAAATGGAAAACAAATATAAAGAAAATAATGTTTTTTATAATTATATAATATATGTAATATAATTTTTATTTTAAGATTAAGATAGCAATGTAAATATATGTTTACCTAAATAAATATTCAAGTATGTATTAAAGTATTATCAAGAAAATTTCATGTCAAAAATTCTGAAAATCTATATTACCTGTTTCAGAACTAAGAGTTCTTGAGTTAATTTGCTTTTTTCAACCTCATGTTTTTGTTAGAAATACAAAGTATAGAATTTTAGTATGAATTTGATAAAATTTATATGGCTTAGAGCTAACTTCTGTAATTACCACAAAACATATACACAGACTGTTATTCCCCCCTTTTTGTTTTCAATATCATATGTTAGTTGAGAAAATCATTGAGTAAAAATCTATCAAAGATTTTTTATGAGTCATCATGAAGAGAATCAGAAAAAAAATTTTCAGTATACAAAACATTTCTATAGAAAATAAAAATATCAGCTGAATGACTAAATATCACAGTAAATATCTGCAGACATATAGTTTATACTAGAATATTAGTACATACAAAATAAGTTCTGGCCTTTTTTATATATGTGACATCTTACTGAAATGCTCATGTGCCTTCCAGAGGTGTTGGTTCTCAAATATTACTGTACCAGCTTCCTCTGTTCATAAATTCCTGGGTGTTTCACTTGTTAACATGGTTGGAAGATATCAATTGCATTTTACACGTTGAGATCAACAGTGCAATTTTTCACTTTCCTACACTGAGAAAAAATGCTTCTCATCAAATGCTCCAGTAAAGACAGTTACCTGACAATCTGTAATTATTTAGTCACGACACTAAATCTTCCACATGTAGACTCTTTGGACTGGCTTAATTTATATATAACGATTTTCAAGAATGCAACCACTGTGTAAATTTAAGGCAGAATAAACTCTATTGCAATGGCACTACTAACTGATGTTAATTGAGTCAGCAGTAGATTACTGTAGCAAGCTGCATCGTCATATGTGTAGCTTGTCACATCTAGCATAATTGTAATATTAAATATATAATTATGAATCTGCATTTTTAAACACCAAATCCAATAAAAAGTATCAGTATATCTCAGTCAGATATTTTAAATTGTTTATTAGAGCACAACCAGAACTGAGATGTTAACAATGTACCTTTTATGTTTTATTTTCCTGATGAGATAATAAAAGTCAGAAAGTAGAAAAGTAGAGACTGTTTCCTTGTTAAAAATAAAAAAAGAATAAGATAAGATAACCCATCCAGATTGGAGTTCCTTATCTAGGCTCCAGATCATCAAACCAAGACTCACTTAATTTCAGTTTTGGCTCTCCCCGAAATGGAATCCTACACCGCTCTATCAGGAATGGCTTGATAAACACCAGTTAGGTATATCTGCACGAGGGACCTCTACCATCCCCTAAAGAAAAGTAACTGCGAAAATCAACCTGCTTTTAAGCTGCTATAACTTCCTTATCCCTGCTCCCTTCTGCCTACGAAGTTGTTTTTTTGTTTGTTTGTTTGTTTGTTTGTTTATAATTTATTTCATACAGCTCCTTGGAGTTTCTATCTGCTAGATGCTGCTTGGTTCAAATCGACTTTTGCTGCAATAAACTTTAAAAAAATAATATGCCTCAGTTTATCTTTTAACATTATAAACTGGGTATACATGTATATAAGTGTATGCTTATATATAATGTAACTAATAAAATATATAATGTAATTAATATAAGATACTTTTAACTTTTAAAATTTATAAGCATAGTTTGAAAACCAAATACTGCCAGCAGAGTGTTTACATATTTTAATATTTTAATCAGAATCGGAAGAGGTGCACTAGACATTTTAATTCCTCTTTGTGATTAATCAGAGTTTCAGAGAGCAAGTCTTCTTATCTGTGTTCAGGAGAAGCAAATGATGCACTTTTAATATGGATGAGTGGTCCTGGAAGACTCCTGAATCTTAAATAGGGTTTATTACAGGACTTCTAGGATGCATGTGTATTAACAAGGTCTCCAGTAAAGTAGCCACTTACAGCAGAGAAACTAAAAGGGACTCCAGCCTTTGTCAAAAAACCAGGCTCCTCTTGGCTCTCTTCTCAATTCCAGGTTTAGCAAAGAAACCTGGCAAACAGTTTTTCTAGAGTCCCTCACTCTTAATAGTAGATCACTTTTTCCTCTCTTTAACAAATTCCGTTTTCACAAGAATGCCTGTACTTGATACCTAATTGATTTTCTTCCAGTGAGCCTCCACTCGGTTCTGCCCTGTCACTGTAAGTCCCCAGCTGCATTTGTTTATCTGGAGTTGAGTGCAATCTCTCTCCCCTGTTGCAATAGGCATTCAAGTATCGCAATGGTCCTAAATAAACTCTTCTTTGCTATTTCTAACAAGTGTCCACTATAAAATTTTCTTTTTAACAAAACTGAGTGTGTTTACATGAGGAGAAGAGTCATTTTAACGTGAAGTCGTTCAAACTATAGAACCCTTAGAGAGGATTATCATGTGGGGTTAGTAAAATGCTGAAGATGGGCTTGGCATGAAAATGCAACTGTGTAATTTGAAACTTTCTATCAAGAACAGTTAAGTTCCCAAATCTCCTTCCATTATTAAAGAGCTTGGTAACGACTCTTCATATAGCACAGCAGATGGTAGAAGATTTACTTTCTGGAGCAGCTTGCCCAGCTGAGGTGGGGGAAGGTTGATGTGTTGAGTAGAAATTTGATTTATATAGACATGAAGCTTTAAAAAAAATAGAGATCTCAAGTGACAACTATTGATAAAAAAAGTATTCATAGAAACCAAGCACTCTGTATAAATATTGATGAAGAACATCTAGGTGGGAATGTTGAATTTACAGTAGAGAGAGGTGATTATTAAAAATGTAAATTTCCTCACAAAGTCAGGTGAGAACAGATGCTGAGATCAGAGAAAGGAATTCACCTTCAACAGAGGGAAGAGCTCAATCACCTTCACAGGACCAGGGAGGAAGGTGATGGCTGCAAGTGGAGGCAGGTACGTTGACTCGGAGACAGGTAGCTGAAGAAGTGGGAGATCGGGAACTTATATTTTCTCAGTAATAGTGTTAAAAGTGTCTGCTGAGAGAGAGAGGAGAGGAGAGGGAGAGGGTGTCAGCAATTAGGGGACGGTAGAAATTTTTGAAAAGTTGTGTCAGCTACAATTAAGAGTCCAGTTTATAATGATGATCATTATCTCAAGATAGAAGCATTGTTTTTGCCTGTATGATTTCCTTCAGTAGTGTCCAAGGGTGAGAAATATGAAGAAATATGTAGAAACAGTTGAGTTACTTCAAGGAAGAAGCTGGCAACATGATAGTGAAAAAAAAAAAATAAGATGTGACAGCAGACAGATCAAAGATCAGCAAGCAATCTTTGTACAGGGCTAGATTATGATTCTTTTCAATTTATGAGCCCTACAGTCTCTGTAGTAAATACTCAATGCTGACCTTGTAGTGCAAAAACAGCCCATAGATAATACATAAATGTGTCTAGGATCTAATAAAGCTTAGTTTTAAAATTAGGTGGTATATAAGAGTTAGTCCAACACAGCAAGTTGGACAATCCAACTTACAACATACACCAAAACAAACTCAAGATGTATAAAATATTTAATTAAATATAAGTTGTGGCACCATAAATGTCCTAGAGGAAAACAAAGGCAGTGAAATTTCAGATATCCCATGCATCAATATTTTCACCAACACATCCCCTAGGGCAAGGGATAGAAAGGAAAGCATAAACAAATGGGACTGTATCTAACTGAAAAGCTTCTTCACAGCTAAAGAAAGCATGAACAAAATGAAAATGGAACCAACTGTATGGGAAAATATATTTTCCAATGATACCTTGGACAAAGGTTTGACCTTCAAAATATATAAAGAGCTCACATGACTACACACCAGGAAGACAAACAATCTAATTTTAAAAAATGAGTAAAGAACCTGAACAGACACTTCTACAAGGAGGGCATACAAAAAGCTCAAAGTCACATGAAAAAGTGTTCAACATCACTAGCCATTAGAGAGATGCAAATTAAAACCACAATGAGATACCACTTCACACTGATCAGAATGGCCATCATAACAATGAACCTTTGTTCATTGTTGGTGGGAATGTAAATCTGGTGCAGTCCCTATTGAATACAGTTTGGAGCTTCCTCAAATACTTAAATGGTCAGAATGGTATCACAATCAAATCAACAAACAACAAGTTTTGGAGAGGATATGGAGAAAAGGGAACCCTAGTGAACTGTTGGTGGGAACAGACTGGTGCAGCCATTATGGAATTTCCTCAGAAACAGTATGCAATTTTCCTCAGAAAACAGTATGGAATTTCCTCAGAAAATGGGACTGCCTTAAGATCCAGCGATCCCACTTCTGGGATTATATCCCAAGAGTCCTGAAACACCAATCCAAAAGAACCCATGCACCCCAATGTTCGTAGAAGCACAATTCACAATAGACAAGAGCTGGAAGCAACTGTTGCGGACCGTTCAGCCTGGTTTCAGGAGTTGTAACCCTCACCCCATGGTGGGCTGTGTAAGAGCCCATGGGACCCACTTCATCTGGGTCTGTTCTCTCACAAGGATGTGACCTACAAAGGAGACAAAGCTTATCTCCCTGGCAGGAGCACTGCTTCTGCCTTACCCATCTCTGGCCGCATAGCTTGGTTGGCAGTCAATGACGGGTAAGACTCCTCATGGGAGGGGCAACCTAAGCCAGACGAGACCACTTGGAAGGCCTCATGGAAGGACTCGGGGGTTGCAGCAAAGAGGATGTGATGGACTCTTGCCCCCCAGCTATTCTGACATAGCCCGAGTCCTCATTTCCATCTGGAGATATCTCCTGCTTCCTAATTGCCTTAAAGCCTGAAACTGTGGGGGTGAGTGGTGCAGCCCTGTCCTGGCCAGGATGGCTCCGTGGGTGATCCGGACATAAGAAAGAATTCCTAAAGTCCTGTGAAACCTGCTTTGCTAAGAGTGCTCTTCCTGAGGTGACAAGTGTCCCAGGAGGAAATGAGCATGTCTCCCAAAGTCTGGCAACCCCCTTTCCTGACAAACACTGGCTCAGATTAAGCCCTCAGATTGCTTTGAAATGTTAATCATTGTTTGATCCTTGTCGCCTGACATACCTGTATTCCCGTGTATTTGAGCCCAATAAAAGCCTAGTGAGGATGGGGCTCGAGGTCTTTCTCCTCTGAGAGTTTGACCCCTTTCCTCCCCAAGCAGAAGATGTCTTGGTAGTTTTTACTTTCATCCGTGACGGAGGGATGGGGCTCTGCGGGCGGAGCCCCCCCACATCTGGCACCCAGGACAGGGTCCCCTGCAAGCAACCTAAGTACCCATCAGTAAATCAGTGGATAAAAACACTATGGTGTTTATAAAATGGGAAACTATGCAGCAGAAAGAAGGAGCTCCTACCCTTTGCAACAGCATGTATGGAACTGGAGAACATCATGCTAAGTGAAATAAGGCAGGCGGTGAAAGACAAATACCATATGATCTTACCCATGAGTGGAACCTAATCAATAAAACAAACAAATGATCAAAATAGAACCAGAAACTTGGAAATAAAGAACTAAGAGACAGTGACCAGAGGGGAGGGGTTGGGCGGGAACAAGGAAAAGAAGGGGAAGGCTAAAGCAGAGGAACACACATACAGGACTCATGGACATAGACAATGGGGTGGATTGACTGTGGGAGTGGGGGTGGCACTGTAGGAGTGAGCAATGGGGAAAAGACGGGACAACTGTAACTGAACAACAATAAGTGAAAAAAATAATAGGTGGTATATTAGAGCTAGCTCAAGAAAGGAAGTTGGACAACCCCTATTTTAGGTCACTGGGAATAGACTGTTTACATTATTTAATCATAGTACGTACAATGTTGATTGCCAAGTATGACTGCATATTAGAATCATAAGAGGCACTGCTATAAAGTATTAGTGCCCAATATCTGGTCCCAGAAATACTGGTTCGGTTAATTTCAATTTTTTTCAGGACACCAGAACTTTAATAACCTCCCCAGTTGGTTCTAACATGAAGCAAGGGTTGCGAAAAGCAATAGACAATTTTGATTCATAGGGAGTTGGTTCACCTACAGCAGGGTTGTCAAACTCATTTTCACCGGGGGCCACATCAGCCTCACAGTTGCCTTCAAAAGGCCAAATGTAATTTCAACTCCCCAACAATTAAGGAGTAGTTACATTTATACATTCCTAAAATTACATTTGGCCCTTTGAAGGCAACTGCGAGGCTGATGTGGTCCCCAGAGAAAATGAGTTTGACACCTCTGACCTACAGGAAGGATCTCCTGGAAAGGCAGAAAGTGGAGGTGCTGATAGTTGGACGTCCAGGACACAGAAGGCCAGCTGCGGTGGGAACTGTTGACACATGCAGGGCGGACAGGACACTGGTAAAAGATTTCTGTGCTTAATTTAGTAAACAGCAGCTCAGTAGTTTATTATTTTAGAGACTCGGTAGGTAGCCTCTATGATCTCCCCATTTAGTCCCTACATTCTGGTAGTCATAGTCTGGAGAAATCCCCTACCTTTCAGCTCTGGCAGAACAACTGACTCACTTCTCTCAAACTGTCTACGGCAGATGTGATGGGACGCCGCTTCCAGGATTACATTGCATAAAGACTGTGCTTTCTATTCTGGGAGTTCTCTCTACCATGCTCTCAAACTCCAAGAGAAATCAGTAGCTATGTTGAAAGACACTCTATGAGAAGCCTACAGGGCAAGAAACCAAGGTCACCACTTAACACCAGTGAGTACTTAAGCTCTGCCAACAGCTGCTAGAGTGATCTTGGAAGTGGGTTTTTCTCCACTTCTGCCTTAGGTGATGGCAGCTCAGGACGACACCAGACTGCAGCCTTGTGAGAGACAATGAACTAGTGGATCTAATTAATACTTGACCTGGAGAAACTGTGTCATTGTGAATGTTTCTTTGTTTTATCCACTGAGTTTCAGTATAATAAGTAAAACAGTAATAGATAATTAATAAAAGGGGTGATCTGGAGAGAGTCAGGCTTCGAGGGATGGAATACTAAGGTGAGATAAATTATAAATATCATTCAGTGCAACAGAACACAAGGAAAAGGTCTATCAGTTTACTGCCAACAACTTAACTGATAAAGCTCACAATCGGGAGGGCAAATGCTTGCTTGTGTATGGAAGAATAGAATCAGGAGGGCAAATGCTTGCTTGTGCCTGGGAGAATAGATGATGTTATTCCTGGGTGTAGAATTAAAATTTTCCAAAAGCATGGAAATTAAATAAGGTGAGGATTCCACCTCTGAATTCTAATATGCAAGTCACGGGGAAGATGTAGAGCTTCGTCCAGGCACGGTCATACTCAGAACACCGGCGAGGTTACGGTCGAAGTATTTGTGAGGTTCAGAGGGAATGAATGACAGCTCTTCTGATGGACTGACTGATCAATTTGAAGGGATGTCTATGGCCATCTGGTTTGGGTGAGTGCATTGTGGTTGTTTTCTACCTTCCTTCCTGGAGTTTTTGCAATATAGTTAAAGAAAAAGATATTTTTTTTTCTTATTTCTAAGTGTCTATTGAACAAGCTTTAGTGGTATTAAGTCAGTAAAGACAATACCAATGTTATAAACCTCGGTTTTCAGTCTATTCTTTTTAATACTTTCAGGATGATTCCAGAAGAACCTTGAATAAATTGGATATTTATATTCATTTTAGGCCCTTTTACTGTGTCTCTATAATAAATGAGATTTTTTTTTGTAAATATTGGAAGTTATTATTCTGCAGTTTGGAAAACCAATTTTGATGATCCAACTAGAAAGCCCGCATAAAAATACAAAACACCACAGAAAACAGATAAAAGAATGATGTAATGAATTTAGAAGACAAAGTGCATACTTTGTGCCAAGCTTATCAAGGAAGATACAATTTCAGTACCAATGAAATAAACTCCCACAAATTGATTTTCCTTTGTGTGCACTCATCAGTGTAAATACAATTAAATTATAAAGCTTGTGCTTGTTTAGGAATGATGTTTTCTGTTCATATTCATGCTATGTGGGTGCTTTGCCTTCTGATACTTTGTTATATGAAAACCTTGCATAGTAGGAAAAAAAAATCAACTACAAATTTATGGGCCATTATCAAAGAGGATTAAAATCTGAACATTTTATTTAAACAAATACTATTGTCATAGGTTTTCATCAAATGATAATATCATGAATACCTTTTTGAAATAAATTATAATTACTATAAGACTTAAAACTTTAAATTGGCATTGGTTGTAATTTAAATTAAATGATAACTAATTTGGTTCTATGACAATAATATAAAAAAGAAGAAAATCAAAACTTTTATTTTGTTTTTTCTTTTTAATTTTATAGAGTAAAATCATATACAAGTGCTACTTTTTAAGGACTTGAGAACTTTTCTGCACAATACAACTTTATAATCTGCTTAATTCAATCATTTAAACTTTAAAAATAAGTGCTTTAAATTTCTAATAGGTACTCTGATTCTTTGTTTCTTTTTTAATATTGGGGGAATAACTGGAGATCTCTGTTTTTGTGATGATCAAATTTGTGACTCAAAGATTTTCATCTTGCCCTATATCATGTACTTAGAAAGTTATGGTTTGGAATCCCACTTCTACTAACAAAAATTAGAATTTGTACAGTTAACCAAATTATCGGTTATGGTCAGCTCTGTGTAACTGAATGTATAATAACATTTTTCCAGCAATCTCTATCTGGCTGAGAAGGAGGAGCACTGATCCATGGGCCTCCCCCAGATGAACTAAATCAGACTCTAAAATATTGTGACTGTGGACGGATTTAATTTTGAAATTAAAAGATTAAAACATAATTTCAAGGTTTTCCCTTCCTTCCTTCCTTCCTTCCTTCCTTCCTTCCTTCCTTCCTTCCTTCCTTCCTTCCTTCCTTCTCTTTCTTTCTTTCTTTCTTTCTTTCTTTCTTTCTTTCTTTCTTTCTTTCTTTCTTTCTTTCCTCTTTCTCTCTCTCTCTCTCTCTCTCTCCCCCCCCCCCCCCCACAGGTTTCTGCAGCATAAAAGTTAAAAGTCAGCTCGGGGACAAATACTGTTCCACTCCCTACTGGTTATGGAAGGGCAGGGAGTAAGTTCAAGTCCATATGTGAAGGGGGAGGGTAAGAAGACTCAGAAGCAGCTTATGGTCTCTGGATATAAGAGACAGGTTAAGATTGGGTTAGAGATCACCGAGTGGAAAGTTGCAGGCCATGGGCAATTTTCCAGGGACCTTGATAGGATTGGGCATTGATTTTTTTTGAAACTTTTTCTGATGATTCTAACGTACAGGCAAGGCTAAGAAGTCACTTAAACAATACTGACAGGTTATTCCTCTTAGCTATGCACAAACACCCCAGGTGAGATAAGAAGTCTGCATCATCATCAGATGTCCAGGCTTACTTTACCTCGTTGCTTTGCCTACCTTAAAATGCTACATCTTATGCTCTCATCTGGCTGTTCCAGATTCAGCCACCATAGCTCCTTGTCCAAGAAGGATAAAAGCAGAAAAAATAAGACAGACCCCTCACATTCCATTAACTTCTTAGAAGTTATATTGCTTCCACTTGCAATTCATGGGCCCAAAATTAATCACAATCATCATGCCTAGTGTCAAGAAATCATTGGGAAGATAATATTTTTTCCCAGTGAGCATGTGTCCAGATAAGAATTAGAGTTTTTTTTTTTTTTTTTTTTTTTAACTGTTGAAGGGGTGAGTGGATATTAGAGCTAAACACTGATGCGGTCACCGGCTAGCAGTGTCCACATCATTATGGATGAAATAAAACATACACGTGGGCCACCGAGTCTGGTGGAGGAAAAAGGATGACAACGTGGCTTTTCTCTCAAGGGGAGCAAAAGCCACGGCCTCCACCATGACAGGCCTTTATTCTGTATCTCCTCACATTGCAAGATGATCCTTACTCACTATCGTCTATTACAACAAAAGGAGCCAGTGCCCCTAATCACATCATAGAAGAAGGATGTTAGCAAATGAAAAGGCAAAAGTGGTTGAGCAGGTTACACTGATCCCTGCAAGGTTTAGCATGGATTTTAGGAAGTTACAACAAGCATTTGCAGGGTGAGGGAATTTTTAGCAAAAAGTAGCCTAGGTATAGTGCAATTCTGATTACCCACGAGAGAAACTATCTGTGGGCGTGGGTCCTGTGCATCTCTGAGTGGGAGTTGGGCCCACACCACGCAGAAGGGTCTGCCACAAACACTGCAAAAATCGTGAAAATTATAACAGAAAATGTGTCACCAGGCAGTTTTGATTCATTAAAATTACTTGGGATTTTTAATTTGATTATTTATTTGTTGGTTTGCTTGTTTTATTTTTCTTCTGAGACAGGCAAAGAATTTTGTAATAGGATTAAAGTAAATACTTCATTGGACACAAAAGCATAATCTTGGAAAAGAATAACTTTTTTGGTCACACTTCAAACACATAAGATAGATTTGCTGATTAAGCAAGGTATTTGAAATGGAGCATTTCTAAATTTTATTGTTGCCACTAATTGTGGATCTTTCCTTCATAAGAATAAAAATTAATTCAAAAATCCTTTTAGTAGTTAAGCACAACCCAAACCCCTACACTACATCCTCATATATAACCAACTATATAACTATCAGTAGTTAATAACCCTGGTCAGCTTGAAATAGACTATTCCCAGGTTTTACCCCCTACCTTACTTCCTTGGATTGGAGAAAACCAGGAATCAGGTAGGTGATTCACACATGTATCAGTCTTGTGAAGAACTACACTGCTGTAAATTCTCATAGAAAAATGCTTTCGTAAACCATGCCATTTTAATGTGAATGCTTAATGTATAATTTAATATATATTTACACATGATATATATTATGCATACACTTTAGTGTGATATTTTGTACACTATACACAATCATTAAGGAAAAATTGTAGGTTGCCTTAAACCTTTTACTTCCTCAAATTTGCCTTCTTAAAGGCAAGGATACTGCAGCCCAAGGTTCAAGAATTGTATAAAAACCAACATGGACTTCTGGTGTCTGGCATGTTCTTAGCTATTCCTCAACAATACCCATATCGGGGGGTATGGACATAGAACAAGGTCTGTCATTACTAGCTCATCCAATCAGCTTCTAGCTTGTTCATAGTAAGGCATAGCATTGGAAGGGAGTAGGGAAGAACCACCTGTGTGGAGTTTTACCATGTAGAATGTCCCTCCACACTGGGGATTCTACAGTGATCTCTTAAAACCCGAGACTGAGCTAAGGGAAGGTTTCTCAATCTTATGAATGTTAGGGGAAAAGCAAGTTAAACACCTCCATCACCTGGACCAAACAGAGCCTATATAACTGCTACAACTTGAGGGTTAGTGTGTTAGCCAGCAAGTAGCAGCCTAAATAAATCAATGTCACATAGGAGCTTACCTCTGTCTCAGCACACCACATAGTCATGTATTGCTTGCACTTATGTGTGTTATACAAGATTACATTCTTTAGTTATATCAGTGTGAACAGTCTATCTAAATAAAATGGAATGTCCATCATTGTGTGTGGAAAGACTACTTTCGACATTAATACAGCCAAGAGAATTTCTCCTTTATAAAAGTTTCAATCAGGGATTAGGACTAAATGATATTTTTGGCACGTGATTTTCTATAAATTACTTTCTCACTTTGAAATGGACAGAACTTGGCATTAAAGAAAATATCTATTTAAAAATGTGTTAAATTATTAATTAATTGGTAAGCTATTTTTCTTTCAGTTTAAGTGAATTGAATAAATACCAATTATTATAAAACTAAGATGGTCAGTTAAAGAGTCAAGATACTAACCATGACAAGCAATTAAAATATGAGCCCAAATACTTTAGTATATTCATCCTGCAAGCATTTCTCCACTTTTAGAAGTATATATTTTTAAAAAGCCAGAAAATGAATGTTTAATGTACATTTTAAGGCCAAAAACAATAAAAGAAAATTAAACTTTCTCTTGAGAGGTGTTCTAAAAATCATGTAAGCTATGACCCACTTTGAATCTAATTGTTCTGAGAACTGCAAATTCTCCACAAGGGGTCATCCCTATCACCTCAAAATTTCCTACTAAATGATCACTCAACTCTTGTCTACTGGGAATACATATCAAAGTTGTCCCAAAGGTTTAATTAGATAAATTAGATGTAAAGAAGTTTTAAAAAGTACATGTTTTGATTTTTAAACATATATGCAATGTAATTCTCTATTTTCACAACTGATTTGATAAACCAGTTTAAGTTCTAGTTATTAAGTAGTGGTGTTAATAAAAAGGTGTCCCAAATAACAAAGCCTTAATTTATAGCATTTGTGGATCTCAGGGGTACAGTACTCCCACCATGTCTAATTTCACAATGTTAACATGATACCCCTGGAATGCAGAGTTGGAATGCTGCCAGCAGAATTAATGAGAGGAAGTATCAATACAAAGCCTCTGAGACATAATGAGCCAGGGATTTTGTTGAACAAAAGAGACATTGGGTTGAATGAAGCAAAGAAATCAGCTAATGGAACGTTTTGAGCCAATGATAAGGAAAAAAGTTTATGCAAATATCTTTCTGAGATCTTACTTTTAAATATTTGGCTATATGTACTCTTGCTTTCATTTTATTTGAACTTGTTCTTATCGGTTTTGGAGATGGATGATTTTATCTTTGATTCTAGATATTTTTGGCTTTTGAATATGAACATTGTTCATATCATTTATATGTAAATGAACAATATTGATATGTAAAATTCCTGTGTGTTTATAGATTTAGCTTTAGTCCAGGCATTTCAGCATGCTGCATTTTCACACTTATTTAATTCAAAATAATTTCAAATATTCTATTGGATTTTTTTAAGATATGCATAATTTAGAAGTGCGTTATTTAAATTCCAAATATTTGATCATTTTCTCAATCTCTTATTTTTTTATTTTAATACAACTATGGTCAAAAATATATTTGCTAATTGAAATACACAAATCAGAGAAAGACAAATACCATATGATTTCACTTATTTGTGGCATCTAATGAACAAATTAAACTGACAAGCAAAATAGAAATAGACTCGTAGATACAGAAAACAGACTGACAGTTATCAGAATGGAGGAAGAGGGGAGTGGGTGAAAAAGCTGAAGAACTTAAAAAAAAAACCACATAGACAGACAACAATATGATAATTACAAGGGGGGAAAAAAGGATGAGGAACAGTAGGAGAGAGTAAAGTGGTGATAAAGAATGATGGAAGGAGATTTGACCTTGGGTGGTGAACACAACATAATATAATGATGATGTATTATAAATCTGTATACCTGAAACCTATATAATTTTATTAACCAATGCTCCCCCCCAATAAATTCAAAACAAAGAAGAAAAAGAATAAAATAAAGTGGAAATTGAAAAAGACACAAAAAAGGGAAAATAAGATGATCTCTAAAAGTATGTGCCTTTTTTTTCATTTTATTCCCTTGCTCAATATTGTTTTGGGGAAAATATTATTTTTATTGAAATTGGGCTGTGTTGTGCAAAGCTTATTATATTCTCTAAAAAAAATCAACCCTCTTCTATCTTCAGTTTAATTTAAACACAAAAATGTAAAATTTCTTATTTAACTTGTTCCTATTACACTGTTAGTATGAAAATCATGTCTAAGCAACTTTAAATAGAGTGACTTTTGAAAGAATAGAAAAACATCAAACTTTTTTTTACAAAATACATATATTAACTTCATTTATAGAAAACTAGACCTCCCAGATTAGAAATCTAATTTCTTGACAAATGAATTTTCCTATTCCAATAATTGAATGGAAACACATATTGTCAATTTAAACAAATTAATAATCCCAACAAATGTATCATTTTAGAGTTTAAATAACTGAAGCATTTTCTCAAATCATCCTTAATAAATTGGCAAAGAAAAATTGTTCTTTTCTCTATCTACCCTTTTCAGATTTTAGTTGTCATTTTTCACTGAACCTCAAAAAGTGATCCTCCATCAGTCTGCTCACAGGTACAGTTTTGGACACCACTTTAGTGTGCATTAAAGTACTTTGTTTTAAATATGTATTAATATTTCCACCCCTGGAAGGCTGATTCCACATCAATAATCCTTGAAGAATTAAAAGGAATTCAATCAGATACAACCTCTACATCAGCACAATCTTTCAAGGTGGAAGGGAGTCCTGGTGCTGGGCTTGTTCATGGGTATTAAATATGTAGAGTAGCAGAAACAAATAGGCTGGAAGGTGACCTGGGCAGGATGCCCTAGAGAGGATAAAAAAGGTTAATAGCTGTCTAATGTTCTCCTAGTTATAAACAAACTATGTAATTTAACTGATAAAATAATCATTAAAGAAAAATGCAGCACTGATAGTTACACGAAAAGGTGAAGAAAAAGGAAACATTACAGAGCATCGCACTGTTACATAGTACAGTCACTGTTGCTTCATGGAAATTTCCAAAGCTTTAATTCACACATAAAACAAACCAAACAAGAAGTCACTCATTTGCTCTTTACTGAGAGAATGAATTATTTATGTGGAAGTATATTTAAGTTCACATAAATAAAATGTGTAATTTTTTATGTGAAGATATTCATAACATTCAAATAATTAGATATCATGAACTCTGGATTTTCATAACAATCAATAATTGATAATCAATACTGCTTGCAATTAATTAATCAATTAATCATAATCTAATATTGGGGAAGTAAAACCATTTTATTTAACTTTCATATTGGTTTTACTCTCTATTCATGGGTTGAAGTTAATGCTCAGTCTTTAAAAATTATTTTGAGTCCAGCCAAGATGGAGGTGTAGGTAGACACACTGTGTCTCCTCACACAACCAAAATAATGACAACAACAATTTAGAAACAAAATAACAGCCTGAACTGTCAGAAAAATTGAACTGTATGGTTGTCGGACAACCAAGGAGTTAAAGAAGAAACATTCATCTAGACTGGTAGGAGGGGCGGATTCGGGCAGAGATGGGTTGCAGCTAAAAATGGGGGTGGCTTTCAGACCCCAGGCACACACGCAGGTGGCTGGTGGACCCCGAACATGGGGTGGCAGCGGATGAACCCAGCTAGGTGGCAAATCATGGAGAGGTGTGGCGTGCAAGGCAGCTGAAGGACTGAGTGGCCACATATTCGCATGCAGATAAAACAGGCGAAACTGGGGAGTGGGACAGACCACACAACCCGGGGCTCTAGTGCAGGGTAGTAAAACCTCAAAACACCGATTGAAACACCTGTGGGGGTTGAGGTGCTTGAAGAGACTCCCAGCCTCACAGGAGAATTCATTGGAGAGAACCACAGGGTCCTAGAACATACACAAACCCACCCACCTGGGGAATCAGCACCAAAAGGGCCCAGTTTGCTTGGGGGAAGAGGCAGAAGGGACTGAAATCCGAGAGATAGTGGAGCAAGGGCCATTGTTCCCCCTTGAATCCTGCCCCAACAAACAGTGTCACAGCCCACCAGCTGGGTTGACCTGCCCTGGTGAACAACTAAGGCTCCACCCCTCATACTTAACAGGCACGTCAAGACAAAAAAAAAAAAAAAAAAAAAAAAAAAAAAAAAAAGGCCCAAATGGAACAACAGATCAAACTATAGAACAAATACAACTAAGCAAGAAGTGATAGCCAACCTATCAGATGCACAGTTCAAAGCAATGGTGATCAGGATGCTCACAGAATTGGTTGAATTTGGTTGCAAATTAGATGAAAAAATGAAGGCTACACTAAGTGAAATAAAAAAAAAAATGTACAGGGAATCAATAGTGATGGGAAGAAAACTGGGACTCGAATCAATGGAGTGGACCAGAAGGAAGAAAGAAACAACCAAACAGAAAACAATGAAGAGACAGGAATTCAAAAAAAATGAGGAGAGGCTTAGGAACCTCCAGGACATCTTTAAACAGTCCAACATCCAAAGAAGAGGAAGAGCACCAAGTGGAAAAGTTATTTGAACAAATAATAAAGGAGAACTTTTCCAAACTGGCAAAATAAATAGACTTTCAGGAAGTCCAGGAAGCTCAGAGAGTCACAAAGAAGTTGGACCCAAGGAGGAACATGCCAAGGCAAATCATAATTACATTAGCCAAGATTAAAATGAAGGAGAGAATCTTAAAAGCAGCAAGAGAAAAGGAGACAGTAACCTACAAAGGAGTGTCCATCAGACTGTCAGCTGATTTCTCAAAAGAGACCTTACAGGCAAGAAAAGGCTGGAAAGAAGAATTCCAAGTTATGAAAGGCAAGGACCTACTTCCAAGATTGCTCTATCCAGCAAAGCTGTCATTTAGAATGGAAGGGCAGATAAAGTGCTTCTCAGATAAGGTCAAGTTAAAGGAGTTCATCATCACCAAGCCCTTAGTATATGAAATGTTAAAAGAACTTCTCTAAGAAAAAGAAGATAAAAAACATGTACAGTAAATGACAGCAAACTCATAGTTATTAACAACCGCACCTAAAACAAAAACAAAAACAAACTAAGCAGACGACTAGAACAGGAACAGAACCACAAAAATGGAGATCACATGGAGGGTTAGCAATGGGATTGGGAGGAGGAGAGGGAGGAAAAGGCACAGAGAATAAGTAGCATAGATGGTAGGTAGAAAATAGACAGGGGGAGGGTAAGAATGGGAAATGTAGAGACTAAAGAACTTATGACACATAGACACAAACTAAAGGGGGGAATGTGGGTAGGAGAGGGTGTGCAGGGTGGTGGGGAATGAAGGGGGGAAATGGGACAACTATAATAGCATAATAAATAAAGTATATTAAAATTATTTTGAAATATTCTCAGATAAAATCATACAAATATTTTATTATTCTTAGGTTTTGGAAAAAAATTAATCCATTATATCTCAGATTCATAGCTTAATTTTTATGATATTATATAAAATATTTCTACTTTTTTCTATATTAAGTATTTAGGGTTTACTCATCATATCTCATAAATATACTCATTTAAACATATGCACTATCTGTGAAAGAGCTTGAACTTTAAAAATAAATAAGTTAAAGTCTTTTTAGTTTAAAAAATATATTTCCCGTAGCAACTTTACCTTTACCATGATTCAAGTTAAAACCATTTCATTATCATTCATTAGATTTTTACCTGTGATATTATAAAATAGGAATGAAACTAAATGTAATGTTTTAGGAGGTAACCAAAAAGTTTTATTTTATCATTAAGGGACACTGAATAAAGTCTCTTTCTCATTCACAATGTAGTAAAATTGAATGAAATCTACAGGCAATTTAACAATATTTCTACTGGATTTTGCAGCTCATTGCAATCAAATATTTACTGAGGTTGGTAGAGTAGGCAGTTAGCTACATAATATTAAAGAGAAGAAAGCGAAACTGTCTATGCTTATTTCAGAATTGTGGCTTCACATACTCCAGGATATAGCAGCATTGGTATTCCAAGGGTATTAATACCTGTCCACCCCCCACCCCTTAGGGAGAGATGATCTCCCCAGGGAACAGCTGGTCCCCCCAGTACCTGAATTATGGGGGAGAGATTCTTCTGCTGGGCACAAGCACAGTAGAGGTCAAGGTGGCATAGAGACAGGGAGTGGTTCTTTTACTATGAGGTATGTGCAGTAAGGGCCAAGATGGCTCCCATACCAGAAAGAAGTCTAATTTGGGGGAAAAAAAATAGATTGGTTAGGGAGACAACTCAGAACAAGTCTGAAGACCTGGAAATGGATTGGTTGTGGGGAAGGCTCAGGACCAATGTGAAAAGGATTGGGAAAGAGATTTGGTCAGTTTGAAAATCCAAGGTAGTGTAATCAATGCCTAACACAGCCTTTTCATCAGTAACATGCGCATTCCTACTTGTGCATTCTCTCTCCCTCTTTCTCCTTCCCTCCCACCGTCTCTCTCAGCCACACAGGCCTAGCAGTCACACAGGCCCGAGTGTGGGCTGCAAGTGTGGGCTTAGATACAACAGCAGCACCAGCCCGAGAGCAGCAGGGAATAGACTGAGCAAGCTGGATGGGGACAGAGACTGAACCGGACAACATGTGGCATGGACTCAACTAATGACTCAGAGTTTCTGGACCCTGGTCCTTCTTCTAGGCTTGATGAAGTCAAGGCTGGACTCATTTCATAGCAGGATGGGCATGGAGGTGAGACACTGAGAACAAGGGGTGGTCTCTTATCTCTAACCCAATAAATCTTACCACTAAACCTCATCTTCTCATACATGAGTCCTCGAATGCTTTTCTTGGGATTGCCTGAAAGGACCTCATTTCCACTGGTAACAAGGCCACTGTTTTTTTTTTTTTTTTTTTTTTTTTTTTTTTTTTTTTTATTCCAGGCTTATACAAACAATGTCAGAATATTTTCAAAGTGATTACACTTCCTGCCCAACCAAATTATCACACACAATACTCATTCCTTTCTTAGTGTTAATAACAAAATGGTATGGAATGTCATTTTCTATATTTAATCTCCCTTCTATTTTTGCAGTAATTAGGTTTTGAAAAATTCTTAGTTATAAACTTCATTTTTAATATTATTAAAATGCACTGATAAAACAAATAAAGTACCAAAGAACTCTGTCTGTTATTAGTTCATGTGAAAGTCCTATAAGTTCTAGCTCTCTTTGATTTTTCATCATGGTAGCTCAGAAGAAAAAATTCATGATTTAAATTTCAATGCTAATTACTAAGCATTTCCTTTCTCATACTAAAAAATTGTAATTATTAACATCCATTTACTATTCTGTGAATTGTTTTAGTTTGATATTCTATTATCATCTAATGATATACATAGATGATAAAAAATAATGCGCAACATTCGTGTTCCATCTATCATCATAGGGATTAAAATTCCATCAGTGTGGGATCTAATAGTTCTTATATCCATGTTTAGTTTTTGAAGGAAACACTAATTCCCTGCATGACTATTTAGAACACATATTTTCTTAACCCCTCTTCAGTTCTAATGGAGCTATTATTAGCAATGGCAACATTTCTGATTTACTGTTTATTTACCTCAGTACATTTCTCAAGAGAGTAATATACTATGTTATGTAGGATTTGGTCTGCTGGGTTCCTGGATGGAGGTTGATACCGCCGCAGGCTACTTTCATAGCTCACTCGAGCACTCCCTCATTGTGAGGGATTTAAGAAATAGTTGCAAGTTACGGCTAATTTGACAGTATTTCCCCATGTTTATATTATTTTGATGGAAGAGAAATCCATACAGAGCGAGACCAACAGAATGCTTAGACCTCACTCATATTTTATCAATATTTAGTCTGTGGAGCTTCACAAAAACCCATATGTGCCTTGGTTTTACTCACTTTCTAAGCCATCGGCATGGCCCAGCTTCTGTTACACTCTTCCTCTAAACCTCCAATGAACTGGCCAGAATATTGGCTTTATACCTGGGAGTTGTCACATGAACAATGTTTTATCACCTCCCCTTATCCTTTCAGATGACCCACTGGTAGTTACAGTAAAGTTGCATCCAATTTATCCAAAGCTTAAAAATTTTGGATTACTGGACTAAATTGAATGATCTTTTTCTCAAGTATTATACCTCTATTCTAAACTCATAGCAACCAGGGTAAGATGTGGTGGAATCTTTCCCCTAACATTTTGTGTACTATTATCATGTGCCCAATGTAACTTGAGTGGGAAAGCTGAAGATGGTGACAGTAATTATCATCTAGGAGTTGGGAATACAATTCAACATAATAAAGTAGCTTTCATCTCTACCTGCCCATAATCTCATCAATCTTCAAGACTTAGTTCAAAATCACTTCCCTCAACCCTCCACGGGCCATCAGCATCCTTCATCTTTGCCACAATTTTGGGACTAACCAGACATCATAGTCTGCTTTTGTTTGCTTGTTTTCCCATTGTCCTCTAATGAAGTTTGGAACCCTTTGCAAAAGGGCTTATATGTGTTTGTTTCTGTAGATTCAAGACTAATTTAGATTCTGATTAGATCCTTAATAAATTATTCTGGATGTATAGATAATCATATGCTATTTCATATATTTTTAAAAGGTTTAAGTCTTACTGCCTTTAAATTATAGGAAGGAATTAAACAGAGGAAAAAAAATGTCATTGTAGGAACGGAAGTACAGAGAATGAAATGTGAAAACACCTGAAAGATTGGATGTAGTGTTGAACATGATTTTTCAAAGCAATTCAACTGGCCTTTTTAAAGATATTATTAGGCTTTCCAGAAAAATGTGAAACAGCTGAATTAATTCTTCTGAAACAATTTTGAAATTCCCAAGCAAGTATAATCTCATGGAGTTATTATTTGTGATAATGATACATAGAGAGAGCTGATCCCATCACTGAGGAGGGACAGGGAGGGGCTGTAGGAGGAGGTTACCCCAGGTAATGGTAAACGGTCCATGATGGGGCTGGCTGAGAAGCTGAAGGCCTCCAGAGCACACCGAATTATGGGCCAGAAGATTTAAAATAAAAGGAGGGCAGAGACTAACTCCCTTGCTCTTCCTTTAGATGCCTGAATGATTGTGCTACAGCTGCTAGCGTTTCCTGAAGAGAGTTATTTTGCATAAATTTTGGATGGGAAGCAACTCTGGGCATAGCCTAGGACAGGGCTGGTCTGGCAGATGGTGGCGGGGTTATTCTTCTTTGGGTGTTCCAGAGGGGATGGGCTTTGAAGCAGAGGGCTGCTATTCTTCCAAAAGCTGTGTAGCTTTTGTATCTTATGTTATTTCAGTTGTAAACTAACCCTGTCGAAATAATATAATTAAAAACTAACAGGGGAATGATAGAGGAACTCAGATGTTAAAGTGTTTAGCCTTGATTGATAGGTTTAAGTGATTAAAGCTGTAACTAGTGTTAGGGCTTAGCCTTATTGATAGGCTTAGGTGACTAATATGTGTGGAAAGCTGTTATTTCAAAACTGTGTAACTGCTGAATAAAGACTCCTTTATCACCAAACCTTTGCCTCCAGAATTTTGCCTAGAGAATAGCAGTGGGCAGCAGGACCCCACTTACTTTCAGGAACAATAAGACATTAACATGTCTTATGCTTTGATGGTGAAAAATAATCAAAGAGAGAAAAAGACTTTATCGTGAGTTATATGATTTGAAATCTAAATTGATTATTTTTATTATTATAAGAAATTTTTCTCCAGTTTTTTTAAGATTTTATTTACTTATCTTCAGAGAGAGGGGAAGGGAGGGAGAAAGAGAGAGAGAGAAACATCAGTGTGTGGTTGCCTCACACACGCCCCCTGCAGGGGACCTGGCCTGCAACCCAGGCATGTGCCCTGACTGGGAATCAAACCAGCAACCCATTCGTTCTCAGGCCAGCGCTCAGTCCACTGAGCCACATCAGCCAGGGCAACCCCAGGTTTATTTTAACCACAGAAATAATCAGAAACATAAGCTCATGTAAAAAAAGAAGAGTTTGCAAAAGAATACTCTTTTCTCTTCTATGGGTCTTAATTTTCTCAGTAGTTTCTAAGTGATAAGAATCATCTCCTATAGAGAGTGGATGTTTGTGTAGATCTGATGATCATAACAATATTTGTGAAACTGTGAGGCGAACATTGATCACAAAGCTGCATTAAAATGAGGTGTCTGGGGGAAAATGTGCTCCTGTTAAGTCTCCTGAACCTAGCTAATATGATCTTTGTTCGGGGTGAATGTTCTGTCCTCTGCATGTAATTATGAAGCTGTTGGAAAAATCTTTCTTCCCCCCCCGCCCCCCCGGGATTTGTGCTATAGCAGAGAGCACTTAATTTTTTTTTTTTTAAATAAAGCTTTGATACATCTGTTTTTATGTGGTTAGTGACAAAACTGCAGCCCTCAAATTTTGTAAGTAACACAATTCTCATTAACATTGCATTGATGTTTCATTATACACACATTTTTCGAACTCATCATTGCCAAAAGGGTTTATTTCTAATTTTACAAAACATTATTAAACAATAAAATGAATACATAATTTTAGATTGTTGCCATACCAGGAAATGATGGATTCACTGCAGCAAACACATTTAGGCTGCATGATTCACAATGTGTAGGAGAGCTGCTTGGTCTCAGTTTCCTGCATATAACCCTTGTACACCAAACACTGATTTCCAAGATCCTGGCAGAAGGCAAATGGATGTAGACTTTGTGCTCACACATGAGAAAAATATGCATCTGGACACACATTAGGGGCTGTAGGGCATAATGGGACATTAGTGGATGATATGAATGATATGTTATTTTGTAAGTGCTAAAATTCTCCAGGCTAATATAGCGTTGCCCATATTTATATAACTCCTTTATTTGGGGTTACTAAATAACATATAAATGACACTAGGGTGAGAGCAAAAGATGGTATTACGTGATGGAGAGTGAGCTTCCCAACCCAATACTGTTATTTGCTTCAGATGAGTGTAATTTTTGTCATTGGTAAATTTGACTAGAGATCTTACAAAAATTATCTGTTTTGGGTCATGTAGATAAGGTCAATACTCATATTAAATGGAAGTATGAGATGTACATATAATTATATTATATCATTATAATATAAGTCTTAATTTATAATACATTTTTAGTAGGATAGCCATGCAAGACTGAACTTCTGGACTATTTACTACAGTAAAGAGAGATCAATTGTTACATTTTTTCACTGTATTTTAGAGTCTCTTTGTTACAGCAATGTACAAATCTCTGACATTGCTCAATTCCAAAGGGGAACTTTTTTCCATTTCTAATTGAGTACCCAAAATTATACTCCCAGTAACAAATGTTGTATAACATATGGAATATGGTAGAAACATTTAGGATATTGGAAAAATTATGATCTATACCTCTATGATTTGTGCATTACACTTTAATAAGGAAGCAAAAATTAGCATGTTGCAATTACGGGCTTATAATTTACATAAGTGATACCTAATGAAATCATAGGGTATTGATAAGTAGTAGAATCTATGGTGGGAAAGTGAATTCTAGCCACTAGACAATTGGACAAGCATGGGGAACCAATGACCAAAGGAAGATAGCATATAGAGGAGGAAAAACACAGAATCAATATACTCCATTCAATATATATAGAAAAATAATATAAATAATTTTAAATGGAAAATAACAATTATGTTAACCAAATATGAAATGATATATGTAGATATTTTATAGTTTCTATAATTTCTGTTGGATGGTTGAAAATATTTTTTAAAGACTTTATTTATTTTTAGAGAGAGGGGAAGGGAAAGAGAAAGACAGGGAGAGAAACATCAGTGTGTGGTTGCTCTCATGTGCCCCCAACTGGGGACCAGGCCTGCAACCCAGGCATGTGCCTTGACTGGGAATTGAACTGGCGACCCTTCGGTTTACAGGCCCACACTCAATCCACCAAGCTACACCAGCCAGGGAGGTTGAAAATATTTTTTATGTACAAGAGCATATGCTATGATATAAAAATTTATATAGAGGGAAGTGGATAATAGAAAGGGCCTTATACTGATCTAAGGGTCTGTTACCATGTTTTCCTTATATTCATATAATGTAAATCTTATTAGAATACTTGATTCCAGTTTTTTTTTTTTTTGGATATGTATATAATAACCCCTTTATCTCAGCCTAATTTTGAAGGCCATTGGTCCAAAAAGCTACAAGTTCATGGGACAATATCATAGGCACAGTCAGGTATGTAATAACAACAAAATGTGTTGTGAGCAACTTTACATAATATAAGCTCTATGTAGTCTTCCAAGCCTATGTCCCACAGTTGGGTTATGAACAGCTAAGACAGAAATAATAACAGCTCTTCACCAAAAATCTTTTCTCTTCTTCTTAGATATTCAACTTGACTGCATTTTCATGTGATGGAGTGGGTCTCACTGCCCACGGCTGGACCATGTAAATCTCTCCCTAATCCTCTAGTTCTTTCCACATTTGTTAGTTGAAAATGGAGAATTCTGGCTCCTATGAGAGATTGTAGCTACACGAGAGAAGGGGTACAAGTTGCTGAGTTCCCGTATTGAGAAAGGCAACCACTGACAAAAATGTCTTCATTTGAATATTGTCCATGAAGAAAAAAAACAACAACCCTGTAATCTACTTCAACCTTGAGGATTGTTAAAGTAGCTAGTGCCATCCAAGCTCTGCTAGAAGACTAATAAATAACACTCTATTTTCCCCACTCAAATCCAGAATGATTCGAGATACAGTCATGGGAATAAAACAGATGATGGTAAAATACTAACCCTTTTATGGATAAAGACATTTCAAGTGTTGCACAGTTGATCTCATGAGCTTCCAGAGACATGGGGTTAAGTGACCCTAACTCTAGTTCTGAAGTTCCGTTCTAGTTCTAAGCACACATAAAAACTTCAAGGAGGATTACCTAGCCTGAAGTCGCTGAGGATGATTAATATGACCTGCTGTTACGCCTAAATGCACTGACCTATGCTGTACCCTTTAGTCAAATTGCATACTGTAAGTCATGATAAAGGAAGACAACCAGGTCTCAAAAAGCCTTAAAAAAGAAAGGCTCAAGCTGTGAGTGTAAGGGTTCACTTGGATTAGGGGGTGGACCTTTCTGAAGTGTGAGGTTACTGTCAGTCCCTCAGAAGTTATCATCTGTAGTGGGTTCTGCTAATGAAGACATTGGTATCCAACCTCTTGATACATTCTTTTTTCATGAACTTGAATGAGCTTCCTTTCATATCTAAGTTTTATTTTGATTTTCCAGGTGATGTCAGTGTCTGGTCTTTTCATAAGTTTGAAGTGACTAATGACAATGGTAAGTACAGAGGACGCACACAGGCAGGGAGAGGTTGTCATATCTTCAAGTAAAAGCAAATCAAACTTAAGGTCCTTCTGAAAATCACTTGTCAATTCCAGTTTTGTTTGGTTTGGTTTTCAATGAAACACTGTGTTGTGATAATTAGAGTGGTGAATTGAAAGTTTCTGGTATTTGATAAAGTTATCCGAACAAACTACTTTTGTAGAACACTGATCTAAGTAATGTGGATAGTGAATAATAAAATGATAAAATCATTGCTGCTTTAAAAAAGAATCATTGCTGCTTTGTAGGATCTTAGAACCATGGAAAGATGATCATATGTTTTTAGGTACAGAGCTGAATAGTTTTATTCTCTACTTTATTTGCATGTCTATTATCCACATCTAAATGCCCTTCTCCATTTTTTAGTTGTTTTGTCTTAAATAATATGTGTCTACCATTCTCACAGGCTATTTGAATTTTTTTTTTTTAGTTTAAATAGAAGCTGGTTGACACTAGCTGCAAAATATCTTTGCTATGTCAATTGTCTATTTATTTTTCTTTGAAATGAAAAGCTAAGATTAGCCAACCACACACATACACACACAGACACTCAGAGCTCTAAACAAAAATCTTGTACTATGAGAAAACTACTAGGATCTGCTGTGGTAAAAAAAAAAAAAAAAACAAAACACTGCATCCACATTTCCTGCATAGCCCTGCATATTTTTATGCATTATTTAATGCATTAAAAGAAAACCCAGAATAAAAGCAAACACAATAGAACGTAAATGGGATAGTCACAGAGAACATCAAAAATAGTAATTTAAGCAGCCTACAATATCAAATTTGTCAGAGTCTATTTTTGGTTCTTTAGCTTCCCTTTTGAATCTGGTTCAGTTTACGTATGCATATGTATGCAGGGGGTGAGGGAAAGAAGTAATTCTCCCAAACTCTGCACCCACTCCTCTAATATTTCTTATATTACCATGTATCTATTATCTTCATTACTAGTATACTGTATTCAAATTGCAACACAAGCAGGGGTCATACTCATTTATAATCAGTTATTTTCACCAGCCACAGATATCCACACAGTTCTAATACATTCCTATTTATCTTACGCTTTGATTTACAAGTGTCTAAACAACTTTGTACATCATTGTAAGTTGTTTTAGTGTCTGTAAGCTAGCTGTTAGAAGGCAATTGTTTCATTAAATTGCACCTTTACCTCAATCTTATTTTTGAAAGGTAGAAAAAATTTTAAAAGTGATAAACTTTTGTTCTGTGCTTTTATTCACCAAGAGTCTTATATACATAAACCAAAATAACACTGAAGAGGAAGACGCACTCACTCTTCATTATTTCTTCTTCACTTTATAAAGGAAATGTGTAAAGAACAGATATTTCCTGAGACATTATATCCATGTTCTTTATAGATTAAGAATACTCAATATTCCCCCAAATGCTGCAGAAATCATCATATTTTATTGATTAATTTACATAAATTTAGTTAAAGTTTCTTTCAACTTAAGGTGCTTGTAGATATAAAATTGCATATTAAATTTTGTAGGAATGTGTTTAATTTGGTGCTCCAGTTCTAATGTCTAATAGGTTTTACTCTGTTTCAATTTATTTGTTTTATGGGTTGCTAGAATGTGCGTATAGAACATACCCTCAGGCATAAAATTAAATTGTAAGCAGGCTGACACATAACTATTTTTTAAGTTATAAACTTTAGGCATTTTAGGGAATGTATTCTTTTCTCTTTCACTGACCAACCCATAGAACTCCCAAAACATTCATTGTTGTGTATGGAAGTCAGTAAAGTGAAGTATAACCATTTTTTCTGTCTCATGCAGATCGTAAGCTTTTTGATTGGTCTCTCCCTGTAACTTGTTTTTCTCTTCAATTTATTCTGTACAAGATAGCCAGAGTGATCTTTTGCTAACAATCTGACTAGGTCAACTCCCTGCTAAAAAAGCTGTAATCACTTTTAATTGTCACGAGCATATTATTTTGAACAGAATATATAATCGAAAATATCTTTGGAATATTGCACACCCAGGGTAAAGTCCAAACTCTAATCTATCTTCACTTGCCAGTGTTCGGTGACCTTTCAGCTTCATTACTGATCATCACCTACTATCACTAAGGTGACATGAAGCCTCTTCCATAATATTTTATAAGAGAAGACAAGAAAAGATGAAGCAATTGCTTCAGCACTTAAATGTCTCAGTTCAGAAGTGGCATATGTCACTTTGGCTCATATGCCATTGCCCAGAACCAGTCACCTGACTGCCCACCGAAAAGGGATGGGAGGCAGAAGTGCAGTCGTCTGTGCCTCCAGGAAAAAAGAACCAAGTAGCGGGAAACACCAGTGCAGTGTCAGATACATAACAGATTCTTTATGAATGCCTAATGAGTAATAATCAGGATCCCTGTGACTGCCAGAGACAGACACGGATACAGTTTGGCAAACAGGAGGAATTAATCAGCTCCTACACAAAATCTTAAGAAAGACAGTAGCACTGGTTGGCTTCATGTTTCACAAAATTATGTCCTTTCCGTTTTTAGGTGTTCTTTCTACTGATTTCCCATCTCTACCCTCCCCTGGATCTCAACCTTATCTTTAGACTGGCCTTTGCCACAGCTGTGGAGGTAGAATTGTCAAGTCCAAGTTTCATATTCTCATATATATTTTTTCTAGTTGAGTCTCACTCTATCTTTGTTCCAAGTGCAAATATATTACTGAAAGAATCTGGATTCCAGATAGGTCTGGATTCCTGGACCTATCTAAAGAGTCTGTGGGAATTGGCACAATGTTATAGATGCAGCCTAAATGAAGGATGTCTTTTTGGACTAATTGCCATATCCAGAAAGCAGAGATTAAATATTATGTGATCTTCCTAAATCCTTATTACTTGTTGCTCTGAAGCAGTTTCTATGGGAGATTGGATACATGGGAAAATATATTCAATATGGGATGACCATATATAAAAATAGATCACTGATCCACAAGTTCTGCAGCATTTGACTCTATATGGTAAGAAATATTAAATGATGACAACTTCTCTAATTTTTGCTGTCCAGCTCCAACCTAGGACCAAACCCAAAAAGCCAATCATGTGCCCTAATCAATCGCTCATTTCTAGGTAGACCACTTCCCAGATTCCCTGTGACAGCAATTTCCCATCAGGGCATATGTGAAGATTTCTTTTTTTTCCACCGCAAACCTTTCTCACCTCTCTGCCTAGTTTTTAGTCTCTGCCAAATGCAAGGGACAATGGTTGACTCCCTTACCCATCGAGCTCTGAGAAATATCCTTTGCTCGCTCCCACTGGGGAGGATTTTCTTTATTTTCACAACTAATAAGGAGGCTTGGCAACAACACTTACCCTAAATGTGTTTTTACGTTTTACCTAAATAAATATCTGTTCAGAGTGAGGGGTGTCCAACATGTGGCCCACGGGCAGCATGTGGCCCAGGATGGCTATGAATGTGGCCCCACACAAAATCGTAAATTTACTTAAAACATTGTGAGTTTTTTTTTATTACATGTCACAACGTATTTAATGTGTGACTCAAGATAACTCTTCTTCTACCTGTGTGGCCCAGAGATGGCAAAAGGTTGGACACCCCTAGTAGACCATGTTACCGATGAACACCCCTTTGTCCTAAAACTTTGTGGTTGCTGCTAAATTAGTAGATGATCTGCCTTGCTTATTTATTCTCCTCTTTCATTGTTGTGTTTTCATATATGTTTCTTATATTATAGAGATACTACTTCTCCAAAGTAGCACAGTTTATTTAAACATATGCTATTATTGGGTATGAGGTTCTTTTGTAATCCACATATCATACCATTAGCAAAGATGCATTAATCTTGGCCTGATTCCATTTTGTCCCTCAGGGATGAAGTAAAACCACATATTTATGTGGTAGTGATTCAAGCTCTCATTTTGTCTAGGATTAAACGACAGACTTTTAATCCTGAACTCATATTATCTGTTGGCAGTTTCTACCTTAGGAAAGAGAAAGGTAACCTTGTTTTTGATATGCTATTACTTTTGAACACTCAGTCTGCCTGGGTAGTTGAATTAATTTTCCTAATTGGAAGTGGAACCTAACCTGAGGCAGAGAGAGAGAGAAGATGGACATTTATATAGATGATATTAGGATAGTGTTGCTGTGCGCAGTATTAACAGTTGGTGATGTTGAAGAGTATGGATCTTTATTTTCTACTTCACAGCTTCAGGTAAAGACATTAAAAAGAAAATTGACAATCTACTTGACTTTGAGAATTATGTTATTAAGTTAAAACAGTAAAATAGAAACAGTGGCCTATTACTTGTCAGTCTTTTCCTTTATGCAAAGTTGATTATCTGAAAGAACCATAACAATGCAAATGGTCTTATATACTGATAAATAATTGTTCAATATTCCAAAATTTATATGTATTAAGAGTTGTATGGCAGTTCAGTGATAGCCAATTGGTGTCACATAAATTCACACAAAGAACCTTACTACGATCCTGCATTGCCACAGCTAAAATAATAAAGATGACTGGGAATCAATGTTAGTAACGTCTTAGTGGAGATGCACAAGGTTGCTTTATCTGCTACCTCTATAACCTTCCCAGCTCTGATAATTCTGTAAAGATGGGTCAAAACTTTAAACCAGCATCCCCAATCCTTTTACACTTTCAAATGGACATTGTACAAATGCCTTTATCTCAAGAATATATACATATCCTAAGGATATGTGTACATGTGTATTTGTGTACATATCCTAAGGATATGTGGAGTCAGTCTATGCATGCAATCTTATTAATGCAGTCCTTTACCTCAGTTATGCCTTCAACACCATTAAGAGATGGAAAGACATTTCACAAGCAAATACCTTCAATGATACTGCACCATTGTCTTCTCTGAAGTGTGATTGCTCCTATAGTCTGCAAAATACAGGAAAGGTAGAGAAATGAAAATGTCTGTTAAAAAAAAATAGTTGGACCTTTCAGAAGTCCTCAGCCTCCCAGCTTCTCCTCCATGCTTCTCTTACCCCATAGGCTTTCCTGCCCGTATGTGGTTGCTACGGGGTGATTGTGAGGCTCGATCTGGTTCCATTCCTAACCAGTAATGCATTCAGTGTTGTATCCAGTCCTTTATAAAATGCAGCCTGAGACTGATGTAACAATCTCTTAAAGTAACAATCCACATATCTATTTGAGAATTACAATTCAGTACTGAGATGGTCTTCAAAGAGACACTTCAAAACAGATTGAAATGAAAAATAAATTTGGAGATTGACTTTACAGAAAACACAATTGATTTAATTAATTTGCCATTTAGGTTTCTAATTGCAATCTAAGGTCTGTTTATTTCTAGGATTAAGGGAAGACTTTATGAAGACTCTTCTGGACAGGAAGATAATTTTGTCAGTTTTCAGATGTCAAATTTGAATAACTTGGATGTAAAAACAAAGGGGTCAATTCGAAACATTGATCTCAATTTTTAAATAGTAAATGACTAATGAATGGATAATAAAAACTTTTACAAAAGATTTTTGAGGTATTTATACTGAATGACTTCCAAAACTCAAAGTAAAATCTCTGTCGTTAGTAGACACATGATTATAAATCAGGCTTGAAGGTAAATCACTCTGCAACATTTGTCATAATTCTTGGAGGAACCAAGTGACATTGTTGTAAGAAAACCCCTTCTACTCCTGTCTACTTATTTCTGAGAACAAGATTTCTCAGTGCTTAAACCTATAAAAATAAAAATATAGGGACAGGAATGATGCTGACCCTGTTGCATTCTAGCAATAAACAAGATTTATCTGTGGATGTAAGAATTTACAGAGTAAACATTATTAAGAGATCATTTTTCCCAGAATGCTTTTTAAGTAATGTACTTCAAATCCTCCACACATTTATGTTCTGGTTCAGTTTTAAACAAACAAACAAAAAAATGATTCCATTAATAATTTAAAACAACAACATTAAAATGAATAGAAAAAAAATTGAAGTTTAAAGTTATATTTTTGTCCACATAATAAATGCATGGCTTTGAAGCACTAAAACAATTGATTTAATTGGTAAACATTCTGAAGCAATGGGGCAATGCTGTGAACTCTGGGGCTGTTTGCTTTTGAATGGCCCGCCAGGGCTTGAATGGTGACGATCTCGGGGGTGGTGGGAATACATGGGGAACAGAGGTCTCTCCCTCTATTTCTCTGAATCACAAAATTTCTAGGGTTTTTATAATGCTGAAGAAAGGGAGAAGGGTCTTTAAAATAATAGATATTTAATTTTTTCTCAAAATAATTTAGGCAGCTGTAACACCACATTTAATTTTATTCAGAAAAATGAACAAATGTAGCATTTCTGTACTTAAGAGGCTCCCGAAGGAACTCAGCCAGTGGGCACTCTGATTTTAACACAGTGTTATGGACTTCTGACCTTCAAAACTGGAAGACTGTTTACCTATGTTGTTTTTAGCCTCTGATTTTGTAGTAATATGTTAAAACAGTGGTCAAAAACTAATAGAAATTTGGACTCATAATGCTTTCTCTCCTGTTATAAACTTTGTAAAAAATTCCACTTCATTGATTATGATGTTATTTTTATTTAATCATATATTAGCTTTTAATGGCAAGAAATTGGTTCATTCAACCCTCAAGGATGTCTAGGCAAGCCTGAAATTGGTAGGTCAGACAAGCATTCAGGAAGAGAACACCATAACCCGAGTAGAAGCTGAAGCTGTTGCCTAGAGGCAATAGGGAAACTTTAGTCCTGTTTTTAAGGCCTTTCAACTGATTGAAATGTGATTGTCTGGGTTATCTAGCATGATCTTCCTTATTTAAAATCGGTGAGTATGTATTTTAATGGTATCCACAAAATATGTTCAGAGAAACACTTAAGGTAGTGTTTGGTTGAACAATTGGTGAATGCAACCTCGTCATATTGATACATCAAAATTACAGTGTATCTGGTAAAGTCAATAATTTACATATAAGGGTGTAAGATAGATAAACACAAACTGAATGGAAGATAGAGGGGGGTATATTTAGTTACTAGATAAAACAACAAGTAGTGTTTCCATCTGAGCTGTATAATCCATTATATATGAGATATGCCCGTGGGAGGACAGTATTCGGTAGCTCCAATGCTGTTACCAGAAAGAGAAGTGGGTGGCCTTGGCTGGCATAGCTCAGTGGATTGAGTTTGGGCCTCTGAACCAAAGGGTCCTGGTTCAATTCTCAGTCTAGGGCACATGCCTGGGTTGCAGGCCAGGTCCCCAGTAGAGGGAGGACCAATGTGTGCAAGAGACAGCCACACATTGGTGTTTCTCTCTCTTTCTCCCTTCCTTCCCCATTCTCTAGAAATAAATACATAAAATCTTTTCAAAGAAAGAAAGAGAAGTGAGTGTAGGGATTTATGGTAACATATTTATAAATTTAAATTTGCTTTTTATAATAATTTCATTGAGAGAAACCTGAGGCTGTAGCTGCCACATAACTTCTGAAAACATTAAATTCCAAGTACTTCTTTTCTACATGAGTAAACCAGAAATTCTTTCCAGGAACTGCTCTGAATGTACTCAGATGACCCTTAATTTAGAGAAAGATAAAACCTCATGACCTGAAGAAGAGGAGGGAAGTCACGATAGTCATAAATTAGTGAACTTCCAAAAGATTGCTTAACAGAAGACTAAAAACCTACATTTGAAGATCACAGATTTCATACAGAAAATCTCATATAAATACATAAAAGTATTATAATTTCTGTCTGAAGGATTAAATAATGAAGATCTATTCAATCCCCACTATGTCTGGGAAGAAGAAATAAGGAGAAACATTCTGTTGCCTGAGACATAAAAGTTTAGCAGAGTAGCCTTTAGAGTCTTGAGTCGGTTGATGTATTTGGGAATGAGTTAATAAATTTAAAGATCACCCAAAATTATTTGACAATGTTGAATTTGTGTGTTCTGAAATAAGTGAGTTCATTGTGTAGACAAAGACTGTTATTATTTGGACTAAGATACAGTTTGAATTCTAACTCTATCATATGTCCGATCTGTTAGTTTTCCTCTCAAAATTAACATTTTTATCTTTATCATAAAGGTCATAATTCTTTTATAAGTGTCTGATTAACTTAATATTGTTTTAAATATAACCAATTGCTTAGATTATAAAATAACATTAATTTATCCAAAATGCAAAACTGGTTCTATGGTTTAAGCTGGTTTAAATACATTATCATATTCGAACCAATCAAGATAAAATATTAGGAATTCTGTTAATTATAGTGTAGGTTATTTGATAAACTGATTTTTTGTCCTTTACATGAGGTGACTTTTTTTCATGCTCTTCTAACAATAATCAACATTTAGTGGTAGTGACACTAGCAGAAAACATCATCTTCAAGCTCTTAGCTAAAGACCTCGGGTGGAAATAGGGGTGGAGGTGTGTTGGAGGGAGACAGCAGATGATTAGGACACCTGGGAATGTTTTTACATTGGAACCATTAAAAACTTAATAAAATGTTTTTTATTCCTCTCCCTGCATTAATTTTTAAAAGGTGCTAAACTATCCCTTCAAATAAGCAAACAACAGCATCCAAAAAACTAGGTTAAGTCCTTCAAGAGAAAGTGGCATTCAAACAGTAGGCCCAGCAATTTAGTAAGAAATGCATGCCAGCTAATTCCACCTTTCATCTGAAGATTAAATGCTACCAGTGTTTTTTCCGCACCTGTGGCAGATGGTCAGTGGAGGAGAAATTGTCCCAGTCAGCTCGTCTCCATCTTTAAATCCCCAAATACAAGTCACAGATGGCCGTGGGAGTGTCGTTCTGTGCAGCAAGGACTCCGAAAACAGACCTCAGTCCACCTGAGACGTGCCATTAAAGATCAGCCTGCCTTGTTTCTGAATGAGCCAAAAGCAAAACCATGCCTTGGGATATGAACACTGAAAAACAGAAGAGTGTAAACTCTGAAACTGTGTATTTTCAGAGTGAGGAGTTACATACACACAGTAATACACTTAAATCTCTACTCGAATGCATATAAAAATCATAGTGAGTAAGAAAAAGTCTAATTACCTCAATATCTTCTGTTTCTCTTTGAATCCAGTAGCAAGGCATCTTACAGATAAAAGAGAAAAGTTTTATCACACCCCTCACCTCTAAACTCCTTCACTATTAATGAGAGCTGACTCAGGATGGAACTATCCTATAATCATGTTTTATTTCATCAGTTAATAATTACTAGAATTGGCTACAACATTTATAATGTATGTGATATTTATCCACAAACCCATTTTGCTTTCTTACCTTAAAAAAATCATTTTACATTGAACAGCTGGGTCGGCTGGCCTTGACCCAGTGGAGATGTGTGCCTTCTCCAGTCTGTCATGCTTCCAGACCTTTCCTGCAGACTTACACCTGGGCTGCATCACTCATGTATGTCTTTAGTCTGGTCTCTAGATAAGTAAATCAGAAGCACTTTTCCTTAAACTTTAATATGCATCAGGTCTCCTGGAGGACTGTTTGAAACAAATTGTTCAATTTCACACCCAGAATTTCTGATTTAGTAATGGCTTGGGAAGCAAAAATGTGTATTTCTAAAAAGTTTCCACATAATACTGATAATAATAGTAGGAGACTACACTTTGAAAACTCTGTTCCTCTGGAACTGAATTTGATCAAATATATTTGCAGTATGCTTTTTGGCTGATATCAGATATAGGGTATAGCAGAAGAAAAAGCTGCCTTAAATTCTTTATTCTCCATTAATGAGTTTATTAATTTGCTAGTGAGTTTATTAATACCACACACAGAGAGGTTTAAACAAGACAAATTTATTTTTCACAGTTTTAGAGACTAGAAATCAAAGAACAAGATAACTGTAGGGTTGTTTTTCCTGCCTCCTTCTTTGGCTTGCAGATGGCAACCCTCTGTTGCCTCATCATATATATGTGCGTGTGTGTATATATTTGTGTGTGCGTGTGTGTGTGTAATCACATGATTATAGAGCCTGAAAAATTCAACAATCTGCCATCTCCAAGCATGACCAAGGAACATTGATAATATAATTTCCTTTGAGTTTGAAGGTACAAGAAACAGAATCACTGGCATTCTGAAGTTGAAGGTCAGGAGTAAATGATGTACCAAGTCTAGCAGAGAGCAAATTCACTCTTCCTCCTCTTACTTGTTCTATTTAGACCCTCACTGTGTTGGTTGATGCCCGCAAGTTTTGGTGAAGGTAGTCTTATTACCCAGCCTACTAATTCAAATATTAATCTCTTCTTGAAACGCCCTCACAGGCACACTAAGAAATAATGTTTTACTGTGGGAGACCATTCTGCGTGGTGTGAGCCCAACTCCCACTCAGAGATGCACAGGATCCCGCCATGGATAGGTTCCCCCATGGGGAATCAGTCATGCAATGTACCTAGGCTGCTTTGGGACTTGCTTTTGCTAAAACTCCCTCACCCTGAATTGAGGGAGCAAGTGCTTACTGAAACCTCTTAAAATCCATGCTAAAACAACCCAGTATGGAGGGTAACCGGTTCAACCACTTTTCCCTTTTCATTTGTAGATATATCCTTCTTCTATGATGTAATTAGCAGCATTGGCTCCTTTGTTTTCTGTGAAAGGTAACCGCCTAAAGCGAACCTGTGCATAGTTAATGAGGACCTTCGTGTAATGTGGTGAGAAACCCAATGAAGGCTGATCGCGGCAAGGGCTGAGGCTTTTGCTCCCCTTGAGAGAAAAGCCATGCTGTCCCTTTTCCTCCACTGGACTCGGTAGTCCGTGTGAATGTCTCATTTCATCCATAACGATGAGGACACTGCAGGCTGGTGTCTGCATCAGCGCATCATTTTACCAGATCATGTTTTAGACATTCCTTAACCCAGTCAAACTGGTACATAAAATTAACCATCCCCATTACATGTTGAGGTACCTGAAGTTGGAACTTCAATATATGAATTTGAGAAGACACAATTCAACTGATAACTGTGAGGTAAAAAAAAGAAAAAAATTCAGAAATTAGAAACTTAAAACTATAAATACTGACCTTTTATACAAACTTTATGCTTGCTTAGGCACATACTCTGAGGAACGGGACATTCTATCCAGGCATCTATCTATCTTGTGTTTGAAAACCATTATCACAAGATAGCACTTAGTGTTGCTGACTCCTGTGGTTAGAGCCCCTCCTAGGGAATCCTTCCTCTCTTTTCTGAGTGTCAGGAACCATTCATAGCCACATGGTTTATTAGTGGTTTTTAAATTGGCTCAGCTTCTCTTAATTGGATGGTTGTCTAAAATTCCATTAAAGCAGATAAATATGTACTAAAAATAGGATAAATTTCAACATCACATGTTTCTACCATTAATTTTTGGTGAATATTTTATAAACTTAAAGCATTTCTTCATGTATTTCTCTCTCCTCCCCTTCCCTACTTCCTTTTTTACTCCCTCTCTGTGGGAGGGCTCTGCTCACAGAGCCCCATCCTTCCGTCACAGATGAAAGTAAAACTACCAAGACATGATCTCCTTAGGGAGGAGAGGTGGTCAAACTCTCAGAGGAGAATGACCCAGAGCCTCTTCCTCACTAGGCTTTTATTGGGTTCAAATACACAGGAATACAGGTATGTCGGGTGGCAAGGATCAAACAATGGATAACATTTCAAAGAAATTTGAGGGCTTAATCTGAATCAGTGTCTGTCAGGAAAGAGGGTTGCAAAACTTTGGGAGATATGCCCATTTCCTCCTCGGACCCTTATCATTTAAATGAGAGCACTCTTAGCAAACAAAGCAGGTTTCAGAGGACTTCATGAATTCTTTCTTATGCCCCATCACCCAGGGAACCATTCTGGCCGGCACAGGGCTGCACCGCTGGCCATCACAGTTTCAGGCTTTAAGCCTATTAGGCCCAGGAAGCAAGAGGTAAGAGAGACATCTCCCAGACGAAAATGGCAACTCAGGCTATGTAAGAATAGCTGGGGGGCAAGGGTCCATCACCCCCTCTTTGCTGCAGCCTCCGAGTCCTTCCATGACAGCCTCCCAAGTGGTCATGTCTGGCTTAGGTTGCCCCTCCCATGAGGAGTCTTACTCATCATTGACTAACCCACTAAGCATTGGGGCCAGAGATGGATGAGGCAGAAGCAGCACTCCTGCCAGGGAGATAAGCTTTGTCTCCTTGGTAGCTCACGTCCTCTTGACAGAACAGACCCAGATGAAGTGGGTCCCTTGGGCTCTTACTCAGCGCACCATGGGGTGAAGGTTACAACTCCTGAAACCAGGCTGACTGGTCTGCAACACCTATCTCTCTCTCTCTGTCTCCCTCTCTATATGTAGATATAGATATAGATATAGATATAGATATAGATATAGATATAGATATAGATATAGATATAGATATAGATATAGATAGATATAGATATACCTATGTTTGTGTTTGTGTATATACACACATGAATATTTTATTATTTTCTTATACAAATTCTTATAACAGTTTTAAATATCAAAAATTTAATAATTAAATAATTTAGGAAATATTTTAAAATTATTTTTCTTTCTTTTTAGTTTCATAACATATGAACAATATATATATTTTGTCAAAACTCCATTTAAATGATACTACAGGTATACCACATGCAAATACATATTCATATACATTTTATAAATACATTTTATAAATTAAATGTCAGAGTAGTAACTTATATAATAATTACTTTAAATATTTTTAAAAGACTTTATTTACTTTTTAGCGAGAGGGGAAGGGAGGAAGAAAGAGAGGGAGAGAAACATTCATGTGTGAGAGATATATTGATGTTAGAGAATAGTATGCTACACAAGGGGCTAGGAGAACAATGATTTCAGTAGCCAATGGGCAGGAAATAATTTGGTATTTCCCAGTGACATTAAGAAGACAACAGGATAGCCAGATGCTCAGTGGAAGCTGTGAATCACATTATAATGGTACAGCCACTAACCCAGCAGCTGTTTCTAGAGCTGAAGAGAGATGTTTCTGTATCTGGCATCATGGTCACGTGATCTCCCAGTCATCTGCCTATGTTCCTTGGGGTCTCTCCCTCATATTACTTCTTTGTTTTTTTAAAGATTTTGTTTATTAGTTTTTAGAGAGAGGAGAAGTAAGGAACAATGAGAGGGAGAGTAACATCTATGTGTTGTTACCTTTCATGCACCCCCAGCTGGGGACAAGGACAACCCCCTGAGTGGGAATGGACCCCAAAACCTTTTGGTTTGTGGGGTGGTGCTCAATCTACTGAGTCACAACAACCAGGACTATTTTAAAGATTTTAAAGGATAATTTCTTGTGAGCTACCTTTAAAAATATAAAACAAAAAGTAAAATAAAAAAATACATATATAGATGCCACTTCTAAGATACAATTAAAGCAAAAGAAGGTCTAATACATTTAAATTTATAAGTTAAAAAATACCCACATCAACTGTAAGAAAATAGTGTATCAAAAAATAAGACATGACCAAGATTTAATAAAGCTTACATATTAATTAACAGAGAATGATACCAAAAGATAAGCTTTTCACACTCCAGTGGACCACAGCATTGCTCCTCCAAGGAGATTAACACTCCTTCTTTCTCCACTCCAGTACTGGATTGTTGGGGAATGCAGGGATAGGTGTTTGACCTGAGATGGTTGTCAGTCTGACTAGGGGGTGCAGACCCATTCAAAGCCCACAAAAGCCTGGGAAGTTCATTGATCGTTTTGAAAAACTCCTGGTCTTCACCAAGGCCAAGATAAATAATCCCAGGGGAACAAAGACATTCTCTCACTCTTTCTCTTGCTCTCTCTTTTGCTTGTGACCAGCACTTGCCCCACACACTCTTGCATTCTGTTCTCTCTCCATAGCCATGTGGCCTTAGCAGCTGCATGGCTGGCAGCCACATGGACACTGCTACCAGAGGAGCAAGGAATAAACCAAGCTACCTGGATGGGGACTGAGACTGCTTAGCACTGCCTGCAGGCTCCAAAGCACTAAGCTTTAATGTGAAGCAGACACTCTAGACTGCAGGTGACAAACACAAGGTCTGTGAAACAAATCTGGCCCTCCACCTTGTTTTATTCGGCCCTGCACCTTGTTTCTACCCTGTGGAAGTGCCAAGGTCCTTGCCCTTAATTAAGGAGTAGTTACATTTATACAGTCCTAAAATTACACTTGGCCCTTTGAAGGCAACTGCAACACTGATGTGGTCCCTGGTAAAAATGAGTTTGATGCCCCTGTCTAGACACTGGCTTTTGTCTCGGCTTTCTGAGGACAAGATTAGATTTTTTTCCATGGTGGGGCACAGGGAGACGGGCTCTGGAAACCCAGGGGGTAACTTCCATTTGCCACACCACAGTCTCCCATGTATGGGTCCTTGCAATGCTTCCTCACAATTCTGTGGAAGAGCCTAACTCTCACCTACAACACTAGCACTGAGTAAATATTCTGGAGGAAGGTATTTCCAGAATACTTAATTCAGTAGCTCAACAATGGAGTGTTTTAAACTTCATTTCTTGTGATTCAATTGAGTTAACATTGTTCCGACAGAGCCAACATTGCTTCAGGTTTTCCTATGACAATATCTCTTAGCCCAGAGATGAAGTGGTGTTCTGTTTATTATTCTTTCCTTCTACTTCACTGTTAGTATAATCTTTCCCACAAGGCTCTCATCAGGTGTCCTTTGATGTCTCGGTGGACAGAATTTGATCAACTATAAACTAGTAACAGATAAAGAACAGTGGAATTACCAACAATTGACTGAAAACCATCCTAGTTTATTCCTTGATATTGTTGGAATAAACCATCACTTCTCAGCTCATTGTTGCTCTCATATATTTTAAAAAGGAGAACAATCAGTTATTTTGGCAATTAAGTTAGAGATGGAATACTGTTCATCAAATTGTCTTTTCTCCTTCTTCATTTGCCTTCTTTTGGTAGACACTGAAGTGTCTGAAATTAAGGTAATATTATTAATGTATGGATAGAGTGAAATGCTGAAATCTATAAATATTTTATGCAAATGCAAAAATAAATATAATTCAACTTCAGGTTATGTTGAATTATTCCAACACAAATGGAAACTGAATCATTATCAAAATCAATTTAACCAACTAGTCAAACAGACTCTTTCAGAAAAGTAATGTTGCCTCTACGATAAAATTCTTTGACCATTTTATCCTTTATAAACAAAGTATTCCTTTTATTTTCAGACAATCATGAAACAAACATCTAATATAAAATACAAGCTTCTTTGTAATGTATCAAAATAAATATCTATATATGAAATTCTATATTTTCTACATAAGTAACTCAAGGAAACTTCCACACACATTATAGTAAAATGAGACACAATGAGTTATGAATGAACACAATACCACATTATGACTTTATTATATTTGAACAAGGAACACTATAGTAGCTACTTTCAACCTTCAAGTATACATTTTTTAACATCACCTTTTAATTTAAAGTGGGCTTTTGCAGAATGTATTGTATTTAATTATATTGGAATGCTTTAAAAGGATGTTGTGAGTGTTCAGAATACCATGTTGTCAGGTAGTTACCACAGTTCTGTTGTTCTTAATTACCCATGTGAAGGCCAAATGAATCAGTAGTCAAGTGGGGGCAATTATAAAATTTACAGAAGAACATGACTCTCTGGATGGAGTTTTCTGCAAGCCTCATTTGCTATTACAAAGTCAGTAGTAGAGCATTTCAATATAAATGAGAATTGGATGATGCTATATAAGCTGAATGTCATTAGGTTGGTGGATGGTGACAATGTGGGAGAAAGTCACATTTTTTCAGAAGTTTATTTTGACAAATTTCCAACTATAGAAAATGCAGAACTGGAAATCAAAATAAAAACAATTTCATTCCGGAAGGCTTACTTATGGAAACCGAAATGCCTGGTGCTATGCTTCCACTAAAATATATATCACTTCATTAAGTCACAAGGAAGCCAGGGAAGTGCAGAAGAGCTGCTAACTATAAATTGTAGCTTTTGTTGTCTGGCTATATTGAATATAAATATTGAGAAGATTTTCTATCTGGAGCAGCAATAAAAATGGAGCCCATGTGTTCCAAATGTCCAGCTGAATAAACTCTCTATGGCAACTGGCATATGAACATGAAGTTAGAAATAAAGGATATATATAGGCCTTTTCTTTTAATACCTACACTTTGCTATTAGTCAGGAGTAATAACTCTCAAGTAGGACTGTTTGGGTAGAGTTATAAAGATTAGAAATATACTGACTCATTGATACTTGTATGTCCAAGAACTCATCAGTCAGTATACTAAATGTCTAATTAAAGGTGATAATAATTCTTTTTTATGAGACATGTACCAACAGTAATTCATATTATAAAAGCAAGTAAAAAGACTAAATACAGCTATATATGACTCATGTTTTAAATAAAGGGCTTCTTTTCCTGTGGAGTAGATGAGTTTTTCTAAGTAGCCACCAGCAATAGATGCTATTTGGTTAAATTTATGTTATGAAAAGACCCCAGATAATGTCCAGATGTCATTTATCCTCAGTGGAATTAATAACTCCCCATATAAAACAAAGAAAAAAAGGCTAAACTCAAACACACATACCATGTCAACACTGAAAAAATGCAACTATCATATGGTCTTCACCTCCCAACCTGATGACATTTAGCTTAATGTAGCATTATCCTATTCTCAGTTGTATTAAAATGCTCTACTACTAACTTTGGAATAGTAAATGAGGCTTGAAGAAGAAATTCAAATATACATATAAATATACATATGCACAGACATACTTTTCTGAGTCATTGTAAGCCTGTAAAGAGTGATGCTATTAGCTAGGAATGCCCGGGAACTCACATGAATGCTTACTACTTTTGGTGAATCACCGAAGAAATTTCCCCCACTTAAGTCAATGCTCTGATGTGGCTGGAACAGCCCTTGTGTTTCTGATTGAAAGATGCACCTCAGCAAAAACCATCTGTGAACTTTGAAAACTCCAGGGTTATTATTCTTACAACTCCTGGAGGATACACAGCATACTGCATGTCCAGAGCCACACCGTAAGCTTGCATGGCGAGAGAAGAGGGGGAAAGGAGAGAGATAGAGGGAAAAAGAGAGTTAGAAAGAGAGAAAAAGAACCATAGGTTTTCCTGGGCTCACTCTTTAATGGCTCACTTATCCTCCAGAAAGAAGAACCTTGATTCTTAGACTTGCTAGGTTAGGGCGTCGGTATGGTTTCCCTGCGTCCTTTAATTTCAGGGCGCCCATGTTAGCCTCTCCAAATATTCTCTCAAAGTGCGCCTCCCCTTACTTAAATACGGTGTTAGGGATCTATTGTTGTGTTCCCCACCTCTGAGAACTGGAGAGTAATGTAAGCACACCAGTAGTTCTCTGCAATACAATTCTCTCCTCATCAAATTCAACTTCGACATTTATATAGTTCATGTAGGTGATGCACTAGCACTGAGCAGACCAACACCACAAAGCCCAGTGCACCAGGTGGCTTTTCACTGCAATACCTACTCAATTATTTTCACATTTGAGGCCATGGTCCAATAGCATTTGTGTGTATGTGTGTGTTCACCACCCCAAGTCAGGTCTCCTTCCAATGTTTTCTGTTAACAATTCTTTATTTTGAACTGATTAACACTTTGTTGAACATTTATGTATAATAGGAATTCTGCTAAGCATTTTATATGTTATCTAACTTGATGCCCATAACATCCAAATAATAACATAATTCTTTTGTAGATGATAACAACTAAACATCTGAGGTTGTAGAATAATATTTTATTTCTGTAATAATTTTATTTCTACATTGTTCTTGTAAAATATATAATGTAGTCTAACATAGTAGTTAAAAGTATGGATTCTGGATTTACCTAAATCAGCCTATAAATCTTCTGTCTATAATTACTAGTCATGTGACATTGGGAAAATGTCACAGATTTTCTGTGCTTTAATTTATCAATAAATGGCATAATATTTCTTATTTATGGATATTTTTAAATATGTCACCAGGGAGTGTTTGTGTGAAGTCGGTGAGGTAAAATAAGTACAAAGGACATAATAAGCTCTACTACTACATGATGGCCAATATTTGTGTAGTGATTGATATGGGATTTCAAAAATAAAGTATCTTTTTACTGTATAAATTTAAATTTTTTATGCATTGTAGAGATTATTCCACATAAAATTTATGCTTAAAATTTATGTTAAATTTTATGTTATATTAAACCAAATTCTGTGTATGCAATACTCAAGGAGATGAAAGAAACCTAGCAAAATTCCTTATAAACATTGACTCAAAATGTCTGTGTTCCTATAAAAAGAGAAAACAGGGACAAGCATAGACATGCATAAAGGAAAGACAATGTGAAGACACAGAGAATGCCATCTGCAATCAAAGAATGCCCGACACCTGGAACAAATCTCCCTCCGGGCGCCTAGAAACACTCAACACTTCTAGCCCTGAATTCAGATTTCTTTCCTCCAGAATGGAGAAGCAATAAATTTCTGTTATTTATGCTACCCAGCTTATGGCACTTTGTTTCAGTAGCCCCAGGAAACTAATACAATGGCAAGTTGATTTATCAAAGGAATCCTGTGAGGAAAGATGATCATTTCAATCAATGGTGTTAGAAACCTGTATATGTGCATGGAAAAAAAAAATGTCATGCTTACCTCGTATAATAAATAAAATTAATAGAATTAGTAATGCATATAAACATTAATGGTAAAGCTATAGAAGTTGTAGAAGTAAGAATTTAATAGTTTCTGAGAATTGAAACCAACGCACAAGGGGGAACCTTCCAAAACACAGAATTTATCTATAAAATTGTGTATTAATTCTTACATATTCAAACTTCAGTCACCTTCAAGATACTCTCTATTTTATGCAATATACTTACTGAGAATATTTTCCGCTGCTCAAAACTATGTTTCACTTGTAGATTTTGATGCTTTTTAGTGATTTTTTTTCACCTTTCCATATTAGTAAAACATTTCCTTTTGGGGACTTGTTTCACCTGGGAAACAAAAGAAAGTCTCTTGGGGTGAGATTGGGTGAATAGGGAGGGTGGGGCACAGAGGTCATGCTGCTTTTTGGTCAAAAATTGCTGAACACTCAGTACAGTATAGGCAGGTCAAGCTCATAAATCACCCATCATGAAATGGGCGAAGGAGATGAAAAAGTCTTCAAAAAAAAAAAAAAATTCACTGAAGCCAAAGTTAGCCTTGCACAACAAAGCCAGCGGGCACATTGATACAGGTGTGTTCCTAGGACACTCACCGAGTTGGGGTAGCCTGTATTACAAGGGGCCTGCCCTCCAGAAGATAATTCTTTTTTTTTTTTTTGCCACCCTCCCCTTCGTATTTTTCTGTCTGTGTTAAATGACTCTGGTCTAGGCAACGAAAATGAAGAGGACACCGAGGAGGAGGAGGTCGATGAGGAGAAGAAACAAACAAACAAATAAAAAGCTAGCTATCTGTTTATTGCAGGAAATATTAGCTGTTGGAAGATAAGTCTGTTAATCAACTAAACTAGCTCACTTTCCTGGATTTGCAACTTACTCACCGAAGCTCATTTTAAAACTTCATCTTATTGTGCCTAACCAGTCCAAAGCACTCATGTGATAAACTGGCTGCTCCGATCCAGTTTCTTGATTTTAGTGAGTCCCTAAAAATCTCTAACTATCCTCCCCCACCTTTCCCATGTCAAAACAATACGAAAATCTGTAAATGGGGATTTTGATTTAACAAACTCTAATAAATTAGCTTTGCTTCAACAAGTGGGTTCTTTGATATTGTCTGAAGAATTGACATTTGATGTTTCTCATAGCTGTTTTATCAGAAGCCTTGGCCCCAAAGTAACAAAATCACTACGTTTAAGTATGAATCTCAACTTAATCTTAGTGCAAGGAAAAATAAGAGTTCAAAAGAATTTGGTGGTTTTGGGGGACGTTTAAATATTATCTGGATTTTAAATGGCATTATGGAATTTTTATTTTATAGGTGTTATATGTGATTCATAAATTATATGAGTGGTTATTATCTTAGGATGTAATAAAATAGATTTTGTCAAAAATGATATATAGATAAATAAAAAAGGTTAAGTGTATGAAGAAAATTATTTAAATTCTAAAACCTAGAGGATTTTCTAAAATTCTAGAGGATATTTGCATGTTCATTATAGCAGTTTTCAAATTTTATTTGAAACTTCATTAAAAAAAGTATGAAACAAAATTTCACCCAAAGCTTTATAGGAACACATACCTGATTTATTGCCTTCTGGTCATTAATATTGTCTCCATGATGGTTATTCTGAGATTCTAGATGTGCACCAAAAATCTCGTATTTTGACATTTCAAGTTGAGCATCTAAAGTATATATTTGCATTATCCCACCAAAGAGTTTTTCCAATTTAGTGAAATCCTCACACCCATAAATCAGAAGGTAGATATTTTATTTGCATTTTTGCATTTTTGCCTGAATAGATACTTTAGAAAAAATATACATATACATGTCTGTGTATACACACATGCATATATATACAATTACGTGTACATTTACAATTAAGCATTAGTTCCTTCTAACTACTTCAACCTTTGTTGAAAAAAAGAGGTATTTTAGAAGTTTTAAAAGGCAGAGATTCTCTGCTGAAATGCTTCATGAAACTCATAGATTACTCCCTCTGTGCTTCCAAGTAGTTATTAAAATTTGAAAAGGACAAAAAATAGTTTCCATCCAAATATACAAAAAGGGATTCAACATCATAGCATTGGCATCTGGACTTTCCAGCAGGTGAAGGGAGGGCCTATCAGGACTGACAGCCCACTGACTTATCTAATTCAAAATTGCTATTCATGTCATCTCGAATTCCACGGAAACCAGCAATCTGGTGTTGCAAATGCTGAATGTGAACAACATGTTCATACAAAGGCTAGTACCATATGTAGGATTAAGATAGAAATATAATTTTCTTTTGAGTCATGGATGATAAAATGTCCAACAATACTGACTTCTGTTGGCATTAGCAAGGCTAAATAATGTTAGGAAAATAATCATGACTTTGGCTTATATTTTAAATGCAACATAATTTTAACATGCATTTATCATGAGTAGGTAATTTTATGTAGAGTTTTATATAAACACATATATTTATATGCATATGTATGTGTGTGTATAATATCTATATTTACGTAAGCAAATGTTTGTGTAGATATATATATATATAAATTATACATGACATAGCTAGTAGATATATATGTATATATATAAACATATCTGTATGAATAAAACAACCCCCAATGACAAGGAAATTTCTGAATTCAACTATTAGTAATGCTTCTTTCATACTTTAAAAACTTTGAGGATGCCATTACTCATTAAATATTTAACAAGGCTTCCTCTTTGTAAGAATTATAATTTTAAAATGGAGACATTTTCAGATTGAGCACTTTCTGTCTTAGAGACTTATACACCTGCATTTCTAAAGGGGCTACAACTGAGAGTTAAAAAAAAATTAAGAAGGTCCCTGTACATGATCAACACAAAATCAAGGACCCACATAAAATTTGTCAGATCAGAAGTAAGAAACTATATTCAGAAATAGATTCATTATCTAATGTTTCATAACAGATTTAAGATAATTTAGCAGCTAAGAAAGCATATATATTTATTATCTCACAGTTTCTGAGGGTCAGGCACCCAAACACAACTTTCCTGGCCCATTGCTTCAAGGTCTCTCATGAGGCTGTGACGAATGCTTTGTTTTGGCCAGGATTATGTTCTCATTTGAGGCTCACCTGCTTCCAGGTTCATGGGCCTCTCGTTCCAATTCAGCTCTTTGTGGTTTGTAGGCTTGAGGACTGCAGCTTCTCGTGGGTCCTCAGTTGCAGGCCGTCCTCAATCTGCCACCTGTGGGGATGGAGCAGCCTTCAGTTCCACGCCAGTTGGTCTCCCCAACATGGAGGCTTGTTTGCTCAAAGCAGAAAGCCAGAAAGGCAGCAGAAATAATCTGCTAAACAAGTTGTCATTTTTTACCCTGCCATAGCATAAACATGGAAGTAGTCTGTCTTTACACCAAATTTTTTTTGTTAGAAAAAAGTCAAAGACCTCACCCATGCTCAGATGAAGGACACTGCTCTAGGATACAGAGATGCAGAGGTCATTAAGGATCATTTTAGAGCCTACTCCCCAGAACTGATAAGGGAAAGCATTGATACAAAGAATCTTCTGTGTTGGCACTTGTTGGAATCTGAATGTTATGAAGAGAAAGTAGGAAATAATGAATACCAATCTCAGATGAGATCAGCAGAGCCACACAGAATGAGTTAATTGCAGGGAAGAAGCCATTTCCAGGGTTAGTTAACTGATATACAGGGCACGGTACATTGAATAAAGAGACCACTAAAATAATACCTTGTATTTAATGATTCCATTAATAAACCAAAGTTTATATCAGTAAGTCTAAATGTGTTAATATAAATGTTTTAAGACTAGTTGTTATAATAAAATGTATGTTGCACCTTACTTATGTTAAGTATATTTTAAACCATTTATATCAGATTTTATAAGATTTAGAAAAATATTCACAATATAATTGCTTAGGAAATACTATTTCTCTTTCTTTAACAAACTCACCCTTTGAGATGGATTAAATACACTTGGGGGTAATAGGGAAATAAGCACAGTGGCTAAATTGAATAATTATGAAATTAATATCATAAATATCAAATTATAGTATTGATTTGAACACACATATAAATTTTATAATATTAATATGATGTTATGAAAGGTTGTTCAGGGGGGGAAGACAAAACAAGAGATAATGACAAGTGATGGGGAAGAACAGGCAAAAAAAATGTATACTCATGATGCTATAATATAATTTTTTTTAGTTGTCAAATGATCTTTTATTGAAATATTTTCCTTTGTAATTGCACTGCATCACTGCACCACTGTGGGCAGTCCCCAGGATCTCTTTAGTGGTTCCAGAGAGTTCTCTAGCTAAAGACTGGTGCCACATCTGTCGGGCAATGTTGACAATCTCATCAAAAGTGATATTTCCACTGTGCTTAATGTTTCTTTACTTCTTTCTGTCTTGTGGTGCTTCTTTGAGGGCTTTGAAGATCAGGGCAGAGGCAGAAGGCACTATTTTATTCTGGGCCTGTCTGTTCTAAATGTTTCACTGTAATCCTCAGACCCTTCCAGTCACAGGTTGCTTTGGTGATGTCATCAATCTTTTTTGGAGACAGGCCCAGGGGGATGATCTTGGGGGTGAGGACAAATGTGGCACCCACTTCCCCACTGGTGAACCTCAGGTAGATGACTTTGATCCGTTTGGGGCTGGACTTTGGCAGCATGGTGGAGGTGGCTGGTATATGATGAACCTGGATTGTGAAAGACCGCTGAAAGTTGCACTTTTGCCTCCTCCGAGCTGAAAGCCAAAAGTATAATGTAAAATTTTTTGTAATGGTTTTACTGTGTTTTTTCCCATTACCATTTACCATCCCCTTATACCCTCTTACACTTTGACCTACTCCCTCCCCACCTCTTCAGTTATCACACTGTTGTCTATGTCCATGAGTTTTTTCTCTTTTGTTTGATGTAAACTTTTTATAAAATCAGAAAAGCATATTTTACTTATATTTGAATAAGAATTAATTATGACAAAGCTTTAAGAAATACTTAGCATTATTTCTGCCAAGCCTTTTTTCTATACCCTTCTGTGTCTCATGAAGATCTTATTAGTTAATAAGATTATCTAAGATTATTGTTTTTATGACTAATAATAAGCAACTATGCATTCTTAATGGGACTTATGTTCTTTTATGTTTCCTTGCCTATACCCTTTCTACTTAATTATTCATACATAATCATGTCTAAATATTCTCTAGTTTATTGTTTTGCAATTTAAAACCTGTATGATAGAGAAAAATACAAGCAATCAACATCACATTTATAGTTTCAGTCTTGATTCATCTTTTAAGGATCTTCATTCTCATTTCTGCTACATATTTTGGAAATATCTGAGAGACATGTGGCACCCATACCTGATATAATAGGCCTGTTTGCTATCAAGCTATGAACCATTCTCCAATTACAGCAGCTTTCATTTCAATAAATAGTACCCAAATCCACCTGATTTCCAAGGCCAGAAACCTGATTTGTCCTTCTTCCATGATTTTTGCATCTAATCGCTCATCTTTAAATTTGTCAGCCTCTCTACCTCTAATGGATGCTGATGCCTCCATATCTATACTTTTATCCCTAAGCCCTTTTCTGTGTTTGAAACTTTAATATTCAACTATATGTTCTGTAATCTCTATTCAGATGTATAAATATTACCCTTGAAATGCCTAAACTAAAGTTGCAATCACCCTCCACAAACCTATCTATTTCTCACCAGTTTTCAACTTCTTAGTAAGTAACCTTATCATTTAGTCAGTTGGTCAAACTAAAAATATAAAATGTAATTTGTTTATTTGTGGGGTTTTTGGTTCATTTTATTCCTTCATATATAAAATGTAGTAATTCATTAAACCCTCTAGGCAACACATTACACTCTGGATACAAAGACACAGCATACCATCTCTACTGGTAAAATCCTAGTCTGAGGTCCAGCAAACCTGTGTCTGAACTACAGCAATAAAATTCTGATGAATCTTCCTGTAACCCCACTGATACCTTATTGTTCAGATTGAGTTTTCAAAATAATGGATTTGACTATGTCACTCCTTTGGTTAATATCTACCAACATTGCCAATTCACTAGTAGCTTACTATTCATAGCAAGATAAAATGCAAATTTTGTACCTTAAAGGAACTAAATAATCTGACCGATCACTATTTTGGACCTCAGCTCCAAATCTCTTCCATTCTATCTCTGCTCAGACACCTCAACTACAATCAGTGCGGTAATGTACACCAAATATGTCTACTCCCTAATTCACATACTTATGAATATTATCTTATATAAAAAAATATAACCTTGTATCCATGATTAAGTTAACGATTTTGAGAGGGGAAGATTACTCTGGATTATCTGAATAAGCTGTAAGTGCAATAAAAAAATGTCCTCATTACAAGGAGGCAGAGGTGAATTGCATCAGAGACAAGAAGAGGCCATAGGATCATGGAGGAGGAAACTGGAGTGCTGTGGCTACAAACCAGGGGATCCTGGTAGTGGCCAGAAACTGGAAGAGACAAGGACAAGGGCAAGGGCAAGGAAAGGTTCTCTCTTAGAGCCTCCGGCAGCAGTGCATTGATACCTTCATTTTAGGCCAGTGCCTCCAGTCTTCCAGCTTTCAGAATTGCAAGAGAATACATTTCTCTTGTTTTAAAATACTAAGTTTACAGTAATTTGTCACCTCACACATTGGAAGCTATTATACTTACCTTCTAGGTCCGTTTTCACTTTGTATTTATTTATCGTTACTTTGGGTAGAATGCTCTTCACTGAGGTCATTATATAGATGGATCTTACTCATCATTTAGATCATAATTCAAAAATTCCCTTTAAAAATGTTTCCTAGTCATTCTGGCTAAATATTGTTTGTAACTATCTTGTAACTACCTTCAGTTACAAGAATGGCTAGCATTCCTTTTCTTAATAACAGCATACTCAGAATGTACCTTATTGGCTACGTATTCATTATTTGTCTTCTGCCACAAGAACATAAGATCTATGTGGTCTACAATTTTTAATTTTTTTTTAATTTTTCTTAAGGTAAGTAACTTTACTTCCTAAAATATCATCCTCAGTATAGGTTATTGAATAATGAACAAAAATAAATCCATTAAGACTATGTATATTTCCTGTTTTTTTTCCCCCACTCAGGATTGGCTTTGCTTAATCATATCAGATACAGAAACATCATTAAGAATTCTTGTGATTGTATATTTCCCACCTCACTTGTTTCTTCCAATCATTGCTACTGCCTGGGATTGATTTAAGAAAAAAATAAATAAGCACTGCCTCTTGAAGCAATAATATTTTTTAAAAATTGTTCTATGAAAAATAATATAATTTTGTATTTCTTTAATTATGTGTTCACACAAATGTTGAGGTAATAAAAATTATCCTAACCCCTCTTATCTATTTTGTATTGTTTCAACCTAACTTGTTGAGTGATGCATTTGGTTATTCTTTTCTCTACTCTTCTTCTCTTCCAAACTAGTGCCAGTCTTTTCATAATCTTTCACTTCAGGAATATTTGTCACATGCCTAGCAAATCCTCCAAGACTCCATTAGCAGTTGCTGTCATTTGAAAATCCCAAGTATAATAAATGGTATATATTAGGTATGATTATAGCTGAAGAAAGAAGGGTAGTAATTAAAGCTCTCTAAGGACAACATAAAGTGAGTTTTTTTCTTCCCTGACCTGAAAGGGGATAGAGCCCTTCTTGTGTTCATACCAGATAGCACTTGCAGAGATGACTAGACCAAGGACGTTTTCTAGCATCATCAAAGTTCCCCTTGCCCCTTGGATTGTCTGAAAACACATGGTTCTTAGAATCTGATGGAAGCTTTTCAGATGAGACAATGGGTTTCTTGGAGGTGATCAATGTTGACTGATCACAATGATCAGAGAAGCATCAAAGTTCAATGAAGATATGTAAGAAGCTAGTATTTTGTATAATTCCTTAAGCAAAAAGTCTCAAGTATAAATGGGACTGAATTTTCTATTGGATCATTAGAATGTAGTTTTGGAATAGAAGAAACTTCATTTAAAGGAATTATAAAATATTTCACTTTATTTACACATACGTTTGTTATTATAAGAAACTTCTTCTTTTTTTTATTTCACCAAGGATATGTTTTCACTAGATGGCTGATCATGTAATTTCCTCTGGTGAAAAAGATTTTCATTCCTGGACACTTATTTACCTGCAAGCGTTACAAACAATCAACAGTACAGTGCTTTAATTAACTAATTGGCCCACATTAGAACAATTTATAGTCATAGATGAATGCATCATTTATGGGACTTGAGTCTGAATTAACATCAAGTGGTGAGTGAAAAAACTCAAATTATATGCATTATCTGAAGTCATAGAGAAACATCCAACGTTCCAAGGTCATATAAAAAAGATTCTTCAAAAAAATGGAAACTGTTTTACATATATTTACACAAGATTGAAAGAACTGCGTATATCTTTACAGAGCTTGAAGATTTGGAGAATAGTGGAGATTGTTTATTGAACTGCTTCTTATTATTTGTGACTATTTCTTGCTTCATTACCTTTCTTTAGAAAGAGTTAATAAATGTAAAATCTTCCATCAAAACTCACCCTCCATTCTTACATTATTTATACCTGATTTCAGCATAAAAGTCATGCATTATGAGATATGGATTTTTCAACATAAGTGAACACTATCTTTTTTTTAATTGAAAGAAAATGTGCCTACTTGCGTTTCTCCTTCTCAGAGCTACCTGTCCTTTGTTTTTGTGATGTGAGTATGACGGGCTCTGTAAAATATAGTTTATGTACACATGACATACAGAGAACTTCTAAGAAAATAGTAGGAAGCTTCCAAAAAATAGCATACCAAAACATGCTCCCCAGAAATATATCTTTTATTCAGACACTTGCCAAATGGGAGCTATGGCATCAGCTTATTGAATAGACCTACTTCTCTGATTCAAAAGTGTTTATTCCTTCATTGTGAATTCAATAATGGACTACAGTGACTTTTTTTTCCCAAACAACCATTGCGTAACTGTTTGCACATCTTTATGAGATATTTCTCTTTAAGGAAGAAATTGGAATTCAATATGTAAGACATTTGAAAGGAGAGTCAATAGAGTTGTAAAGGTGAGATGGATGGTAAAGCAAAAGTAGTGACCCTGACTCTGTAGGTTGAGCTTGTGCAGTATGGCATAACAGCTTATTGAGAAGGGCTTTTCAAAGGTTATTTTTCTGTTCTACTGAAAGTATTGAAAAACCATTTTTTGTAGCTGAATGTTCTTAACTCCCATATTTTTCCTCTATGCCAGTTCCTCCAATTTCTCAACACTGAAATAGTGCACTGCGGAGTTTTTGCTCTTGCTCAGCAGTTCTATGACTGGGAAATGATCTACTTGAAATACGCTGGAGGCCCGTTTTAGTTGGAGGCCAGTAGATGACCTTGCTCCCTTGCCAATATACAGGTGCAGCGTTGCTAGGAGAAGATGCTGCTTGGCCTTTATATGGGAATAAACATGCACAAGCAGAATTTATTTCCCATGGAAGTAGAGAGGAGCAGGAAGTCTCAAATGACAGCCAAGATTATCCAACCCAGCAGACACATGACTGAAAGCTGTTTATAAATAAAACACAAGCTTGACCAATTAGAAATGTAAAGATTACCAAAAAAAGTCACATAAGTTTTTGGCTTGACTAATCTTGCTGTATGTAACCAATCTCACAGCTGAAACCTGCAATCTATCCTTTGACAACTTTCTGATAACCCCAGTCATGCTCTAATATTCCCCATTCACCTTTGCCCTTCCCACCTCAAGGATGCCCCCCTTTAGTTCTCACCATGGTCTTGGCACAAGTCCTCTTCCTTAGGTTTGGACTCTAAACTCCCATCAGGCTCTTTTACATCCTCACCTCTCTCCTTCATGCAGATTTCTACCTACCTTGCTCACCTGAATATAGGAGATTTTAAATTGAATCATTTCAAAACGGAAGGATGGAGATAAATTGATGGCAGTCAACATTTTGATATTTGCGTTTCAGAATATTCTGAGATTTTAAATGACTAACAAGTGCCCATTACTAGCATAAGAAGAGATTACAATGGTTGGAACCAAGGCTAGGCTGACATATGTAAATATTAGGTGTTCATTCATTCATTTGCACTTAATTGATTGTACTGTGTTGACGTTTTGTTTCTGCTTAATGATTTGTTTTATCGATGACTATTCCCTTGATTAATTATATGAGTTATGTATGCCAATGGTAAAATTAGAACTCTAGGTATAATACCAAGGAAGAGATAACTTTTTATTCCAATAACATTTAGCCACCCAATTTTTTCATTAATAAGCAAACAAAAAATATTATTGTATTTGTTGATGACAAGTAAATATTGTGGGTTATCTCATCTGATAAACACTATCATTAAAAGTGTATTTTTTTCTCTATCAGGATGGCTAGCTATTAAATAAATTCCTTTGAAAAGTATGCAAAGCTTTTATATTCAGTTAACACATATTGAAATAATTCTCTCTGCATGATGCAGCAAAGGGTGAGTCATATGTGTACAATCTCCAGTTCAGTAAAAATATAGATAAAGTGGATCTGATCTTGCATTTTGCATTCAATAAAATATTAAGACAATTTCTCTGAAAAATGCTACTCAAGTCTTTTTTTTTCAAGTCTTTTTAATATTGAAAAATAAAACACTGAAGGTATTAATATTACAAGATTGTTACAGCACAAAGTAGGATAACAAATCTGTCTTGCAGAATCAAAAGGAAAAAGGAGAATAAATTTAATACTGTAATTAAGATGCCTATTTTATTAAGGCCATTCATAATTGCTCCACAGCATTATTGTACATTAGTGTATTAATTTTTCAGCTCATCTTACAACAATCACTAGTGAATATATTATGGATCTAATAGACTGCAAAAATCAATACATTTTTTAAATGCTTGAATCCAATTGTAAGAATGAGTGTAAAATTTCAGTGATGCATAATGAAAAAACACATCAAAATTTTAACTTGAAATATTAATTCATTCTGCATCAAGAATGATGTTGAAACCACTGAAAATATGGCAACACATCAATTACTATGCAAATTAAATTTTAGATAAACTAAATACTTGAATATTTAAAGATGGAAAAAATAAAAGGCATCATTCAGGAAAACTCATACATTGAGAACATATTAAGAACTGATTGGAAAGTTTGAAGTTATTTTTATGATCATTTGCAAAGTAAATGATTCAGTGTAATTTTATTTTTTTTAATATTTTATTTCTTTATTTTTAGAGAGAGGGGAAGGGAAAGAGAAAGAGAGGGAGAGAAACATCAACATGTGGTTGCCTCTCACATAGCCCCCACTGGGGACTTGGCCTGCAACCCAGGCATGTGCCCTGACTGGGAATCGAACCTCGACCCTTTGGTTCACAGCCTGCGCTCAATCCACTGAGCTACGCCAGCCAGGACTGATTCAGTGTAATTTTAGATTTAGAAAAAATATTGCAAAGAGAATATAGAGTTCTATATTCTATATACTGTTTTCTTTGTTATTAATATTTTTCATGATTATGGTTACGATTAGTGACCCAAAATAGATGTTTCATTATTACTGAAATGCATTTTTTAGATTTTTTTTACCTAGTGTGTCTTTTTATTTTCCAGGATCTCATCAAACTCATCAAACATATTACACTCAGAGGTCTTAACTCCTTAGCCTCCTCTTGGCATAACAGTTTTGCAGACTCTCTTTTTTGATAACCTTGACATTTTGTGGAATATTACTCAGCTATTTGGTAGAATGTTTCTCCATTAGGATTTATCTAATATTTTTCTTTTGATTAGGCTGATGCATATGTGTTGAGGAGGAAGAACACAGAGTGAAAGTAGTGTCACCGTCACATCTTATCAAAGGTTATGTATACTTGACCTTTGAACAACACGGAGGTTAAGGGCGCTGACTTCTGAACAGTTGAAAATCTGCTGTATAACTTTTGACTCCTCAGTCAGTGTTTTGCATATAGGGATTCAATCACTTGCAGATTGAAGCAGTATTTTTGATCCGCCATTGGAAATCTGCAGATGCAAAACAATGGCCCATTATATTCATTGAAAAACATTTGCATATAAATGGACTTATGCAGTTCAAACCTGTGTTATTAAAGGGACATCTGTGTTACAACATGACTCATAATTGTGGATATTGACCTTGATCACCTGGCTGAAGTAGTGTCTGTTGGGTTTCTCCACACTGAAAGCATACGCCCCCTCCTTTTCATATTATACCCTTCAAAACGCAGTCACTACTCACAGCCCACACTAAAGAAGATGAGAATTATGTTGTCTCCCTGACAATGAAGTTTCTACACAGTTATTGTGGAATCCTCCTTCACTGGATATTTGTCTCTTCCCTCACTTTTTAATTTATTTAATCATTTATTTGTTTCATTGTAGATTCATGAATATTTATATTTTGGATTACACTCTAGTACTACTTAAATGTTACTTTATATTTGTTCTCAAATTGTCACATCTTTAGCCACTGGAGGGCTTGTAGTTGGCACCTGTGCCCCTCTGACACACCCCATCACCTGTGTGTATATTGGGTGAGAAGGTGTTCTTTCTGGTCACTGCTTTATGTTCCGGCAGCACAAGACGCTGCAGGATCATGTTGTGTATTTATTGCCATTGTCTTAAAAAGCCATGATTTCTCAAAGCAGCTTTGATTTCTGGCATAGCAGAATTGCGCTGGATACCAAGATCTGCATGCTCAATCTGTTTCTACTGGATATTATTGTTTGTAGGTCTTCTCAGCAGAGTAAGATAATAGGGGTGTGTGTGTGTGTGTGTGTGTGAGAGAGAGAGAGAGAGAGAGAGATAAGTCATACATATGTACCTATCTATATGCCACCATGAGTATTACAGTATTAATCTAAACATGAGTTTCTACTAATGTATCAAACTCAAATTCATTACCATGTGGATTACTAAAGTCTTCCTTTTTCCTTACTTATCTGTAAACTCTTACCCTGACAATAAGAAGCCTGGCTCCCATGACCTGCCATGAACCTACTTAACTATTCGGGTTCAGGATACACACAAAGCAGCATCAGACTTCTTAACCCACATGTCTGTGGGGAAAAACCGATCAACTAGAGACTCATGTGTAGATACAGTGTGTGAGTACTTTAGTATACAGACTCCACGCAAGTCCAACATTACTCTGATCATCACCTTTTTGCTTCTCTTCCATCAGTGAGGCTATTCCATAAATTTATAGGAAAGAGTGTATTTCAAGAAAAAGTCATATTTTTATTCATAAAAATAAAACTTTTTTGTTTTAAGTAAAACTTCTAAGGCAAAGCATAATATAAGCAAAATCAATTTACACATTTTAGACCCAGTGTGGTTAGGCTGGTAGTCAGGGCCCTATTCCAGGTCATATTCTCATACGGCCTTCTTGGTGTGCCAATGTACTTGTACACACCTGGGTTTTCTGCTCTTTCTGTAGGGAATCAATCCTACAATGAGGGCCACATCCCTGTGACCTAATCTAACCCTAATTACTTCTCAAAGTTTTCGCTTCTAATTAACCTCATATTGTGGGTTAGGTTTCAACATGCAATTTTTGTTTGAATACGCAAATATTGAGCCCATATTACATGGGTTGCCCATTTGAAATGATAAAATTATCACACTTATGTGTGTATGTATGTACATCTATAGCCTATATTATTGTTGCCAATATAGAGTCATGTTAATTTTATATTATTCACTTGACATGGTAAAATCATACATGCATACACATACATAAATTTATTTTAATTAAAATGTAAGATGAAATGCAAATTTAAAATGTATAATAAGTGGACAAATATCAATTTAATCTGAATTATAAAATGAGATCATTTTTTAAGCTAAATAGCAGCTGGAACATAATTAGCTATTAACTTTCATATCCTTTTTTTCAAAATGTAGGTTTGCCTAGAGCAATTAACTTAATAGATGACTTTATTTTAACATGCCACTTCAGGCTTAACTGTTATGATCTGTGGAACTTGCCCAGAGAATTCACTTCAAACGAAATGATGAGCTCATTTCAATCACAGCGTTAGATCCATCTGCCTTTCTAGGAAGTACTCATGTACTATAAAATATTCTACATACACACACTATAAAAACCCTGTTTTTTTCTTTTTTGTATGCAATAGTTACTAATTAGAATTAAATAAGATTTTGTCCTGTAAAGTGTTATTAACTTAACTTTTTAGCTTCAGGGATTTATTTCATTTTAATCAGTTTCTCAAAATTGGTCCATTCTTTTCTTTAATAAAAATGGCTTTTCTCAGTTAAATAGCATGTGATATCTGGAAAATCAAATATATTGCTACAGAGAACCTCAGAAAATTAAAATGCAGTTGGTCAAATATGTTGAGTCAATTTTGACAGTCTTGTGAGTGTAAGGTTACTGGGAATATCACTGCTGATAACTGAAGCACATCACAAAAAACATATCTAACACTGATCTGACAGCACATATGCAGAAATGGAGAAATTTCCATTTTTTGTTATGTTGAAAGATTTCCAGAAAAAGTATTTAAAAACACTAGTACTATGAATATTTATGTAGCAACTTCTCCAAAATTTTAAAGTGTGAGACAGACACTGGATAAGGAAAAGTTTTGAACACTGTAGTTTTAGTGGAAGTGGTTATAATTTTGAATGCCTTCAATATCCAGGCAGATAAAATAAATAGGGGCGGCAGCTGGGAGGAGAATGAGGTACAAATCAGAATGTGCACAATCTGTCTCAGATCTTTACAGTTTAATGTAAAGAGAATTTTTTTCTGACCAAACAAAATGTATACCCCAAATGAAACTGCCCAATGTTCTGAAAGTTTTGCCTCGTAGGAAAGCAATACTAATGTTTGAATAATAAGCTTTACCTGGCAGATCTCATGGAGAAAAGTTGTGCTTTACACACCAGTATTGGTGTTTATCCAACGCATCGCAGCTTCCAAGCTGCAGCTAAGACTCAGGCCTACAACCATCATCCGCTCCAAGCGGATGTTTGAAGCTGGAAGCTCACACATGATCTCCATTCTTAGACCAAAAAGTTCAATTCTGAGGCTTCCTCACCTAGGGCCACCCAACCACAGCCATTACCAAGCAATTCCATATGAGGAGATGTTTAACTACTAAAAAATTAATGATATTTGAACAAATAAGGTTTAATTTCCTTTTGTTTCTTCCTTCATAAGTTGTATTTACCTAGATATTTCATTCAAGTTGTCAAATATGCTATATTAAATTATTAATAATGTTCAATTCTTTAATTAATGTTTTACATTAGTATTGCTCTAATATTTTTATCTATGCTTTCTCATTTCAATCAAAACTGTCATCTTTTACATTTACAGTGTATTTCCTCCTTAGTCTCCACATTTTCTTTGCAGCTGGCACCATCCTAGTTCAACTAGTTTTGGTCTCCTGTGCATTTTGTTCTCTGGATCATCTTTCTTCTACCTCATTCCATCTTCCACATGGATTTTAGATTGTCTTACAATGCATTTTTCATCACTGAAACTCCCTTGCTCAAAAATCTGTAGCCACATGCTATTTTTATTTTTAAGAAACAAAGAAATATTTTAGTCTACTAAACATAAACTTCTACAATATAGTCTTAAAAGCCTCATTCACTCAATGATAATGAATATGTACTTATTATAGGTCATGCACAGGTTAAGGTCTTGTCAGAAAAACGTAACAATTATCTCTTTCATGTCATTTCACTTAGTGAGAGAGAAAACTATCAATCGGACAATCATAGATTCATGTAAAATTTCCTAGGTGACAGGTATTATTACAAAGGAGAAGAAACAATTCTATGAGAATGTGACATGGAAGCATATAATCTCACTAAGGTCATCAGTAATCATTCCTTAAAGAAGCCATTCTTTTGCTAGTAATTGAAGAATAAATAACATTTGATACAACAAGGAGGGACAGCTTGGCCCTCCAGAGGAAAAACATGTGCAAGGACTCTGTGGTTGAAGGGGCGAGGTTTGGAAAAGTGAAATAATGCTCACGCAGCTGGAGAGGAATAAGGAACGTGACAGATGAGTTTGGGGATCGAGATGAGCCAGACCATGAAGGATTTCTATGATCGTTAAAGGAGATTGGTCTTCATTGGCGCACAATTCAAAGTCAATGATCATGCTGATGGTGTGTACAAAGTACTTTCTCAGCAGTGAAGAGAGAGGTCAGAAGAGCCAGAAGGGCTACAATAAAGTACCTGGGGCAGATTTTCAGGTAAATGTGATTGTAGCTTGTACTAAAATCGTGATGATACAAACATTGCCAGATTGAAACAAATTATATTTTAGAGATGGAAATGAGAAGACATGATGGCCACTGGGTTTGAGTGGGACCATGACTGAGTCCTTTTAATTCTGCCTCTGTAATATATTCTGTATTGATTACATGTTTTATGCACATTGATATTGTTTTAATATAGACTTTAATGTCATCTTTAAGATAGATGTAAGATAATTTTAATATAGACCTTAATAACATGTTAATTTTATTACAATCTTATTCAGGCAGGCTGCTGGCTTCAAAATCAGTTCTCTCCAAAATTTTTATCCACTCTACTCATATATCCCTATTTAATAGAATTTAATACTTCCAAAAATAGCATAAGTTCCTGAATATTATATGCAAGATTTTTCCATTATTTATAATTACCAAAACATGACTTTTCCAAATGGATGCTAATCATCATGCTCTGTGCATGTACTTTTACCTTTGTATGTCCGGGGAGTCCCTTTTTTTCTTGACAAACAAGTATACTAACATTACAACATTCACTTAACAGATATTTCTGCTTTAATCAACACTCACCTGAACTTTCTAAAGAGTTTAAACACTCTTCCCTTTGCTCTAATTCTGTATCTTGTAATACCTAAGCATTACATTTTTTTTAAAATTACAAGTTTACTTCTCAAACAGAAATAGAATGAAATAATGAAGCAATACTATTTTTATACATTATGAGTGTTATCGTTTTTAGAATATGTACTTGTTAAACAGTGGTTGGTCATTAAATCATTTATCTTTTGTGGAATATGAAATATATGGTATGTATCTCCAAAAACAAAAAAAAAATGGATTTTACTTTTTTGTAATATAATATTTTAAAAATGTAATGTCTGAAATAATGTTACAATATTTACCTTCCAATTTTGTTGACAAGTATCATTTTTATTTTATAAATAAACAAGAATGCATATATTCTCAACAGTGAGAGTAAATTCTCCAGTATGATACATTATTGGATACTATAGAAAGTTTTTCTAGATATTTCAAGAAGAAGATATTTTAAATTCTAAAAGCATAATTGAAGCTATCACATATCTTTGGTATTTTGATTTCACATGTATAGAAAATCAAAGCTTAATTATCCTTCATGTTTGATAACACTGCTTCTAGCTCTTATGACAATAGAACGTATTTTCATGGTAAGCAATAAAAATCTATCTGACAACTTATAATAATGCTTGTGTTTGTTTATTATATGTGCCCTCATTAGAAATTCAGGACTGATTCCATTTGTGTGTATACATATATTTTTCTATCAAAAATATTAATTCAATCACTATGGACACTATAGATGGAGTATTATAATCATTTCTTAGCATTGATCTTATGGCTTGAGTAACATGTAAGTGTAACGTAAAATTTTGCATGTTTTCATTTTTTCTCCAGTTGAAGAATGTGCCTCTGGTTACTAGCAGGGTCATGGTTATGTGTTGCCACAGTGGAGAAGACAAAATTCAACTTAACTCTAGTACCCGCTCTCTTAAGTATTGATAGAAGGGAAAACATCTTAATGAAAACTTTCCAACTATTTCCTAGCACCAAGACACCCATGCTGTGTCTTTCCAAGACACTTAAATCAACACTCTAAAATAGGCATGTTTGTTCCTGTGGTCCCATAACCTCTGGAATTGAGTCAAAAGTCTAACTCTGCACCATGCAGACCCATGGACACCAACCCAAGTCATTTTTATGGTAGCAAATGGAGCACAGAACGCTTCTGGCTCTGCTTGTTTTGTTAATTTATTTTTATTTTTTTATTTATTGTTGTTCAACTACAGTTGTCTGCCTTACCCGCAACCTCTTCCCTCCACCCAAGCCATACCCAATTTTTATTTTACTTTTAACCTATCATATAATTGTATTGCATAATTTATATTTTTCAGTGACAACCACTTGCAAAGTGTTTGTTTTATTTTGAAATTATGAATTCTCTAGACTGAATGAAACATTGAATCTACTGGTGAATTTTTTTCTGTAGTGTATCCAGAACGATTTGAATATTAAACCATATTTCAGCATCTGTCTTAGTAATGACCATGGTTCATACTCTTGAAATAACCCCTGAAATAACAATTACCCTAAGACTGTGATTGAATTATCATCAAGTGCTAATTATGGCCATAACCTGGGATGAGCAGGAATAGACATTCAAGCTTATAATTATTTTAATGTATTTTGTTTATATATTTTTGCTAAAGCTTTTCAAATTTTAGCTTGTATTTATAAGCTTATATATGCAATATGAAGAAGTTTGGTTATGTAAAATAAGTTGACTTCATATATATATGTGATGGGAAAAAAACTCTGAGCTGTTTGAAATTAAATTACAGTGTCAGGAAAGTGAGCGAGGGAAAACTGTTAAGCTGTTAATGGCGGCTGGCCAGCTAACCAGAGGCAGCTCGCCTTCCTCCTGTTGTCTGTTGGAACCTGGATTAATTTCGAGACAGCTGCTTGCACAGGTTATGTTAGCCAGACACTACCTAACTGCACGAGCCTCCATTTGCTGTTGACACATGGGCTTTCTGGAGTGTGGCCCACAGCCAATCTACAGAAATGGACATTTTTTACACAGAGCTACCTCTATCCCAGACCATCTCCCACCCTTTTGTCTATAACACAAATTCCTTCAGAATTTATTCTTACCTCTTTGTTCTCCTTCCCCCTCCTTCATGTACACTCATAAAAACACTCACAAACCTGGGATGATGAACATGTTGCCTTTCTACCTAGCTGAGCTGCTGGTGGTTTAGAGTCCATGCCCAAGATTGACCTGTCTTCTCTTTGGCTGGCGTTTTTGTCTCAATAAAAGCCTATTTTAAGAAGAGTAATGGAAGTTCATTTTTAAAAAACAATATAAATTAAACAACAAATAAATTATGGAGTCAAAAGCTTTTGAATTTTTAAAAGGTCTTTTTGTCCAGCCTTCACTTCCTTTCCTACACAAACAATGAATATAAAGTTATAGTAGAAAAATGTTGTCTAGTAAACACATTTTATTTGTTTTATTCCTCTTTTTAAAATGCATTCCTGACAATGTTAGTAAAAATTTACATAGAAAGAGTAAGCCAATTTAACGTATATAAGTCTGGTTCAAATTGAATGTGCTATTGAAAATACTGTTTTAGTTATATTGTTATTTTCGCAGGGATCATAAACATAACTATCTTTCGATATATTATATCCTGTACTAATTTCAGTTTATCAATGTGACTTGATTTCCATTTTAAAAAATGTGATATTCTTAAAGGAACATCTAACTAAAAACAAATAAAAGATGTTTCCATTTTAATTTAATTTAATTTTTAATGGTTTTTAAAAAAATTATTGTTGTTCAAGTATAGTTGTCTCCATTTCCCCCCCAACACTACCCCCACCCCAGCCATCCCCACCTCCCTCCCCTGATTCCACCCCTTCCTTTGTTTTGTCCATGTGCCCTTTATAGTTGTTTCTGAAATCCCTTCCCCACTTTCCCCCATTCTCCCCTCCCACCTCCCCTCTGGTTACTGTCAGGTTGTTCTTAATTTTAATGTCTCTGGTTACATTTTACTTGCTTGTTTGTTTTGCTGGTCAGGTTCCACTTAAAGGTGAGATCACATGGTATTTATCTTTCACCACCTGACTTATTTCACTTAGGATATTGTTTTCCAGTTCCATCCATGCTATGGCAAAGGGTAGGAGCTCCTTCTTTCTTTCTGCTGCATAGAATTCCATTGTGTAAATGTATAATAGTTTTTTGATCCATTCATTTACTGATGGGCACTTAGGTTGCTTCCAGCACTTGGCTATTGTAAATTGTGCTGCTATGAACATTGGGGTGCATAGGTTCTTAAGGATAGGTGCAAATAAAAGATGTTTTTAAATGTCAGCCAAAAGCTTTGTGATATTGTGCTGAAATAACTGTAAAACAAATATTTACAATGGCTGCATATGATTACTCATGATTAGAAAGGTTATTCACGACTCTTGCCATCACAAAGATGGTCACTTGTGACCAAATGCTGTGTGAAGGTCTATTTTTACCTGGGACTGAAGACTTTTTGCAGGAGTTTCTAAGTTATAGAAATATGGAGTCCATTCTTAAAAAGAAAAATATAAAAAATCTACATCTCCAATTAAAAACAATTAACTAAGTAAGTGAAAAAAAGTCTTTTAAAATAGTTAAATAAAAATACATGAGCAATTAATATGTTGTGGAAAAGCCTCAAAAAGATAATATTTGAAAATATTCATCACTATATTATTGCTTACATATCATTCTTAAGATTCTTGACATCCATGGAAAAGTACAGAAAGTATCTTGCTATCAAATTTGCCATATTATGCACTGGCTAAAAGCAAAATTTCTGGATCCAGAGTATCTGGGTTAAAATCTCATCCTTGTCATTTATGTATGTGCTTTATGACCTTGGGGATATATCCTAAAAGGGTCTCAGTTTTATCATCTCTAAAACGGAAATGCTGTGCCAGTCTGCATTTCCACCAGCGGTGCACTATGGGTTCCCTACTTTCTGCAGCCTCTCCAACACTTGATTTGTTTATGATGGCCATTTTCACTAAGGTGAAGTGGTATTTCATTGTGTTTTTATTTGCATCTCTCTGATGGCTCATGATGCTGAGCATCTTTTCATATGTCTCTAGACCCTCTGTATGTGCTCCTTGGAGAAGTTCAGGTCTTTTGCCCATTTTTAAATTGGGTTGTCTCCCTGGAGTGGAGTTTCATGAGTTCTTTATATATTTTGGAGTTCAAACCTTGTTTGAGGTCTCAATTGCAAATATGTTTCCCTATGCGGTTGGTTCTCTTTTCATTTTAACACTGTTTTCTTTAGCCATGCAGAAACCTTTTCACTTTGATGAGATCCCATTTGTTTATTCTTTCCTTTATGTCTCTATGTCTCTTGCTCTAGGCGACATATTAGTAAAAATATTGCTTTATGGAATATTTGAGATTTTCTGGCCTATGTTCTCCTCTAGGACTTTTATGCAATTTCCAATATAACCTTAGTCTTAATTGCTGCCTCTACTATATTTTTTCATAGCAAGGTTGAATCAAACAAAATGCTGAATCATTGGAAAAAATTAACTCAGTGAAGATCCACATTTCATTCATCCCATGTTACAGGGGTTATGTGAAACTCAACCTAATGTAGCTAGTGTTAAAATGTTTGTTTTAAAGGTTAAATAAAACACTGTAGTCACAATACTGTTTTATGAAATATGTATATCTTTGTGTTATAATTAAGAAACATATTGTTTTTTAAAAGTATGCATTTTAAGGTAACTTTGATAATAGTTATTGTTTTTAGATAGATTAGTAATTTAAACAAACACAAACACATATTTTCTTAAAGATAATCATAAGGACAATGGGCATTGAGACAATAATGTTTCTATTTGTTCTTATTTAAATCTATAAAGAAAAAGAAGAAAATTAAAACCAAGAGAATATTACACTCAATCCATCATGTAATTTGGTACAAAGAGCAACTTTTCAATCAAGTAATAAGGTAACTGAAAATGAACAGATATGATGTGTGTGTGTGTGAAGCAATATATGCATTTTTAGGCAATAACATTGTAGGGCAGTTTTCTGAAAATAGCAAATCAAAGGGACACATGAATTGATTTAAGCATTGGGCTATAAACTCCAATTTTAATATCCATATACCTCATAACCTAAATATTTGTTTTTCTCCAAATTATAAAGCAATTCTGAAATTTAATCAAATTAATAACTACAGTATGTTAAATTGGCATTGTAAATTTCCAGATAACATCATATTTTAAACTTCTTTGCTAATGACATAAGTTTTTCTAGTCTTATTTAGGTTAGAGTATTTTCGCTATTCTGGATGTGTAGCACGTGCAAAATATTCTGTGTATTATTTTCCCTATCATTTTCTTACTCAGTCTCTTTCTCTCTTCTAATATATATTTTCCTTTTAATATCATTATATGGCAAAATCTGAACAACTAAGCACATAACAGCAATGAATTCATTCATTATTAATGACACCACTAACATCTAAAGTATGTTGTTTTTCTTTGTTATGCGAATAAAGATGTACGGATGTCCACAAATGCCGAATGAATATACATTACTTCATATGCCCAAGAACACAATGAAAACCTTTATAAAATCAAGTCGTAGTGAGAATTTAAAATTATACTTAAAGTCACATTTATTTTAAAATGGTAGAGCTAGATAAATCTGCCTCAGTGAATTACATTGTAAATAGAAAAGTTTATTGAGATTCCAAGAAAAGTTCTTTTATGTGCACAATTTTTCAAAAGGTACATACGGTATTTGTTTTCTGATATGTGTGTGTGTATATATATATGTATATGCATGTATATTTATTCTGATACAGTTAACTTACAGTATATGAAGATTTAATTTTATCATTTTAAAGTTGTATTAAAATATAACAATAGTTGTAATGGCAGATTATTGATTTTAATGTATACTGTTTAACTTAACATTGCACATGTAAGAATGTTATATTATATTTAAGGTGTAATAATTGTAAAATTATTTCTGAATTATAATTTTTGGTAAGTAAATATAATCTGAATTGCCATTATACTTGTCCCACTTCCATAAAATAAATCAAATAAACAAAACATTTACAGATAAACAATCTTACCCAATGACTGAAACATAACCAATGAGGTGATTCAATTAAAAGGCAAAGAAGTACAGAAAGCTACAATGAGGGCCACAATAGCCAGTGATAACACTGTCAATATTTGATCACAAAATAAAATACACAGATATTAAATTATATTTTTCTAATATTTTACTATGTTTGAAGAAAGTATTAATATGCTCTTTTGGTAGATATGAATTGATTTTGTTTCCAAGTGATCAAATAATTGTTTAAAATAATAAAGCAAATATGTCAGGTTTAGTAATATGATGAGCAGCATGTTCAATTTTTTAAAATTTTATTTTAATTGTTGATCTTGTACAGTTCTCCGTCTTTTACTCCCATCCCAGCCCACCGCCCCAGCCCTCCCCACCTCCTTCCCATTTCCAACCCCCTAGTTTTTGTCCATGTGTCCTCCATACTTGTTGCTCTAAAAAATCTGCATACATATTAAAAGTTTTGGAGAATCAAGGTTATGGTTAATGACCGTGAAGGAATAAGAGAACAGTTTGCTGGAACTAATTACCCTTAAGACTTGTTCTGTGCAAAAACTGGGGTTTGGTTACTTTCATTTCTCTATTTTTAATTCTTTATTGCTATAACCTCTGTGATATCTAACCTTTTGACTAAAATTTAGAAAGACAGAATGGATTAAAGTATAATTAGAAGATGATGTATGTCTCTTATGCTTTTCAAATATATTTGCATCACATATTCTAACAAGTGAAATATCAAAATAATTTCCATATTTAAACCAAAAAAAAAAAAAAGAAAAACAAACAATTCTATGAACCAACCACCTTAATGATCTAATGGAAAAAAAAAAAAAAAAGGCTTCCATTCACCTCTAGAAAACAGTCCCCTACTTTCCCCACAGTTTTTGATTACATACCTATTTTATTTGCCATTTTTTTTCCTACATATTTGATACTTTCAACCTCCCTTCACTCTGTGTTCCTTTGCTTCAATTTCCCAGTTCTCTGGAATATCTTTTGCTACATTCTTTAACACTCTAACTCTGCTTATCTTCCCAACCACAAGAGAAGCTTTGTCTTTTTTAAAATATATTTTATTGATTATGCTATTACAATTGTCCCATTTTTCTCCCTTTTATTCCTCTCCACTGTGTACCCTCCTCACCAGCATCCTACCCTTAGTTCATGCTCATGGGTCATATATAAAAGTTCTTTGATTTCTCCATTTTCCATACAATTCTTAACCTTCCCCTGTCTATTTTGTACCTACCATTTATGCTTCTTATTCCCTGCACCTTTTCCCCCATTCTCCCCCTCCCAGCTGGTAACCCTCCATGCGATCTCAATTTCTGTGAATCTGTTCCTGTTTTAGTTGTTTGCTTAGATTTTTTATTTTTGTTTTTATAGTTTTGATTATTTATATTTGTGAATTTGTTGTCATTTTACTGTTCATATTTTTGATCTTCATTTTCTTAGATAAGTCTCTTTAACATTTCATATTATAAGGGTTTGGTGATGATAAACTCCTTTAACTTGACCTTATCTGGGAAGCACATTATCTGCCTTTCTATTCTAAATGAAAACTTTGCTGGATAGAGTAATCTTTTATGTAAGTCCTTGCCTTTCATGACTTTGAATACTTTTTCCCACCCACTCTTGCCTTCAAGGTTTCTTTTGAGAAATCAGCTGATAGTCTTATGGGAACTACTTTGTAGGTAACCATCTCTTTTTCTCTTGCTGCTTTTAAGATTATCTCCTTATCTTTAATCTGGGGTAATGCAATTATAATGTGCCTTGGTGTGTGTTTCCTTGGGTGCAACTTCTTTGGGACTTTCTGAGCTTCCTGGACTTCCTGGAAGTCTATTTCCTTTGCCAGGTTGGGGAAGTTTTCCTTCATTATGTTTTCAAATAAGTTTTCAGTTTCTTGCTCTTCTTCTTCTTCTTCTTCTTCTTCTTCTTCTTCTTCTTCTTCTTCTTCTTCTTCTTCTTCTTCCTTCTTCTTCTTCTTCTTCTCCTCCTCCTCCTCCTCCTCCTCCTCCTTCTTCTTCTTCTATGATTCAGATGTTGAAATGTTTAAAGTTGTCTGGGAAGTTCCTAAGCATCTTCTCACTTTTTTCAAGTTCTTCTTTCTTCATTCTGTCTGGCTGAATGTTTATTTCTTCCTTCTACTCCAAACTGTTCATTTGAATCCCTGTTTCCTTCCCCTTACTGTTGGTTCTCTGCACATTTTTGTTTATTTCACTTTTCATAGCCTTCACTATTTCTTCTATTTTGCAACCACACTCAACTATTTATGTGAGCATCCTGATTACCAGTATTTTGAACTCTGCATCTGATAGGTAGGCTATCTCTTCATTGCTTAGTTGTATTTTTTCTGGAGCTTTGATCTGTTCTTTCATTCGGGCCATAATTTTTTGTCATGGCATGCCTGTTACATAGTAAAGGGAAGAGCTCTGTCTTTAGAAAGACATGTCTGAAATTTTGAATTTGATTTACTACATCTGTGCTTTACTAGTTTCCTTTGCATGTCTACATCACAGCATGGCTTTGACATTTTTGTGCATTCTCAATCTTTGGAAAAATTAAATCCAAAAATTAAAACAAAATAAGAAACCCAATCCCTAGGAAAGAAACTTTTACTTTTAAAGAAGTAACTTGAATTAACTTTAAATTGCTTATTTCCTCGGGCTACAATCAGTCCCAAAAGTATATTTTTAATTGGTTCTTGAAGGTTTTCCCCCCTCAAATAGGATTATCAGACTCACCCTTGAAATGGAATTTCAAGCCTATATCAGCCAAAGGCATAAAAAAAGACACTAAATTTACATCCCCATTTCATTAAATCTAGCTCTTTTTATTTGTTTTGAAACATCAGAGAATAATCTGTTTAAAGTTTTTTATGCTGTTAATTGGTGATGTATATGGGAGTAGACTTCTCAACATAAAGCACTCTCCAATTTTACATATGTATTCGGTAAAAAGATCTGGAGATAAAATTTTGATAGAAATACAAGTTGTAAATCAATGTACCAGTTGATATCTGATTTCTGATGTTTAATTGAGCTGTTTAATCATTAATGATATTTTAGCATTTATTTTATCTCATGCCATATGTGTACTGTTCATATCAGGGAGGGAGTTATTGTTAAAATTAACATAACATTTTAAAAAGGTCAAAAAGATTCAATCTCCTTAGTTCTATTGACCACAGCTATATATAATTTTCCCAAAAAAACAAGTTAGATTTTGTTTATTGAAACAAACAAACAAACAAACAAAAAAAACCCAGAATACTTTTTTAATGTATATCTATTGCAAAAGGTATATTCTATTACAGTTAATGTGACACTTTGTCATGTACTTTTCCAGTCCATACTTTATTCACCATAAATCTAACCTTACTCTAGTTGATGCAAAAAAAAAAGAGGAGAGGGGAATTCAACAACAGGCTCACTGGTGCCATCCTTAATCTCCAGCCCTTTAATTATCCTGTGTGCTTGGTATTTAGCTATAGTTTGTATTTGTTTTAGAAGATAGAGGGTATTGATCATATTAACCAAATTATAAGAATTAATTATGCTATTACTATTAGGGAAAATATAGAGTTAGGTTTCTGTGAGCCTCTAGTGACAAAATTTTTCTCAACTTATAATATATAACCATGTTTTATTGTTTATGACAGCCTGCTTAATACATATTTTTTATTCCTAAAATTGGGTTTTGCTACCAAAAGTACTATAACTCAAAACTGAACAAAGCTTATTTAACACACCTATTTTCTTCTCAAGTCTCATCACAGCTTTCTTAAACTTAGAACACTGGGCAACAATTTCACACTGTATTTTGTAGCCATTATAAGCAACTAAATCAACGACAAAAAGCATAAATATGCAAAATGGGTGGTCCCAAATTGGCTGAATGAAAGGGATAATTCTGTGCAGTACAAAATCTGAAACCAGAAGGATGAGGGTGGCTGCATTGTACCTCATTTGAGGCCACGCCTGCCAGGCAGTTTAAATGTTTCAATACTCCACTTATGTCCATGAATGACAATGAAACAAATGCAACGTACTGATTTGGGAGTGACACATAAACCTAGTGAGTATGCAAACTTGTGAATAATGAATCTGCGGAAAAGGACGGAAGGTATACGTATATATGCAGAGATAGGTGTACATAGATCCAGGCTTCCCCTCCCTGATCTCTTCTGAAATCTTCCCCTTGGAATCCAGTAGCTGTGCTGCCCTAGGCTCTGTCTTCTGCTTCCTTGGAAGAAAGTGGCTGTGGTTTTTTTAATGAAATTTTAGTCTCCCTGTTAGATGTTAACCGTTGGCTACTTTCTGTCACAATACAATGCAGATAAGAAACTCATCCTACACACTGCATTTTCCCTGTATTCAAGTGTTAACTTTTTCTAATATCTTCATTTTTACATATTTACTTTTTCTGAAACTATATCTTTTTAATTCAATTTAAAGCACTGAAATATATAAGAAAAAAATGAAACTAATATTTTACATACCATATGTCAGAAAATATACCTCACTAGCATATTGTATAGTAGGACTTTGTTAAAAGACATTCAGGCCAACTTAGATAAAAGTATCAAGCAAGACTTTTTTTTCTACATATAAAAAGAGAGGGGCAGGTTGAAAAGTCTTTTTTTCATACATGAATAACTTGCATTAGAATTGATGAATTTGTGGAAAGAGAAAAATAAATGTAAATATTCAATTTATAAACTGGCCAAAATAAATAAATCTATAGGAAAATCTTCTCCAATTAAAAGCATTGAAAATTGTTTATAGATTATTATATCTACAATTACTGATCATTCTTATTTTATCTGTGGCATACTACAGGGACAAAGTTTCTTTTTAATGTAGAATTTAGCTAAGACTTAAACAGTTTTTCAATGTTCCCTCCAGCATTAGAAATAATAATAAAAATGAAATACTATAAATTAGTTTTAGAATCTATAAAGCATTTAAAGTTAATAAGGGGAAATGGATATTATTAAATAGAATTATGAAATTACTACATTTTTTCAGTATATAGAACTTAGCAGATATTTAAGAAAACAAAAATTTAATTGAAAATATACCATTTTGGGACCACGCCTATATTATTCAAAACAGGAGGTTCTAATTGACATGTGGGGATTTTTAGTTTCTTCATGCCATTATTAGATTTAGTAATTTTTACATTTCCCCAAAATTAACTCTCCCTTTAGTATCATATGCTAATCCCGGGTTGTCATGTCTCAAGCTCAGAGGTGATGGTAGTGCTACTAGAAGGTTTCAGAAAAATGGCACAGACCCATAGAAAGGGGTGGGAGACAGAGGTAAATTTGTTTATTTGTAGATGGGTGACAGTATACCGTGATGCTAATCTGTAATTTTAAAAATTGAAATAAATGGGTTTTGCAAAAGGAATGATCATTTAAAGGTTGCAACATTGAACACATACCCTAACAGCATTTTTTAGATTTCCATAGGTACTGAAATATAAGATGTTATGAAGTATCACCAAGATGTTATTGAACCAATTTCCTGTTTCTGTGCTAGTGGGTTGATACTTCAGATCAAGTGTTGCAGATGACATTCTGAAAGCATGCAATTGATTTCAAACCCTTTATATCATCATGGAAATGTTTAAACATCCATATAAGACACATTTCCTGAGATGAGATAGACGGCTTTTTGTTTTACATGGGAATAATTTAAATGGTAGGTTGACATTTAAAGAAATAAATATTCAAGCATGAGGCAACTTGGAAAATCATTAAAATTAAAGGTTTGCAATAACACATTACCATTATGCATTGAAACAAACATTGTATTGTATTTATTTGACACTAATCTGGCTAACACATGAAGAATGAAATCATTGATTTGATTTTGACCCAAATAGCGATAAAATTATAACCTTTGCAAGAATAAATTATAGCATATGCAAACCTTTTCATCATTTCACATTTACACTATCACAAGGTCATTATTCAAAAGGGGAAGGGGTGATTTTGCACCGAGCTCTTCCTCAGAGTTATATTTCAATTCTTCATTATAATGAAATGTAAATGATTGTAAAAGGAAAGTAGGGAGACTCTAGCAAATCTATTGCAGTTATTCATATGTAATATTCACAATGGTTTAACTTACCCAAGAGAGCACCCATTTTGTTTCAGCAACATATCCGTCCATATTTTCATGAAGTCACTGCATAATATTTGTTATCTGAATACTGCAGCACATAATTTTGATTAGTAAAGTGCAAGGAAGCTTTTACTTTCAGGGAGAACTTCATGACCTAAGGATTTAATTAAAAAAACACCAAGTTAACAAAAGTTATGAGCACCTGTGAACATTAAGCTAGATGAAAATTGCAAATCTTTAAAATGAAAAATTAAATTATCCCTTGATTTGTTGAACATAATAATGCTTATTGAAATGAGTCAAATGGCATTTTTTCTTATGAAGTTCTTTCTGATATATAGCATTTGAAACTTAATTCATTGTTCGTGAACATTAATGCTTAATTTCAAAGATCATTTAATATGTACTTTATAAGGAAGTCTGAGTTTAGTCTCTTAGGCTTGCTTGCTGGATTGATTTGATGAGCTTAAAGAAAGACATCACTTAATCGAAATTCAAACAGAGGGGCTCTAAATCATCCAAAAAGTATTCTCAGTACTATACACTTTGCTCATTTTTAAAGAAAAAAAATCTAACTTTTGTCCAATTGTTCCCAATGGCCATTGAAAATTTTATACTACCAGGTATATTTACACTAAAGTGTGATTTGCTTTTCTTTCATTGTCATGTAATTCAACTTAAAAATAAAAGTCTTGATTGCTTACAATGAGCCATGTCCTATTCCATCTTCCAAAGATCCTTCAGTGAACCAAAGACACCTAGCTTCTTGAAACTGTTTTATAAAATGAAACACAAAGTGGAACAAGAAAAGGGATTGTGATTATAAGTGGCCCTCAGAATGGGTTACACTCTCCTTTAGGCTGACATGTGTATGTTTTTTTGGTGATATTTGATTCACAAGCTGAAGAAGCAAGAGCGTTCACCATGAGATATTTGGGGAAAATTGGTTCAGGCAGTGTTTGAAAAAAAGCCAGATGCTGAACTTGCATGGGACCTTTGAGGACAGCTCTGTGGTCAGTGTGACAGGAGGTCAGAGAGCGAATGAATGGAGCATAATTTAAAATGTCTGACCACTAAGTGGGCACTGGTTATGATGTGGAGGGTTTAAATTGTTTCAGAGAGTTTTGCTTATACCAGATTGAAATGGGTAGCACATTCGAGGCGTTTAGTCAATGAATAAAAAACTGACCTTGGACAAGGTTCAAATAAGGTCAGCTAGTGACAAGGCTGTGGCTGAAATTTACAGAGGGAGAGATGGGAAATATAGCAAATCCAAACAAGTATATCTATTTGAGGAAATATCCTGAAGCATCTTTGAATTGAAGATCACATAATTTAAGTACTGGTACATCCAATGTTCAAAGGATTTTTAAAAAGTTATTAAGTTGCAAGTTTCTCATCTGTGGGAAATCACTTTCGACAAGACATTTTTAATGCAATAACTACATTCCAGTATGAATTATTTGGCGTGCAGATTATATAAAATACATTGAAACACACTACCATGGAACACAGTAAAATTAAAGAGGAAAATTTAGCAGGGCTTAATTCATAACCCTGTGTTGCCAATTTGTGATGCAAGTCCTTTGTGTTGCAAACCTAGTATTGCACGCAGGGCTTGCAACCTTTTTATCTTTTGTCCATCCAAAATGTGTTTCTCAGAGTTATACCAATAGGTTGAACAAACTGTCAGTGATTTTTAGGTATGACTCACAGATGATCCCAGAGTTGGCTGATAATCTTAAACTACATTTAACAATAAAAACACCTTCACCATAAAACCTCTTCATGGCATTCTTGTGCATGTCATGTTTAATGAAGTACCATTTTTCAGATCCTTATAATTTTAATACTTATCTAATTAACCATTCTATCCTGTTCCATTCATCATGGTTGCAATCTGAATCGCTGTAATTTGGAACTGTTATTCAACATCTTAACTAGTCTATATTTATGTGTCTAACAAGTTTGGCTAGTTTTACCTTTTCATGTGGATTTACACATCCACAGTTTAGGAAGACTGTACACGTTAAAATGGCCTTTTTTAAAAGAAGTCCAGACTATATTTACTATAAAAAATTGGATCATCACTCAAACCCTGGCTAACATTTTCACATGAGTACAAATCCACTGTAACTAATAAATAACCTAAAAGTTATTTTATAAAATGTGAATAATTTCTACAAAATATGTAAAGGTTGCATTATTAACTAATTATTAATATTTAGTGGGTAATTAAAATTAATACTTAATCGGTCATGGGGTTTCTGCTCAGACACAACTTTTGAGGAGTCAAAACAGAACAAAGGGAAAGATCGTCTGGAATGCAGAGCCCCCTCAGCTCCTCCACCCCCACCTGACAATGCTGGCTTTCCTTGAGTACCCCTTGTAGCTGACAGCTGTCAGCATCTGCTACTAGCAACATACTTTCTCTTTCATTCTTCTCCATGTGTACAAAAAAGCAGTATGATCATATTTAGCTATGTTCATTCTAATATTAGGTAAAAAGTAATATGCAAATAAACATTAATCAAGGACATGTTTTTTTGTTTTTTGTTTTTTGTTTTATCAAATCTTATGATTCATAGATCTCCTTAGTAAGAAAGCCAAGGAGAAACATAATGCTTATATTAGAAAAAATAGAAGTTAATTATGAAATGTAAAAAGTACTTATATTTTGAATGACTGCTCCTTGAAAAAAAAGTTGTGCAAGGTCATGCTGTCAGTTTCAAGGACCTTACTATGAAGTGGGATGAGAAGCTATAACAGCAACCGCCCCTCACTGACTGGAATACATGACAATGGGAGAGAGGAGCTGGAAGGACTATCATGCCCCAGAGTGTGATAGATATGTAATTAATATCTATCTACAGGATATCCATTTCACTCTACTAAATGGCTCTCTACAAACCTAGTGAAATAAATGATGTGCCAGATATTGTGACAAGAGTAGACCTAAGGGGTTTTACAGCATAGGTTCACACGACTTGCCTAACTCCCACGGCTTACAAACTAGCCTCTTGCAGCCTTACAGGCTGCATTATAATGCTGTTAAAATCAACACATTTACAGATTCCCTACAATTCTGTGCTCTTTGTATGTCCATCCAGGAGTGACTGAGAGAGCAGAGAGTGGAGCATCACTTTGCTGAATAGCAACTACTGCTTCAGTAATACTTATAATAACTGGGCCCTGGTTCATAAAACCGAAACAAATGACTTGGAAGTACTCTTTTAAGAAACATAAATAGTTTGAAGCTATTACGTCTGAAAATTTAATTACCTTGAGAGCAACTCAGCATAATTTTCTTTTGTAAAAATAGTTTACATTAAAAGCCAGGCTGTTCACTCTTATCAAACAAATGATGGCCCCTTTGTGACAAGCTAAACTTTTAATTTGCTTTTATTAATTCTTTACTGATTGTATTAATAAAACTACATTTGAAATATATTGCATGGCCTTTGATTTTTAGAAATTGAGATATATTTAAAACTTAAGAATATATGAAGAAAGTAGATATCCCTATTATTCTCCACATTCTGGCTGCCTCTTTTCCAAAGACAGGGATAGTTCCCAAGATCACACTGTGAATTAAAATAATATCACTTACGCTTAGAAACTCCCTCTTTCCCATCTCCAGCAAAACACTATTTTATATCTAATTTAAACAACCTGCAGTGTGCTGGCTGTCGATGGTCACAGTCTGAAAGTTGACAAATTAATTTGCATCAAGGCATAGTAACTGGTACTATCAGTGCTATCTGCCCCCCACCCCCGCCAAAAAAAAAAGTTTGCACTAAGAAGTCTCTTTTTTGAAAACGTTTTTCAGACCATAAAATATCACAGCACACTACTTCACATCCAAATACAAATGGCGTTGACCAGAAATGCACATGCAAATAAGGCAGTGGGGAAGCTGACTGTTTCTAGTGTATTTGCTCCTACCACTTCAAACAGATAATGGTTTTCTGTTTTCTTGCTAATGGACATTTGTTGCGGGGGGGGGGGGGGGGGGGGGAGGGGGCTAAAAGAAGCTGCTTAGAATATCCTTATTCTGTAGGATTCTCTCCTTTTGAGTGAAGGCATGACCTAGTACAGGAATATGGCAAAATGAAGGAAGAATATAGGTATGATCAGTTTACAAATCAGTTAATTTCGAGTAAATACAAAGGAGATTATACTAGATAAGCTTGATAGAGTCAGAGGGACTGGGCCTGCTCCTAGGTGACAAACCTCCTCACTGTCTTGATAAGGTAAGTGTCCACATACCTTATGTGGACCACATACCACATACCACATTGGCGGAGTCCAAATGACAAGTAATTACAAGTGACAGCTAGGAACACTGGGTGGCCTTTATTTGACAGCTAACAAAAAAGCAGGGCCTATAGTCATACAGTCACCAAGAAATAAGCTCTGAAAATGACCTGAGTGAATTTAGAACCCAGTTGTCCCCAGTTGTCCCCTATTTGAACCACCAGTCAAGAATGCACCCTAACCCACTCTTCAGTTGCAAGTTTGTGAGATCAACAGAAAGTCAAATTAAACCATGTCCAGGCTAGAATTCTGAGATAATATATGTGTGTATTTTTAAGCTGATGAGATTGTGGAAATTTTTTAAAAAGATTTTATTTATTTACTTTTGGAGAGAGGGGAAGGGAGGGGGAAAGAGAGGGAGAGAAGCTTCAGTGTGTGAGAGATATATCAATCATGCCTCTCACATGCCTCCAACTGAGGACCTAGCCCACAACCTAGGCATGTGCCCTGACTGAGAATCGAACTGGCAACCTTACGGTTCACAGACCAGTACTCAGTCCATTGACCATACCAGCCACAGCGAGATTGTGGAAATTTGTTAGACAACAATTTGTTATAGAAAACACTAACATAGCCCTGGCTGGTATAGCTCAGTGGATTGAGCTCGGGCTGTGAACCAAAGGGTCACCAGTTCTATTCCTAGTTAGGGCACATGCCTAGGTTGCAGGCCAGGCCCCCAGTGGGGGGCCACATGAGAGGCAACCACACATTGATGTTTCTGTCCCTCTCTTTCTCCCTCCCTTCCACTCTCTCTAAATGAATAAATAAAATCTTAAAAAATAATAATAATTAAAAAAAAGAAAACACTAACATACTTTATTGATTTTCTTGCACTTTCTTCTCTTAAATAGCACACTTTGTTATACTTCTTTTACATTATCATTTACCTGTGATTAATTAATATTTTAAAGCATTTAATATTTGATCATTGAATAAATGAATGAATACATTAACAAAGCAGCCCCTGTTTCTAGCACGGTAATACAAATGTTTAAGAAAGTAAGTGCGGGGAAAGAAAAGACAAACAGCAATCTCCTTCTTACATCTCAGTGGAAGAATTAGAGCAAGGATATGGTAATGATGTTTGTTTACCCATCTGCAGTCCAAAAATATTTTTAAATACTTTAAGATATCACTGATACCTTACAACTTACAGCTATCCTGAATAAGAGATGATTATGAATATTTCAGCCATTATAAATTTGACTATCATGTAAATGATTAACACAAGGTCACACAATTAGGAAGTACTAAGGTAAATTTATTTCTCTTGAATGTAGATCGCAAGCACTATTAGCTACATCAATTTATCTATTACCATTGGGTCAATTTCACCAGGTTATAATCTACTTGGCTGGTGCCAGTGTTCATGAGCTAGAAGAATCTGTTCAATTTGTTGGCATCAAAACAGAAGACATCTTTGCTAATGAAGACAAGATACTTATATGAAACTGGAAGTTAAAGGGAACTTTCTACTTTTATCATAAAAACAGTGTCATCTAACCCCAAACTTGCTCATTTGTCAATGTGGGGAATATGAGCTTCTGCCCACATTACTAAAGTTCTATATTTTAGAAAAAATTACTAATTAAGTCACATGTTTCTCATCTATATTTTACAAGGCGAGGAAATGAAAGCGGAAGAAATAGAGACTAAGGACCAAGCTCATGGTCACAAGACATCAGTAGCACAATGATGATTATTCTCTTAGAGCTCTTAATTCTTCGTGCTAAATAAAACTGAAGTCATATTTTTACTGTAAACATTTGCTTTTTGAAATTCCTATAGCTTTGCACAAAGTTTTCTAATTCTTATTTTAAAAGACTAATGACCTTAGAGGCTTCACATCTTATCTCACATTCAGCTACCTTCTGAATTCTTCCCGGAGCCCCAGACCAACTGTTTCAGGCCTTTGTTCCTGGCAGTGGGCGGTGAGTCAGCCCCTCAGTGGGTGTCAAGCGATGGTGCCTGAATATCTTGAATAGCTCATTCTTCCAAGAATTCTCCTCCCTCCAGAGGATGCTGATCTCTTGCAGGGTTCAAAATGCAGGTAACACTTACTACCACTCTCATTTTCTAATTTATATTTACTATAAGTAAAACTGCAATAAATTTTCTTGTATCAGACTTTTTTAAGAATGTCTTATTGAACAGATTTTCTGAGGAATGATTAAATTAATGGTCTTGTTCACTTGTTTCAATTAGTTTGAATTGTGCCATACCCTTTTAAGTTCTTTTCAACGTAAGCATCTATTTCATGCCATCAGACACGGCTTCATTTTTATGATTTCATGATAGCAATTCCTGTTTGCTACTGTTCTAATACAGAGCCAAGATAATTTTATGATCACCTTCTGGAATTGCAAAATTGTCCCAATAATTATGGGATTTATGAGTAGATAATGCCTGCTAATGGCATATGGCTCATTTGGATGCTTCTGGTAGTTTCTCAACTGGACACTCTTTTCATTCCCTGCTTAATCCAAAGGCAAACATTGGAAACTGCATACATACCAGAACAATTTTGTTACCACAAAGAGATGGGTAATAAATGTGGCTTAATATGATACAGACTCAAACTGAGGCAGGTATCCCATTGCAATAAAAGTTGGTATCATGTAATCAGACCAGCAATCAAATATTCCACTATTTAGTTCAATGATTTAAGGCAGAAAATATTACTTCACATTATGGACAGCATTTTTATAAAAAATAGTTTTTTCCCAGTAACTTTAACCTGCAGTGAAGTGGAACTGAGATGTTTTCTTGGTTCAGTATAAAGATATAATTGGTTCTAAGGTAATGTTGCGGTTTTCACTTGGACCTTTACCTACATCTCATCTGATGAATCCATCAGATTTCTTGATTGGGATAAATGATGTGCTTCTTCCTTATTGATCCTTGAAGTGTGATTTTACCAATGTGCAAGCAAATATCCAGAAAGTATTCATCCATGTAATATGAAATATAGAGACATTTGTTGAAAAAGATATAAGATACAAGAAACATTGTTTCTGGATCATAGCAAAAACCCATGATTCATCTCTGGTTATGACCTTCTTGAGGAAATCTGTTTCATTTTGAATCAAGTCATTAATAACTGCATCACAATGTTCCTCCTGCTCTGTAGCAGAAACCATAGAACACATTTTGCCATGACACGTTTCAGGCAAAGGTCCTGTGTCAAAATCTTGGACAGAGTAGTTTTCAGAATCCCCAGATCAGCTTCTAGTTCTCACACTGTCAGTCACTGATCTTTGTTGATTGCAGCCGTTACACATTCAACATTCTCAGGTGTTCTGCTTGTTGCAGGCCTTCCAGAATGTGGATCCTTCAAAAGATTCTTGACCAGCTTTGAAGCATTTGTGCCACATTTTATTTGTGCTTCACTCATTGATTGATCCCTAAAGGCCTTCCGAATCAATCAAATAGTTTCCCGCAGAGGAATGTTCAAGCTTAACGCCAAATTTGATGTAGATTTCTTGGTCTACTTGCTCAGTCAATTTGAATGTGATGGCCACACAGTACAATTGCTCACTGAGCAGTGTCTACAACCCCCATTGACTAGTACAGAGAAGTTACCATTGTTCACACACATGTGTTCCATTCCGCTCTCTTTGGCTGCCAGATTACATTGATGTTGCACAAACTCTTCTTGTTATATTAAAAATGGCTGGACTTTTTCCCAGATTAACATTGGTATATCAAAACATGAACCATATTATACAACCACATAGTAGAGAAAAGGATCCAATTGTGCCTTGAGGATTGATTAATATTATTTGTTGTTATTCAGTTTTCTCCAAAGAGTAAAATATTAATTATCAAGAAAAATATGTTGGCCAGTAAGTAAAATAAAGAAGCACAACTAAACAAAAGGCATCAAAAGGAAAATAAGAGAATGTAGATTACTTTGCAAAATATTGTTAAAGAAATTTTTATTTGCGATCATTTGTAGAAACTCATTATAAAAAACAAATACTAGCATTCTCTATTATATATAATTATTGGATAATCAATGACCAACCATGGGTAACAGTGAAGATTATATATAGAATTGTGTTATGCTAAAATCCTTTTTATTGAGATTTATAATAGTGTTTCAAGATACAAATGGTGGAAACTTTAATACATAAAATATTTTTCTTAATTCAAGGCATGTTAAAAAATGACATGTACTATCTTGGGTTCTTCTGATCTGTCTTCTAAAGTCCCTTAATAACAGAAAGGATTATTTCTATCTGAAAATATTGACGTATATTTTTCCCCAAAGTAATCGCATTGAACTCTACAGATCTATAGCAGAATAGTTGCAAACTGGTTTCTTCCCAGAGACAGCTAATTATACTTGAAAGATGTACTATACACCTTTAAACTCATTTTCTTGGCTTGTTCTATTTTTATTTATTTTATTTTTCTTTCAGTTTTGTTGTATTGTTCAAGCACAGTTTTCTCCATTTGCTCCTACCACTCTCCCCTGCCCAACTGCCACCCCTACCTCCCACCCTCAATCCTACCCCTCTTTGGTTTGCCCATAGGACCTTTGTACATGTTCCTTGACGACCCTTCCCCTTCTTTCCCCTGTTATCCCTCTTCCTCTTCCCCCCTGGTTACTGTCAGTTTGTTCTTTATTTCAATGTTTCTGGTTATTTTTCACTTGCTTGTTTGTTTTGTTGATTAGGTTCCATTTATAGGTGAGATCATGTGGTATTTGTCTTCCACCACCTGGCTTATTTCACTTAGCATAATGCTCTCCAGTTCTGTCCATGCTGTCATTAAGGGTAGAAGCTCCTTCTTCCTTTCTGCTGCATAGAATTCCATTGTGTAAATGTACCACAGTTTTTTGATCCACTGATTTACCGATGGGCACTTAGGTTGTTTCTAGCACTTGGCTATTGTAAATTGTGCTGCTATGAACATTGGGGTGCATAGGTTCTTTTGAATTTGTGTTTCAGGATTCTTAGGGTAAATTCCAGAAGGGAGATCACTGGATCTTAAGGCAGTTCCATTTTTAGTTTTTGAGGAAATTCCAAACTATTTTCCACAGTGGCTGCACCAGTCTGCATTCCCAGCAACAGTGCACTAGGGTTCTCTTTTCTTCACTACCTTGCCAACACTTGATGTTTGTTGATTTGGTTATGATGGCTATTCTGATGGGTGTGAAGTGGTATCTCATTGTGGTTTTAATTTGCATCCCTCTGATGGCTAGTGATGTTGAACATTCTTTCATGTGTCTCTGTTATGTCCTTTGCTCATTTTGTGATTGGATTGATTTTCTGGAGTGGAGTCATGCGAGTTCTTTACATATTTTGGAAATCAAACCCTTGTCTGGGGTATCATTGGCAAATGCGTTTTCCCATATGGTTGGTTTCCTTTTCATTTTGCTGATCTTTTCTTTAGATGTGCAGAAGCTTTTTATTTTGCTGAAGTCCCTTTTGTGTAAGGCTTCTGTTGGTTTGTTTCATTTTCTATTTCATAATTTTATTAATGTTTCAGATTCTTAAAGAAGAGCTTTTAATACATACCTGGCAGGGGAGAGATATCATGATCATGAAGGTGGTTTCCCCAGGATGAGGCTGACCCACTGCACTCCAGGTGTGCTGACCTCTGTGATTTTCCCAAAAATGGGGAACTTGACAACTTAATTTGTGGTAGTAAGTGGCTGTGCTAGCACTCTCCCCTGAAAAATAAAATAAAATAATATCTTTTAATTAGGTCATTCATTATTCTTTAATGTGTGCATTTTGATTTTACTCATACTTTTATAATTTCAAAATTATACATATATCCTGGAAGTTCAAGATTTAAACACATTTTATGAAAAAAAAAATCTTAGTTACATTGCTACCCTGACCCATCATAATGAAGACGTCAGATTTTCATAAGTAGAGGTCATGATAGATATTTCCAAATTTATTTTATATAGTTATATAAATTGTCTTTATCAAATTAAACATTTACTTGGAAAAGGAACATTACTATTTTGGATGATACTTCAAATTTTCAAACAAAGTTTTTTTTTTTTCCACTTCTGTAAATGTTTTCTGAGTGAAGTTTCTTCTCTTAAGCTTATCTTTTCAATTCTTAAATAACTATCTCTATATTCCATTCAGTCACAATGAACCATTTGTTATCCTGTCAGGTTTCAGCCTAGTAATTGAAATTATTTGCTATTATTTTAAGATGAGTGTAACACAACAACATTGACACTGTTTTCATTTCTTTATTAGATGTAGAAAAGGTTAAACTATGAGATAGTCGGCTGAGGGTGTAAAATAGAAATTTAAAAGAAAATAAGAGAATACTTGCATAATATTTCTCAAAATAATTCAATAATTAGTATATAGCTATACTAAGACACTTTTCTGATTAATAAGTAAGAGGTAGAAGTGGCATAAGCATTAGTCTTTCACATGTTTAAATGATTAATTGGAGAATCATGGTGCTCAATAATTATGGAAGTAATTACCTAAAATTACGTAATGCTTAATATGTTTCTCAGTAGAAAACAATCATAATATCCAAATAAATGCTTGTCTTTTGTTAATGACATATATGTATATATGTGTGTCATTATAATTGTAGAGTATATACATGTACATAGATATACATATATACATATAATACAGTTTGTTAGTTGATCTTGTAGTTTATACAATCTATATATTTGTTAGTTAACTGATACACAAAAGTAAATAGAATTTTGAACCTAATATAAAGGAGACTGGAAATGATAAGCTAGATATAAAAATGAACAGTGTTTTAAGTTTCAGTGCTTGTCATTCTTACATTACTATGAAAAACAAACACATTTTCTCTAGTCTTCTTTCCCCTGATTAGGTCTTGTGATTGGATATGCTCTTGCTTGTGAGCTTCCCGATTTCTATGGGTCACATTGGAGAATTAAAACCAAAACGAAAAGCGTTGCTGAGGAAGGGGGATGTAATTTACAAGTGAAATTTCAATAGTGTTCTGGACAGAGTAAGATAATCTTAGAAGCAGTAGAAAGACTAAAATTCCCTTATTTCTATACTGTAAAACAGAATAACGGTTAGAAAGACTTTAAATTGTGAGGGAGAAAATTCTATTACTTAATAGCAATGGCACATAGTGAAAAGGTAATGTGGTCTAAGGTTACTTAAATATTCTAGACATTGTTTATTATTTTGGTTTTAAAATGGGCAAATAATAATCTATATTTTATGGTGTTGTTGGGTAGGAAAATGATAAAATACTTTAGCATTCTGGTATATATTAAATAAAATAAGATTTAACCATAATTGTATACATGAGAATTTATAGAAATATCACTGACAAAAAATACAAGAATGCCATGCTTATTATTTCTTTACACATATATTTAATAAGAACACAACTTCTGAAGCAAATATCTAAGGACTTTCAAATTATATTCACCTTTCATATAATTCATAATTATGCTTTGGTGTTTTCTTACTTGGTAACATATATAACTTTACATATTTACTCTTATCACAGCCCGGCATTCTTAGAAATTCCTCAAGTAATGTGTAGTTCACCAAACACGAGTTATCAGCTTGTTTTTTTTTTTTCAATATTTCTGCAGGATCTACTGGGCAGAAAACAGTTTCTTCTAACCTTCAGTTTGAATCCAGCAAAATAAACAAATTCTCACTCTTTAATTTTCATGTTAGAGAGGCACAATTTTCTTGACTAAAATCTCCCAATCACAAAAAAACACAATGTATTTACAGAGGTCTATTTAATTTTTTAAACCACAAATTAACAAATTATTCCTGTATATAAAATTCATTTCTTAGAATCAAATTGAGAACTTTTAGGAATTTGCTCACTTCAAAAAGTTAGATAAAATGATGTGTAATTATCTTAATATAACTGATTTGTACACATTCAAAAGCAGTTATGTAAAAAACTCTGAATGCTACAATTTGCTTAGAATATAATATCTATAATATGCAGTAAGGATAATCAGAGGGGTTTTGTTTGTTTATTTTTTTTTCCTGAAGATCTCCGGTTTGCCATTTCTCCTGCCCAATCTGTCTCCCTTTTGTATGTATAATTTCTACTTGCAAAAGGGAAGTACAGAGGATTTTATGGGCTCAAAACTCACATTTAGGACTTGTCTACTAAACAATGCATTACTACAGTAGAGATGCAATCCAGACACTTGTAGTCTTGAACTTTCATATATAGAGCATCTTGGCGTAATGCAACAACCTGTGCTTTAAAAATCAGTGGTTCTAGTTACAAATGTGGCTCTGACACTGTTACTTGACTTTGAACAAATTAATTCAGCCCTCCAGAAATCCACACTTGTAAATGGAAGTGGCACATCTGTCCAGACAGCGGCAGAGAAAAATCAAAGTCTGGATGGGAGTATGGCATCACTGGTACATGAGCGGGGATATTCAGCATCATGTTTGGGAAAACTTTAATCAAAAACTGGGCAGAAAGTGGTTCCAGAATAAAGATATATAAGTAAAGTCAAATAAAGATATTTGACTCCTATCCTTGTAGTGCTTTAAAATTTATTAAGCAAGATATAAAGAAATGGAACATTAATTTTGTAATGATGTACAAAGTAATTTGAGGCTGAATAGAGAAAAAAACATAACAGAAGACATCTGGAAATGACAGTTGGATTGAACATACGTGTTTATCTCTGTTTCCCCATAAGACTCACTAAAATAACAATGAAGTTATAAAATAAAATTTAAAAAAGCTTAACAAAGAAAAAACAAATGAGATAACAGCAACAATATGTGTAAGTCTGGAAAGAGAATAGAGAAGATATAACTAATTTAGAAAATTCATGAATGTTTAAACCTTCATGAGATAATCCTGGAAGAAGTTGATTTGTATAAATGAAATCCAGAAAGATTCATGAATGGGAGGCAGCTATCATCACAGAGAGTGGGGGTGTGAGGGAGAATAACAAGTATTATTTCGAACTCCGCTTAAGAGGCAGACAAACATTTCTATCAGCATGAAAAGAAATACAACTACTCTTTAAAGGCAGGGGGACAATTAGAGCCTTGTTCCTTGGACTATGTTAAACATAACCTGAAAGGGAAAAACCACACACAGATGTAGATTACGATACCTCACATAAATAATCACAGTCAGAGAAATATGTCAACCAAGTGGTGAAAACTCCAAATCCCAGTTCAATTTCCTCACCAAGCTCAAAACATTCATTAAGGATGAAGCATTCTTGTCAGAAGATTAAAATATGCTCTGCAGAAGGAAATACTATTTAACATTATAATTCAGAAGTTTATTATGAAACATACATCTAAAATAGTGTTCAAAAACTATTGTTAACAAGATAAGCTACTTTGCACATAATAATATGAAATTTACTTTATACTTGTATATCTCATTATTGAAAAGGAAAATATGCATATCTAAAGTTTCAAACTCTAAGATATGATAATAACAATAGAAGTTGAAGAAGAAATTCAAGAGTAATAATTTCCATTTTTAATATACTTTTCTGTACCAGGCTTTCTGCTGTGTGCTGTACATGAATTAACTTATTAAATCATCCTTCCAGAACTCTGTGTAAGTACGACACTCGATAGGAGTTTTGCCAGGAATAGAGTGCGAAATTTCAATTCAAAAAGGACAATTTATTATTTTTTTTATAGCAAAGGCTCTAGAGGTCAGGCACCCTACAGAATTGAACTGTTATCAGGAACCCAGGATTTTTTTTTTTCCTGACTTGGCGTAATGCAACAACCTGTGCTTTAAAATCAGTGGTTCTAATAACTTTATTCTCAGACCTTCTCCCTTCATAAGAGTAAAATGGCTACAATTGTGTGTGTAAACATGAGAAAGTGCAGTGCAAACTGTGGGGAAGATTTCTTGTGTGTAGCAAAGCTTCCCCAGAATTTTTTCAGCAGACTGCTCCAAATATAAATGGATATAAATAAATACAATTATAAATAAGAATAAAATATAATTTTATTTCTGGGGAAGACTTGTAACCTTTCCTACATCTAGCTGGCAAGAAGAATGAGATTTTTATAATTCCCTTAGGATAATCACAATATAACAATGTCATATGAGAGAGAATTAAACAAAATGAATAAAATTAATAGGGGGATTGAAAGCGATGTAGGCAACCACTTAAGTCTCTTATAGATATTATCTTTAATAAAATCAAACTAAAGATTAAAGAAGTGGTAAAATCAGTATTATAGAAATAGGAATTTTTCAGAGGATAAATTCAGTGAAAAATTGTAGGGTTGGATATATTTAGTAGCTGGTTACTGTAGGCCAATAATCAAAAATGGGTTAGAAAGAAAGGAAGAAAGAATGAAGAAATTTCCTTTGACTTAAGAAGGCAGTATCAAAATGACTACCATTATGTTATTCTCTGGGCCAGCCCTGTAAGACAGAGACATAGCTAATTTTTTTTTAAAGCCTCCACCCCCACCTTTTAATTTTATTTTTCTAATTTAAGTGAAATATTCTAGAGCATATTACAGGATAAGATTAATGGAACAGAAAAAATCGAGTAATCACAGGGACAATTCTTTTCATAAGTCACTAATAGAGGGTAATAAGAACACTCACTGAAAGGTTGATCTTTGATGGAAGGAAATCTTTACAATGTTTGGGATGAATAAAAATGTATATATATACCTGGCAAAGTAGGAAGATTATTAAGAGGATTATGCAGCCTTTGTTATTTCTCAATATTTTAGTTCATATCCTCAATTTTAATATTTACATTATGTTATGCATCTCTTTTATCTTTCAAAGTTTTCTTCTTAGATACTGTCTGTTAATTTTCAAGTTCCCTATAATAATTAAAATACTGTTTTGGGAAAAATTCATACCAGAAACCATTATACACTAACATAACTTTGGAAAATTCATTCATCAGAATGAAAATGTGAACTAAAACAAATCTTTAGTGTTTGAGTAACACCCAAAGTTCAACCTGTTAAACTGTGTAAAAAAAGTGACACTCTCTTATGAAAAAATATGCAAGTTTACACCAAGAAGTCAGAGTGCTATTGTACTTTAATCAGGCACTCATCTAAATGGAAATGAGCAGAACTGTTTCTTTAGAATTTGGATGCTGAGCTGAACCATACCAGTTAGAAAATAACAATGAATCTAACAGAGCTAAATAACTTTCCTCTAAAATAAATCCATCTTAACAAAATAAAAAGAATGATTAAATCCAAAGATGGCATATTTGTTGCTCTCCATGGGTATATACATTCAATATCTTCATAAAATGAACAAACCTGCCTAAATTTTTTTAAAAAATACACCATTTTTAATATTTTAGCTATCATTCTTTATAAAATATAAATTGTGAGCAATATTTTGTACTCTCACCAATGAATTTGATTGTACTCTGTTTCTTTGATGGGAATTGAAGACATCAGAACAGAATGTCTGTCCTCCCAAAGCGCAGCCTAATGCACACGTAGACCCACTGTGATGAACTGTCCAGGAAACACAAACACGCGGCTCCACTCATGTGTAATTATTTCTCAAAAATAACACTTTCTAAATCTAGGCACGATGTAGATCGTCACAGGACATTTTTATTTATAATAAATAATCCAAGTTACACTCGTAAACAGTCCACTGAGCAAATCGGTTTGAAACACTTGATGTGCTATTTGCAAGTTTCTATAACAAAAATCATATCTTCCCCAAATGCATTAATATGCATGTACCTATACATTTCAAAAACCTTGAGTGAGATTTTGCCAGCCAAGCTAGATAAATCTTACATTCTTCCAACAAAAAAATCAGAAATTGTTGGGGTTTCAAAAATATAATTCTCTAACTTCATATAGTGTTAATAACTTGTCTTCCTGCACTTCATCACACATCGCATGTCTAAGATATATTATCAAGTTGATCATTCACTTAATTTAAGAGAGAATGTTTTTATTTTTATGAAAATACCTTGAGCATGCGATTACAATAAAGAAAATAAGTGTATGTGCCTTTAACATTCCTTATTTGAGTGCATATTTTCTATTCTTAAAATTAAGAGGTGATAATTTTGAAGGAAATTATAAACATATATCCTGAAGAATACTGATTTGCATTAAATAAAACGTTTTGCACACATTTCTTAAATAATTTCTCCTAATAAAGAATTTATATTATGGCAAATTTTAGTCCAGTCTCACATTTAAGAAGGATTACTGAAACTACTCAGTAATCCTATATATTTTTGTTATATTGTAGAAACCATCTTAAGTAACTTGAGGATGTCCTTACCATAAAAAGAAATAGCAGGAAGTGGGACACATTTTAATTTCCGTGGCTCAATGTTGTAAAGCAAAGTTACAAAAGACCTTAATTATTACTAATATATATCAGTGTGCTTGCAAGTGAATTCTTAATATGGAAATCAAGTTTTTGTGTTTGTTTACTTAAATTTTTACAAATGTGATTTAATTTTATTATTCAAATATTTTCTTTCAATTACAGTTGGCATGCAATATTATATTAATTGCAGGTGTATAACATAGTGATTAGACATTTATATAACTTAAAAAGTGTTCCCCCTGTTTGATACTCATCTGACACCATATAGTTATTACAAAATTATTAATTATATTCTTTATGCTGCACTTTATATTTCCATGACTGTTGTTATAATTGGCAATTTGTACATCTTAATCTTTTCACCTTTTCTTCCCTTCTCCCCAACCCTACTCCTGTCTGGCAACCATAAATATGTTTTCTATACCTGTGAATTTGTTTCTGCTTTGTTTGTTCACTTGCCTTGTTCTTTAGATTTCACATATAAATGAAATCATATGTTAGTTGTTTTTTCTGTCTAACTTATTTCACTCCACATAATACCAAGTCTATTCATGTTTTAATTTTGAATCAGTTAATGTGCAGCATTTTTTAATTTCTCACCACTATATTTAAAAAACTCTATATGTAGTTTTTAAAAATATTTAGTTGGATCCCCAGTTTGGTTTAGTAACAAGAAAACAATATTTTATTTCTATAAACCATTATCCTCTAGCATTTTAACCATGTCTTTCTTAAATTAGAATAAACTACTGTAAATGTAAGTTCAAATATGATCATGCTTACGCTAGACAGCGATGTTCTGATAATGTCTTTCCTCTTCTACACAGGGTCCTTCATGGACTTCATTCCTCCTATGGCTCACCCATTTTCCAGGACCAGCAGGGGACAGCTGGCTGAAGTGGAAAAGTACTGAAATAAACATGTGGGATACTCTTAAATGCCCAACCTGAAAGCTAGACTCATGGTGGATGCATGTATTTTATTTGAGAGAACATGGCCTCAAGACCCCACCATCAACATGGCTGGCAGATACTGTCTAACCATGCTCTCAAAAATAAGAAGGGAGTTGGTAGTTCAGTGGTTTCTGCCATGACCTCCAGACAAAACTTCAGGAACCCAGCTGATCACAACAGGTCACAGCAATCATTGCTGCTTTCAAATTCCTGGTAAAGAAATACCTGTTAAACTGGATTTATTTTCTCATATTCAACTCTATTTGATGTAGTTCAATGGCATACCCCTTTAATTTAAAATAAATATTGAAAAGAAAAAAGAAAAGAAAGGAAAGGAAAGGAAAGGAAAGGAAAGGAAAGGAAAGGAAGGAAAGGAAAGGAAAGGAAAGGAAAGGAAAGGAAAGGAAAGGAAAGGAAAGGAAAGGAAAGGAAAGGAAAGGAAAGGAAAGGAAAGGAAAGGAAAGGAAAGGAAAGGAAAGGAAAGGAAAGGAAAGGAAAGGAAAGGAAAGAAAGGAAAGGAAAAACAGAAACAAAACAAAATCAGTGTACCTGCTAGTTCTGTCAAGATGGTTAAATCCTCAGGGAGCCCCACACCCTACAGGACCCCTCCAGGTAGAGAGTTTCTCCCTTTGCCAGAGCCTCCAAATTACAAAATTCTGTCACAGTTTTGTCAACTGCTGGAAGATTTGAGTGCTTTAATTAGACCTCCTAGTTTTAATAAATATTAATATGATAAAAAAAAAAAAAAAAACAGCCTAACACAATCTAGTGAATCTTGTCCTCTGTTTTGATGATCCTTTTGGTGAGCCACATTCTTAGAGAGACACTCTAGGGTCTCTTAAAGACCCATCCTTGTTGGATAAGGTTAGAATTTTATGCACATTCACATCTAACCATTATTCTGGATTACTACCATTGCGCCTGAGTGGCTGGTCCTGCAAACAGTTTAACTACATATTAATAGTCTAGATAAACATACAGAAATGGGAGATATCTTTGCATCTAAAATGAATACACCCCACTTCCTTACTTGTGATTGCCTCACTGAATTGCTTGAAGACTAACGTGAGTGAACTTCATTCTGGACAATTTAAATACATTAGAGAAGTTCTAAACATGTCTTCTCCAAAAAAGAAGATTTGGGGTCATAATCTGTGATATATCCCCTCCCTGACAAGGGGTATGTATCTTCAACACAATGCCAAATTATCCATTCCTACTATTAGAACCATTTAATAAAAGGAAGGGTCTCTGAAATAGAAGCCTTTGTCAACCAATAGGTCTATTGTGTCTTTCCTTAGGGAAAAAAATATTCCTAATCCCCTTAAGTCAGTATCACTAAAAAGAAGCCAGGCCATAAAAAAGTTTGAAATTAGAAATTTATCCAAAAGGCAACTCGAATTTCCCCCTACACGAAAAAATATTAGTGACTTCTCTTCCAATAAATACATGTTTTTTTTTTTCTTGCAAACGTTCCATGATACCTGAATTGGTCAAGTTCCCTGACTCTCACTCTCATTTAGGGACCTGGGACATAGCATCCAGCACTTTCCATTCTATAACTGGTCTAACTTTTTTTTTCTACCTCCTTCTCATACTCTACAAGTTCCACAAGGGAGCAAGAAGAGTATCTTGCATTTACTATAATTTTTGTGCTTAGTGCAGTGACAGGCATGATGTGTATATGCAATAAATATTTGATTAAATGAGTATATACAAATTTTCCCACTAGTGAACTAAACAAATGAGTTAAAAGCTTAGGATTTTGTCATTATATACTGTCTCATTTTGAAAGTGTCTGAAATAGGAATTAGCCCTTTTTGAACAGTATTACATGTTTATATAACAAGAAAAATAAATAATAAGGATAACAGATTTTTTTCTATAAGAAACATTTCTCAATATATGAAGCAACAGGATGAAACTCATAGCCTGGTTGGATGACATGACCTGGATTTCCCTCAATATATCTTCAAAAATGGACAGTGAATTCTTATCACATTTATTGAGTGTAAATTTTAGCTGAGTAAGTGTTTAAACATAGTGTACATTTAAAATAGGACACAGAAGTACAGATGGCAGTCTTTAAATAAATTTAGATATATCACACAGAACACTTTTCTTGCATGCTCTGGTCAAAAAACCATAATTAAGGCTTAAAAAAATCATCGTTGCAAGTACACATTGAAACTCCATAAGTTAATTAAGAGGTAAATTCAGAACCAGCAAGGGAGAAATATGAAATCATAATGTTCGCTTCATCCACAACCTCTGTATCATAATTTAATAACACTGGTTTACAGCAATCATGATTTCTCACAGTTTTGTCTGATCTTTATTTATTACCACAAGAATGCAATTGATTGGTGTTAGCATTTAGCTGTCTTGGTTACCTTTTCAGTTCCTTCCTACACAAAGGAGAAAGGAGGAGGAGGAAGAAAAACACGAGAGGAAAGAGGAGAATGAGAAAAATGAAGAAAAAGACAGTATTATATAATGCAATGGTTAATTTTATTTGTCAAATTGGTTAACCCATGGTAATCAGATATTTGATCAACTACTTCATATGTTTCTGTGAAGGTAATTTTAGATGAGATTAACACTTAAATCAATAAACTTTGAATACAGCATATAACGCTCCATAACATGAGTGGGCCAGTTTCAATCAGTTAAAGCCCTTAGTACAAAATGACCCGATCGCCCTGGATGAAATGGAATTCTGCCAGCAGACAGCCTTTAGAATCAAGCTGCAGTTCTTTCCTCAATCTGCTGTAACCTATGTGAATTTCCATAGGCTCCTGTGGGGAAGAACTGAAGAGGTTGTTAAAATATGCGCTGAATGTTGGAAAAACCCTTCCATCTGGCTATAGGCTGTCTCAGCAGTAAATAGATGTGAAAACTGACACAGTTCTGGAGATTCAGTGAGGGATCATGACTCCTGGTGTGACCGCTCTCATCCTCTTGCTCCTTCATTCTTGACATTCTTTTAATGGAGATGTTAAACAGCATCCAGTTGGCTGCTAGCTGCCTGCACCCTTTGCTTGTAGAAACACTGTACTGAGTTAAATATCTCTCTGTCTTCAGGTCATGAACCTTAGTTGGTATTCATTCCTATTGTTTTGAGATCACCCCATTATCTCATAGCCATTAACAATTCTACTGCATAACTTTTTTTCTGATTTACTTTCTGAATTGTGGTCTTAACAGATGATATGAGCATCATCCATTTTGCTTATGTATGCCACCAACACTGCACATTTTGTAAGTTTTCAATAATTAAAAATAAATATATATGCAAAATTATATATGCTGTTTGCTTAATTTAATGGTACATATGATAAGGTAATTCTAAATTTGGAACATATCTATCCTTTTTTAAAAACAAATTTATAGCCTAAGCTTAGATGTAAGCTTACATTTTAAGAATACATTACAAGAGATATTAGAAAAATAAAACATATAAATAAATACAAACAAGCATATAGCCTTAAAAGAGCATATATTAAAAATTAAAGGTGTTTTAATATTAGATTTTATGAATTCTAACAAAGGATAAAATATTCCATTCCAGTTCTTTGAATTTAAAAATATTTTTAAAAGATAGATGGTGTTTTGAAACACTAAAATTTGTATAGCTACGTACAGAAATATAGATCTTCTTATATATAAAAGTCACACTATTACTTCCTAATGTTATTTAATATTATCTAACATATTTTGTTGGCTAATAGGCTGTTGACCACACAAGGAAGATAATTAAATGAATTTTTACTGTAACAGCTGGATGGGAAAACATTGAACTTAAATCCTTCAAATTCCATCATAAGACAAACAAAATTCAAATCAATTGTAGTTCTCAACTTAAAAGCTAAAACTATAAAACTCCCAGGGAATAAAAGAAAGAAGACATGAGAAAATCTTCATGACTCTGATTTAGGCAAGTTTTCTTATAATGGTACTTATAGTTATCATGGACTCCAAAATCTTCAAGTCTCACAGGTACTGAATATGTGAACAAATCACTTGCAAACGCACTTGATCAGAATAGTAGGTAAGATTGATAATAATCATTACATTACTGCATAGCAGGGGCTAATGTAGACCAAATTATTGCCATCACAGTAGTGAGTGATCTGGGTTCAAGATGTTCTCCTGAGGGACTGCTTTTAGGAACACTCATGGAATCAGCTATCTTGGTCTGTGTTCCCCAGCAAATAGATATTCAGGCAAAAATTTGTATACTGACAGTGTGTTAGAAATCAGAATTACAGAGAAGGAATGAAGGGAGAAAATGCAAATTAGGGAAGGGAGGTGAAGAAGCTAATACTTGGTGAATGACTGAGCTTTTCTGGATGTTTTACCAGTGTTTCCTGTTCCCTTTTCTTAAGTATGTATGCCATAGGGAATTAGCTCCTCTGTATTTTTGGTTGTACTAATATGAGCAGATCTTATGGTATCTCAAATCTACAGAGAAGCCTAGTGAGAGAGCCGAGGGTTGTGGGTTGTGGTCATAAAGCAGGACCATTTTGGATTGTACTGATGGAAGACAGAGTCCAAACCGATGTGGTGTAGCTGAGACCAAACAAGTGAGATCTCAAGGACTTGAACTGGAGTACAAGAAACGCCTTAAACAGGTAGACGGTGAACATTCTCAATTTCATCTTCGCTACTACAGTCACCAGTCTACTCTTTCCATCACCATTGTTAAATTTTCTATGGGCTTCTGGGTGATATTTATGCCAACGTGATTATATAATATACTGTGTGCTTTGTATAAGAATATATGTTTATATGTATAAACATGTGCAGGTTTCCATGTGTATATTGTACATATGTGTAGATTTATATGCCATTTATATATATATATATATACCATTTACAAATTTATATAAATGGCATGTGTGCGCGCATGTGTGTGTGTGTGTGTGTCCTCCTCTGCCTTACAGTTCATTGGTTTCTTTGGGGTTCTTTTCAATTTCTGAGCCCCAAATTCTGAACTCCAAAAACCACTCGTCGCTATCTATATAGCAGATAAGGTGTAATCTTTTAAAAGTCCCAGAATATTCAAACATGACTATATTTAAGGGTTGGGACTGTTACAAATTTTCCTGTTTATTTAAAATATATATTTTTAAATTTCATTTAATAAGCAAGTATTACTTTTTATAATTTAAAAAGTACTATATAAAGATCATTGTAATAAAATGTGTTTATTCAATTTTACTAAATTGAAAACAACAAAAATATGGTAGAATTATATTTTGATATTTATAACAAACCTCACATTTAATAAATAAAGGTATAGATTTTATCAATAGGTTTAACTGTTTCTAAGATGATTCTGCCATATACATATTTTATTCATATTTTCTTTCTATTCTTGATATATTGCCCTTGTTCATACTATACTAATATATTTATTTTGTGAATCACAGTATGTACTTCAGCTCAATAAATAGTTTTTTTCATCTATAATTGAATTGAATTCAGGCAATTTGCTTTTTTAATCTATATTAAACCATACTTTATATATTTTAAAAACTTTGATGTCTACTGAATAAGACATCTTGCAATTATCTAAATTGAATAAAATACTTCTGAATTTCAAAAGTGTTCCAGAGTATTTTATATTTTAAAATGTAAAACACACTATTTCAATATTTATAATGGAAAGTAAAACTTTTTAAACCAAATGTTATGAACACAGTTGAGACCACTGTTAGTCGTCATTGTTCTTCCTAAAATTAGACATCATGCTCATAATGTACATGCTTATTCTGAAGTTTTCCAAACATAAGAAAATATTCTACAAATTATTATTATTTGTCTTTCTACTAAAAAAACCATAATGAAAATATATCTTATAGATTTAAAAATACATTTTAACATATGTCCTCTTTTCTACCATTTTCTTCATTATTTGTAAAAGTTTTAACTAAGTAATGCACCTGAATTTTTAAAAAAATAGAAAAACATCAGCACTAAATCACTAAGATTTGTTTCTAAAATGGGTGCCTCTTACTTGACATTCAAGACAAATGTCTTCTAGTTTTTAAAATTTTATAGAAGACCTTACTAAAAGGTCTAGTTCTCAACCTAAATATATGACTTTGATTTAAAACTCAAATGATCATTTTCCTTTGGAAGTATGATTCTACCTAAAAATATTTACCTAAAATATGATTGATGAGATAGCTCTTGAAAGTATTATCTTGATTCTACAAAGATAAATATTTCAAATAAAATTATAAATGATTAATGTTAAAACTAGATTATTTAAAAATGATTACTTAGGCCTCAAATGTATTTTTCCCAAACATTTGGCTCTTTTTCTTTATTATTCACCACCTTCAAAATATAAGGAAAAATGCAAATCTATATTAAAGCTTTATAAAATAAGTAATACTTTTACTTGTGAAAGAATATTATAGTATTTATTTAAAAATCACTATGTCATACAGTAAGCTAGTTAAGCTGTCTAGTTTTTATTACTTCATCTTCACAGAAGTCCTTAGAAATAGTGTTATCATTTAAAAAACTATTTGAGAATAACTTACCACCCATCTCATTGCCAAAAAGTGTCAAAGCAACTCAAAAGTGCTCCCTGGCCTCACAATGGGATGGATTGTGGAAAAATCAAGTTATATAAGTCAATTACATTTGAAATAAAATGTTCATGTTGAGGAGACATGTCTGTATTAATTTGAAATGTCAGGGAAAGGAGATTTGGAGATGGAAATGTGTGAGTCATCAAATTAAAGATTGCCCCTGCAAGGCTGTGTACTCCCAAGGGAGAGCATACACACCAGTGAGTGACTCACAAGGTCAGCAAGAGAGAGAGAGAGAGAGAAGGTGATCCTTGAGGCTGTGGGCCACATGGCTACTAAAGTAACGTTGCCCATAGAGAGAATGGGCCAGTACACCAGCTGCAGATAGATCCCAAAAAAGCCAGCTATGAACAAGAGAATGTTTCTTTGTTCCGCTGGGACTATATTAGTTTTAGGTGTGGGATGGATCAGGACTTTCCCAAAAATGACCAATCAACTTCTCAAACTTCCCCCTGCTTTGGGAATTCCAACCAACCCTTCTTTCCCTAGGCTACACTGACAGACCTCTCTGGTCCAGAATCTCCCCTAGCCACCATTTTGACTTCTATGGTGTATATAGGCCTTTCTCTGATCCCACCGCAGTCTGGTACTAGAGGGTTGGGGAGAAACACTATTCTTGTGCTGAGTGCAAGAACCTCCCCATGCTGCTATCTCCGTGTGGGGAAGACTCCCTGCCTCCCACTGACCATCCACCATCATCACAAGGGGTTCTGGAAGTAAAATGTTGATCATCCCATTGTCTTCAGTTCTGGAATTTATACTAGAACTAAGGAGGGATTAACTCTGAGTCCTACCTCAGTTATTTACCATATACACAGTGACACTTCATGGTATTTCTATGATAATTATTGTATAGAAAGGGAATATGTGAAAAAACAGCAGAGATTTAAATAATTATTTAGTTTGCTACATTTCCTATGCTGTACCTTACATCCCCACAACTATTCTCTAACTACCAACCTGTACTTCTCAATCCCTTCTCCTTTTTCATCCAGTACTTCAAATCCTTCCCCTCTGGCAACCATCAATCTGCTCTCTGAGTCACTGAGTGTGTTTCAATATTGTTTGTTTGTTTGTATATATTGTTCTTTAGATTCCACAAATTAGAGGAAGGTGTATGGTATTTATTATCAATTTTCACTGTTGTATGATCAGTGATTTTTTATTAGTAGTAACTAGAAATGCACTAGTATTTTTTCTTTTTATCTTTCTTTCTCTCTTACTTTTTTTTTTCTTAAATTAGGGTCTTATATTAGTTTCCTGCTGGCTTTTGTGACCTCTCCAAACTTCCACAACCCAGGAAACACTTGGGACAGTAGAAGAGGGAAGTAGCCACACAAGTTTCCTGCTTTTTAAGGTGAAGAAATATGACCTCTGGGTATACATTGTATAATAATCTTTAAAAAATAATACAAATATAATATGCTAAGCATGTTTTAAATTTGAAAATACATATTGTATGGTTTTTAATGTATTCTAAATAATTTTAATGTATTGGTAACATCTACATACTAAATAAACACTAAAACACTATTATTTTCTTAACCATAAAAGAATGTCATAGTTTTATAGTTTACAATTATTGAATAAAATAGTAATGATGTTTCCAATTTTTCTCAAATCTCTGAACTGAATGGAAAACTAATCAAGTGATTGCATAAAAATGTTTGAGTTGATTGCTATGGCTCAGTATGCCCACCCCAAATTCATTTTATATATAATTGTTTCATTCTTCCAAGTTTCCTTATACAACAGATAACCTACTCTCTTCTCCTTCTAATAGAACAAGAAAAGGAATATTGAGTTTCATTTATTAACATAACTATGATGAATGCGTTTGCAGCCATAGTTCAAGTATCTGGCTCCTTTACTTCTTTACTAAAGATATCATGCATATTCGATCAAATCATAGCCAGCTGTTCACTGTGATTTCATGCTGAAGACTTTTACATTAGTATGAGTTGCAAGCTTCAGATCCAGTAATTTATTTCCTTTAATGCAGCCAGAGATGAAAAAATCTAGTTTCTTATTGACTCAATTATTGTATCTTATTAAGTTATTAAAAATAAAAACATGTGTTTAACTTCTTTTAATTATATTAATATAAAATTATGATTAATTTCAATTTTTGAGTCCAAACTCACTATCTAGTCAGTATAAATAATTTTTTTCTATATTCTGGGAAGATAAGTTTTGTAGGTGGACACATGAGGCTATCTGAGAGATTTAATATAAATCATACAAACAATTTATGTGCTTCACATTTTAATCTCACCCCAAAGTTAAATATATTGTCAAATTATTAATTTTTTGCTAATAGTTTTTGTACATTACTTATGTATTGATTATTTATGCATTAAATTATTAAATTCACTTATGTCTCAACCTTGTGCTAAACGCTAGGAATCCAGGTATTAAAAACATATTATCCATCTCCCAGGAGCAGCAGAAAAAAATAAATAATTATTGCAATGAGATAGACATTATAATTGGAAAAAAAGATTTAGAAAATATTTCCAGGAAGAGAAATATTTAATGTGAGTTAAATGTAAAGAAATAACAGAAATAAAGTATAACATTTGTTGGTGTTAAAAAGCACAAGAAAAAATGACACTACAGGAGAAATAATTCATTTTCTATCATGAGATCACTTGGTAAAGACCTAGTTGTATAATGTTTAGAGACTGATACACTTATGGAATAGAGATATGTAGAGTGAATCCAGAAAAGTAAAACTATATCCAAGAAAATCTAATTTCCTTTGGAAAGCATTCCTGTTGCTGAAAAGTTATTGTGACCTAGAAAATCAGTTTCCAGAACTGTGGAAATGGGCTGAATAGTCTGAGGATCCCAGGCAAAATCAGAAGTTCCTTGTACTTTCCCTAAGAAGTGATAACTGCTAAGCCAGTTTGCATCTCAAAGGAGGACCAATTAACAGACATACACTTTAACTAAGTTCAATAATAAGACACTAAAAATGAAAAGGCATTTATATCTTGATAAAGATGATCAGTTAACTTTTGGCATGCTGAAACTGTTGTCTTCATTACCCATCCAAATTGAGATGCACTTAGGCTATTTGGGATGGATGTTGAACCCAGGAAAATCCATAAGGAATTGAATAAAATCATAATTGGGCATTTTATCAGTTCATAGGAAGTCTTGAAACAAAATGTAATATTAAGAAACACAAATGTGGCTCAAATATTTTGCAAAAAGAAATTTAAGTACTATGGTTGCTAATATTAGTTAACTCTTCTTACAACATCAGAATTTAAACTCAATCACATTTACCGATGTACGTATTTTTGCTCTTGCTGACACAGTAGATCAGGTTGAAGCAGTGATTTACAGAACTTTATTAAGCTGTTCAAGGCTTTCCTTATAATAAATTTATTCATGATGACTTGGTTTCTGCGTGCTCAGCTGGGTCTATTATAATCTATCATTGTGTTTCTAGGTGCATCTTGATTCTGTGTAGTCTCTCCTTAGAGTTGCCATAAATTATATTTAAATTTACTTACTTAGAAAGATTTATGCATTTTCCTGTACTGATTGAATGCCAGTCACTCAAGTATTTGCAGTATTTTTACTTGAAACCATATGTGTAACAAAAAGAATTGAAATCTTAATAGATGGGGATTTCAGGTCTAGTAAAATTATCTACAATGATGGAGTCCATCCTTTCTTATAAGCTGCCAAAGACTGTCCAGTGATTGTGGATTTATTTTGTGGTGTTAGTGTATTATTTGTGGCTGGGTTTAGGTCTAAGGTCCATTCCATGAACTAATTAAAGTTCATGACATTTTTTCCCAAGAAGAGGCTTTAAAAAAACACTGAAATAACATTTGTATTATATTTAATTGCATTTTAAAATATTTGAGATGTTCAACTTCATGTATCATCAGGAAAATAAAAATTCAAATAACAGTGAGGTATAATTATATACCTACTAGAATGGTCCAAATTCAAAACACTAACAATACCAAATATTGATGAGGATTTGTAGTAGCAGAAACTTTTATTAATGGCTAGTGGGAGTGCAAAATGGTACAGACACTTTGGAGAACAGTTTGGCAGTGCCTTACAAAACTAAACATACTCTTATCATACAGTACAGCAATCATTATCCTTGGTATTTATCTAAAAGATTTGAAAACTTATGTTTATGTAAAATCGGCTCTCTGATGTTATAGCGGCTTTTTATATAATTTTAAAAACTTGGACACAACCAAAATCTCCTTCAGTAGGTGAATGGATAAATCAACTGAAATACATTCTGACATTCAGATATTACTCAGCACTAAATAAAAAATGATCTTTCAAAACCTGAAAAGGCTTGGAGGAAACATTGATGTATATTACTAAACAAAAAATGAATATGAAAAACCTATATACTATATGATTCCAATGATATGATATTCTGGAAAAGGCCAAGCTAGGGAGACAATAAAAATTTTAGTAATTGCCAGAGGTTCAAGGAATGGGAAAAATGAATAGGAAGAGCACAGGGAATTTTAGAGCAGTGAAAATACTCCATATCATATAACATTATATTCATGGATATATGCCATTATGCTGTTGTCCAAGCCCATACAATGTACACAACCAAGAGTGAACCCTAAAGTAAACTATGGGCTTTCTGTGATTAATATGTGCCAATGTAGCATTTATCAACTGTAGTAAATGTGCCATCCTGATAATGACAAAGACCATCCATGTGCACAGATAGGGGATATATGTGAAGTTTCTTAACCTTCCTTTCAACCTGCTGTGAACCTAAAACTGTTCTTAAAATTATGTACATGGATAGATATCTATAAAAAAGGATGGTTTGGAACAATATAGAGTTCAAGAGCAGTAAAAAATTTTAGTTCACCATGAGGCCATGATCAATGCATAATCCATTACCCAGTGAGTTAAAGAATCAAGAACAATAATTTTACATGCATTGATTTATTATAATTAAAATTGAATTGCCCTGGCTGGTGTGGCTCAGTGGACTGAGTGCTGGCCTGCAAACCAAAGGGTTACCCGTTCGATTCCCAATCTAAGGCACATGCCTGGGTTGTAGGCCAGGTCCCCAATAGGAAGAGCATGAGAGGCAGCCACACATTGATGTTTCTCTCCCTCCTTTTCTCCCTTCCTTCCCCTATCTAAAAATAAATAGATAACTTTTAAAAGAATAATAAAATCTGCTTAAAAATAAATAAAATTAAGTGAAACAATCACTTCATAAAATACTATTGACTAATTTCTTATGACCATGAAAAAAAATGGTTAGGAATATATAAGTACTCAAAAATCCTTACCAAACTCCAGATATAAAAATATCGTCACTCAAAACTCATTCATTCAAATTGATCTAATATATCACCATTATGTTGACAATTACATCATTAAAATCTAATTTTCTAATAATGATATAGTTGAGTAACTAGCATAGGATATCAGAAGGGCAAAATTAAAAGAAAACTATGTTGAGAATTAGTTACAAAGTTGAGATAAGTATGTGCGATGTTGAGCTTTCATAGTTAATTTTATGACACTGCATGAGATGATTTTTAATGGTAATTATATTGCCCATAAAGGGTATTTTGTAAACATAAATCCCTGAGCAGTCTGTGCATTATGACATGAGTTCAATTGTGTTTGCCATCTAGTGGCACACCCAAAACAAAACAAATAATATTGCTTTTGAAAATTCCGAAAGGCAGAATGGTAGGGGGAGTAAATCATATTGACTGTCTCTCAAAGCTGATGTAGCAAAGACTCTCTCTCAAGGCTGATGTAGCAAAAAGCAAAGAGTTCTAAGGAAAAGACATGGATGGCACTCTGGGTGTGTATAACGAATAACGATCTTTATGTTTATGTCTAACGTAATCTTTATGCCTAACAATCAAGATCTTCTGCAGAGTCTGCACACAATAAGTTTAATGCCAGATAGCCAGCCTCTCTTCTTGCCTATTCCAGTGCTTGTTCAATGAGACAGTGATGAAGTGGTTCTGATCACTAGGCTAGAGGCCCAGGTTTGGTTAAAACACATGAGTGCTCTGTCACTGTGCCTTATTTGCCTATTGTCATTGTAAAGAACCAAGAGCTAAGACAAATATTGAGGCTTTGATATTGTACTACTATGGATATGAAAACAATTTTTCCTAACTGGAATCTATATATATCTAAACTTGTCTTTACCAGCACTACTATCTGAAGTTTTACAGAATACCTTATCTATCACCATGGTATGCCACGCAATTTTCTCAGAACAAAAGAAAGCATTTTATGTTAAATAAGGAGTAGCAATAGACTTCCATCTGGAGAATTAACTTTCTATGTACATCAGTCTGGAAGTATCTGGTTAGATAAAGGAAGTCTCAGCTGAGGAGGACCTGTGGCAGTTAGAGCATTGTGTTGTTTTCTAGAATGAGCTGGATGCATTGAACTTAAAACCATGTATTATCCAGGGTCTTCAAAATCTCAATTGTTGGCAAAATGTAAGGGAAAGTTAGAAAAAAAATAGTGGAAGAGAGATGATGAATATCCACTGTGTCCTTGGGACCAATGGAAACAGCAGGAACTGTGCTTTTGTTTTCTTATTACCTTAAATTTCCAAGGGAACTGTGACTTACAACCACCTTGAAGAGACACTATGATTTATTGGATGTATATCTAGGATATATATCTATCCTCTCAGAAGAAAGTGAGTATATTTTGTACTTACAAAAAATAATGACCTATGTTAACTAGGGCTTCAGGTTACAGTATGGTGAAGCACTGGGATCTGGGTGGTGAAAGTAAAATAGTGTACTATGTGTTATCAAGAACTTTTATGTGCCTCTTCTGATTGTCACTGTCCTGCCACTAACACCTCCCGCTTCCTTCTCTCCCGCTGCTTTCAGAGCTGATGGACTCTGCTTGCCTACTGGTGCCAAATTCAGTTTCTTAGCTGCAGCCAGGATGGCTAGCCAACACTGGGAGGTCTTTGTTTTCTGAAGGAGACACTAAAGGAGATGGGGAGTTACATCCGAAGTAGTGATCAACGTGGTTGTGATATGGAAAAGAGATAGCAGTCCCATTAGTGTAAGAAAAGAATTATGGCAGGATACAAATTCTATTTCTGACCCCCTTGACTAAAGAAGAAATAAATCAGGAAAAAGGGGAGAGGGGAGTTAAAGATTTACGACCACATCTGCCGTGGGAGCCGAGATGTAAGATGCTTAAAAGGAAGAGTTTTCCCTGAGATCGGGGCCCAGAATTTGGAGAATGCCTCCTCTGGGACCACGCGTGTAATAAAGAGTCGTGCTTCGTGAACTCCCTGCGTCTGGATCGTTTCATTTCTCCGTAACAGTTGAATAATACAACTTCACATTTCAGGACAGTTATCATTCCAGAGAGTGAATCTTCAACAAAGCAAATAAGAGAATGGATAGAAGTATGATATGGACACTGGCTAGCAGTGTCCACATCATTATGGATGAAATAAAACATACACACAGACTACCGAGTCCAGTGGAGAAAAAAGGACAGCATGGCTTTTCTCTCAAGGGGAGCAAAAGCTGTGGCCTCGACCATCACAGGCCTTTATTTTATTTCTCCTCACCATTACAAGATGATCCTCACTCACTATGCCTAAATTACAACAAAGGAGCCAATGCCCCTCATCACATCACAGAAGAAGGATATTAGCAAATGAAAAGGCAAAAGTAGTTGACCCGGTTACACTGGTCCCTGCAAGGTTTAGCATGGATTTTAGGAAGTTACAAGCATTTGCAGTGTGAGGGAGTTTTCAGCAAAAAGTAGCTTAGGTATATTGCAAATCTGATTACCCACGAGAGAACCTATTTGTGGGCGTGTGTCCTGTGCATCTCTGAGTGGGAGCTGGGCCCACGCCATGCAGAAGGGTCTGCCACAGAAGTAGGTTTAAAACTCTCCTCTCTTTTCTCCCACCTATGGATTGATTTGAGGAATGGTTTATGAGTACAAATTGTTTGAAAACATAGCATTTGTGTGAATAGCTTGGAAGATGTGTTTCTTCCTGACTCTGAGCTAAAGTAGGCTATCCCAGAATTGCACTGATGTTCTTCTTTCTTTACCCTTCTTTTTTGTCCTCAGTAAATGTCCTGGGGTTGTATTCACCAAATGAGAATCATTGCTTAATCCTTGTTTCAGAAAATGTCAAAAATCCCAAATTTGAAAGCCAGCAATTTGGTAAAATTGCAATTATTTTTCTTACATAAAAATGTAGATAGAGCTTTGTACTTCAACAAATGGCTACTTCTTCAGAGCTTTATCACAATAGAAGGATTTCAAACTTACAGGTTTTATTTTACCTACTTGTATAGTGTAAAAGAAAAACAGCTCATCGTAATTTTGATTTAAAATTTCAACTTCAGACGAAAACTGAAATCACTTTCATGTATTTAAAAGACAATTCCATATATTTTTCTGTAAGCTATTGTGCACATATTGAGCCTACATTCTTTTGTATTCCTGGTCTTTTATTAATTTTAAATTTAGATAAAAATATATAAAAAGGTACTGCACTGGTGAAATTTGACCTGCCTTTTGTATGGTAAAATTATACTATTAAAAAAAGTTCAATACGCTAAGCACATTTTGTTGAGGAGACAAGCAGAATGTAAAGTACTAAAACCCTTTAGTTATTTTATTTTCTATTTCTATTCACTGTTCTTCAGAATGGAACACCAGTGGAATATTTAAAATATATCACTATTCTAAGACTCTTTCCCACCTTTTATGATTTTGTGATTTTAATTTTTTTAATTTTCTTTAGCATTGCACATCTCAATACACTAATTATATATTACACTTAGACTGAAATAAATTTTATTTTATATTTGCAACTATCATATAGTTGGACATAGAAACAATAGATTTCACTAGTTCTCCAATGAGGATCAATGAAACTGTCCTTGTGAAAATTTTGCTGTTTCAGAGAACAGTCACATTCTAGTATAACATCTTGGCTTTTAAGATACAAGTTCTAAATTTAAGACCCTATATTAAATGTTCTAAGTGTTATTTAAGAAGGAAAACTAATTTTTAATACAAGCCTTTCCTACAATTTCTTAATCAATTTGATATTTCAGCAAAGATGCCATCGGTATTATGTCTAGTTTCATAAGCCACTGGTCTGCGAAGTCAGTTATCTTTTCTAGAATGTATTTTATAAAATCTAATTGTTTGCTACTTGGTTTTTGTTTTGTTTTGATCCTGAAATAGGCAACTAAGTACTAGAAATGATTTGCTTCATTCAACTAATACTTCCATTCCTTAACATACTCACATTTGAGAATTGTGTGCAATAATTTTTGAACTATTTGATTCTCAATTTAAAATATTTAGTAAATTAATATTCTATAGAAGTCTGTTTTTAGCCCTGGCTGGTTTGGCTCAGTTGATTGAATGCCCACCTACAAACCAAAAGGTCATCGATTCCACTCTGGTCAAGGCACATGCCCGGATTGTGGGCCAAGTCCCCAGCTGGGTCCATGAGAAAGGCAACTGATTGATGTACCTCTCTCACATAAAGTTTCTCTCCCTTGATTTTTCCTTCCCTTTCTCTGTCTCTAAAAATAAATTAAAAAAATGATTTTTAAAAAGTCTGTTTTTGGATTAAAAACTTGTTCAATTTGTTTTTAACGTGGTTTACTTACATGATTTTCACCTTTTTGATAATGATACAGCAACATATTTCTACAATAACATTTTCTTTTTTCAAAGTTTAAAATGTAGACAAATTATTCATACTGAAAATATATTAAAACTATTTTTCTAACACCTATTTAAAATGTATTGCAATGGACTTTATTATCTCAGTGGCAAAGATTTTAGTATAAAATAGAAGACTTTAAAATAAACAAACTATATTCATTTACAATTTTAAAAGATTTGTTTATATAAGTTTGAACCCTCATTTTTAGCAAAAAATTGTTTTATTGTTCAGTATGTAATAAAGAAAACACAAAGTAACAACAGAAATGTGTGACATGAAGAAACATTTTGATACCCAAACCCATAGGCGAGAAAGAGTAATAAGACTTTTGAAGTGCAGAGTGATAAATTATTAAGTTGAAATACTATCAACTTCTAGTTTACACATAGGAATTAAATGCCATGAAACTCTTTCTGATACCCCTACGCTGAAAAAGAAATTGTTATTTCTTCACTCAGTCTGAAGTTAGTTTTACTTTTTAATTAACATAAACCTAAGAATCTCCCTTTAAAACATTCTCTTCCCAGGAGTGTGCTCTTCCAATTTCTAACAAAAAATAAGCATTGGGTCTCCAAAGCCCAGTGCTAGGTTTAATTGGAACTCTTTTTGTGTTGTTGTTTTTCTTTCCACACACTCTTGGATGAAACACCGTATTTTGCAATGTATAATGTGCACTTTCTTCCCCAAATTTTTGAGGAAAAAATAAGTATGCACATTATACATGGGTATAATGATTACATACCATGGGTAGAATAACCCCATGTATCATGCTCACAAAAATGTGGCTGTGCATTATACATGGCAAAAAAAAAAAAACAACAAAAAAACAACAACTAGTAATTTTATCTCCACTATGGAGTGGTTTCTATTTTATTATTATACCCTTACATTACCTGAATATTACATTTATTTTATAAAGTCTGCCTTATTTTTTTTCTAATTTTGTTCAAAATGTAAGAGAGGGAGAAGGGGTAAAAAGGGGGTTAAAATTACAGAGCTAAACCCACCAGTAGATTGATTACATAATTTTGTGTTAATGCTTAAGAAAAAGAAAATAAGTTAAGGTGATTTATTAGGAGCACTTATCAAAACATATATTACCCATTTATTCAGTGAGCCAATGTGGTGGTTTTGCTAATTGGTGAGCATTATCATTTTGGCTTAAACTCAATGACAAAGAAAGGAAGCACGCTTGTGGAAAGGAAGATGTGATCTGGTTCCTTCTGGGTTTTCTTGGGACATACTATGCGTAAATTGTCTAGGTAGTCTGTCCACTATGAACCTCGCCTGTCACCAATGTATCAAGTGACTTCTTATGTCCACCATAGTTATCATTACTTCAGAAATGGTGCCTTATAATTCTATGGACTGATCAGATCCTTCTGTTTTAAAGCAAAGCTACCATGGACTCAAATTCCTTATAGAGAAAACTAAGAGGAAGATTAAAATCACAATAGTTCCCATGCTTCGTATGATTAAATAAAGCAGTCTAGTATCTGCTTTATTTAATATCCTATACCCAGTTCCCTCTACAGTAATCTTACGTTACTATGGTTCATTGTGACAACTAATGAAACCGATATTGATCCATCATTATCATTAGCTAGGGCCCTTCATTTGTATGTCATTAATTTTTATTAAGTTATTTTTTTCTGTTCTGAAATGTCATTCAATCAATATGCATATTATATCTTATTATCATGTCTCCATAGAATCCTCTACCCTGTGAAATTTCTCAGTAGAAACTATCTTTTGAGTAGTAATATTAGCTGTATATAACATAAGAAAATGTCACTCTGGAAGTAATATCCCCAAAAGTCCTACAATCTCCTCATCTACATTATATCAAAGAATTTCTGGCATTGCCACTTAATATAGCATGTGTAGCTAGAGGCAAGGTCTTAGTCAATTAGCCTAAAATTTAATTAAAACCATTCACAGCTGCTAGACCTACCACACCATACCTAGATGCTTGCACATTTAAGTTTTTTCATATACAATCATGTCCTTTCCTTTTTCGTGAAACAGAATCTCATACAACACATTATAGATCACCACTCCAAGTACTATTCAACCAAATTATGTATCCTCTGGTGAGAAAGATTTGAGCTTTCAAAATTTTTTTTATTAATTTACTAAATGAAGCAGACATTATACTCCATAGCTTTTAAAACTTGCTGTCCTTTATGTGAAAGTGGAAAATATTCTTGCAAAAAAACTTGCTTTTATCATACTTCATGGAAGAGCATTTCAGTTTCCAACTACTTACATAAATAGTTCTTTTGCCAAAGCTCGTTATGGGTTACTGGAATCCCATACCTAAGTATGGGAATCAATCTTTTATTATTAGCAGATTCAACTAATCTAGTTTAACAATGATGTATTTCTCCCAAATGAGAGCAAACAATTGGCCATGACTGCTCATGTGACTGTGCCTTAGCTGACAGTGTATGGTGTTTTTTAGTCTTCTGTTATTGTGTAACCTATGTCCCTGGAACCTAATGATGTGTCCTTACACACTTCTCTGTTGGAGTCTCTTAAGTGACTACATTCAGATGGGTGGTCCATGATGGCTTCACTCATGTATCTAATGGCTTACTGGGAAAGGCTGGGACTCAGCAAGATGCTGAGTAATTCTTACATAACAATTGTTCAGGGTTTGTAAGAGTGCAAAAATGAAAACTGTTACGATTTCATAAGACATATATGGAACTGGCGAAGTGTTGCCTCTGTCGCATTGGTAATGTGAATCACACATTCACAGGTTCATTACCATGAGAAGAGGCAGCAAGATGGTGGCCACTTGGAAGCCAGGGGGAAAAAAAAGAGGTCTCAGAGGAATTCAACAGTGCCAGAACCTTGATTTTTAGTTTTGCCCTCCCGAACAGTGAAGAAATACATCTATGTTGTTTAAGCCACCCAGTCACTGAAATCATGGCAGCCCTAGTGAACTAATAAATTGCATATTGTACTTATTACTTTCTTTTTTAATATATTTTATTGATTATGCTATTACAGTTGTCCCATTTCTCCCCCATCATTCCCCTCCACCTTACACACCCCCTCCCGCCCACATTCCCCCCTTTAGTCCATGTCCATTGTCAGAAGTTCTTTAGTTTCTATATTTCCCACACTATTCTTGCCCCCCCTCCATTTTCTACCCACCATCTATGCTACTTATTCTCTAAACCTTCCCCCCTCTCTCCTCCTCTTACTCCCCTGTTGCAGACCCTCCATACGATCTCCATTTCTGTTTCTGTTCCTGTTCTATTGTTTGCTTAGTTTGCTTTTGTTTTAGGTGTGGCTGTTAATATCTCTGAGTTTGCTGTCTTTTGACTGTCATATTTTTTATTTTCTTTTCCTTAGGTAAGTCCCTTTAACATTTCATATAATAAGGGCTTGGTGATGATGAACTCCTTGAACTTGACCTTATCTGAGAAGCACTTTATCTGTCCTTCCATTCTAAATGACAGCTTTGCTGGATACAGCAATCTTGGATGTAGGTCCTTGCCTTTCAAGATGTCAAATAGTTCCTTCCAGCCCCTTCTTGCCTGCAAGGTCTCTTTTGAGAAATCAGCTGACAGTCTGATGGGAACTCCTTTGTAGATTGTTGTATTCAAGTAGCGAGTGAAAAGAATCTCCGAACACTGAGAGCAGTTTGATGATAAATTTATTGGCCAAGTTTAACCTGCGCAGGGGCGTACTTCCCAAATGAGACCGTAGTCTCGCAGCTACGCAGAGCTGCCAAATGGAAGTCGCGCGCGGCTTACAGACTACAGGGGTCTTTATAGAGCGCAGCAAGCAAGCAGGGGATACAGAAGCAGATGCGGCAGTTAGCTATTGGCTCGATCAAACAAAGCAGAAGTTCCTGATTGGTGGGGGCTGCTGTTGGCGGGCAGATTCTATAGGGAAGACTCTGGCTCTCTAAAAAAAAAAAAAAATCCTTACCTTTATTTGGTACTGCCTTCAGGGTCTGTGTAGCTTATGGTCGTTTGCTCTCTTTACACAACATCCTATTATGCAGCCCTGTATTCTTCCATTTCCTCATTCTTCTAAGAATCTCCTTCTCCTGGCGCCAAGGTTGTTTAGACAGTCTGGGGGCTTTTACATTCCCTCCTTCTCTTTCTCATTAGTCAAACCTTTGACTCATGTTCCTCTTGGGGAAGAATTGTATAGGGCTGAGACAAAACCATGAGTTTTACCGTCTCTACTCTATCTTTGATAAAAGTTAAAAGCTTGTTTAGAATTATTGGTCCTATGGCTAGAGCTAAGAGGAGGAGAATTAGAGGTCCAGCTAAGGCGGATATCAGCGTAGTTAGCCAAGGGGAAGTCTTATATAGGGAAGAATACCAGGAGGACGACTCTGTCTCCTGCTCTCTGTCTTTAAGGCGTTTGGTGAGCTCTTTTATACTTTCCCTAATTATTCCTGAGTGGTTGGCATAGAAGCAACAATCTTCCCCTAAAGCTGCGCATACTCCTCCTTGTTGTAGGAAAACTAGGTCTATCCCCCTTCGATTCTGGAGCGCCACTTCTGCTAGAGAATCTACTTGACGTTCTAAATATTCTACTTGCTCTTGCAGCAAGGAGAGGTCCTTAGAGAAGGTTTGTGATAAAGCTTTGAGACTATTTTCTCCATGGATTAATGCTCCTGCCCCTACCGCAGCTGACCCTATGATACCGATAGTGGCGAGGATAGGAATTAGCAATGGGTCTCTCTTAACTCGGTTAGGGACTTGCATCAGAAAATCTGGGTTTCCTCCATATAGATATACCTGGGGAATGATATAAGCACTAATACAAAGCTCGGGGTTAATTGGTACTAGACATTTAAAGATACCTTGAGTACAAATAAACCATAATCCTTCTGGAGCTATTGTAACAGTCAAGTTTCTAGGATCTCTTGGCACATATTTATGGTTAAGACAATAATCACTATAATTTGAGGTGGCAAGGGTGTAGTTCGCCAGCAAATAACAAGTTCCTTGTCCATGGAATTCTGCTAATGTAAGGGTACTTCCAAATGCACACTGTTGCAGGCCTCCTGCTTGGCTATCTGTGGGAAGGGGTTTTGTTTCTGGCATGTCCTCTCCAGTGGTATTGGCCCCTAAACCTACATAAAATGGGGGTCTAGGGCTGAGGCATAGCCAGCAGGACTCAGTTATGTTAGGCTTGGTGCTATTGAAGTATGGAAACACTTGTTCTAACAAACTTAATATTGATTCTCCTCGGTGGTGTGGTTTCCCTATCAAGGGCTCGGGATCTCCAAGGGGAGGCCTTAATTGGCTCTCGACCTCCAATTGTGGAGGTCCTATGGTCTCACTTTGGTTGGTGCTTATTCCTGTAGGTGCTATAGGCGTTGGGGAAGTCCTATCCTGACTTGCTGGTCTAGTGGTAGGTTTAGGTGGGCGTGGTGGTAGCTTTCCCGTTCCCCCTCTTAATAATGGCCTTCCCTGAGTGGGCAACCTTCTTACTGTGAAGAAGGTCCCCGGGTCTGTGCCACTGATATAGAGTCTGAGACCCCACGTGCGACCCTTCAGCCACCCTGGGTCTCCCGGGTTCAAGACCGTCACGGAGGCAGGGTTACACCTGTCCGCTGCACAGTCTGCATCCCATCCGTTACTTGGTTCCTCGCGTCTATCCCGGGTGAGGAGAATGTGTTTGTCAGTTCCCCCTCCGGGGCTCCAACCACCATTAGTTAAGGTCTCACAGCCCCAACTTTTACAATAAAAATCATTGTGTGATCCACATGTATATCGCCGTCCTTGAGGGGGCTCTGGACACCCATAATGGGGTGCACTCCTAAGAGCATAATTTTTGGGTGCACTGCCACATTGGTCACCCCATGAGGGTCGGTAAGCATAGCCCCCTAGAGTTAGAGAATTCAAAGCCGGGATCGCCGCCGCAGAGGCGCAGTACGGATCATCAAAAAATTTAGAAAAGTCTGTCTTTAGCATGACGGAGCTCGCTCCGCCCCAAGTATAGTTAGTGGCAATTACTGTCCCATCAGCAGTTCTTATAAGCACCCACTCTTGCTGTTCTAGGTTCTGGCTTTGGGCTCTACCGAGGATTAGGAGCCCTAAGTATGCGAAAAAGTAAGCTTCAAGGGTTTGTCTGGATCTTGGCGGACCCGCCATGCTCGTGGTTCCTCCTCTGGTGGTTGGGCCGCCTTAATGTGGGACAGGTGGATCCAGTAGGGCTTCTCCGCTACCCGTATAGCGGAGGGTGTGCTTAACAATACCTGGTATGGTCCCGTCCAACGTGGTTCCAAGTTTCCCTTCCGATGGTTAAGGATCCATACCCACTGTCCAGGCTCCAGCTGTTCAGGCTTTTCTTCTTTTCTTTGTTCAAGTCCCTGATGTCGGGTCTGCTGGAAAGCGCGCACTTCACTCCGGATTTCTTGCAGCGCCTGTAAGGACTTGAGGAAGTTACAGTTAGATGTCTCTATTTCCTCGGTGGACAACTTGGGAATTAAGGGTACCGGTTGTCCATATAATATTTCAAAAGGTGCCCAACCTTTAATGTATGGGGTGCACCTTACCCGGAAGAGGGCGAAAGGGAGCAGCTCTACCCAATTTTCGCCGGTCTCCTCTTTTAATTTTATTAAAGTTTCTTTCAGTGTTCTATTCATTCTCTCTACTTGTCCTGAACTCTGCGGTCTATAGATACAGTGTAGCTTCCAATTAATACCTAATTTATTTGCCAATTCCTGTGAGATTTTGGAAATGAATGCTGGTCCATTGTCAGAACCTATAGCTATGGGTATCCCATATCTAGGTATAACTTCTCTTATTAAGGTCTTACAAACTGTGGAAGCGGTCTCTCCCCTTGTGGGAAAGGCCTCTACCCACCCAGAGTAAGTATCCACTAGGACTAGCAGGTACCTGTATCCTGATTTCCCTTTAGGCATTTCAGTAAAATCAATTTCCCATAGTTCTCCCGGGACATTGCCTCGATGCCTCACGAAGCGAGGTAATTTCTGATTCTGGGCGTTCACTTTCGCGCAAGTCTTGCATCGCGAGGTGATGGAGTGAATTATTTCCCTTAGGTGTGGTCCCAGGTAATGTTTCCTGATTAACAGTTCTAGTTTGTTCTGTCCCAAATGGGTGCTAGTATGAATGTCCTGGACAATTTTTGTTAGTACCCCTTTTGGCAAGTATAGCCTGGCGTTTGGAAGTACTATCCATCTATTTTCATTCTTTGTTCCCCCTAGCCTTGCTCCCTCTTGCTCTTCTTCTTTAGAATACGTGGGGTTTGGGGGCAACTCCGGCTGGGGTACTAGGGGGAGCAGGTTACTCTCTGTCCTCCTAGCGGCTTCCTTGGCGGCAGCATCGGCCAGACTATTCCCTCTTATGACAGGAGTATCTCCCTTCTGGTGGCCCTTACAATGGATAATGGCAACTTTCTTGGGTAACCATATAGCCTTTAGGAGAGAGAGAATCTCTTCACGGTTTTTAATGTCTTTTCCTCCTGCAGTTAGGAGACCTCTCTCTCTGTAGATGGCTCCATGAATATGGGCGGTAGCAAAAGCATAGCGGCTGTCAGTGTAGATATTGGCAATCTTTCCTTCAGCTATCTCTAGGGCCCTGGTCAGCCCTATCAGTTCCGCCCTCTGTGCAGAGGTTCCTGCAGGCAATGCCCTTTGCCACAGGACCCTATCTTCTGAGGTCACTGCTGCCCCTGCGTACCGCTGTCCGTCCTTGATAAAACTGCTCCCATCAGTAAAGAGGGTCAGGTCTACTTTCTCATATGCCTGATCTTTTAAGTCCGGGCGGGAGCCAGTCACTGTGTCAAGGATCTGCTTGCAACTGTGGATCACAGTGGAGTCTGGTACTGGCAGCAGAGTGGCTGGATTCAGGGCAGTGCTCTTAAGGAACTGCACCGCTGGAGGGTTCAGCAGCTGTGCCTGGTACTGCGTCAGCCGCGCATTAGACAGCCATCGGTCTGGGGGGGACCGTAGGACCTGTTCGATATAGTGCTCTCCTATGACCTGTATGTCCTGCCCCAGGGTCAACTTGCCTGCTTCTTTAACTAGTAGTGACGTGGCTGCGATAGCCCTTAAACAGGCCGGCCATCCCGATGCCACAGGATCGAGTTTCTTTGACAAGTAGGCCACAGGCCTCTTCCACGGGCCGAGGGTCTGGCTCAGAACACCTAGGGCCGTACCCTCCTTTTCAGCAACATATAGCTGGAAGGGTTTGGTCAAATCAGGTAGGGCTAGGGCTGGGGCTGAGACTAAGGCTTCCTTCAAAGCCAGGAATGCTTGCTTCCCTTCCTCAGTCCACGTAAAGGAGTCCTCCTTGCCTCTGGTGAGATCATGCAGGGGTTTTGCTATGCTTGCAAAACCTAATATCCATAGTCTGCAGTAGCCTACGGCCCCCAGGAACTCCCGTACCTGTCTCTTGGTAGTTGGCTCTGGAATCTGTAGGACTGCCTGGATCCGCTGGTTTGACAAAGCCCTCAGCCCTCCTTTCAGGTCGTACCCCAGGTAACTTACAGTTTGCGTCGCAATCTGAGCTTTCTTGGCTGACACTCGGTAGCCCATCCTCTCAAGGTCCCGGAGCAGGTCTAGTGTGGCAGATTCACATTCCTCCTGTGTCCGGGCCGCTACCAGGATGTCATCTACGTATTGGAGGAGAACTATTGATGGATGGGTTCTCCTGAACTCCTGGAGATCCTTACTCAAGGCCTCATTGAATATAGTTGGTGAATTCTTGAAACCCTGGGGCAGTCTGGTCCATGTAAACTGCCCTACTAGTCCATTTTCGGGGTCATTCCACTCAAAGGCAAACATTTCCTGACTTTGGGGAGCCAGGGGTATACAAAAGAAGGCATCTTTTAAATCCAAAACAGAATAATAGGTATGAGTTGGTGGCAGCGAACTCAAGAGGGTATACGGGTTTGGTACCGTGGGGTGTATGGTTTCAACTCGGGCGTTTACTTCCCGCAAGTCCTGCACTGGCCGGTAATCCTGGGTCCCAGGTTTTTGGACAGGGAGAAGGGGGGTGTTCCATGCAGACTGGCATTTTCTCAGAATGCCCGCCTCTAATAGGCGTTTCAAGTGCCCCGCAATCCCCTGTCTGGCCCGTGCTGGGACAGGGTACTGCCTGATCCGGACCGGCCGGGCCGTACTGGCCAGCTGGACCAGCACCGGCGGTTGGTGAACGGCCAACCCTGGCGGGTTTGCCTCTGCCCACACCCCTGGTACTTGCGTTTGCAGTTCTTCTAGGACTGTATCCTCCTTTTTCTCACCGTCTGGGAGTATCGCCAGCAAGTATTCTTCCGACAGGGGGACCGTCACCTCCAAACTGGTCCCTTCAGGTGCTTCTGCTGATTTGAAGCTTATGGTAGCATGGAGCTTCTGTAACAAATCTCTCCCGAGTAACGGGTATGGACAGTCTGGAATGACTAGAAAGGAGTGAGTAATAGTCCCTTTTCCTAAGTTGGTAACTCTGGCCGCTGTCCAGGGGTACGCTTCGGCCTTACCCGTTGCTCCTATAATTTTGGTGGTTGCTTTTTGGAGTTGTCCCTGAGGTTGCTTTAGAACAGAAAATGTGGCTCCCGTGTCGACCAGGAAGTCTACTGGTTTCCCTTCGACATTCAAGGTGACCATGGGCTCCTGGGAGCCAACAGGTATGGAGCCCTGGCCCCGTCAATCTAAGGTTTGAAGCAGCACCGCAGGACGAGCCTCCTTTGCCTGTAATTTGGGGCAGTCCTTCTTCCAGTGTCCCTTTTCTTTGCAGAATGCACATTGGTCCTTGTCTACCCTGGGCCACTGGCCTCTTGGCTTCCCTTTCTTCCCTTCTTTCTTCGGGCCTGCCTGGGCTGCAATTAGGATTTTTGCTACCTCTTTTGCCCTTCCTACTTCTGGGTCATCTCTGTTCACATATACTTTCTGAGCAATTTCTACAAGCTTGCTGATATTTTCTCCTTCAAATCCTTCAATCTTTTGTAACTTCTTTCTAACATCAGGAGCTGCCTGGGTCACAAAGGCTATGTTCAAAAGCCGCCTGTTCTCAGGAGCCTGAGGGTCTAATGGGGTGTACACTCGGTAGGCTTCTATCAGTCTTTCTAGAAAACTAGCAGGGGACTCTTCTCTCCCCTGTACTACCTCACTGACCTTACTAAAATTTGTTGGCTTCTTAGCTGCTATCTTCAACCCTCTTAACAGAGCCCGGCGGTATTGGAGGAGCGCATCCCTTCCCCCACTCGTATTGGGGTCCCAATTAGGGGGTTGTTCTGGTAGTATATCTTGTACCTCCCTCCTCCCCACTGCGGTTTCTCCCTCCTCTCCCATAACCGCTTTGACAGCTTCTCTCATTATTCTATCTCTTTCCTCTGAGGTGAACAATGTTTGCAATATCTGCTGACAATCATCCCACGTGGGCTGGTGGGTTCTAAATATAGTCTCTAACAGGGAGATTAATCCCTGCGGCTTTTCAGAAAACGGAGGATTTTGCAATTTCCAATTATATAGATCACTAGTTGAGAAGGGGACATAGATTAGCCGCGGCGGTGCATGTAATGGGGCGTCTGGAGCCGGTGGCACCTCCCTGAGTGGCAAAATGGCGGCGCCACCTGAGTGTGGTGCCGAACTTAAAATGGCGGCGCCATCCTGTTTTGGCGCCAAACCTTCCCCATATTGAGTACCGCCGCGGGTATGAGGAGGACTCTGGATCCTCTCCGCCCTCCCACTAGAGGAATCAGGCAAGGGTTGATGATACGGGGGAGGAACGGAGGGAGCCAACAGCGGGTCCTCGGGTACTTCGGGCAAAACAGGGTATAACCTCCTCCCTCCCTCGTTCTCCTGGCTCTGCTGAGGTCGGCGCCCTTTGTCTGCCTGTAAGCGGGGAGTCTGCCTTGGCGCCGTCGCCACGCAGAGGGCCCTTCCCTTCCTCTGACCATTCGACTGGCATCGGCGTATGTACCCGGGGCGATCAGTGGCTATGTCTACCCACACATCTATATAGACCATCTGATCTGGATGGGGGGTCTCATAAACAATCCGCCGAACCGCGAAAAGGAGGGACAAGTCGAAAGTTCCCTCCGTGGGCCATCCTACGTCAAAGGTCGGCCACTCAAGCTCACTGAAAGTTCGCAGGACCTCCGGGTCGGGCGGCGGTCCCCCATAGCCCCGAGCGCGATTCTGAAAGTCAGAAAAATTGTTTAATAAACATTCTAGGGCAGTGCTCGAGGTGGAGCCTCCTTGTCCCATCGCGGATGCCTTTTGCCCGATTTCCACGGCACCTAGGATTAGGAATATGAGGGACACTAAAATTCCACACAAAAACACACAACTAGCTCCTCTCCACTCAGTCCATTCACGCACAAACAGGCCGCGGCGCACTTCAGCCTCTCCACACATTCAAACTTCGCTAGCGCGTTTGGTCGCGGCGCAAAACGAAACTAAATACCAAATGCGACCTAGTCGCAATCACTGTGCACAACGAAACCAAATTTCAAATGCGGGAGCAGAAGCTCCGGTTCTCGAGAGCGTCCTCTCCTTGAGAACCCCGCGGGCGGGCTACCGGCAACGTCTCGCCTACCGCCTCGCGGCTCCAATGAGTCTAGACTCCCAAACCAAATTCCGCGGCAAACTTACCCGGGTTCCACTTTCTCAGTCTCCGAAGACTTCCCTTGATCTCGCTGGGGCCTCCAAATGTTGTATTCAAGTAGCGAGTGAAAAGAATCTCCGAACACTGAGAGCAGTTTGATGATAAATTTATTGGCCAAGTTTAACCTGCGCAGGGGCGTACTTCCCAAATGAGACCGTAGTCTCGCAGCTACGCAGAGCTGCCAAATGGAAGTCGCGCGCGGCTTACAGACTACAGGGGTCTTTATAGAGCGCAGCAAGCAAGCAGGGGATACAGAAGCAGATGCGGCAGTTAGCTATTGGCTCGATCAAACAAAGCAGAAGTTCCTGATTGGTGGGGGCTGCTGTTGGCGGGCAGATTCTATAGGGAAGACTCTGGCTCTCTAAAAAAAAAAAAAAATCCTTACCTTTATTTGGTACTGCCTTCAGGGTCTGTGTAGCTTATGGTCGTTTGCTCTCTTTACACAACATCCTATTATGCAGCCCTGTATTCTTCCATTTCCTCATTCTTCTAAGAATCTCCTTCTCCTGGCGCCAAGGTTGTTTAGACAGTCTGGGGGCTTTTACATAGATGACTGTCCCCTTATCCCTTGCTGCTTCTAGAATTCTCTCCTTCATTTGAATCTTGGCTAATGTAATTGGTGATGTACCTTGGTGTGTTCCTCCTTGGATCCAACTTCTTTGGGACTCTCTGAGCTTCCTGGACTTCCTGGAAGTCTATTTCCTTTGCCAGATTGGAGAAGTTCTCCTTTATTATTTGTTCAAATAAGTTTTCCACTTTTTTCTCTTCTTCTTCCCCTTCTGGCACCCCTATAATTCGGATGTTGGGAAGTTTGAAGATGTTCTGGAGGCTCCTAAGCCTCTCCTCATTTTTTTGAATTCTTATTTCTTCCTTGTTTTCTGTTTGGTTGTTTGTTTCTTCCTTCTGGTCCACTGCATTGATTTGAGTTCCAGTTTGCCTCCCATGTCTCTTGGTTCCCTGTACATTTTCCTTCAATTCACTTATTGTAGCCTTCATTTTTTCATCTAATTTGTGAGCCAAATCAACCAATTCTGTGAGCATCCTGATCACCAGTGCTTTGAATTGTGCATCTGATAGGTTGGCTCTCTCTTCATCTCTTAGATGAAGCTTTTGACTCTGGAGCTTTGATATGCTCTCCCGTTTGAGCCATTTTTCTTTTCTTTTCTTTTCTTTTCTTTTCTTTTCTTTTCTTTTCTTTTCTTTTCTCTTCTCTTTCTTTCTTTCTTTCTTTCTTTCGTCTGGTCATGACTGTTAGGTAGTGAGGGGTGGAGCCTTAGGTGTCCCCCAGGGTAGGGCAGCCCAGTCTCTGGGTAGTGATGCTGCATTTGGGGGCAAGGTCTGAGAGGGAACAATGGCACTTGCTCCACTCTCTCTGGGATTCCATTCCCTTTTGCCGCTTCCCCTTTACCTGGATTATCTGTGCGGGAATGTGGGACCACCTGGTCAGCCAGCTGCCCTGCACAGTCTCACTGGGTCTGCATCATTGCCACCCCTGTGCCTGGTCCCCTAGCCGCTGCCTGTGTGCCTGGGGTCTGCTAGGCACTGCCTGCAAGCCTGGGATCTGCCATCCGCAGCTGCCTGTGCATCCGGGTCCACCAACTTCCACTTTTTCCTGCTGTGACTCCCCACCTCTTACCAGTCTGGATGAATGGTTATTGGACTTCCATAGTGCAATTCTCCATAAGTTCTGATTGTTTTCTTGCTTCTAAATCTTTGTTGTCCTTAATTTTGGTTGTGCGAGGAGGCACAGTGTGTCCACCTATGCCTCCACCTTGGCTGGATGTACTTATCCCTTTCTGATAAAATACACGGACTGTTTATTTTTCCCGTGTTGAATAGGAAAAAAAAATGTGGTTGAACAAATATTTAAAAATAAAATTAGGTCCTTAAATTTGCTTTTATGAACTGCTTTTATTTGGAGGCAAAGATGATTCTGTCCATCTTAAAGATGGAAATTAGCAGTGCATCACACACAATGGCAAAACAGCTAAATTATCATTAATGTAGTCTACTGGAACTAGACTTTCTCAGAGTGAGTGGACTCTCTGTGCTTGACTACTGGAGTTTGAATAAGGAATTCCAATGGAGTGCTAACAAAGTCAATTGATATGAAAGCTGTTTGTTACTTGATACATATGGAGTAGCAAATGATTTGAGTTTATTGATTTATGCTATAAATACTTATATGAAAGCATATCACATCAACTTTAATCATTATTTTATATTCCAAAAACGATCAAACACTCTTCCACTTTTGGGAAATATAAATGTTCTAGAAAGCCTGATTTGATTTCACCCTGTATTTGAAGCTACAACTAAAACATCTTGAAATCATGTACATAGGACTAATAGATAAACCCTTGCATGTAAGGCATATTTTAACTATTTCCCAGATAAATAAAATATTTAAAAAATAAAAGTTAATCTTAAAAAATAAAGTGGATTTGATTACTTCTGTGTCAATTCTGGTGGTTTTCACTTGTCCTATTATGGTACAGCATAATCCAACCTTTAAAACCACAACATTGAAAATAAATTTCATTAACACATGTAGTTGTGTAAGGAAATGAGTGGAAAATTTTAAAGACCCAAAGGAGAGTCAGTCAAAGAGGATGTTTCTCACTCAAGGGCCGTATGTGCATAAATAATTAATTCATTAGCAATTTGTACATGCTGCATGAACATCAATTGTTTAATGGTGAGTTAGCTCATTTTGTGTCCTTGCATTTAGATCAGTTTAATGCAATGAAATTTAGCAAACATTTTTCTACTCTCTACTGAGTACCAAACTAATAGGAGTAAAGAAATGAAAAAGGAAATAAGGCAATATTGTTTTCAGAATTCACTGTCCAGAAACATTGCCAGACTGCCCAACCCACACACAAAAAGGCAAAAACAAAACAAAACAAAACAAACAACCAAAAACCCCCAAGTACTTTGTTATTTATAGCTGATTTTATTTCCCAGCAAATATTATGGACTAAATTGTGTCCCCTCAAAATTGATATGTTGAAGTTCTAACATCCAGTAACTATGTTGTGACCATCTTTGGAGATAAGGCTTTTAAAATGGTGGTTAAGTTAAAATAAGGCTGCTTAGTGGACCTAATCCAATAAAAAGGGTGTCCTTAAAAAACCGGAAATTTGGCACAAAAGAGATCCCAGGGATCACACACACACAGAAAAGGCTATGCGAGGACCGAGGACCGAGCATGAAGGCAGCATCTTAAGCCAAAGAGAATGGCCTCAGGATAAAACAAACCTGCTGATGCCACGATTTTGGATTTCTGACCTCCAGAACCAGGAGGACATACATTTATGTTTTTTATGGCCTCTAGTTTGTGATATTTTGTCATTGTAAGCCTAATAAAGTAATATACTATATTACAAAACATTTTTTAAAATGTATACAGTTATTGAACGTATATTTAAGGACCTATTTTTCCCTGCATTCTTTACAACATTAAAGCAATAAAAAAGACATTATCTCTTGAATAATGCTTTTTAACATTTAATCAGGGGAGAAAAATGAATACAAATAAATAACGGCAGTTTTGATGAATGTGAACATTTTTGCATCACCTAGCATAAGAAATGACAAGAGGAAACTTAGATGAAGTTTTTCTTGAGAGTATTCCCTTATGGAGTTACTTTAAATCTGTTCAATAACACAAAAAAATTCTGGTTGGGCTAGCTAAGGAAGGTGGTAGCAAAGGAGGAAAGTGTTCTTTGTGGAAAGAATCTAAAATAGGAGAAACCACTGAATCGTTATTTCATGGAACCCTTGTTAGGTTGATGAGACAGACTGAAGAGAAAACAGTGGGAGACAAGCTGAGAGAAAGGCAGGGGTCAAAATGAGAAGGGCTGTGTAGGCCATGTTGACCCACAGGATATTTAAATCTGAGAAAAAAAAGGGTTTCAAAAGAGCAGAGTCATTTTTTTTTTTTTTTTCTATTTGGTTTGTTGTTAGTTTTGTTGAGGTGCCATTTATCATTTACATACCAAACCCCACCCCCAAACCTCCTCTAAGGTATTCATTTAGATAAGTTTTGTCATTGTATATAATCCTAAAACTACCGCCATGACTGAGATATTGATGGCAAGAATGGAGTATAAGAAAAACACCCCAATGATAGAAATGCAAAATGGCAGCACTACTTTGATTATTTTGACAAATCTTAAGTCTTCTTACCAGATTATCCAGAAATTGTGCTCCTAGTATACACCAATGGTTTTGAAAATGTATTTTTATACAAACATATGATTACATAAAACCTGTATGCAAATGACTATATTAGCTTTATTTATAACTGCCCTCAAATGGAAGCAGCCACAACACCCTTCATTAGGTGAGTAAATTAACTGTGGTAAAATTGTAAGTGAAATATTATTCACCACTAAAAAGAAATGAGTTATCAAGCCATAAAAGGAAACCTGACCAACACGAAGTTATTAGGACTGACACCAAAGCTAAGCCAGTTTATAACGTGCATCCTTAGTATGATGCAATAACAAGGGAACTTTACTTCTACGGTTTTCCTCTCCAAATCCCATAACCCCAGTCTAATCATGGGAAGACATCAGACAAATCCCAGCTGAAAACCATTTTATAAAATACTGCACCAGTTTTCTTCCAAACTGTGAAGCTCTGGGCTTTGTCACTGCCGTAACCCAGAGGATCCTAAGGAACCACGACTAGTAAATGAAGTGTGATGTCCTGGATGGCATCTTGGAATTGAAAAAGAGTAAATAAAAGCTAAATAAATATGAATAAAGAATGAATTTAGTTAAAAATAGTGTCCTGGTATCAGTTAAATAATGGTGGCAAATGTACTATTCTAACATAAGATGTCAATAATAGCAGAAACTGGATGTAGGGGTTAAGGGAACTCTGCACTATCTTCAAACGGTTTTTTCTTGAAAATCTAAATCTAAATCTATTGTACAATAAAAAGTTTAAGAAGAAAGAAGACACACTGTGTAATACACATCCTAAGAAGTAGGCAGAACTGAAAACAAATACTGATAAACTCTTTCAGTTTGTAATTTATAAACCCATTATATTTCATTAGGATTTCTTCCTGGAAATAGACAAAATGGAAGCTGAGCTGAGGCTGTTCCTATGTCTTTCAGTATCATTACCAGGGACACACAGTCTGGGTTCACAAACAATACCTTGGGTGGAAATAGAAAGAAATTGTGGTCAATTGAAAAGAAGCACACAGATGGATAATGAAAACAGAAAAGCCAATTATCACTCCTTATAGGAATTTGCTTCATAAAGCGAGATAATTATTTTCGTAGCTGTTTCTCTTACATGTGGTGCTGAGTTATGTTCAAAGTTGGGAAAAACCCAAGAGTTCTTTTGCACTAAAAAGGAAAATCGAACAGAAGCCATGGTATAAAATTTTCCCCAAAACCATTTGAATGATTTAAAGATCAGATATCAAGCAGGATTTTTTGGTGGTACTCCTGATTAACAGCAGTTAAATCAATTGTTTCTATAGCATTTTCTTGCTTATGTTTATACTGTTTCTTTTAAAACCTACTACTTTAGAACTAGACTGTGTGGTTTTTGACTGAGTGATTGGAAACACTATGTGGCCGTGAACAAGATGGCATCCCATTTCATAACTGCATGGGTAGAAAGGCAAAAACATTGTCACCCTCTGATCGTCTGTCAGATGATGTTTTGTCTCTATATAAATTGATATTGTAAGAATCAGGTAATGTAAAAAGATAAATATTAGTGTGATATTTCAGCTAGAGACCAATGCAGATTTGTTTATAGAACTTCAGAAGCGACAAGTGCGGATGGACTCATTTGCATATTGAAACACATCAGTTCATAAGATGCATGCATGCAATTTCCTTGAATTTCACCATCATCACCAGTACTCAGCATTTTTGATAACTCAGCTCTCATTGGTCCCAGTGGAGTCAGATGTTCTTCAAGTCTTGGAAACTGAATTTGGTGTGGTCCAGGAAGTGGGAAGGATATTCATTCACCTCAGGTAAAATAAAAATTTGTTAACAGAGAGGAACACAAGAGGGAGCTGTTTTCAAGGAACCTAGCCATTTATCAAGCAGTGCACTTTGGAAAAGAAAGAAAATTTCTTTTAACAAAATTTTAATGTTGTTCAGTTACAGTTGTCCCGCCTTTTTCCCTGTTGTTCTTCCCTGCCCCATTCCCCCCTCCTCACTCGCACAGTCAATACACCCTGTTGTCCATGCCCATGAGTACTCTCTTCATGTTCTTTGGCTTGCTCCTTTCCTCCAAACTCACCCCCGCCATCATCCCATTACTCACTCCCCTCTGGTCACTGTCAGTTTGCTCTTTATTTCCATGTCTTTGGTTCTATTTGGTTTACTTGTTTGTTTAGTTGATTAGGTTCTATTTATAGGTGAGATCATATGGTATTTCTCTTTCACCACCTGACTTATTTCACTTAGCATAAAACTCTTCAGTGCCATCTGTACTGTTGTGAAAGGTAGGAGTTCCTTTTTTCTGCTACATAGTGTTCCATTGTGTAAATGTACCACAGTTTTTTTTTATCCACTCTTTTACTGATGGGTGCTTAGACTGTTTCCAGCACTTTGCTAGTGTAAATAAGACTTACGAACATAGGGGTGCACAGATTCTTTTGAGCTGGTTATTCAGGATTCTTAGGGTATAAACCCAGCAGTGGGATCACTGGATCCAAACTCATTTCCATCTTTAGTCTTTTTAGGAAATCACATACTGTTTTCCACGTGGCTGCACCAGTCTATTATTCCCAATAGATTAGTATATTATATATACTAATACTAATGCTAAAAAGGAACCAGTATATTAGAGTTTCCTTTTCTCCACAGCCTTGCCTGCACTAGTCTGTTGATTTGTTTATGATGACTATTCTGACCAGTGTGAAGTGGTGTCTCATTGTGGTTTTAATTTGCATTTCTCTGATGGCTAGTGATGTTTAGCATTTTTTCATGTGTCTCTGGGCCCTCTGTGTGTCTTCCTGGGAGAAGTGTCTGTTCAGGTCCTTTGCCCATTTTTGAATTGGGTTGTTTGTCTTCCTGGAGTGGAGTCATGTGAGTCCTTTAAATATTTTGAAGAACTCAATGTATCATTGGCAAATTTGGTTTCCCATACAGTTGGTTCCCTTTTTATTTTGTTGATTATTTCTTTAGCTCTGCAGAAGCTTTTTAGTTTGATGTAGTCCCATTTGTTTATTCTTTTCTTTATGTCCCTTGCCCCAGGTCATATATTGATGAAAAGGAAGAAAAATTCTGATCAGATTAAAAGACAGTCACGCCCAATAAATTCAATTTTAAAACTAAAGTAGAGCAGTAATTAGGTGAGCTGATGGCTTAATGTATATGTGTGGAGGCATTCTGGCATGACTAAAATATGACAAGCCATAATTGGTAAGTGTGTGCAAACATTCAACCTTATTTATGGTGACTGCATGTTAAACTCTTAAATTAGGGCATTGGAATTTGCACCCAGGAGAAGCAAATATTAAGTTATGCTGTTTCTTGGAATGTGGCATTGTTTTCCATCATACATTCCTTCTTAAAACTATGTCAACATAAAGCAGAGTGATGCTTGCTTCTGTGGTAAGTTTGATTGTGAATTTGAACCTAACCCATAGCAGCATGTTGCAGGATGAACAATGAGCACCATAAATGGAAATAAAGCTATCCATGGTAAATGGATCCAGTAATGCCATGCCAAGTATCATCACTTAGATAATAAATTATATTAAAGTCTTCCATTTTTATTTAAGCTAATGTGTCTGAGACTATTAATGTTTGCTAAAACGTGTGCAGATCATAAACACATATGAAAAAAATTTAAATTAAACTTTCCTGTAAAATCAGCATTCAAATGAAGAAATGTAATATTGCCATTATTTTGAAATACAATACCAGTCCTCATCTTCCTCCAAGATAACACTTCGTCTGATTGTTAATAACCTTCATTTGTTCTGTCATTGCTCAAACTTTATGAAACTGGATGATACGATTCATAACTTCTGTGACCATCTTTTTTTTTTACAATTATTTCCACCATATTCACCCATGCTGTGTGTGGAGAGATGACATGTTTATGCTCATGGCCAAATAATATTCCATTACAGAAATGCACGATAATTTAACTATGCATTTGAAGAGGCACTTTCTCAACTTCTCATATTTTCTGAGAAGAGATGATCATTTCCCTTATTAAAAATTTCACATTTAGCCTTGGCTGATATAGCTCAGTGGATTGAGCATGGGCCTGCAAACCAAAGGATCAAGGTTCAATTCCCAGTCAGGGCACATGCCTGGGTTGCAGGCCAGTTCCCAACAGGGGACACATGAAAGGCAACCATACATTGATATTTTTCTCCCTCTCCCTCTCTCCTACCCTTCCCCTCTAAAGATAAATAAATAAAAAATTTTAAATTTTTTTCACATTTAAATATTTGACAGAAAATGAGTTTTATTCTTTGTCTTTATTTGAAAGAATGTTTTTCTTTGATTCTATCCCTTTTTTTGAGCATTATTTCCATAGAAGCCCTTGTCTTTCCTAAGCTTTATATTCCAATTGCAGTTGCCACCTCTGACCTTATAGGTACCATCCATCCTGGTATTTGGTTTCCATGGTGAAGCCAATAGCTACATTTTACTTATTCCATCTGTTCCCTTCTCTTATATTTGTTGTCGTGTTACTTCACCATTAGGGAATTTGTCTTGTTTTCTGTAAGCTTGCTTAACATTTAAAATTAAAGGTAATGATACTTTATATAACATGTACTTATTTTGCAACACGAGGACTTTTCAGACTATCTAGCCAACCAAACCCTCAGAAGCAGAAATCCCTTGCATCTTTTTAGGATCGAGCATTTTACTTCTTTTCAGAGACAAGTTGTATGGAGGAATCCATGGTGAATTTTATTTCAGGCATGCATGGTGTAAATGTTTTCTTTTCTTCTTTTTTTTTTAATATATACCCCAGTTAATTGTTTACATTTGTTACTTGCTTAGCTTTTTTATGACAGCACAAATACCTTCATAGAACTAACTATTCTATCAATAACCTCACATTGATTGAAAATCTAAGATTCTATCTACTCTCATAGTCACTGCCATATTTTCCATGTAAATATCAATATGCTTTTTTTTGTTCTATAATGATAGGTGAATTCTGAGGTCTTGCTGCATAAAATACATAATATGCAAGTACATTATTTTATTACCATTTCAAACTGAAGATCTTGAGACACACAAAAAAATTCAATGAAACAAAAACAATTAATGTTCCTTATGTGACACATTATCATATTGCTCATCTATGAAAATATAAGCTTTAATATAAGTACATGTTTGGTTATTTTTAACTGGAGAGTTTTCACCTCTAGAAATAAAAATGCAGATAAAAATTAACCCGAATTGTATACATTAAATAAAAATTCACTACTTTAAAATCTTGTTCTATTTTTCAATATCCCTGAATGTTGCATTTTGATGAGAACACTTTATCGGACCATTAACTCCATTTCATAGTGACATTTCATAGACCGAGCAATAGTAGATTAATGTGTCCCAGTCACTGTATGCATAATCTTATAGAATTACTACTAATAGAAGTAATTCCAACTACCATTTTTTGACCTCTAGGGTAAACAGTAAAATTTTTGATTAAGAAAATAGTGCTATTTCTGATAAAATACCATGTAAAATTTTTATTTCACTTACAGTTTAGTAAAACATCAAGTCATATAAGGATTCGCAGAAATGATTCACAAATGTTTATGTTATTTCCATGATTATTTTGTCCTTATTTGAATGAAAATACAAACTATAGAAAGGTATTAACATCAGGAATTTAAATTATTTAATGAAAACTTCCTGGAACTCTGTAAAAGAAATTATAACATATTTATGGTATTATAAGCAGCAAACAAAAATGTTTTGGTGAAGCTATTAATAATTCTTGAACAAAATATTTTATTGAATGTTTTGTTTTATGATATGTATACTCAATACATTTTTTTTTTTTTTTACTGTGAAGACCAAATTTACTAATAGGAAATTTCTTTCTATTTTAAAGTTAAAGCTTTGCTAATTCTAATTAATATGAATAACCAATGCTCACCATCAAATTATTTTTTTTCAGGGCTGCTTCATTTTTATTTATCATCCTTGATATTATGTTAGACATTTATTATTTTTTATTTTTTCCTTTATTTTAATTGTTGTTCTTGTAGTCTTCTGTCTTTTACTCCCATCCCAGTCCACCACCCCAGCCCTCCCCACCTCCCTCCCATTTCCACGCCCCCATAGTTTTTGTCCACGTGTCCTTTATACTTGTTCCTGTAAATCCTTCCCCTTTTCCCCTGAAGTTCCCTCCCCTCTCCCCTCTGGTGTCTGTCAGCCTGTTCTCAATTTCAATGCCTTTGGTTATATTTTTAATATAAGATAGGTGATGACTTATCTTTTAAATATATTGGAACTTTGTGGAGAAAGAAAGAACTTGGACAAAGTGAATAATTAGAAGTGTGTGCTCGCCTGTGTGTGTTTCAAGAATGAAACAGATGAGGCCATTTTGACCAAAATTCAAGGTAGAAAGTTTTAGATAATTCATTTCTTTTATGATATCAAATACATATAAATTGACAAACCTATAATATGGCAATGACTATTTCAAATGGATATTGAAAAAAGCATTTTATATAAGCCAAAAAAAAGGTTAGATATATTCCTATGTGCCCATAGATTATTGAATTATTTTAAATGTAATATAAAATAAAAGTAATTAAATAGCATATGCTATATAAAATGTATATATAAATACATAATTTATATACAACACAATATATTAATGTATAAAAGTCTATCTATAAATTTGAATCACATATACTTTCTCCATTAGATTGATTTTAAATTATTTCTGGAGTTGTGGAGATATCTTATGACTTGTACTTAACAGGTACTGTTTAGATACATTCACAAATAATGGCAAAAATCAAAATTTAAAAATAAATAATAAAAATAATTAATTAATTTGTTTCACAGTTAAATTAACTTCTGGACAGTCATAATTAATTGCCACGACATTATATTTATGAAGATATCAAAAGGGATGGAGAGAGAGAAAGACAGAGAGAGAGTGAGAGAGACAGACAGAAATAAACATGCAGAGACATGGGTTTTAATATTTACTCTTGATCTTCTCGTAACTTCATTGTCACCCTTTGTTTAATTTTTCTAATTAGTGACTTCACCTTCTCAACTATATATTTGAATCTATTTCGAAATGTAAATTTTCTTTGTCTCTTTTCAAATACCTTTTTTAAAAGAAGAAAGTGTTTCTCAATTTTCTTTCCTTTTTAATTGCTGTTTTATTACATTTGTTCCAATTTTTCCCCATTGCTCTCCCCTCCTGGTCCTCCCCTCCACCCCCCCCCCCCAAAAAAAAAAAACGGTGCTCACTTGAGGGAGCAAGGTCTTCCCTCTACCTTGGGGGTTTCAAAAGATTTCTTTAAATTGTGAAGTGCAGAATCTTAGGCTCTTTTGTGACTAGAAGGAGCTCTCAAACTGACGTACACACGGAGGGGAGGCAGCTGCAGTTCTTTATTCCTCACAAATAAAGTCAGACATAATCATTTTATTTTCCAAAATATTATCTGAGATTTTTATGGCAGGAAACGTTTTATATCCTACGGTCATTTGTTTAGTTATTTTACTAGAGTTAATAAGATTCTTGAGACCAGGATTTTAAAATAATAATCAGCCCCCTTTTCAACACAGGCTGCACGTACGAGGAATGATAAGACAATATTTCATTAAAATGCATTTTAAAAGATCACAAAGCATAGTGAAAAAGCCATGAGACTGTTCATTGCACGATCTTGTTCATCAGAAAAAGGCACAGTGCACGGCTTCGCCTGGGGTTCACCTACACACTGCCATACATTTATATATCTTAATATCGACATAGGAAATATTTTCATGTTTTTGTACTGATATTATGTAAACTGAATATTGGACTACACTGTAGGTTGCATCAAGGATGTGCGAGTCTTATTCTAATCGGTGACTGGTTTATAGGTTTTTCACTTAATTCACTCAAAAGCCTGTCAATTATGGGATAAATAAGTTTTGTGGATCTAATACACAGTACTACGACTATAGTTAGCAGTGCTGTATTGTATACTTGAAAGTAGCTAAGAGAGTAGGTCTTAAGTGCTCTCACAATACCAAAGAAAACAGTGTGCATGTGAGGTGATGAGGGTGTCAGCTAATGCTACAGGGATAGTCATATTGCAATGTTTGAGAGTATCAAATGAACCAGTTGAACACCTCACCTCAAAGTTACACAATAATACATTCTTTTTATCTCAATAAAGCTGAAGCGAAAAGCCATTGAATGACTGACAATTATGTTACAAACCCTGTGCTTTGGGAAACCAACATGTTGAAATAGCCCCTATTATTAAGGGCTTGCATACTTTTCTATAAAGATAGGCATATAGATGATTAACAATGAATAATATAATTGCTCATAGGAAAATAAAATAAGGTATCTGAAGTCAAGCAGTCACTAAATAAATGGCAGAGGTGGGATTCTCCAAAACAAGGGTTATCTCTCTCCTCTGCAACTTTACCATTTTGTTTCCACAGTTTCTAAACTGTCATCACTTTTTTCTGTACAACCTAAATATATAGAATCTACTCATGCCATTCTGTGTTGAGTATGTACATTGAAATACTATGCAATCAGTAAGAACTTTTTTCAGTCCAAATTTGAAAGCAAGCCATAAATAATGAATATAATGTCAATGAAAAAATTGGATATAATTTGTTCAACATGATGAAAATTTTAATTAATTATATGTAAATATTAATTATATATAATTAAATAGTAATTATAAAACACATACACCTTCAGAAATATTGACTAGAAAGGCATCAAACTGATGTTTTCATAATAATGTTGTATAATAGAAATATTAATAAATTTTAATTTATAGTTTCCAAATTCTAAATAATGGCTTTATGAAGACTTAATTTAATGAAAAATTATATAAACACATATATAATTTAAGAGGAAATTTTGTATTCATTTTTTTCAGAAACACACAATTTTAATGGGTAAAAAAAATGAAGTCAGTCCAAAAGACTCATTTAAATGTAGCAAGAATACAGAACTTAAATCTTGTAGTTTTCTATTAGATGAAAAGTGATGATTGAGGAAATATCAGAACTGATGTTACTGACCTTTAAGTTATTGTATAAATATAAACTTAATTACTTTGGAAAGTATGTTTATAGAGTATAAGTCTATGTATAGGTATACACAAATAAGATTTTTTCAAGTTATGTAGAATCTAACATTGCCTTTTTAAATCACTGGTGAAAATCTTTCTCCCTGTTCATGCTCCATATTATATATGCATACACATATATGGTAACTCTCAATAAATGCATTCTCAATGTTTTTTTCTAGTATAAGTCTCATGATTTAGGCACCTAGGAATAAAATAGGAAAAATAAAAATAAAGTCAGTGAGCTATTAATAGTGCAAAATGAGTGCCTTATAAGACTGCATGCTCAATGCTTTCAATTTAAAATGAAAGAGGCATCTCTGAAGCACTTATTTATAATTTGGAAAGGATGAAAGTAATTAAAATAAATTGGCTGGAATGGGTTAATTACTTTTTTCTTACCTTTCTCAATGAATCTTTAAGCACAGGTTAAAATTTAAGCCAATTTGATTCTCTATAGAAATAGTCATAGGAGAACCAAGTTTTGATTATACATTATTTACTCATGTCATTTCCAGCCCGGTGGATCACTTTTCGCCAATCATTAGCATGGTTCTCCATTATGCTCTTCAAAATCCTAATATAAATAATTCTATTTCTGTCTGTAGACATTGAGTCATGAATATGGAATGACTTCACCTGACTTCACTGAAAATTAACTCAATTTTCAGCCCTGTTAGCTGTGAGGTGAGTAGAAAATAATTTAGTGCAAGGTGTGCCTCTGTCCTAGGCAGAGAAACATTGATGTCCTGAGTTGAATTGTGATTTATTGCTTAGCTTTATGTGAGAGGGGTAACATCCAAATCACCCAATATTTTTTCTTTGTATCTGTGTCACTGTTTTATAATTTCATGACATGACAGCCTGGTCAAGCTCCTGTACCTTGATTTAATTCAGGAAAAGTTCAAGAAGTAGACCTGGGCATCCTTTCTCTCTGCCTCTCTCTCTTTCTGTTTTAAATCTGAGGTGTACATAGCTAGCTTGTCTTGATAATGTATTTTCCATTCTTGTAAAAATGGAGAAAAGGGATGAATGAGTCCCTCATTTTTGATAACTTTATTTTTTGGGGGTATTCACACATCTGGACAGACTACTTGTATGTTGTTGGTTATATTAAATTGTACATGATTTTCTCACTGTCTGAGTTTGTGGTTCTGTTATCAGAAATGTATTCTACAGCAATGCTCAAATGTATTTGCAAAACTATATATGAGATAATTATCAACTTACTTATTTATAACAGCAAAAATTTGATTAACCTCAGCAGTAAGAAAACAGGTGACTAGATTATATGTTATCCGTACTGTAGCTTATTAAAATAAGATAATAGATGCTGATCCAATATATTCATAACCTCTTCTTAATTAAATAAAAGTATCACATTATAGTTAGATTTTAATGATGTAAACACAACCAAAACAAAGAAAAATATGAGTTTGTGTACAAGTGTGTGTGAATACATCTTTTGTCAAATTATATAAAATCTGAGATTGCTTTTCTGAATCACTGGAGAAATAAGTCTTTATCTCTATTTATGTTCCATATTATATTCTTAAGATACGTGTGCAGTATTCTTATAGGTAAGGTTTTTAAAAACATTTTAACAACTATTTTTTCCTCACTAGACATTGATATAGTAATACCTACCCTTCCCAGTTACAGATTTGACTTATCCAATAGAAAATGTTTCTTCTGCTATATGCGAGTTAACTATTAGTTCATTTCCTCTAAATCCAAATATATAATTGCCCTCTTGCTTCTCCTATTAATTTTTCCATTAATACTTAAATGTTTTAAAGTATTTCTTATTCAAGCATAAAATAAATTAAAGTTTGAGATGTTTTCTTTATTGGTGCTCTATATCTTTTTTTCATTCTACCTCTAGACATTAATGCTTATTTGAATACAACCTTGTCTCCAGTATGTCAGTCTTCAGGGCCTCAGCCTCTATTCTTTACTTCCTTTTCTTACTGGGCCTTGTGTTCATTCTTATCCACTTCTATGTCTTCATCTGCTCATCATCTCTTTACTGATTAACAGCATGTCTTTAGCTCCTCTGTATCTTTCAACCAAGTGTTTTTCTTATATTCTAAATATATTATACAACCACTTACTAGATAGTTTATCAGAAACTCAATGTCAAAATTATAAAATAAATTTGATATCATGAACTATTCTACCTGAAATATAAGAATAAATAAAATAAACAAACAAAATCCTAAAATCCCAGCCTATTCTGAACCTGCCAAACCAACAATTTTACAATCTCTCAAAGATGTTCAAATCTCTATCTCTCAAGAAACGTCTTAATTTAAGTGATTATCCTTTCATACCAGAATTACAAAAAATTGTCTCCTAAACACTTCTCTCTTTCATTTTTTAAACTCAATTCATGTCTCTAATCTATGCAGTCTTCAAGATGAAACACAGTGATATTTGCACAAGACATCTTTGATGAAACCACTCCTCTGTGATTCTTAGTGATATAATGTAGCTCTTTTAATATTGCTACAAATTGTGAATTTTATGCTTTGCTACCTTTTATTTCTCTAATCTCAGAGAGATCTGTGTGTTTACCCAGGTCCCACTGTATTCTTATCCTGCTCAATCAGTTTTGAATAAAGTGTATTATAAAATTTCCTCTCTATTTATATTCTAGTACCTCCTATAGCCTTGAATTGGAAGACTTAATTGAGGCTCTTCCAAAACAAACCAGGTGAGAAACCACTCCTGGGTACTTAAAATACTGTGTTTCTCTATGTTACAATACATATTACATAGTATTGCAAATGCCTATTTACTCAATACTTTCTCTATTGCAGGCTACCACACAACAATATATTTTACTGCCAGGCAAAACTCCTGTTACACAGTAGTTACTCATGAAATATTGTTTTAATAAATGAACAATAAATGGAAGAATACAGTAAAACAATAATTTTTGCCTTGTCTGGAAATGTATTAAAAAGTTATAATATTTCACAGTGTGCACTTGTAACAATGTTGTCCTAGATGATAGCACATTTAAAGTCAATCTAACATTAGCATGGATTTAAACACTAAGCCAGCTTTAATATGGCAAAAATTATTCATAAGAATTCATGCAAATTAATTCCATTCCATTTAAAGTGTAAATGCATTAGGATTAAAGTCACTCATTGACATTTCTCTCACTTAGTTGTATGGTCTTTTTCCTTCCCTTGAATCTGAGTGGTCTGTGACTACATGCAGTATAAGGAAGAAAGTAGTTTTAATCTGAATTGGCAAATACACACACACAAAAAATTGCAACTTCTAATTTAATTTGTGTATGGAAGTAGGGGATTTGATTTTATGTAAACAATACAATCCCTTGACAAATAAAAATAATTTACTATTATAACTGCAAATGTTTACACAATTTTCAAAAAATTGAAAACCCAATTATGTGTTTTGCAAAGTGTATTCCCGGATCTCATGAAGTTGCCCACATTTATGAAGACATATACAATTATTAACAGTAGCACTAAAAGTGAGACAAATTAAGGTGCACGGGAGGTTTTGAGGCACTGGTGTTTTCAAAAGAGAAGACAAGTCCAGAGTTCCACCAGCTGTGCTCAGAATATTAGCACTGGGACAACCATCATAGCATTGCACACACTCTAAGGTGCTTAATTTATTTCCTGCTGAGAGTAATGCTGAACTGGCATACATGCTTGAAGTGTTGTATAAGTGACAACTTATTTCTGCAAAGAATAGCAGAAAATGGATCCCCTGTTATTATTTTCTGTCCAAATGAACACCTGGCTAGAGTAAGGTCACATCGAGAAATCTAATTTTAGTAACAAATTCTTAATCTTTGTCTGCAATTCAATTTTCTCATGAAAATTACTGATGAATACTGATAGGAAAAATATTGCTTTAGGAATTCATTCTACTACCTTATTAAAAGTGCCTATACAGGTAGCTGCCATATACCAGCAAAATCCCTCCTTCAGGACTGAGCCTTTCAATGACCTAAGTGTTGGGAAAGTTGTCTGTTGACAGTTCAAGGCTGAGCCGTTCCCCAGGAATGACTTTTAATTACTTCTTACAGGAAAAGGAACCTCAGTCCAATGGCTGGTCCACGTCAGAACATAAAGCCATGGTCCTCTGGACTCACATAATGATCTGTTTCTAGGCATGTGCAAGGTAACAATTGCTTTGTCTTCTGGAAACTTGGCCCCTTTATTTTATACCCTATAACACCCTCTTTACTCCTGAAAACTTCAATTGTTTTAAAATCAGCTATGTCTGAAATTAATTTAGTTACTCTTGCTTTCTTTTGATTATTGTCAATATGGAATAGTTTATTTTTAAACATGAAATGCATTTACTTTTAATCTATATATGTCCTTATCTTTAAATTTGGTTTCCTGTAGATGGCATCTATTGAGGGCTTGTTTTTTACCCACTCTGACTATCTCTATCTTTGAATCGGGGCATTTAGACCATTGGCATTCAAAGTGATAATTGCTATAATTGGATTAATATACCATATTCATTACTGTTTTCTACTTTTGCTTTTCTTCCACCATGCCACTGTAGTTTTAGCTGAGCAATTTATATGATTATATCATCTCTTCTTTCTTAGAATATAGAATATACCTTTATGTTTTTCTTTTTCATTTTCTATAGGAGTTTCCCTCGAGTTCATAATATACACTAAACTAATCCAACTCCATTTTCAAATGACATTACACCACTTTACAGATAGCGTGAGTGCCATACTAAAATAATAGCAAATTCTTCCTTCCAATATCATATCATTTCTGTTATTCACCCATAAATGTACATAGCATTACATATGATGTGCAAATAAGTTTATATTATTAGTGCATTATCGGTATTATTTTTAACAAACTATTATCTGTTAAATCAATAACAAAATCAATTAATTTTTATTTATTCATTCTTTGACTCTTTTATTTACTTAACACGGATCTCACTTTTTGACCACAGTGTATTCCTTATCTCTAAAAAATAAACTTAAAACTTTTTTTGCAAGACAGTTTACAGATAACAAATTCCCTCGATTTTGCTTAATTAATAATGTCTTTGTTTTTTTATTCATATTTTCGAAGGGTAATTTTACTTGGTACCAATTTCCGGACTGCTTTTATTTTTCTCGCAACATTTAAATATTTCATTCAACTTTCTTCTTGCATGATTTCTGAACAGATTTGGATGTAAGTCCTTATCTGTTGTTCTTCTATAGGTAACGTGCTCTTTTCCTCTGGCTTCCTTAGTATTTTTGTTTTTATTTTGCTTTTCTGTCTTAAAAATGATATTATATACGTTTGTTATGGAATATTTTTCTGCTTGGTATTCCTTGAGCTAACATTAACTCTGGTTTAGTGTCTGGGAAATTCTCAGTTGTTATTATTTCAAGCTTTTTTTCCCTTTGATTTTCCTTTCTTTGTCTGCTATTCCATTATTCATGTTACACCTTTGTTATTTGTTCCACAGTCTTTGGATTTTTCTGTTGTTTTTGGTTTTTTCAGCATTTGCTTTCTACTTTTTCATTTGAGGATTTGTTGCTATATTCTTTAGCTCTGAGATTTTTTTCTCTTCAACTGTATCCAGTCTATTAAGAAGACCATTAAAATGTTTTTCATTCCCATTTTTAATCTCTTGCATTTCTTTTTGGTTACTTGAATGACATCTTATTGCTTACATTGCCCATTTTTCTTGCATGCTATCTATGACTTCCATTAGAGCCCTTAGCATACAGTTCTTTTAAATTCCTAGTCCAATAATTCCTATATCTTTGCCAGCATGTCTAGTTTTGGTGTTTGCTCTAGCTTATCAATTTTTTGTTTTATTTTTGTTTTTGCCTTTTGGTATGCCTTTCTTCCATAAGAAGTAGGAGTTATTTGAAAGAAGTGAAGATAGAGTTTTAGACTAAGTGGACCCCATTTTTCCCTCAGATTCCCTAAGGTCTCTTAACTACAAGGGGCCCCGTTTTCCAAAACATATATTTTCCCTTCTTTTGAACACAATAAGGTAATTTATTAGGAAGCTTCAACAAATAAAATATAAACATGAACAATAAAGTTGGGGAGATCTAAACACAAGAAAAGCAGAACTCAGATCCAAGAGAGATTTAACCCCCAATTCCAGGGTTAATAAGAAAAAAGCAAATTCATTGGGCCCTGTGGGTGCCTGCAACTGGTTGCTCACTTGCCTTGGAGTTGTTGGGGAGGTCTTTGGGCCTCACTCTGACTCTATGAACTGTCAAAAGTTCAGAAAAAATAGAAGTAGCATCAACGAATCATGGAAATAGTAATTAGTAAAAGTTTATTGTGTATATATTAAAAAAGACTATTCGTGAACTGGAAACATTCAAACCAAAACATGGAATAAGGATCAGAGGCATAATTTTATAAAGCAGCTTATATGTTAGGAAGGCAGTGATTGTTCAGTCCTCACAATGAGTGGAGATACCAGAGATTTTTTAAATGAGAGAGAATTAGTTGTTACTGATGTCAATTTTGGAAACCAGAATAATTTTTCCTGTTTTTAAATAATAATAATAATAATAAATTGTTGTCCAAGTACAATTGTCTCCATTACTCTCCCCTCACATCACCTCACCTCAGCCATCCCCACCTCCCACCCTCCATCCTACCCCTCTTTGGCTTTGTCCATAGGTCCTTTATACATGTTTCTTGATAACCCTTCTCCTTCACCCCGCCCCCCCCCCCCCCCCCCCCCGCCATTATCCTTTTGAACATTCCCTCTGGTTATTGTCAGATTGTTCTTGATTTCAATGTCTCTGGTTGTTTTACTTGCTTATTTGTTTTGTTGATTAGGTTCTATTTATAAGTGAAATCATACGGTATTTGTCTTTTACCACATAGCTTATTTCACTTTGTATAATGCTCTCCAATTCCATCCATGCATTCGCAAAGGGTAGGAGTTCCTTCTTTCTTTCTGATGCTCAGTATTTTATCATGTAAATGTACCATACTTTTCTGATTCACTAATTTACTGATGGGTACTTAGATTGCTTCCAGCACTTGGCTATTGTAAATTGTGTTGCTATAAACATTGGGGTGCATAGGTTCTTTCGAATTGGTGTTTCAGGATTCTTAAGGTATAGTCCCAGCAGTGGAATTGCCAGATGAAAAGGCAGTTCCATTTTCAGTTTTCTGAGGAAATTCCATACTGTTTTCTACAGTGGCTGCACCAGTCTGCATTCCCGCCAACAGTGCGTTAGGATTCCCTTTTCTCCACAACCTCTCCAACACTTGTAGTTTGTTGATTTGTTTATGATGGCCATTGTGACCAATGTGAAGTGATATTTTATCGTGGTTTTATTTGCATCTCTCTGATGGCTAGTGATGCTGAAGGTACTTTCATATGTCTCTGGGCCCTCTCTATGTACTCCTTGGAGAAGTGTCTATTTAGGTCCTTTGCCCATTTTCTTATGACTTCTAAGGCATAACTAAGAAATAATCCAGGTCAAGTTAGTCTTGCAAAATAAGCTAAGCTTTGTTTGTAAACTAAATGGGTTTTGACTGCTCAGGTAATTTTCAAGTCTGTTCTCCATTTGTTTTTGGTTTTATCAGAAACCAGAAGCCTCATAAACATATTTTAAATAATGTTTACAAGTCATCTATGTTTATATTTTATTAATTGTTATTTAGTGCGGGGGGCTCCTGTCCTGGGAGCCAGATGTGGGGAGGCTCCGCCCCAGAGCCCCGTTCCTCCGTCACGGATGAAAATAAAAACTACCAAACATGACTGCTTGGGGAGGAAAGGGGTCAAACTCTGAGAGGAGAATGACCTAGAGCCCCATCCTCACTAGGCTTTTATTGGGCTCAAATACACCGGAATATAGGTTTAACATGTCAAAGAAATCTGAGGGCTTAATCCGAGCCAGTGTTTGTCAGGAAAGGGGTTGCCAAACTTTGGGAGACATACTCATTTCCTCCTGGGACACTTATCACCTAAGGGAGAGCACTTTTAGCAAAGCAGCTTTCACAGGACTTTAGGAATTCATTCTTATGTCCGGATCACCCAGGGAGCCGTCCTGGCCAGCACAGGGCTGCACCGCTCACCCCCACAGTTTCAGGCTTTAAGGCAATTAGGAAGCAGGAGACATCTCCCAGATGGAAATGAGGACTCGGGCTATGTCAGAATAGCCGGGGGATGAGGGTCCATCACATACTCTTTGCTGCAACCCCCCGAGTCCTTCCATGAGGCCTCCCAAGTGGTTGTGTCTGGCTTAGGTTGCCCTTCCCATGAGGAGTCTTACCTGTCATTGACTGCCAACCAAGCAATGGGGCCAGAGATGGATGAGGCAAAAGCAGTGCTCCTGCCAGGGAAATAAGCTTTGTCTCCTTAGTAGGTCACTTACTTGTGACAGAACAGACCCAGATGAAGTGGGTCCTTTGGGCTCTTACACAGCCCACCATGGGGTGACGGTTACAACTCCTGAAACCAGGCTGAACGGTCCACAACAATTTAGTACTATTCCACTTTAGGTACATTCTATGTTATTTAAATAATTGATTTTGACAAAATGTGTATATAATTATCACAATAATAATACTGGAAAATATAACATTTTATAACTAAGCATTATTAAACATGTATTGCACTTGCTTTGAGTAGGTAATTTAAATCAAAGATACATTAACACTAGTTGAAAATCTTTCTTAACATCTTTCTTTTTTAAATTTAAGAGACAAGTCTTCACCATTCTAAATAGGATTAAAGATGAACTTTTATTTCCAAAATTAAGCTATATACAATGTTTTAGGTATTAAAATCAATATAAAATAAAATAATTTTAGTAGTTACTTTGAAAAACAAAAATTTCTAACATAAAAAGAATGGTGATAGTTTGCAGTTCATTTAAATACCACTTGCATTTTCATCTCTAGATGTTCAGTCACAAAGTTGGCAGGTAGGATACTGTACAAAGTAACTGTCCTAATAAAGGTACATAAAGATGGGTCAAGTTCTCTCAAGGCACATACAGAGAAAATATGACCACTTTCTCAAGTTAAAGATGAAAGGACCCAATTATGTTTGATGTCAGTCTTCAGTGGCATCCCTAAGGCAACTAAAGGATTCTTGTTCTGGGATGTGATGTCTACAGCTTGTTCTGAATTTTATAAAAAGATGGCTTTCATGACCCAGAACTATTTGAATAAATAAGATATCTGGAAGACCATTCTTACTTTAAAAGTACTTTAATTTACCTGCAACTCCAATATATAAACAGTTACGTGACTCTTATGTTTATGTTCACTGTTTTGCTGTCTCTCTTTATATTTCACACTCTTATTAACCCTGTAGTAGTAATTAAAAAAATAATTTCAGATGGTATTGTGTAGTAAAAATATACAATTTTTAAGATGTAGCATTTGTTTTTAGTGTAACAAATCTCTATATATCTTCATTTCATTAACTTTTTAAGTATAATTATGTATTTAAATAAATAAATACAGAATAATATAAATTTCTTAAAATAGTTTATCTCACTATGCATTAAACTACATCAAAGTTATTTTGTAGAATAACAGTAAGGTTTCTATATGAACAAGAAGACTTTGAAAAACTATAGATTTTAGTATTTTCTCTCAGAATTGTTAATGCATCATACAAAAATATTACATGCCATATAATTGAATTTAAAAATACAAAAAAAATCAACTCCTAGGCACGTGCTAAAGTTTGAACATCCTTAATTGAATTTTTGTTGTTCATGAGTTTTATTTGCTATCTATCAATGCCAAAGACAACCTGTGAGGAAAATGTTATTCTGTATTTTCCATAAAACACAGCTGAATTAGTCTTTGCAATTTGAAATCTATATAAATAATCTTTACATCACTTCTTTTACCAATTTTGCCATTAAAAAGTTGAAAAAGAGAAATGAAAAAGTAACAAAGTTTAATAAATGTAAACATCATTAATGTGAAAATTTGTGGTGTTACATAATATATCACCCAGCTGTCCTCCCTCTTTGGTTTCCCATTCTCTCTGGATTCTAGTCCATATTCAATTGATAACTCAATTTCTTTGACTTTTGCTCATTAAATCACTGGCTTGAAAAAGCCCCTACCAACTCCATTCTAGGATCTCAGTATAATGAGATGCCTTGCAAAGGAATTACATTCATATTAAGGTAGTGGTAGTTAGATGAAGGTTTTTTAAATATGTATAGTTTTAGTTTAAACTTTGCCAGAGATAAATTTTGGTGTCTCTTCCCAAATTTTCTCCAAAAATCGCTTCTATCAGGATATTACAAGGTATTTAAATATTCAAATGGGAGTCTTTTTTTTTTTTTTGTCATCTTTGAGTCACTGTCTACTTTCTTCTCTCATTTTTTAAAAATGCTGTAATTAGCAAAGTCTAAGTTGGGTCACTGTCTCCTAATTCTGTTTATTACTTCGATATTATGTGAGTTTCTTGCAGTAAACCTTGACCCCTTTTACGCGGGGCATATTTCTCACATGCCTGGTCAAATCAGGACTAGTCTCCAGTAGATCTTATATGGATGCAGAATGTACAGCTGCATTTTTTCTTGCTAAAGGGGCAGCATTAAAGTCTACTCATGGCTTGGAAAGAATGATGAGTATGCAGTCTGTGTGTTTCCATGCTTTTCCACACACAGAATGGTCACTCATCATTATGGCTCATATCCGTACATGCTGAGAATAAACACAGGTACACCTCTGCTCAATGCATCCATATTTTCAGACTCTGCCCCCTGCTAGGAGAAAAATGCTAGTTACAACCAAGTCTATTTATTTTTAGAGTCAGAACACTTCACACTTCTGTTACTATTAGCACTTTAGAACATCTTGACTAGAGTTGAATTCTCTTCCAATGACAGTCTGACAAGAAATTTGGCAGGTTATCTATGACCTAAATAGAAACGTGAGCCTCGTTTAGTAGTTCTATTTTATTTTCTTTAATTTCATGAATACTGGTCTCAGCTTGATGATAATCATTGAGTTATTATTGGTCACATAAAATCTGTTAAAATTACCTCCAAACTGTAGCAAATTAGTAAATTTATTCTGACAAGGACAATTTCTCTATTTTGGGAGAGATTTGAGATGGTATGATCCCAAAACCTTTTTAAGAAGTAGATAAGGTGTTATTCAGGATATCTGTTTTGTAGTTTGTTTATTTTGTGAATTTCAATGAGTTTGCCCATCTACTCTGAATTATTGAATTTAGTGACATAAAATATTCATGATATTTTCCATTTATTTAAATACCTATAGAATTAGTAGTTACATAACTACTCATTTCTGATACTGGCAAATTGTGTCTTCTTTCTTTTTTTCTCTCTAGCTTGCCAAGAGTTTTCTTATTTTTATGATTTACTTAAATTTTAATATTTTTATTTTATTGATTTCATTTATTATGATTTTATTCCCTTTTAAGATTTTATTTATTTATTTTTAGAGACAGGAGAAGTGAAGCAGAAAGAGAGAAAGAGAAACATCAATGTGTGGTTGCCTCTTGCACACCCCTTATAGGGGACCCAGGCAGGTGCCCTGACTAGAAATCAAACCGGCAACACTTTGGTTCACAGGCTCATGCTCAATCCACTAAGCCACATCAGCCAGGGCTGATTTTCTTCTATTTCATTAATTATCCTTTCCTATGCAGGTTATTGGATGCTTAACTTTTCTTGTTCCTTGTTTCTTACAATATAAACTGAGTCAATTATTTTAATGCTCTTTCTTTAGTAGTATATTCATGTAGTGCTACAAATTTCCCTTTAAGTATTGTTTAGGTTGCTTCAGTGTATTTGATATGCTGTGTTTATATTTTAGGTAAGGTCAAAATTATTTCTATTTGCTATGACTGCAGACCACTTTGAATGTGAGCAAAACCTTCCACCTTGATCTTTGAGTGCGTCTCTACTTATCTTGACAATTTTTATGTATTTCTGATACAGCAGTCAAGTTCCATGTTTTAAAAAACCTCCTTAGTAGTTTAAATCACATTGTATTATATCAAATGTTAAAAGTGCAGATGAGTTATATCCTTTACAACTTAAGATTTCAACATGCGCCACTCAATGACATTGATTTGGACATTTGTAGTAAAGATGGTTTTGTCATATTCTGCATATTATACTAAGAATCCCTGAAATTTATAAGTGGTTTATTTTGACTACAGTAAGGTTAACGCTTCATAACGTAGATGAGTCTTGACAAACACAATATCACATATCAACATTTACAGAAGCATAAGGACAGTTTCAGTGCCTTAAAAATCCCCTATTCTTCACCTATTTAGTTGTCCTTCTCCAAAACCTTGGCAACTACTGAACATTTTAGAGTATTTATAGTTTTGCTGTGCCAGAATGTTATATTACTTGCATAGTATATAGCCTTTTTGGACTGGCTTTGTTCACCTAGCAACATGCATGTAAGTTGGCTTGATAACTCGTTTTTCACTGAATAATCTCACATTGCTTGGTTTCATCACATGTTGCTTATCCATTTACCTACTAAATAACATGTTGGTTGTTTCCAGTTTGTGACAATTTTGAATAAAGTTACTGTAAAAATTTATGTGGAGGTTTTCACATAGACATAAGTTTTCAGGATAGTTGTGTAAATACCTAGAAGGATGATTGGTGGATTATATGCTATGACTATATTTAGATTGTAAGAAATTGCCAGTCTTCTGAAGCGACTGTACCATTTTGCATCTCCTCATGCAGTGTTTCCTCAAGAAATATAATGTCAAGCATTTTTACATTCTGACAAATGCTTCATTGAAAATAAATACAATTCATTTTATCTTCTGAGTATTATTGTGAGGTAGTACCGAAATTATCTTCATTGAATATATAAAAAGTTCATGTAATTTGTCCAATATGAATATGGCTAACTAATGGTGGGACTGCTATGAATCTAGAATATTTTTGTGTGTGATTTTAGAACTTGAAAAGATAAATCAGATTATTTTAATGGACTCAGAAAAACACTTAAAATTGTCGCATTGCAACACAATACTTATAAAATACTACCAAACTAGAACTGAGATTTTTTATGTTGTATTTTGTGACTAAAGTTCAATTAAATTCAAGTTTATTAGACTTATATTCTTAACAACAGTAAAATATATTATGTGGAAAATCATTAAGTACCTTGGGCCAAAAAGAATTAGAATAAGAAATTTGAATGAGAAAAGTACTTAGAACATAAGAATAATAAGAACACCTATGAAAATACAGTCAAAGCTAATAATCACAGACTATTTACTAGCATGAATGCTTTTATTTTACATATAAAATAGAAAATATCAAGCTTTTTTTTACTGGAGATAATGGTTCATGTCTCTTATTGACCTTACACCCATATCAACAAACATTTCAGTTATTGTCCACAATGTTTGTGGTTTGCAAGGCAAAATATAATCTAAGTCTAACTTTTCTCCTAAGTTTTGAGTTAAATTTTTGATGTAGAATGCAAATTTGAAGCGCACTGACTCAGTTTCTCCCAGCCTGAGTCACCGCTTCACTCACGCAGCATCTGTGACCGAGGTTCACCCTCCTGTCACTGTGCTCCTGTCACTGCCCGTGACCCTGTGTTCCCACAGCTAGTTCGCCTGTCATACGCTTTGTGTCACCCCCGAATTAGTCTGACTTTTATCATCCCGTTAGATATTAGTTAATAGTAGGGACAAACAACTCTATGTAGTCATACTAACACAGAGGAATGGATGTATATTTTCATACAGTTGTGTAACTTGCAAACTATTAAATGTTAATGCGCTTTAAAAGTTTCCATTCAGAATCATTTTTAACATTTTAAATATTAAATCTAGAAAACAATTGAGGGAATAATTTTGATGATTTATATGTTATGAGTTTTATGTCATATCCATAAAAAAACATTTATGACCATGATTTTCTTCTGTAGATAGAAACTCTAACTCTGTCATCGAAATTAATGAGTTAGTGTGACAATTATATAAGTGCAAGCATATTTGAAAAATACAAGCCCTGTCTGGTGTAGCTCAGTGGATTTAAGCATGGACCTATGAAGCAAAGGGTTACAGGTTTGATTCCCAGTCAGGGCACATGCCTGGGTTGTGGGCCCGGTCCCCAGTAGGGGGTGCATGAAAGGCAACCACACACTGGTGTTTCTCTCCCCCTCTTTCTCTCTCCTGCCCCTTCTCTCTAAAAATAAATAAATAAAATATTTTTAAAAAAATACAACAAAACTGCTTTACTAAATAACACTGAGTTGAAAAACTGAAATGATTATTGTCTCTGAGAGCTAAAATTCACGAGACTTACAGTGTCCCATAAATGTATGATGCTGCTGATTCTATATATAAAATGTATCTTTGACTTTCTTTGACATTTATATCTTCTTATAGCCACACTTTTATAATGCAATTTCTGTGAACACTGTGAAAAGATATTTACCTTTTTCCCCTATCATAAACTTTTTGAAGGTGGTGGCACATACATCATTGAGTTTTATGAAAGAATACACAGTAGATAATAAAATTTCCCCTGTTCAATATGTTTTGGTAAATTCCAAGGGATTGTATACTCATGCTTTAAAAACTGGTTTACTTTCATATTCTAGCACTTTTAATTTTACATATGTACATTGATGGTAGAAATAAAACAAAAATAGTTTTCTGTAGTAAGTTAAGGTTCATGATGCATAACTTTATAATTCTGCTTTTCATGAGTTTTATGAAATTCAGCCCTGGTAAAGAACACTAAAGTCAAAGAAAAAAAGTGATATATGTGGTGATTGCTTGGGGGAGCTGGGGTGGGGTGGGAAGAAAAGGGCAAAGAGGGGAAATTGGGACAACTCTAATAGAATAACAATTTAAAAATAATAAAAAGGGATATCATTGGCACTGTGCAATTTTTCTACCTCTCATTTGTTTAAATACAATATAGACTTTTGTTTTCTTTGGAAACAAATGGGGAAACCACTTCTCAACTCCTTTCACAGATATTTCAGTCACTGTCAAACATTTCAGAAAGAGAATTGCCCTTTCTAACAAATCTTTCCCCTTTTATACAGCAACAAGAACAAGAGACACATTTGGCTAGGAGCCTAAGAGAGTTTGAACAGCCTTCCTCATTTGGATCCCTTCATTACAATGGATGCCTACACTTGGGAACCGATCCCCCTACAGTGGTGGGCGCTGGGGCCTGACTGAAAGAAAAGTTAACAATAAAACCAAACTAAAACTAAAACAATCTGGGAAAACATATGTTGAGGTTTTTCTTCTAATCTGTTCTCAGACAAGAGCTTGTTTCTTAGTTCTTAAGGGAAAAAGAGGATCCCAGCTAAACTATACAAATTTTCTGATTATTCTCACCGCGAAAAGAAAAACAGAAGTTATTTCATGAGATGAATAAATTAAGGCTATATAAAGAAATTCAGAATAACAAAATCTATTTATGTTTGAATAGGAAAGAGTATAAATTAACAGAAAATATTTTGTCAGTTTCAAGATGACAGCTCCATTTTCTTTCACACAAATAAATGTAGGCCATTATTGCTCTTGTCTTTAGGCATCTTGAAGCTAACATTTATGTAAAGGTTGGGCTTATGAAGAAAAAAATAATTACAAACTTTGGGAAGTTTATTAAAAGATTTTGGAAGAATTCATCTACCAGTGTGTTTTCTTAACCTGTAATGTCTAATGTGGCAGTTACAAAGACCACCCCTTATGAATCTGAGAGAGTGTTTTGTTTTCTTGCTTTTATTTTTATTTTTATTTTTAAAACATTTATTGTGGAAACATCAGTTGATGGCATTACATACATTTCAGGGGTACAGTTCTGTAACACATCACCTGCATATCGCATTGTGTGTTTACTAAGTGATTAGCTAGTTGTTACTTACTCTTGTTGGAAACTGCTACCTTTTTGGCCAGGGGTGTCCAAGCTCTTGGCACCTCTGGGCCACACTGGAAGAAGAAGAGTTGTCCTGGGCCACACAGTAAATACAGTGTGACACGTAATCACAAAGAACTCATAATGTTTTAAGTAAAGTTACAATTTTGTGTTGGGCCACATTCACCGCCATCCTGGGCTGCATGCAGCCGGTAGGCTGCAGGTTGGACCCCCTGTGGGGCAATAAGCAAGTATAGGACACGCATCTAAAAACCAAGACCATATAGCCACGTTCTTCCTCCCAGAACGGCAGGAATCCAAAGCCCCAGCCTGATGATCCACCCTTATGAAATTATTTGTGGCATATTTCTTTTATACCAGGATGGATTTCCCCTATTTATTACAGCTACAGTGTTTAGGAATCTGGGGTCTTTATTCTGGGGTTAAGCTATATAATCAGAATTTTTTAATGTCAAAAGAAAACTGACATATGGATATTTATAACATTTTAAAAACAATATAACATCAGGCAGAATGTAATAGCGTACAACCCAAAATATTTTAAAAAATTCTTATTTGTCTATGTTCATATAGCTTTACGTAATGTTCACAAAGTATTTGTGGGAAGTAGCATGCTTGGCATGAGTAATGCAATATAACATACCGTCTCGGGGAAAACGTAGGTAATAATTTGTACATAGTGTCCAAATACTTCTTTCCTTGTCACAGTCTGTTCCTGTTTTAGTCACAGTTCACTGAAGCTTTAGGGAATGCTGCTCCTATTTCAAATAAAACAAAACAAACAAACCAGATAATTTCAAACAGTGTCAAAGTTTTATTTCAAACATGATGCCAAAAAGAGAACGCTAGAGGACTATTAACATATATTTGCTGTATACGAATGTTTAAACAAGAGAAACTTTATTTTTGATTTTTAGATTTTTTTTGTATTTTCCACCATTTATCCCCTCTGTGCCCTCCCTCACCTCCTCCTTCCCCATTTTCACCCTCAGTTAGACACTGTTGTTCATGTCCTGGAGTTTCCCTCTCTGTCTCTCTTTTACAAAAGAAAAAAAAATTTGTAAAAAGAAACTGTCTTTTACAAAAGAGAAACTCTAAATAATGACTGTTCAATTGGATACATGGTAAAATATGTTTAAATGAAACAAGACATTGGCCAACATTACTTGAGTGTGTGGGTCACTAGATTCCCAGGTATCTTCTTTATACTGTTAAATTTATCAGAAAGGTGCCTAAGTGTTTTATTAGTAATGCAAAATTCTCCACCAAAAGGGGTTGTGAATGTTATGCGATATATTTTCCCAAATGAGATTTAAGACAAATTGTGATGTTTGCAACCCTCTAAACAGAGATTTGCGAAATGGAACCATAGCTACCTATAATTCATTGTATATGAACATATCCACATGTTCCCATTATTAACCATGGAATACTATAAACTCTGGCATTTAGTTAGTAGTTGCAAATACAAAATATTCTATACTTGGAGGAATATATTTAAGTTTCACAAATCTGTTCAAATAGCTCTGGTAAAGATATTTGAAAAATTGTTATTTTCATACTTAATAAAGCATTACACCTTTAGATATGTTGTAATCAAATAGTGAAAACAGCTTTATGATTATTTGAAATATGATAAATATCCCCAGTTTAAAAAATCAGATTTCCAGTTATGAAAAATAAGGGTTACATTTGAATAAGTACCAATAAATATTTCTGTTTGTATAGTTTTCTGTGAAACTATTTACTTAAAATTTTAATTTATATATGTTTTGTTAGTCCTCAATCCAGAGCTGTAGCATTCAAATTGATTACATGCATATAGAGATCAGTTTCTATTTCTAGAATGGCACAAGAAGACTAAAGAAGTGAAACAAGCTTTTCCATTCCATTATGCTGATTACTGAGGTTTACTGAGGTTTTGTTGTTGACATGTGAGTGATAATGTTTGAAGGTCAGAGGCTCTGCCTCCTCACTGCCGTATGTACCTGTATTTTCCCTCACCCGTGGAAAACAGACCAGCCTAACAAGGCAATCCATCTCTCAAAGAGGCAGAAAATTCTTACTGTTTTCCTTTGATCCAAACCTCCATGTCCTCAAGTGACTAAATACAAGGGTGGGAAAGTAGGTTAAACCTCCAGCCATCATTACCTAAGGGCAAAATCATAAGTAATGATACAAAATAAAAACAATAATAAGAAGAAAAATAATGCAAATAGATCATGCAATAATTAATAACTAAATAAATAATACAAGAACAAACTCTGTTTTGCACACTCACAACTATAAACCTACTTTTACCCACCCCCAAATTTCTCCCCTGGATTATGCCAGATGATGCATTGGTGGTTCTTATTCAGGGTATTACTGAAATGCCAGGGGCTCTTATTTCCCGTTTCCACTCTCCTTTGGCAATGATCCATATCTCAGAACCCAAAGGCCTGACTACATTTTTAAGATGGGAAATGAATAATATATCTCTTAGTCTTAAAATTTTACCATAGTAGCAGAACAAAACAGGTTAATATTTTAAAAAATTCTCTCGACAACAGTTTCGTCTCAAGTGTGTGTGCTTTCACTCTTTTCCAAAAAGTGGTGACAATTTAGACTACGGATTTCTGTACCTGTGCAAATAGAAGTTTATCATGTTAACATTAAAAGTAATTTTCTTTCAAAAAATTTCACTCTATACTATGAGGAGGGACCCCAAAACATAGAATTTATTCATAAAAATTGTGTATCTATTCTTACATGTTTATACTTCTATCACCTTCAAAGTGCTCTCCATTTGATGTAATACACCCATCAATACATTTTTCCACTCCTCAGAACAGTTTTTGAACCCATTGACATTGATGTCTTTTAGTGCTTCTCTTGTTTTTTGTTTGACTTCTTCTACATCAGCAAAACATTTCCCTTTGTAGATTTTTTTCAACTGGGGAAACAAAAAGAAGTCTCTCGGGGTGAGATGTGGTGAATAGGGAGGATGGGGCCCAGGTTTCATGCCTTTTGGCTCAGAAATTGGGGAACACTCAGCATGGTGCGGGCAGTTGCGCACCTAAATCACCCATCCTGAAGTGTACAAACACGTTGAAGGAGGCTTCAAAAAAATCGACAGAATCCGAACGTAACCTGTCACAACAATGCCAGCAGGTACACTGATACGGATGGCTTCCTAGAACACTCACCTAGTGGGGGAAGCCTGTACTACAAGGGGCCCACCCTCCAGAAGATATCTCTGTTTTTTGGGAGTACCCTCTTATATCTACACATATTTATGTAAATTGGTCACAAGATAATAGAATCGTAGTTGTCATATTTTTATTTTATTATTTTTACCCTCACCTTTGATCTAATGTATTATTTATTTTTTCCTTAAATATACAGCCTTCTAATATGAAAACAACCTTTCAAATTATAGAATTTGGATGATGTTATAAAAAATTACTATTAAAGTTGACAATGTTTTATGATTTCCATAAACTCATTATTTTCTGAGCATCCTTAATACACAAAAAACCTATCATATTTATGCCATTAGATTACTTAAGGTGAGTGATTTCAGATGTTATTTTATAGTGATATGTCTGAAAAACAGTTAATTTTAAGCTATTACTTGTATTTAAGTTTTCAAATATTTCTTTACTTGTGCTCCAGGTTTAGTTACAGTTCGTAGAAGCTTTAGTGAAAGTTCTTCCTATTTCAAATAAAACAAAACAAACAATATATCCAGAGTTCTGCTCTTACTCGAACAATTCAAATGACATTCTTTTCCGTGGTTCGGGAGGATTTTGTTCCATAAGCCTCAAAGCAGAATGCCTGCCTCTTTGCTTCTATTCAGTTGAGGCCATGCTTGTGTCATCCCAGTGTTTGCCAATAGATGGCTGTGGGATTACCATGGGAGCCACTTTCCATCAAATTGCCATTCAAATTGCCTTCTTAAATATGCAGGAGAATTAGTAGAATGATGTCCATAAATTGTAGCTCAATGCTTACTGCCTAGCAGACACTGAGTATTATAGCTTTTCTCTAAATCTGTCTTATCTTTATCCTCTGAGATCTAATGGCTGGCAATGAGAAGAAATGAATTGTTTATAACATTAAGATCCAGTCTTCAATTCTACACAATTCCCTTGCATTCCCTAGATGTTAACATTATCTTTTGTGCGTGTGAGAAATCCATTTACTGTGCCATGCGCCAAAGCTGCTATCTGCTCTCCACTATCTTCCACATCGCTCCTCCACACACACACACATATATACACTCATTCTGTCCCTCATGCACATACTCACACACACATGAACTCTCCCTGAGGGTCACAGTTTATCCCTGGATATTTGAGAAAACTTTTACAAATTAGAAGTATTATTGAATGCATACTGCATGCTAGACACTGTTCAATGTGTTTTGAATGCAGAAATAAAGATTATAGTCAAAGACCCTTTGTCTAATGTACCCCACTTTCCAGAGATATGACACAAACAATAAACACAGAAAAGAAAATTATACTGTATGTGAGAAGGCAATCGATACACATTATACAAACTGTAAACTAGGGCATAAGAACTCTGAGAGTTGGTAGTTTTAAAGAGGCTGGTCTAGAATATCATTAAAAAGCCTGAACACAAACTGGAAGGACTTAACAGAAGTTATGCAAGCAGATGGAGGAAGAGCCAAGGCAAACACTGGGTGTACATGAGAAAGAACAAGTGGTCAGTGAGGCAAGGTGAATGCAGGCAGACAACAGAAGAGAGAATGTCAGGAGAAGAATGAGAGGTTAAATTGCCTAGAGCCTTCCAGGTAGTATAAAAACTTTGACTTTATTTCTGAGTTCAGAGCTTTTTGCAGTTGTGAGGCATGAGCAGATTTGCGGGTTCCCAGAATCCCTCTGGCCACGATGTTCAGATTGGATAAACAGGGGTAAAAGATCACAGCAGTAGAATTCTTCAGAAGACTACTGCAGTAATTCATACCAGATGCGATGAAAACAAAATGCTCACACCAAGCTGAAGTGGACAATGTGAAACACAGCTAGATACTTAATATACTTTGAGGGTAGAGATTACAACATTTCCTGAAATATTAAATAAGATATGAGAAAAGAAGAAAGGAAATTAAAGTTACGTAGAAGATATGGAGACAAGTGACTAGAAGGTTACAGGAGCTGCAGACAAATGAAATGGGGAAAGCTGTGCAGACAAAATAATTTGCAGGAAATATTGGGAGTTCACCCTGGAGCCTATTGAACTTGAAATCTTTAGAGAACACCCACTGTAAGTTAATAGCTGAATAAGTGAGTACAGAGTTAGAGTATCTTAGTCAGCCCAGGATATTATAATAAAATCTCACAGACTGGGTGGCTTCAACACAGAATTTTTTTTTTTTTTCTTATGGATCCGGAGGCTAGACATTCAAGATCAAGATGGCAGCCTTTCAGTTCTTGGCGAAACCTCTTTCTGTCTTGTAGACTGTCCTTTCTGTGAGCTCACATGGCAGGTTGAAAGATTTTCTTCCTGTCTCTTTTCATAATCTGATCAGAAAGACTCCACCTAAATAAACCAATTTCATCCGTAAGTCTCCATCTTCAAATACATTGGGGATTAGGGCCTTGACTTAGGACCTTTGAGGGGATGTTACTCAGCAATGAGTAAGGGAAAGGCATGTAATTTGAAGCTTGTCGTAGCAAATTCCCAAAGATATCTTCCACCTTGTAAACCACATTTCCCCAAATTTAAGCTCTTGAATACTGTCTTCCTTTGTATCAGGGTTAGTCTTCTGGCTCATTTGTAACTAAAAGTGTATGGGCAAAGTCATGGGGTATGACTTTTAAGCTGAAATGAAAGTAGTAGTTTCATAGCTTCCACATGGACTTATTGTAACACATTTTGGAGGAAGCCAGCTGTGTATAAGAATTGAGTAACTCGTGGTTGTTACATGGTGAAGTACAAGGTTGCCACCCGGAGAGCAGAGGGTGTCCGCACAGCCCCGTTGTTCCAGCCATGCCAGGATATGCACCAAACACACAAGTGAAAAAGGCATTTTGAATGGAAAATCCAATGAACCCTTCAAAGGACACCAGCCAGTCCAGCTGCTAGCTATTGAAAATCCTCAAATGACAACTATTTAGCTGAATCCAGGTAGCCAGTCTGAGCCTTCAGAGATAAAAATAAGTTACTTTTACCATACTGTTTTGAAGTGATTTGTTATATTCCAAAGTCATTAGAACACAGAGAATACAAAAATCCACATGTTGCTGTGTGTTCTCCAAGACAATCAATGTAGGAAGAGACAAAGAGTGAGCTAGATAGAGAGCCACGAGCAATCTAACTTAAAGTCATGGGAGGAGACAACGACTGGCATTAAATAGGAAGGCACGTTTGGAAATATTTAAATCAAAAGGACTAAAAATTAGTAACTGTGATTTATTTAGCTAAATATCATTTACTCTGATTTAGAATAAACTCAGATTAGTATTGTGGGATTGAGAACTACGTAGCATTTAAAAGAATGGTGAAAGCCTTAATTTAGCTATTTTAAGCCAACCTGCAGCCTGTAGGCCCCACATGCCCCAGGATGGCTATGAATGCGGCCCAACACAGCATCGTGAATTTACTTAAAACCTTGTGAGATGTTTTTTGTGATTACGTGTCACGATGTATTTAACGTGTGGCCCAAGACAACTCTTCTTCTTCCAGTGTGGCCCAGAGATGCCCAAAGGTTGGACACTAGTGGTGAGGGGAGATTAAAAAAATAATGTTGGATCAAGGAAAGTGGGGATGGCTGGGTTGGGGGAGTAATGGAGGAAATGGAGACAACTGTACTTGAAGGTCAATAAAAATGTGTAAAAAAGAAGCACAAATTGGTAGTTACAGAACAGTCGTGGAGAAGTACAGTGCAGTACGGGAAATGGAGAAGTCGAAGAATATGTACGAAGGACCTATGGACATGAACTCAGGTGTGGGGATTATCTGAGAGAGTCAGGAGTGCTGGGTGAAAGGGGGCAAAGAGAGGGAAATTGGGACAACTGTAGTAGCATAATCAATAAAATATAATTTAAAAAAACAAAAAAAATCATTTGGAGGCAAAAAGTTTAAACAATCAGATTTTATGGAGCGGGGGAAAGAAGAGAACTGAAGAGATCATGGCAAGGGTTCTGTTAACACAATTTTAATCAGACTTTAGGGAGCACACAATGAATGCGGAAATATTCTGTGATCAGCAACAGTACAAAGCTTCTAGTCCTTCTTCCATAAGGGCAGAAGCACTAAGGGAGAAAGAGTGTCCTTCAAGCCAAGTTAAGGGACTTATCAAAGAGTCAGCAAAAATAAACACCAGTGTAGAGAAGACACATGAAAAAAGTGCACAGACACTCTCCTCTGCCCTCCAACCTCTCTCTTTTACGTCCCACTGTGTGCCATTGTAAGGAGGCCTCAGAGGTGTTTTCAGGAGAGGCAGCGAACCAGGGGCAGGGCAGTCCAGAGAAGGTCCGGGCAGGGAGTGCTGTAGGGTGCAGGTAAAGGAAAAACGAACACATGCATACACAAAGGGAACAAAACAAAAGTTAGAGGAAGTAAGGCATGAGCATTAAGAGCAACAAAAATTTTGTATATTTTTCAAGAAGAATAATTGATGCTGATTTTGTTACTTCTAACTTATTTTCTAAGTTGCAAATTTTGGGGTCCATTCTACAGGTGTCGTGAAGTATGATTTTTAAACACTAATCTTCGAAAATCTTTTTCTTCCTTCTCTTCAATGAGCTTATTCTCATTGTTCATAAGAGCATGAGTTGGCACTGTGACTATTAAAAACAATGCAATAGAATACAAATACTAAATTTAATGTTCCGTTTGTTTTTTAAATTCCAAAACAGGGAAGTGTGCATGAGAAGCAGGAAATTGTGCCTTTTGCTAACATAATACATTAGAATAAGAATAGAGGGGGAAAAACAAGTTTACCTGGGGAATCTGGGTTGTGGGCTAGGCAGAAGGCAAGAAGAAGAAACAGTAACATCAACTGTCAGTCACTACAGGGAGGTGTTTTTATTCCTGCGTGTGCATGTGTTCAGACTATTGCACACCAAATGTTGCCGTTCACATAAACACAGCATATCTGCTGAACAGAGAGGCATGTTTACATGAGATATTCCATTAATAGATTCAAGTAGTAATCTGCACTACTCAGCTGAAGCATTAAAAAATGTCCAAAACTTCTATGAGCCTTATTGAATGGCCCCAGTGGACTGCAAGTTCCTCACTGTGCCTGCCTGTCCATTCACAAACAGCAAAACACAGAATAGGGTGCTTCACAATTATGATCAGTTTCATCCCTGCTAGTTTGATTTTTTTCTATCATGTTTGAAGTGGGTTTATTTTGGGTTTTGTTTTGTTTTTAAATAATATAGAAGCAGAGTAGTCATTCAAAAGGATGTTCATGGACTTAGAAGAGAGATTTTCTGAATTGGAATTATCCAATATGTGCCTAAAAAATGAAGAGAAATAGTTATTCACATTTTATAGAGAATAAGTAAGTCCTGTTTCTTTTAAGAAATTTTAGGAATTGGGAAACTCTGAGAAGAAAGATGAGATTAATAAGAACAAAAGTATTTTTGCACTGCATATTTTTTTTAGTTTCTGAAATGATTATACATTTCCATAGTTCACATAAACCAAAGATTTTTTTAAAAAATAGACTTGTTTTAAAAGGATTAGCATCATAGGCAAATATCCTTAAATTTATGAATTCTAACATGTCAAAGTGATGGTGCACAATTTCTCTTTCCCATTTTTCCTCCTTTAATGGATTGCTCTACTTTGAAAAGTTAAGAACATTATAAAGATTTTAAATCACCTTGCTTGAGTTCTGGCCTTTACTAGTATAGTATTTAAACATGTTGCTATTTATTATGAGGCTAACTACTTGTACTTATACTTAAGATATTCTTATACTTACGAATACCTTGTATTCTGTGAAAGAAAAAAACTTTCAAAAATAGAGGCTAAAGGGTTGCTTTTGTTAACAGACAAAAAATAGCAGTTCCCGCATAGCTTCATTTTCTAATGCAAATCACAATGGTCTCATTTCTTTCTCATTTCTTATATTCAAATGCAAAAAGTTTTTAGATAAACTACTTAATGTAAACTCTTCTTAATTTGAAAAATTATCTGATATATTTAGATCTTATATGCTGGTTAAGTTTTAAAATAACTGTCAAGAATCTCAGTACTGAAATCTAATATATATTTAATTCTTATTATCTATAGCAGTGAAAATATTAATAAAGTAAAAATGCCTATATTGCTTATCTAAACATATTTTATTCATAAAGAGCATATTGTACTTAAAGAAAAATGTTTTATTTTAAAGAAATTCCAGTGACAATGATGGAGACACTGAAATTATAATTTTGCCTCCTGTGAATAGAAAAGGGAAATGCTAGCAAATCAGGAGATGCTATTATTCTAAAAAAATGAGAAAGATCAAGTTCATGCCTGGGGGTTTCATTGCTCCCACAGTGACATAGGATGGATTATCATGGTTGTATATATATTCTGCTCAAATTGGAATGTTATTTAACAAAGATAAATTGTTTAGTTACACATTTTTAGCTAAAAATGCATTTTATACCTGAACTAGAGGTGTCAATACTGAAAAGAGTGGAAGAGAGGAAAAAATATAGAGCATATCAAAAATCACAGATAATGACTGCTTTCAAAAAAGAAAATTTTTGTTTTCACATCATCCTTTTTCTTTTTTCCAACACTAGTTATTTCAGGCCTGTCATTAGTCTTACAAAAGCCACTTAACAAACAGATTTGTCAAAGAACAATGCTATTGCGTATTTTATTTGACAGGCCAAAATTTACTTGTAGGTTTTTAAAAGATCTCAACTATTTACCTTTCTATTTTCTAGTTTCTTAAATATAATGTTGTTTCCAGCTAGATATATTTGATAATGATAATCAAGATTTATCTCTATAAAATCTTCTCCTTACAGAATATAATCTTTAATAATTGTTATTTTCTTGGGAATTATTTATTAAAATTCATTCTTCCATATATTTTAGGATATGTTATATAAGAACATCCTTATGATATCCTTTAAAATTATAGTCCAAAAATAGAAATTTATTATAATAATTCAGTCTTCCTAGATTACTTTGGGGAAGGGGCATTAAATCTATTTACCATCACAATTGTGAGTGCTGAGTGAAAAATAGGTCCCTGCTAACTGAAGAACAGAGCCACTGAATCAATGTGGATGTTAGGGCCAAATTAAGATCTTTTTCTGATGGTATCTTTTCTGCTGACACTGTGGTTTATGGAGCAAACCACAGTCATCTCTGAAATTAGTTGTGTCAATGCCTTTCCCTCAGGTATCTTCCAAGATCTAGATTTTTCCAGAAATTAAAGACATTCTTACATTAAATACGGGAATAAATTATATTGTGCTATGAAGCTCACTAGTTTACTAATAATAGCCCAAGTATTGTTTGTTGCTCTTCATTTGGCTATTTGTGTCAATTTCTTGATTTGGAATGAAGACAGGATAAATAAATTTCAATCTCAAAGCTACAACAAACATAAGCACTCTTGATTCGCACGCATGCACACACACACACGAGATGATAAATGTCTTGCTCCCTTAGTGACGTCTCTGTGAATAAGTAATATGTTGTGTGGCTCATACTTTGCACAACAGGAGTCAAGGGAAATGCTAGAGATACAGCAAGGAAGTAAGGACAGTGGAAAAGGGAACAAGGAAGAGTAGAGTATACTTGATGAAGGAGGAATTATAATTGAAGAACTCAGATGCCCTACTTTGCCTCTCTCTAATGAAAAATACAATCTAAATTACGCAGAATGTATTTTACTGGATGTATGATCAATTTTAATGTAATTTTAATGATATATGAAACATATTCCTTTGGCTAGATTCAGTTCTATCTAGCACAGGACTCAGGGCACCATTTGATCATAAAGACATTTCTGCCTGTTGAAAGAATTTCACTAGATCTGTATTCTAAATGAATGGGGCTGAAATAGATGAGGTTCCCTTTATTCTAAGAGTAGCCAGGGTTGAAAAGTCATTTCATACCTGTTGAACTTGTGAGCCTCACGATGAGTTCATTTAAATATAATTCCTTTTCTACTTCTCACTGAGCAGAAAGTGCACTTAACTGGAGTACTTTCGAACATGGGAGGGTGAAGTCAGGAAAAGGGCCGCAGGGTTTACGTGTGCAATGCTTACCCTTAATCACCAGAGGGAGAAGAGGCTAATGGTCATGGGAAGGATGAATTCCTGAAGCTATTTTCTGAAAACCCAATTTCTGGAAACAATTTCTGGGAAAGAACTATTATGAGGAGGTAGATCAGGAGACTGTCTTCACTCAGAGCCACTGCTGACACTTGCGCCAGTAATTCAATGATGTGCCAGTTCCCCTAGGATGACACAATGTGGTGTGGGTGTCCAAGCCTGGGGACTGTGGGGCTAAATGGAAACATAGTAAGAGGAAACATTTTGTGTCATTGATAGGTGATTGATTTGTGTAGGCCTATTTTAGGAACAGTCACAAGCCAGTTCTGGTACCAGGGGTCTTTCCATTTTAAAGAATAAAAGCAGATTATATTCTTTTAAATATTTTGGCAAATATATACATGATTTAATTTTTATTTATTAATTTAAAATATCACTGCCATGTTTTTGACTAGCTTTTTATTAATAATGGTGCAAATCACAATCCCAATGATTTAATAAATTGCAGTGAGAACAAGGGAGTATGCCTATACAGGATGATGGTTTGATAACTTAAGGATTGCTACCTATAGTAGGGATTACTGACTAGGCATAAAATGCATATTATAAAAAAAACTCAGAAAATGACAAAAAAGGAAAATACTTTTAAAGAAGTTCATATCCTTTTTTGAAAATCAGAAACAATCAAATATGTATATATTATCATATCATATAATTATATGGTTTTTATTTAATAATAAAACAAATAATCTTATTTTTGAAATAAATCATAGTTTTTTTTTGTTGTTGTTGTTCTTGAAAGGATACTACAGAAAAATGTCCAATATACAGGTATTTGTGATTCTCCACTTGACCAGATCTAGTCAGGCTGCTGTGAGCCCTCAGCTTGGCTAGGACTCAACATGGCTTATCGAGACTTTAACAAATACTGACGTAATTTCTAAGAGCTCAGGTCTGTATTTCTGGGATGCCACTAGCCTGCCTGAGAAAATGAGAGGTCACCGACATAATTTACTGTGTGTTCCAGGCAACTTCTGGATATTACGTCCCCAGTCACCCTGTGGTGAGAGGGTCTGAGCTAAACTTAAGTAAGTGCTGGTTAACAGAACCAGAACCCTCTGTCCCATGTTCTGCAATTTTTCCCTTCCCTGACTCTGCTCAATGTCCTTCAGTTACCCCTCCGAACTGCCTCCCACCTTCTTCCTTTTCCTTTCTTGCTTCCACTATCCTGCGTTTATTTATCATATAATAGGAAGGTAGCATGGTGTAAGTTAAAAATAATCAACAAGTTGCTTTGATAAACTTGTATATAGCAATATGATTACCACCATAGGTTTAAGTAACATCTTTCACATCACATAATTATTGTTTCCTATTTGCAGTGAAAACATATAAGATCTAGTTCTTTAGCAATTTTGAAGTATCGCAATGTAAGATTGTTACCTATAATCACTACACTTTGCATTTGCTCTCCAGAATTTACTCATCTTTGAAATTGCAAATTTGTCAACTTCTCTCCATTCCCCTTCCCCTAGGTCCCAGTAACCACCATTCTACTCTGTATCATTCTTCCTTTTATAATGCCCAATTCTGCAAAAATCTAGATGGAGCCCAGCCCTTTACTGTCCCAAGTCACTGATTAAAATATACTTTTGCTACTTTACCTAATGTTCAGCTGTATTTATCTTGGACAGTATCCATTATCCAGAACCCTTCATAATACGTGTAAAAGAATTAACCATCTCTCCCTTCATCATAGTGGGCAGTCATATTTTCACCGCCCTCCCAGCTCCGACGCCATCGGTCACGAAGCATTGTCTCCACTACCTCCAAGTGGTGTTGCTTATGGCTCACGTAGCAAGTGCCTTTAATACTAATTTGTGTTAATACAGCACCTTACCACTAGGTTAGAATATTTTTAAAGTGCTGCATTAAGTGAATCAGATTTTAAAACTATTTTTATATATAATAGTACAAACTCTTTTAATAAACCAGTTATGTTAGATTGTACTATTATTGAAAATTATTCACTGCTGCTCCCTGAGGAAGAATGGTGATTCCCATTCCAAAACTTTCAGGTTAGCAGCATAATCACTTTAGCCAATTGCATATGAGCAGACATTGTACACTTGTGAACAGAAAGTTTAAGAGCCAGGGCACAATTAGCCATGAACTCACTTTCTCTCTAGTTGGGCATTCCCAGCAGCATGGGTTCTTAAGTGAAGAAAAGATGCAGTTGACCTGGCATAGATGAGAAATAGATTTTAGTTGATGTACGCCAAAAAGATCGAGAAGTTGTTATGTGGGCATAATCTCCCTGCTCTTAACGAATATACCAGTGTTACTGGGCACAGGCCCAAGTCAGGCCCCCACCCACCCCCAGCTCGTTCCTCAGTTCTTGTCTCCATCTCAACACACGAATTCAAAGGAGAGACATTCCCAATCAGGGCACATGCCTGGGTTGCCAGGCCAGTTTCCGGCAGGGGACATACAAGAGGCAACCGCACATTGATGTTTCTCTCCCTCTCTCCTTCCTTCCCTTCCCCTCTGAAGATAAATAAATAAAATCTAAAAAAAAAAAAAAAAACAAAAAACAAAAACAAAAAAAAAACAAAGGAGAGACAAACACACGTAGTGGAAATGAGATAGCAAGTTTATTTAAGAAACACACACCGACACAGAGCTGCAAGCAGGGTCTGGCTAATCTGAATGCCCTGTGTAACTAGTCTTAGTGCCCTACGTATAGAGGAAATAAAGTCGTTAGTAAGTTTGCTAGTACGTTTGTTTTACACCCTTTTACACAAGCAGGTATTTAGCTGATCTAAGTGTACGGATTCTTGGGGTTGAGGGGTTATATATTTTACAGTCAGTTTCTAGGTTCCCCTTCCTTTTCCCCCTTCAAAATCTTAGGAATACTGGACAGCTGAAAAGGCTTTCTTTCTCAGATAGTGAAGACCCTTTGTCTTAGTTAGTGAAATTATTACAGAGGCTCCCTTTCCCAGCACAGAGTCTCAAGGACTCCCTCCTCCTGTGCTACACCTGCTTGTGATGTTCGGAACACCTGGCAATCTTATCCGAACAGGCTCAGGACTGCTGGGTTAATTGGTGAGACATGCCTTCCTTTTGTTCCCAGCCTCCTATTTTAAGTTCTTTGTTAGATTGTGATCATAGAGGACCTGCTGTATTTCACCTGTGGCTGTTCATTTCTAACTGCTACCTACAGTAACACCAGCAGATAGTGTGCACGGGTAATGTGTGTACTCTTACCTCAGCACAAGCAGTACCAGAAAAGAGCAGGAATATACATATTATAGGTGGGCTCTGAGGTAGGTATCAGAAAATATTGTTATTAGATGCATTATAGTTAGATCAATAAGACAAAGATAAATAAAATATAATCCCCATTAATTTAATTTAGTATATTGTTCTATTTTAAAAAATTTATTCAACGTGTTTTTAAATGCCTTGCATGTAGCTCTATTTAAACAAACTCAGTTGCATTTTTCTTGCTGGTTATAACAATGTTTTCCAATGTGATGTTCATTTTTCTCAGCAACTGTATATGCCTTTACATACATATATACCCATGATAATGTTATCACAGTTCATTGCAAGACTATGCTTGTTCTCTTTCCTCCTGAAGGCTTTCATACTAATGTCTGTGAAATATCCTTGTGAGATATGCATGTATCCTTACAAAATGGGCAATGCTTTTTGAGTGTTTATGTGTTCTTATAAAGATAAATGACATGGCTCTATAGTCTGTCATTTTAAGTTTCATCAAAAACTACAGCTTTAAAAATGTGTGATCATGCTGTATGTGTCTGTCATTTGTTGTTTTTACATCTGTGTAATGCTAGGATATGCATCTACCATCTTTAGTTCTTGCAAACGAGCCTTCTCTATCATTCTCGTACCTGGCATATATGGTCCAGAGTGTAAGTTTCTCCAGAGCAAACACTCAAGAATGGAACTTCTGGGTTTAAGGCAGACAGATTTATTTTCATTAAATGCTGTCACACTGCTCTCCAGAGGCTGCCATGGTTTATGCTTCAACCAGCAGTGAGTGCCTTGTCAGTTCGATTTTCTGACACTCTCAGTGATAATTGTTATTATTTTACCCCTTTCGCCACAATTTGGTATTTCATGACATTCACTATTGAATTAGTTTATAATGTTATGATACTAACTTATGCTCTCTCTTTTAGTTACATTACATAGCATTTATTTGCCTATCTTTATTTTCTATTCTTGATTTCTCTGAAAAAAGGATTCTGTTTCCTAAAATTTTGCTAACCTCCATCCACTCCTTTATGATTTCTTAACCTGGGAAAGTAGAGTACCCAACTTTATTACATTTGGAAAAATAATAGGGAATACAGTTTACTCTGTTCCTGCAGGAGATCTGAACCTATCAGATTCAAGCAGAAAAGGAGGAAAATGTGTAAGAAGTTCTGTCCTAATCCTACATGGGCTCTCAGTCACAAGTTGATAATTTATTTTTTTAATTTTATTTATTTGTAGACAGAGGGGAAGGGAGGGAGAAGAAGAGGGAGAGAAACATCAATGTGTGGTTGCCTCTCTCATGCCCAGCAGCAGAGAACCTAGCCTGCAACCCAGGCATGTGCCCTGACTGGGAATGGAACCAGCGACCCTTTGTTTCTCAGGCTGATGCTCAATCCACTGAGCCACACCAGCCAGGGCAACAGGTTGATATTTTAACCTCCCCTACAGCTCCATAGTTATGTATTTCACATTGGGCAGGGGAGTTGGGTGATAAGAACTGAGTGATAAGATCCTCCACCACAGGGCAAAGCATAATGAGAAACAGAAATAAAGAAAATAATGGAATTCATGAGAACACACAATTTACATGGAGAGAATTTGATGGAGACTAGAGGGTGATACTGGTGCTAGAAATTTATTTATTTATTATTTTTTAAATATATTTTATTGGCCCTGGCTGGTGTAGCTCAGTGGATTGAGCTCGGGCCTGCGAACCGAAGGATCGCGGTTCGATTCCCAGTCAGGGCACATGCCTGGGTTGCCAGGCCATTTCCCGGCAGGGGACATATAAGAGGCAACCGCACATTGATGTTTCTCTCCCTCTCTCCTTCCCTTCCCCTCTAAAGATAAATAAATAAAATCTAAAAGAAAAAAAATTTTTAAAAATATATTTTATTGATTATGCTATTACAGTTGTCCCATTTCTCACCCATCATTTCCCTCCACCCTGCACACCCTCTCCCACCCACATTTCCCCCTTTAGTTCATGTCCATGTGTCATAAGTTCTTTAGCTTCTACATTTCCCATACTACTCTTGCCCTCCCCCTGTCTATTTTCTACCCACTATCTATGATACTCATTCTCTGTACCTTTTCCCCCTCTCTCCTCCTCCCATGCCCCTGTTGCTAACCCTCCATATGATCTCCATTTCTGTGGTTCTGTTCCTGTTCTAGCTGTTTGCTTAGTTTGCTTTTGTTTTAGGTGTGGTTCTTAATAGCTGTGAGTTTGCTGTCTTTTCACTGTCATATTTTTATCTTCTTTTTCTTAGATAAGTCCCTTTAACATTTCATATAATAAGGGCTTGGTGATGATGAACTCCTTCAACTTGACCTTATCTGAGAAGCGCTTTATCTATCCATCCATTCTAAATGACAGCTTTGCTGGATAGAGCAATTTTGGATGTAGGTCCCTGCTTTTCAAGACTTCAAATATTTCTTTCCAACCCCTTCTTGCCTGCAAGTTCTCTTTTGAGAAATCAGCTGACAGTCTGATGGGAACTCCTTTGTAGGTGACTGTCCCCTTATCCCTTGATGCTTCTAGAATTCTCTGCTTCATTTTAATCTTGGCTAATGTAATGGTGATGTGCCTTGGTGTGTTCCTCCTTGGGTCGAACTTCTTTGGGACTCTCTGAGCTTCCTGGACGTTCTGGTAGTTTATTTCCTTTGCCAGATTGGGGAAGTTCTCCTTTATTATTTGTTCAAATAAGTTTATGTTTTTTTCTTAGGTGTTTTAAGATGCTCAAAACACTTTAGGCCAAGGGTGTTCTTATGCTTCTGGGTTTTATTTTTGTTTTCAATACTGGGATGAGGGGCATCAACCTGACCACAGTAAATTGTAAGCTTGATTGCACATCACAGATCAGAGCAGCTTTGTCTACATGCAGTTGTCTCTTTACAGAGAGGGAAAAACAGACATGAAGGCACAAGGACCATCAGGACCTTCTCAAGACAAATGTCCCAAAGGCAGGGAGGGTCTCAGGGTGCAGGCTGCCGTAGTCTGTTAGTTAGGCACAGCTTTTTCTAAACATGCTTGGCTGGGGCAAAGCTTTATTGTATGCCTAATGAGAGTCCTATGTGTTCTCAATGTATCTGTTGGGACTAGGATAGTCGATGCTTGTAAATTGCAAAATGGCTGGCTTTCTTGTGTTGTGGGCAAAGTAAAATTCTTATTTTTAAAATATACATGATGAACAGAAAATAAAAGAAAAAATACATCATGTCAGAATGCTATCAAAGACAACATTAAAGAAAGGGCAGAAGATTTTGTGGTTTCGTGGAAACCACCTTTAATGGCTGGTGATGACTATACCAGGTGGTTATAGAAAATGTATACAAGTTTAAGATGAAGGTGAGTATAAAATAATTAAAGCAATGTAAGGTATTATCAAGGTGATAGAGTTACTGTAAATGTAGGTACTGAGAAATTGTTTAGGCTCTGAGTAATGTTGAAGAAATGATCAATGTGAGCCTCTTAAAAAGACACAAATAGATAAATTACAGTAAAGGGGATTCAGGTTAGATAAGTATTTATATATTAAATATATGCCTGATGGGACCAGTGGAAAATCTTGTGTTGGTGGAATTATTATCTAAGGGAGCAAAAGGTAGACCAGACTTGTTTGAATAACACATGCCTCTGGCAGCTATATGAGGCTTGAATTTCATATTTCTATGATGAGAGGCACCAAAATAACAAATTACTAATATGTGTTTTAATCCCCTTACCCAATTTTTAAATAACTATAGAAAATTACATTGACTTTTAGTTCTATAAAGCCCAGTTTTCACATTGTATTTCTCTCTGTCTCTGTATCTCTCTCTGTCTCCCTGTCTCCCTGTCTGTCTGTCTGTCTGTCTCTCTGTTTCCTCCCTTGCTGGCTCCCTCCCTTCTTTCCCCATTTTCTCCTTTCTTGCAATTCTGTACCACATCAATTGGTTATTCCTTTAGGACACCGCCCTCCAACAAAATAAGTATCGGTTTTACTGAATGGTGATTCTTTATTTTGAAGGCCAAATTCTCTCCAGGTTCTGCCTGCTTTTTGTAGTACTTCAGTACCTTTAATTATGCATATGTATAATATTTTCTTCAGCATCTATATATCTTTGTTTTTATTTCTTGGAAGGTAATACCACTGTATGCAACTCTACCATTACCAGAATCAGGATTCACTGGATATTACCTTTAGTTGTCAAGAATGCTAACTGGATGAAGATGGGAATATTGAATTTTTGAGGCTTCAGTATATTGCAATTCCATTTCTAGTGAGGCTATATATACGTGATTGGAAGAAAATAGAAGCAAAGGCCTTGGAAAATTAGGAGATGATATTTAAGATTGAAGATGTAGGATTTAAGATTATTTTCATTATCAGATTATAAGGGAAATTTCTTCATGTTTAATTTCCAAAATGTTTAATTTCTCAAATTGGAGAAGAAAAAGCAAATAAAATAACCAGTAAAAATGCTTAATTACCAAATCAGATAGTAAATTTAACCACAGCTGTACTTTGACAACTCAGAAATTCAAACTTTCCACTGAGATGTATCTGTCCCAAACCAGTCGTTCCAAACAGTACGTGCTCCTTCAGTGCAGTCGTGAAATGTCCCTAGGCCTCAGCTTTTGCCATGGTATTTAGGAAATTTACCTTGTTTTTCTTTTATAAGATGTTTAACATTATTAAAATAATTCTTTCATCCTGTCACCCTCCAACAATTTCTATCCTTCATACTTTTCAGTGAGATTGCTCATTCAGACTCTTAAATCTTTGTTTTTATTGTACAACATTTACCAGGTGATTACAAATTAAAATTTAATTATTATTATTTTTTTGCCAGGATGTCTGAGAATCACCTAATAAGCGTAGCAGTCAAATGCCTTCATCTTTTGTTTAATTGGTGTATAATTGACATGTATCATATATTAGTTTGAAGTATGCAATAGAATGATTCACTATTTGTATATATTGCAAAATGATCAACACAATAAGTCTAGTTAATATCCATCACCATACAATAGTTACAGGATTTTTTCCCTGATAATGAGAATATTTAAGATGCATTTTCTTAGCAAGTTGTGACTATGTAAAACAGTATTATTAATGATAGTCACTATGCTATACATTTCTTTCCAATAACATGCATTTTATCACTGGATGTTTCTAACTTCTGCCTCCCTTCACCTATTTTGATCTCCCCCATCCCCACTTCTGGCAACCACCAGTCCAATCTCTTGTGTCTATAGGTGTGGTAAACACCTTCACCTTCAGCATGACCGGACAGACATTCAATAGTGGATTGTTTCCATTTACCTGAATGATTGCCCACAACCTATTCTATTGACAATTTGTGAAACAGTTGGCATTTATCTGAAAGCATAGAAAATAACTGGGTGATTTAAGCATCAAGGTTGTTAGCTCACAGAAATTCATGGGATGCTAAATCTGGAAGAACAGATGGTAAACAGAAGCTGAAGCTGCAGTCAAAGCTAACAAAAGGAACTGCAGAGACCGTGCTTTTTTTGAAAGGAAAAAAGAAAAGAGAAGGAAAGGAAAGGAAAGGAAAGGAAAGGAAAGGAAAGGAAAGGAAAGGAAAGGAAAGGAAAGGAAAGGAAAGGAAAGGAAAGGAAAGGAAAGGAAAGGAAAGGAAAGGAAAGGAAAGGAAAGGAAAGGAAAGGTAAGGTTACAACCCTACTTTCCCTGTAGCTCTGTGGCCAGCATGAAAAAATAAATCCTTTTTTTGCCCTGGGAAATGCATGTGGCTCATCCAGCTGCCACTGCCAACAGAATGTATTTTCCACTTGTTCTGCATCTTTGTCCCTAGCTCCTATTCCATGGGTACTTTTGGTGGGTTCAGGTTGTGTGATGTGTCCAGATATTAAGTGGGACACTAGGTGTGTTAGACATCTTCCTTCAGATTATGTTGCAACCAATATAACTTCCAAGTTTTAACAATATAATATATATCCTATTTTATTTACATCAGTTTTATGTTAACTGAGTCCTACCTCTTATGGTCCTCAAGCCAAGACCTAGGACGCAAGGGCAGAGTGGCGTTCGGTCTGTGAACATTTCTGCTCTGACTTTGTACACAATCACTTCTGCTCACACTTCATTGATGGAAGCAAGTGACATAGCCAAGTATGATGTTAATGGAGCAGAAAATTAAACTCCTGCCATAAATAGGCACTTAAAATAACTTGGCAAAAGGCAAAAATGTAAAATCTTTTTATACTGAAGGCAGTGGATAATTATAGTGAAGGCAGTGGATAGTGAAGGGTAATTGGAAATACTAATAAAACCTACTAAATTACTATATTTTCCTTCTATAGTGTAAGGTTAGCCTCATCAATTTTTTTTTACAGAAATTTACCAAATACAAGAAAAGTTTTCAGATGTTGGCAGGCACAGAATGTTAATCATCCACTGTAATTTTTTGAATTTTATTTTTATTGTTATTCAAATACAGTTTTCTTTTACTCCCATCCCAGTCCACCCACCCAGCCATCCACTGTAATTTTAAAGAGAATGATATTTTCATTTTGTCTGTTTTTGATACCTCTACAATTATCAGTCACAAAAGCAGCATCTCCAGAGGACAGCAAAATGATCATCACATTATCATTTTACCTGTTCATGTATAATACATTAAACAAGGGTGATCAAGGTTATATACTAAGAGCCCTATATTATTCCCCTTAGGAATAGTTTATTTTTGTTATTTTTATGGAAGTACATCGTGGATTTGGCAAACAGTTGTTTAGTACTACAGAAAATGTCTTGTTAAATGTAGATTAGATATGATCTGATTTAAAAAATGGTCTAAAGACTGTCGATCCTGTAACTGAAATTAAGATAATAACATACTGTTTTAGAAATTGGTGGGATTTCTTGAATAGACTATCAAAACAACTGTGATCGGGCTATTACTGTTAATTATTTTGGGAATAATTGTATATTTTGCTAAAATTTAACATCACTTCCTAAGAGGAAGTGTTCAAGAAACTAATTGAGCGCCATTCACAGGAAACTCAATAAAATTCTGTCAGTTTTGGTCCTACCTGAAAAGCAGATGTATCTATAGAGAGTTTAATATTCCCAGACAGATTACCAGCCAGGATACTTTTGTTAGATGGGAAAACTGTAAAATGAATAATGCAGGCAATTTTTAGGAATGAAATTAAGATACTTCTATTTCATTGATGAAGTTCTAAAATTCTCTTTCTAATTTGTCCTTACAATTCAATCACAAAAGCATAAAACATGTGGTATTATGCAAAAATATAAATTAATTCGGTTGATCAAAATAAGTTTTAAGAAAGAAGAGATTGACAATTAAGGAAAAAATGAATAGTGAAATAATTACCTTGGAAAATCTCAAGATTTTTTTTCAATATAAAGCAGAATAATATAGGTGAATTTGCTTCCTTTCATTAACATCTAAAATAAAGAGAAGAAAATGTAAGCAGCATTGAAATGGTGCACAAAAAAAGCAATTTAGTAGAACAAAAAGAACAAGTCATGAGAAATTTAATTGCCAAGAAAAAGCATTCTTTGAAAATGATGGGTAACTGACCACTCAGTAACTGATGTTGGTTGTATTTGTTCACTGCTTACGGGGGACCTCCAAACAAACAAAAAAAAAAATCATAGAAAGTCAGAAGGAAAACACACCAGAAAACATGAAAACTGAACTTATCAGCCAAAATCCTGCTAGAAGAGAGAAATTACAACAATAAAGGGAACAGAACATTGAATTTTAAATAAACTTTATCTACTAAAAAGATCAACAGAGAACTTTAAGAAATTGCAGAAATTGGAATTTCAGAAGGTAATTGCTATTTCTAAGGCTGAGGGGAATGAACAAAGGTAGAATTAGGAATTCAAGGCAGAGGCACCAACTCAACACTACTTTAGATACATGAGGAGAATGGTGGCCAAAGGAACAAGTAGCCTGTCTGTGACAGTGAAGCGTAATGAAGCACACAGTCTGCAGCTGGCCTGCAAGAGAGTCCACTGCTGGATGGAGACATGGCCATAGGTGGTGAACCTCAGGTTTTGAGGATCTGCCCACGGCTTGTCGATGGAGATATTTGCAAGTAAGTGCCAACCATAATTTATCTGTCAAAGTGACTATGTAAAAAACTGCCAGCATCCTTCCGCTCCACACACCAGTCTCAGATAAGTCTCTGGCTATTGCATAGGAAAATAGCCCATTCCAAGAAGTTTTCTCTTCTGTGGTCTGACAGTGTCCTTCCAGCAACCTCTATTGGCAAAGCCAAACATCAAACTAGTGGGAAAAGATGTGTACGGAATTCATCTTTATTATTTCAATATTATTTTTTAAAGTTTTAGTTTATTTTTAAAGACAGGGGAAGGGAGGAAGGAAAAGAAGGAAAGGAAGATGTATGTGAGAGAGAAACATTGATCAGTTGTCTCTTGCATGTGCCCGATCAGGGACAAAATCGGCAACCCAGTCATGTGCCCCGACTGAGAATCAAACTGGTGAACTTTCACTTTGCGGGACAGCACCCAACCACCTGAGGCACACTGGTCAGGGTATGGTGTTTTTGTATTATTCTTGAAAGTCTGTGAAAATTTGAAATTATGTCAAAAGTGAAAAACTTGGAATTATTTTTATAAATTATTTTAAAATATATCAAGAGATGTTCAATTATTTAAACATTAGATAAATAATGAAAATCTATTGTATTTATGATTTTAATTTTTTTAGTAATCTGTTACTGAGTTTATTTTGAGTCTAAATGAGATTGAGAACACAACTATTTAAAATGAGATTGATAACACAACCATTTAATATTTGAGAACAAAATTTAAAACATGACTATTATTTGAATCAGCCATTGTACTTTTAAGAATATATTTCAAACAATCACCCATGTGTACAAAGATATAGGCATGAAAATGCCCATGGCTTGTGCATTGTATTATCTAAAAATTAAGAACACCTATGCATGTATCAAGTGGGGACTGGGTAAGTTGAACATGACATGAAAGTGCACTAGACAATGATAAATGCGGTCATTAAAGTCAATGTATTAATAAACAAGAAAAGAAGTCAGGAAAAGGACAATGAAAAGGGCCCATTGAATAAAAGATAAAACATAACATTGCAATAAAAATATATATATATATTTAAATTTGTAGAGTAAGATTGGAAAGAATCTATCTTGACCACTTACAATGGTTAGTGATAGAGCATTCAACTGGATCCATGAGTTTTTACTTTGTAAGTGGTTATAAATTTTGATGATTATTATTTTTATTATTTTTTATTATTTTTATTTTTATTTATTTTAATTGTTGATCTTGTACAGTTTTCTGTCTTTTGATTATTATTAATTATATTTGAATATTAAATATATAACTAATGCAATAAATAGGATATAAATAACACATACATAAAATAAGCAAAGCCACTGGTATTAAGCTATGAAATGTAAATTTTTTGCATCACATTAAACATGTAAATATCATATTTTACAAAAAATAAAATTACATTTCACTGTTTTTTAAGATTTTGTTTATTTTTAGATAGAAGGGAAGGGATGGAGAAAGAGAGGGAGAGAAACATCAATGTATGGTTGCCTCTCATGCATCCCCAGGTGGGAATCTGGCCTGCAACCCAGGCATGTGCCCTGACTGGGGATTGAACCAGCAATCCTTTGATTCAAAGGCTGGTGCTCAATCCATTGAGCCACACCAGCCAAGGCTCTTTCCTTTTTTTTTTTTTTTTTTTTAAATCTCGTTTACTCAACTGGGATTGTCTTGAATCAGTAATTGGTGAAAACTGGTCAGTAAATTTATGTGAGTAAATCAAGTATGATCCAAAAATCAATTAGTAGAGTTTAGTGCATGCATTTACTATATGCAGAAAATGAAAACCTATGCTTTGCATCTAGCTATCAGAAAATAATAATAAATAGGTAAAAATAGTATAGAAATCCATATTAGTTAATACTAAAATAATTACAAGAATGAGAGATAAAATGGTTGAGAGAATGGTTGATATAAAATCCATGTTTGCATGAAATACTTTGTATAAAATTGATATGAAACTTTTCATATAATGCTAAAAACCAAAAAATACAGTCTATCAGAAGCCAATTTGATAAAAAATAAGATAGTAAAACTATTTAGACTTGATAATGAACTATAAAATCTACTAGAATTTCAATTTGCAAAATATTTTTTAAAGTCTCCCCAAATTGCACCAGAAAATTAAACTTTACCTCATTACCCATTTTATTAGGAGAAAGTAAGAGTAAAATCTTGATTAGTAGTGAATGAAAATAAATAGTAAAGGATCTGTTCTTTTGTAAGAACTTTAACTACTCATTTTTCTCAGCCTTCCACGAATGAATGGTTTGGGTTCCACATTTGCCCTGTACGTGTTCCTATTTCCAGTCATTAATCCCCGCTGACTTCATTTTCTTCAGTACTGTCCTTCCAATTTTATTGTTAATTGCTGTTGCCTTTTTAGCCATGAACTGGTTTGCATTCAATCTCTGTACACTGTGTAACTTCTTTTACTACTCTATCTCCTCCAAATTGTTTCACAGAGTTTTGTTTTGCCCACAATGCAGACCTGCTCTGGCTAACAAGATAGCAGTGAGCCATAGGTGATCCTGTTTCATTTTAAAAGAAATAATTAGCCACCTTTTGAATTTTAATTGCCACACGTGGCTTTTGGCTCATGCATTGGACAATCTAGATTTATAAAACATTACCTTAACTGAAAAAAAATTTTTTGAAAGCACTACTACGTGTGTGTGTGTGTGTGTGTGTGTGTGTGTGGATACACACATTTTTTTTGCTAAATTTATTTCTATTGCTTTACTTAAGAATACATCACAGTAGCCTCCATTCCCACCATCATTACTTGAATTCAGAACCATGAAGTCGCGCATTGACTTTGGCGGTAGTTGGATAATGTCTTCCCAGTCTCACACCTATTGTCCTACCCCTTCCTTACTCATGACCTAACCCTGCCAGTCACCCAAATCACCCCTTACAGCAAAAATCTGAACATCTCTCAACTTCTTACAAAACTTCATAATCTGTATCTCACCAATACATTCAGTATCAGTGTATTCTTACCTTTTTTGAAACCCTAGATTCAAGAAGTTAGTTTTCTTTCCTGCCTGTAAATCCTGTCTCATGTATGTCTTTATCCCAGGATGCACTGTGGGTTAGATCTCCTGTCTCACCCCTTACCTGCTAAAGTTCTTATGGGCTTTGCACATTTTATTTACAATTTTCAATAACATGGTCAAAATATTATGGGAAGAAATATGAACTAAGGAACTTATAGCTTCAAAAACTCAAATATTTACTATCCCTTGTCTGGTCCTGTCTGGTCAGGAGTCCTATCATCAATGGGATATAAGCAACATGAGGGCCAGCACATATATACATACACATACGCACATATACATTTTATTTTGTTCACTGTTTTCCAACACTGAGAATGGTATCTGCCAAATAGTCCACACTGGACTATAAAATACTGGACTATAAAAAAACAAAAAACAAAAAACAAATGCCACCATTTGATTCAATGTTATATGAATGAAGCATAAGAAGGCAAATATTGTAACATTTAAAACTCAGAATTTACAGTGATATAGGCCAATGATATATACATGTTTTTCCGTTTGTTTATTGCAAAGTCCTAGCTCTAAAGCCTTGATCAGGCTAAGAGTCTTGAATTTCATAATTATGGAATTATAATAATATTTACTATGTTGACTCATTACATCAGTTAAATAGGGAAATGCATGTATCTAACATACTACTTGAGCAAAAATAATTAATTTATAGATATTAGCTAACACAAAATTTTACTCTTTTTTACACAGCTTAGTAATCAAATTATATTTATGTATAAGTTTAGCTTTCCTATAATGGTTTGTGTATTATTGGTAATCAGCACAATAATAAATAAAATATTTTAAAAGTACAATCGATCTTGGATAAATTCAATTGATTTATACTTGTTAGTTATACAGGGCAATCAGGGCAACTCAAAATCTTACCTGGCATTTTACATTACTAGATCGATGGTATTTCTAAAATTATTTTCACATTGATTATAAGCCTTTCAATATGTACTTCCCTGCAAATCAGGTATTTATGTGACTTGTCATTGAATTTTAAGTTTAATGAACATAATAGAAGGACAATGCTACCAAAAGAAAATTTCTGCATTTGAAAATCCAGAAATCCCCCCTTTATAAGTAGGCCATCAAAGAAGCTGGGGTTGATGGATTTTGGAGATCAGTGGAATGAAATATACATTGAGAATGAAGAAATAAAGTATTTTTATTTAGTTGTGACATGTTAGCATTTAATATTCAGTAATTTGTTAATGTGTGGAATAAAGATGAACCAAGTACATAATTTAACCATCATTTATACTAGATACATACATCATCAATACTAGATACATAGAAACAAAAGGATCAATACCTGCTCATGAGGATCTTATGATCTACTTAGAGTGTGTGTGTGTGTGTGTGTGTGTGTGTATGGGGAGTATATACATTCTATTATATATAATTATAAATCAGTAATATTTATTAGTAATATATACTAAATTCTAATACATATAATGAGAATATATATACATATATTAGTGACATATACTAAATTATAGGGCATTATATGAAATACACTTAATTTAGAGATTCTGGGGTTCAGAGGATGGGTGTGACCATTTAAATTTCATATAGACGGAGTTTATGGGATAGGGTTGTGATTATGGCAGGACAGGACACCATTGTGACTTTCTAGAAAAATGGTTTATCCTTTTGCATTTTATATGCATAATGCAGTCTAATTCCTGTAAGAATAATTTTGACTGTTTAAAAAAAAAACATGATTGAAAGATACTTTTATCCTATTCTAAACTATGTTTTTTTCCTTGGGGGAAAACTAATAATGAATACAATCTCTGAAATAATGTAGTCAACAGTTATGTTGTTATTGTTTTGGGCAAGGGGGTAGGTGACAGAATTGTATGAAACATGAAAGATTTGGGGGATTATCTTATTTTCTTGAGTGAATAATCTCATGAGTATTTGAAAACTCACACATTCAAAAGCCAGTGTCTATGATTTGTTCTCCAATAGAATTAGAAAAAAATTGTCCACTACTCTCAGACTCAGTGTACTATGCTATAAGCAGAGAAATAGGACTTTTTCTTACTCTTTGAAAATCTAATGTGTGATAATTTCTCATACCATCATCCTTTGGATTTTCAAAATAGTAACAATAATAAAGATAAAACATATTTGCATACTTTTATGTACCTGGTATGTTACCAACTTCTCTCTGAACCCTCCTCATAAGTACATTCAGCAGATACTTCTATGATGGATACTCCTTTTTCTAGGCTATGCACATTTCTGGACAACCCTCAGGATTGTGGTGGCTTTTAAAAGGTCACTTATGTTTGCTCATGCTTTGTAATGTTTGTGGGTTGGCTGTGGCTTTCTTCTTCACAGCTGTTTAATTCTGAGATTCAACTCAAAGGTCAGCTTTTATTCAAGACATGCTGTCTGTAGCAAAAGTCAGGTAGGTGAAGACAACACTTCCTGATGTTTGTTACAACTTCTGCTACAGAGAGGGATAGGACACTCCATCACATTCTATTGGCAAATAGCATGTCACGTGGTTAATCCTAATGTAATGGTGTAGCAGCCATGTGCAGAGGCACTGCGAACACTATGCTACCAGGAGGTGTTGCATGCCTCCTGTGAAAAGAAAGAAATAATCTGAAACACTAATAAAGTTGACCGTAGCCCCTTTTCCTATTTTACTGAAAAGATGGATAACTTAATCAATGTCAAACTGCTAGTCAGGGGTGTATATCTGGAGTTCACCTCAAGCATCGTGTTTCCAGTCTACTATGTCCTATACTTTTTTGTTATGACACTTTGTTATTCGAACAGACGTGATCTGATATCCCTGATAAAAAACCTAATTACCCTCTGCATTTACCTAATGAGCAAGCAGAAAAATCCTGCTTTCTTCTGGTTCAGATTTTCTAAGTGATTCCAACTGTATTTCCAATTATGATAAGTAGATAGTGTGGCCAGGCAGATCTGTGAGAGGGTAGTATCTGCATTTCAAATACAGGTAGTTATACTTCTGGAAGTATCATTCCTGTAATCAAACTGCAGCAGCTTCTCTCTCCAGGAGCAAATGGTGCAGAATCATTTGGTCCTTTCAAGAAGCTTGTACTGTAATAGGTAAAACGCAAGGTAGTAGCAAGTGTTGTAGCAGAGTACATTTATAATTGCTACATTTTTGTGTTAACCTATTGCTTCAAATCAGCAGGTTTTCTTGCAATAGACTGATCCTTAACAGAGAATATTAAATAAATGCATTAATGTTCTAGCTGTAGTTTTTAATGGAAGGCAATGAAGTGTCATGCATTTTAAAATATAAATAGAATGTTCCATCTTATAATGCAATAATCTAGGTTTTTAATAATAATCATATAATAGACCACTTACTGAATGCCTGAAAATAGAAAGTAAATACATCTAAATGTTAGCCCACTGAGAAAATGTCATTAATCTAAAGAAAGCCTGTGTGTTATATATTAATAAGAAAATCAGTCAATAAAATATCACATGCTCTAAAGTCTTTCAAATGATACTAACTTGAAAATTCTAAAAAAATTATACTTTAGTTATTACAGTAAATAATATCACACTATAATAGAAACAACAGGTTTTTGAATGAGAAAAGTTTTCATGACATTAAGTAAAATAAAACAGCTTTTTAAAACAATGGTATGTAAACATGTGTAGCTGGCTAAATAATGTCCATCAAAGCTATCAAGTCCTAATGTCTGGAACCTGCAAATGTTTACTTAGACAAGGAATTATATATTGCACATGTGGGTAAGGATCTTACCTTGTGAGTCCTAAATACAGTCGCATTTATCTTTATAACAGGGAAGCAGAGGAGGCAGACATGGAAGTAATTAGTGTGGCATAAGCCAGGGAATTCTAGCAGCCCCTGGAAGCTGCAAGAGGCATACAACAAATTTTCCCACAGACCCTAGAGGGGAATGAAGCCCCGCCAATTCCTTAATTTTTGCCATGTAACACTGATTTTGAACTTCTGGCTCCAGAACTATGAGACAATACAATTATGTTCTTTTAGCCAACTAGTTTGTAGTAATTTGTTACAGAAGCCATGGAAAGCTAATGCAGATTTTTATACAGGGATATGAGATGTAGCACAATAAATTTCTGGAAATGTGGAAGGGGCTTTGGAATTAGATAATGGGTAGAGGCTGGAAGAATTATGAGACACATGGTAAAAAAAATGCCTGCATTTGTGTAGACTATTCATGAAAGGTGGATTAAATACACTTCTGGCGAGAGCTCAGAAGGAAAGAAGGAATATAATATGGGGAACAGGAGGAAAGACAGTCCTTGCTACATAGTGGGAGAAAACTTAACTCAAGTGTACTGTACATTTGTATGGAAAAGTGAAGTTTATAAGCAAGAGACTTGGACATTTAGCTGAGGAGATTTCCAAGCAAAGCTTTCATGGTATAGCCTGCTCACAGAAAAAGGAAATGCACAGACAGAAATTAAGGGGGAAAAGAACCCATCAAGCAAAATAGAACCAGCACATAATGATTTGGGAAATTCTCAATGTATTCAGATAGAAAAATGTGATAAAATTACGAGAATAACTCATAGGACAGCATGCTTTGAAAAGAAGCCCAATGGTGCAGCTGCACAACATTTTATGAGGGCTGAAGAGATGACATTCATCACAGAGATGAAGAGATTTGGTGCTTTTGAACTGATATTATTTAGGTGACAGTTTGGATTTGGGTTGATGCTTTAGTGTGTTGAGACTAAGGGGAATGTTAGTATGGGGTCAACATATTTTGCATTTGTTATGGGCATGAGTTTTGGAGTCCAGAAATAGGACTGTAAGAGGCAGAATAATGTCCCCAAAAGACTTCAGGACTTGGTACCTTGGGCATATACCCACAAGGTATATGTTACTTTATTTGTGAGGAAAAAAAGGCTTTTACATGGCCTTTGAAGAAATGATAAAAATGCAATATCGAAATGAGATGATCCAGGATTATGTGGGTGTGACCCCTAAATGCAAAGACATGTATCCAGGTAAGAAGGAGACCAGGGAGATGACACACATACACAAAGAAGCCAATGTGACTACAAAAGCAGAGATCGGAGTCACGTGAGATACACCAAGGAATCTGGCAGCACTGGGAGACTCCTAAACTGTGAGAGAATACATGTTTATTGTTGAAGCCACCAAGTTTATGGTTATTTGTTACGGGCATAGAAAACCTATGTTCTATGCAAGATACAGTATGCTGTCTGAACTACACTAACATTTTCTAAATAAACGTAAGATATTATATAAATTATCCAGTTAATTTAATGTTGTGAATAGTTTTATATTCATTTGTGCCTATTTCATTAATAAAATCAAATATCTATCTGAACAAAATGGCTTCAGGTTAGAAGATGAAATATATTATCGAATTTTAAGGAAACGAAGAAAGAAAGAGTAGGTTAAAATATGAATTCGAGTAGTTTTATAGTTTAGTGCATAATGCATTTAGTCTGGTTTTCCCTGCCTACCTCAGGATGATTGTGAGGACAAAATGACCTAGCAAATATTGTTAAAGTGGCTTCAGTGCTAAAGTGCCATGCAAATTCAAAGGGTGATCACTTTTCCCTGCACCATATTGTACCTGATCAGAGTCTAATAGACTGCCCTGTGGCCCAACACCTGCGTTTCTCACTGTATCTTCCTGGCTTTTCCAGTCTTCAGAATTTCACTGAGAATTTCCGAGAGATCTGTTTTCACCTGTCTTTCCAACTGAACACAACTGCAACTGTTTAGTCTAAAAGTTTTGACTTTTCTAATGGGGTAGGTCAAATGTCTTACTTCTAGAACGCATGGCTTTATCTCTAAAAATTCTATTTGATAGTGATTGCATGGATGATGATGATATTTGTGATGTGTGTATGTGTGCAGCATGTAGTGTAATGTAGTGTAGAGCCCTGGGATGGCATGATTTGGTGCAAAGATCTTCAGGTTCTCGTGTTAGTTTTAAGATAATGCATAACCCAGGTTACACACACACACACACATACACACACACACAACTTATCCATTAGGCCGTTGTAACAAAACTAATATAAATATATTTATTTATCTCAATGTCAGTCTATATCTAATAATTTGAGTCTTGTTCACTTATTATACATTAGTCAAGATTTTTCATTAAATCTCCTTAACAGGATATTGAAAGCTCCCAGCCCTGTATTGTGTTTTTGGCTTCATTGCCCACTCAAGTCACGTAGAATATCCTCACATTTCCTGAAGTAATGTGTCTTTTACAGCTCCATGTTTTAGAAGGTTTGTTTTCTATTCCTGTAATACATCTACACCCTTATCTATGTATAAAACTTCACATACTTCAAGTTGAAAAATAAACATTCTGTATACAATTTCCTATCACAGTAGAAAAATTTAGCAGCATGGCATGCTGTTTGTCCACCGCCTGCATTTCTTCATTCTGGGATTTACTATGTGATGGTGCCATATATTTCTGGGCCTGCTTCAATAGACAAACACTGCTCAAGTAAAAGTGACTTTGATAAAATCATTGTTGTTAAAACTTTATTTTGGGAATAATTCAATGTATACAATTGTATGTACAGGTTTCAGAAAAAGTGATAGAAAGTGAAAGATATGACAAGGAAAACTACATTTACAGTCAAAAAGAATATGTAAAAAATAAACCCATAAGTTAAAATTTGATTTTTTAAAAATTTTCAATTTTTTTCAAAAGTGTAAGGGATCAATCTATTTTTAATGCATAGCTATCATTTTAAAATGAAATAAATCCAAGTGAAGTTCCTAATTCAACTGCAATATACATCACTTTCATAAATTTAAACTATGTTCTGTAGATAAGATGCATATTTTCAGCATTTTAAGGGGAATGTTAGAAAACAATCAAGTCACTTATTTTTGTAGAGGGGAAAGCCAAGACATAGAGGAATTGTCAATATATGTGCAAAGACATTTCTAGCTAAAATAATGAAATTTATCTTCTGTAATCTAATCCAACTATGTTAAACTTCTTCAAATAATTTGACATCGAGCTTCCTTCAAAGCAACTTGACATTCTTTGCAAGCATTTTCTTATTTTAAACATCTCTATCTACTACCGAAAGGAAAGGGGGACAGGGTAGAAGGCAGTATATGGGGGATAAATGGTAATGAAAGGAAATTTCACATTGTGGTGAGCACATGATATAATATACAGATGATATATTATAGAATTGCACATCTGAAACCTATATAACTATTAATCAGTGTCACCCCAGTAAATTTAATTAAAAAGGAAAAATCTCAACTGGATTTTGACTCAGAAGTGTTACTATACTGTAGAATGTTATCATGGAATATTCCCTATTGTAATTGCCTTCTTTGACAATAGTGCCCTAATTATCAATAACAGTTGCGAAAGGACATTTTCAAGGTTAAATAAAAGTACACATGTGAATTCAGTATTTGTGGTTATTTTATGATGTAACAAAAACCATTACCTATGTTTTTGTGATATATAGTGGAATATTAAATTTGACTTATTTAAGGCATTTTTTTACATGGAATTAAAGCATGTTTTCAAAATCGACATACAGACAGAAATGCCGAGGTTTCTGAAGACAGTGAGAAGAGAATGATTCCTGTAAGACATATCACCTGGGACACTTTGAGAACACTGCATGTTCTTTATCAGCAAAGCTACTGTAGACGTGGAAATTCTGGTCAGTGATTTTTTACTTACCTCTCAAGGGAAATATCAGAAAGCTCATAGAAAGAACCATTTCTTAACATCCACATTAGAGTCCACAGCCTGATTGATCAAAAATTGGAGAAGCTACAAAGATAAACATCTCAGAACATCTACGTGCTGCCTCCTAATGCTACCCAGGAAAAGAAAATTCTCAGGAAAGTGAGTGGTTGAAAAGTGTTGGCAGATGAAATAGTATATGCTCACCTGATACCATCTCTCAGCAAAACACTGATACACATTTTAAATGAAAATACATACAAAGAATGCACATATTATAAAATTTTAATTTGCAGGCAAACATAGCAAAATATACTGCAAGAATACATTATTCTTTTTTCCCCTAATTCATAATAAGATCCATACTAAAGCCACAGAAATGACAAGATTCTGAATTGTTAATTATTTGAAAGCATGATGAAAAGGGCCATGTTTCACATTTAATGGAAGTAGTTACTATATAAGGATTTCTCTACTTAGATGGAGATTAATAATTCTTACCTAACTAAACTTTGTTTGGATTAAATCAAATACTAAAACGTAATGGGCAATTAAGTAGAGTACTTTTCATCTCTATTAGCTCTCAAGTAGAATATTTGGCCAGAAAGAGCTATAATGAGCCTTAAATTCTAGGTACGAATATCTTACAACCTGGTTTAACCATTATTTATGCAACACACATTACCTATTCAACATGCAGCAAAATTTTGTGTATAGGTTCATTTCCATATGATATCAAAATTAAATTTATTAGTAAGCCCTTATAACAGGTCATCAACTAGTAGAACACAGTAAACATTGTCATAAATGAAATACCAAAATAGAAAAGTTACTATTCTATTAGTATGATTGAGTTTTATAAACTCTTAAAAAAGTAACTTTTATTTCTTGTAAGTTATGTATGTTAGTAACAAATTTTTACAGTTTTTAATTTTTGGCATATCTTTATTCACATAGATTTTTTTATTTTAATGATTATTCTTACTGCATATAGAATTCTTGGTCAACAGCTTTTTTGTTGTTTCTTTATCCAATTTTTGAATATATCATTCATTCCACTGTCTTTTTACCTGAAAAGACTGATAAGAAATCACAAGTTAATAATATTCTTATTCCTCTATATATGAGACTTTTTTCTTGAAACTTTCTAGACTTTGCATATTTTAATTTTAGTGGTTAACTGCCATGTGTGGGTATATCTGTATTTATTTTACTTGGAGTTCATCAGCACATTGGAACCAGCATTAATATTTTTTTATGAAACATGGAAGTTTTAAGTCATATTTCTTCAAATATTATTTTATGCTTATCTATCTATCCATCTATCTATCTTTCTAGGAGATTTTAGGGAGTATATTGTAACAATTCTGAATTCTATATTAGTTTTATTTACTTATTTATGTTTGTAATTTGTTTGGACTTATTTGTTAAGAAGTCACCCTTGCTAAGTGAGACTTCTAAAGTCTGTGCTCCATCATTTTTTTCTTTCATTCATTTTTTAGATTTTCCTTGTAGGAACTGAAATTTATTTGCTTACGTCAGTGGTCTGTAAACTATGGGGCAACAATTGTGAGTTTATTCTGTAAGTGTTTAATTTTCCACCACTGCCAGTGCATCTGATGTGGAGTGTGTAAAACATTCAAGAGCAATGAGCATTTAAACTGTGTTTCACATTTAACTTTTCTTTCTTGGCTCTTATTTCTTTCCAGTGTGTGCCTGATTTTCTAATTAGCCAGAGATATGTTCTTTAAAATTTTCATATCTCTCTCTACTTCTAGGATTTCCCCATTAAATTTCTGGCTTGTCTGGTGAATTCATAACCAGAATCCTGAACTCAGTGTCTTGAGGCTTTTTTTTTTTAAGTATGGAGAAAAACTAATATTAAAATGAAATAACAACATCAACAATAAAGAATTAGATCCAAGATGAACAACACCAAAAGTTGAGTGTAAAATCATTTTTTGAAGAAAATATTAAATTTGATAACCTTCTAAAATACTGGAGATTTTATCCTACAAAATTATGCAGAAATTTAGGATAAGTTAATATGGAACTAACTGGGTTTTCTGAAGGCCAATCATTAATTAGAAATTGAGGGTAAATATAGTATTGAAGCTAAATATTTGGGATAATTTATTTCTATTCCTTCATAGGATACTTTGAAAAAAGTAACCAATTAAATTAAAATGCAGATAATAGATTATAGAATGATCACTTGACTAGTGTCCATCAAATGGTTTCAAAATAAGTGGTTCATCTTATGTGCTCTGAATCTTATGGTGAGTTTAACTCATTAGAATCAAAATAAAAGAGACCCCCCCAAAAAAGAGAGAGAGAGAGTGAGAACTAGTTAGTTTAGCATAAGTGAAAATAACTGGAATTCAATAAAGCCTCATATTTCTGCATAAAAAGTTATGCCTTACAAGTAAATTAAGTGAATTAGCTAGAAAAAGTTAATATAGCTTCCAAAGGCAGTATTTTTAAGAGCAAAGAACAGTTTATGAAGTGAATCTGGTTCATAAAACCTAAATGTCTTAATATAGTCTAATACATACTTTTTTTGGTAGAACATATTATTTTATTAGTGTATTTTTCATGAGGTAAAAAGCAAACTCTAACATCAGGTGTTTTGTGGATTTCATTATACTCTCTTCAGAAAATACACTGATGCTATTGGTATTTGTTTAAAGGAATAAAGGTTTGAAACAGTTTGTGATTAATTTTTCAATATATTAGCACTTGGAAAGGATGACAATGGCACATTTTATAAGGTGATTCAGTTAATGTTTTCTTCTTCAATTATTTTATTTCAGTGTTCTTGTAATGGGGTCAGGCTGAGAGGCGCCGGGACCCCCGCCCCCAGTAGGCACAGCTTGGGGGCTGGGAAAAGCAGCAGCACAGGGATTGAGAGTTATTTTGCATACCCATAATGGCAGGACACCTTCATAGCCAGCATGGAGCCCGGAAGATATGCATAACTTTGACTGGTGATGTACCTGGGAGGCAGCTCCCCCTAGTTACAGCACCTAGCCTGCAGGAGAGCTTGGAGATGGTTCACTCCACCCCATGGGGCCAGGCCTGCCCAGACTAACAATGGCAGCTTCAAAAGGCAGAAGAACTAGAGTACTCCAGGTTTTGCCAATTGTGGGAGGAGTCAGATATCAGTTAATTCAGAAGATCCTCACAGGGATTTTAACCCAGGCCAGCAGCCAGTGGGGGGTTAACCATGTGGTTTTGGGGAGGGAAGAGGGGTCCCTCTTGACCATGTGGTTTAAGAAGCAGGAAAGCAAGATGCAGCAGCCATGGAGAGCTCTCTTTCTTAGCAGTTTGAAAGAACGAAGGACTCCCATGGGCCCACCGTGGAGATGAGGTTTTGGATTAAGAATGAGAGTCTAGCCAAGCTATGGACTTCTATTTCTTTTCCTGATATAGGGTACCCCTGACTGACCTGGTTTGGCAAGGGGGGGCAGGACTGTCTGTGTGTTTGTGGGTGTTTCAAAGGGACTTTGGTGTTTAATGGTGACATTCCACCATTACTTGAAACCTGAATAACTTCTGAATAAATAGTTCCTTTCCTTTTTGCCAAACTCTGGCATTGAGAACCAGAATTCTAATAGGGTGGGGGCAAAGAAGAACCATAGTACAAAAGGACCCTGGGCAAGGGGATTTTGTTTCTGTAACATTCTGATATATATATAAATCATTTATTTAGTCTTATCTTTTTTCTGCATCTTTTTATTTGCACATTTTTAATTTGTGGTATTGTATTTCAGTGTTATTAGAATTACTTAGTACCTGAACATTTGTGCAGCTTTATGTATTAGAGAATCTATTCCATAACATTTGAAAGTTTAAGTTCTTATATTCAAATGTTTTATCCTTAAATTAACATTATTTGAGATTACTATTCCAGCTCTCCTTTCTTATACTCACATTTTTCTGACTCATTTTTATTCTCTGTACTTCTTCAGCATGCACATATCTGGATATGGGATTTTTTGTCTTCATACCTAAATGTATTTACCTCAGTAAAATTATCTCTTTAAGGTGTATACTTGGTACTACTGCTATCATCTTATTTTATTCCTGTCACTTTTCTTGGATTGTTACATTCAATATATTGTTCATATTCTATCTCTGATAGAGCACACTCATATTCTGTCTTAAGCATGTGTTCTGAGTTTCTTCATGACTTTCTTCTCTCTCATCCCACTCATTATGGCCCAGGTCCACTGTGTCTCTTTTTATCAGTCCTTCATTTTTCAAGAGAGTTCCTAGTATCTTTTGTTTTGCTTCTCTGTGTTCTGATGGCTTTGGAAAGTAGGACTCTGCAGGCTGTTGGTAATACAAATTGTTGGATTTTCTTGCTACATTATTTTTTTTTAGTTATTGAGTTGAAAGTACTGTGAAGAATTTATTCTCTTCTATAAAAGAGTGTTGGATAATCCTTCACTTCAGGATGGACACCTGGGCCTTTGCCAATGCAAGAAGCAATTTGATATTTATATCCTCCCCTTGTCAACATGTAACCAGAAACTGCTCTTTTCTTCTTATCCACCAAAGCAGAGACATGTAGAAAAAAATATATAAACTGCTTTTTGGTTAGAATGACAGTATAAGACAATTATATGGAGCTTTGGAGCACTTTTCTTTGAATGCCATATACTCATTAGGATTTGTCCTCTGTATGTTTAGTCTTGTTTTCTGTTATTTATGAATATTCTATATTTTTATTAGAAAAGATTATAGGCATGTTATTATAAAAACATGATTCAAAATACCCATGTATAGCGCAACAAAGTTTTATTTTCTATTGATATCTCAGTCTGTTGAAGTCCCGCCCTTTCTCCTTGGTAACTTGGGAATCAGGTCATTCCATTGTGTAGATGCAGACCTGGAATACCCAACTCCAGACTCCCTAATGAGGGACAAAAACAGGCAAGAGATGTTGTACAATGGGCCAGCCCTTACAGGCCAAACTTTGAAGTGTATTATATCACAGGTGGTTATATTATACCGGTCAGAATTCAATTACATGGTCCCTGGCCAAACTGTCAGAAAGATTTGGAAGGTTAGATGTCTGTGTGCCCAAGAAGATGGTGCTTTGAATAATCTTCCTACCTTTGACAGAGCATTTTGTTTATCAAATCATCTTATTTCTCTTTCACACATAGATCATTCTTATCCCTTTCTGCCAAAGACAATATAAAGTCCCATCTGGTCACTGATTATTGCTCAGAGTCCCTGTCACTGGGAGCTATCAGATCCAGATGTGACTCCCTTTCATCTGGAGACCTACAAAGTTAAAAGGCAAATTATCTTCCCCTCTCCAGCACTCACACTATGCGTGAGGGGGCAGGCATGGATACACACGATAATCTCTCCCATTTGGAAAGGCAAAGAATGGAATGCATAGACTATTGACAATGAAAACAATTTAAATCCCACTAGGAAGAGATTTTATTAAAGTTTCCAGGCATCACACTGAGAGTAAAGGAATTACCTTGATTAAACCTTGAATTTGCTGACTTGAGGGACCTGTTTGTTTACTGTTTTTGCAATCTCTGGGTCTGATCTCTAAGAACTAGGTGTTTACTACTCTTCTTGGTCAAAGCTGAAAAGGACAAAAGGGCAATGTATTCCTTGAGGGCTTTTCTTGACAACGAGCCTTTCCTCTCCTAAAACAAAGCAGGCACCCTTAGCTTCAAAAAAATCTAGATTTAAAGTTTTCATTGGATAAACTAATTGCTTCCTTGATCAACCTGGAAAAACTGAATAAATTTCGGATCCATTTCTCTCTACAACTAAATGCACTTCCCAGGTACAGAACTTGATTGTACCTGACCTGCCTGTTTTCTGGCCCCAGGCTTCTCTCACTCTCTCATAGATGGGAGAGTCATCTTTCTAATTTGATCTCTTATTTTTCTGGGTCAAATTTGGGTCTTATTAGATCAAATTTGTTTTACTGATGTCTTTTAAAAATTCCATTTCAGAAATATTCTCCCCCACTCTTAGAAAGCCTTGAATTTCTAGAATTTATCTTTTTCTTCTTCTCATATCTTTGAAAAATATGTCAATGGCTACAAACACCTACTGCATTCTTCCCTAATAAATCACATTTCGTAAGCATGACTTCTGCCTCCAGATTTATTGTAGGTGACTTTTATACTTCCAGGCTTTTACATCTGAAGCCTTGCGGCACCTCTTGTAGTTGTTATTCTGCAGCCGGAGGCATGAAAGGTAATACCATGAGATATTGTTCAACTTTTTGGAAATGCAGTACCCTATGTCTGTAACAATTTCTTTCCTGATTTGGATGGAAGAGACTAGACCACCCTCTGCTAATACCTTGCTAAGTCCCATTGCCTTAATTCCTTAAAGTATGATTTATTATTAAAGTTCCATTTATGTACCTCCAACCTCCATGTTGACAGTTTCTCTCTTCAAATGATGATTCTGTGAGTTCTTCCTTCTTATAGCTGTGTCTTCTTACCCTGTTCTTCCACAGAACTATGGATGGGGAAAAGAGAGAGAAGTAAGGCATTGAATGTTTTGGAAGGACCAACTGAAAGTGCCTTACTTCATTTTTCTTTGTGCTCCATTTTTCAGAACTTAGTCCATGATCTCCATACCAACTCGGACAGAGGCTTGAGGATATGGTTTTGTTGCATTTCCAAGAAGAGAAAACAGTGTAATGGATTCTCTTCCATACCCAATTATTGAGGCAGTTAGCATTGGATAGTCATAATACCTTTGTGCCCTTTTCTACTTTACCCGAAGTCAAAAATAAATAATTAAACCACCACATTCTTTCTCTCTCTAATGATCACTATTTATCCATGTAAGAGTAGTTTTGTGTCTTGTTATTGAAGTAAATTACAGATCCCTTGGCCCCTATTCTATCTCTAAGCATTTTCTTAAATATGAGTGAGTTTTCATAATTTCTCTACTTTCTTTCATCCCTTTGTTTTCCCATTAATATCTCTATTTTTTACCTCACATTGCCTTTAGCTAAATAAGCAGGATCAGTGCATAGATGCCATATTAAGGAAAATGTATAAATCTATTACTTTGCAAATTCTAAATAATCATTGACATGTTAGAAAATACACATGGAATGTAAAGTAAAACAGTGAAGAATTATATACTTTATTGTTCTATTTAATCAAATCTTATACGTTTTTTTTTTTTTTTTTTTTTTTTTCCCTTTGGTGCTAATGATCTAAAACCACTCTATTTGCTGTTCATCAATAATAAAATCCATAGTATTTATCCAATTCATCTCCTACTGGATTTTCTATTAACCATCCTCTCAAAACTTTTTTGGGCCATAGGGGTCTAAGTCAATGACATTCTTCCTGAAAACTTGACTCAGCTGGTTGAAATATATGCTTTCCCTAACTAATTAAGCCTGGCCACTTCAGAAGCATAGTCACTTTAATTAGCTATCTGAGATATTGATCTCCTCTTCTCATTGTTACTTTCATTAGTTCTGAGATATTTCACTTCCTGCATGACTTGACAGCTAATTTTTAAAAAATCTACTATATCGGCAAGAATTGCCACTTTCCTTCTTGCTTTAGGAAGATTCCCACACAATAAAGAATAAGTATGATTCTTTGAAAGTCAATGCATATTTTTTAAACTTCATTCTAACAAAAAAAAATCTTATCACTTCTCTAATAATCTTATCATGCAGGATGACACATTAAACTTTAAAACAAGATTGACTTTTGTCATAGATTTAATGACAACATCTTCGCACAAATTTTTACTGTCTGTTGGGTGCCAAGGTGAGAGGAAAAGATCAACGGCCTCTCTGAGTATAAAATATGAGTCCCTTAATTAAGGGATATTTCTTCAGTGGGCACAGGAGAATTTGCTTATCTTAAGGGTAAACTGAAATACCAAGACATTACTTTTCTCAACACTGGAAATAAGACCTTAATGCAAAAAAAAATATCTTTGTACCGATGTTCTTATTAAGATGGCATGAGCCACATCTATGAGTAGATTTGATGACCATAACTAGGATGGTAAACACAGGGTTGCTTATTCATTTCATTACCAAATGTGGAAATTAAATTATAAACCTATGGACAAATGTATCGGAAAAATATTTTTTAAATTGTCAAGTTCCACATATAATCTTGACATATTCTTTCAATTCAAGTGACATATTGCAATCTTATTTTGAGGGAATATTAATAACATTTATTTAAATAGGACATTTTATGCTATTTTAGGTATTATAATTTTTAAAAGCACAAAGAAAAGCACAAAGAACTCTAGGAAAGTTCTATGCTTAATCTTTGTACAATGATTTCATAATAAAATCAACTTCCTTTAAGTTTGCTGAAATCTGAGTTCTCTCAATTAGAAGTATATTATTTTGAATTTGTACAAACATTTTCTTCCAAGTTTTAAAATATGCTTACATGTTAATTCAGGTTCAGTTTTATAATGATCAAAGTGCTATATAAAATTTTTAAAAAATGAGATTCCTTCAAAAGGTGAAAAGCACAAGGAAAAAGTGCCATTAAAGTTACTAAAATAGGAAGTCTGTCCGGAAAAAGTCCAGCCACTGTTAGTAGAATGAGAATGATTTTCAAGACATTGATGTAACCCGGAAGCCAGGGAGAGTGAACTGGTACCCACATGTGTGAACAATGATGACTTTACTGTAATGGTGGGGGTGGTAGACAGCCTTGAGTAATCATGTGTACTGTGTGACTGTCACATTCAAAATGACTGAGCGAATACAGCCACAAATCCACATCAGATTTGGCATTAAGCATGAAGATTTCTCAAAATTATTTGGATGATTCAAGGCCACAGCTATGGGCAATTGGTGATGGGCAATTTCATCAGGACAACACACCCACTCATGCACCAAGTCTCCTGAGGAGTTTTTCAATGAAGCATCAAATCTCCCAGGTGACTCAGCACCCCTATTGCTCAAATTTGGCACCCTGCAACTTCTGTATTTTTTCCAAAAATAAATCACCTTTGAAAGGAAAGAAATTTTAGACCATTGGTAAGATTCAGGAGAATACAAATGGGGCAGCTGATGGCATTTGGGAGAACTGTGTGAGATCCCAAGGTGATCTATGAAGGGGACTGAGGCACCATTGTCTTATGTACAGGGTTTCTGTATCCCGTGTCTTCTTCAACAAATGTCTCTGTTTTTCATATTACACGGCTGGACACATTCTGGACAGACTTCATGTAAAGTGTTTTTTTTTTTTTTCTTCTACTGTTACTCTATGCTTTTAGTGATGATTTGATTATTTGCTATTTAGTGTCATTCCAACTAAAGAAACATTTTAGATTCAGTCATAAGAACATTTCCATTCTTCTTTATATAATGCAAAATCATCTTAAATACAAGTGAATGAATTACATGAATGGTGGAATATGCTGCGCAAAACTGTCTCAGTTGTTTTTTATTTTGTTTTTATTTTTTGTTTGTTTCGTTTCTTGATAGGTGAACATTTCACCTGCACCCTCTACATTTGACTTACTCATTAGTAAGAAAGAAACAAAGAAAATGGAACCCAACATGGGGCCACTTCTGAGTGTCTCTGAGTGTAGCTGCAGAGTTGACTTGTCTCTGAATGAAAAACAAGTTTTAAAGGTTAAATTGTGACCAATTATTCACTGGGTAGTATGAATGAATTTCGTTTTCCATTTCCAATGGAAAGAATCTCACAAGAAAAGTAGAGATACAAAAGCAGCACTGTTTTTCGCTGAGTCTGCCAGGTTTAAAAGCAAATTAAATGGATAGGGATGTTCACAAGTATTTTCTAAGGCTAACCTTGTCAAACACCTCATAACTGGATTTCTATGATGGAAGCTTGCCAGAAAAAGAACTCATGGGCATGGACAGCAGCATGCGGATGGGGAGAGGAAGGGGTATAAGGAGCCTAAATAGTAATGAAAAAATACAATAAAGTTATTAAATATAAAATTAATCTAATAGTTTCACAATTATGTATATGCCTTTAATTTTGACTAATAGTGTAGTCAGCATAAATTCTACCCTGAATATTCAGTCTTCAGAAATGGATTATATATTAAAACTTCAATTTCATATGCCATTTACACATTGAAGCATTTTAATATTAGTTACAATAGAGTCCCATCAATTTTCTTTGGATTTCTGTAGAGTTCTGGAGAATAAATGGTGCTGAGATAGAGAAACAATGTGAGTCTCCATGGTATTACTTGTTTCCCTCAGACATCTCTCTTCTGGACTGATGTTTAGCAATTTGTCCACACAGGGCACTGCTGATTTCCTACCCTTCTCTTCTTCTCTTTAAACCCGTGGTCTCTGTGCCTTACTTCTGCCATTTCCAGGTACACTAGACATGGATCTTCCTTTTGACCCAGAGATCCCACTTCTGGAAATATATCCACAGTAACCCAAAACACTAATTTGAAAGACATAAGCACCCCTATGTTTATTGCAGTGTTATTTACAATTGCCAAGGTAATGGAAACAGCCCAAGTGTCCATCAGTAAATGAGTGGATAAAACTAGAGGATATTCACACATGGAATGCTACTTGACAATAAAAGAGAATAAAATTTCACCCTTTGTGACAGTATGGATGAACCTGGAGAACATTATGCTAAGTGAAATAACCCAGTCAGAGAAATGCAAATCCTTTCTCTGATGATTTCACTCAGATGTGGAATCTAATGAACAAACTGAACTCTGAGTCTGAAAATTGGGACAGACTCATAGGTGGAGAACAGGGTGACAGCTAGGGGTTGAGGGAAGGTTAAGGGGTGGAGGGATTGAGCAAAGAGGAAAAGGCACTCATGGACATGGACAACAGTGTGGTGACCCCTGGGATATGAGGACTGAGTGGTGATAAAAATACAATAAAAATTTAATTAAAAATATTCTAATGCTTTGCTCTCTTTGATCAGATCTCAGGTGTCTCTGGCCAGGCATACTTTGTAGCCATTTTCCCACTACCATGCTGATAGAAGAATGGAGAACACTCCCAGATCTACACTGAGGTCTGTGGAACATACCATCTGCTCTCAGATTCCCACTTACTTAGGCTCTACCTCAGGAATCCACCAATGCCAAAGACTCTAGCTCATCTCAGCACACAATGTATTTGTATCTGAACTTGGGCATATGAAAATTTATGTAACCATAATTCCTATACAGCTCTTATTTTAACTCAAAATTTAGAATCATAAAAGTCAAACCCCCAAATCAACTAATTCTATGGACTTTTTTAGTCTTATTCCTCATTACCTCTTTTCTTAGGGCCCTGAATGTGATATACAATATCAACATGCACTAGGAATAAAAATACATGGACTACAAAGAACAGGGGATGGGGAGGAATAAGTTACTATCTAAAAATAGTATGTATATACAATAATTGCTTGGGGGCATATCTCCCAGGAACCAATAAAATGGAGAATACTTTGTTTACCTTTGTTTAACTTCGTTTTTTGAAATAATCAAGTAAAAGTGAGAAGCAGCCAGTTAAAATGAACAAATCTTGACTACACTCAAGGAACATGTATAAAGGACCCACAGACATGGACAACAGGGTGGGGACTGACTGCAGAAGTGGGAGTGGGCTGGGCAGGGTAGAGAAACTGGAGAAAAACTGGGACAACTGTAATTGAACAACAATAAAAAAAACACAAAAATAATTAAAACATAAAATTGAACAAATCTTTTTGTTTGTATAAAGATGGTAGACTTGGGGATTTATTGTTCAATGGGTGTAAAAATCATTTTATACCAGATGAATAAGTTCTAGATATCTGCTATACAACCTAGTGCTTATAGTTTAGTTAAGATAATATGTACTTTAAAGTTCATTAAGTGGGTGTATATCATGGTGAGCATTCCCACCACTAAAACAAAGCAAAGCAAAATCAATGGGATTCAAGACAACTCTGGGTGTGCTGGATATGTCTATTACTTTGATTCTGGTGATAAAATCCTGGCTGTCGGCATATGCCCATATTCATTAAGTTGCATGTATTATATACATGCAGTTCTTTGTATATTAACTATACCATATTAAAGCTCTTAAAATAATGATCTAAGGAAGTTATATTTATCATATTTTAATAACTAATATGTAAATAAAATAACTCGATATAGCCTAGACTATAGACAGATTTTAATGTATTAAATACAGTTTTTTTCTTCTTTATAAATGTGTTGCTTTTGATAAAATAGAAATTTGAATTATAATCACCAGCCCCCAATTCTATTCAACTTTTACATTTTATGAACAGCAAAACTTAGCTTCAGGCCATACATACCTCTACTTCTCAGATAGATGGGCTTATCTCATTTAGCTATAATAAAAGGACTTTGTTTAATTTCCCTGAGCTTTATAAATCTCAAAAAAAATATTGTCATGCATGCTTGCTCTTTCTTTCAAAATAACTTAAAATTAACTGAGTATTTTGTCAATCTATTCATTATATTGGATAATAAAGCATTTGGATTAACATTTTAAAATGCCATACACTTTTGTTTAATTGAACCAGTTTCTTATAAGAGGTTAGTATGCAACGTCAGTAAATGGAAAGCACAACTTTGACCTTCCCAACGGTCAAATTAACATTTAAAATAATGCATGCACATTGAGACATGACTCAGTTTTTGGAAACACTATGTTACTTACTAATTCATGGAGATGAAATAATGATATTGGAAGGACAAAATGAAAATAAAACAAATTACTTATTTTGTAATTCAACATTTCAATCTCAATTTCGAAATTACTTTTCAGCATAGAAGCATGTTCTTTAGATGCTATAAAAGAATGTTCAGTAAATATGTCACTTAAAAATAGTCACTGAATTGTAACAGCCATATGACAATACTAACTGATTTTCTCAATTTACAACTCTCTGAGGGAGTTATTCATTATTATTGGCATGCTTTAAATATGGAAACTACTGCACACAAAATTTGAATAACTCATCGAACATTCACAACAAGAAAGTGGTAGAAATGAGTTTTACTCTTATGCCTTGGCAACACTGAATTGTTACATGGTTAGCAAAATTTTAAGAATCTCTGATCTCTGCAAATAACCACACGCACATGCATAATGTGTATAATTTTAAATATGTATACATGCACACATATATGTGCATGTGTGTTCGAGAGTTTTTAAGGCATAAATATAGTATCTATGATTCCACAGGCCCTATTTCGTTATTCAATCCAAATATTTTTCCTCTTTGTCTCTATCCTTGACCCTGCTAAACAAAGTCAGCTCATCCTTTGAGTATTTCTTATTTTTACTACAATGCAACAAATAAATTTTAATTATATAATAGTCCATCATATTGCTTTTCCAGCATCTCTCCTTGCTTTCCAGAAAATCTCAGGTGCAAAGGTGAGAAATGAGTAAAAATGAGGTTGTGTTCATTCTATTTGAGTCAATACCTTTTTTAATGCCACAGCTACTTCTTGATTTTTTACCCACATAAATATCTAAATCTTTTATATTCACACAATTATAACTAAATGTTCTGTTATTTATAGCAAACACTGCTAACTGATACATTGTTTACCCTTTTTCTTAATCAATGTCCATTATAATGCAAACCATATTATGAGAATGTTTTTATCACCACTGCCTGCAACAATTCATGGCCCATTATAGACCTTAAGTATATTTAAGTTAAATGATACAATATATCAATAAAAGTTGAAATTCTTATTTTATAAAATATAATTTGTAACCCACAGAAATTAGTAATCTAACAAGAGTGAAAACATAATCTCCAAATTTCTGTAATAAAGCTCATTCTTTCTTAGTTTATATCAATAAGATTGTTCTAAATAAATACAAAATGTATTTTTCTCTTAAAAATTTTTAAAACAAATATAATCAATATATTTTTAAAATCCTTTGAAATTCAACATGTATCTGTTGTCCTTGAGGATTCACATATAGCTTTTGTGGTGGGAAGAGTAGAGGAACATTGGTTGTCTGGGTAACAGAGAAAAATGAATACTCCCCAATCTCCCAATGTTCCCTGCGGTCCCTGGAAAGACTCCAGGAGAGGGGGGTCTCCCCACTGACATGCTGTTTCTGTCTGTGGAATGACTGCTATTGCCCTGACAATTTGCAACACCACATTTCTCTCATGCAAACATGCACGTGTTGGATGCAAATGTAAGAGTTTCGAAGGCATTATAAAGAGCTCAGATATCCTCTCTGATCAACAATATAAACAGCAGGTAGTCATAGCCTTTGATCACACATATAATTGCAACATAGACAAAGAAAACAATTTGGACAGCATTAATCATATTATAATACCAGTCATTAATAAAATACCTTCAGTAAGAAACACCTAAAAGTTCAAGTAAACAGTTTTGCTAAATATAATCCATTTGATTTTAATAAGCCATGTAAATTTTCTTATATTATTCCCCAATTAAACCTGTCAGGCAGCAGGGGTAATTTAGAGTCATTCAAAAACTACAAAAAACACTGGAATTACTGATTTAGTTAGGTTTATGACATTTTCTTGATTAATTAATATCTACTTATTCATTATATAGTAATCAAATGCCCTTGAAATTTCTTTTCAATTACTAAGTTACGTGTATAACTAAATTTTACTTTTTTGTAAAGACATAATGGAATAAATGTAAGAAATAGATTCTCAATGTGACCATATTGAATATAATTTCCAAGATTTTTAGAGATATTTTCTTAGAAAAAAAAAATACATATTTTCAAGTGAAATGGGTTTATTAACTTACATGACTCTAATCATTATTTAGTTTTCACATGCCCAAGCTTTCATTCAGAAAACTAAAAGAGATCTTGATTTTACAGATGCCCATTTGAATATTTTACTCTCATAAACTATATTGTATGAAAGCTAGTTACCTGTAAATACCTGTGTATCACATTATATGTTATCTATTCTGTTCTCCAAACAATGGCACAAATATTGAGAATGGTACCAGTAAGTCTACAGTAAGGAAGAATTTACAAGTGAGAACCTGAGAAGTAGTTTCTCACTTTATGTAGCATGATTTAACATTTAAGTAAATTGTGTGAGTCATAATGATGAGATTCTTGAGAGAATAAAGTGTTATTTACAAGTCTCAAAAAATGTAATGCGATCGAATTTGCTGTATTCTTTGAACTATATTTTACATTGCATAACTTAAAAGCAAAATATTTATACTTTTGTAAATTTGCAAATAATATGATCTTTCTTGTCTTTAATTTTGTCAAATAAGTGTTTGACAGGGCAGAGGATTCATCATTAAAAGTAAAGTTTGCCCAACCTCTCTTCCATTTTGTTTATTTTCCAAACATTCCGTGTGTGGATTAGATGGGTTCACAAGTGAAGTTATTTTATAAATACAGTCTGGGTACTGTTTTAGAGTGTTAAACATTGTGTATTTTTTATTCTAAGGATTTTAGCTACAACTTGAAAACGGAGGGCAATGAGCGATAACAGCCAGTTTCTAATGGCAATATGGGACATTATTTATAGATAGCACATTCTTAACTCTTCAATGTGTTTCCATAAAAGAATAACATAAATTTTAAAGACGTATTCATGAATGAAGGAATTTGGAGCAGTAACATGTACCATCCTAACTGGCACACTTCTTCATGAACCTAGATGAGGAGTGGGGAAGACAATCACCCACACAAATTAGGGTCATCTGTATAAGAAGAACGTGTGGCATCTCACTGCCCAGAACGAACATGGGTGACTTGCAATCGTATGGAAGTTGCCAAGTACTAATATTGAGATGGAAACTTGGATAACATATTTTGTTTGTTTTTTGGTTGGAAGTTTTCTTTCGTTTGCTCATAAGCTGCCATGACTGCCATATGAGATGTCACTAGAAGAGATGGAGGAAGAACAATCACTGTTGTTTTGGAACAGATCTTAGTGGATCTAATGTAATAACCATAAAAGGAAGCCTCTTTAGGGAGTCTATAAAATTCCCATCCAAGAAGGCTTTTTATTATAATTTATTGGGGCAACATTAGTTAAAATTATATAGATTTCAAGTTCACATTTCTATGATACATGATCTTTGTATTGCATTGTATGCCCGCCACCCAAAGTCAAATCACCTCTCACCATATGTTTGGTCCCCTTTACCCTTTACTACTCTCCCAAGCCCCTTCCCTCTGGTAACTACGGTAATGTTATCTGTGTCTATGAGCTTCACTTCTATATCCTACACACGGGTAAAACATTAGGCCATGCCACCTTGCCCACTCCTGATCTTGTCTGACCCAGAAAGTTTTTTTTTTAAGGCTAAGGAAAAAGTTACTTGGATTCTTTGAATCAATCTACTATGAAATAACCAGTTTTCTGAGGTTCCATCTGAAGTCCGGCTAGGATGGTGTTAGAGGTAAGAAAAGACATTTTTGAAGTTTCATAGTATATCCTCTAGTCTCAGAAACACTGAAGGTTTTAATCTTTGGTGGAATCATCTTTACTACACTAATTTATGGAGAATCTAAGATTAATGTACTGTTTTTAAGGTAAATTAGTCCCTACTGTGCACACTATACATGGAATCCAGTACTTCTATCATCTTGTAGAGATAAGTTATTCAGTTATCTGCAATTGATGAGTCCGAGTTATTGAAAGTACATTGAAACTGATTAAATGCAGTTACACCAGACAATAGAAGGTATGGAAGCAAAAGGAACCCCATATTGATGGCTCCTCAGAGCTGAGGTTATTTGTCATTGGCCATATACATCCTGGTGAAGAGGTCCACGTCTCCGACCAGATGGCCATTATGTACCCTATACCCCCATTCCTCTTCTCTTTAGCTAAACAAAGGTGGCACTCAGTAAATCCTATTTCGTCTTGCAAGTTTGATCATGCATTGAAGTCTAAGACCAGGCTGTTGGTCAAGCCAAGTTGATAAAACATGTCCTCACTGTTCCCAGTGGTACCCCTGACTGCCTTCATGGTAATTCCCATGGAACACTCCAACTGATCCTTTTAAAGTTTATCATCATGCCACTCCTTTGCGCAGAGTCTCCAGTTGTTTTCCATCTATGTAAAAAATAAAAAGCAACACTTGTACAATGGCCAGAAAGACGCTAAACCATCTGACCTTCTTTCTCTCCCTCATCTTTTCCTGCTACTTAGTCTCACCCACTGCATGTAAGTCATGTGGGCCTCGGCACTGCCACATCGCACGCACTTCTGCCTTCAGCTCACTGGTGCTCATCCATTTCCCTGCAGTGCCCTTGATCCAGAGACACCAACTTCATCTCTTCATAGCTTTTAAATATCTACGTGAAAATGACCTTTCAGGGAGTATTTCTTTATTCTTCGCATTAAAAACTGAACCATCTCCCTTAGCATTTTCTTTCTTTTTATTTTACTCTCCATGACATTTCTACTTTACTTGACTATAAGTGTTATTACTTTACCTTTCTTGCTAGTAAGTAACCTCTACATGGACAGGTATTGTGGAAATACCTGATGTTTCTAAAAAAATGACTCCAGCAGATACTAATAAATAAGTATTCTATCAAAATCTTCTTTTATATATAAAATATTTCAGCTACCTTCTGGAGTAGCTGAGGCTTTAATTACAATTTATTGAAGTTGTATAGGAGAATAATGTATACCATATATAAAACCACTGATTTGATTTATAGCAATAAAAAATTCATGCCCTATAAACAGTTGTGTTATTAACAACTTACATATAAATATTTTGCAGTGAATAAATAGTTCCACATTATTTATCTATATTACTACAAAATAACCCTGAGTTAGAAAAAAAACATGCTAATATCACAATTTTAAATATTAAAGAATATTGTGTTTTAGGAAGACTAAGTTCAAGCCAGAAGCCAGCTTACCTTTACTCTCTAAATTACATTTTAATGGTCACAAACAAAACAGTATAATTTTCACCTGCATTGTGCTGTTTTTCAATTATTTTTCTATTCATTCTAGTTTTTCTACAATAATATCTTTCACACCTATATTCACCTTGTTAATATTTATATTTCAGTAGATAGAAATATTTTTAAAGAACACTTTTACAATTTTACAGATAATACAGAGATGCTACCTTTTATGCTTCAATAACAGTTTATGAAGATTTTTTTAACCATATCAGGGTAAGATTTGTTCAAGTATCAGCCACCCCTGAAGCACACTAAGCCTTCCTAAGGAAAGGACTATCTATTACATGTCCCTTAACCATAGCACTTAGCATTAAATAGCCAACCATAAACTCCTCCAAAACATTTATGGAATTGAATTGGCCAGGCACATTTGCTCCTTTTCCCAAAATATCACCTTGTTATTTTTACAAAATTAACCCATCATAGCAAATGTTTATGAAATTTATTTTCCTACAGTACTGAAGAGAAAAATTATTCTACTTTAATAAATGTTGTTTGTTCCAATGTTTGGCTTAACAGTTGAAATTATAATCATAGTTCTACTAGGACAATACCATATTCAGATAGGGACAAATACAATAAGAAGGTAAAATCTCTAAGATAAGAACAATGACCAGAGTTGAAGGCAAATCTTAAATTTTAAAGGTATGCTGGAACATAATTTAAAACAAAGATTGAACTAGTTATATTGGAATTTGCTGTTGATATTCATAAATATCAAACAGTAGAATCAAAAGTGTTCAGTGATATAAAAGAACCTCGTAAAGATACACATTGCATCTTTCTTATGTTTATATCTGGGAAGAACTGTTGTTTTTTTATTTTTATTTTATTTTTATTTTTTTTAAATCAGTATTTTTTAATTGTTGATATTGTACAGTTTTCTGTCTTTTACCCCGCCCCAGCCCACCACCCCAGCCCTCCCCACCTTCCTCCCATTTCCACCCCCCATAGTTTTTGTCCATGAGTCCTTTATACTTGTTGCTCTAAACCGTTCCCCTTTTCCCCTGAAATTCCCTCCCCTCCCACTCTGGACACTGTCAGACTGTTCTCAAATTCAGTGTCTTTGTTTATATTATGCTTGTTTGTTTGTTTTGTTGATTAGGTTCCTGTTAAAGGTGAGATCATATGGTATTTGTCTTTCACTGCCTGGCTTATTTCGCTTAGCATGATACTCTCCAATTCCTTCCATGCTGTCGCAAAGGGTAGGAGCTCCTTCTTTCTTTCTGCTGCATAGAATTCCATTGTGTAAATGTACCACAGTCTTTTTTTATCTTTATTAAATTATAAGAGTAAAGTAGATGGGACAGAGAACAAGAAATATATGAGAACGTTAACAGATCATAAGGACTCACCACACAATTCTTTGATTGTAGAACTGATTGTTAGAAGATAAAACTAAATAAAGCATTTACTGATTCTATGCCAAATTTTGGCTTTATGAGTTAGAAACATAAATCCTCCAAATAAGATTATATATGTAGATAGGTAGGTAGGTAGATGATAGATGATAGATGATAGATAGATAATAGATAGATGGATGATATATAGATAGGATGTTATACATAACTGATATAGACTTATGTGATTTTAAGTGGTAGAGAATAAAGGAAAATCGTATCCATATGAACATGCCTGAACTATTGATGACATAACCTTAATTGATTCTAAATGAAATTAGAAAAATAAAACATTTAATTTAGAACATTTTCTTTTTCCCCCCAGGGTAATCCAGCAGACTTACTTTATTTATTTATTGTTTTTATTTTTTTTTATTTTAATCGTTGTTCTTGTACAGTTTTCTGTCTTTTACTCCCATCCCAGCCCACCTCCCCAGCCCTCCCCACCTCCCTCCCATTTCCATCCCCCTAGTTTTTGTCCACGTGTCCTTTATACTTGTTGCTCTAAACCCTTCCCCCTTTCCCCTGAAATTCCCTCCCCTGAAATTGAGAACAGGCTGATAGAACATTTTCAATAAACTCATTTATGCTTATGCTCTAACTTATTCTTAATTCATACCCTTTCATGTACATGCTTTAAATATTAGTTGATATGCATAAATTCTATCATATATGCATGGCATCCATCCACAATAGTAGAGGAAGGAAGCTACACGTTTTTATGACTGTATACAACTGGGAAATGCATTGTAATGTAAAGTATATTAGTAGTTGCCTAACCTGGGAAGACTGGGAGAATTGGGGCATGATAGTTAATGGGTATGGAGTTTTGTTATGGAATGATGGTGTCCTAAAATTAATGTAGTGGTTGCACAAATTTGTAAATACAATAAAAGCAGTTGAACTGTACAATCAGAATGGGTGAACTATGTAACATGTATGAATTGCATTTGTATAATATATGGTACAATATGAATTAAATCTCAATAAAACTTCTGTGTTCTAAAACTTCCATAATATTCCAATTTCTTTGAGAAATTAGACACCTTCTCATATTTTGTTTTTCTTATTTTTTGTAATGTGTATTCACATGTACATGTACACGAGACTGATTTTATAATAAGAAATCTTATCAAGTACAATGACTTATTTTTCTCCTGCAATGAAGGGCCAAGAAAATAAGTTCTTCCTCACTTCTATTACTACTAGATGTCAAAATTACATCTTTCAACAAATTAGATAGATAGACATTGAAATTAATAACAATCTAACAATAGCCAGAGGGGAGGGGGAAGGGAACTCTTGGGAGAAGGGTTTTTAGGAAATAAAGGACACATGGAGAAAACCAAGGGGGAGGGTGGAAGCAAGGGAGGGAGGTGGGTTTGGCTGGGGTAGGGGGGAGTGGTGGGAAGAAAATGCAGACAACTGTAATTGAACAACAATAAAGTAATTTATTAAATAAAAAATTCTAATTTTAGAGTTAGATGATAGGTAGATGATAGATATAAATATAGATACATAGATATATAGATATATATCTAGTTATACACATAGTCATGTTTTCTCTTTCTCTTTTCATCAACATTGTTTAACTCTCTTTCTCTATTCTTTTCTCCCTTCCTTCCTTCCTTTTATTTATTTATTTATTTTACTATTTGTCTATAACCTCACATGTTTTTATCTTTCTAAGGTGTTGGGATTTTAATCCAGGTTAGTCTTTTCCTCCAGATAATTCTTAGCTTTACATTGAACCATACACCTTCCCTTTTAGTGACATCAACATTGATATGCTGAAGTTCTATGTCAGATATTTCCTGTTAGATACAAGTCTGTGCATTATCTGATTGCATGCTTCATATTGAGAGGTGAATCACACTGTGGTTTATTTCTAAGTGACTTTTTAAAGTCAGAAACTGATCAGTGGAAGAACAAGAAATGCCATGTGACCATGTGCTGGAGAACCATCTACTATATTTCCTCCTAGGCAGTTTTGATTTTTTCATAGGAACACTATGAACAATGTCTACACATTTTAATTCAGTTACTTTCTTAAATAATTTTCTACTTTCGAAAATAAAGATAACAGCATCTACTATATTCCCACAATTTTTAATGTTGCATTTTAATATGTACAGATGAAAACACAGCTTTGTGTTTGGACATATCACTGAAAATTAGTTTATTTTCATCAACAGATCAAGTTCCTTGTTTTCTTTAGAGAAAAATAAAATGTGTTGTTTCCAATATAAATAAGAATGTGATGTGTCTAAATCTCTTTCACTAAGATATTTGTGAGGTGAACGGAATAACACTTTGTTTTTCCAATAACGTGTATTCTGAAATTAATTTATTGATATAGGTTAAATTTCTCTCCATAGTAAAATTTGATTTACTTATTTTTTATTTGAAACAGAATGGCAGAATTTATTAAAAATATATAGTGAAGAATCATCAGATTTCTAGACTCTAACCAGATATGCTGATTCAATAGTTTTAGGGTGAGGTCAGAGAATTTCAATCTCTAACAAGTTCTCATGTGTAATGATGCTGCTGGGTCCGGGCATCAGGCTCTAGGAATCAGGAATTCATATTGCCATAAATTGCACTATTACCTCTCTAAGTGTAAAAAAAAAAAAAAAAAAAAGAAAAGAAAAAAAAAGAAAAGAAATGTGATTGAGCTAATTCTCTTTACTGAATAATTTGTTGTAAAGAATAATTTCTGCCCTGGCTGGTGTAGCTCAGTGGATTGAGCGCGGGCCTGCGAACCGAAGGATCGCGGTTCCATTCCCAGTCAAGGCACATGCCTGGGTTGCCAGGCCAGTTCCTGGCAGGGGACATACAAGAGGCAACCGCACATTGATGTTCCTCTCCCTCTCTCCTTCCCTTCCCCTCTAAAGATAAATAAATAAAATCTAAAAGAAAAAAAAAGTACTTAAAAAAAGAATAATTTCTTATACTGATTTATAAATTTGTAGAAAAATATCAATTTTAATTGTGCAAGTTTTATTCTTTAACCAATCATTGTAGATCAATTCACAACTAGAAGTATAAATATAGCTATACATATGTATATTATTTATGCATATATATGTTTAGATAAAACTCATACACACACTTATAGATTTTTTAGGGGGTGAAGTTCTGCTAAACACTCCACCCCCCCAAAAAAAAACTTTATTTTTTTGTGATCCTGAAAGAGGCAGATGCAAATACTCTGACATTTAACTACAAACTAGCATGAATCATTTTAACCCTTGAAATTAAAATATATTGGTGTTAGTTTAGGAATGACCTGAGGTGTCTGGAAAGAGGAAGCACACATAAGAAAAGGAAATACAATCTTAGTGGTAGTCAATACTTGGAAGCATGTAGTCAGTGTACTTTGAACACCTGATCATAGTGAACAAGCCTATGAGAAGAGAAAATATAAATGACAAGCAGCAAGACAGACACTAGAAACAGACCTATAGGGGTTCCAGACACTGGAGTTATCAATGAGATGAAATATGAGATGAAGATTTTGTTAGATGATTGAAACAAAAGATCATAGCAATATGTTAAAAGAAGCATTATTTAATTTTAATAATTAAATCACAATCCTAATCTTGAAATAAAGATGATACTTAAAAAAAAAAAAGAGAAAATCTTTGAGAACAAACCAGCACAAAAGAGAATAAATGCTAAAGGCAGGAGAATACAAACAAAGATTATCATCAAGAGAGTACCCCCCAAAAAAAAAACAACAAAAAAAATGGAACAGAAACAATGAAGAACAATGGAAATGGTAGCTATGTCAATAAATTTAAATTAATATGCCTGCATAATAATATTCTGTTCCACAAAATTGAAACAGAGAATGCCAATAAAAATTGGGTTGTCCAAAAAAATTGTTTATTTGTTTCTGTGTTTAAGATGGTGTTAGTAATGTTTATATGTTTTTAACTTCATTTGAAATGATTTGTTAGAATGTATTGTGACAGCTGTCATATCAGCGTGCATTTTAAAAAGTTATTAAAATTGGTGATTTTTGTGTAGCCATTTTAATATTGAAGATGGAATAAAATATGCAACAATTTTGATATATTATGCTTTATTATTTCAAGAAATGTCAAAACACAACTGAAACACACACACAAATATTTGTGCAGCATATGGAGAAGGTGCTGTGACTGATCGAATGTGTCAAAAGTAGCATGCAAAGTTTCATGCTGGAAATTCTAGCTGGAAGATGCTTCACTGATAGGTAGACCAGTTGCAGTTGATAGAGATCAACTAGAGACATGAATGGAAGACAATCACCATTGTACCATGCAGGAGATAGATGAGGTACTCAAAATATCCAAATCAATAAATTTATTGGTGAAACTGAAAAAGGTGTCTTTTACTTTACAGAAACAAAGCAAAACATACAGACTCTTTGGCCAACCTGATATAATTCAGTAGATTGGATTGGACTATAATACATTTTTATAATCCTTCATTGTCCAGGAAAAAGCAAATGACCAAATAGCAGTGGGTTTGACAAACTATGAAAAACAGATAAACGTGAAACACTAGAATAATAAAGCAATTGTTAAAAATAAATTCTTGCTGGTGTGGCTCAGTGGATTGAGCATGGGCAGTGAACCAAAGTGTCACTGGTTCGATTCCCAGTCAGGGCACATGCCTGGGTTGCAGGCCAGTTCCCGGCAGGGGACACACGAGAGGCAACCGTACATTGATATTTCTCTCCCTCTCGTTCTCTCCTACCCTTCCCCTCTAAAAAGATAAATAAATAATAAATTTAAAGAAAAAAGAAAAAACAAAACAAAAAAAAAAACTATGAGTTATAGCTGGCACTATGAAGCCCCCAAATCTTGGAAAATAATAATCCAGCCCCCTCCCTCCATTAATTTTATGTACATTGCTCTGGCCAATGTCAACAATGTCCTGTATGCTTTTGAATAATGGCATTTTTGATATTTTACACTGCCTCAATTTTCATCAGCAATCAAGAACATTTGCAGCTCTTTCTTCCTCAAAATGTTCTCTTTCCCGTGTCTTTGGCAACCTAATTATCAGTTTATCTCTCTGGGTGATGAAGATATTTCTCTTCTGATAAATTTATTCTCTAATGTCGTAGGACAGTGTCCAGGCAGACAATGTTATAACTGCATGCATACATGCACAAATACATGCACACAGTAATTTAGGAAGGATGACAAATAACTTTTTGACATCTACATTTGAATAGATGATAAATATCATCAGTCAGTGCAATTCCAAAAATATCTAGTGATCATACTCTGTAATCCATAACTTGCCTTTTCTGTAATCCCAGAATTAGTTGTCATTATACACTTAGATGAAAGAATCCCAAAGAACTGAAATCAGAATCTTGAGATATATGCACTCCTAACTTCATTGCAGTGTAATTCACAATATCCAAGGATGAAGCCCCCCTCCAAAAAACGCAAATAACAAATTAATCAAGGGGTCCTCTTTTATTCCTCTCTATCCTTCATGCCGCCACACTCATCTCCCATGTAGTATTATATACTCAATTTAATACACCTTATTTTTCCAGTTGGTATTTTAACATATTTGCATATTCCTTTTCTACTGTAATAAGAATATTTAACATGAACTTTACACTTTTATATAAAGTTTAATTGTACAATACAGTATCATTAGCTATAGACATAACATTGTACAAGAGATGCCTAGAAGTGAGCCATCTTGCAAACTGGAACTTTGTTGAGTTTCCCCTTCTCCTTACCCCTAGATCCTAGCAACAACCGTTCTCCTCTCTGCTTCTGTGAGCATGAATATTTTAGATAATTTATGTAAGTGAAACCATACAATATTCAATCTTTTGTGACTCTTTCCCTTAACATCATGTCCTCCAGGTTCATCCATGCTGTCATATATTGCAAGATTCTCTTTCATCTTTTTTTAAGACTGGATATCTCCCTTTAATATTTCATATAATAAGGTCTTTGTGATGATGAACTCCTTTAACTTGACCTTATCTGGGAAGCACTTTATCTGCCCTTCCATTCTAAATAATAGCTTTGCTGGATATATAGGGAGAGGTAAAAAATGGTATAAGAAACAGAGAACTCAAAAACCTTATATGTGCCAGCCATGGACATGAACTAAGGAGGGGGGGGATGCTGGAGGGTTGGGGGTGCAGGGTGGAGGGGAGATAAACAGAAAAATTAGGAAAACTGTAGAAGCATAATCATTAAATATACTTAAAAAAGACTGAATAGTTCAATGCATGAATCCACCACATTTTCTTTATCGATTCATCTGCCTATGGACACTCAGGCTTTGTTCTACATTTTGGCATATGTGAATAATACTGCATTAAGAAAAGCTAAAACCAAAGAGATAAAAAGAATAGTGCTTATAATATGCTCTTAGTTTTATAACTAATCATCTGTGTTGTATATGCCATTGATGTTTACTCAGGCACACCAAGCACATTTTTAAACAGGGCAACTATGTTGACTTCATAATTTATCCAACAGTATTTATCTTGCATCAGATACTCGAGAAACACTAGGGATGCGGCACTGAATTGCAAAGTCGTGGTCTCTGTCATCAAAGTGCTTTATCTCTAGATATATTGGGCGAGAAGACACACACAGTATGCTGACGTGCGATTTTCACCAAAAACTCCCTTTGAATAGCCTTAGCTGCCGTGCTATCCTTAAAGCAGACTTAAAATGATGTAGGGCAACAGGGACAGACTTGATACGGTTCCAATTCATAAACGCACCATACAATACGGAGCTGTCATTGCTGCCACGGGCCTTATACGAAACACAAGGAGTCATTATCTAAAGGACTCAATTTTCTCTGCTTGATGTGCTTCCAAATAACTAATGTGCACTCTAACTAAAGAATCCTGTTCTTTTTCCATACCACCCCGCCCCCTGCAAAAAAAAAAAAAAAAAAAAAAAAAAGATGCTTTTGGCAGGGCAAGCTGACCACTCTTACTTATTTATTTATTCATTTATTCACTTATTTTTCAGTTTATAACTGACTTCCATACTGCCAGGCAAGATATCTGGCAAATACTTTTTTATTGTTATGTAATTACAGTTGTCCCCATTTCCCGTTACTCTCCCCTGCCCTACCCCCCCATCCCCCCACATTCAATCCTGGCCCCCACAGTTGTCTTTGTTCATGGGTCCTTGAGGACTCTTCCCTTTCTTTCCCCGTTATCCTCTTCCCTCCTCCCCTCTCATTACTGTCAGTTTGTTCTTTGTTTCCACATCTCTGGTTCTATTTTGCTTGTTTGTTCTGTTGATTAGCTTCCACTTACAGGCGAGATCATATCGCATTTGTCTTTCCCCATCTGGCAAATATTTTTAAGTGAAAAATTTTCTAGTCAACATCACGTAAGGAAGCCAATATTTTCCTAACTTTTCTGGCATAAAAATGTATTTGCTTTACAAAAACAACCACATTTAGGAAAATTCTGGCTGCTGAAGATATGTGAGTAGCTTAAATAATCGGACAGCACTTCTCCTGATAATAGCTTCAAACACCCAACTTTACGCCAAGTGTTCAACTTCTATTATCTTCACTTAGTCATGTGGTTTTATAATTCTGAGAAATGGATTATATAATTTTTGAATCAACATTGTCAATGTGTCAGTGCAAATATAAAATTTTGTAAATTTTGAACTTTTGATATGAGGCTAACAACCCACAAGAAAACATGTTGTTCCTTTAAGGAAGTCTCAAGGATGGCTACATTGTTGATTCAGACACTTGGAAACAACAGGGCACAATCAGGGCTATGGGATGCTTTTGACCAGTTCCTCTGAAGATACCATGGGTTTTTTCAATTACAATTGTTTCAATTGCTGTTTTTATAAAATGCTATTAACATCAGTTAATAATATTATATAAATTTCAGATACACAGCATTATACTTTGGTAGCTGTATATTCTATTGCATGCTTACCAACCAAAGTCTAGTTTCCTTCCATTACCGTACATTTGCCCTTTTACCCGTTCAGCCTCCTTGTATTCCCCTTTTTCTCTTGCAACCACCATTCTGTTCCCTGGTGAGATGTGGTTTTAAACCTTCACTTTAGTGTTTAAAGAGTAAGGAAAGGCAGAGTATAAAAATAGCCACCTTCAAAGCTTTGTCGTTCAAAGTAATTTTTTATTAGTTAATGCAGGTTCTACAGCTGATTTCTCCTCATGACTCTCACTGAATTATAAGCCCTTAGACCAAGTGCTATAAAAGTGGGATGAGATTATTATTACTGACTTCAACTAATCTTGATTCATCCCCTGGGTATCTCGCAGGGCTTTATCTTCTCTAAGATTTAGGTATCTCTTGTCTTTCATGAATAAAATTAAATTGTGTTGCTTGGTATCAAAGGGAGGGCAAATAATGATAATAGATGATGCATAGCACCTTTAACAAGTAAAAAATATAGGAACTCCTAATACTTGGGGAATTTTTCTTCCAAGTTTACAAAAAGTAAGAGTGAACATAATGTAACACATACACATTGCATGTAAAAGCTTCAGAATGACTACTTAGGATGTGATATAATTAAGAATGTTCATATGTAAACATTTATTCACAAAGATATGCACACTCCTCTGCTCATTGCAACATCATTCATGGTGGCCAGGACATAAAACAACCAATGTGCCCTTCAATAGAGATGTGTTATACACACACTCACACACACACACACACACACACACACACAGACATGTGATGGAATACTACTCAGCCGTTAGAATAAGTCAGACAAAGTCAAGAATCATATGATGTCACTCATACGTGAGATATAAAATTAAAGAGATAAGTGAACAAACTGGACAAACAAACGAGAACTCATGGATGCAGACTACAGTATGGTGGTTACCAGAGGGAAGCGGGAGTGGGAATTCTTGAGGGTAAAGGAGGTGTAATATGTGGTGACAAAAAACGATTTCACTGTAGGTGGTAAATGCACAATGAAGTATACATGTGATGTATCATAGAATTGTACATTTGAAACCTATATAATTTTATTAACTAAAGTTATGCCAATAAATTTAATAAGATCAAAAAGTTGATGTATTTTTTAAATGTATGCATGGCTATTTTAGCAAAACCATCGGTAAATCACCTGACTGCCAGATCCTTGCCACTGTGATCCCCTTAATTCAGTAGCACCCCTAACTCCTAATGATAATCACAGTTAATTATTCTGCCAATATGGCAATTTCTTTTCTTTCTATTTCTGGGGGGCAGGGACTTGTTGTTGTGTCACAAAGAGCCAAAAATGGCCATATGGCAGCTGTAGCTTTAAGTTTACTGGGAGGTTTACTATGTTACCTGGTAGGGTCATCTTCCAACTATGATCGAGAAACCTTATACTTTCAGAACATAAATTTATAGTTGATGAGGATTAAAAAAGAAGAGTATGTCTTTTATCTCAATAAAGGGGTTTGGAATTTGTATAAGTAATAAAGGCAAAACAAAGATAATTGTGGAAATTTCTAATTCTTAACATTAATGACTAATAATTTCCCAATTATTATTCTGCAAACCTTTATCAATTATATATTTTAAATTACTAATCAGAAAGAATATATGCACCCTATGTTCATAGTATCATTTTTACAATAACCAAGGTTTGGAAACAGCCCAAGTACCCATCAGCAGATGAGTGGATAAAAAAGCTGGTGCATTTACACAATGAAATTCTGTGTGGTTATAAAAAAGGAACTCTTACCTTTTATGACAGCATGGATGGGCTCGAAAATTATTGTGCTAAGCAAAATAAGCCTGTCAGTGAAATACAAATACCATATGATCTCACTCACATGAGGAATTTAATGAACAATATAAACTGACAGACAAACTAAAACCAGAGGCATGGAAGCAAGGAACAGACTGATAGATCTCAGAGGGGAGAAGATGGAGGGGTGCTGGAAGAAATTAGCCAACGAACATATACACATATATGCAAAGTCCATGATGGACACAGATGACCATGTGAGGGCCAGTGGAGAGTGTAGGGGCTGGGTGGAGGGGGAGGCGGAGAAAAGGAGGGCATCTGTAATAGTGTCAACAATAAAAAAATCTTTAAAAGTAACAAACAGCCCTAGCTGGTGTTAGCTCAGTGGATTGAGTGCGGGCCTGCGAACCAAAGTATTCCCAGTCAATTCCCAGTCAGGGCACATGCCTGGGTTGCAGGCCAGTTCCCAGTAGGGAATGCTCAAGAGGCAACCACACATTGATATTTCTCTCCCTTTCTCCTTCCCTTCCCTTCTAAAGATAAAATAAGTAAAAAATAAAAAAAATCTTTCTTTAAAAAATAAAATAAAAGTAACAAACAAAAAGCTTCTAGATTTGTGCCTCAGCACAGCTACAGTAAGCAAAAGCAAGATATTTTTTTTTTTTTTAGATTCAGCATTATGTGTGTGTTTTGATTTACTTAAGATTTTTTAATTTCCTTTTTCTACTTGCCCAACACTGGCCAGATTGTAATGTTTATATCTGTAGTTATTCACTATTCATTTGATTTCTATGTATTTTATTTATGCAAAGTAAAAACTTCCTATACATTTTAAAAACGTGCAAAACATTAAAATATTTATAATTTCCATCACCTGCTTTTTGATGAATCTGATACTCCCCTAAAAACATTTTCCCTAGTGGGTTATAAAAATGATGAGTCCCCTTTTCAAGAAATACTAAATAAGAACAGTTCTTCTGTGAAAACCTGACACAATTGTTTGTTTAGGAATAGGTATGCTATTATGATTAATTATATACCATTGCCTTGTGACACAGCCTGCTGCATCTCATATTTTAATGCAGAAAATTAAGTGAGACAATTATTAGGAATATGATACCTGGGCCACCAGTGACAAAGATTTTGACTCAGCAGAACTAAGGTGGCACTGTGGTATTTGGCCTCTTCAGTCAGCCTTTGAAAAGACAGTGTGGTCACTTACAGGTCAGATCATATGGTATTTGTCCCTCACCGCCTGGCTTATTTCATTTAGCACAATGCTCTCCAGTTCTATACATGCTGTTGTGAAGGGTAGGAGCTCCTTCTTTCTTTCTGCTGCTTACTATTCTATTGTGTAAATGCAATGCAGGTTTTTTCATCCACTCATTTACTACTGGGGCATTTAGAACCTAATCAACAAAACAGACAAGCAAGCAAAATATAACCTAAAACATTGAAATAAAGAACAAACTGATAGTAACCAAGGGGGGGAGGAGAGGGATGATGGGGGAAAATAGGGGAAGGGCCATCACAGAACATGTGTGAAGGACACATGGACAAAGCCAAAGGGGGTAGGTTCGAGGTTGGGAGCTGTGGATGGGTGGGGCGGGGTCCATGGTGGGTTGAAAATGGAGATAACTATACTTGAAAAATAATAAACATAAATAACTAAACAAACAATATTAAAAATGATGTCGTAGTCAACCTACTGCTGAATCAAAGGTAAGCAAGATTTCCTAAAGCCTTTCAGTGTCATCCCCTTTCACTTATATGTCCAGTGTATCATTGAAATATAACAATAATCACTATTAGAGTTACTGTACATTGCTAGTTGTCTACCTAGCATTAATTCTCCTTCCCTTAGCCATGTATGTCCACCCCTTACATATACAACCTATGTAAGGAGGGACGTTTTACACAGTGTGGGTTATGTCACCCTACCACCCACCCTGGCCAACGTGTTTTATGACATCAGAAAAATCAAATCAATGCATACCATTTCACAGGGAGCAAGGTCGGTTAAAGGAATGGGTGCAGAAACTGGTTTTTAAAAATAAGAAATTTCCAAAAGGCTTGGGAAACAACTTCTTTAATTTCTTAAAGATAATCATAAAAGGGTACTGGGCCACTTCACATTTAGCCTGAGTAGGCAGTAGGCACTGAAGTAAGGGTATGGGGTTACAGAAGAGCAGATCTAGAACCCAGATTGAAGCAAGACTGATTACCATCAAACTCTGCAGTTTTTCAACTACATAAATATAAAATTCCCTTATTGTTTCTCATTTTGAATTGTTCCATTTATCACATGCAGTTAAAACCATTTTAACTGATTAAATACCCAGAAGATTCTGCAGTGTCCTCTGTGACAGCTCTTCAAAGTCCAGTGTTAGATATCTAACTTACCGTATACATGATGCATAGCTCATAAGTACCTCAAACACAATCTGTCCAAAGCTACTCTTACCTCCAAGCCTGCTCCTCCCTGTATGTCCCCACCAGGGTAGCACATGCCACATGAATCCACTTAGAAAATGGAGCCAGAAATCCCCAAGTCATTTCTGACATTTTTCACTTTTATTCCCTAAATCCTGTGGCATTTTAGTATTTAGCAACTAGTTTTACAGATAAAGCCCTGATTTTTTATTTGCATCAGTACCATGATATAAATACGCCTACAGAGGCTGATTTTAACTTACTAATATTGTTAACTTTCTCTTCAACCAAATCTAAACAAAAAACTTGAAGATGGTTGTAGGGGTTCTCAGAGCGTAATTCCTGAGTTAGCAGTATCAGAATTGACCTGTGCACCTGTGAACATTTTAGAAATGTAAATTCATCATCCCCAACCCAACTGGAAAAATAAAACAAACCCCCTGTGACTGAGATATGGTAACTTGTGCTTTAATGAAAACCCTGGTGATTCTCTGTGAACCAGTCTCTTAGGGAATGGTAACCCCACAAAGTCAGATAAAACTGGGTTCTATATCAAGACAAGGAGGAAAGCTGTCATGGACCAAGAACACTTGCATTGGATGGTTATATATAAAATCAATTTCCTTTTGAGGTTGTTCACTGATAGTTTCTTTACACCAGTATATCAGTAAGTTTTCCAGAGAAGCAGAACCAACAGGATATGCATGTTTATATATGATTTGTTCTCATGAATTGGCACACATGCTTGTGGGGTTAGCAAGTCCTAAACACGTAGCTCAGGCCACCAGGCTGGGAAGAATTTTGTAATGCAGTCTCAAGGCTGAATTTCTTCTTCTCTGGGGGAAAAAAAAAATCAGCTGCTGCTCTTAAGATTTTGAACTGATTAGATGAGGCTCACCCACGTTATTGAGCAGAATTTCCTTTTCAGACTTAGCTCGTTTTATTGCTCTTTGCTTTACTACACTTCATAGATTTTTTTTTAGAGAAATTGAGGGCAAGCCCCTCCACTAGAAAAAGATTATGACTTACTTTACTGTGATCCTCTCTTTATTGCAGTGGTTTGGAACCGAGCTCGAAATACTTCTGAAGTATGCCTGCACTTAAAGTCAACTGATTGTAAATATTGATCATATGTACAAAACACCTTCTCAGCAACATGTAGATTTGTTTTTGATTAAATAATCGGGTACCATAGTTTAGTCAATGTGTCATATAAAATTAACCATTGCAGCCAGCTAACACTATCTTAATTGGTGGAATCATCTTACTCGTGCGATCATTAAAAAATAATTATCTATCATTTATAATTATATTGTATACATATATATTTTAATTCTTACAATGTATTAAGGTCCTTTCTGCCTTAAAGCCTTATATATATTCACCTCCACTTGTAATGTTTATCTCTTTGCTCTTTCCTCAGTTCTCATTCAATTCCTATTTTGTAAGTGTTTTTTTCCTCTGAGAAGTTTCCCTAATTCTCCATTTAATTAAATATTTCACTTCATTTTTTGTAAGAATACTTTAATTATGTAGTTTTATACACACACACACACGTGTGTTTATGTGTTTATTGTTTAATTTTACAACTATTCTGGAAGCTGAGTGAGAGCAGGAAGCACCTGTTTATATGACTTACATTTATTATCACCTTTAATTCTTATACTTAATAGGGGGATTTTTTTTTTTGTCCTGAGGGATCTACCTTGTCTACGACTAAGTAGTATGACTAACTGAGGTGCTTGCTGAGGGCAACATGATACAGAAAGAGATGTAGAAGAAACAGTTATGCAATGGGGGAAAAATTGGGACAACTGTAATTGAACAACAATAAAAAATAAATAGTTATGCATACCAGCTGTAACTATGTAGCCAGTTACAGAAATGAGAATTGTAATTGTTATGAGTATTTTAATATATCTGTGTGTGTCTATAATAAGTAAATACCTTTACTTTCTTCTTTCTCTTTTCTCCTTGCAGCAGAAAATGTACTGAGTTTCTATCATGATATTTAAATATTGTTAGTACATTTTTGGTGTACACAGGACAGTTATACTATGTTAGATGATATGTAAACTTTATTTGGAAGTATGGTTCATACTTAGATGTTAAATATGATTTAAGAAGCTGCATTAAACTAGACAAGGAGTGTTTTTAATGTTAGTTAACTTTATGTGAAACTTGACTGGACCATGGTGCTCAGATACATTTGCTCAAATATTATTCTGGATGTTTTTCTGAGGGTGTTTTTAGATGAGATTAACGTTTAAATCACTGAACTCCAGTAAAGTAGATTACCCTCCATAATGTGGCGTGCTTCATCTAATTAGTTGAGGGCCTGAATAGAATAAAATAACTGACCTCCACCAACTTAGAAGTTCTGCAGCAGACAGCCTTCAGACTTGAACTGTAATATCAGCTCTCCTGGGACTCCAGAGCTGGCATACCTTGAAGATTTTGAACTTGCAAGTCTCCATACTCCTATGATACAATTCATTAAAATACATCTCTTTCTATCTATAGTCACATCTTATTATTTCTGTGTCCTCAAAAAACCATGACTAACAGATTTTGTAATACAATGTTTTGTGAAATATCTGAAATTACTTATCGAATCATATGTGTAAATAATTAAATTTCTTAAGAAGATTGTTCAAAGGCTCTTTTAGATACTCAATGTGTTTGTAATTTAATGAAGTTTAAGAACCTTGGCCAGGATGCCTCTCAATATAGTAATCTATTCATTATAACAGTAAACCTTAAAGTTACCATATTTTTTGGACTATAAGATGCACCTTTCCCTCCCAAATTTCGGAGTCTTATACTCTGAATGTAGCTTTACATTTACATTGGTGAAATATTATGTGATTTATGTTATTAAATATTTTATCATTTTTTTGCTTCAAAAATTTATTTTCTATTTCCTCCTCTAAAACCTAGGTGCGTTTTATGGTCCAAAAATACAGTAAGTTGTTATGGGCTGAATTAATCCAAAATGTGCAATCTCCAGGGTATGATTTATCTATATAACTGAAACATTGGCTATAACTGGGAGTTCCTTTTAAAGAACAATGTGTAGCATTTCTTCTTTGTGATTTTAGGATCATGAGACCTGAGCATCCTTCACTGCAGTCCACTTTTGATTCTCAGTTTCCTTAGAGGAAATGAATGGATTCATATACTCAAACATAGTTCCATTCATTTCTCAAGTATGAAAAGTATTTCATGCAAAGAGTGTCAGACAGGTAGAATTATAAAGAAAAATTCTAAATCTGCACAATTAGTGTTTGGGTGAGTTGAGTACATCTTACAGGCAAATTATAATATTTAATCTATAAAAGATAAGCATAATGGTAACAACCAACTTTTTCTTATGTTCTGCAAATTTTAAAATATAAAGTCCATAGGTATTCAACAAAGTTATGAAGAAAGGAATAAATAAGAAACAGATAGCTTTTGCTACTGCATAACTATTTTACATACCTATTGCTTAAAAAACTATAAAAAGTAACTCTATCAGCCTTAAAGGCTCAGACATCTTTCTACCTGAGAACTAGAAAGTGATTTTCTTTCAAGTCCACACAGTTTTCATAATACCCCAAAAGACATGTCTCACATGTACTGCAGACTAAGCCCTGTGGTTTAGGTTCTGTCCACCCGACTTAATCATGTCTCCTCTCGTGATGGGGAAGAATCGCTTCATCCCCATCACATGTTGCAAACCAATGATAATCTGTGATCTAGTGGACACAAACATGTCTTTTGAGACAATTTACAGTTGACAGACAGAAATATTATTACCTTTTCTCACAGTGAGGTTTGTATAAATTTTGATCTCAAATTTTATTCATTGATAAATTTCTAAAGTGTGTGTTCTTGCTCTGTACATATTAGAAAAATTAATATATGCAGACAATAAGAGAGTCTGCTTTCTATGCAAAGCACAAGTGAAAGTAGTTCAGCATATTTTTTCACCAGTTAAAAATATACCATTTAAAAAAATGGTTTCCTTTTTATATAAATAATTCAAAAGAAAGCACAACTTTACAAGTATCTTCATTTCCTTTCTTGTTTTGACAGGCTATTATTCATCTGCACTTGTAATTTCTTGTTTTTTGTGTGTCTGTTGCAGAAACTAAGAAAAGGTGACTATAGCATTATATCACTTAGTGTTTACTTAAATATAATGTTTCATAATATCAATCAATCTAGGTTATAGTACTTCAAAAGTCAAAAGTCAAGATTTGTATTGAATTGAAAGAATACAAGAGAGAGAAGCCAACAATAGGATTACAAAAATGAATCTGATTATTTATTGAAATGTTTTAAGTTTTTGGATTCATGCAAATAGGCTTTCTTCTTGCCAATATAAATACCAATTCAATCTATAAATTGAGTGAATTTATTAGTCTTGGATAAATATACAATGTCTGTTATACATTTCTTTAAAGTCATTTTATAAGTAACATATTTATCAAGTAGTTGGTAGCCCCTTGCTGTTCATGAGAGAAATATGACCATGAGGTTAAAAATGTGGCTCTTTTACCTTGTTTTTATGTCAAAACTAAATAAACTTTATTTTTTTGGATTAAGAGGAAAGTCTTATGGATCTCTAATTTATTTGACAAAGTGATTATGGTGTCAACATAAATATTAATTCTAGAAACCATTTAGAAAGGAGGTATTTACTTTATAACTTACTTTAAATTTACAAAATGTTAACTATAATAAAAATGCATTTCTATGGGACCTGTCAGCTATGGACAACAAAAGCTTAAATAAACTAAGAGATATGGTATGTAAATCTGATGAAAGGAAATTACCATAAATCAACTGAATTGGCCCCTAGTACCAATTCAGTGCCAATAGGACCCCACAATTTGGGGTATGGTGAAGAAGAATGATATAGCAGAGTTGGCTGTGAGGCAATACTGGGGCCAGGTGGCCCTGGAGCCAGTGTCGTTTTCTCTAGGAGCTCCGCTCTGCACTGGTTTGCTCCACTCTGCCCTGGTCCGCTTCACTCTGCTCCTGCAAGACAGCTTAGATATTTCAGGTCCAGCCAGGGAAAGGCTGCATACATAGGTCTTTGGTGGAACTGAAAAATCAGCTCTCTGAGCCAAAAGGGAGCTGGGTTATAAAAGCAGAAGTCCCTGCCTCTGGTCCCTGATTTGTCCACCCTCAGCAAAGTAGAATCCCAAATCCTAGCAGTTTGATTGGTCTGAAAGGCAATGTTCTGATAGCTCAGAGTGGAGCTGCTCAGAGTGGAGCTACTCTGGTTGGTCAGTGAAGATGTTGATGGGGATATAGCTGTGCAGCTTCAATTGGATGGGAAGCCTCAGTCCTATTGGTTCAAACAGGATTCCAGGAACTCAAGAGCTGACTCAGATTAGAGAAGTGTAGTGCAGGAAGGCATTTGCATGAAGGAAGCAGGCAGTTTAGTGCAGGTTTCTCCCTGAAGTGTGGTTTGTGTGAGAAGCTCCTGTTTGGAAACAGCTGCCAGACTCTGTTTTGGTTTTGTTTTGCTTATTTTTATTATTTTTTTTTTAATTTAAGCCCAGTTAAGCCATCAGGAAACCTTCCTAGTAGGTATTTTCTCTCTTAGGGTTCACAACAGCAAGAAAATACCAGACAATATAAAAAAGAATTTAATGATTTCCTGGTTCAGTGTTTAGAATTTCCTTAAAATAATAGTAATTGTGATACTAACTATAATAAAAACTTAAGTTATAATACCTTTCTATTTGACTCTCAAGTTTTACTTCTCTCCGATTTTAGTTTAAGGGTGTCACAAATAAAAGGTGTAGTCAATATAAATACTATCCCATAAAACTTGAGTGTTATGTATACAGGGCTACACAAATTAAATGATTTTTCTTCTTCTTTCTTACCTGTATTCTCATATAGAACACTTTTCTTGAACCTATATTTATTCTGTCATTTAACACATTGTATTTTTACTTACTTTGTTGTTGATCGTGTTGAGCAAAGCATCTCCTTTGGCATGACAATGTATTACAGTTTTGTAGAATCACCCAGGTAATCACCAAGCTTCTTAAGACACAGGCCATTTCTGTGAGGCATGATTCCTTCATGCCTTCTTTTATTTACTCTTCCCCACATATCTATCATGATAGGCTCATTTGCTTGTATTAAAGTTTATATCAAATGTGTCATGCAATATGTGCTGATTTCTTTTAGTCTAAAGTTTTAGGGCAAAAAAGGGGGCTTTTTCAAAACAGGTGTGCAATTTTTCACTTTCACCAGTAATGTATGAAGCTTCAAGATTGATTACATCTTTCATAATACCTGTATTTCTCCATTTTTATAATTTTATACTTTGTCTTAGCTGTGTGCTGTAGAATAATATTGTGGTTGTAATTTTATTATCTGTGATAATTAACAATGTCAAGTATATTACAGTGTTTGGATATTTAAACATTCTGACTGTTTGCATGAGTTCTTTCTTTTTACTAATGTTTCTTAAATTATTTATTAGGTTATTTTTTATTATTGATTTCTATGAATAATTTACCTATTCTGAGCACAAAATGCACTTCAGATTTAGAAATTGTGAACTCTTCCACCAGTGCATAGCATATCATACACTCACTACTTTAATTTTGTTTTTTAGTAAATAGGAATTTTTTAATTTAGTTTAGTCTAAATGTAACTTTTTAAAAATGCCAGTGACTTTTTAACAGCTTTATTTAGATATAATTTACACAAAATAAAATTTATTAATTCTAAGTTTACAGCTTGTTATCACCAGTTAATAAAACCATATAACTAAAATCATGTAACTTAAGATCTATCATATTTTTATCACCGCACAATTTCCACATACATCATTTCGGTCAATCTACTCCAGATACCCACAGCCCAGGCAAAAAACAATCTGTTTTCTGTCTCTGTAGTCTTATTTTATTTAGAAATATATGAATGTAGAATCAAACAGTATTTCATCTTTTATAGGCTTCCTTCAATAAATATGATTTTTTAAAATTCATCTATGTAGCTGTGTTTATTAATAGTTTGATTATTATCATGGCTGAGTAGTAATCCATTGCAGAGATATAAAACTTTAATCGACCAGTCACCCACTGATGGATATTTGGATTATTTCAAGGCCATTATGAATGATTCTGTTGAACTTTTTGTAAATTTGTTTCACTCTATTTTCCCACCCATCCCCTCAAACCACATCCCCTGACAGCTATGAGTCTCTCTCTATTTTGCTTCTTAGCTTATTTTGTTCATTAGATTCCACATATGAACGAAATCATATGGTGTGTGTCTTTCTCTGACTGGCTTAGTTCACTTAGCATAATGCTCTCTAGATCCATTCATATTGTTGCAAAGGGTAAGATTTCCTTCTTCTTCTTTTTTTTACAGCCAAGTAGTATTCCATTGAATAAATATTTATCACATCTTTTTATCCACTCGTATATTGATGGATACTTAGTTATATGGTAAATAATGTTATGTAGGGATTGAGCAAGAAACAAAAAAAGTTTTAAAAAGTTTTGAATTGATCACTTTATTCAATTTATTCCAGATAAATGTCACAAATTGCAATGGTTTTATAATCATACTGTAAATGTATATTTAGCTTTCAAACTGGTTTTAACAGTGGTTGAACCATTTTGCATTCTTAGCAACAAGGCATGTGATTTCTATACCCTTGCCATTAATATTGTGGGTTGTTTTCATTTTAACCAGTCTTATGTTACACTGTGATATCTCACTGATGTTCTAATTACTGTTTTCTGGAAGACTATTATTGGGAACCGCCCTACCTGATTTCAGAAGCTGTACCCCCCCCCCATTGGCTAAGGCTGAGTGAGTGACCTTCGGATCATAAGCCACCAAGGAGACAAGGCTTATCTCCCTGGCAGGAGTGCCACTTCTGTTCCTTTTACTTCATCCATGACTGGCCCCCAATGCTTGATCGGTCAGCCAATAACAGGTAAGATTCCCCAAGAGGGGGATGACCTAAGCCAGACACAATCACATGAAGGCCCCAAGGAAGGACTTGGGGGACTTTAGCAAAAGGGGGTGATGGACCCTCAGCTATGACATAGCCTGAGTCCTCATTCTATCTCCTAATCTCTGGGCAGCCTTGCTTACCTTGCTTGATTTAAACCTGAAACAATGCCTTAAGCCTGAAACAATGCTGGTGGTGGGTACCGCCCTGTGCTGCAAAGGGTGGGTTCCCTAGGGCAATCAGGCCTAAGAAAGAATATGTAAAATCCTGTGAAACCTGCTTTGTTTAGCATGCTCTCAATTAAATAAGGGTCCAAGCAAGAAGTGAGTTTGTTCTTTAAAGTTTTATACCTCTTTAGTTATCTGACCCTGACTCAAAATAGGCTCTCAGAATTTTTTGTATGTTATCTATTGTTTGATCCTTACTGCTTGACAATGATTAATGAGCCTGTATTCCTGTGCAAAACGAACCCTATAAAAGCCCATTGAGTAAAGCTCTTGGCCCTTCTTTGAGAGATAAGCTACCTTTTCTCCCCAAGCAGATCACATCTTGGTAGACTTATTCTCATCCTTTGTGGTCAGGGAGGGGGTGCCCTGTGGGCAGAACCCCCCCACAAGCTATGATATCAAACATCTTTTTATGTGCCTTGTGGCAATGAGCATAGTTTCCTTGTGAAGTGTTTGTTAAAGCATTTGTTATCACTTCAACTGGGCTTACCTACTTTCATCAAGATAAGACTTTTATAATTTTTAATACTTTTTGGGTTGCTTATTTTTAATTTTAACCAACCTGCTGTTTCTGAGATTATGTATAATTAGTCATGATGTGTAATTTTTTTTTTTTTTTTTAATATTGCTAAGGTCAGTGTGCTCATACAATGGTAAAGAAGTCTGTACTGGTTTACAGGTGCCATTGCACAACAGGTTGGTCATCCCATACTGTGTGTGTGCTTTTAATATCAATGTAACACATACCTTATAAAATATATTGCACATACCATATGAAATACATTGACAAGTGGTTTGGCTTTCTCTGTGTTCTGTAGAGTTGATGTTATGTCTTCTTTAATATTTGGTAGAATTCACAAGTCAAAATACTTGGACCTAGAGAGATCATAATGAAAAGGTGAATAATTGTAAACTTATTTCATTGGTTTAAGCCCACAGTGTGTCGAACTCATTTTCACTGAGGGACACATCAGCCTCACAGTTGCCTTCAAAGGGCTGAATGTAATTTTAGGACTGTATAAGTGTAACTACTCCTTAACTAGGGCAAGGAGCTCGGGGCAGCTGCAGGGTAGAAACAAAATGCCAGTCCAGATAAAACAAGGTGGACGGTCAGATTCGGCCCACAGGCCTTGTGTTTGCCATCTGTGGTTTAAGAAAATATAAGTTCTCTATTACTTCTTTAGTCCATTTTGGGATATTATCACTGTCACTGCTTTTTGTGATTCCATAGAATTGCACCAAATAGAGATGGAGATAGAGATATAGAGATAAGGATAGAGAAGAGATGGAAACGATAGAGATAGATAGAGACTATAGGCATTGATAACCACACACTGGTTGAATGACGTTTGGCTTATTTGGACTGATTCCAGTTTGCAGTAACATACTAGCACTTCTGCACATGCTGTTGGTGCTACAGACCGAGTCTGATAGAGTACTGGAGAGGCTTAAAAGAGACTGCGAATTCAAAGAAGTTTGAAACCATTGGATTTCTTCCTGGAGGCTAGCTAATAAAACACCCTATTGTTTTTATGCAAACTTACTTTTTTTATTACAAAAGTTCATGGAAACTTCAACTGTACCCAACTAATAATTTTAAAGATGTATTCCTGTATCTATTTATATCAGGTTTTCCTTTCTGAATTTAGAGCCCTGTCATAACGTGATACAAAGGAGGACGAAACAAAATGGAATTATCTCCTGGAGGGCCGGCCTTGTAGTACAGGCTTCCCCCACTAGGGGGGCGTTCTCAGAATTTACCTGTATCAGTGTACAAGCTGGGTTATGAGAGGCTGCTTTTGGCTTCAGTGAGATTTTTGAAGACTATTTCGTTTCCTGTTTGCCCATTTCATGATGGCTGATTTATGAGCACACCTGCCCACACTGCGCTGAGTGTTCAGTAGTTTTTGACCAGAAACAGTATGAGCCCCATCCTCCCTATTCATCCAATCTCACCCTGAGCAACTTTATTTTTTGTTTTTATTTTTCGTTTGTTTGTTTAGTGAATTTAAAAAATTCTTGAAGGAAAATATTTTACTGATGTGGAGAAGGTAAAACAAAAAATGGCGGAAGTTCAAAAACTGTTTTGAAAAAGGGAAAAAAGTCTCAATAGTTGTATTGCATCAAATGGAGAATATTTTGAAGGTGACTGAAGTTTGAACATGTAAGAATAAATACACAATTTTTTATAAATAGATTGCATTTTGGGAAGTCCCTCCATCTATAATATTTTATATATTCTTCTGTTTTGATCATTTTAATATATTTTTAAGATTTTATTTATTTTTAGAGAGCAGGGAAGGGAGGGAGGAAGAGAAGGAGAGAAACATCAGTGTGTGTGGTTGCCTCTTGTGTGTCCCCTATGTGGGAACCTGGCCCACAACCCAGGCATGCGCCCTGACTGGGGATTGAACTGGTGACACTTTAGTTCATAGGCCCATGCTCAATCCACTGAGCTACACCATCCAGGGCATGTTTTGATCATTTTCATTATGCAATAGCCCCTCTGGTTTTTAGTCATAATATTTGCCTTAAAAGGCATTCAATTGCAGATTAATATTCTGGATGTTTGGTGATACTGGATGGATCAAGTGTTGTTTGCTGTGTGTGCTGCTGCAGCCTCAGTCTCGGACTGTGTCTCTGCATTGAGGGGCAATGTCTTTTAATTGATTTTTAATTCAGTGTGTTTTATTTTTTAACATTTTCATTTGATTCTCAGTTTCTTATATTTGCTGAAATTCTCATTTCTTTATGCATGCAGTCAACCATTATTTGAGCTTTTAACATAATATTCCTTAAATTTTATTTTTATTGGATACATTTGACACACAGTATTGTATAAATTTAAGGTGTGCCTAATGTTACTTTGATATATTAATATATTACAATGTGGTTGTCATCGTAATGATATTTATCCCATTACATATTTATGGAACAAGATAATTTTCTTGATCAATAAACAAAGCATTAAATCTCTATGGCCATTTTAGTACTTATTACAAGTTTGTGCTCTTAACCATCATCAATTTATTCACTCTATTCCCTAGTAACTACCATTACCTTTCTTTTATCTGAAAGTTACTATCTATTATTTCCAAAATCTAACCTAATTTAGTGATGTTGGTTTCTGTCTCTTGATATTAAATTGTTTCTTTGATTTTTTCTTCTGTGTCATTTTATATTAGATACTGGGCATTATGTGTAAGATATTAATGACTGAAATAGGTATACCTCTTTCTTCTGTGCTGTTACTGTGACAGATGCAATTAATCTAGTCGGGAGTTGATCTGGATTTTGCTTGTTCCTTGGTGTTTGCCAGTCTAACAATGGCAGGCAGTACACACATACGTTCCACCTTCCTGGTGTAGCCTCGTATTAGGCAGACTATGTCTCTGTGTCTGAAAAGGAGGGATTTCTCAGTAGTTTTGCCCCATCCCCAAGTGAAAGGACATTCCTGAATGATCTGAAAGGGCATAAAGTGTTTATTTTTTTAATTATTTACCTTCTTGGAGCTGTGTTGTCTTCATCAATGCCCTGAGAAAAACAATGTTTGCCATTTTTTGCCTCAGATTTTAATCAATTATATCATATATTATAACATATTGTATACAATATATAGCATAATGCATATAATTAAATATATAATATTTTTCGGGTGGCCATTGCTTATTCATATACTCTGCTGCAAATACATATGCCAATACAGGTGTCATACCTCTCTTAGAAATTCTTGTATATCATCAGATTGCAGGCTTATTATTTGCCCTTCAGACTCAACTTTAACAGATTAAGGAAAGTCATTATCTTGAAAATCACCCCAATTTGTTATTGACAGAATTAATGTAATGCTCTTGTCAGTTTTCTACTTCCTTGGGAAAAGCTAGAAGACCTGTGTCTTTATATTTTAAATGTATGACCTGATAAATGAATGGATGGGTCTTGATTTTTGCTATGTTTCATTATCTCACTTTATTTTTTATTTTGTTGTTTTTCATTTTCTGCCTTATTTTATTATGAATATAATTCTATTGACTTTTTAGCAATGTTGATTATATTATTTTTTAGTTGTTGATCTGTGGATAACAAAATGCATCTTTATAATATCACAATACCACTCAACTTTGGTAAAATGCAGAAAGTTTGAAATAATATATTTTTAAAAAATGCACTCTATGCTAATTATGCTACATATAGTCAATATGTGTGATGCAAAAATACAGTGTAATTTTGTTTGCTTTATGTGATTATGTTTTACACATTTTAACAGGATTATATATTTATACTATGTAGATTTTTATTTAATATATAACTAAATATGTAATTATATAAAATAACTCACATGTGTATATAACCTACCATATATTTAGCATATCTTATACTATTCATTATTCCTGTATATCAAATTTATCACCTGGTGTCATTTCCCTTTGGCCTGAAGCATTTTACCTAATTTTAACCTGAAGCTGTGGTCACAATGAATTATGAAAATGTATTGTTTCTATTTCTCGTTTGAAGAATAAGTTTGCTGAATAAGAAAGCGTTTCTAGAAAACGTTTTTTGTTTCAGTATGTTGAGTATAAGGCTTTTTCTAATGAAAAGGAAGATGGTTAATAAGACCAAGATCCAAAATACTCTTGACTTACAAAGAAAATTATAAAAGTGATTTTAGGAAAAATTTTCACCTTCTGGAAATTTAAAGAAAGTTATAATATTGTCTAACAATATGTGGGCTTAGTTCAGGTATTGTAGGAAATAACATATACATACATACTCTCCCCAATTGTTTTTTTTTTTTTAAGGAATAGATAAAAGAATAAAATGTTTATCATACACCAGGATACAGTTTAGAGTCTGCAACTTGCCTTTGAAACCCAAGTTATGATGTTACTGAGACACAATTATTGTATAAAGTATGAGAATGTTTGAAGGTAAGCACAAGGGAGATAATAAAGAAAGGTCTCATTTGCATAAACAATGCTGTCTTAGAAAATGGATATAACAGAATGAGTTGCAATAAACAGGATTCACAAGCACTCTGACAAAATGAGTAATTAAACAAATTTACTGTAATGAAGCAAAAGAAATGACAGCATAGAGTCTACTTATACAGAAAATGGAAATTCAAGATTTATGGCTCTTATTTTCCTTTATAATTACTTTTCCAATTTCTAGAAATCTCTTTCAGTCTGTTACTACGTATAGATATCTAGACAGATCAATACATGTATATATGGTGTGTTGTAAATATATGTACACAAGTATGTGTTATGAAATGAATGTGTGTATATCCCCCTAATTCACATCGTAAATTACTACCCAGTGTAATGGTATTAGGAGTCATGGTCTTTGGGGTATGACTGGAACTAGATGAGGTCATGAAGATGGAGCTCTCATGAATGGAATTAGTGCCTTATAAGTCACTAGAGAGCTGGATGCTCTTGTCTCTCAAGCATGTAAGAAAACAACAAGAAGATAGCAGATTATGACTTGGAAGGAGCTCCTCACCAAATATGGCTGTGGGGGTGCACTGATCTTGGACTTCCAGCCTCCAGAACCCTGAAAAATAAATTACCGTTCTTATAAGCCAACCCCTCTATAGTGCTTAGTTATATATAGAACTTTAAATAGAATAAACCAGTGTACATTAATGTACTTATAGCTTAAACCGATATATAGAAGGGGGAGAGAATTTACTATTATCTAAATATTTGTATGTATCTGTTCCATAGGCACTTATTGCCAGACTATTTTTTGTCTGACATAGAGTTAATCAAGTAATTAAAAAAATTAATCAGCAAAATGACAGTAGTACTAGCTATTGTGCCCCAGAAATTAATTTAAATCAACCATAGAATCATATTTTTTACTAAATGATGAATAAAAGCATTCTTCAAGAAGAAATTGAATCTATAAGAAATGCATCTGTGACCAAAATCAATAAACTCCTTTAAATTTAAATAAGATTTTTCAAAACTTGAAAAAATAAATGAATAGTAGGAAATGAAATTTAACAATATGTCATAAAAGAAGAACAGTAAACATTTGAACCAAGCTCCCATCAAGACATTGAGTGTTGAAAGAAAGGTTTCAAATTGCAGTCACTGGATTTTAAAATAGACATCTGAGTCCAAATAAACCACAAATCAAACGAGAACATGGATAAATACATTTTCAGATAGGCAAACTTTACAAAATATATCTCAAGACCTTATATTCATTAGGGTAATTGAATTGGTGTCTTAGATCATTCAAGCTGCTGTAAAAAAATGCAATAGACTAGGAGGCTTATACACAACCAACATTTGTTTCTCACATTTCTGGAGGCTGGGAAGTCCAAGGTCAAGTAGCTTACAGATCTGGTGTTTGGTAAAAACCCACTTCTTCACTGAGAGCCCTCTCCTCACTGTAAGCTTACATGGCAAAAAGAGGCCAAGGATCACTCTGTATTTTCTTTTATAAGAGCATTAAAGTCATTCATGATGCTTCCACTGCCATCACCAAATCAGCTTCCAAAGTCTTTGCCTCTTTTTAACACCCCCATGAAGGTTAAAATTTTAACATGTGAATTTTTGGAGCACATTAACATTCAGTTCATTGCAGATGGGTTGCAGCAAACTGCACTGAATATTTCATTCACTAAACAAAGGAGGGATTTATTCTCTGAATAAGATACTATTCTCAATGTCCTAAGAAACTCATAATAAAGGAGATAAATACTATCTAAAAATTTATTTTCAATGTAGACTTTATAAATATATATAACCTTAACCAAGATTATAGCTTACCGTAATCAGTGGTCTCCTATATATTTTTTCAATTTAAAGCAATTACATTAAAGTTACAATGGCTAAATTTAGTTCTACATTTAAATTTCTCAATGGACAAGAGTAAATGCAGCTATAACATCAGTCTTTCTTCACAAGGTGGCACTTTAGGAGGGCCCTTCAAGTGTGTGATATTTCTCTCTACCACATCTTCCAGACAGTTCAATCATCATACCATATTTCTCTTCTTTTCTTTGTACTGGTCCTCTGATTCTTGTCATCTTACACAGATTGATTGTTTTCAAGTCACCTATGAAATCAAAGAGTTGAAACTTCCGTTCTTCCTGCGTTTTTATTTATCTTCTACACACAAGTGCTGCAAAAAATATTTTGCAGTGTTCATGAAAACCTGATTTGTTCATGCTGCCACCTTAAACTGGACTTGTGTAGCAGCTAAACAACAATCACTAATTATTATCATATCTCTGGGACAGTGTTATTGTCCACTTAAATTAATAGTGTTCCTCTATTCAGCTATGATCCACAGTAAAAGAAAAGACAGTCCTTAATCTTAAACTTTCTGCTTTCTGTCTTTTCTATTATTTTTCCTTTTCTGAGAGGGAGAGAGAGAGAGACACTTCTAATTTAAATCTGTACAATCGAAGCTAATGCAAAACTATCTTTTCTGAGAACCTAGTCTATCATTTATTTTTGCTTCTTAGAATGCCTCTTGTCTTTTGTGTAACAAAGGTAACGGGTGTCCTCAATTTCTATTAAACAATAAATAAATAAATAAATAAATAAATAAATAGCATTTCTCTACCATTATAGCTCCTTCTTTTTCCTTCTAGTGTTAATAGGTGGCTAAGAGGCCGATTTGCCTAATTTACCCAAACCTCTCTAAACCAACCTCAACCTTCTCTAATCCAACTTTATGTTTAGACATGCTTGGGTTAGTTTCTTGACATGCCCTAACCAAAACATTGATCCTTTTCTATCCATGGCTACTTATGACTGTTAAATCTCTCACATACAAGGATTTTATTTTCACATTTTCTTTCTTTCTTAATCACTTTATAATATACAGTTGTAAATCTTTTTTATAAAAGGTCTTTTTTGAAATATTGTTTGCTTGTGTTTTATTCTTTCTAAATTTACTTTTAAAAAAATCTCTCTAATAAACTTCCAATTTTATCTGTATTAATTATCTGCCTCTCATGATCCAGATTTACTATTATCCACTACGTATTGCACTTCTACTTTTATTCATTTATTAATGCATATACTTATTTAGCACTTTAGATTTTAGTCTCTACAAAACAACTAAAGAAGTAGACAAAGCACAGAACACACTCTACCATTGTAGTTTACATTTTCACTCTCTAAGATGATAGCCACTGGTTACATGTGGCTATTTAAATTACAACTTAAAGTTGGTAATTTAAATACAAATAAAATTCATTTTCTCATTCACTCTATACACATTTCTTGTTATCAAAATCCATCTATGGTAGCTCCTACCATATCAGAAAACCCAGATGTATAGTATTTCCTTCACATACAAAGTTCCATTGTATAGTACTGCTCTAGCCAGAGGGGACAGATAAGTAAATAAACAAGTAAAAAATAATCTGTACCTTGAGACATAATCTGTTTTATTATGGATTTCAGGGAGAACTTGGTTGAGTATATGTTTTTGTAGAGACTTAATGAGAGAACAAGCTATTAGATGTGATAGAGAAGAGTATTCCAGGTAAAGAGATTAGCAAGTGCAAAGGTTTTAAGATATGAGTGTGCTTAGTTTATATCAAAAAGAGCATGGGGACCTGCATGTCTGAAGAAGAGCAACAGTGAGAGAAGTAAAAAAAAAAAAAAAAAAAGGGTTTGTATCAACAACAATAATTGGTCAGATATAAAATATATTCTGAATGAAGAGCAAATGACCTATGCTGAAGAAATGGATGAGAGGTCTGACTAATGATTTCAAGTTCATGGCCTGTGGAAGAAAAGGATGTAGTACTCATCAATTTAAGAGAGAAGGACTAAGATTAACAAATTGTTACTGAAAGACTCCAATGATGAGATAAGTATGGTCCCACCAATTTTGAGAAATGTACTTGATATCCCAAGAAGTCAAATAGTGTTAAATGTATATTTAGAGTTCAGGATTGAGATGAAAATGGAGGACCTGCCTTGGCCAGGTGATTCAGTTGTTGGAACATCATCCCATACACTGAAATGTTGCAGGTTTGATTCCTGGTCAGGGCACATAACTAGGTTGTGGGTTCCAGCCCCAGTTAGGGCACATATGCAAGGCAATTGATGGATGTTTCTCTCTAACATCTATCTCTCTTTAACATCCATCTCTCTCTGACATCTCCCTCTCTCTCCCTGTCCCTTTCATCAATAAACAAAGATCTTCAGGTGAAATTTTTTAAAAAACAGAGGACCAACTAGCTTATAGATAGATATTACATCAAGCTGTAATGGAAATTATCAACTAGGGAATTAATAAAATGGAAATATTAAAAAACTGAGCCCTGATTTCTCCAAATTTTTTCTAAGATTATATATATATATATATATATATATATATATATATATATATATATATATATATATATTTCCAGTCCTTTTGAATAAAATCAAGAGTGTGTGGTTTTGTAAAGCCAGATGGACATAGGATATTAAGAAGGGAGTGACAACCTGTACTAAATACTGCTAATAAATTTAGGAAACAGATACCATATACCACAGATACCAGCACTTATCTATCTGTGATCCAGCAACACTGGCCTTCCATTTCATGCATACTTCCTCACATACATTTAATAATCTTTCATTTTCTCACTGCTATCCTTCTGAACTCAGTTTTATTTTTTTAGGAAATTCTTCTTAAATCCATCTTGTGTAGTTAGATTTTATATCATATACTTTTTTTAACACCATATACCTCTCTATCATAGCCTTCTGAGAATCATATAGTTGTAGTCTTAGATATATCTATGTAAGAGTTTCCTTCATTTCTGTTTCTTTCTAGACTGTACTCTCCCAAGACATGGTGTTTCTTGCAATATGAAGTATGGATTCTTAGTGTGTGATACAGTATCTAGATATGAAATCATTGAACTTGGCAATGTAGAGGTCACTGATGAACTTCATAAGAACAGGTTTTCTGGAGTGGGTATGATGATGAGATTCTAATTGCAGTTACTCAACAAATCTGTAACAATATAACTCATCTTCCTTATAAATTGTTTTATCACCTACTTTCAGACATCAATGATTATATGTTTGACATTTGTATATGTTTGACATTTTTCTATGTTTTACCTTGAGTCTCTTCAATTTCCAAGTAAAACTACTTACCAATTTCAATAGACTTTATGTTTTCAAAACCATTGCATCATTTCCCTTAGTTTTTTTTTTATTTCCATCTCTCTACCATCAGTGTACATAAAGTGCTAAAGTCCACATATATACATGATTTCATCACATTTTGCATTTTTCCTGCCTCTTTCAGGAGGGTCTGGACTCCAATTTATCATTTTACCTAGGCTGTATCAAAATGAAGTTTCTTATTTTGTCATTTTTATTAGAAAAAAATTAATGTTGTATGCCATGTCTCAAATGAAATATAATCCCATTACTCTCCAACTTCATTTTTCCATTGAATATACTCTCTAGTCCACATAAAAATATATGTCATTTTAAATATATGCTTTTCCAATAGTAGTAACCTATAAACAATGGCTTCTTTTCTTCACCTATCTCTCTCTTTTTAACCCAGAAAAATCTGTTTTCTACCCCATAACTTCTCTGAAATAGCATTTCTAACATCTGAATTGATTTTTCCATCTGGAATGCTATGGGTCAATACCCTTTTACTGGCCATCTCAGCATTTATTTCCTTTGTTGACTCTTTGGAAACAATTCTGTGACATCACACTCTTGCCTTTCTTCTAACATTCACTTATTCTTTCTTGGTCTCCTTTCAGCCTTTCTCCAATCTACTTGGTCAGTATTTTGAGGTTTATTTTTACTTAGATGCTGCTCCCTAGCAAAGTTCCTCTACTGCTTCAACATAATGATAATTGATAATTATCAATTATGATATAAAATCTAAGTACATCAGATGCATTAAAGAAGGATTTCCTAAAAAAGTTCAGAAGGACAGAGGTGAGAGGAGATGAAAAGGTTATTAAAAGTATGTGAGGAGGTATGTATGAAATGGAAGGCCTGTGGATCTGGATCACAGATAGACAAAGGCAATTGATGATTGCCTTTGCAAATATAGTGCACTAATTTCTATATCCAGTCTAGACTGACTCTTAGAATTGAGTAACTGAACCTTTGCTTGGATGTGTACTTCAAAAAACCTCATAGGTACCTAAGGTTGAAATCATAGTCTTAAATACTTAAAGGGTTTATTTTTTATTTTGAATTTTCTATCATAGTCAGTATAACCATCCTTACACCAACTATCACAATCCACTAACAAAGAGTAACCTTGGATAACTGTCTTTCTAATCTCTAGTTCTCTACTCTCCACTGAAAGTCTTAAATATCTCTTAAATTAGTACATAGATATCCATCTCCAAACCACTTGTTTACAGCAATCATTAGCTTTCAACTTGTCCACTATGGCGACACTTTTATTTTCTACTCTTTTGTCCCTCCCAATTATTCTTTACCCAACAATGTTTTATTTCTGAAATAAAGTTTGGGATCCCCCCACCCCCAGCTGGTGTGGCTCAGTAGATTGAGCACTGGCCTGTGAACCAAAGGGTGGTTAATTCCTAGTACAAGGCACATGCCTGGGTTGCAGTGCCAGGTCAGGTCTCCAGTAGGGGGTGTGCGAGATGCAACCACACATTGATGTTTCTCTCCCTCTCTTTCTCCCTCCCTTCCGCTCTGCCTAAAAATAAATAAATAAAGTCTTTAAATTAATTATTTGTTGGCCATGTACATAATTCCCCATTACTTTTACGATACAGACAAAAATAACTTAAATGACCCTCAACATCTGGGACTGGCCTATCTTTCCTATCTCCCATACAACGTGACAGACCACACCTGTCTATCTGTGGTCCAGATCCGTGGGCCTTCCATTTCATACATACCTCCTCACATATGTTTAATAATCTTTTCATCTCCTCTCACCTCTGTCCCTATGTCCTAATAATCTTTTCATCTCTCACTCTTTTTAAGGAAGTCCTTCTTTAATGCATCTGAGGTAGTTAGATTTTTATATCATACATTTTTAACACTCTCTCTCTCTATCAAAGCCTCTGAGAATCATAAAGTTGCAGTTTCAGATATAGCCATATAACTGTTCCATTCATTTCTATTTCTAGACTCGACCCTCCCAAGACCTGGTGTTTCTTGTAATGAAATAGGGATTCTTAGTGTGCGATATGGTACCTGGAATTATAGTACCACAGAAATTATTTATCAAGTTAATCAATTTATTTCTAAAAACTAAATTAGTACACAATATAACTGTAAACTACAATTCCTGGATTTATCAACGATATTCCCCTACAGATGCCATTTTTTCAACCTATAATGACACTGTATGACTTGCTCTTTCTGGAGATGCTTCTACCTTTTGCACAGTTTTCCTTCATTCTGTTCTATTTTTTGTCATGCCCTCTCACCAAACTTCTATCTTTAGAAGTTCTACACAAATCTGAGAGCCTGGCTTGAATGTTATCTCGTCACTATAATATTCCCATACTTTTAGTTTCATAATTTAAAAAAATCTCTTTAAAGGCACTTATAGTCCATATTGTATTATGGTAACTTTTATGCTTTAGTTACTTTTTTGTAAACCCCAAAGGGTCTCTAAGCTCTTTGAGCATGATGATATTGATTTCCATCCTGTCCTTTTTTGCTTTCCACCCTGGCCACATCTAAGTCAGTGCTTTGATTGTAAAACCCAGAAGTTTTAAAAATCAAATTGAAATGCTCAAGGTCAAAGAGAAAAGAAAAGTATCAGAATCCAGGCCACCTCATGCCATTTTATGTAGTACCTAAATCTAGCATAAATTTTTTTTGGCAATATAATAAACCTACTCTGTTATTTAAAACCCAATTTTAGGTGGATGTGAAAATTATAAGTGTCTAACATTATAATTAATTAGTTATTTAAATTTATTTCGGTTAATTCAAAAAAACCTAAACTCATTGTTATCTATTAACTTTTGATTTGGCTTGTTTTCTAATACTTATTCACATGGTCATCCTGGGACATTACATAACATAATTTTAATTAAGCTAAATAAAATTAAATGATGCTACGCTTTTGAATCACTTAAAGTAAACCCTTAAAACATCAAAGCCATTTACAAAATGATGGTAATAATGCTTTTTTTGCATTTTACTTATAGTTCCTAGCCATATGCAATAATGTATTTATTTACCTACATTTTCTATGATTATCAAGATTAATTATTCCTCAAATTGCCTGGCTAAAGATATACATTGTGATCAATAAAATTCAATGTTCATTTTAGAAAATCAACATCTAGTTATAAGTTATGTAATTTTTATGATACTTATAACTGAAAAAATTATCCTTTCTTTCAACTGAAAATAGGCTTTTGAAAATTCTTGTATTTGAGAAAGAAAATTTGGAAAAGATAACTATAACTTGTTGAATTGAATATAAACTATTTTTATTAATTTTTATTTTAACTCTAATATTCTTTTTTGAATAATTTAAATTATTATTATTTGGAAAATGTCTAAGAATGAGAAAATTCAAATTTTTATACAGAATAACAAGAAACTCACATACATAAGGCAACGTATCATTAGAAGATTGAAAGAATGGAGAAGAGGCTACAAGGTGATAACACATAGTTCATGGAAAATCTGTTCTCCTTGTAGCATCCGACTCCCCAGTAGGTGGCAAGACATCTCATTTATAGACATTGACACATCCCAGGGAGTGAAGAAAGATTCCCTTAGACAAAAATAAATCTGAAAGTGTATGAAATGTGAACATGATGATATGAACCCTACTACTATGTAATAAACTGTATGCCCCCAAATCCATATGTTGAATCCTTAATGCCAAATATGATGATAATTAGATGGGACTTTTGGGAGATAATTACATTTAGATGAGGTCAGGAAGGTGGGCCTTTCGTGATGGAATCAGTACCCTTATGTGAAGAAATACCAGAGAACATGCTCCCTCCCTCTCCTCCTTAGGGGCAAGCAAAGCAAGAAGTTTGCCAGCTGCAAATTAGGAAGAGAGGTCTCACCAGAAAGTGACCATGCTGGCATCTTGACCTTGGACTTATCCTTTCCAGAACTGTGAAAAAAATAGAGTATAAAGTTCTGTTATGTCACCCAGTCCATCTTATGTTGTTATGGAAGCCTGAGGTAGCTAATATAACCAACGAGAGTCACGTGCGAAAATCAGACGTGGTGTTTTATATTGCCCAAATAGGGTTAGCGCCTGAGTACTGCTGACATTTTTATTAAGGATGTTTACCCATAGAGAAGAGATTTAAGTTGTATAACCAATGATCTCCTCCCCCAAAATTGTAAATTAAAGAAAAAAAGAAATGTTAGTTTCAGTAATGAAACATCCTTTATTCTGTGGTTATTTGGTTGCTTCTTTAAGGTTGAAACCCAAAAGTTAAAGTTATGTAACGTTGTTTTATTTACAGTAACATTTTTATTTCTTTGGAGCAGTAACATTCATTCTCATGGCCAATTTTATTGGTGGAATTTTTCAGAGTAAAAATGACCAATTAGGTAGTGAAAATGCATTGGGCATATTTCAAAATGTTAACTACTTACAGCAAAGCTCATATAATTGTATAGCTGAAAGAGATTTCTTTATTCTCTTCCTTAATATCTTAAGATAAAAAAAAAACTGTGCTTTAAAATCATTTATAAACTGATTTAAAAATGTAGGAGAGGTAAGTGGGTATTCTAATGTACATTAAGCATCTTTGTAGCATTACTTCTATGTGCTATTTTATCTCCTTTTTAAAAATTCCTATATCATTATTCACCTAAAATTGAATATATGCAAAAATACCTATAAAATCTTTTGCAAATAAAAACAAAAAGTAGATATACTGGTTTGAATGTTAAAATGTGAAGTATTTTTTAAACGATCAAAAGTAAAATACTTGCACAGTTTTATCAGTATTCTATCTTTTTAAGTAGGCAATCTGCTTATTATCTAATTGACAGAATATTTTAAACAATATTATAATAATATTTGCAAATACAATTTAAGCTATATAAACATTATCCACCCAACTAACTACCTAATAATTTGAATTATATATAATACATTATTTGGCATTTAATAATGAAATCAACACTAATAAAAGCATTACTCATAGAATTTAGGAACCTGGAACAGAGACATGATCACATATATCTTAACTAAATAAAGCATAAATAAAATATTTTAAAAAAACTTATTGTGTCCAAGAACACAGGTGCATGTTAATCAAACTGTTTTATACTCATACTTTAGTAAATACACAAATGTAAATTCATAGTATTTTAATTGTTTTCATTTTGAATGTAATTGCTTATTGAAATGCTGTATATTTCTAGGCATTTGGGATCAGTATTTGTTAATCGGAGCCTCTACTCCTCTACTGGCTATACATAAGAGCATGGCTATCAAAAAGTAAGTTCTCATGAGAAAAAGAACTCATAATTTTGACAGAAATAATGTAAGATAAATCTGAGATAATATACATTCCCTTTTGAGTTTAAAATACATATACTTATATCAATATATACATATATGTAAAATATATATACTTATATCAATATATACATATGTACATATATATATACTTTCTTATTCATATATCAATAAAGTTTGACTAATGGAAAGGGAAGTGAAATATAACAATGCTTGCACAGTTGTGAAAGGAGACAGAAAATAAATTTCAGAACACAGGTGTGAGAGACTCCACCGAGCAGCCAAGCACACCCCAACTACAGAAGCACAAATGCAAAGACAGAGCTGCCAGAGGAAGGCGTGTGTCTGCTGCCTCTTTGAGTCTGTTTCCGATAGACCAATGCATTGTCATTATACAGAGAAGACCAAGAAATAGAGAAGTTAAAATAAATCAGGATACATCAGGCAAAGGAATGCTATTCAACAAAGAGAATGCACAAGCCATAATCAAATTTAATAATTTGGATGAATATCACATGCAAAATATTGAGAAAAAGCTAGACAGAAAGAGTACATACAGAATGATCCCTTTGATATTGACATTAAAGTGCAAAAACAGACAAAATTGTATATTTTTTTTGCTCTTATTCTTTTAGGAGGGGAGGGCAGCTGTAATCACAAACAAAAAATGGATACAAAGGAGGCATCAGGGGATCTGGTAACATTCTGTTTCTTCTGTAGATATTTGCCACATGCTTGTGTTTACTTTTGGTAAGTGCATTCCAGTGCAATTATATAATTGTGTATCATTCTGGATTTAGGTTATAAATTTAATTTAAACATTTAGTATTAAAGATAATCTTACAGGTACCCTGAAAATACCACGTTACTACAAAACATGTAGTAAATCTAGAACTGCTAAGCATGAATTGAAAATATGCATGTTTCACTAAAATTATGAATAATTTGGTGTTGATCTGCAAAGTAATACATGAAAATATAATTATTAGGACTCCTTGAAAGGCACTTAACAAATTACTATTACTTGAAATAAGCCTGTAGCTGAAAATATGCCTTTTTCCTTATTACAATTATTGTGACTACTTTGGGGTTCTTTGAAAAACTATTTTAAATATTCAGAGCCATCTGTCTATTATCCATTTACTCAAGCATTTTGCCTCTGCAAAGTTAGAAAGGATACTCTCATCCTTAGCACCCTATATTCTCTCTTCCTAAAAATCTTGTCTTTATGTTGTTTAGTTTGAATGCAAACTTTAATGACCCACATACTATTGCCATCTAATTTAATTTAAAAAATAGAAACCCCATAGGATCTGAACATGAACTAGGCAAAAGTCCTCTGACAAAGATTTATAGTAAACCTGTTTTCACAGAGCAAATATCAGCTTACCAACAGATGACCCCCCCCACCCCATTCGATATCTGAAATTAAATAGGGGAAAACATGTGAAGTTCCAAAAGTACCTTTTTCGGAATAGGTCGTGAAGCAGACGTGGAGAAATTGAGAATCTTGGAAGAAGAAGGAGTTGTTTGTACACCAGCATGCCTGTTTGTACATGCTTATGAGAAATGCCTTAACAGACAAGAAAAGATTGAATTTGCTCTTCTTTCTCTCTCTTTGCAAATATATAACCTGATTGATTTAATCAGACGTAGTCTCCTACTAAATAAAGTAAGCTTCAAATTTCTCAAACTCTGATCTTTTAGCATGAATCTGTGACCAAAATTAAAAAGTGTGACTAAAGTGCACATTAGCAGTGGTTTGAACCAGGCAAACTTCACATGTTAACTAACACCTTACATCTTTCTCAAATTATATTTTAAAACTGAAGTGAGATTTTTTACATAAAACATAGAAACATCAGCAAGATTTATCTTCTTTTTTTTATAGATTTTTATTTATTTATCTTTAGAGGGGAAGGGTAGGAGAAAGGGAGAGGGAGAGAAATATCAATGTAGGGTTGTCTCTCGTGTGTTCCCTGCTGGGAACTGGCCTGCAACCCAGGCATGTGCCCTGACTGGGAATCGAACTGCGATCCTCTGGTTCGCAGGCCCGAGTTCAATCCACTGAGCTACACCAGCCAGGGCAAGATTTATCTTCTTAAAAATGAGATCAAGTCTGACTGTTAAGAAAACAGTAAGATCATAAGGATATCTGGTAAAACAAATTTCAGGGGGTGGCATGCCTTTCTTAGCAGAGATGGGACAGAGACAATGTTACACGTAAGATATAATCATGGAAAATAGACTTAACTACTATGAAATTATGTTGAACAAAAGCTTAAATTTATTGAATTATTAAATGTCAGTTATGAGCTAGCATAAGAGTTCAGAAGCCCTGAAAGTCCCAAGTGTAAGAGCAGATTTTCAGCCACTTGTCAACCTTTTTCACTGATCAAGTGCTCATGAGAAGGACTGAGAACAAGAATAGAAATACCTACTGTACAGGATGTATTTCCTGCCTGTGACTGGAGGTAGACAGGAGACCCTAAAGCAGCATGCTCATTCAATGAACTCTGCACGACTGGAAGGTATTAGTTGGCTTCCCTGAGTAGCCTGCAGAGAAACCATCCACACTCATGCTGGGCCTTGATAAGATGAGAGAAGTAGTTGTCTGCTTCTGGGGTGGGGAGTGGGTAAAAAAATAGAACCCAACCTGTCTCAGATCCTTCACTGTATGAAGTAGCAACTGTCATTGGAGACGACGACGAAGAAGAAGGAGGAGGAGGAGGAGGAGGGGACAGGGGCAGAAAAACTCTGAAGGGACCTAAGGCAAAAGATTTCTGCTGCTTTTGGAAGTATAGAATATGTATCTACCATAGACCCTTTAAATTGATTGCATTAATCTGCATACCCCTAAAGGTTGAGGAGGACATGAAACAATCTCTGATTTTGTATTAACATGAGGCTTGACACAGCTGAGAGAGTGCAGGGCAAACTCTTTGAGTAGAGACCTTGCATTGAATAGGAGTGGCTGTTTGTGTGGTGGGGTAGGAATGCTGAGAAGTCCAAGACCTGGGGCCCAAGGAATCAGGGCCTGCTTCACATTGCATAGGAAGTATGGAAACTGAAAAATCTTTGCTCCATTCTAGATAGCAAGGAGTGCTCTGCGACTGAGAGAGAAGCAAAAGCATAGAGAGGAAGCCATCCTCAGCAAAAGACTTCAAGGGCCTGCTGAAAGCTGAAGATGGAGCAGCAACACAGAGAAGAAATCTCACACATTCTGGGCCACACAGGACACTAAAGCGGCAGCTATCACTAGAAAAGTTTCACATCTAAGCCTAATCTCCACCCAACTACAAAATACAGTGATGCAACCCCTCACAGTGAGCACTGTGCTCATTTCTGGGCACAAATAGTATTTATCTCAGTTTCTCTTTTACATACAATGTGCGACATTCAGTCATATAAAACAAACAAACAAAAAAAAGCAAAGATATATGATATACTCTGAAGTAGTAGAATAGTCAACTGAACTACACCAGATTTAAAATTGCCAGGAGCCTAAAATTAGTAGAAACTTAAAATTAATTCTGACTTTTAGACAATAATAGAAAGGTGAGCAACATGAAAATGAACTGTTTCAGGGTTTCCGAAAATTTCATGTAGTGTGTGTGTGTGTGTGTGTGTGTGTGTGTGTGTGTGGTGAAGCAGACAGAACAAAGAATTAATGAACTTAAAAGTTTGACAATATAAACCTTATAAACAAAGCACAATAATAGGAGTTGGAAAAATGAAGTAAATTATTTAAAACTTATACAGCAATATCAAAACGTGCAAGTATGTAAGTATTAGAGATCAAAGAGGAAAAAATAGAATGGGAAACAACAAATATTTTAAGAGAACAAGACTGAGAATTTTACCAATGTGCGAGCGCAGACAACAAAAATATGCACGCATAAAAGAAATTCAATAAGCTGAAGTATGATAAATGAAGTAAAAACACAGCCAGATACATCATAATCAAAGTACTGAACACTAAAGATAAAAAAATAATAATTTTAAAGAGAGCAAGAGAAAATAAAGACATGGAATAAAATTGATGGTAAAAGGGGATAGCTGAATTCCCATAAAACAATGGAAGCCAGGAGAAAATGAAAATAAATCTTTAACAATTTGTGAAAAAAACAGACTCAACTTAGAAGTCTTTCTGTGAAAATACATTTCAAAAACAAAGGTAAACAAATGGCAGAAAAAATCTTTAAAAATTTATCTCCTGTGAAATTACACTGCAAAAAATGTTAAAAAATTAGTCTGAAACAGAATAATATAAAGAACGATGAAGATATTAAATGCAAAAAGCTCAAAATTCCTATTTATATAGTAATGTATTATTAAGTATTCTAATGTAAAAATGATATTAAACACAAGAGTCTAAGTGTCACGGCCAATGAAGTAACCATTGCGGGAATTTGTGCAGGTTGAAAGCTGTGTCCTCACGGGTCCTGGTGATCTGAAGATGAGACCGCAGTTTCCAGAGTAAATAAGACAAAAGAATGAAAGAAGGAAGTCATCTTTAAAGTATTGAGAATGAATAGATTTGAAAGAAGAATTGATTAGAGAAAGAAGATCTGAAAACCACTTTGTTTGTGATAATCAACAAATGAACCAGGGATATTTTGTTATCGGTCTTTTGAGAATGCTCAGAAGATTGTTGCTAATTTTTTGTCATCCATGAAAAGAAGTACTGTTAAATGCCAACATAAAATGATGGAAAAAGTTCTCAGTCACTGATGGTTTCTGAAGTTGTTATGATGCAAGTCAACAGTTTCTGAATTCTATCAGAATAAGGCATTCCTTTTAGAATGCCTTATTCTAAGGCAAGGTATTTTTGATAAAGAGGAGGTACATATTAAAGTTGAAGATAAAAAAATAAAGTATATATATCAATGAAGACTGAAGAACATTCTGTCTCAGGACAGGATCACAGACTGGAAAATACCACACTAAATAGTTTCCAAAAGCAAAGAGGATGACAATAAAGTACTCTGTCTGTTGTCTCACTAAGTAATCTGTTACACTTCACTAAAACATAGAACTGGTTAGCCATCTGGAAAAGGATCATGCAGAAATTTTGTATTTCTCATAAACATCTATAGCTATTCGTTTTCCTCTAGGCACCGCCTGAGCTGCATCTTATAAAGTTAGGGTTAGCTACAGCAGAGGCTTCACTGAAAGCCAGCATTAACACATGCTGGCAAGGATGTGGGGAAAAGGGAACCCTAGTGCACTGTTGGTGAGAATGAGGACTGGTGCAACCACTGTGTATGGAATTTTCTCAAAAAAACTAAAGATGGAACTTTCTTTTGATCCAGTGACCTCACTGCTGGCATTATACCCTAAGAATCCTGAAACACCAATTCGAAAGAACCTATGCACCCCAATGTTCATAGCAGTGTTATTTACAATAGCCAAGTGCTGAAAGCAACCTAAATGTCCATCAGTAAATGTGTGGATAAAAACAAAAACAAACAAACAAACAAAAAAAAACCTCTGGTACATTTACATGATGGAATACTACGCAGCAGAAAGAAAGAAGGAGCTACCACCCTTTGCTGTAGCATGGATGGATCTGGAGAGCATTATGGTAAGTGAAATAAGCCAGGCAATGAAAGACAAATACCATATGATCTCACCTATAAGTGGAACCTAATGAACAAAAGAAACAAATGAGGAAAATAGAACCAGAGACATGGAAAAAAGAAGCAAACTGATAGTAACCAGAGGTGAGGAAGGAGAAGGATACCAGGGAAAAGAGAGGGAAGGATCTAGTCAAAGAACATGCGTAAAGGACCCATGGCAATGGACAACTGGGTGAGGATTGACTGAGGGAATAGGAAGTGGGTGGGGCAGCAGAGAGCAAGTGTGGGGGAGATCGGGACAACTATAATTGAACAAAAATTATAAAAAAAGAAAATAGTAAGAATATTAAAGGGGCCTTCCCATTTCCTGGCAGTTCCAGTATTGCTAGATGAACTACTTACTTTAGAAAAAGCAAATTTGCAATATACTTCAGTCATTAGAGATTCCATAATGAACTGAGCGTTTTAGAGGACTTCCATAATTTTAATAGAATAAGTAGAAATTTGCACAGAAATGATGGTAGTAAGTGAATGTGCTGGACAAAATGGAATAAAGAAAGGTCGGATTAACAGGATTTTTGGTCCAAGTGCTATTTTTTCTCATCTCTTGATGAGAAAAAAATTCTAAAAATAAGTACAATATAGTAAAATAAAATCAGACTGCAGCTGTTTTGCTAGAATTCAATACACTTTTCCAAAACATGATTAAGAGAAAAAAATATACTTTTTTGATTAGTAATTAATAAATATAAGGTATATTATAATAGCTAGACAATTAAGAATTTAATACTGTCTATATTTGTGAGAATATTGTTTTTTGCTGCCCTTAAATGAAGAAAACTTTAAGTCAAGAATCTAAAGACATTCCATAAGCTTAAAAGTGTCAGTTAATTAAAAAGACATAATATTAATGTGTATGTAACTTATAATAAAACTCCCAAATATGTGATTAAAGGAATCTAGAAAAAGAATATAAACTTACAGTAACATAAAAAAGAAAATAAAAATAATACTGCATAAATCAATGAAATACGAGGCAAAAAAGAGGATATTAATAAATGAATCAATAAAGCAAAAATGCTGTCTCTTCATAAAAAATAATAAAATTCATGACCCCATTGCTGAATGATATAAAAAGTAAAACCATGGATTACTAATGTCAGGACACCGCTACATATCTTATAGATATTAAAATATTAACCAGGGCATATTTTGAAGAACTGTTTGGAAAAGTATGTTAGAAGGCACATACAACCAACACGTACCCAAGAAGAATGGACAACACAAATACTCTTATGTATATTTAAATATTTAATTTATAAACAACTTCCCACCATGTAACACCAGTTTTAGATTGCCTCAGAGAATTTTAATAGAACATTTAGGAAGAAAAGATACCAATTTTATAGATGCTTTCTCAGAAAGTAGAAAAGGAGTGAAGGCTTCCTAAGTTTCTGAGGCTACTAAAATTCTGATGGCAAAACCGCATGATGAATATAAAAAAAAAAAGAAAGAAAAAAATTTGAACTACATATGTTATGACAACTAAAGCAAAAGTCATTACAATATTAGCTAATCAAATGCATCATTATAGTTAAATTAAGATAAAGCATTATCGTGTGTTTACACCAAAGATTCAAAAATAGATTATCATTTAAAAATTACTATTTCATAACATGAATGGATTAAGAGAGAATATTATGCAATCGTTTCAATAAAAGTAAGGAAAACATTGACACAGTAAAATACTAATTTTTGATTAAATGTACTAGCAAAGTATAAATAAAAATTTTCCTCAGACTGATACAAGATACCAATAAAAAGCCCAAATGACCTGACAGAAATATTAGAAAGTGTTTAAATTCCAAGTGATGCTGATTAAAGAAAGATGTTTTATATTTAAATATAGTATTTTATTAGGAAATGCTATACATAGTTAAAAACAAAATTAAATTTTGACATGATTTTATCAATATATTGTCAAATTCTAAGTCCTTCAGAAACATTTACATATGTGTCCTATTTTATTTTATAGATTTGCTTATCATTTGTTTAGTCAACATACTTTTGAATATTTATTTTATATGCAACACTGATACTATGTATTTCAGCTATGAATTAAAAATATAAATGGTTTCTGGTTAATCATGGTTAAACTCAGTTTTCAAAAAGTCAATGTATTTTAGAAGAAGCTAGAATAATGTAGCATACTTCCCAAGTACCAAATATTAATACTTGAAATCCTATCAATCTTGCCTAGAAACTCTATTCAAATTTTAAGGATCTAATCAAATAATCATCTTAAATTAATTGGTTTTCTTCATTATTAATCTGTGGTATATCTAACAATATTACTGTATCATAGAGGAATGTCATATATTAATAATTCTTACTTAAACACAATGTTTTTAAATTGATTAATGTAGCCTTGGCCATTGAAGCTCAGCTGGCTGGACAGCATCCTGCAGACTGGATGTTTGTTGGTTCGATTCCCATTCAGGGCCTGTGCCTGGGTGGAGGGCTCAGTCACCACTGGGGGCATATATGAGAGGCAACCGATATTTCTCTCATATCAATGCTTCTCTCCCTCTTTTTCCCTCCTCTCCCCTCTCTTTAGTATCAATAAAATAAAAAAAAAATCTAATGGATTATTTAATATGTGAGCACAACAAAAATATTTACTTTCATAAACATTTACTATTTCTAACATTCTATATACATTCACAAATTATCGTGGCTATAGTCAGTAAAACTCTACCGATAGAGCCAGTTCACAGGCAGGGCAATTTTGTCAAGTAGCCTCTAATTTGCAGCTCCTTGATTTAGAGTGTGTTCCCCTAATTTTCTTCACTCCTTCACAGTCTGATAGTTTTATATAATACAATTTATGTGAAGTACTGGAAATTACACATATTAAATATATGCACAGATTTGTATTTCCAGGGTCATCAGAGAACACATTGCTCTTCTATTCTGATATTAACATACGTACATGCTGACTCCCAGTCAGTCCCGTGCTACCTAGGCAAGTGCGGCGTTCTTGGACCAGCACTGGTCCATGGAACACGCTTCATGAAGGTCTGATCAGAGTCAAACGAGTGGCCCACATAGCTCTAGCCGACGTCCATTACCTCTAGGCAACATTGAAGAAGTACTCTTCACGCAGTGGGTTGTAAGTTTTGTTTTTTTCCTTTTTTTTTTAATGAAACATGCTCGCAACTTAGCACATCAGCTCATTTTCAGGTACTGGGTGTACACTTACACATTGATATTCATACTTATTAAAAAACAGCCTTGCCCAGAGATTGCAGTTTATCTTTGTCATTCATATATTTTCCATAGCTCTTATTTGTTTATCTTCAAGCTCAAATTAATACCATCATTCATCTACCTCTGAACATATTTACTTTGTACCAATATTTTAGCATTTTCCTGAGCACAGAGTCCACACAACTAGTGAACACAGTTGTGAAGCAATTAGTCATTTTATCCTTTTTTCCCTAATAAACTAATTTTAGAGGTGAGTATATAATTTTAGAGGTGAGTATATAATTTTAGAGGTGAGTATGTATTTTTCAAATTTAATTATAACCCTGGCTGGTATATTTCAATGTATTGAGCATGGGCTTGTGAAGCAAACGGTCACCAGTTCAATTCCCAGTCAGGGCGCATGCCTGGGTTTCAGGCCAGGTCCCCAATGGGGGACACATGGGAGACAACCACACACTGATGTTTCTCTTCCTCTCTTTCTCCCTCCCTTCCCTTCTCTCTAAAAATAAATAAATAAAATCTACCAAAAAAAGTGAAGATCTTTTAAAAAATCTAATTATAAAGAATCAAATATTAAAGTTCCACTTGGCATTCCTTCCTACTACTTTAAAATTAAATTAGATTTTTGTGCTAACAATTACTCAGCTGCATGATTGGCTAATTTCTATTTTTCCTTACTTTTGACCTTCAAAAACAAGACAGCCTGATTAGTGATAGCTGGGAAGAAGCATTCTCTGCAATTATGTTTTTATTAACCAAAGCATGAGCAAGATTCAATTTCTTCTTCTGCTAATATTTGGTACGTTGTTTAAATTGAGTAATTATGTTATGAAATATGTTATTTTCTAGGCAGAATTGATGCAAATGATTTGTACGGTGATGACATAACAATGACAGAAGTTGCAGTAAAGGGGAAGTAAACTCATATAATAAAATTATCTAAGAAAAGAAGTCTTTACTTAATTTTAATACCATTTTCTACTTTTTATGAGAGTATTTAAAATGATTATTTAGAATAAATAGTTTATACCACTTCATAGATTGTTTTAAACAATGATTATAAAGTATGCAAAAATTTTACTGAAAAACTTTAAGGTAAATAATATGAACATAGAATTTTAATCAGTGAGCTATATAAGAGCTATATTTTTTAAGGTAGAAAATTATAAGCGATGAGGATATAAAATTTTTTATAAACAGAAAAATACATTTTAAAATTTACATTGAAGTCAAATTAAAGTGAAACTTTCATAATTAAATGTAAAACAGAATTACTGATTTGAATTCATTTCCTTAAAAATATTCTATTTTGGTTTTGTTAAGTAACCCCAGCAACCTAGAGATTGGTCCAGCTTACCTAGTACCAATATTGCAGAATGATATTAAATGCATTAGAAGGCCTACATTTTCATTAATAATTTTATTTCCATTAAAAATATCTAAATCTGCCCTGGCTGGTGTAGCTCAGTGGATTGAGTGCAGGCGGAGAACCAAGGGGTCGCTGGGTCGATTCACAGTCAGGTCACATGCCTGTGTTGCTAGGCTGGGTCCCCACTGGGGGGCAAATGAAAGGCAGCCACACATTGATGTTTGTCTCCCTCTTTTTCTCTTTCCCTTCTCTTCTCTCTAAAAATAAATAAATAAAATCTTTAAAAAAATAAACTTCCAAAAAATTTATACCTAGATCTCCTTGGAGAGTGCTGTTTCCATGAATTAGGATGAAGACAATACAAGATATCTCTTACACCTTTTTTTTAAAGATTGTATTTATTTAGCTTTAGAGAGAGGGGAAAGGAGGTAGAAAGAGAGGGAGAGGGACATTAATGTGTAGTTGCCTTTCATACACCCCCTACTGGGGAGCTGGCCAGCAATAAATATTCCCTGACTGGGAATCAAACCAGCGAACCCTTGGTTCCCAGGCCGACACTCAATCAACTGAGCCACACCAGCCAGGACTCTTCCATATTTTAATACAGAAATAATATTATATCTTTAAACAGATAAGGTTCTCACACTCAAGGTATGATAATGTGACTATCAAAGATAATAATTATAGTAAATTTAAAAATTGAGTTTGCCCTGGTTGGTATATTGTATATTAATACAATTAATATTAAAGATATTGAAAAAGAATATCTAAAGTGGAAGATTCCAAGAGTTAATTCCTCCCCAATCCTAATTCACCTTCATTGAAATACTTAACTTTTTTTACAGTATTCTCATATACCACAATTTTAAATTATATGCTTATACTGTAATAATGATTCATCAATTTTAAATACTTATTGATTTTCTATTGTGGGAGATGAGGATTTATTTCTCTGACCATGTAACAGTCTTTTTCCTTTTCTTAGTTCATCAGTTGTCAAATCACCACTTGGTTAAACCAATATTCAGGAACTGTATTATGTTGATGTTAGGATTATATGTTTACATGTGTTAGCTGCTCAGTATAATATAATTAAATTGCCTTTCATTAAAACTTTTTATTTCTAATTTTGTGCATATTATTACTGATATTTTTGCTACATTTTCAAATGAATTCTCTCTATACTCTATTCAACCTCTCAGTCAGATTTGCAAGCAGTCAAAATCATTGTACAACCTATAATTAGCGGTTTTTTTTTGGGGGGGTAAGGAACTGACAACTCAGTGACACAAGTTCTCCTGCTTGCTCTAAGGACCTGAGACTGAGTTGTTGGTATGGAAATGCTTGTCCCAGAATCCTGGAGATTCTCTTGCTTTCCCTGCTCTGACCAGTGTCTTACTTTGAAGATGGTTTTGTTCTTCCACCCTTTTATTCCATTATTTGAATTATCTTAGTTTCCTAATAAAGGGTGCATGAGAGTTTGTATATTTGTGTGTGCATTGTTTTGGCTTTGTTTGTGTGTTTATTGGGGTACCCATGCTAAATATCTCTTAATTTTGCTTTCCAATGTGTTGGATATATGACTGACTATAGGATAGTGTAGGGTTATAGATTGAAAATTATTTTTTCTGAGGCATTAAGACAACTTGATATCATCTGAAATGAAAACCAATTCCTTTTTGATGCTAGTTTATCTTCTTCTTATTATTGTTCTTTATTTTTCCCATCCAAATGTCCATTATTTGATGAATAAATAAATAAAATATGGTATACTCAATAAATGGAATATTATTATTTTGTTCTTCTCTTGTCCTTTTATTCTTTCTTCTTTTAGTGTTATCTCTGTTCATTAAATCAGTGGTTTCAAAGTGTTAGAAATTGGCAGTATCAGTAAACATGAATGGTTTTTTGAGCACAATTTATGTGATCATTAGTGATAACTTGAGGGCATTTTTATGAATTGATAAATGAATAAGAGACAATTGCACCACAATACCACAGTATTTCACACCTGAGAGGGTGGCTGTGATCAAAGACAGACAATGATATGTTGGTGAGGTTGTGAGGAACTGGGACCCTCATGCTCGACTAATGAAAATGTAAAAGGATAAAGTGACTTTGCGAAAGTCTGGCAGTTTCTCAAAAAATTAAACCCATAAGTACCATATGACCCCACAATTACTCTCCTAGATATATATTTAGGAAACAAAGACATATGTATATGTATCTGAAGAAACCCTAAACATTAATTTGAAAAAATATTTTCACCCTTAAGTTCAGTGAAATATTATTTACAGTAGCCAAGGTATGGAAGCAACCAAAGTGCCCATCGACAGACAAGAGGGTAAAAAAGGTGTGGTACAAAAATATACACATATAATGGAATATCATTCAGCTGTTGAAAAGAATAAAATCTTGCCATTTGTGACAGCATGGATGGATCTAGGAGCTGTTATGCTCTGTGAAGTCCATCAGTCAGAGAAGGACAAATTCCATATGCTATCACGTACATGTGGAATCTAAAGAACACTGTAAACAAACAAATTGAAACAGACTCATAGTTGCAGAGTCAGCTTGTGGTTGCCAGAGAGAAGAGGGCTTGGGAGAGTGGGTGAAAGAGGTGAAGGGGTTGAGAAGCACAAATTTCATACTTCAAAAACAGCCACAAAGATGTAAGTAAAGCACAGGGAATGTAGTCAATAATATTATAATATGATGACATTTTGGGTACTGGAAATATTGAGGGAATGCAGTGAAAAGCATATGATTATCTAACCACTAAGCTGTGCACCTGAATCTGATACAAAATTAACAAAAAAGAACATACACAGAGTTGATAGCAACATTACTTATAATAGCCAAACAGTGAAAACAAATGTCCATCGAATGATGGATAAATAAAACATTATATTTTCATACAATGGAATATTATTTATCAATAAAAATACTGTACTAATACATAAAAGGATATGAGTGGACATTGCAGACACTACACCAAATAAAAGAAGTCAGTCACAGCCCTGGCTGGTGTAGCTCAGTGGACTGAGCACAGACTGGGAACCGAAGCGTGGCCAGTTTGATTCCCAGTCAGGGCACACGCCTGGCTTGTGGGTGAGGGCCACTTGAGAGGCAGCCATACATTGCTATTTCTCTCCCTCTCTTTCTCTCTACATTCATCTCTCTCTGAAAATAAATAAATAAGTAAATAAATAAATAAGTGAAATCTTTTTAAAAATGAGAAAAAAGTCAGTCACAAATTGCCCATATTTTTTATGATTTCATTTATATGAAATGTCCAAATTGGCAAGACTGTAGAAACAGAAGGTAGATTGGTGGTTACCCAGAAATAAGTTTGAGGTCAGGGGGACTGCTCATTAGGTTTTCCTTTTTGAGGAATAAAAATATCCTAAAATTGATTACAGTGAAGGTTACCCAATCCTGTGAATATACTAAAAAAGTATTGAATTATACAATTGAAATGAATGAATTGTATGGTATATACATTTATTTTAATTATATACATATATCTTATATCCATACGTCTTATACAACTATAGGAATATGGCTTAATTCCTGAAATATATCTAAATATAACTATTCATTTGAGGTGTATTCAAACTTACTTGGAAATAACAGCTTTGTGTAATCTTGCATCACTTTTTCTAAATGTAACACATTATTTTACCTTATAAATAAATCAGTAAGTGGCCCTGGCTGCTGTAGCTCAGTGGATTGAGCGCGGGCTGTGAACCAAAGGGTTGCGGTTCGATTCCCAGTCAGGGCACATGCCTGGGTTGCAGGCCAGGTCCCCAGTGAGGGGCACATGAGAGGCAACCACACATTGATGTTTCTCTCCCTTTCTCCTTCCCTTCCCCTCTCTCTAAAAATAAAGAAATAAATTTAAAAAAATAAATAAAAAATAAATAAATCAGTAAGTGAATCAAAAATGACCTGTTATATTTGTGTATAATAAGTCAAATTAATAAAACTCTCTTTTATACTTAAACACATGTAGGAACTGACCTTTCCTTCTGAGCGACCAGTTTGAACTAAACATATCACATTATTACTGGAATTCTTTGCAGTAATTAGATCGAACATCTCATATAGATTCTACTTAGAATCGATATGTCCCATTGCCCTATCTTCATACAGTAAACTCTGTCTATGTATGACAAAAGCGACTTAGATGAGCTATTGTACAGTGACTTTTATAATGTAAAACATTATGAAAATGCCAGCGGCACCCTTTTCCACAGTGTACTTGTCAGCACCACATAACAATTACAATAATGAGCAATAGCAATATTTATGAAGCTGTAGCATAATTAAAACAATGTTATTCAAAGCCTAGTAGAATTTCAGAACTTGACTGTGCTCTGATTATACTGCTTTCCCCATTCAGTGTAGATTTTAAGAAAGTGCTAACATTTCATCATAGTAATTGTGAGCTACATTCTTTCATAAGTCACAGAAGCAACTGTTCCCTCCTTCCATATATAAAGAGAATAAATTAATTAGCTTGAACCAAGTGGAAAACATCAACTTCTGTTCCTTATCACCTTAAAAACTGGATTTATATCTCAGAGTGAAATTGTTAGGGCCACGAGGAATAAATGGGCAATGATACAACTATTGTGCAATATAAATAGAATTGCAAGTCTGAATATCTTTAATATGACATGTAAATAACTCAGCCTAAATATTTGATAAGTCTGAGTAAACAATTTCTATGTACATGAATTTTGACTTTGTGAGAAAAAATTACTGATAAAATGTATAATCATGACCTTTCATATACTTGCCTAGTGATTATGAGAATACAAAAGAGCCTATTTCATGGAATCTGCTTGGGAAATTAAAAAAAAATATATATATATATATATATATATATATATATATATATATATATATATATATATAGTGGGAGTGTTATGGGCTGAATTGGTTCCCTACCCAAAAGCTCAAATTCATATGTTGAAGTCCTAACCTCCAATACCTCAGAATACAACTATATTTAAAGATTGTTTCTTTAAACATGAGATTAAGTTAAAATGAGGCCAGTTGGGTGGACCCTACTCCAGTGTGACTGGGGGTGTTATAAGAAGAGGATAATTAGACACACACAGAGTCACAAGGGACACCCGCACAGAGAAAAGACCACATGAGAACGCATTGGGAAGGTGGGCATCTGCACAACGAAGAAGGAACTCAAGGGGAACCCAACCTATCAACGCCTTGGTATTGAACTTTCCACACCCAGAACTGTGATAAAGAAAATAATAATTATTATGTTGTTTAAGCCACCTAGCTCTGGAATTTTGTTGTGGCAGCCCTAGGAAACTAATATGAAAGATGTTTGCCAAGAACTCACAATCTGGTTTTGCCAGGTTTGAATATATAACGGTTAGGGCCTTTACCTGTGTAAAAGAGGACATGATGTTTGAAGTTCTCACTGAAAATGACATCTATGCTGCAACATTTTACACGTACTCATCACATACCTTATTTGTTCAAGATGCTATCTGTTGACACTCATAATATATTTCCACTTCTTTCTGAAATCACTCTTGTGTTACTGAGAATGGAAGCTCAAAATCTACTTTTTAGGGACTTGCATAAAGATGGAGATCTGGGTGTAATTAAGACTGGGTTCTTGATGCAGCTGTGTGAAATTCAGAAGGGAGAAGGACAGAGAAGGTTACATTTCACTGGCAGTGCCGATTTACAGATCATCCTGAGCAGATTACTCTCTAGTAGAGCAGGAACAGCCTGTGCCTTCTACTCCAGCCACCAGCCTCATGAGTGTGGGTGCCTCTGTAGGGTTGCAGGGGTATCAATGACAACAGCAGTTTCTTGTCCTGGATTATGGCAGCAATACTGTGTCATTATAAATGGTGGACCTGACTTCCATTCCTCTGGGCTCGGTAATGATTTGGCAAACATGAAAGTCCCTGTGTTGAATCAATTTCTTCTGGAAAAACCTATAATTATTTCAATTTCCTGCACTGAAGTCTGAATTTGTTCTGTAATTTTCTATTAGCATAAGAGCAATTTTACCAGCAAAGGACTGAAGAAACTCTAAAATACTGTTTTAGCACTATCGAGCTATATTGGGAGAAGGCAAAAATATTTTAGCTGCTTCTCTCTGATTCATTGAACTTACTCTGAACAGAGGATAGATTGCCTGCTGGTTTCCTGTGGTATTAAGCATGCAGAATGTTTTCTGAGTCAGTGCCAGGAACAAAGAGAGAAAATAGACGAACTAAGTGAAAGTTGAAAAGGATAAAGGAAAAGCAATGGATAATGTATTCTTCGATAATAAAACAAAAACAATATTAACAATTACTACCCACAACAATGTGAATGTGCAGTATTGTTTACCTTCAAGGACCAGTTCATAAAAGCAAATATATTCATGTAAGAAAAACCCCTTTCCCATCCTTGGATGTGCTTTGCTTGTCATTTTTGCCCAGCTGGAGTTTCATTCACTGGAATTCCTGTTCCTCTTGGAATTTCCAAGATAAAGAATTTAGGAAACCATTATGCTGCTGCATTCTAGAGCATCCCCTTGAAAGTATAGGCTGCTTGATTACATCTTTAAGCTTCTACAGCTGAGGCAGAAGCATAATTGTTTGGCAAATTCTTCAGGTTTTGGAAACGTCATATCCCATGCTCAACAATGCTGCTCCAGGCAATTTATCATGTGATCATAAGGATCCTATTTTGAAGGCTTATGTCAGAACAGCAAAAGGCTCATGCCTAGCTTGCAATATAAGCAGTCCTGTTGCTACAGCCATGTGACCTAAGAGACCTAGGATTTTAGAGGTCTCTGTCCTAAAGACAATGAGTAAATACTATCGCAAACCCAGTAAGAGAGATGCCATGCATTATCTCCCGTGTTTTGAAGCAAGGGTATTCTATCTACAACTCAGTGTCAGTACTATTTAGGACATAGCACCTGGATCTTACTGAGAACCTGAATGCCAAACCAAAGAGCATCAAGAGATCATGTAGCCAAATTTTCCCATCCTGAGGCATCAAACCATCAAAACTGGAAAGTGGTGCATTAGCAAGAATTAACTAGTGACTCAGCAGTAATAAGGGGAAATACTTCCAACGGCCAGAACTTAAAGGTATACATTTTTATTCACATTGTGAGGAAAAAGAAGACAAATGATTTAAAAATACAATATAACTAGTTTGCTAGCAGTGACAAAAAGCCTGGGTAACCGGTCAGTACCTACAAGTAGCAAGTTTGGAAATCTGGTGAAAGGAGTTCTGGAGATCACGTGGGTGGAATAACGGGAATAGGCACAAAACGTGAGAATGTTTGCAACAATTATTAACATTATTATATATATTAATATCCATCAGAGATCATCATCTGTCAAAGAGGTAATAACCCAGTGGACAGGATGACTCAGCTAGTAGATTACAGTGAGCGTCTATTCTCAGTCACGTGATTGCTTTCAAAATGCACTATGAAGTAGCTAGCGAAGGAGGCTATTAATAGAACAAAGATATAAGTGAGCTCTCAAGGATTTGCTGGCAATTCTTGCTGCTGAAAATCCGATCTGTCTACAATAGAGATAAAAGCTGAGATTTTGATACAGAATCCTTTAAGGAGTTCTACAAGTCACTTAACCACTCTCTGGAAGTCAACAACTGGAGTGTTATGTACCTGACTTTCTAACTTAAAACTTTGTTCTTAGCATCCTGGAGAGCTGGATTGAAGAGGCAGGAAACCAAACATGGAAATAAGTCACAGGAAAATAATTCCCAAGCAAAACTGGCAGCAGCACAAATATTACAAAAATTATTAGAAATCTCAATTACATGAGCACCTGGAAAAATTAATAAATATAAAAATAGCAATATATAATATCAAAAAATAAAATGAAAATGCCATCTTTATAATAGTGTAATATGTATTTATAAAAGGAGATGGCTACATAAAGGAGCAATAAAAGGGTTTGTTGTAAAAATAACATGCTCTCTAACTCTTTAAATCTACAAAAAGGAAAATCTGCTAAAGAGGAAATTAGAAAAATTTTAACATAGAATTAAGATGATAATTGGGAATAAAAGTCAAAACAGTAAAGAAAGAAAAAGTTTTTAAAAGGTGAAGTTAAGAATATGAAAACAACTTGAGGAGAAATAATGTATTGTTCATAAGGAGTTCTAGAAGGAACAAATAAAGAAAATGAGAGGTACAAAATATTTGATAAGAGGAAAAATGAACCCAGTAAGAAGTCACCAAAAAGTCATGGTAAGAAAAAGACATATAGATTAAAAAATTAAAATATGATAATTCTAAATGAATACTGATATAAAAATGGAAAAATGAGATGATACAGTCTATTTGAAAATTAAGGGAGAAAGATACCAAAGAAATATTACAATAAAAACATAATGACATGTTTTTACTCTCTTACAAAATAAATTAAATATCCAACTTTATTCACACTGTGTATGTTGAGCCATAAAATCTATTTTCACACAGGAATTTTATTATGAAATAATGTCAAAATACAAAATGGCATGAGCATTTGAGATAATCAGAAACATGCATTTTACCTGAAAAAGCAAAACTAAGGAGTGAGCCTATTTTTTAAAGTTGTTAAGACTAGTTGATTAAGCCCTCGCTGGTGTAGCTCAGTGGACTGAGCGTGGGCCACAAACTAAAGTGTTGCTGGTGAGGGGACATGCCTGGGTTGCAGGACGGGTCCCCACTAGGGGGAGTGAGAGAGGCAACCACACATTGATGTTTTTCTCCCTTTCTCCTTCCCTTCTCCTCTCTCTAAAAATAAATAAATAAAATATATTTTTTTAAAAATTAGTTGATTAATATCAATTTGCTTTACTCATTTAATTAGCACAGTGAACTTTGAGGATCAATTTTGATTTGTAATTTAAATATTCAAAATCTCCCAAGAGGTTTAAAGGAAAAGCTCAATGTAAGTGCAAGATAATCTCAGTAAGCCTATTAATCATGATGTAATCCCATCCTCTTTAAAGTGTTCAGTGCCAGGATGGGCCAGCTAATGAAGTGCAGTCATTAATTTAAGCATTTAAAATACTGGTTCTCTTGCAGCAAATAGGCAAGGTTTGTTGCTGTTATATAACTCTAAAATTTACACTAATTTCGTATAGATAAACCTAAAGATATTTGTGTTCAGGGCATTAAAAGAATGTTATTATTACAGTATTTTGTCAACATTTGTCACAGGGACCCAAACATTTATAATAAAACTTGCAGAATTACTGGTGATTCTTTCACTTTGGTATGTTGAAAATACATGTATAACTTTTGACTCTTCCTAAATTTAACTACTATAGCCAACTGCACTTTTAATTGAACTTATTGGGGTTACATTTGTTAATAAAATCATATAAATTCATGTATATAATTCTATAATTCATATATATAATTCTATAATACATTATCTGTGTATCGCATTTTGCATTCACCATTCAAATCTTGGCTCCTTCTGTCACCATTCATCCTCTTCTCCCTCCCCCTCCCCCTCCCCCTTTTTCTTCTGTTAATCACCACATTGATGTCTGTGTCTATGAGGTGTTTTTTTTTTTTTTTTTCTTACTCCTTTCACCTATTTCACCCAGTCCCCCAGCCCAACTCCACTATGGCAGTTGTCAGTCTGTTCTCTGTATTTATGAGTCTGTTTCATTTTGTTTATTAGATTCCACATATCAGTAAAATCATACTAACAGCCAAATATTGACCAGATGGAAGCCTTAAGAAAATATAAGCAGTCTATAATATATATTTTGTATGTGGTTATTTATACTGTATTTTATAATAAAGTAAGATAGAGAAAATAAAATGCTAAGAAAATCATAAAGAAACAAATTACAGTATTTGTTGAAAAAAAATGGATATAAGTGGACCCATGCATTTTACTTAACCTGTGTTGTTCAAAGGTCAGTTGTATTTTATAAAAGTTCACCAGACATTGAATCTAGGAACTCATCTGAAAATTCACCTTCAATGAGAAATAATGGCAACCTGGTAGCAGTAACATAAACATGTGATTGATGAAGCAAAGTTCTCTTTAAAAGAATGATTGATAATAAATGCAGGAAAAAAAGATGAACTAGAAAATCACAAACCTATTTATCTAATGGAAACAATGAACCAATAGTCATCAATAGAACTAATGTCAATAAATGAAAGATCCATGAGATGTTTGTGAGAAAGTGATCAGACAGATCACAGTCAGCATTACAAAGAATGGGACAAGCAGACAGGAGGCACCTATGGTTTCACTCAGTAAAAATTATAATGTAATGCTTATTAAGTTTTCTTGCCTAAAAAGGTAACTAAAATCTCATACAGCTTTTACAAGTAGTTACCAAAATGACCCATCAGTGCATTGTTTTGTATAATCTTCAAGCTAAAAAAGAGAATTTGACATTTTTAAATGGTTGGAAATATTAAAAGAATACTATTGTATGATGTAAAAATTACATGAAATTCAAATATCAGTGTCCACAAATATAGTGTACTGAAATACCACCCAACATATTCAGTTACTATCTAGAGTTACAAAGGCAGAGTCAGGCCTACAAAGACTAAAATGTTTATTATCTGGTTATCTCACCAGAAATAAGTAATCAATCAAATATAAAATAAAGGGGTATTCTGTGGGATAAATGGTTTAGTTGAAAATATAAAATAATATCACTATGTTTCGTTAACTGCACTAATAAAAGTGTCTCCCTTCTATTGAAAAAATATATATACATATAAATTAAATGTATAAAATGAAATAAAGTTGTCACAGTTTTCAAGAGACTTACAAGATAATAAGAACTTAATATGTGCGGCATAGCTGAATAGTGATTTCAACTGATGAATTTTTTTAAAGACAGTTTTCATAGTAGATTACATTAAGAAAAAACTGCAAACGTTGGGGGTATAATAATGACAAGGTACAATTAAAAATATATAAAACCCCTGCAATGTTTAGACACATATAATAAAATAGGTGAAAAAGGCATAATGTCTAGAATCGGCTTTAATTATCTAATCCAAACAAATGTAGGTATAACAAACAAATAAAAATAAAAGTAGGAAAGAAGATTTAAAAAATTGAAAAAAATGATTAATTTTTAAAGTTTGAAGCTGAGTCATTAAAGTATTTACTCTCTTCTTTCATGTATGCTTTAAATTTTCCATAATTATATATGTATAAAATTATATATATATTCAATTGAATTAACATAATATTGAGAGAAGTAGAATCTTATATAGAAAGTAGAAACTCTGCTTCAGTTACAACTTTATATTTTTACTATTTTTCTCTGTGACTGCAGATTTTATGAATGTTCTACTTTGTGTTCTAAGTACCTAGGAATAACAGAATCAATGGTAGCCATGCCAATGGCAGACATGAGCAAAGCTGTTTATTCTATTCCAAAAGCTATGTGGATACGTCCTCTGGGGTAAGCTGCCAGATGCTGGAAATTAGAGTTTGTATAAAATAGAAACTGTTCTTGGGTTTTAGTTCTTTGGCATTTAAAAGGATTCCTAGCACTTTTTGCTTTATTTATGACTGTAAATTCATTTCAAATTCTAATTCAAGTACTCTCTGCTTTCTCATGTCTTGCCATTTGTGATTTGTCTGGTGATTTTATTTTTTTAAATTTTAATTGTATATTTTCATTACCATTTAGTTCCCTTACACCCCACTTCCCCCTGCAATCACCACACTGGTTTCCATGTCCATGAGCCCTCTTTCCTTTTTGTTCAGTCTCTCCAGCTCCTAACCTATCCACCCCCTTAGCTGTCACTCTGCTCTCTATGAGTCTGTCTCTATCTTGCTAGTTAGTTCAGTTTGTTCATTAGATTCCACATATGAGTGAGATTAGATGACATTTGTCTTTCTCTGACTGGCTTATTTCACTTACCATAATGTTCTCTTAAATGCCACTCTTAAAAAAAAAAAAAAAAAAGAGCTTTGTACTCTTTCTCTAACACTAACTTTGAATTCTTGAAATCTTAATTTTGAATTAACATACAATTAATTGATCTTTTTGATCATGAATACTTCTGACTAGATTTATTTAACTCCCATGAATGGATATCAGAAAACCTTCCTTTATATAAATAATGGTTTTATTCTATATATCCCTAGTCTTTCTAAAGACACAATTAACAAATTTAAATTCCCATAAATTTTGGAAGCACTATTTGATATACAAATTTGTAATAGTATGACCTTGCTATATTTATTTAGTGTATCTTTGCAAATAGCAGTATCAACTTTTAGATACTGCAGAAAACTCTTTTATTATAAAATGTAGCATTATTTCCTGCAAGAATTTTATATCAAAAATGGAAATTGCCATTGATATGTGGACTTTATATGAAATCCTTCTGGAAAATTTCCAGCTATCTTTAATATAAAGAGAATGGTTTGTGTGGCATCCATGTAAACTGGCATAAAGAGAGTGGACTGAAATCTGCATTCATGAACAATGATGGTTAGCCAACTAGAAAAGGATCATACAGAAATTTTGTATTTCTCATAAATATCTATAGCTATTCATTTTCCTCTAGGCACTGCCTGAGCTGCATCTTACAAACTTAGGGTAAGCCAAATCAGAGACTTCATTGAAAGCCAACATTAACAAATCAATAAACCACAAGTGCTGACAAGGATGTGGGGAAAAGAGGACACTAGTGCACTGTTGGAGGGAATGCAGTCTGGTGCAGCCACTGTGTATGGAATTTCCTCAAAAACCTAAAGATGGAACTGCCTTCTGATCCAGTGATCTCACTGCTAGCACTATACCCTAAGAATCCTGAAACACCAATTCAAAAGAACCTATGCACCCAAATGTTCACAGCAGTGTTACTTACAAGAGCCAAGTGCTGAAAGCAACCTAAGTGTCCATCAGTAAATGTATGGATAAAAAAAAAAATCTCTGGTACATTTACATGATGGAATACTATGCAGCAGAAAGAAAGAAGGAGCTACTACCTTTTGCCACAGCATGGATGGATCTGGAGAGCATTGTGATAAGTGAAATAAGCAAGTTAGTGAAAGACAAATACCATATGATCTCACCTATAAGTGGAACTTACTGAACAAAAGAAACAAATGAGGAAAACAGAACCAGAGATATGGAAATAAGGAGCAAACTGATAGTGACCAGAGGGGAGAAGGGAGAGGGATAACAGGGAAAAGAGAAGGAATAGTCTAGTCAAGGAACATGTATAAAGGACCCATGGCAATGGACAACAAGGTGGGGATTGACTGAGGGAGTGGGGTGGGGCAGGGGTATGCAATGGGGGGGAAATTGGGGTGATGGTAATTGAACAACAATAAAAAAGAGAGAAAGAAAACAAAAATAATAAATAATAATTAAACGAATGGTAAAACTGATTTAATATTTTAGCCATTCATTCTAATTTATGTCAATTGTACAAATGAACTCTAAAGTTTTATACTAATTATTAGTTACTTTCATGATGGGAGGGAATAATACATACTAACTCTGAAAACATTATTTATTTAAACCCATCTTTATCACTTTTCAAATTGGGCCTTTTCTGTCATTTATGTGTTTATTTTCCTCCACATAGAGTTTGTAAGAAAAAAACTTTATTTTAGGAAATACCAATGAAAAGAATGTTTGAGTTAGCTTAGTATGATGAGCTACAATATAAGTTGGGAACTAACAATAATTATAAAAATAATGTTATGAAGTTTTCAATTTACAGATTCTAATACTGTATGTGAAAAAGCTGAACTTCCCTTGACAATGCAGGTGGACTTCCATTTTTCTATCTCATAAAATAACAATTAAATTCCCAAATATTTGGTCGGTTTGGGATACCCGTGCACAGAACCTATACCCAACTCTATAACTAAGTCTCAAGTAAATTGTAATCACCTGCAAATTTACTCGGTTCATGTCTGCCTCCAAGTTAGAAATGCACCAAACATCCTTTGCTTCTACATCAACAAATTCCATGGACTTTTCCGTTACTTGGAGCCACCACTCATTACAAATCTACTTCCCACAGTTCCCATTCTGTAGTTTATCACAGAACTCAGTCAAACTTCATAATTGCTTGCTTGCAACTTGAGAGAACTCTATTTAAAATACTAGTAAATGGAGAATTTCCCATTTACCTACATTTCATTCAGGTCTCTGTTCAAATACCAAATCTAGTAAATGACTTCAATGATAATGTTATCTAAAATTACATATTTTTTGGTAAAAATCTTAAGCAATTACCCACTTTTCTTGATTTATTTTTCAATAAATCACTTGCATGACATTATAACATCAAATGAAATATTTATTTGTTGATTATCTGTGTTCTCCACTAGAATAGAAAATCATTCACTGAAGACAGAGGGTTCATCTGCTTTGTGAACTTTTCTATTTTCTGAATCACAAAAGTGACTGATGAATAATAGGGGCTCTAAAAACACTTACTGAAGGAACAAATGAGAGAAACACTGAAAAGAGAGAAAAATCTTTCTACTAACCTTGGTTGACTCTGTATGATATAAAAATCTGCTTGTACTTTGCTTTATCGGGGTTTAAAATTGGAGACTATCCTTCAGAAAATAAGAAATATTCCCACAACATGAAAACAAAGTATGTTGAAAAAGAGAGCAAAACCTGATGTTCAACTGAATAATATAACAGAGAAAATTTACAGGGTGAGAAAATATAATATCATTGGCAGATCTTCACATTCATAAAGATAAGTGAAATAGAAAAGGTAGCATATTTATAATTAGAAATGAAATTCTTCTTATTAAGAATACATTCAAATGCCATATTCCTGTATATAAAATAGTAATGCAAATGATCAACAGTAATGATATCATAGAGTATTAAAATGATGAAGAAGCAAAGTACCATGTATCAAAAAGGCAGATCTTGGCTGTATCAGTGTATAGCTTGGTCAAGTCATGTATTTATTTATTTGTTTGTTTGTTTGTTTTTAGAGAAAGGAGAAGGGGGGGAGAAAGAGAGGTAGAGAAGCATCAGTGTGTGGTTGCCTCTCATGTACTCCCAACTGGGGACCTGGTCTGCAACCCAGGCATGTGCCCTGACTGGGAATCGAACTGGTGACCCTTTGGTTCATAGTCCAGTACTCAGTCCACTGAGCCACACCAGCCAGGGTAAATCATGTAATTTTCTGCATTTCACTTCATTTATTAACAAACCAGAGCTGTTAACATAATTAAATGGGATCATTCACAGAAAGCGTTTTTTTTAAAAAGTCTATGCTAATTTCTTTATTTCTTTTAAAATATATTTTATTGATTATACTATTGGAGTTAATTTCCCACCCTTTATTCTCCTCCACCCTGCACCCCCTCCCAACTGAATTCCCCACCCTTAGTTTGTGTCAGTGAGTAGTAAAGTACTTTGAAAGAGATTGGTAACTACCATGCAAAATCAATGGTCTGCCCTTGACTATCTACACAGCTTGCTTATATTCTCAATTTCTCTTTTACTTAGATGTGGCGTTTTGACTAACTTTTACTCAGTTGAATTTCGGCCCAAATGACAAACTTCACTTCCAGCTGTGGTTCATAACATTCCCCATACTCTTCTCCTTTTCCACATTGCTGGAGAGACAATGCAATGAGCCCGCAGGTAACTTCACAGGCCATGTGTCCAACATGTCAGGCTCTCTGTCAGCCAGAGTTTTTAAATGACTATTAGAGGAAGCTATCCCTGCAGACCTGTCTACCTCCTCACTGCTGCGATATGAGAAAGAAATGCACTTGAAGTATTTTTAGTCCACTTCACAGTTGGAGTTTTTGTTCAGGAGGTAGTAAATAGCCTTAATGTAAAACTTATAAATATGGTATATTGAACATGATAAATACTGGTCAACTGTTGGTGTTAACAACTACTCTATGCCAGGAAAGATTGCATTTTTTAAACCAAGTTGTCTAAATAACTAGTCAATCATTATTTATTTCATGGTCTGAGATAATATCATGAAAATCTTTGCAAATAGCAATATCAATTTCCAGAAACTGTCAAAAACTGTTATTATAAACTGTAGCATTGTTTCCCACAAAAATTTTATATTAAAATAAAAATTTCCATTTATATGTGGACTTTATATGCTTAAATAGTTTTAGGTGACTTGGTTAACTTGTCAGTTAAATGATTTATTCTTAAAAATTTCTGATTTCATGTCAGGTCACGGAGAGAGCAAAGTTTCGCTTAGGTAATGTAAAGTAATTATAAATATATTTTTAAATGAATAATAAAATTAATTTAATATTATAGCCATTCATTATAATTTATATGCCAATTATGCAAATGAACTATAAAGTTTTATACTAATTATTAGTTACATTCATTATGGGAGGGAATAAGACACATTAATTCTGAAAGCATTATTTATTTAAACCCGTCTTTGTCACTTTTCCAGTTGAGCCTTTTCTGTCATTTATGTGCTTGTTTTCTTCCACATACTTAGAGTTTGTAACAAAGAAACATTTTTTTATTGTAGAAAATACCAGTGAAAGTAATGTTTTAGTAAAATAAGATAAAAAAGGAGGATCATATAAAGCCCTGTGGACAGCAGAAAATGGGATCACGCAGCACTACAGCATTTACTTACTAACTACGTTTTGGTTTTCTGCAAAGGATCTCAGTCTTTAATACCTAAGGAAATTCAAATAGTGCAAGCAATTTATTTTATGTTAGAATGCTACATTCATTCAAGTAGAGTCACCATCAGTTGTTTGTGAGACTGTCAGATGGTGTTCTGTCCTTCACATAGCTGCAGAAGTTCAAAGTCATAGCTTGATAACAAATTGGTCAATAAGCATTAGCAGTATTAAATACATTTAGAGCAAAATGAAATTGTGCATATTCAATTATATAGCAATCAACTTGTTGATTTGTTTTAATACTTGAAAGCCAGCCCCAGCTTTCACAGATTAACAACAGACCATCTGCACCCAAGTTTGGCACTAATTGACAGTAAAACAAACATTAAAGCTCATTTTCCAAACCCGCAAATTGCAACTTGTAATCAAATTCAAGGCTGTGATTTCTTGACACTTTAGCACAATCCTATAAATAAGGTAAACTGAAGACTTATAATATTTACCTTTGAGTTTTCCCTCAATTAATGTTAAACTTACTATATCGCATTTTTATTTCAACCTGTCTCATATCATTGTATGTGTGCATGGATGTACTAAGACTCTTTGAAGTTCATCAAGAAAGAATGATGCATGTTTTTCCCATTAATAGCAATCCCTAATTGTCCATCCCCTTGTTTCCATAAATAACCTTGAATATCTACTTGCTACTAATACAGAAAAATGAATTATTTCCTTCCTACATTTCTATTGTGAGAAGGCTTCATTTCACCAGAATAAAATTGCATACATTACAAGATGCAATTGAGAAAGACTAGGTATGTTATTTTTAGAATCAAGTGGTAGAACGAGTTCCTTTGCCTGCATTTCCAGGAAGGTTAGGATAGTAAAAGCCACCTTCAGCCAAAGCTATTGTTACCTATAAAAATAGTAATGATCACCTTCTAAGTGCTAAATAAAGACACACCTAGAAGAAAAAAGAAATCTTGCAGGGTAAACAAAAAGGTAAATGCTGAAGTTCTAGACCACTGAAACAGAAAAGTTCCAAGTTATTGAACAGAAACTGATGGGAAATTATCAGTGTAGCCAATCTAGGATGGGATGCTATTGCCACATTACTTTCAAGACCCTCCACATTCCATTTGCAGGGATATTCAAGGTGTCTTGAATCTTGATTTGGAAGACCTCCCTGGCAGAAACTAGCTTATAGCATATTCCTGGACTTTCTCATTTGGTACAGAATAGCTGAATGTAATTGAAGATTTATATCATTTAATATGTATTTTTAAAATGCAAATGAGGCCTGATAGTTAAAAGTGATTCACTGGCTGTGAGTTAATTTGATCCATTTAAATCTCTAACAGCACATAAATTGCAGATGCAATGTGTGTGGCCATTTAAATTTACAATTAAGAGAGAATTGGAAGAATGAAATCTTATCATTTGTGACACCCTGGATGTGCCTAGAGGGTATTATGCTAAGTGAAACAAATCAATCAGAGAAAGACAAATACCATATGATCTCACATGAATGTACACTCTAAAGAATAATATAAATGAATAAACAAAACAGAAACAGACTTCATGGATAGAAAAGACTGAAGGTTGTCAGAAGGGAGGGAGATTGGGCAACTGGATGGAAAAGATGATGGGATTGCGAAATACAGATTAGTAGTTACGGAATAGTCACCATAGTACCATAGAAAATACAATCAATAATATTACGATAACTATGAATGGTGCCAAATGGGTACTGGAAATATCAAGGGGAACAATTTGTAAAGTATATGATTATCTAACTACTATGCTGTATGCGTTAAACTAATACAAAACATTGTTGAATTTAAATTGTAATTGAAAAAATAAATTTAAAATGAAAACAGAGAGAATTGGGAAGGAGAGATAGGTAATTTGGAAGTCTGGGGAATTTCAAAGGGGAGAATATGTCTAAAAGGATCATAACAGAACCTGGAGCAACATGGCTTATGGTATAATTTTAGAGGCTTTAATAAAGAAGTAAAATAATGTTAAATATAAAATGTATAAACACCTCTAAATGCATTTGGTCTCTTGAAATTTTGTCTAAAATTCAAATCAAAATGTCTCACACTGAGAGTTATAATGTGAAAGAGAGAGAAATTCTGTTTGTCCAGAGAGTGGTCGCCATCTTGCCCCCTTGAGGAGAATCTTGACCTGCATGTGTAGGAAGCTAATAATCGTCAGATGGTTTGTTAGCAGTCTTCATCACCACCTTCTATTTTGAGATTTCAGATTGTCTTGTATGTAAGCTAAATTGAATATAAATTATGCTAAATGTATACAAGAATGGAAGGACCCATCATGAATAAAAATTAGATGCATTCTTAATATGCAGAACAATTCTATACAAATATGTAAACTGAATGAGAATGACTTGAAATATGAATATTGTTGAGAATCTGAAGATTTTCAAGTGAAAGTCCTCTAGAAAATAACTATACAAAGGCTGATAACTGCCCAATAATAATTAGTTTTTGTGTTAACACAGAGATATTTTGAATAGAATATGTTATGTGACAACTCAGTTTGTCATTAAATTCCTGCCATTGTCAGAGAGAGAAGGGAAAAAATAGAGAAAGCACACAATTGCTGAAAATATGAAGAGGGTTTTTTTTTATATTTTCTACTATTTTTTCCTTATACTGTGTTGCTTTGTTAGCTCTCTAGAAAAGATTTAATTTGAACAATGCTAACTTAAGATAGAAAAGCAGCATTATTTAAACAATGTCACAATAGCTTGGCATTTCTAGGTTTCTGGTGCCTATATTTATAACAGTACCTAGTAGAAGAAAATAGGCACAACAGAAGTAGAGGTAAGGATGGGGCACCTGGAGGAGGTGAATGTGTCAGTGAAGGAAAGCTGCCACAGGTAAGGTGAAAATGTTGGTACAATGTACATGATAACTCACGAGATATATGAATTAATCTACCTGAAATATCTAAGTACTTTTCAGACATATTATGAGATTTATATCAGAAATAGTAAGAGGTGGGCCCACAAGCAGATTTCATGGTGGGAAGGGCCCACTCAGGACTTCACCAAGTAGAAAAGTCCAGCCTCTGTGCCCCACAAAATGAACAACTAGACAGTTATAGATGAAGCAAGAACAGCTCTGAGAGAGCTCTGACATCCACTTAAGAAACTTCAGAAACACAATAAAACAACAGCAAAAATAAAAAAAAATCAAGAATAACTGCCCCCAAATATAGGAAGACAGCTTCGGTTTGTCTATGTCAACCCACCTCCCAAGCAGATACTGCTCTGTATAGAGGGATTACTTCATCTGGATAGAGTTCCCCTCGATTGCAAGCAGCTAGTTCCCACCTGCATCCTTTTGGAGAGCCACACAATGGCTTTTCTTTGATTTCACCTAGGCTTGGTGGGGAAATGAAAACGATTTTAAAGAGATATTTGCATTCCCATGATCATTGCAGCATTATTCACAGTAGTTAAGACATGAAGTTTAACTAAAAGTTCTCCAAAAGATTAATGGATAAAGACATGAGATAGATAGATGATAGATAGATAGATAGATAGATAGATAGATAGATAGATGATAGATAGATAGATAGATAGATAGATGATAGAGAGTCTGACACAAATAGTGTCCCTTGTAATTGTAATTTTATTATAAAATCATATGCATGTAATTCTGTAACATAACATCACAGTCAAGCGTACCATATGATATTTTAAGTGAAACATTCAAATTAAAACTATAAATTATTACACCTGTGTTTTTATCCTATCATATCCTACCAACCACACTCAAGCAGGCCTTACTTCTCCTGGACCCTGTATGTGTGTGTGTGAGAAACATATATATGATCTTTCCAGAAGTACCCAGCCATGTAATATGAAAAGTATTGAAGAAGTTATAAGAAACATGGTACATAGGACAAGGGTACCTCAGTTCTCTTCCAAGTAGGTACCTTGGGGCATCACACCTCAGCTGCCCCATCATATTTTCCTGAATCTTATAGATGGTCTGAAATCTCTTCTCTATCAAAGATGATTTCAGTTTTGGGCAAAGCCAGAAGTCACAGGGCACCAAATCTGGACTGTAGGGAGGCCGATTCAACTGGGTAACTTGATGTTTTGCCAAAAAACTCTGCATGAGATGTGATACATGAGTGGGCACGTTGTTGCAATGAAACCGCTAATTACCAGTTGCCTGTAGCTGCGGCCTTCTGAATCATCCGAATAGTTTCTGTGGAGGAATGTTCAAGCTTAACACAAAATTTGATGTAGATCTGTAGGTCTACTCACTCAGTCATTTTGAATGTGACAGCCACACAGTACACATGCTCCCTTAACAGCATCTACTGCCCCCACTGGTACAGTGAAGTCATCACTGTTCACACATGCATATTTCTCTCCACATCCCGTGGCTGCCAGATTGAAATACATGGATGTCATGCAAACTGTTCCGATTATATTTTCAGTGGCTGGATTTTTCTGGGACAGATACTGGTATGTGTGTTGAGTTTAAGAACTGGGCTATAGTGTTGTCTATCATCTATTAATCAAATTCCAATTAACAATGACTTTCTCAGAATTAAAGTTTTAGCAGAAGAAAACCATGCTTATTTAATTACTTATTCCAGAGGAAACCACAGAAATGTATTTGTATGCATGTCAGTGAAACCTGATGTATATTTTCAATTGTCTGTCAAATAATACTTTTATAAATGGTGGGTTAAACAACTCAATTGTTCAAAGACAAAACCAACATGGATAATTTAACATGTGAACCAGGATCTTGTGTTTAGTTGTCTGGAACTTTTTTTATACAAGGGACAAATAAAATTGAATTTTATAGAAAATGAAAAAATCATCTTTAGCATACATTTCCCAGATTAAACAGAGACTTCTTGATAATATATACATTTATAAACACAAAAGATTAATTTATTATTTTGCTTAATTATTTGAAAAATGCAGCTTGATAAATTAAACTCAATTATTCTTTCATAATACATTTTATTGTCTAGTTCCTCAGATAGAATTGTCTTGGCATCATTTTTCTAAGCACAAGTCAGAAATGAGTGTATATATTTTGGCTCTCATTAGAATGTAGTTTTCATTGGAAATACCCCTTTTACCCAAATCATGTAATGAATTTCAAAAAGTGATGAATTTCAAAAAGTGTGTTGGAAGACTTATGGATTTTCCTAAAAACAAGTGAAATACCTAGGTGTGCTTCAAAAGTGTATTCATATATGTATAAATGTTATTTTTATGACCAGAGCTTACCATATTTCTCTCATTCAGTTACTCATTTATTTTGGTGCTGAACATAATATCTTAGCTATGTAGAAAGCATAGATTTCTTTGTAATTTCTTTGTACAATTTCAGAGTAGGCAAGGCTGAATTATTTAACATTTCAGTGATATCTGATAGCTGCAGGTTTTGATGATATGTATGTTTAGGAAGATATCACATTTAATAAAACACAAACTCATTATTTCAGCATCAGCTTTTCTGACATTCATGTTAGTAATGGTATTACTAAAACTCCCGTAGTGACATCTTGCAACAGTTACATTCAAGGTTGCAGGCCTGGCATCACCATGACAGGTTACCTTGACACATCCTTGTCAGGTTGGTATTTCCATGTTGACCTTGACAGGGTAGATATTGACAAGCACTTAACACCACCAAGTTGCAAGCTAGTCAGTGAATTCACACAAGAGTCTTTACAAGCAAACATGATTTATGGAAAGAATCACATGTTGATGTGCCTAGCAGATGCAGATCTGGTAACAAGAATCAGGGAAAGTGGCTAGAAATGGAGTCACAAAAATGTGTTACTTTAACAAGTGTGTAACACAGGAATATTCTTTAGTTATACTAAGATATGCATTCTCTTATTTTTCCTTAAAATGTATGGCTCTCTGTGTTTACCCTTACTTTTGTACTTGTAACAGAGAATAACTACAGAGAAAGACATCATTTCTAGTCTTGTAACGCTACTTAATTGCAGCTGTTTTACTGTACGGTAACTCAGAATTTAAGCAGAACATCTAACTCGCTATGTGAAATTTCAAGTTTTTAAAATGTTGGTAAATAATGTTCTTTTTTTAACACTGCACTAATTCTTTGAGCCAAACAAAATTCAACATTGGGACCTCTAATGTTAGATGTTTGTTTACTAACTTTACAGATTTTTAAAATAAAATTAACCAAACGCAAACAATAAAACTTAGTCCCATCAACCCTATAATGCATTCATTATCCTGTATACCAGTTTACTACTTTATGATGCATGATGACAAGCAGGTCATTAATAATCAAAACTTGAGATTCTTTTAAAATTAAGAAAAGTTGTTTCTTAACAGTTTTTTGAACTTCTTTAAAGTTTTTTAAAATATATTTTTTAAAGTTATAAGTGTATGTAAACAAGAAAACATCATCGTTACTTTATATAGTATCATTTACAAATAATTTAGAAGTATATCTAAGCTTTTAGTAGGCTTGAAACTACAGTGGACAGACAGTCCCTTTGCAGAGAAACTTTGAGATAAACCCATAATGAATCTGAGAATAGCTAAGCAACCACCTCAAGAGCAGAGGTCTCCCAGCCCCACAAGACTTGACAGTAACCTGATCATAACTATTAACACTGCTAAAAACAGAATGTGTTACTCAGAAAGTGGCTTAGCCAAATGCAGATAGAGTTGCAGTATTAAATATTATAAGTGCATTTTACCTTTTTCCAGGAGAGCAGGTGCTTAGATATTAATTATTGACTATATTATTAGCAGAGGCAATGTTAAGGCTATACCTTGTGTGAGAATAACTGTTTTAGAGGGCAAATTGCCATGTCTTGTTATTCGATGTTCAGGGGCTAATACCTGTTTGGCTAGTGGGTAAGATCCTGTCCTTGGTTTTTGATTGGCGTCTGATGCATGAGCTCCTATAACGCATTATTTGTTTTTTTGCTTTGTTTTGTTTTGTTTTGACAAAGTCCTGGTGGTTCCCTTTCACTTTACCTCCACTTGACACTTAGCAGTAATAGGAACCCACCCAGCAGCAGGCTGGTTGACCATCCTGCAGATTTTAGCTGAAGACCTATGGCACTACCTCTAGATCTATAGCCCTTGCAAACCTTCTCGTCAGCCTGACTTTCATTCTCAGCATCCTCTCCCCTCTTCCCTAGGGCAGGGAAGGCCAAAAGTGAGAGTGCTGGAGAAAGGCTAACTACAGCTCCCCACTGTGCCCCAGGCTGTTGTCAAAATATCCCAGAAAATTTTCTCTTCCATTACCCCAACACAAACAAATGACCTTTATCCACCTGTATTCGCTTATTTTTTTATACTACCAAGTCTCAGTTTTCCAGTTGCTCCCATATCTTTCTACTATTTTCTTCTAAAAATCCTTCATCCCATGTAGAATGGGTGTCTCACTGCATGCAGAACATGAAGTAATAAAAAAAATAAAATAATAAAAACACTATAATGTAGGCCATCATGCTTGTCTCTTGATATACAAAATGGGACCCAAAGTAGTTGGAAAAAAATATTTTCTCTCTGGAAAAGTCTTGATTTGAAACCCTGGGAGAAAAACAAACAAACAAGAAATACTACTTTTTTTGTTTATTCCCACTAAAACAGTCCTCATCTACTACCCTCTGATCACTAGGAAGATGATCAAACAAAAATACAGAAGAAAATGATGCGGACACTGGCCCGCAGTGTCCACAGTGTTGTGGATGAGATATGAGACAAATTCACACGGCCTACTGAGTCCTGTGGAGGAAAAGGGATGGCCCAGCCACTCTTTCAAGGGGAAAGTACCTCGACCCTTGTCTTGACAAGCTTTTATTGACTTTCTAATAGCATACATCAAAGAAGGTTTTCATTCACTATGCTTAGGTTTGCTTTAGGTAATTACTTTTTACAGATAGCAATGGGAGGGATGTTACTGATTACTTCTTACAGATTAACAAGGAAAAATGTTGCAAATACAAGAGAACGATAATTGGTCTGGTTACACTTTAGTCCTTGGGAGAATTAGCACAAACTTCAGGAAGTTACTTTGAAGATAAGCAGTAAGCACTTGCTGCTTCAACTCAGGGTGAGGGAATTTTAGCAGGAGCAAGTCACAAAGCAGCCTTGGTATAATGCAGGCCTGATTTCCCATGGGAGAACCGATCCGTGGGTTTGGCTCCTGCATGCCACAATGCGCCTATCGCGCTTTTCAACAAGGACTGAGCTACAATTGCCATTGTCAGGCAGATTGGTTCCCTAAAAGAAAACACATTATTTTTACGTATTTAAAAATGGTGCTTTCATTTTATTTCTTTTGATCACTTTTTCTGTTGTATACACTTACTATCTACACACGTTATTTTAAAACTCCACTTAACAGTAAGTAATATTATTAGCTGCTCACCATGTACAGTAACTGTGCAAAGCAGTAACATATTAGTTCAGTTAAGCTTTACAGTCATGATCTAATGTTTAGAAATGAGAAAAATAAGGTGTAGACAGATGAATCAACCTGCCTCAGACTGAAGAGCTTCTAAATGAGAAGTTGGCATTATTACCATAGACAATTAGTTGGAGCATTGGGAAGTCTCCCTCCATGGCCAAGATGGTGGCAGGGGAGCCCCTTACACTGAGCAGGGGGAAAACTAGAAAGATGAATGGATAGGACCTAAAGAGCACCAAAAGTTTGAAAGGTAATTGGACAGAAAAAAGTGCTCCCCTCCTTATTCTTCTAAGAACCTCAGGTTTGAACATGAAGATGAGATGGTCTTTAAGATGGGAGTCCACCATTCTCCCAGGTTCTGTGGCACCTGAATAAACCTCTTTCCTTTTGCACCAGTACATGCCACGTGAGTTTCGCTTTTGTGGCAGTAGGCAGCTAAACCTCTGGCTTGTTCAGTTACAGTATTTAATGACAATAATTCTGGCTCCAGAGCCTGTGCTGTTCACTGTTATTTTATATATAACATTTATATTCACACTGATCTACCAGGTATCCATCAAGTATTTCCTATGGAAAAACACTTTGCTAGCTAGGTATGCTACAGTATCACTAAAGTTAATTTAACCAGTCTACAAGGAGTTTTCAAGAAACTGTTAGTCTAAGGTAGTAATGATATATGTAAGTAAATATATTTGAGGGCTACAGGTGAACCATCTCCAAAGAGGTATAGATACATCACAAAATATATTTCTTCTTTTCTTCTTTTTTTAAATTTATGATTTCTTCTTTCCTCCACTTTCTAGTATGTTTCACACATTTGACCTGAGGAAATTCATGATCTTTGTCCTCTTCTACTAATTGCAGGAGAACTAGAATTTGTTGATTCAAAGTGCCCACACAGGTTTTGAAGGTGTGAAGATGTCCAGCTTCCAGGGGTGATTGAGTGACACCCTTGGCACTTCCTGGCCTACACTGCCTCAAAAATATAAACTTTCACTTCCCTTCAGTTTTCTTTTCTTGACACCCAATCTTGGGATTGTTAAAGGAAAAAAGAAAAAGTGTTCATGACATTTGTTAAAATAGGAAGGCAGTTTTACTTGGGACTGCCATGAACAGGTACAGAGAGCACTGCAATGGGGTATGGCAGCACAGAAGAAAGTTTGGGCTCAACTCTGAATACGACAAGGAAAAGCTGAAAGTTCTAGCTGGGAGGCAGGGAGCCATGGATAGAAAACTACTAAGAGGAAATATCAGAGATAAAGTTTTGGACCCTGGTTCAATCAACCTAAGAGGATTATTTCTAAAGGGAGGTCAAGATAATCAGATCTTAACTAAGGATGGTGGCAAATTAGGAATTTGGTCAATTATCCAGGGGAAACAAATGTGAGAACTAGGGAATTCTGGCTACAATTATTTACCAGGATTCTTTCTAAAACTGAGCTCCTGAGGACATTCTCAAGGTTGAGGCGTAGCTAAAAAAGAGTTCAAAGGAGCCTGTCTGGAGTTTTATCAAGGAGAGAATCTTGGTTGGGATCGAACAATGTGCTAGAGTCAATAAAGATTTGTTTTAGATCAGTGCGGAATAATGATTAAAAAAGCACATTGTCTTCTAAGGCCCACATCTTAACTCGGCCCTTCCCACCTTGTGACTGTGGGAAAGCCAGCTTACCTTTCTCTGCCGGTTTCCTTTTCTGTGAATGGGGATGAGAGCTAAACCCCCAACTGGGTCAAAAATTTCAGAGAATTAATCTGTGTGCTGTATGACCAGTGTTTGACATGCGGTAGGCAAGTTAGTATCATTTCACTATTATTAAAAATAAGCAATATTTTTATAATAAAATGGTTGAAAAACATGCTGCATAACCAATAAATAAATACATTGAGGAGATTCTATTCTAATAATAATATATATGTAAATGTACTGAAAACCTATTCATATTCAGGTAAGAAGACTTATTGAAAAACTTTAAGAAGTTCCAATTTGGAAATAAGAATTGCTAAGTGACATTTTTTCTCTTTTTTTATATCACTGGCTTACTCTACATAGATACACCTGTTTGACTCTTTTCTCCATGAACCGTTATAAGACATATCTAAATAATTCTTTCTTTAGCAACCAAAGAAAGAATTGGTTGGCAACCAAAATTTGAATCAACAAAGAATAAGAAATGTGGGTAATAGCCCCAACACGAGCTATCAAGCAGGTTCAAAATTCAATTAGCAAATATCATTTGTAAATGTCCAGAGAGGTCTGAGCTAATGCAGAAGAAAAAGTAGTAATAAACACACAGGAAATCAGAATGGTAGGATGAGCCTGTTACAGACCTCCCCCCCGCCCCATGCTGCTCTGGAGCAGCTGTGGGTTTGATTGCCCACCGCCAAAACGTGTGACTCCCGATGCAGGAGTTTGGTGAAGAAGGCAAGGAGTTGTTTATTTAGAGGTTACACAGATTTAGAATAATGGTGAACTTCTGCCATTAAGTCCCACTCCCTTTACGACACTCAGAAACACATAATCCTGCCTCCCTTTTCTAAAACGGGCCAATTTCAGAATATGCCAGTCAGAGATCCAATCTTTTGGAAAATCGGAAGTCTGCAGCTCAACATTCCCAGTCATAGTTCCACTCCAAGCATCTCCCACGAATCCGTGCTTGGTGAGGCAGGTCCTCTCACAGCTCCCTCAGCTCTGCCACAGCCTTCTCCTTCTTCCTCCAGACCTCATGGCTGCTCTCATTCCAAATCGTGTGGCTTTCCCCTTACACACCAGACTGGGAGCTGTCTCCCGTCTACAGCCTTTCAGACCTCGTGACTTCTTCTCTTTCAGCCTGTACTCATTTTAAACTTCCTATGTGACCTCATATCCAGCCTCTCCTATCATGTGCCATTTCTTCCACTTCCTCCTATCTTTTACTTTCTTTTAGCTGCCATCTTTAGTCAGGGCAAGTGTTCCTAGTGACACAGAGACATTCAGTGTGGGCATCCGCCTCCCCTGGCAATGTCACAAGTCACTCAATCTTTAGGTCACATACACCTTTTGTCCTGGGCAGCAGTCCTCTTCCTTCCTCCAAGAAAGGCGCAGCTTTTAACTTGCCAGTGTTATGCAACGTATCTTAAACACGGTATCATCCACCTCCCCCAAAGGTTGTAGGTTACTTTTCCTGTTTTTAGGGGACCCTTGCTCTGTGCCCCATTACAAGTTGACTAGCACATCGCTAGAGTAAAGCAGTTCTTCTAGTCTTCATTGTTTATTTATCATGTAAGGCCTGGACCTAATTCCTAAAATGTTATTTACTGAACATTAGAATTATAAAATATTTTAAAAACTGTTAATAAAGTATGCCTAAGTATTAAGAGAACACCTGTTATCATATTTTATATCCTATCTAATTTCCAATTAATGATAAAAACAGAAGTAGGTCAAATGTTAAGGATTGATAATTCAGAAAAAATGATCTCTTTTGAGTGAAACAATTTTTCATGTGTCTTCTGCTTTGTCCCAGAATCATTTTTTCTCATGTAAAATAGAAATTTGAGTTACCTTGACCTTTTATAATAAGGAGCAAATTATGCCAGACACACAACTGCTCCATCTGCTTCCACCTTCAGTTATAATAAGAGCTCCGTTTAAATGTTTGTATCTTGGAGATTATTGTACTGCAAAGCAAAGGAACAGCAGAAATAAATGAGATGTTGCTTTGCCCTTGCTGATTAAATCATGATGCACGGTAACATTCAGGTGACATTATGGGTTGTCAGAATAGCAGCGTGTCATACATTAGAAAGGAAAAAAAACTGCATGAAGGTTGTTTATTTCCCCATCCAATATAAGTGACAAGGTTAAAAGGAGAACACTGGAGTGTCTATGAAAATATATCACCATTTAAGGAATCCTATTATTAGGCACAGTGGAAGCTCTATCTTGGAGAAGCTTCCCACACTGCGGGTAATTATCACAATCCAGCATGCTAATTGCTTTTCGATCTGCAAGTTGTGCTTTCAATGAGTCTTGTTGAGCACTCCTGGGCTGCACCTAAACTGCTGCCTGATGAAAGCAACCCTTATCAAAGGACAACATCGTCTGTGACTCTCAAGTCAATAGGAAAACATTATCCTAGGCTTTAAAGCTTGGAAACCTTCTTGTCAATAGACTTTCATTCGAATACTGTATATTTCAGGGTCATTCCCAGAAATCTTCTCACCCCAAGTCTATGTATGGACAGTCAGAATATGGAGCACAGAGGAAAGCAACGAGCAAGGGGGAGCCAGGATCTTTTTTTTTTTTTTTTTTTTCCCCTTCTGTTGGAAGTTAATGTAAATGCAGTTATACTCTAAAGGCCTTTTGGAACTTTAGTGTGCAATAAGATATTTCCCATAACACACTGGGCATTTGTGACAACTGAGACTAAAAATTAATATTTTAAGAATTTATTTAGTTGTGTGTATCAATGTATATATTTAATGTTTACTGTGTGTGAAACATTGTGCTTTGCATGGTGTGAGAATCTAATTTCATACAGCAATTCTACAGATGTGAGACTCAAAATTTTAGAATAAACTGACATTAAAAAAAAAGAAAAGCAAATTTTCTAAAGTCATCTAGGAAGTTATAATGTCAAGGTTCCAATGCAGGCCTGTATGGCTTCGGCACTCATATTTAGTGTAAATTTTTTTTAAATTACTACATGAATATATATCCACTAGAGAATTCTACAGAAGAGCGGTGCCAAAACTTACCAGTCTTAATGTATCATTCAATTGTAAGTATTTGCAAAGTTCTCTTTATTTAACATACTAAAGTTCAATTTAGAGAGAATAATCTGACTTTATAATTAAACAATAAAAGCAATTAAATGTTGTTTTTAAAAATATAAGAAAAAATTAAAACATGCTATGTAATAAAATCTATTTTAATATATAAAATTAAGGCATAGGGAGGCAGAAAAGATAGTGTATATGTATATACTCTATATAGTATATATACCAGCATATATATAGTATATATATACTATAGTATATATAGAATATATAGCTATTTTACACATATAATCAGCATCAGCACAGCAACTTAAATGAATAACACTTTTTAATAAAGTTTGAATAAACTATAATTTTACATTGATTTTTTCCTCTCTGGAGTAAATTCGTTTACTAAAAAATATTGTTAAATAAAAACCACATGTTTACATGAAGCACATTGTGTTTGTATATTTTTAGGTCAGATACTAATAGATTTTTCATCTGCGTGATGTACAGAAGGATGTTGTGCTAATTGTGCATTTGTTCTCATGTGTAGGACTGCTCGATCACCACTGGGCATCTGATAACCCCACCCACCAAAAGCCTGTGGTAACTTCCACTCATTAGGGGAAACAAATGTTTTCTAACTTCAAAATATTTTGCAAAGAATAGTGCACTATTTTCTTTACATACATATGTTTGCATGTGTGTGCATATACAAGTAGAGGAGTCATTACATTCTCGTTGCTCTGTGACAAACGTTTCATCTACTATCTTTTTTAAAGCATCCCAATTCTGTAACCCTTACAAATCAGCCAACCTTTTAACATCTGGATAGTATATTATGGAATATATTACCATAATTATTTAGCCTTTTTCCTATTGGCACATGTACTATTTTCATCGTTCTATTATTTTATTTATTTCTCTTATTTTTGTAATAACCATTTTTATTATTTTCATCTTTTTTGTCCTACCCTTACTTTAAGACTTTTTCAGAGTCTGAGCCTCCAATTTACTGGGATTATTGCAAAGTTAATACAAATGACTTTTAATATTCTCAGCATCGGTGAGTATATTAATAGTGAAAGCTAGGGTTTGGCAACAGTGTCAAATGGTGGCACCCAAAGAGCATAATGATTTGTGAAAATGGCTAGTGTAGTGCAGGTGCAGAGAATGCTGGGCCCTCTCTCCCTGAAGGGTGCATTTTTCTGAGCATAGCTGTTTGCAGCCAATGTAACCTAGTTTGTGTGTTGAGTTTTTCCATGACACTGGATTGAGAAAAGCTTCATTCTTTGGAGGTTCTTTTGGGTAATAAAGATAAATACATTTCTACTTCCCAACTGGAGAAATGCTTGCATTCCAGGATAAAGAAAAGACACCTTGTCTTTGTCTTTCTGCCTCTGTGGACTGGTCACTAGCAACCCCATTTAAGATCATACTTTCTGGGGTTGCTCTCCACTCCATCTGTAGGTGCCTTCTGAGCCTTGCTGCACCCCCCAACAGAGACTGGGGCTCAGGGAACTGAAACAACATGGTGCTCTGGAGTCTGCTTTTTCTGTGTGATGCACTGCCTTTGTCTCTGACCCAGAGGTCTCTTGTGTTTGTGAGTGTGTGTACACACACATATATTTGTGTGTGTTGTAGCAATAGAACCTAGGCCCTAGAATGGGAGAAGCAAAAAAAAAAAAAAAAAGAAAAATATTTCATATAATATAGAAAAGGGGATTTTTATTGTGACCTTTAGTAAGTCTGAGAATTAGTAATGTTTTAGTTTTGCATTTGTAAAACAAGATACAAATAACCATATGTTACCATAGGCAGATATAGTCAGAGCATGGGTCTGGCTGGTCACCTCAAAGGGTTAGGCCACCCAGGGGTTATGCAGAGAATGAAGGGGTATCAGTATACAGGGTGTCCCCCGATGCCAGACAGTTCCCCCAGATGTGCAGGCACAGTGTGGAGCACTGGGAGGCAGACTGGGCTGATGGCTGCTGCAACTCCAGGCTTCCTGATGGTGGGTCCTGTACCCTGTCCACCACTACAGTAGACTATCAGGGAGGACCAGGGAGTCTCCCTCATTGTCTAGATGGCACAAGCGGAGGTTCTTACACTCAGCCTGCTAAAAGCTAGAAAAATTATTGGACCCGGTGGGCCCAATAATCTCTGAAAGCTAGTAAAATCATTGGGTGGAAAAAAAAGCCCTCCCCTCCCTAACTCTGTAAGAACCTCAGGCTTGAGCAGGAATGCAACACGGTCTTTGAGACTTGAGTCCACTGTTCCACCAGGTTGTAGCACCCAAATTGAATAAACTTCTTTCCTTTTGCACCAGCACTTGTATCCCAAGTTTGGATTTCCTTTCTGCAGGCTACATTTTCCATTACAATTCCACAAGTGTCTCATCTTGACATTTTTAAACAATGAATTCACAAATAAAAGAAAAAGAGTGAACATGTACAAGGAGTTTCTAAATAATAATGTGTTATTCTGCTACAGCTGAACAGAATACTTAAGAGTGACAAAAAATGTCACATCATCCAATACTGTATGCCCACTCAACAGACCAGAACTATTTTTTAAAAATTATTTTTAAACAAGATGTTCTAATTCAATTGTATAAGGAGACTTTTAGGACAATATTCAAGCAATGTCTAAGATTTTCACTAAGAATCCTCTTAACTTTTACTACTTATAAAATTAATCAGATCTCTAGATTGTGGTAATATGAAGCCAATTAAATCATGTGCATGCATTTGTAGGGTGTTTTACCTCTGTCTTCTGTGTTATCTTGCTGAAAGCAAAACTCTGAGTCTTGTTTCCATATACTACTTATTTGTAGATTTTTGTCATCTTAATTTTCTTCAGGTTAATTTTTCTTCACTCATTCATTAAATATACTTTGGAAAATATCATCAGTGATATTCTTATATCAGATTCAATGGACACAACATATTTATTTAGTGCTTACCTGTGTTGGTCTTTATGAAATATTTAACTCTGTTAATCAAGGAGGTAGCCATCTCCCCAGAAGGATGCTAACAAAGCTGCCTTTCAGAGAACTGTGGTTCTTCAAAAGAAAAGTCTCCCAAAAGTCCATTAGATGTAATTAGGAGGTACAGCCTCTCCTACAACTTTGCCTAGCATCAATTTTGCTATAAAAACAATGGGGTGATCCAACGGTAAAATGTATTCTCAACATGCTAATCTGTGTCACAGGAACTTTTCTAAATGCTGTGAGTCCTCTCTGCTAGAGAAAATTCAGGAGTGATTTCTGATTTCAGAAATGGCCGTATCTGTTTTTGGCAAAGCTTTTGGTAATACAGCTGTGAGCTCCAGGCTTCATGTAAATTATTTAACACTTTTAATCTGTTTGAGTTTTGCGAAAGATAAACTGAGTAGAATGCATTCGTACCCATGTGGAGAGTAGCAGAATACGAGGGAAAATAATTAAAGTAGGACAAGCCTTACGGATGTTTTTTAGAATACAAAGAGTAATATAAATTGTTAACTTTCTGCTTCCATTTCTGATTTTCAGTTGCTTCTCGCCCAATATCCATCTTCTGTGACTTTTCTTAAAAAATGGGTTCAATAGATTATGTAGACCATGTCTTATATGCACACAAAATGTTGTATCTTAAGCTGTCAGGAATATCGTGTGTTTTTTTGTCTAAAACTTTATGAAGTAGGAAGGTAAAAAATACATACAAAGGTTTATGCTGATGGATAGATGTTTGAAAGCAAAGGCAACGGCTTGTTGCAATGTTTGGTAATAAATGTAAACACCATTTTATATATTTCCAAGAATCAGTCTTGACTGACATGGAGTGAAAACTATTAGAATCCTCTCCTCACTAAAGTCCCTTTATGACAGAGCATAACGAATTGGAAGGTATTCAGGACAGTTCTCCAGAAACGGGTATTAAATAGCAAATTCCAAATTTAGGGCGAATCTCATTAATGTTATTTTTCAGAATTATTAATCAAAGAAGGATTAAGAATGAAAATAGAAAGGGCCATGCTCACCTCTAGGTTATATCTTAGAGTTGTACGGAGAGATTTAAATGGGAGTGGGTAGAGGAAACAGAAACAAATGCTGGCATATTTGTTGAGTGGATGCAAGAGTCATGGATGATTTGCACTCAAAGGTTAATTCTTCAGACACCCCCCGATGCTCCGTCGTACTTGTTTTTTATTAACTTTATTTTCTTCCTTGCACTTGTCACCTGAAAAATAAATGGTTTGTTTATTTGGTCATTTGTATATCTCACTATTCTAAAGCATACTCAAAAAATTAGAAACATCAACTCATTTATCACTCTATCTGCAGCACCTATAATAATATCAGATATATAGGAAATAAACAACATTTATTGAGTGAATGAGAAAACTGAAGTAATGACAGATTTGAATAGGGCTTGCAAATTTTCATTAGTCTTGGGAGCTGCAGAAATCAAATTATCTCTTGGACTTTAAGACTGAAATGGGTAAAGTATGGGAATTAAATGAAAATTCATATCTCAAAGCTAAAGTGGTGCTTAATTAACTATATGTAATCAAGAAGATCAAGGGAAATACAAAGATAAGAACTGATGGATACTTTGTCACAAAAACTAGGAATAATTCCACAATAACTTGCATGAACAGATTCAAGGACAGAAGATAAACAGCCATACATTCCAACTTAAAGGAATGCAATTGCTGACCGAACGAGCCTAATATGTTGGTCCTCCTTACATATTCAATTCCTTATATACAGCACTGCTTGCCTATGTGTGCTCTGGATACCAATAAGTGAGTTCATGGATGCCAAAATCTGACATGTGCAAGACTAATTATAGAGTAAAGGGGTTAGCAGGAAGGCTGAGAAAACAATGCTATAGATATAGACAGTGTACAGATGCTAAATGGTAAGTACCTGCCCTTCTCCTAAGGGCATTGGGAAACTATTAAAATTTTAACATAAATAATAAGAATAATACTTTTTATTTTAAAATTTTATATCAAAATGTTTACATTTTGATTATAGTGTGGGGAAATAATTGGAAGTAAGCAGGCAAACAGATTAAGAGGTCATTATAGTCATCCTGGTTTCAGTTAATTATTGTTTGACCTGGAACTGTGATGTTGGGGAAGAATGTAAAATATAAAATCCAAAGTAATCCAGAAGGTAAAGTTGACTGCAATTGGTAAGTGAATGGATGTTGGAGGAGATAAAGGTACTTAAGATAGATGTTGGGGACATTTATTAAAGTGAAATCATCCTTAAAATAAATAGATATTATGAAGAAATGTGATGAATTTTATTTTGGGCCATTGGGTTTGATCTGCTTGTGTGAGAGCAATTTGGAACATAACCTTGATAAAGAAGGAAAGAAGAAGGGAAGCATGAAGAAAGGCAAGCTGGCATGTAGGGGGAATGTAGAAGAGTTTATGACCGGTGCTGGTTAAGAGATCTGTGAATGAAAAAGGACTTTGTAGCAAATCTGACAAGCTCAGTGACTGAATGTAACCTCACAAGGTGATCTAATTACAAGTGCCTGGGAAGGTCAAAGTAGGTAGTCAAGCCAGGCCTATAAAAAGCAAACTGTTGGAGGCGACATGTAATCTTGTTAACTATCTTTAAAAACAATCATAGAAATTGCCTGCCTTGCTTTCTCTTCCTTAGCATTCCCTCCTTAACTCAAAATGTATAAAAATATCTGTAAAACTCATTCTTCAGAGCAACAGAAAGAAAATAAACAATGTAAGATGTACAATGACCCAAATGTTCTCTTTGGAACAATTTTCAAAAGCAGGAGAATGTAAGCAGATGCCTGTGGCCTTGCTGGTTGGAGGAAAAGGAGACTGCAGTTCAAGAGGCTGAAGCAGCAGGGAATTGTGGGTAGGAATTCTCAACAGAGAGCATAAGTAACTTACTAAATAAATGCTAGAGCTTGATCTGAACCCAACTGGTCTGGCTACAGGGCCTGAGTTGTATGATACAAGTTGCTACAGGGCCTGAGTTGTATGATACAAATTGCTACAGTTGCTATGATACACACACACACACACACACGTATATATGTGCACATTACAATATTTTGACTAACCTACAATTTGCTAGTTAGCTCAGCTTAGACAAGTACACTTTCCTCTTTCCAGTCTGTCCCTCACTTCCCAAATCCAGCCCTGTGTCATACCCACACGCTGACAATTATGCACATCTTAAACTCATTCTAGGTCAAGTTGTCTGCTCTCATATTAGATTCACACTTTAATGATATCGCAGATTAGCATCTCCAGAAGCATCCAGCTGTGCCCTGCTATTAACTGCATGAAAAAGGAGCTAGACATTTGCAGGAGAAAAAAGATTTAAAGAAACTAATGTATAACATAACCTATTGTTACTAAATTGAGAGATTCCCTTTGGAGACTTATTTGTGTGTATCGTGAATGGGCTGCCAATGATAAACAGATTTAGAAGATAAGAAGGAATATGGAAACTTACAGGTGATTGAGTAATGCTGAAAATAAATATAAAATTTTTAATTTCATGAGTTTCATTACATATTTTATAAACTTAAGGTGTGAGAATCTTAGGAGCAACATGCATTCAATGTTATGAACAGCAATATAATGGCCTTTAATGCCGCAACCATGAATAACTTATTTCTAACATTTTTTATTAAAGTAGACAGGACAGAGAACTTTCATTTCATAGGTCATTTGCTCATATTTTGCTGAACTTAAAATTGAATTACAACAGTTCACTGTGCTCCACATTCACCTTGAAGACCACTCAAAGTTTCACTTGTTTTGTGATGCAAGAGCATGTCCATATGATTTGAGAACAGCCAGTCATTCCAATCTTTCCCTACTTACTGTTCAGCTTGGCTAATCCCCATTAATTTTCACCATTGACACTAATGAGGGAATGGATAAGACTTAGCCACAGACAGAACTAAAGACTGAGCCTGCCAAGGGATGCTCCTAAAAATGGATATTTATGACCCTCAGTTTCAGAGTAAATTCTCAGGATGTGCTAAAGATTTTGTTCATTCATCTAAATGTGCTGTTTAGAGGGGTAGGCATATTGTATTTTCCCAGATGTTTTGCAGTTTGTCTCTTTTTTTTTAATCAACACAACTGTGTTCTATAGTAAACAAAGTTTATTATTTTAAGAACCTTGAAATGAAGAAAATCTTAATAAAAATTAAATTTATTCAATGCCATTTACCATCCACAGCTAATGTTGTCAACTTAGTGGTATCATTCTCTTCCATCTTTTCTGTGTATCTTTACATGTGTTTACATGGTTTATGTGTTGCATTTGCACTATGTTATGTTAACTTGTTAATTGGAATTTAACAAATATATTCGAATATTTTCTACAACTAAATTAGAAAATCCTACTCATGTTTCCCAGATAAAAATATTGTGTGGCAGAAAGAGACCTGCAAACTAAATTACACAGGGAGAGGAAAATAGCTTGTTTATCTTTATATAGGAATCAAAATACTAAGAAAATTAAGTTGATAACGTATAGCATATAAAGGTGAAGGGCTCAAATTCTGGAGCCAGACTGCCTATACTGGGTTCCCCTCTATTAATGTGTGAAAGCACATAAGTTATTCATAGGCCTCAGTTCCATAATGTATGAAATGGGTGTAAGAATTTCATCACCTTCTCAATTTGATGTGAAATAAATGAAATGATCTACGTGAAAGTGCTGGGTACATTTCCTGGCATAGGGCTAATATTTAAGAAAAGTTTTCTATTATTTTTATTGTTTCTATTTACAACCTAAACAGAATCAAGCTTACCGCCCCGCCCCCCGCCCCCGGCTTTACTTCATATGTAAGCATAGTTCCATGACAGTGACACTTGGTCTAATTTACATGAGTCATGCATACAATTCCCTCTGACCTGACCAAGGGCCTACCTCGGGCTGGGCTGCCTTCTACTGGGAAGCCTCAGGATTCCTGCTGCCCCACCCACCTCTCTGCCTAGAACTCTACAGAATAGCTTCAGATTATCCCCATAAATCTTCCACATCTTCCGTTTATGTTACAGATTCTGGAGTCCTCTTTGCCTGTCTCAAATCACCTTTCATGATGAGCCTCCATGAATATGCAGGTCTTATTCCTCTTCCGGCAGATCTTCAAACTCAATAATGATTGTTTAAAGTAACATACTCTTTGTACGCTTCCTTGCAGGCTGAAAGAGGCAAAATATATTCTAATTCTAGGAATACAAAATGCCTTTCCTCTTTCCCTTATGGCCAGGCAGTATATTATTTAATGCCCATTTTTATTAATATAATGTCAGTCATAAACGTGGTCAATGAAATTCTATTTCAAAACAGATGCATTGAAGTGAAATAAATATAAATCTCTTACCATAAGCAGTAAAATTAAGTCCCAAAATCTTTACAGTGTTTTTCTGCTGCCTGTAGAAATTATGTTCTTTCACTAAGTCCCAAGGAAAGCATCCTGAGAGACCCACAGGTGGGAGATGGTGGCATGGCAAGATTAGAAGACCACCCTCAGGTTTCCACGTCCCACATCTGTTCATCCCGTGCAGTGGAGAAAGTCCGATCTTGTCTTCATCATGGCCAGAAATAGGGCTAATGTCCAGAGATGTTGTGCCATATTAAAGCTTAGTCCTTTGGAGCCTCCTGGTCTGCCTGGGCCCCAGGAAGCGCTAGACCGACATGGCTTGCAAAGAAACAAGCACACAGGATGATAGCGTGTAACCAGGCGAGAGAGAAGGGCCTTGTTAGGCTCGGGTTATATTATAGTGGGCTCAGGAAAGACCGGGAACCCTTCAAAATAACAATTAACTTTTCAAGCTTTTGTGAGTTTCTGAGGGGTTGACCTCCTAACCAATCCATCCCCTAGATCTTCTGAGGGTATATCTCATATCCAATCTGATCCCTCCCCCAGGCTAGACAGACAGGCCTCTAGGGTCAGCCTCTCAGCTCCTATAGGACACGTACTTACCTCTCCCTTTATTATCCGGTCCCTCCCCCCACTGATCTTCGGGGGATCCACCTGTGGCTCCCTGAGGAGTGTGTGAAGTTCTAACTTCCTGGGGGAGCAAGCAAGATTCTCTGCTCCCTAGTTTATTATGCTTAATAATGTCTGGGGTTTTTTTGCTCCCTTTCTAGGTAAGCACATATAGACACATAGCCAGCAGCAGTGTGTCACAAAATTTTACTGTTCTCTAAAAGACAAAACAATTATCTTTTTTTCGTTTTATTATAATGGAAAACATTATATCTCTTTGTGTCTCAAGTTAGCTTATTTTTCTTTTCACAGAAGTAAAAAATATATGAACTTACATTGAAAATAAAGATGAAAATGACATATTTATTGGTTTGATCTAATATTAAAAATAATGACAGCATGTGGACAAATAGCTTTCTGATCTTTTTTACAGACATAGATGGTTATACTGTCTTTTCTAACAATATCTCTATATTGCTAAATGATAGTAGTACAAGCAATGGTAAATAAACTACATTTTTTCCTACTAAATTTGATTTGATTATTTTCCATACCAGAATTGTTCTATTGAATTAGTTAACAAAATATGGCATTTCGTTCATTTTCACAATAAAATTTTATTGACCTTGTAAGCATTTAAGAGGTTTTCAACTTGTTGTCATTGAAACCGCCACTGTTGTGGCCATTCTTTTTTTTTTTTTTTTTAAGATTTTATTTATTTAATTTATTTTTTTACAGAGAAGGGAAGGGAAGGGGAGAGAGAGAGAGAGAGAAACGTCAATGTGTGGTTGCCTCTCACATCCCCCCAACTGGGGACCTGTCCCGCAATCCAGGTATGTGCCTTGACTGGGAATCAAACCTTCAATCCAGTCAGGTTGTGTTCAATCCACTGAGCTACACTATCCAGGGCTTGCAGCCATTCTTGATGCAATTTTGTTCATTCTATAAGGTTCTTCGAGGGGAAAAAATTATAATTAAAAATCTTAATGGACATTAAGATTTCTATACACTTTTAAAGAAATACAATATGTATACATATATAACAATATGCATATATATCGTATACCTATGGGGGGGAGGGAACCAGAGTTTGAGAGCACTTTGATAGATTCAAAGAACTGTTCTCTCAAATGATGGATATTTTCTTATTGCAGTCAATGGAACTGATAGGTCTAGAATTTAGAGATAAGAAATGGTAATAAATCAGTGTTCTTCAGTTTTGTGAAAATCTATATATTTAGGATCCACTGAATTTACTTTAGTGCAGAGTATATAGTAAATTAAATGTAGTCCAATAATATACTTCCTACTTTTCCTCACTGATGTTGGATTAAATCAAATCTCTTTCTTTTTGAAATAATCTATTTCTAAACCTTAGCACATTATACTCTTTTCTCTGTAAATTAAGTGGCAGAGGCAATTTTTCATATTTTTGTTTACTTTAATAAGCAATTAAAAGAAGAATTTTAGTAATTTTTGAACGCTTGTAGGTGGATAGCTAACATCACAAAGTACATTTCATATCTTAGTAAAATTTGTTTCCATTAAATACTTGCATATTTTATCAAATTACAGTAACTACATTATATTTATAATGAAAGAAAAATCTTCCTCTATAGTATATTTTAATCAAATGGAATTATGATATTTTATCCAATTTTAGTTAGGCATATTAAAGAAAGAAAGAACGAACTTCATTGAAATTACACTTTTCTAAATTTCCAAGGGGATTCTGTTTTTCTTAATTCCCCTTTCTCCATGATGTTAGCATTTTATGCAAGTAATTTGAAGAATATATTAAGAGTTTGTTGCCAAAGGCAGTTGGTTCTTATGGGCGATTAGGAAAAAATTCTCTATTTTTATAATAAAGTATGCTGCTATTATAGGAGGACAAATCATTCTAGAAACTATGGTGATTTGATGAGTGAAAAGTGTACTGGACATAACGTGGAGAAGTAAATGGACTGTGAGGGGCAGAAGTAAAATTACAAGCCACTTTCCAACTTGTTAACAACATCGTACTTTATTAAAATGTAAACATTTATAAGAGCCTGAGTTTGTGTTTAAAATGGTTCTCATAATTTCTTTTCATTTCTAGAATGGTTGTTCCATATATCTTCAACATTTATAATGTATAGGGTCCAGCACAAATAGCACTGCTGTTTTATTAGAAAATATTTTATTACAAAATTATAAGCATGTATTTCTGTAGTATAACAATATCAGACTCAAGTACACCATCTGACATTTTAGGCGAAATGTTCAAAGTAAGACTGTAAATTATTACACCCACATTATTATTCTACCAACCACATTCAAGCAAGCCTTAGTTCTACCAAGCCCTGTATATTTTCTTTAAAACTATGAGATCATTTTTAATTTTCTTAACAAGTATGTAATACAACTGAAATTGTGTGAAATATGACCCAAAGTATCATAATGAAAGTAAATTAAAATTACGGGTGGCCCAGTTACAAACTTCTAAATCAGACCAAGTTGACAGAATTTGACAGTTTCAGGTTAACTGAGGCTAGAAGAGTATCCCTACCAGAATATACAGAATAAGTTTTACATAAATGTTTGCTTTTAGTGTTAGGTTTTATACAAAACCTAATTTGTCTTATTATAAATAATTGTGTTGCGTTACATATTTTGAATGCTGAAAGCCCTTTATGTAATGGTCATATTTTAAAAGCCTAAATATTTGAGAGAATTCCTTTTAACAAGGATTGTTGCTAAATGCGATGAATGTGTACATGGGAATTTCAGGCTTCAGGGACACTGACAGGAGATAAGCTGGGTGTGTTTGTAAAGAAAATGCAGGTGTAAACTCTGTCAAATGACCTCAGTAAGTATAAAGGAAAATATTCCCACCTCATAATGCTTTCACTAAAACAAAGAAGATTACAATGGAAATATACTTCTCTGCTTATGGAATGGACGTCCTTCCTCACAAGTTATATATTTTAAACTGAGACAATTTGACTTTCACCTCTTGAGATAGAGCAGTGTTTTCCTGCCTATATATAATGGACATGTGACCTTTTACCCCTAATCATAATCCCCAAAGGGAAATTGCTTTTGTGTTTAATTGATCCATTAATAAACATAATAATGTTAATGATGACAACAATAACATTATTGTCAACAACTTAAATTTTCTAATTCTACTAAATCTAAAACAGGATTTAGGATGTGAACAACATAGAATAAAAATCTGTAACAATGTTATAATAATTAAGAAAAATAATTACAATATGATTAGGAACAATAAAAGAGCATAATATAAGAGGATGAAGAAAGGATCTGTATAAACACTGCTACAGTAATAGATGAGTAGATGCTCTTTTAATCAACTTCCTACATTGCTTCATTGCCACAATTCACAGTCAATTTCCTCCCAGCAAATGTTCCCAGTGACCAATTCTCCACCTCGTTACCTTATTCTTGAATGTTTCATTTCCCCACCAGCAAACAACTCTAGGGAATGGAGACTTGAGTTCATTTTTATTTTTTCATTAGCCTTTGAATCAGTACCATAAGACATCAGTACAAATAACTGGCCTAAAATCCTAATAAAATTTTCCTTGTTTGCTTCTTTTTTTTTTTTTTTATTTTTAGAGGTTAAAGTGAAAGAAAAGGAAAAGTTTCTTCCAGGGCAAACTAATAAAATAGTTCACCATTGATTTTTAAATTTAGAAGATTTAGCTTGGCTCTTCACAATGTCACATGATTTTTGTGTGTGCTCTATTGTACCATATCATATCACTTCTTCTCCACAGCAAATTCCCTCTTTATAATTATTATTGATTTTATCATTGTCTATCTTGGGATTTCATATACAACTGAAGTTTTTTAGAGAAAAGGCACTCTTCCATTTAAATAGATCTATGAAAATGCTTTGTTTATCATATTTGTTTTCACCTACAAACAAGAGAAAGAGAGTGTTTTTACTGGACTCTTTCAGTGCTGAACATTCAAGTTTACCTTGAGTACTCTTTTGCCAGAGTAGCTGACTTCTTCAACTACCACTTCTCAAGACAATTGTTAAAAGAAGGCAAGTTTTATCTCCCGCCATTACAATACTTAAGAGATAGCTAATGTTTTCTCTGCACGAACTATTTTCAGAATTCTATCTAGCATAAGAAATAATGTGTTAATGTGTGCCATAGTAAACAAACATCTTCATAAAGAAAGGAGTGGAGAATGGAAAACCACTTTGGCTTCCTGAATATTGTATCCAAAATGATGTAACCAAAAATCACTTAGTGAGCCTTTTCTATGAAGAACATGGACCAAAAAAATTAATGAAAGAGTCAGTTCGGTTATAGCGTAAGTTTTCTAAAGCATTAATTCCAAATAAATATTTTTCATCAACAACAAGGAAAAAACATATATTCCATGGGACTATGGTAGATAAAATAATGGATTCCTAAAGATTCCATGTCTAAATCCTTGAAACCTGTAAATGTATTGATCTATATGGTAAAATGACTTTGCAGATATTGTGTTAAGAATCTTGAGTTGGGAAGGTTATAATAGATTATCCAAGTAGGCCTGATATAATCAGGTGAGTGCTTATAAGAGGGAAGCAAAAGAGCAGGAAAAAAAGTGATAACAGAAGCAGAGGTTGAAGTAGCACAGAGTGAGTCAAGAAATGCAGGCAGCTTCTGAAAACTGAAAAAAAAAAAAAAAAGGCAAGAAAATGGGTCACTCTCCAGAAGGAATCTAGACCTGCTAACATCTTATTTTTAATTCCATCCTCTAGAATTGTAAGAAAACAAATTTGTGTTGTTTTAAGTCACTGAGTTAGTGATGATTTGTTATAGCAGCAACCCGAAACTCATGCAAGAACAGAGATCACATTTGACCTGTTACCTCTGGTTTTTCTCAGCAGTAGAAATATTACTTGGTTTCTAGTAGGAGGTCAATATATATTTGAAGAATGAATTGATTTGTTAATGAATAGTTGCTCTGTAATGAAATATTGCGGGTCATGGAGTGTAGACTAGTACAGGGGCAAAGGTTTTTCCGCCCCCACCCAGAACTTTGAGAACAGGAGGCAGGTTATGAAAGCTTTAATCTTATTCCTACCACTATATTTGAGATCTCAACAACCAGTGGTTGCAATAAGATAAACCCTTTTTCTCATTCCTAAAGTTCAAGAGGAGGGAAATTGATCTAATGTAATAGGCACCTCTGTTTTACAAAATCATCCATGGTTCACACTCTTCCTTTCTTTTTTATTCCAACGTTGCCTATGAGGGCAATATTGAAATAAAAATTATCTGAAGTTTTGTTCATGACACAGCTGGCAATTGATGCAGACTGTCTTCTGAGAACTTGGCTAGGACTGGTGAAAAAGTAGCAGTTCATGATTCTCCATGCGGCCTGAACTTGCTCACAGCATGGTGGCTATGTTCTGAACGAAGTTGAATATCCAGACACAGAAAGAAAGCCAAATGGAAGTGATTTCATTTTTTATTAACTGGACTCAGAATATATATTCTGTTAGTTTTATCATACTCTATGGTGAAGATAATCACAAGTTTCAAATCAGATTCACAAAGAGGGAGAGCAGAATCTAGCAAACATTGGGAATGTCAGAGTAGAAGAAGAACGTGAGCGATGGGACATGTACCTATGTGTCATAAATTAAAGCTACAATCAGAAATCCAATGAATAGTAGGGAAAGAAAGTGAAAAGCGAGCAGCTTTTTTTGTGAAATGATATGATGTGGAGGTTGAATATATCATTTTTGTGCACTTCTTTTAGAGTGGAATTTAGTTAAGTATCTATACCTATGTGACATATGCTAGCTAAAATCCCAAGGGAGGGGTAGTTATTACTAAAAGGAGAGACAGAAACCAATGCCTTTCCTAATCTGCCACACTGTCTCTGTGCACATCTTGCCTCTTAATATTAGAAGACACCACTCCCTTCACAAGTGAGACAACCTATTGTCCAATTAAGTCATGACATTCAGATCAGGTACTAGGCTATTTGTGGGCAGTTCTAAATCATCCACCTATCATTCATGACAACTATATAGTTAGTTGGAGTAAAAATTTCAAAATTATACTAAAATTTTCTGTTTGGAAAAGAAACAATGGATAGGCATTCACTAGTCAAAGGATAATAGTTTTCTAGACAAGAATTACAGAGACATCATATCTTATGAGTGGAATAAGTTTCTTGCTTAGAATTCATTTCTGCTTATTAAAATTTCTGTCCTTGGTGTTTTATTTCTGTGTTTTGTTAAAAAACACATTTGTGTATATCCTTCCTGGCCACATCTGCTTGGATATTAAAGAGATTGCTTTTCTCAGGAGCACAGTAGTTTTTATAGCCTGCTTCTGCTCCTACCGACTTGGGAGCTAAAGATTTTTTTGAAGATAGTCATGTAATTTTCTTGGTAAAATCATTACTTAAAAACAAAACAAAACAAACAAACAAACAAACAAACAAAAAAAAACAGTGAACTTCTGGTTTAATTGCTTGCAACTATTCCTATGTGTTTGAAACCATCTCCAAGGCTCTTTTCTGGAAATAATTACCAAACCTGTTTTTATGGGCCAGCTTTCTTGTTCAGCCAGTGTCATGTGCTAGTGTTTTAATCATGGCTCTATCAGAAATATAAAACAATAGGCATGTTTGGAAGTAACACCCTCAATTGATTCATTGGCACAGATCATCTACAGACTTATTTGTTGGGCTGAGAATTCTTAATGGGCACCCTTTTGAAAGGCTTCAAGCAGCCTGGTGATTTCCTGCTGTTGGGATGATAAAACACCTGGTGTTTCCAACCTAGTCAGATCCCATGTTTCTAAAATCCTTCCATTCTCTTTAAATTCTGTTTGAAAATTGTCTAATTCTTGCATGAGCTCATTATTTCTTGAAATAAGCTAGCTAAATGCAGCAATAAGCAGTCAACGCATGGTAACATTCTGGCTCCTTCCAATAACTTTTTTCAGAGGCACGGGCTCTATAACCAAGTGCTTTGATCTTCCAGCATCAGAGATAGTATTCTAAATAAATCTACTATCTTCCCCTTGATTGCAGTTTCAATTCCATATTATTTTTAGGTTTTGGGGGCAGGCAGGAAACTTGGGGTGTTAAACACATAATACAATATGCAGATGATGTATTGTAGAATTATATACCTGAAACTTATATAATTTTATTAACCAATGTCACCCCAATAAAATAAATTAAAACAAAACCTTAAAAAATAATAAACTAAAAGAAATAAAAAAAATCAATTTACCAATTCTGTATTGGCTAGAGGAAGGGCTAACTTGCTAAAGCTAATAAATCCACTGTTTTTGTGCCTGGACACGATACAAGTGATTGCCCAGTTACATTATGAATCCAAGAATTCCATGCTCCAAGACGCAGTCCAGGGACGCAACAAACTGGCTTTGCTATCTACAACACACAACTGTGAATGTTGTGCTGGTCAGTATCATTTTCATTTGGGAGCAAGGTCAGGAAAGAGTGAGCCATGAGAAATCACATTTAAGATGTTGTTATGTCTCCTTAGTAAAAACTTAGTCACATGGCATACTTTACCACAGGAGAGGATGAGAAGTCTACTCTCTAGTTTGATGACCATGAACCTAGGCCTTAAACATAATTGATTTGGATGAGAGCCTTTGGGCTGCTACCGGTGTGAATACAAACTATTATATCTAATTTTTGCCAAGGAGCTATCTCATATTATCTGCCTGAGTACATTAAATCAGAACTTGTTGAAAAGGGCACAAAATGAAAACTATTTTTTCTATTATTTACAATATAGCAACAGTTGATTTTTCCAAAATTGCAAGTCCTCAAATGACTGGAAACACAGGCAATTGAGATTATAGGCCATAGAGCTATATTTCCTTCTATTTCTGTTTGCAAACATTACTTCTAACCAATATCATTCACGTTTTATACACTTGTACTGAAGGAACTGAGGAGCAACCGAAACACAGCAATATTCTGATATTTTAAAATCAGTTTTACTGAAGCTATTGGTTTTGTATACCCAATGGACTACTTACCAAATGCTTTTGAAATGGCAGAAAATTGTCAATATCTTTCTAGTCCACATTATCTCTCATATTGCTGGGAGTAGCCATATGATACGACACAGTCCAATGAAAAGTTTAAGTAGACTCCTAGTTTTCCTTTACTGGTGAAAACAACTTGGTCATGGAACAATTTTATTTGACTGACAGCTCTTCAACCTGGAATAGTCTTAATGTCTGGAGATAAATTAGCCTTATGACATTCATTAGGCAGTGTGAATGAAGGTGAAAGTCAGCCTGCTGAGGATCAGAGAAAGACAAAAAGAAACCAGGTCCATGAAGGTATCGTTGAGTCTCTACACCAAGGCTATACTACTATGTGCCCCAGTGATTTTATCCTTTTAGTTTATGTGCTGTCACTTGATTTTTAGTAGATCATATCCCTTCCTAATCTAATGTAGCTATAGTGTGGTTCTAAAGCATTACACTTAGTTGTCTCTGGTGGTGAATATTAAAGCATGCTGTCTGTTCCTTGTGATTTTCACCTAAATTACCATGCGCGTAGGATCTGTGCTTGTGTTGTCCCTTCTTCCTGAATGCGGGCTAGCCCCAAGAATCGGGCTTACCAATGGAATGTGATGGAAATGGCATTGTGCCACTTCCTGACCAGAGCATTAAGAAGGCCCGGCCACATCAGTGTTTGTGCTTTCGAGGTATCAGAACTACCATGTGAGAGATCCTCTAACTCTGACGGAATGTGCCCATGGAGAAATCAGTTAGGGCTCTCATAGGGAAAGGGAGTAGAGCTGGGATGACAGGGAAAGACAGAGTCGAATCCCTGCCAGCTGGCAAGAGAAATGCAGCCATCCAAGTGACCAGTGGCAAGACGAGAAGAAGCGCCCAGGTTAGTCCTGCCCATATAGCACAGTTGTGAAAAATTAGAAAGATTGTTGTTCTTTTAAGTAATTCAACTTTGTTATGGTGTGTTTTATTATGAGAGTTGATCACAATACAGATACCGGAGGAGAGATGCTTCTGAACTAAAATAAAGAGACACGGATGTAGAAATAGGGCAGTGTACAAATATTTGAAAGGCCTCATGGAAACTAATACAATTATGAAAGGACAGGGAGAAAATTATTACAAACCTTAATTAAGTGGACCTGAATTAAGTAAACTATAATCAGCAGTTTCCTGCATAATGTAGAAGATATAAAGTCTTAAACTAGGGGATATAGCTACAAAATTTGCAGACAGACTGTTGAATGTACCAAGTGGCTTTCTAGCTGCCTAGAATGCAATACTGAAGGAGTGAGATGAGCTGAAGAAGGAATTGTTCGTTTTTAAGATGTAATTTAGAGGTAAAAATGAAAAGACCTGGGCTTACTAGGTTCAAAAATAAATCATTTTTCATCTCTAGTCTCCTTGGCAAAAGAGTCTCAAAGTAAGAAATGCTATTAAGACAAATATTAAATCCAGGGCCCTGCCATTAAAAGTGACCTCAAGTCAGGTGTGGTTCTTAGGGTCTTTGCTGATACTCAGAAAATGTCAAATGGTTACCTCATAGACTCTCTCAACAACAACAATAAAATTACTTCTAAAAATCTTAAGGATGTTCTTCCTAGACACTCCCTGCTAGATAATAGTTTTTCTGAGACTATTGATGGCATTGTACCAGAACACTCTGACTCTCAGCCCAAAGTACAGAGGCATGACTTGAAAAGAGACATTACATGGTGTTGCTTCTGCGTGATGAAGTGAATTATTATTTAAGGCCTGAGAAATACACAATCTTGTAAAGGATCTATATAAGCTCAAGAAAAAAAAGTAACAGAAATATAATCCCAAAATAAAAGAAGGCTCAATTTCCCCTAATTACTCAGGCAAGAAACAGAATGAGGAAGAAACTTAGTGGAAAAAGAGGAAGATTTCTTATGAAAAAGAAAAGAGGGTTCAGAAAGTTTCAGGAAACTTTGGAGCAGAATTGTGTCCCAATCAAGTCTCTGACTACATGTACCTGTTTGTATTTCAGAATTTTAAATGGTCATTTCCCACTCTGTGCCTCTTGCTTATTTCCCTTTGTGAAATAAGTACCTGTTTTAGTTTTGAGGGATCCTAGTCCCAACACTGCATACTCTCTCTGTGTAGGTGAATTTGTCCGCTTAGTTTAAAGGATTCAAATAGAGTATGGTGACAGCTGAAGATCTGCATGTTCAGTGATGATATCCCCAATCTCAAGTCTGACCTTGATTCCATAATCCAATGAGACATCTGGTGGTTTTGGGGGAGGGTGGAATAAGTGAGTGTCCTTTAAATAGGGAAAATGCAAATCATTAGGGGCCAGATGACATGCCATGGCTACTTGTTAAATGATGGCCCCAAATATGGTCTCCTACTTTTGAATCTGGAGTGGGCCTATGGTTACTTTTAGGAGTAGAAAGTCAAGTCAGAAACCTTAAAAGGACTGGTAGTTACTGCATTTGGGCATTTGGGCTCTTGGAAAACTTCAACGTCCACCTAGAAATATGCCTACCAGGAAGAAGAAGTAAAGTGGTTGAGTCAGATGGATTGAGAGAGAGACAAAAGAAAAAGTAAAAATAGGGAGAGAGAGAGAGAGTGCAAGCAAAGCCATCACATGAGTTGAAAGCTAATCCTCCAGCTTTCAAGACCAGCATATCCTTTCATGTGACCTGAGCACAGTTAGCAACTTCCTGAGGATTAAGCCATTATTTTTATAATACAGTATAATGCAATAATAATAATAATAATCAATTTCAAGGCATTACATTTGAGTTAATTGGTTATGTAGCAGTAGATAACCACAACATCTTATTCCTTTGACCCTCTCTTTCTGGAGCCTGGATATATGATACAACAGCCTTACAGTTACCAGGAGGCCACTTGAGTGAGGCTGAAGTTCAACATGTTAAGAATTAGAGGGAAGGGACCTAGAGAACCTGAGTCTGTGATGTTATCATAGTGACGCTACCCCATTCTATACTGTCTTCTTCTGAACTTCTCTTGTTTTGTAAGAGCAACTTTTTTTGATGAGGCATGTTAAGTCCATTTTTAGTAGATGCCATTCCTAAAATGTGCCTAAACTGTTTTATTAAAAGTTCCTGCTTTTGCTTAACATTAAGTGATGCTTGGCTTCTGCCTGTGAATATAACCTGCATAACCTATTTCAAAAACAGAGATTTCAGGAGCAAGAAAGTAACCCAGCAATCACAACATTGGGTTAAGGCATCTGTCTTTTGAAACAGTAACCAGTAGTGCAAAAGAGGATAAAAATGCCTTTGTGCCCAGGCAGGTTTGGTGAACACGCACATTCAAATATTACATTAGGACTCATGTGATTAGGTGAAGCTTTGGGACTAATAATTTCTTCTTTTCTGTAGATGGAAATTAAGCCAGAACAGTATTAATTTCACTTTCTTCCATTTTTTAACCTTATATTGTCACTGTATTGCATCTACCAACAGTATAAATCCAAAAGGATTTATAAAGTTAATGAAGCAGTATTAAAAGAGTTCCACCTAAATATGAAAAAGTTAAAATACAGTCATAAACTATTACATAGAAATAAACTTTAAAAATCGCAAAGCATAAATTCTTTTAACATTACAGCTTTGCTTAATAACAAAAAATTCAATATTGAGAGCAAATATTCTATTTTTAAAAAAATCTAGGAAATTAGAACATTACCCCCAAAGGACTGCTTTTTTAATACAGATAATATGGGTCAAGATATCTTATGTTCCTTAATTATACAATATTTGCTTGTGACCAGATTTGGTGGAGATTGTGAAGTCAAAAATAATTTACTAAAGTCAGGGCATCCAAAACATGATGAGAGTTAACATTCAGCCACATGTGAGAAAAATGTCATATCTGTTAGTCATATTCATATAAGGAATTTCTTTTGATTAGGCATTGTGATTTTCAATGAAAATTTTCAAGGCCATTGAAAAATCACACCATTTTTTTCTGTGTCATTCTAAATTCTTCAGAGAATAAATAAGGGAAGTGAATGGCTCTGTTAGACATTTCTCAATCATCTTTAAATGGGTCATGGTTTTAAATAGGATGTGTCAAATTGGAAGGATGTGAACTAAATTATATCTAAGTTTCACTGTACCATCTGCCTAATGAATTATTTGTAGGGGGTCAGTGAGTCATGAAATGCTAATTGCAATTCATCTTGGAAAGAATCAAATCAATGTATATTTTTCACTAAAGTTAAAGTCAAAAACTAGCCTCAGGAAATACTGAAAAAGAGACAACTGAACAGTAGCCATAGATACTCGGTGTCTATAGCAAACAAAAAATCCACTTATTAATGTCTGACATGTAGTATTGCTAAATTCATCTCATTTTTTATTTAGTTTCATGAACCTGGAGTTAGACCAAGGATACATGATTAAAATAGTTAAGCCACTGAAGGATCCTTGACCTTTCAAATGATTTATGACATATTTTCAAATATGCATAAAACCTGTATTTCATATAGCTATATTATTACACAATTGAATTTTCTATTGGTTTATCTTATTTTTGATTTTCCATTTCTCTTTTATTCTTTACTATTTTGAAATTGCACATTCTATTTTAAATATTCTTTAAATATACTTAAAATTGTAACATGTGTATTTGATTAAAATAATTCATAATAATAAATTGCTGCCCTTCTTGTGAGCAATATAAAATAATGTTAATATTTCACACTTTCTTACCAACCACTCTTATAACACCTTTAATTATAGTATTTAATTCCATCTTTTCCATTATCAAATATTGACATTTTGTTAACACTTGTTTAGATTCACCACCATTTTTAGAAAGTTCAAATCTCACTAATTTTTCAGATACCTATATTTTTTGGACGATAAGACACACCTAGGTTTTAGAGGAGGAAAATAGAAAAAAAAATTAAACAAAAAATGTAGTAAAACATTTAATACCATAAATAACAATATTTCACCAATGTAAATGTAAACAGAACTCAACAGCAGCATTAATAACCATTATTCCTCCAAAATTGGGGGGGTGCATCTTATAGTCCAAAAAATGTGGTATATCACAGTATGATCTGTGCCTACTCTCCTCTGAATGAAATTATGTTAAAAAACTTATTTTACTAAATGTTTGTTAGTGTTAAGCTCTCTGCTCTTATTTGCTTAACAATATTCTTGTTTTCTCCTCAAGCTTCATTTAATTGAGCTTAAGTGTATAATTCAAGCCTGAGAGTTACTTCCTTCCAGGATTCTTTCTAGGAAGGTATCTAGCTTTTATTGTTGAAAAGTCTGTTGCCACCTAACTGCTGTTTCTTAGCAGAAGATTGGAATAACCATTCGATTTTAAAACATTTTCTTTATATTTGATGTTTTATAAGTTCACCTTAGTGTATTTGGATTTATTCAACAAATGCTAGTGTCAGCGAGGTGCTGGTTACTATTCTAGAATCCTTGTGTATAGCAGTTTAGGGAGTCACTATGATGCCTCAGCCTGGGGACTGACACCTCTCATCAAATATGCAAACGTCTCAGCTGGTGTGGCTTCATTATTATCCCCTTCCATACTCTGTCTTTCTAAATCTTTACTTAGATCTATTTTGAACATTTTCATTCTACATGTAAATCTTTCAATTTCTTATTTATGTTATCCCATCCTTAAGTCTCTGTGGTAAATCCTTCAATACATGTTCTTATTTCTGTCATGAATTTTCTCTTTCTGAGCCTAGAATGTTCTTTATGATATTAATTTTAGATGTTTCTTTTTAAATACAGTACTTACAGCTATATATTTCAATCTGAGAACCACTTTAATTAGCTCTTGTGAGTTGTGCTTTGTTGTATTTTCATTTCTATTCATTTCAAAACATTTTCATATGTTCATTGTAATTTTGCATTTGACCCACTGGCTATGTAAGAGTGTGTTGTTTCATTTCTATATATTTGCAAATTTACCTCTGACAATGATTTCTAACTTTATTGAGATTGAAATATACTTTCAATACAGTAGGCTTAAATTGAAATCTCTCTGGTAATAAGCAAGCAACAACAGTAAAGACAGTCTCCAATTTATAATGGTCCTACGTAATCTTCCAGCTTTATGATGTTGTGACATCAATAGACATTAGCAGAAACCGTACTTCAGATTTTGAATTTTGATCGTGTCCAGGGCTAGTGATATGCTGTATAGTACTCTTTTGTGACTCAGGACAGCAGTGATCCTCAGCTTCTAGTCAGCCACATGATCAGGGAGGGAAACATCTGATACTCTACAGTGTGCATTCATTATGCTCAATGATTTCGCCCAATTGTAGGCTAATGAAAGAGGGGAGGGAAGTTTAGGGGAAAAGGGGAAGGGTTTACAGGAACAAGTATAAAGGACGCATGGACAAAAACTATGGGGGGCAGAAATGGGAGGGAGGTGGGGAGTGCTGGGGTGGTGGGTTGGGGTGGGAGTAAAAGACAGAAAACTGTACCGGATCAACAATTAAAATAAAAATTGGAAAGAAAAAAAGAGTCCTGAGCGTGTGGGTAGGCTAAGTTATGATGTTTGGTACATTAGGTTTCTTAAGTGAATTTTCAAATTTAAAATATTTTCCATTTACAAGGATATTGTTTGAGCATAATCAAGGAACATCTGTATATATTTATATGTCAAGCTCATTATAAATCAAGGAACATCTGTATATAGTAAGAAAGTAATACTATTGACTTGAACCAGAGTCTGTCCCAGGACCTGAGCTTTGAAGGGGTCCATATTGGCCCTTCTTTTGGTCATGCTCCTCCCCATAGAATAAGCATTTCATAAGGCCAAGAGAAAAGAAATAGTTCAAACTGATGACATTCGTCTTTCAGATCATGCTATGGCATATAGGGATTGAGACATTTTTCCACGGAGGAATCTGAGACTGCTTTCAGGACTCGTGGTCCTCTCTTCTGGTTCAGTCTTTCAAGTGAGTCACATAAACAAGTATCCAGAGGCCAAAAGGGCCAAAGTGAAGCTATTTTACGGGGGACCCAGGGGTTGGCTAAGATTGGACAGGTAAACCGAATCATCCAAGTGTGTGTACACAAGGCTTCTTTGAGAACAATGTTGGGGGGCCAGCTCTCCCAATGACACAATATTCTGGTGATGAACTTTGAGGATTCAGATACTCAATGCAAATCCCATCATTATTAAGAAAGTATAGAGGGAGAACAAGCATATTTTATATCATAGTTAAACTTGACTTGAAAATTTTAAGTATTGAAACACATATTATATGGTTCTTGATTATTATTGCCCTAGGCCTAATAGTGTCCAAATCTGATTTAAACATTACATTAGATATGAGGAACAACCACATTAGATAAAAACTACAATTCAGGCTCTACTTTTAAAATAATATAACATATTCCATTTCATGTCTTATTTAGCAGGGAGCCCTAGTGACTCTTCGGTAATTCAGTTACAGTTGTCTATTCAATAGTTCCATTTTTTTTTCCAGAAAAAAAATTATTATGTTTACACACCAAAGATTTATTTCCCCAAAATTGTAGAAGTTGTATCTTCCTCAACATTTTTAATCCTTTTTTAAAGATTTTATTTATTTATTTTTAGAAAGAGTGGGAGGGAGAGAAACATCAGTGTGTGGTTGCTTCTCTCACGTCCCTTACTGGGGACCTGGCCCACAGCCCAGTTATGCACCCTGACTGGGAATTGAACTGGTGACCCTTTGATGTGCAGGCTGTCACTCAATGCATTGAGCCACACCAGCCAGGGCTCTTCCTCTATATTTTCAACTAAGTTTATATAAATAAGGCTGATTATTAATCATAAGCAAAACTTAAAGTTTCCGTTCAATCTATTTAAAGCTATTTAGTTATCCCAATAGATACTTAATTCTCACTCGCTCTTTCTCTTTCTCTCATACGCACACATGCCAAATAGAATCTTATTCATATCTTGATAATAGGAATTTGAGTATTAATGCTAAGGCAGCTTAATTCAACTTGAAAATATATGAAATCTCTTGGTTTCCTCTGTCTCAACATTTCGAAACTCCTTATGGATGATCAAGCTGGTGATGTTTTCTACGTAAAGTCCTATATACTTCCATTACAGTATATTAACAACTGTGATTCAGATGATCTTACATATTATTATTAAGGAACACTGTGTTAAAGGTACATGGTAAATTTCATGGAGGTACTGATCCATGTTTAGGTTTGGGGAAGCAGAGCCTAGAATAACATCTTAAGTATGCCTCAGATACGTTCATTTCCCTAGGCTGTTGGTCCATAACTGTTATGTTAAAATGTAATCTGGAATGACCGAGGTCCTTTCTTCACAACCTTCCACAAGAGACTGAGAATCATAATGAGACACATTACTGAAGCCCAGTTATCATCTGATAATAATGTCATTAACACTTATTATCACATAATTATAGTGTACATTGGCCATCTCAGACCCAATTTAAGAGAAGAAAAATACGGCATCTCAAGGAAATATATGAAAATAAAACACTGTAAGCAGCATCTGAATAATGGTATGGTGTCAGAGAGAATGAGACATCTTATCAACTGGCCTGTTAGCAGTTTGAAATGGCAATAACCAAATCAGGTTCTCCCCGTCCTTCCCCCATCCTTCACATATCAGTTACTTGTTAAATCTTCCACCTTCTCCAACTGGAGCAGTTGCCTCGGCAATGACATTTTTAGTGATGAGAGAAAATCATAATAGCTGTGGGTAATTGTTAGGAAGAATCGACACGACTCTGAACTTTATAGGTCATGGTATCTCTGTAGCCTGTGGGTATAGTTGCATTTTGAAAAAGATAACTGTGTCCCCCTTAGCTTCTTCCTTTTTTCCTATTTTTTCATCGTATGTAAGTTTACAAAGGTCAGATGCCAGTAGGATCTAGAATAGGAGCTTTTGTGACTCATTTTGAAAGGTTACTTGAGAGAAAATTTCATGAAGCAGAGGTACCCCAAAGTGCTGCAGGAATGTAGCTAAGACCTTATTACTCCCCAAGGGAGCTTCTAATGCATTAGAAGTACAGGGTGCTGGATTTCTGAACATGTCTGAGGGCTTTGGACTCTATTTACTAAATAGCAATGAAGAGGCATCTCAAGGACCTGCTTGTCCTTCTGAAGTCATGTGCACAGGACATCAAAACAATGTGAAGATTGATTCTACCATAAGAGTGCTGTCATTGCAAAACAAGTTTCTCTGGTGTCACGAGTACAATAATTTTCTGAGACCCACACGAGAGAAGAGGGTTCTGTGGTGAACCTTACGGATGGTATAAAATTAAGAGTGTTTCCTTCCTGGCTTCTCAATGCCCATCCTTGTCTCTAGCACCATGGAAAGAGTCCAATCTTGTCTTAAGTAGGTGCAGCACAAAGGCCATTGCACAGAGTCTGCTCCATACTAATGTACAGCCTATTCCAGCATGCAGCTAGCATAGCATATGTTTCCAGCTGCAGTCCTTTGCTGGGCTGCAGTATTCAGGCTGTCTCCTGGAATCTGTGTGTGGAGTCTGCATGGCCAGGGGCCATGTGGCTGCTAAGTCCACATAGCTTATGCAGAAGACAAGTGAGTGCATGAGGCTAGTGCAGGTTACAAACAAGAGAAGGAGGGCTTCTGTTCCCCCAGAATTATATTATCTTAGGTTTGGCATGGACCAGGTGCTTTTTCTAATTGACCAATGAAATTTCTAAGCTTTGGCATACTTTTGATGGGTCCATATCTCCTAGTTAGACTGGCAGGCCTCTTTGATCCTTCACTGCCTTTCTCATGCCCCCAAAATCCATTCCCAGAGGGGAAACAAAAGGATTGTTAATTCCCTTGGTGGAGCAATGCTGTAATCTTCTTGTCCATGAAAATCTGTAGCTTCATGGCTAAGCAAGCAGGCTTTTGCACTCCCGTGTTTTCAGCTGAATAGCTAATTCCCTGTGCTCCCCTTTTCTCCCTAAATACTGATGGTAACAATAGTAAAGCCAGAAACACCTATTAAATTATTGATTAGAATAATAACTATAATGCAAAATATTTGTAATAATGAAGAAAATGTCACAGAACTTATTTCTCTATTGACAATAATACTATACTTTATTGAACATTTCTTTTAATGTTAACATTACAGAAACTTTTAATTGGCTACTTGTTCCATGAAACTAGAAATACTCTAGCATGTATTTTTCAAGAAAACAATGACATTCAGAGCCCTGTCAAATTTAAGTTAATATTTTTATGGTATCTACTTAGTTTTATTGCAGTTGGCAATCTAAACTGAAGAAGTAGTTGGTTAATATAATGAACCATTTCCAGGTATTTTAGCTGTGAATTACTTATGACAATTATAATTGAATCAATGTGAATGTTCCATGTTTGAATGTGAACTTATGACTTTTACTATTGCACATTTAATAAAGGAATATTTTTTAGTAAAGCATGGACTAGATCTATTTCTGAGATATGCTCATATTTCACGTTGTTATGATGTTTGCTACGATTGATGATTTTTCTTCTTTCTATTTTGTAAATTTTTTATCATTGACACTTTCCCCACCCTTTTGCCCACCACCATGAAGCCCTTGCCCCACCCCTTCTCTCAGGTCATTACCACATTGTTGTCTGTGTAAGATTTGCCCACGGAGATGCATGGCAAGCAGGGTTGATTTCTTAATGGTGTGTTTATTGCTAGGATATGATGATGAACATTAGATATGTTTATAGAAGTCGTGTTCAGTGGTAGTCTCGGAGACAAAGGCAGAAAAAAGAGACAGAGATAGAAAATGCAGCGAAAGAGATACAGCAAGAGCTGTCTGGAAGGCATGCAACTGTGTTAGTAGTTTTTATATTTCAGTTTGCCCTCATCTTCTTTGGGAAAGCTTTAAAAGTACATCTAAAAAGAAATATTATTTAGAATAACTTACTAAAGTACATGCCTTACATAGTCCAGTTTGAGTTATTTTCAATTTAGCTGTAGATCTGGAAATCACACACACACACACACACACACACACAACTTCTCTATCCACATCAAAATAAATTTGAGCCTGGTAAGGTATTAACAATTTTGTAAACTAAATTCTTCTCTGTAAAAAATTTTCTAAGTATTTCTGTTTAATATTTAAACCATTATACTATCTATCCAGGTGTTTGCTTCTTTCCTCTGCTAGAAAGTCTTATTTCACTGGTGCTTCAACCAGTGAAATGTTTTTTGCAAATTTTGCTGCTTTACCCACTACCAACTTTCCCCCCATAATTGGAAACAAAATGGCTTTGTCATTAACCAGAACTCTGTCTATACCTGGCTGCAACTTTTAACAAAAATAACTGAACAGATAATGAAGCTGTGGTATAGTTATGCTTCTGGCCATGTTCCTCCTGATAGGACAAGCATTCCATAAAGTCAAGGGGATAGAAATAGTTAAAGCTGATTATGTCCACCTTACCCCCTCTTCCAGATTATGCTATGGTACACAGAGATCTAGAATTCTTTCCAGAAGGACTTTGAGACTGCTTTCAGGACCATGTTCTTTTCTTTTAGCTCCATCTTTCATGAGCTGCTACACATACAAGGTATGCAGAGGCCAAAGTGGCCAAAGTGGAGTTGTTTGTAGGGGGGGTCGATTGATTGACTGATCCCAGACAGGTCAACCAAGTTACCCAAAAGTGTGTATATGAAGGCTCTTCTAGGATAATGGTAAGGGCCAGTTCTCTTAATATCCCCATATTCTGGTGCTGAAATTTGAGGAACCAAGATTTTGAATTCAAATCTGGCCTTTTTTAAGAAGAAATATTTGTCAAAGTGGGAGAAAAAAGCATATTTTACTACACAGTTGAACTTGCTATGCAAATTTTAAATATTGAAACACACATTATATGAATCTTATCTATTATTCTTACCTTGGGCCTAAGAATGCTCAAGACTGATTTAAATGTTACATTAGATATAAGAAAGCAACCACAATTCATAGAAACTGGAATTTAGGCTCCACTTTTAAAATACAATGACATATTCCATTCAATGTCTTATTTAGCAGGGAGCCCTTCTGACTCTTTAGTAATTCACTTACAGTTGCCTGTTCAACAAACTTAATTTTTCCCTGGTCTGGGGGAAAATATTTTGTTTGCATATGAAATATTTTTTTCTCAAAAAATGGGGAAGATACATCTTTCCCCCAAATTTTTAAATTAGGTTATGTTAATAAGACTGATGATTACTCATAGACAAGACTTAAAGGTTTTGCTTGATCTTATGTACAACTATTTAGTCATCTTTTTTTTTATGTGCATTTTATTTGCCATGAAACAATGAGAAATTTAAGTTTAAGTTTAGGAAAGTATACCCTTCTTAGCCGTAACTCAGGCTCGCTTCACCAGGTGCTGTGGACTGTCTTTCTCTTTTATTTTCTCCTTGGTTGGCTCCATGTCTTTTCCTATGATACCACTCACTAGAATGGAACATTATGAGGATATAAAAGATGCCATATTTCAATATAAATATCACATGCTATAGGGATTGAAAATAATGGTTAAAATAATATAAAATTCAGAATGTTTAAATGTGTTTTACCTGTTTGAGCACCTAGTATAAGCAGGTACTGTACCCAAATCCTGAGGGCAAACAAGTATAAATGACTTCTTTCTCAATAAATATATTGATGTATACAAGAGAAAAGCAGCAGTTGTTTTATTTGTCTTTTTTAATTTCTTTGACAGTTTTGCACATAACGCATTAGGTATCCTCAAAATGTGATGACTCTTGATGCTATTGTAAAAAAGTATCATTTGAAATTCCATTTTTATTTGTTTATTGTTGGTATATAGAAATACTATTGATTATTATATGTGGAATATGCATACAAATATCTTGCTAAATTTACTTGTTTAAAGGCAAACACAAATATTTCAAATACAAATAGAAAGGAATGGCATGGAAAAATCAAGAACCAAAATGAAAAATAATTGATAACTTGATAATATCCATTTGAGTAGTAATGTTAATGTAGCTGAATTCAGTTTGGAAATATACAAAATCATTTTGTTTCCTCTGTCTCAATAATTTGAAACTCCTTATGGATAATCAAGCTGGTGATATTTTATATGTGAAGTCCTATATACTTCTATCACAGTATATTAACAACTGTGATTCAGATGATCTTACATGATATTATTACTTGACATTATGTTAATGGTACATGGTAAATTTCATGGAGGTTCTGATCCATGTTTAGGTTTGGGGAAGCAGAGCCTAGAATAACATCTTAAGTATGCCTCAGATACGTTCATTTCCCTAGGCTGTTGGTCCATAACTGTTATGTTAAAATGTAATCTGGAATGACCGAGGTCCTTTCTTCACAACCTTCCACAAGAGACTGAGAATCATAATGAGACACATTACTGAAGCCCAGTTATCATCTGATAATAATGTCATTAACACTTATTATCACATAATTATAGTGTACATTGGCCATCTCAGACCCAATTTAAGAGAAGAAAAATACGGCATCTCAAGGAAATATATGAAAATAAAACACTGTAAGCAGCATCTGAATAATGGTATGGTGTCAGAGAGAATGAGACATCTTATCAACTGGCCTGTTAGCAGTTTGAAATGGCAATAACCAAATCAGGTTCTCCCTGTCCTTCCCCCATCCTTCACATATCAGTTACTTGTTAAATCTTCCACCTTCTCCAACTGGAGCAGTTGCCTCGGCAATGACATTTTTAGTGATGAGAGAAAATCATAATAGCTGTGGGTAATTGTTAGGAAGAATCGACACGACTCTGAACTTTATAGGTCATGGTATCTCTGTAGCCTGTGGGTATAGTTGCATTTTGAAAAAGATAACTGTGTCTCCCTTAGCATCTTCCTTTTTCCTATTTTTTTCATCGTATATAAGTTTACAAAGGTCAGGTGTCAGTATGGTCTAGAATAAGAGCTTTTGTGACTCACTTTGAAAGGTTACTTGAGAGAAAATTTCATGAAGCAGAGGTACCCCAAAGTGCTGCAGGAATGTAGCTAAGACCTTATTACTTCCCAAGAGAGCTTCTAATGCATTAGAAGTACAGGGTGCTGGATTTCTGAATGTGTCTGAGGGCTTTGGTGTCTATTTATTACGTAGCAATGAAGAGGCATCTCAAGGACCTGCTTGTGCTTCTGAGGTCATGTGCACAGGACATCAATACAATGTGAAGATTAATTCTTCCATAATAGCAAGGCCTGAAACACCTAATTATGTATTCTATTATTCTAATTAGTTATTAGAGTAATAACTATAATGCAAAATATTTGTACTAATTAAGGGAATGTCACAAGCCTTATTTCTCTCTTGACAATGATACCATACTGTATTAGACCTTCCAAAATACAGAAACGTTTTTTCCTTTTTAAAAATATATTTTATTATGGTGTCTCAATTTTTCCCTCTTTGCCAGTACCCTCTATTTCCTCCACCCAGTACCCTCATTCCCTCCAGGAAACTCTCCCTTAGTTCATGTCTATGAGTCATGCATACAAGTTCTTTGGCTCCGTTTCCCATACTGTCATCGATTCTTCGTTGGGGCACATGCCTGAGTTGCAGGCCAGGTCCCTGGGGCAGGGTGTGGGGGAAAGGTGCGTGAGAGGCAACCGGTGGGGATGTTTCTCTTATTGAGATGTTTCTGCTGCATATCGTTGTTTGTCTCCCTTGCTTTCTCCTTCCCTTCCACGCTCTCTAAAAATAAATAAATAAAATCTTGAAAAAGCAAGTACAAATTGGTAGGCACAAAAGAGATGGGGGATGTCAACTGCATCTCTTAAGTTCCATTACTGAAGATATTCTTAAGGATTCTACCATTCTCTCTGCATCTCTTACACCCTCCACTTTCAGTGTTGATAATATTTACATGTTGTTCTACAACTATATTGAAGTCTGTATTTTGTCTTCAGTTCATACATGGTGAAAAGGAGTTAATAGTAAAATACAGAAACTTTTAATTGTCTACTTGTCTCATGAAACCAGAAATATCCTATCATGTATTTTTCTGGAAAACAATGAAATGTGAGTCATGCCAGATTTAAGTTAAGAATATTTTTCTGATATATACTTATTTCTGATATGTATTTAATGCAGTTCATAATCTAAACTAAGGGAGTAGTTGGTTATTACTATGAATATCTTTATGAACTAATTTCAGATATTTCAGCTGTCAATGACAACTGAATCAATGTAAATGTTTCTTGTTTAAGTGTGACCTTGTGACTTTTACTATTGCATTGTTAATGTAGTAATATTTTTAGTAAACCATGCACTAGTTTTACTTTTGAGACATACTCATATTTTAGATTACAATGATATTTGCTATAATTGATGAGTATCTTTCTATTCTGTATATATTTTTAAAGATGGGGGTAGTATTTGACTATTGATTTTGATTGTAAGCTGGGTTATTAATAGTGATTATATTTGTAGGATATGATGATAAACATTAGATGTGCTTATAAAAGTTGTGAGTTCATTTGTCACAGAGATAGGGAGAGAGACATAAGAAGGAGATTTCTAGCAGACATGCAAGTGTAGCTGTGTTGGTAGATTTTATATAGAAAAGTACATATGTTGTAGCTTCTCCTTTTCTTCATTGGAAAGATAATAAAAATATTATTTTTAATCACAGTAGTAAAAAACCACTTGTTACAGATTTCATTTCAAAAATTATTATGTAGGTAGTTGTATATCTGCAATTCTTACCTTTCCATATATATAAAAAAGGTAAAATTTATACACACACATTACACATACATTTTATATATATATATATATATAATTTACTTTCCTATTGAAATTATAGTAAACTTGAGTTTGATAATCAAGTAGCATTTTTAAATGATAATCAAGAAATGTCTCACATTTCTAAGAATTTCTGCATGATAAGTGCCCCATCATACTCTCTATCCAAGTATTTGCTTGTTTCCTCTGCCCAAAAGTCTTATTTCATTGCTGTATCAACACTTTGGGGTCAATACATATTTTCATAGATTGTATTGCTTTGCCCGCTACCAAATTTTTGCCAAAATTGGACACAAGTCATTTCTTTTACTAACCAGAACTTAAATGTTTCTGTCACTAATCAGAATTTGGCTATAATTTTTCACAAAATTTTTCTGGGAGCTTAAGACATAAGAGAGTATAATACAAAAAATGACTACTCCCAGGGCCCAGTGGTCAAGAAAATATCAGGATTCCTAGAAGTTTTCATATGTTTAGGATCTGCTCGATAACAATCCCCAAATTATTTTGCTTTATCTTTATCCTGAGGTCTTGGTCCACAGGATTCTACAATTCTGTCTCCTTCTTCCCAAAGCTTTAACAGTGAAGGAGATCCTCTTACTATATTAGGACCTCTGTCTCCAGTGACAGCTTTTTACTCAGAGCCTATTTCATCAGATATAAACATAGCCACCCCCATTCTCTTGTTTACCATTTGCATCTAATACCTTTACATCCCTTCCCTTACAGTCTGTGTGTGTCCTTATAGACAAAATGGGGATCTCTTGTGTTAAAGAGTCTGAAATAACTCATCCTAAATAACCCCTTACGTGGGCCACTGGCAGTCTAGTCTAACTCTATATTAAAACAATAAATCTGTTCTTTCTGGAATACAGTCCACTTAAAAGTACACAAAACCATGTGTGTGTGTGTGGGTGTGTGTGTGTATGGTGACTACATGGCTTTTGTTTTTATATATGCATACCTGTGTTGCCTACCAAATGTTATATGCAGGAATAAGTAAATTGTTTTACAGTTGAATAAATGCAGTACCATTCTTCCAGTTGTCCATACAAGAAATAAAGACTCCAAGTCGAACTGATGCTTCTCTGCTAGGAAAGAAACAGTGAGTTTTGGACTGATCTGTGACAGCCCCTCACCCCCTCCCAAATTCATCCACTGAAGCCCTGTTCCCTCCCCTTAGAATTTAACCATATTTGGAGACAAGATCTTTAAAGAAGTAATTAACTTTAAAAAGGATTGGTAAATGGATGTAATCTAATATCTCTGGTGTCATTATAAGAAGAGATCAGGGCATAGACAGAGAGAGACTCCACCGTGTGGGCACACGGAGAGACACCCCCTGAAGGCCACAGTGAGAGTGGACCACCTACTAACGGAGAAGAGAAGCCTCACAAACAGCCAAACCTGCTGACACCTTGATCTGTTTTTCATGACCAAAAATCACATAATTTTAAGAAATATCGTACCAAATATACCATTTTAAAAAAACCTTTAAAATGCCCAGGAAATGCTTATACAACTGAAAAAGATCCTTAACTACTCCGTGTGTCCAACAAAGAAGCATTCCGCTTGCCGATTTCCTCCACAAAATTACAAAAAACTCACAGGGACCTGGATGCAGGTGTGTGACTGGCTTCCGGGGAGGCTCTCACTGCCTATAGGGCAAGTGTCTCACAGATAACTGGCTGTTGGCAGTCCTGTGCCCTCCTGCTTGCTGTCCCATTGTCCTCATTGCTCTTGCCAGGTGGTGCTAGTGGAGCTTGTTGTTCTTAGGAAGAAGCTGAGAAACTCACCACAATCCTTTCACCACTTCCTGCACGCTTTTCTAGCCCTGGGTCATTCTGGCTGACGATCTAGAGGAAGTAGTCCCTCCAAAAGCTATCGGTTTAGTCCCGGGCATTGAATTCCCTCATCAGAGTATGGTGCAGAGCGTGTGAAATATTTTTACTAAGAAAATGAGTAAACAGTATACTCATTTAGATGAAAGTGTTAACATATCCAAGATTATTTATTAAAATCATACCTTTATTATATATTAAGACAGAATTGTCATATAATACTGTTGACTGCCAAAAATAAACAAACCAAATCTTACTTTTGAGATGTGAGAAAATATGAAAGGCAAGCCCTCTAGTGGGAGCAGCACCTGCCGGAGGCGTGTGCCTCTTAGGGAAATGACCTCTCATTTCACTCCCATTTCAGAGGGGAAAAAAAAAAAATCCTCCTGCAGTTAGTGAAAAGTTAATGCCCAGCTCAGGTATCCTGCTTACCAGGAAGTACAAGGAGAAAGAAATCAGGTAACAGGAAACTAATCACAGCCTGCAGGACCAGCAGGGCCAGGGCAGAGCATCTCCCACTGCTGTGGGAGGTGCACAAACATTAGCTAGTTTTGGAGGCCCCTAATGCAAGCGGTACCAGACATGCCCACACGCCATACAGGAAATCACCTTACAGGAAAATCTAGTTATGTGTCTACCCCTGCACCCCAGAGAAATGATCAAGAAACATGGAACAAAGTCATGTAGTAGAGCTTATGCAAGTTTAAAAGCTTTTCACGGATCACTTTCTATTTACGTAATTTCTACCATTATACATGGCATTTCTGATAAGGAAATATTTAACAGAAATATACACCTTATGGATTTAGGCATAACTAGCAATTGCTTATTTGAACCATGACATCAGCTAACTTTTGTTTAATTATGAAAATGTCATTTGATATAAATAATGTAAGATACTAATAGTTTTTGTTAAGTATAGAGTTTTTGCCAATATTATGAAATTTTTTCTTTACCATTATGAAAGAATAGTTATATGAAATTAGAAGTTGCTAATTATTGTCATTTTAAACATATTTTTGGAAATGGAAAGCATAACAAGATTTTCCTTTCTAAATTCATCACAGCATATTGAAGATGAGATGAAGGAAAACAAATGTTTACTTATTTGTAAACATATATTTATTTATTCACTCAAAATATTTCTAAATGTTTTAAAACAAGCATAAGTTCTTTCATAAGATAACAGCCTAGTGGCCAGTAATTATTCTTTCCTCCTATGGTTAATTGGATTAATCAAATAGTCCCTCTCATTCTTATCTCAATATGTTAACTCTGTTTTATACCTTCAGAGGTGAAATCATTTAAAATGCCAGGAAACAGTTTTCAGTCAAATCAATCAGCCAATGACATTTTGTGGTCACTGATAATTCACTTATCTCTGTGCTGCATTCTGACCTTGATTTATTCTCAGCCTTGGTTGAACAGACTCTGGATAATGAACGAAACCTAAGAGGAGGAGACATACATACAAAGACAGGGAGAAACAGAGAGAGAGACAATGAGAATCTCAGAGTACGTGTCTGTGTATTTGCATCTGTAAACATTTTTGCCAGAGTTCTCTGACCATTGAGAATTGCTTCTATATGGCTGGGGCAATGCTGATAAATTCAAATTTCATGAACTTTCTGTAATTACATGTCAGGTAGCATATTGGTATGACCGTGTACTTCCTGGTTATCATCATAGCTGTCAGTGACTGTTTTTATCTACTGAGTATAGACAACATGAGAAAAATTGAAAGTCTTTTGATATTATAATTACAGCATTTCTTTAAAATTGCGAAACATACCTTGACTATAATAATTAAAATATTATAAAAGAAAAAATATCAAAAAAATAAAAGAGAAAATACTTTTAAAAGCTGAGGTTTGGTCTTATAATTGGCTACATAGTCACCAACCAAATCGGCACGTCCACAGTGAAAGGCACCAGGACAGGAGAATGAAAAGCAGGCACTCGATCAAAGTAGCTTTAAGAAAATGCTAATACAATCCACCTGCAGATATTACACTTGTGGAGAATAAATAATCTATAAATAATCCCATTTCTAAACCATTTTGTCAAGAATCTTTTGACCTTCATATCAACTCAAAAGGGAATGGAAAATTGGATTACGCAGGTGGTGTGTTTACAGTTGTATTTGATTTCAACTACACAGAATGCACCTCAGATATGATTTTAATATCAGAGTATCTGTGAAAGGCTTAACACAAAGCCTTTTAAGAACTCTATTGACAGAATTTCCCAGTAGAAAATTATTTCAAAAATAAGTCAGCAGAGCATTAACTAAATCACTCTTCCTGGGTTGGAAAAAAGAGAAAAATTGTGAATTATTCATAGGAGGCTTAAAAAAATTCCAAGTTTTACTAAGACAGTGATAGGTTTTCATTTAATCAGCAAGTCATTAAGGAAGCTACAATCCTGATTCTATCTTTTTACATTGATATGATATAATAAGCTAAAATATTAAATTATAATAACAATATAGCTCCTAAATGATCATTATTAAGACAAAAATAAGGATGCATACACTTATATATTAAATTACTGCTAAATATATGATAAAGCTGAACAAATTTAAGTTAATCTTTGCCATTATGTAATTCAATAGACTTTTCATTTTTGTGGCATTTGAATTCCACAAGGTTATCACCGCTTACTATGATGGCTTTATTCTACCATGGGGAACTTGATTTCTCCAAATTTTGTATTGTGATCAATCTTTTAATCACTATGTACTTTCAAATGAAGAATAAGGTCAATTAATTCCATCACACATCTAATACCATATGTTTAACTGATCACTTCCCAATACCATATATAATTATATTATATGAAAGAAATCTACAATAAAGTTTAAAGACCTACAGAAAACTGACAAAACTAACTAGACTCTAAATATTGATATTACTTTAACATATATATTCACATATTAATGTTACTATAAGTTATATTGTTTAATAAATGCTTGATTATAAATCAAAAACAAAAGGAAAACAATTAGTAGAAACTAGCAAAGAAGGCACTGAGACAGGACACAAAACATGAAATACTTTCCTGGTCATAGTTACTTTTTTACATAATTTCTTTCCTAATTGTGTGAAGTAGTAATGCATCTATCTTGGGGAGTTCACTCTGAGCATCAATTCTGAATTAAGGTGACTAAATGATTTGTTCATAGTTATAGTTTTAGAAAGTGGAAAATTAAGAAATAGAATGCAGTTTTTGCTCTCTTTCTGAACCTCTTTTTCATATAATCCTTTTGTTGCTTGCTTAAATCAAATCTTCAAAGTTTGTTGTATTAGTACGTAATGTTTATGATAATTGGAGTTAGATTTACCATAAATAATTATTTAATGTCCAGGAACAGGATTTTCAAAGTGCTTTATATAGAAGTTTTCTGCTTTGGATCATTGACTATTCTCTTTGGAATTCATTCAGATTGCCCGTGGCAAAGTTATGCCCCCTCCCAAGGGCTGCTGCTGAGCTTCCTGTTTAATACTTGCCATGGAGATATATATATATATATATACTGTGTGGCTACCATCTTAAAATTTGTATCCAAATTTTCTGTTATTAAATAATAGGAAATTAATTATTATTTAAATTAACAATTATTATAAATATGAATATTTATTACATACCTATCATGCATTGTATTTATTATATTAATAATTAATATTGTCTTTCACTGCCTGGCTTATTTCGCTTAGCATGATGCTCTCCAATTCCATCCATGCTGTACCATATAATCTCACCTTTAACAGGAACCTAATCAACAAAACAAACAAACAAGCATAATATAAACAAAGACACTGAAATTGAGAACAGTCTGACAGTGACCAGAGGGGGAAGGGAGGGAATTTCAGGGGAAAAGGGGAACGGTTTAGAGCAACAAGTACAAAGGACTCACGGACAAAAACTATGGGGGGTGGAAATGGGAGGAAGGTGGGGAGGGCTGGGATGGCGGGCTGGGGGCGGGGTAAAAGACAGAAAACTGTACAATATCAACAATTAAAAAATACTGATTAAAAAATAAATAAAAAATAAAAATAATTAATATTGATAATGAATTAATATTCATGATTTCACTCTTTTAGAAAATACTATGTTTGATTTTATTTTTAAAAAGATTGTATTTATTTATTTATTTATTTATTTATTTATTTATTTATTTATTTATTTTTAGACTGAGGTGAAGGGAAGGAGAAAGAGAGGGAGAGTAACATCAATATGTGGTTGCCTCTGGCTTGTCCCCTACCGAGGACCTGGCCCTCAACTCAGGCATGTGCCCTAGACTGGGAATCTAACTAGTGACTTTTGGCTCATAGGTTGGCACTCAATCCACTGAGCCACACCAGCCAGGACAGAAAATGCCATATTTTAAAAGATTATTACTGAACAGGATCTTACTATAAGCCTCTAATTAATATTACTGACATTGCACATTGAGGTAGGCAGGAGGACGACCCCCAAAGATGTCAGTGATGACATTACTAGCACCTGTGGATATGTTGCCTTACATATCCAGATGATTGCATACCTTGGAATGGGGAGATTATCTTGGGTTATTCAGGTAGGCCCAGTCAAACAGCATACACCCTCAAAAGCAGAGAACCTTTCCTGGCTGTGATCAGAGAGAGAGGTGACTGTGGGAGAATGGTCAGAAAGATGTAAATTTAGTGGTTGTGGCTGAGAAGGTGCAGAGGAATGCAGGTGGCCTCCAGAAGCTGGAAAAGGCAGGGAGGCAAATTCTCTTTTGTTGCCTCCAGAGAGGAGCACAGCCCTGCCAGTACCTCATATTTCATCCAGTTAGACCTGTGTCAGAATTCTAGAGAGCTGTAAAATAATAAATTTGTATTTTTAAGGTTGCTGTATTCATGGTAATTTATTAATGCAGCAATAAAAAAAGATACAAATACCAGTGACTTAACCATTTAAAGTTTATGTATCTACACTCTAATTCATTATTATCTTTTAGGACCCACATTCCCAGTGGAGCTCATCATCCAAACTCTCTCTGTCTCCTTACACAATGTTCAGATGAAAGGAAGAAAGTATAGGACCTAATCCATTCAAGAACAAGCTCAATCTGTGGAAAGCCTGATCTTGGTCATGGAGTCAAGGTCAGGACATTTTGAGATGTCATTTTTCTTATTCTTATAAATATATAGAACTTGCCCCCATGAAATTGGTATCTGATTTGAGAAAAAAAGTTTCCTATGAAGTGATTTTACTTACTAGGTGGCCATTTGTGCATAAATTTACATATTAAATGTAATAATAGTTCTGTAGTTACCTAAAGACTATACAATATCTCTCAAAAGAAATAGTTTTGAGTTGACAGCTGACACATGAATAGTCATAAAACATCAAAGCTAAATTTTCCATTTTTCAAGAAAATTTCTATATAAATTATTCTGACATTCAAGGAATAAAATATTTTATTTAAATATTCTTTGAGGTACTCTAACGTAAAAAAACATACACAAAAAAAACATGATATATTGTTACCAAACAGCAAGTGAGGTTCTACTGCCCACTGCACACCTCTAGGCAAAATTCCAGAGGCAGAAGTTTGGTAAAAAAAGGAAAGGCATCTTTATTCAAAAGCTACACGATTTTGGAATAACAGATTTCCACATGTATTAGTCACTTAAGCCTATTTATTAAGGCTAAAATACTTTACTTTTGAGTTAGAGATTTAATCATTTAAGTCTGTAAATCAAGGTTCAAACATTTAACTCTTGAGTTCCCTTATCATTCATTCCACTTGCTAGTTTTTAATTACCTAATTGCTATAAGACAAGGTTACAAACTAAGACAACATAAGAGAGAAAAGCTACAAATTTTCAAAGAATGACAGCTTTCTGCCTCAGAGCCAGTTTCCTCTAGAATATCCAAAGAAAAATAACCCTGCCACCCTATGCCAGGCCAGACCAATCCTAGGCTTTACACAGAGTTCCTTCTCCCATTTAAAATACCATACTTTGGGCTCTGGCTAGTGTGGCTCAATGGACCTAGTGCTGGCCTTGAACCAAAAAGTCACCAGTTTAATTCCTGGTCAGGGCACATGCCTGGGTTGTGGGCCAGATCCCCGGTTGGGGACCTGCTAGAGGCAACCAATTGATGTTTCTCTTGCACATCGATGTTTCTCTCCCTCTCTTCCTCCCTCCTTTCCCCTCTCTCTGAAAATAAATAAATAAAATTAAATAATAAAACAAAATAAAGTAAAATAAAATAACGTAAAATAACATAAAACAAAACAAAACAAAACTTTGAGAAATGCAGGCGGCTGCAACAGGACCACCCAGGTGTCTTCCAGGAAGAGTAAGAGAGCAAGTCTCCGCTCTTGTTTTAAATCTTCCAGCCAATAATTCCATGTGCTCTGGAGGTGTTCAACTTCTCAGCCAATCCCATCCTAGACTGTTTACCATTGCCTTGGGCAATGCCCTGATACTGCTTCTCTTTAGTGATTGAATCAATCTCTCTGTATCAACATGGAATAATTGCATTCTTATATTTTTACCCATAAACATGCGTATATAAAGAATGTTTACTTCTCAACATTATATTATACAAGAAATAAAAGAAAAGAGGGATTTAGGAGAAATATAGATATTACACAAATACATACATGAGGTCTGTCCAGAAAAAGTTCAACCATTGTTGATAAATGAGAGCAGTTTGCACTACATTGATGTTACCAAGCAGCAAAGGAGAATGGACTGGAATGCACACATGTGCACAATGACAACATCACTCTACTAGTCAGTGGGGGTGGTAGATGCCATTGAGTGAGCATGTGTACTGTGTGGTTGCCACATTCAAAATGACTGAGCAACGAATTTGCACAGAATTTTGCATTAAGCTGAACATTCCTCCATGGAAACTATTTGGATAATTCAGGACCCCACAGCTACGAGTAACTGGTGATTGGCAGCTTTATCACAACAGTGCATCCAATCATGCATCACATCTTGTGCAGAGGTTTTTTTTTTTTGTTTGTTTTTGTTTTTTTTTTTGTGAAACATCAAAGTACCCAGATGTTTTAGCCCCCTACAGCCCAGATTTAGCACCCTGTGAATTCTGGCTTTCCCCCAAACGAAAATCGCCTTTGAAAGGAAAATATACCAGGACACTGATGAGATTCAGGAGAATATGATGGGGCAGCTGATGGCAATTGGGGGAACTGTGTGAGGCCCCAAGATTCCTACATTGAAGGGAACTGAGGTGTTATTGTCCTACATATAGTGTCTGCTGTATCTTGTATCTTCTCTAATAAATGTCTCTATTTGTCTTATTACATAGCTGGGTACCTTCTGGACAAACCTCATAGATACCTCTACTGAAACATATAATATATATTTTTTCATAAACATGTGGTTATGTATATATAACACATATGTAATGTGTAGGCAGTAGTTTATTTATTGCATTTGAACACTTCTTGATAACTCCATCCAAGTAATTCTATGCTTTCTATATGACTTAATAATTTTTGTTGTATAAGTTTTAATATCAAAGTACTCTATATTTCAGTTTGAAATTATCAAATCTATTGCTAGTATCTGACCATTTCTAGTAAAGAAGTCCCACACATTTGAATACCAAACCAACTGATAATCACTGTTAATATCAATTAATGCTTATTACAAAAAAGCATTTTATAATAAAAATATTTAGAAACTTGAACAGAGATATGCAACTCACTCAAGAAAAATAAGTTCTATTTTTCCTAAGAAACTAATTTTTTAATATCTTCATTTTATTTGTAATGTCCTAATTTCACCAAGGTATAAATATAACAGAGATTTCTTCTATGCAAACAATGATAAAATAACATGAGAAAATCATAATTATCTCTAAAAATTATGACAAGCTGCAAACAAGCATACTCATTAAAGAGGTTGTATGATTAAATTTGTAAAAATGTTCCAAACACAATTTGGCAGAAGAAAGATGTAAAGACTCCAAGAACAATTTATAGTCTTCATTTAAACCTGTATTCTTTCCAATAAAAGTGCAGTAATAAAATTAAAAAGTAACTTTTTAATATTTTTTCTATTGTATTTGTTAATTTTTAGTCTTTAAGAACAAGGAACAGACTCGCAGGGATCAGGGTTGGGGAGAGGAAGAGGGAGGAAAGAAGGGGAAGGGCCTGGTTAAAGAACCAGTATGAATGACCCATGGACACGGACAACAACAGGGTGGGGACTGACTGTGGGAGTGGGGGTGGGTGGGACAAGGGGGAGCAATGGGGGGAAATTGGGACAACTGTAATAGAACAACAATAAAAAAACATAACACTGAGAAGTTTGGTGACTTGCCGAGAAATATGCTGTGGTACGTGAAAGTATTGGATGTGTCCCTGGATTTGTCCCTGTGCTTTTCCATGTAAACAGCCAGGGGAATACAAACATATACAAGAACGATCTAATCCATATATTAAAATTTATGGATTTCAATAAAATAATTAACAGATAAAACACAAGTATAATCATAGAAAAGTATCAGAGTTCCCTAAGAAAGATTTCTATAACACACTTAGGAATAAATTAAGATGAAGTACATAAAGTTTTCTAAGCAATAGACCATTATTATGAAAGAGTGAATATCAGGAGACAAGTACTTACCTTTGGCTCGAAAGAAGCAAACTTAAATTAAGAAGGAAAAAAAAAAAAAAAACAATTAGAGAGTATGGAGTTCACTAGATGACCCTACCTGCAGACTTGTGCTGAGTACTTGGACTGCTAAGATTAGAACTCACCACAGATGAAAGAGGACCATAAACAAGTAACCAAGGCAGTGCAGGCTAAGGAAGGCCTACTACATATTCACAATTTGCACTAACTTGGTCCATAGGTATAAAGGACAGACTAAATATCTCACAGAAGTCCTACCGATTTAAATTTTTCCTTTGTTTTTTGTTTAAAATCCTTGGGGCATTTTCACAATGCCTCTGCAAAATACTTTCCCCAATATTGCATAGCTGGATAACCTTCACTCAATTACACAGAAGACTAAAATATATTTATATAGACTTTCTATATATAGAATTGTAATTTCCCAAACTGCCCTGTGACCAAAGATTTGAAATGGTGATTTGATCATCATCTAAATGGTCTACGAGGAGCTGGTGATAAGTCCAGCTGTCCGACAACACCAGAATCCCAGAATCCCTAAGTTATTATAGGAGCTGCGTGCTTGGCAGATAGGATTTTGTTTATTCTCTAAAATCAGACTGTCTAAAGTCAGACATTCAAATCTAAACTCTACCATTTACCAAATGCACAGCCTCCAGCAAATATCTCTATTATCTAAATTCCAGATACACTATCATCTGAAAAAAATGAAAATAAATAAGCGATGATGCCCATCTGTTAAAATCACTGTGAGGATTATATAAAATAATCCCTGACAGAAAGCTGACAATGAATGTTAGCTGAGAGAAAAAAAGAACTAAACAAAAACTAAACAAAAAATTGTAGTACAAGAGAAGGAAAAACAAACAAAAAAATGCCCTCCCACATCTAGTATATTGAAAACAAAGAGAAAAATAAAAAAGACCTCTTAGTAAGGGCCTCCTAGTTTGAGGTTCCTAGAAGCAGGGCTTAAGATGCATTCATGTACATGTGTTTTATTTGCACAGGATTCCATCAGACAAGGGTGATTACCTGGAGTAAACTGGTGTTGGCCAACCCTTAGGCAGCTGGAGGTGGTCCTGTAGAGAACATGTAGGTAGAGCACCACTCAACTCTTTCCATTTTTATATCTAAGGTGGGCTACAAAAAGCTGCCCACCTTGATTCAACGGTGCAACTTAATTTGTGCTCCCGAGTCTATCCTATGAAATACTTTTAAATGTAACCAAACTTTCCCCTGGAGTATGAAATAAACAGGGGGAGGAAACCGTGGGAGTTGGGGGAAGGAGCTAATCTTAAAACTAAAAACTCAGGAAATCCTCAAATACTTTTGCTACATTCAAAGTCATTTCATTGCGACATTCATGAGATGCCTAGAAACTTAATTCTTGCTTATATCAATTAGCCTATGGTAAAATTGGTTTTATTATCTATGGTTTTGCTTAATGTCATAGAACCTATTAATGACTATTAAATTAGGACTTACTGTATTAGATTCATAAGTAAATTGTAAATGTAATAACAGACCACTCAGGGAGGATTTTTGTGTTCAAATGAAAATTTATCTTAGTAGGATTTTTCAATCATTAAAACAAAAAGAGTTCATTAAACTGAATTATATGTATAATATGTAAGTATTGTATGTAAGAGAAAATTACTAGTTTTCATTATATTTCAAAGCACTAAACTCCAGTGAAATTAATGAAAACATTCTTGATATGAATTGCACATACCTGGTTTTTTTAAAGAGTGGATATAGTATCATTTTTAATCAATCTGTTTTAAAATTTTATTATTTTTCAAGTGAACCATATGGATTCGGTTTACCCAGATTATGCCCCTTTGGCTTCCTACAGGGATAATTTTTTTTGTGCGTGTATGTGTGTACAGGTTTTTTTTTTTTTTAATTGTTGTCCACGTACGGTTGTCTCCATTGCTTGATCTTTCACATTAGACTCCTGACTTAAATTTAAAAAATGTATGAAATAACAATATATATGCAGGGTTCTATAAATGATATATCATGATAAATTAGCAATACAGCTAGTGAAAATATTACTGAACAATAGATTAGTTGCTTTTCCAGTTAAATATAGTCCTAGTCAATGAGTCTTCCCAATTAATATATAGTACAGTTAGTTCTATATTTAATTTCTGAGGAATCTCCAACTGAAGTATAAATTGGTAGTTATAAAACAGTCATAGGGATTTAAAGGACAGCAAAGGCATATGGTCAATAATATTGTAATAATTATGTATTGTGCCAGGTGGGGACTAGAAATATTGGGGGAAATCGCTTCATAAATTATATAAATGTCTGATACCATGCTGTACACCTGAAAGTAATATAAATAATACATCAACTGAAATTGAAAAAACATTAAATTTGCATGGAATATGTAGCCCTGGTCAGTGTGCTCAGTTGGTTGAAGTGTCGTGTTGTGAACCAATAGCTCACGGGTTCAATCCTCTGTCAGGGTGTGTACGAAAAGACAACTGATCACTGTTTCTTTCTCATACTGATGCACAGATGTTTCTCTCTGTTTCCACCCCCTCATTCTCTAGAGGTAATAAAAAATGTCCTCTGGGAAGAATATATATACACATATGTACATGTATATATAAAAGAATACACATACACACATTTTGATCCATGGTAATTTGTCTAAAATTAATTTTAATTTTAGGCCCAACAATTTAAAAAGAGATAAATTATACATGGCATAACCATTTGTACCACAGTGTTGGCGTAGTCTTAACATAATTATGTAAAAGGAAAAGTTGAGCTTGATTATAAAAATGTGAAAAACAGTTTATTCCACTAAAAGGACTACTTTGGAGTGGGGGTTGAGCAAACGCCCATGGAGGAATCACAGGGAGGTCAGGACGTTGGGGTAAAAGGATGAACCCCGGAGTGCTACAGGGGCAGCCATCACAGCAGTAACAACAAGGTATTTAGGAAGTAGGCTAAGAAGCTGTTGCCAGCAAGATGTTCAATGATATTAAATTGAAAGGGTCATGTGGAATATTATCCACTCAAACTTGTCAAGAAAGTGGCTCTTCTACCTAAGCAGCAGTGTAAATTGCCATTCCTTTGCATCAGCTCCTGGAGAAAATGATGTCTCAGCAAGAGTTCATAGAGAGCAGCGATTAGAGTTTTAGAGAAAGCTAGCCGGGGAAGCAAACAGGCAAGACAAGTCTATGTTTAAATTAAACCAGTGGGTAGCGTGCGGCAGAATATATTGTAGGACAGAAAACCATCTCCAAATTTGTCAAAGACCACAAGTGCAGAAAGGGGTTTAACATAAGAAGCATTACACACAGGTCCCTGAGCGTGGAGCAATGGGTGTGGATAAGAAAACAAAAGGTGCCCAAGAAAAATAGTAGGCTGGACTGAGACCGTCCTTTGCCTTTGATACACTGGCCAAGCGTCCCTGTTACGTTTTTTAATTTTGGGGCAGAGTAAAAGACAGAAAACCATACAATATCAACAATTAAAAAATACTGATTAAAAAAAATTAAAAAAAAGAAAATTAAAAAAAAAGAAAAAATCGAAGTTATAATTGCGTACACTCATTCTTAAATGATAGTATATAAAATGCACCTTTCTTTCTAAATGTTCTTATTCAACCATGGTTGTTCCACAGTTTTGCCCTTTGCGCTCCCCTGCCCTGCCCCCCAGTCAATCCCCACCCTGTTGTCTGTGCCCATGGGCCCTCCTCTATTCATGCTCCTTGACTTGTCTCTGACATGTTTCTGATTATGTCTGTATTCCATTATTCTCAGAAAAAAACCCTTCTGCCATCTTTGGGAGCCTAAAATGTAGGAGTTGCTCCAGTAAATTGTTATATGGTTTAGAAGGATTTTACTGGGTTATTAGTAAAAAGAATTCAGTGCTTATATCACAATTATAAATATAGTTAAAATATTGAATAAATTCTCACATTTGTAGAGTAAAATATTAATTTAGAAAGGGCATACGCTTTAGTGTAAGATACAGAGTTTTGATTCATGCTTTTGTGTGTTTTTTAATTTTTATAAGTCTAAATAAATACTTACTTTTTTATATTCCAATTTCTTCAACCATATAAAGTATGACTGATAAATTTTACCATGCAAATTTACTACTTGTGTGAGATTGGATAATATCTCATACACTATGGATACATATTGGATAATAATGCTGAACACAGTATATGGTATAGAGAAATATTCAATATTGAGTTACTGTTAACTGTTGTCATTGATGGTCCTGTTTCAATTAATCATTCTCCAAAGATGAGATGACATTCTTTGTTGCAAATTTATTTATTTTTCAAGGATAGGTTTTTAAGTGAAGAAGAGACTTTCTAGGTAAGATGTCAACTTATTTGCTTCAGATGTTTAAATAATATAGCTCAGAAGAAAATTTTTGGCTCTTCACAGTTTTTACTGAATATATAACAAAGTAGACTCAAAGGTTGATTGTCAAAAAAGGCATAACATGCATTTAAAATTTTCATGAACATTCAGCTATGTGTGCCATAAATATTTTCAGAACTAACTGGTTAGAATGGGCCCTGCAGCCATGAAGGAAAGAATATAAAGACAACCTTTCTTCTGTTATCAATTCTCCTAACATGTTTAGTGTAGCCTATCTTAATTTTTCACACATTAGAGTAGGAAGTGATAGCATATTTAAATACTATAATTTTTTCTCACAACAAAGTTGGTTGGTTTAGAAAGTGTTCAAGAACATTCAAATAATAATACAAAGTTTTCTATATTTCATTGTCTTCTTATTTCTTCTCAAGATCCCCTGGCAATAAACATGACTGCTTTTTTTTAATCCCCAAAAATATAAATTTCCCAAGCACAAAGGTCACACAGCCTCCCTTCAATATTTCTCCCTGATGCTGAGTGCTAAATTGGTTTCAGGAAGAAAATTGCTGACATTAACCAAGCATCTAACTTGGCCAGTGATTGCAGCATATTTCGATACGATGCTGTGAGGTGCACTAGAAAAACGACATTTCAGACCCTGAGATACTGTTGCCCTAGTCCCAGGGAAATTGAATAAAATGAAAAACTTTATATCCGAGCCCTCATTCTTGACTTATAGAACAAGAGAATACAGGAGCTTCTCTACTCTTCAATAAGTGCAGCACCACTATCTTTTGCATCCTTTTCTTAGTCAATGAAGGTCAAAGAATAACATACTTTAACACTTTCAAATATTAGACAATTGATCACAGTGCAAAGTATTTTCTATAGACAAGTATCATAGGTGTCAAGTCTCTTCCCTCTAAAACAATGCTTTACATATTTTCATCTACTTTTATTTTTCCATTGTCTTCCTATAACTAATAATTTATACCCCTGTTGATGCTTCCTAATTGTATTAGGCTTGTGATAATATTTCCTCTCAATTGACATAATGATAGTTGTGTTAGGTGATTTGCAATTGTAAGGACTGGAGACATATATATGTCACAAAAGTTAGTGAAGCTTTTACAGAAAATTATATTACAGTATGATGAGTATTACAGGAAATAAAGAACAGTGATGATTTCATAGATAAGTCAGATGAAGACTGAATCACCCTAAGGAAAAATCAGTAGTTCTTGGTGCTCAAAAGCAATTTACAAATTGCAGCTGTATTGATGATGTCGGTGGAGATTGTCTTCACATTTTCTGTATTTATCAATTTACTTTCTTTTCAGCAGGACCTCTTCTAGTTTAATAAAAGTAATTGCCTTTTGGAAGTGGCTAATTTACCTATTACAAGAATTATTCTCCCACTTACTTCCCCATTATTATCATGTCCTGAACGTTCCCACTTTCTGTTTCTAGAACACCAGTCTCTACAGTGTAACTTAACTCTCTCTTCTCTACAACTCTCCCTTCGTTACTTTATAGGGTCTTTTCACTCACAGTTTCAACTCATACACAATTTCTCTTGCCTCATGTTTCAAGCTTAAATTATTGTCTTACTACATTTTTCAGCTTCTGTCCCCATTACCTGCTGATACTTCTACATTTCTCCCATATCTTACATCCAAATTACCCAGAATTAATTGTTATTCAGCAAATCACTAGGTTTGTCAGGTGTTGTTATAATACAGAAAGATACAGCCCTTAATATAGCAGTCTCTGCCTCACTGTATTTGAGATCATGGCTCTGATTAGTGCACTTGGATACCTGTCATTCCTTGTATGCAGATCTCTGTTGCCAAACTGTTCAATACCTGGTCAATAAGCTAGTGGCCCACTGAATTTAAGCACACAGTTGACCTAATCATCTTTGAGCAGAATGGCCAGTTTTTTGTCCTCAGCTTTTTTCAGTGGGGAGCGTGGTCATCGCCCAAACAGAAAATCCCCTATCTTACTCCTCAAACAAGCTCTTTGATTATAAAAGCTTCCAATAAAATAAAAAAAGGTGGTAGTTTCGGCAAGCAATAGATCATGTGCTATTTTCTTCTAGCTTTATTTTTAAAAACTGTTATTGCTTCAGAGTGGCTTTCTGCCTAAATGGATGCAAAATCAAATTACTTGACACTAGAGACTAGAAATATAAAAATTATATCTTAAGTGCATGCCCAGATATTATTCAAATGTTTATCTTTCCCAATTCTTATTTTGTGCCTATATTTAAAATGTTTTTCGGGCATCACTGTTGTGACAACACTTTTTTGTAAAGATTACAATCTGCCAATGTTACTTTCAAATCTGTAACACTATAACCAAATACAAATATATGCATATAAACTCACCTATTCAGAGTTTTACTTGTCTCATTCTTACTGCTGCACTGCAGGTTTAGAATTGTAGCCCTGGGGGTTTCGGTACACAGGGCTCAAAGTAGCCTTTGCCCACTGACTTCTAGCAAATTTCTTTAACCTCAAGTGCAGAGCTCTTCTAAGTCTTAATCAACTTGATTAAAATATATTATTGTAAATCCCTCATTTCAAAACTTTTAGCTTCTTATTTAGTTTTCCCTGGTAGTCATTTTCATATATTTCTAAACTAAACATTCTTTTGTGTCCTGTGTATCAGTTATAATGGACTATACTACACTGCAGTACTAAACAACCTCCAAATCTATAAAACTGTGTCCAGTATAGGGGACTAAGTCACATATGGAGACAGCTGATGAAAATGCCATCATGACTCAATGCCTATACCACTCATAAGAGCTTCTTTACAGGCCTTGAGTAAATCCTTTCTGCTAAAATGGAATTGATCAAATAAATGACACGCCCTCAAATTTAAACAGGGTAAGATACTGTTATCTTATTATTTTCACAAAGGGAAAAAATCTGAAGAATTCAGGAGCAGCCCTAACATTTACATCATTGATAAAATTTCCATTGAAGATACTGCTAATTATAGAACCCAGAGGTATAGCATTCCTTTTAAAATACTTTTATATCCAGTGCTGTATATTTATTCAACCAACTACAAAACAGTTAATACTTCTATTTAGTTTGATTTTTTACATTTTGTGCATTAAAATGAGATTTTGCCAAATTGTATGATGGAATCAACGAACTCAAAGCCTTTGGTATTTCATCTTTTCAAAGGAAGTAGTCATGATGCTTAGAGAATATAATAAACACTGTCTTTAAATAACCTCTAGATCCTTTCCAAAGTTTTCAGTATCTTAATACTCAAGTGGCTTCTCTATTCATTACTACTCCAGCTGGAGGCAAACTATTCAAGCTCCCTGAGCCTCAGCTTTCTTAGTTATTCAATAGGAATGGTAAAAATCCTCTATTACATGAGTGTCTGGAGGATTAAATTAGGTGATTCCCACTGGGGCTAGAAGCATGCTCCCTAAATTAGGTAATTTTACTTGACTTAGTGTGGTTCCATATGGAAAATGGATTGAAATTGTTAGCTAATACACTGTGAAACATGATCATACCACATACATTATTTTGCAAACCTCTTTTCCCTAACCAATGTCACCTCAATAAATTTCATTAAAAATTAATAAATAAAATTGTTTTAAATTAAAAGTCTTCCTTCTTACAACATGAAAATAGTGTATATTAAACATAGCTCCGGGTTTATATATGCAAATTAACTTATCTTTTTAGTAACTAGAAAATTTCCCATTGCAAGTATGCAAAATTGTTCTACCAATTCCTATTGAAAGATAACCCAATTTCATTTTGCTCTTTTGCCACCATAACAATGATGCAAAAAATATTTCTATATATTCAACTTTACATATTAATGCATTTATTTCTGAAGGACAGATTCTCGATTTCAATCACTGGGTTATAGGGTACATACCCTACTGAGCTTAACAGATGCCTGCATTTTATTTTCTCAAACTATTGCAATATATAATTGCACTGCAGTATGCGAGATTCTCCAGGATTCTGAAAATCCCTTAAGAATTGTTTTTCATTTTTATATACCCAGAAATTTATAAAATTTTTACAGTTTTGTATTTAATAAAGCAACATAATAATTTACCAGAGAGGTCAATGCAGTGCCCGGAATGCTATAATCACACAATATATTTTATGAAGATCATATAATTTTATAAAACAAACAATAAAATTATAAGTATACTGCTTATAATATTTTGAGTCTAACCAAAAACTGGTTTGAATGTAAAGAAGTCAAATAAACAAAAAATATTATTATTATTAGCTAAACTTCTACTACATATTTAAATTCTGATGTTGAGTTCACTCATTTACTGATTTGATTCAATATTCTATTTGATTCAAGATCATGGAATTATGTTTTTCATTTTCTTTATTTATTTTTACATTTATGGCACACAGTTTAAATCAACAGAGAGAATGTATTATAAAATAATTAATATTTAAAAAAAACTATATAAATAATTTATAGTTCTATCAGTTATCCTGCAAATTGTTAAATGGACAACTTTTATTGAGTCAAGGCTATGGCACAAAGAAAAGGAGGCCCATCAATCTATCAAAAACATAAAGTATTCTTAAATATGGCTCATCAACTTTCTAATTTAATTTGCTATTGAAAATTTTCACACTGAAGATTTCCAGATGACAAATAATGAAAATTTTTAAATAAAGAAAAAGATTCTACGCCTAACGATGACTTATACAATTGACTTTAATTCTTCTACATGGCAGGTAACAACATGTTATGAACAAAGAGAGCGCATCAACTTTATAGTTATCTATACATATAAAATCTATATAATATATAATAATCATATAATATACAATTGTTAACTCAGTGGTGATCTCCCACCTGTCCTACTAATCCTTTTGTTTCTTCCAGCTTCTTCCTCAGCCCAATCCTGAAAGTTGCTCCCCACTTGATACTGCATGTTCTTCTGTCTGTGGTACTATTATTCGTTTTTCTCTTTCACTTCTAGGTGCCTTTCTGATATGAGAGAAAAAAAAACCTCACTTCAGCAAATATAATAATGAAATAAAAATAATGTAAATCAAAAATGTATTATGAACATTAAATTGCAATGTTTTGTGTGTATACCAGGTTACATGGTTCATTTTGTTATTTAAAATTTTGAATATGAGCACAATATTTTATATGCATGTAAGCTCTCAAAATACACAAGATTTGCTCTATGGAAAAACAGTACAGTAAAATTTCTGTCATCCTTATCCTTACCTTTGCATTCTTTTTTCAGTCAAATGCTCCAATAGTCATCATGATTATTGGACTTTGATTGTTGGCTGAATAATCAAATAATTCTAAAGATCAGTCTCTTTTTCAGTACCAGTGAATCATTAAGATCTGGCACGTCCCACACCCTCTCCAAAAATAGGGGACTATATCAGAAGAAAGCTCACCCAAGGAACTTTTCCATTAGGTTATAATAAATTTATTGATGCTGGTGAGTCAATACTTGATATAATTCACTTAAAATTGCATTTTTGAGGACTTTTACTTTTATTTATTTTCTATTTGATCTTAATTGTATTTTTTTACCAGTTAGTCCCTTTATATCACCTCACCCCAGCAATCACCACACTGCTGTCCATGCAGTTAGAGGTGGTTGAAACTGGGACACAAAAAGATCATTCTGAAATTAACTCAAAGCTATGTATATCACTAACTAGATGGAATTTTTCATAGAATTAACATCTGGCCAATCATGCTATTTGGATAATCCTTTAATATGTTTATGACTTAGTTGAAATTGAATAAGGTCAAAATAAATTATTGCAAATAACAAAGCAAAACAAAATAATGGTTAAAAGGTAAGATGGAGTTCACATTTGATAGTGAGTGGGGCAGCAGTCATAGAGGAATATCACTAACATCAATGATCCCAACTCCTTCCATCATGTCGTTATCCTTCACTTACAGCCATTGCTTCCTGGTCCAAACTTTTCCTTCCATCCAAAGCCCTGCATCATATTTGCATCCACAAGGAATAAAGAAGAACAAAGGAGGACACATAAGATCCCTTAAAAAGAAACTTCCTGAACGTCATACATTTCACTTTGATATCATTACCATGAACTTAATTACATGACTCAAATTATCAGCAAGGGAAGCATGGGAATGAATTTCATTCTTAAGTGGACATTTGCCAAACTATACATTATGGATTATAACTCAGAATAAACAGAAGAATATGTGTTGAGAACTGCCAGCAGTCACTACAACAGGTATTTAGGGGTGTCCTCCAGAATGCAATAATGTGTTGATGTAAGTTTTATTTCAACAATAAAACGGGAACTATGAAGGTAAATCAGAAAGGAGTCTAAAGAAGAGAATGACAGGATCAGAGGTGAAAATGACCTGATAAGGACATCCATTACCCTTTTCCACAAAAATCTATCCCACCAAATCCTCAAGAGAAGAAAAATAAGCCTCCAGGATTTAAGAAAACATTCAATTTAAGAGTGAATATAATTTTTTTCCCAGTGGATTATTTTTCAGTGTAAAGTATATTTGAAAGCAGGATCAATTCCACTTCCCTTAATCTGTTAGGTATAACTTTACAATAAAAATTCTGAAAATAAAGCTTTTAAATTTTATAGATGTAATATTTCAAAATTACTTAAAGCAGAATATAATTTGAATGACAAAACTATAAAGGGCTTGTTAAAACAATTTTAAGTAAAAATGTATTTTTTTCCATAATTTAGGTATAGAATTTGTCAACTTTCAGAAATAAAATAAGTCATTTTATTGTCTTTTCTACAAGAGTTTAATGCTTTGGTGAAACACCAATTAGCCAGGGGACCAGACTCCCTGTACTAAGGAAAAACAGACAACAAAACATCAAAAAATCTAGAATTTCATATACCAAAATGGATTTTTTTCTACTTTGCCTCAGGAGTGGGATGTAATAAACTGCCACTTCAATAAAGGAAGAACAATTAAATGTATAATACAGTTCTGTCATAATTAACTGTGTTTTTTTGCTACTTTGCAGGGAGAAAGTCTGCTATGTATATGGGGTGGGGGATATTACTTGAGAAGAGAATAGGTCTGCCATATCCTGACATTCTAAATTTCCAGGCTTTGTTTATAATTCTATAAAATCTTGACACCACTCACTCCTTAATTTTATAATCAGGCATTCCCTTTATAAACAGTAAAAAAATTCAACTGAAGCCAAAGCCATTTGAAATTAAAGAGCAAGAAAAAGCATTAGACTAACTGAACTGTTTCATATATATGATGAGGATGAGGTGTGGGAATATAATATTCAGTAAAGCCTTGAATTCAAAATATGTAAAGAAACTTACAACTCAATGAAAAGAAGGAAAACAGCTCCATAACATGTGCTGAGATGTGTATAGATATTTCAGGACAGAAGATAAGAATACTCCACATGCATGTAAAAAATGCACAATAAAATCCCCAAGGAAATTTAAATTAAAAATACAGGGATACATCACAGCACTACAATTATTACAACTAAAATGAAAAGCTGACTCTACTAAATCTCAGTGTATTCGTTTCCTAGTGCTGTAAAATTAGTTATCACAAACTTAGCTCAGAACAATGACCACTTATTATCTCACAGTTTGCAGACGTTAGAATGGTTTGCAGCTTGGGTTAGCTGGGACCTGTTTTCAGGATCTCACATGGTGTCAGTCCTCACCTATAGCCCAGGCTCCTGTTCTGAGTTAATGTGGCTGTGGCAGAATTCATCTCTGAGGTTCCCATTTCCAGGTGACCTGTCAACTGGAAGTGCTCCCAGCTCCTGTAAGCCACTGATATTTCTTGCCACAGGAGACCTTCCGTTTTAAGAGATGGCAATGAAGAATCTTTTTTGGGAATAAATTCCTGTCACATTCATTAGGTCACAGAACTAGATTACATCTATTCAATATAATTTCCCCCTTTTCAAGTCAACTATGCCACAGAACATAACCTAATGTCAGGAGTGAAATCCAAAATGCTCACAGTCCAAACATACAGGATTTGTACACAATGAGTAAAGACCTTGAGGAAAGTCATACAACTTTGCTTAAAACATACCAAGGATTGGATAGTGTGTTCCCCCAAGTGTGTATGTGGATTTCCATTCGCCAGTGTAAAGGTATTTAGAGATTAGGTCTTTGGGAGATAATAAGGTCATGAGGGTGGAGGCTTCATGATGGAATCAATGCCCTTAAAGAAAAAACAAAAATAATGTTTTTTCTCTCTTTGCTCTCAGCCATGTGGTGATCAACTATGAATATTTATTTGACATCTTAAATGACTTTAAGAACTGAAACTCTATCCACAGCATCAACCTTGTTAGTTTCATCTTCCTTTTACAAATATTCAATTTTTCAGTTAATATTGACCAACCTTAAGAATATTGCATTACATTGAAAGTTACATTGTATTTATGTATTTAAAAAGATACACACCAATGATTGTTTTAAATACAATACATCAAAAAATTAACATATAGTCACTTCAAAGTAGAAGGGGAAGTTTCTTATCTGTTTCTAATCTGTCCCTCTCGCCCAATCTCCAGAATTTATATTTTGAGATTTTATACGATACAATGAGATTATTCTTTATGGAATATCCTGTTCTTGTTTATTTTTAAATAGACAAAATATTATGGAATATTTACGAAATATATATTTGAAAACATATTACCTCCTATTACATTAAAAAACTTTCAATATAATTTTCCTATCTGTATTCTAATTCTATATGCAGGAAAATGTACTAAACCAGTATTGACCATGATATTAAACCTAAAGAGTTATGTGATAAACAAGATAACTGCAAAGAATATTAATAAATTATAAGAAATAATGTTTAAACCCTGGCTGGTGTGGCTCAGTGGATTGAATTCTGGCCTGCGAACCAAATGTGGTTGGTTCAGTTCCCAGTCTAGGGCACATGCCTATGTTCTGGGCCAGGTCCCCAGTTGGGGGAATGAGAGGCAACCACACATTGATGTTTCTCTCTCTCTTTCTCCCTCCCTTCCCCTTGGTCTAAAAGTAAATAAAATCTTTAAAAAATTGGTACAGCGTGATTAACAAAAGAAATAAGGTTTAATTGCCTGCTAGAAGTACTATTAGGGCAAAAAAGATGTAGCAGTGTGTTGACATTAATTATATCTGGAGAAATATTTTTAAATCCCCCAGAAAAGGTAATCCAGTCAAATTTAAGACTAGGTAGTAATTTATTTAGCCAAGGGTAACACACAGTGAAATCGATGATGCAGAAAAACTAACCCCCCAAAATGAATACTTTTTACATTTAATTAAATTCTGTCATGACTCATCTATTTACAATTTGAGATATTTGTTCATTACCTTCAATTTGTATAACTCTTAAACACTTAAATGTAACTCTTGTAGAGTTCAAACCAAGTTACAAGGTCAGACTATATTCAATGTGAGGGAAGACAGACCATGCTTCTTGATGAGGAGACTAGTATGCACTTACAGGGATGGAGGAATTGCTGGTCCCTGCATTTTTAGGCCACACATCATCCATAACTTCAATCCCTCCTTTACTAGGATATAGAACATTTTACATCTTTTCTGTCAGTTAAAGCAGTTTATTTATTTGTATTTATTTTCAATCATTTAAGCATTCATTTAATCATGGAATGCTGAGTGATATCCTAAATTTTAAATTACATGTCAAATCTAACCCTTTTCTGTTGTTATTCTTTTAATTCATTTTAAAAAATCATTTGGTTGCGCTATGTTTAAAGCATCTTAACAGTCTCATGTCCCTGAGGACTGTCACTTGGAGACAACCTTCCTCACTGCTTGCAGAATTGTTTCTGAAACAAAATGTGATCACTCAATTATTGCTTAATATGTTTTAGGATGTTTCTTGATCTAAGCTTAAACTCCCTTAAGTGTCACAAAGAGTCTTTATAAATCTAGTTCCAGCTAACATTTCCACTTTTTCCTCCCACTAAGAACTCCTTTAACACTCCGCATGCCAGTTCCAAACCATGTCTTTCCATTTTGTGTATAACAAAATCAACACAACTCCTTGATAGGTTGCCAACTATGGATTCTTCCAGAAAAATTCTTGTCTTCTTTTTTCAATGTGTTCACCCTTCAAATTATAGCTCCATTTTGCTTACTGGGAGCTATCTGACTAGTTTTTTGTTAATCTCCCTATCCTGACGGACTTAAACAAAGGTCTTCTATGCTTCATGTCCCCTTAGATATTCCACTATCAATGCAATTATTATGCCTTATGGTGATTTTTAATTGGCCTTTCTCTCTCCTTAGAGTTCCATAATGTCATATACTGACCAGTACATAGCGACTAAATATTGTAAAATATGTCACATAATTGAAAAATACGTTAAGAAAATATTTTATATTGAATATATATGCACTCATTATATTAGCCATGATTCTGCATGCATCTTTCAGTTAAAATATGCTAGGACTATTAAAGGCTTTGCAATGTGGACAGCGATTCCACTGAAATCCTTTAGACTGAGAAATATCAACATGATGTTTCTGTAAAAAGTTCCATTTATTTTGTGAACAAGCTAAATATGAAAAATTCTTAATATGATTTTTAATTCCACAAGCTGGGAACAGTACCCTAGGAGTATCCCTACTATATGAATTCTATATTTCAACTCAAGAAATGATAAGTCACTTTTTCTCAAGATTTTGTTTTTGTTTTTTAAGCAGTTGTTATTGAGCTCACTGGACTAAAAAAATGCAATAAATGTCTTCATTTCAGTGCCAAGCTATTCATATGCACCAGAGTGAAAAGACTGGTGTGTTGACTTTTGATAGCCTAACCACTTTGTCAAAAAATAGAAAGAACTGCCAAATTCACATATCAAAATAAAACATAATTAGCACTGATCTAATTTTAGAGAAAAGAATTTGCTTTCACAAATATTTTCATTTTAGCAAGTCTCAAAAGGAAAAGTAGTATATTCCCAGGGAACAAAGTTTACAATATCCTTTTCCAACTCATCTTCTGTTTCATCTTTAAAGTGGATCTTCAATACAGGCCTTCAGTGTTCTGGAATTGGAATTTACGCTGGACTGTGCAAGACTGCAATTGACCCGTGACCCTTGATAGTGACAAAGCAACAGGAAATATCCTGCATCTTAGAAAATGAAACCTCACAAACGATTACTGGAAAGTCAATGAAATAAATAGTCAAAAGGGGTGAAAAACAGAGTGTAAAGAAATGGGAAAGAAACTAAGGAATCCAATTGAATTTAGAGAATTGAAACAAGGCCAGGAGTCAAAGTTGCTACTAATTTCCTGATGTGGTTTAAGATTGCACACATGTCGTTTATAGGAAAGATACAACTTTGAACTGGGGCATTAAGAACATTACAAAGGGCAAAAAAAAATGACCAAGACAACTAATAAAGTAGTAAATATTAGCAAGACTTGAACTTTATAAAAGATAGATGAGTCTAGGTAATATTTTCAAGGAAAAATGACTTAAATAAACCATTTATCCTTTTCAAATTGAAACTTAAGTTAAAGTACAATTTCTATAATGTATTTCATCAATTTCATCTATTTCATCAATGTATTTTTCATGGTGCGAACATTTTCTGCAAATGTGTCTAGTATTGAAAATACACATTTTCATTTATTTGAATGAAGACTAACAACCTATTTAAATATAATGTATACATTTGTAAAGATTTCTAACGTAATTCCTAACTTTATACCATACTTTTCCAGCAAATGTTAAAAAGGCACTCAATGCACTTAGTTATTTACAAGCCTAATTAGATTATACTTTAAATGTCTTCAAGAGAGCTCATTGTGAAATATAAAATGTCAAGGAGAACAAATAGGACTCTATATTGTTAATATAAATGTTTTAAGAATTTTCTCTCCCCTGCTGAGACTAGCAACACTTAAGAAGTTGCCAATGATACCCTCAACTTGCAAGTTCAATGCTGTTCAGTGTCTTGTGGCCAAAGAGGGCCTGGTCTCATAACGAGTATGGTCTGACAGGGGTGCTGTGGCCAGTGCTCCAGAACTTGCAGGTCTGTTGAGAGTTAACAGGCACTGGGTTGCACTGGAAGGCACAGTCTTCTAATAATCCAGCAACCCTCAATTTAGAGTACATAGAAAGCATCTGCAAAGAACACTATAAATTCAGATACTCAGGTTTCTACTCCACTTACTCTGATTCAATAGATCTGGAGTTTAACCTAAGAACCTGCTAATGTAAATAAGAACCTCAAGTAACTATAATGGAGTCATCTAGAGGTCATATTTATGAAAAACCCTTGTAGTTCTTAATATTCTATAAATTTTAATTGCGATTCTTAATATTTCTACAAGTTTTGAAACTTCTCATTTGCAGACATAGGTCTTCTCTACAGGAAATTGAATGTGCCCTTTTGATCCCATACTTATTCGAATTGAATAAAGCACCTGATACAAAGATTCCACCATTTGTTTGTCTTTAGATAGCCAGTGATTGAATGATAACAGTTTTGCATTATACTTGGCTTCTGAAGAAAATTTTATATATAAGGATAGCTGTGTAAATCAAAGCAAATTTCCTTTAAGAAATAATAGTTGATGATAAGATTATGGCCTGTTGCTCACATTCTCAAATATCATCATTTTATAGATAATACTTACCATAATAATAAGTGCAATACACTGGTATGACAATAAAGGAACAATGTCAATCCTTCACTAGGGCTTTTTCTCTCCTAAAGTTATTCAGGGACCTGTGAGTCTAGAGAAGGGAGGGAAGTATAAGGAGGATGATTGCTCTTGAATGGGGGAAAAAAACAAACAAACGGTTAACGGGAGAGATAAAGGTGGAAGGAAACCATAGAGATACCACCTGTGCTAGATGACACTGATCCTGGATCTTACCCAGGCTTTTATTTTATTTTTTAAGTTGAAAGATTATGAACTCTAGAGTGAGTGTGCTGCTTTGCCCTACAGATGTATGTGTAGCAGCTTTAACCCACATGAACAGCTCTGATTTTCTATCAAGGCTACATTCTGCAATGTACTTATTTTATGAAATGCATTATGAAATGCATTTTGAAGTTGAATAATTTTTCTACATTGTGCAAGACCACCCTCAGTTCCGTCCTTTTCCAAATTTCATTGTTTTACACCAACACATCTTTAATGCAGAGGTTGTATCCCAATCAAGTGGTATATCTGTGAATTAGTCAATCTGTGTGGCCCATGCTGTGATGGTCCACAGTATTGAGTTATGGAATACATTGAAAAAGATGGTAGAACACAAGAGTCTTATTTCTTACTAATCTTACTTTCTGTATTTTTTCAGATTGATCACCAGTGGTGCTTACTGTAAATTCAGTTCTGACTAAGACATTCAATGTTAACTCTTCTTTGCTAAACTATATCACTTGATCATATCACATTTCTTATCCAAGAGTATAAAATTTTCCCTTTATTTTTCTTATCACCATAGCTCACCAAAGAAATAACAGGACATTTTTCTGATTTAAAGCAAGACGACTTTGAAAATTGAACTGAAATATCTTGACATAAGAATAAATGAGTTTATGTCAGTTAGTAGAAAAAAATGAGAAACTTTAGGTTATAATAACTAGAATTACTAGATATAAAGTATGGATATTAATCACACCCTGGTAGAGATTACATACCTTGTACAGCCAGGTTTAGTTTCTACTGAGTTTCTGACTCAAATATTCCAAAACAGTATTTGTGTATAAGAAAGTATGGTACAAATAGAAAACCCTACCATTTTGACTTTATAATATCAGAAGTACATGAAAGCAACATAAAATGAAACTTCCTTACTCAAAAACAGCAGTGCTTCAATTATCCACAAACCCACAGATAGGTAGTGTTCCTAATCCGCATCCTCCTATTCCCCCCTTGCATTGCTGATGCTCTAGACAGGTGGTTCCCAATTCTGATCTGTATTCTGGTGGTGGGCTTTGAATATCCTTTCACTGGTCTGCACTAAAATAAAGAAAATATGATGAGTTTACCATAAATATAAATTCATTGAATTTCTAAAACTTCTGATTGTTTTGACATTTTGAATTTCTAATCTTTTTCTCAAAATTCAGCTTGATTTTTAGATAGCCTTTATGTTTATGTGTTTCTTTTGTGATTTGGCATGATTTTGTTGCTGAGTAAAGGTCAATGATAATAATTAAATGTTATATTCAAAAATGTTTAAATCAAACTGACCCAATAAATTAAGAAATCTTAGCAACTTTAGTTTGCTCCATCCACTGCCTTAAGCAGTGAAAGACAGTGACATAATTTCTTACACAGATATTTATTTTCCTTTATCAAACAATTTGTTGCAAATGTGGGAAGAAAAGTAGACTCTTTTGTCTCACTTATCTTTGTGACATTTCATGGACTAATTTTAATTACAATATATTTGATTTGATGTCAAAATGCTCTGGTTCTTTTAAAATGTCAAATTTTAAAATGCTGACATTTTCTTGGAAAGAGCAAGAACTTGAATAAGTTAATTAGGAGGGAACTGGCCACTCTGAGATTCTGGTGTAAAATGCGGTTCATTTCTGCAGATAAGAAAGTTGACCCTAGAGGGAGCATAGTCTTCTTTTTCTCAACTCAGTGGTAGAATAACTTTCCATGTAAAGCCTGATTTCACACTTCTTTCCTCTACTGCCAGAGAACTGACCATATTTTCTGCTATAATATGAGTCCATGTTAATAATCATACAAATACTTTATAGTTATCTGTAAAATTCTTGAGAATGGGAACTTGTCATACGAAGTCTATCCATATAATATGAAAAACAGAGACATTTATTGAAGATACAAGAAGCATTGACGATACAAGATACAAGGAGAATTGTAGATAGAACAATGACGCCTCAGTCTCCTTGGGAGTAGATACTTTGGAACGTCACAAAGTTCTCCCAATCACCAACAGCTTCTCCATTGTATTTTCCTAGATTTCATTGGTGGTCTGAAATCTCTTCCCTTTCAAAGGTGATTTCAGTTTTGGGAAAAGCAAGACGTCACAGGGCACCACATCTGGGCTACAGAGGGACTGGGTTACCTGGGTATTTTGATGTTTTGCTAAAAAACTCTGTGAGAGACATGATGCACGAGTGGGTGTGATTTTGTGATGAAGCTGCCAATCACCAGTTGGCCATAGCTTTGGCCTTCTGAATCATGTGAATAGTTTCTGCAGAAGAATGTTCAAGACTAACACAAAATTTGATGTAGATTTGTTGCTCTACCTGCTCAGTTATTTTGAATGTGAGGGCCACACAGTATACATGCTCACTCAGTGGTGTCTATCACTCCCACTGACTACAACAGTGAAGTCATCATTGTTCACACATGCACACTCCAGTCCACTCTCCTTTGCTGCCAGGTTACATAGGTGTCGGCAAGCCATTCTCATTATATTAACAATGGCTGGACTTTTTCTGGTCAGACCTCATACAGCTATTTACCCAACATTTATTTCTGTACTTGATACATAGTCGACCCTGCACAGATAGTTCTTGAATTAATGTTGAAGGAGGAAGTGACATGTAAATAGGGAAGATTTAGATTCAGAATAAGGGTGAGAAAGCAGTTGAGAATTTTACAGAAAATGTTTATCCAAAAACGAATGAAGACGTGAACTTACAGAATTCAGACCAGTTGAAAATATGTTCTTACAAGCAGTTTTAAAGAAAAATTCACGTAACATTTAAAACTTAACCGTTGGGAGATTATGGAGTTGTGAAGGACATATGCAGAGATCTGGGAGAATCTGTAGTAGCTTACTGATGTGAACAAGATACAAACAAATAAACTGAGTGTGGTCTTTATTATAGTTAGATAGCAGGGTATATATTTTGACTTTGTAAAGTGTATAAGGTTATTTCCTTAATTATTCTACATAGTTTGTGGGCCAACATAAATATATAATAAAATAATTCATTTATATTTTAATGAATTTATATAAATTTACAAATACTAAGTAAATAAGAAGTGATCGTTCCTGTTTTCTCCACACCAGCTTTATTTTCGGTGCTTTTGGGGACATCAAAACCTAGCTAGCAATTGTGCATGTTAGAGAACTCATGAAATCAATTCCCATTTAGAACTAACTCCCAAATAAAACAGAGGTGAGTCAAATTAAATCAACCTTAATTTTGTCTTTTTAACATAACTGGAATTTAATGTGTTTTAATTGTGTATTAATATTGAATGTGTATTTAATTTTATCACCCTAATTTCTAAATGACTCGAATGGCAATAAAGGGAAAGAAAAAAATGTAAGAGAAAAACATTTGTTTCAAGAGCCAAGTGAAATGACCGAAATTTCATGACTATTCACATTCCGTTAAGTGTAGGCTGTAGACATCAAGTGATCTGACACACAGAAGGAAAATTTGTAAGCGATAGGACAAATAATGCCTCATACTCTCAAAACGTTGTGGTCAAGTCAGGAATGAAGACTAGAGCTCTATCTCATACCCTAATTCCCACCAGGTGAGGTGGATGGAAGGTAACACTGGCAAACCAGTATGACTAACAATAAATTTGAGATAGTTCCAGAATTATAATATGATCATTAAACTTGGGTACAGCTTGCAACCTAACTGTGAATCTTAATATAAATGCAATCAGAGATGTGTGAAGTGTTGATTTCCAAAGCTGCCGACATGCACAACCTACTCGATATCCAGTCATCACATTTTTCAAACCAGCTGGCCATCAGTGAAATTATTTTGTGTCCCTGCTGGGCCATAATGAAATGATTTTTCACTCGGTTTGAAACTCATGCAGATCCAAATGAAATCGAAACTGAAGTGAAATGTATAAGGTGTCTACCACAGGAACCAGTGCCAATATATATTTTTTCCCTCCAGGGTGATTGCTAACTGAAACAGCAGGATTCCCACTTGTATAATCTCCACAGACCTGTAGCAGTAGTTACTCTCACAGACTATTAGAAGGCAACTGGTGACCATGATAAAAGTGACAGGCTATTGAGAATTGTATTGAAATGAGGGAATGTTGACTATAGATTTATTAGATTACAGTTAGTGTTGATGGTAGATGTGGCTTAAATTGTCCTGAGTCATCAGATTCAATTTTATTTTCTGTTGTCTTGGATGATTATAAGATGACTAATTAGAATCTGTGAATTAACAAACTAAAGCTATCAAGGATTTTATATTTTACTTTGAATCTGAAACAGACACAACCTTAGAGAATATTTTTCTCATATATTGAAAAAATGTGAGCAGCAGAAATTGGAAAATTTCTCTGGGCGTGTTAATCAGTGAGAAAATTATTTTGGATTAATGCTTTAAATAGTTTCTTAAAGACTAAATGAGACAGGTATACAAAGATAATTTTAAATTATTAAAATATTTATGTTCTGCATATAACTTGCTTTCCAATTTTAAACAAAAAGTTGCAGTTTATTCACCATAACAGTCTTTCTTCTTCACCATGACAGTTGAATAAAAAAGAATGAAGTATTTTGTTATTACGTCTAATAACTAAAGTGTGGCTGACTTCTCCATCTCAGACTCTACAGACATTATTGTTTTGAACTGTACTCCTGGTTTCAGTAGTTGAGGTACTCTTAGTTTTATTTTGCTAGAAGACACCAAATTTTATTCTTCACTAATAATATTGTTCCTCCTAGAAATGGTGATGGTTTTATACAAGTATGTAAACATTCTTTTCTGATTCTTTTTTATGATGAATACAATTAGATCTGCTCTAAAACTTGTTTTAAGAAACAATTTTTTCCTAAACAATTGATATCTTAGGGAATAAATTGAACATAACACAGATTTTGCACGCTTATGTGTGATTTCATTTCTGGGAATCAATACATGGCTACAGAAAATACACACAGTTGAGCCAAGACACCTAGAAATACAGAAAACAAAAATACGCACAGAAGCACACCACGTAAGGAGGAGCAGCACTCATCACATCTGGTGTTAAATTACACGCCCAATTTCGCAGAACCTACCTCCCATCACTTGGCAACAGTTATCCAGCTACGACTCTTCTGGCAGCCATCTGGGAGACAGTCACCCTCCCCTTCATTTTTCCCTTTCCTATCTGCCTGTTACACATGATTCCACTCTGTTCTCTGTTCTGTCTCTCTCCTTAGCTCTCTTTCCCACATTCCTTTTCTATTTACCTTCTGTTCTCTTTCTCTTGCACACAAATGGGGCAGTATTGCATACACATCCACAAGCAAACTTCAATTAGTTTCAGGATGAAGTATCATATTTATTTGTCGTCTTATCCATCTTGCATGCATATGATTGGGCTACAATTTTCATTAGGTGGCTATTTTCTTGTTGTTGGTAATGAAATGCTGACGGCAATTTTGAATACTGTGCATCTAATCCTATTTTCCATAAACTGTGTGGCTTTTATTGCATAATTTTGCACAATGCAATGTGTTTTAAGAACACATTTGTCTTGGAAGAGTGGAAATGATTATATTACCCTTTGCAAACAATTTGGTATTGCCAAAAACTATTCCAAATGTTACCCAAGGGAGACAAATTATTTATATTATTTTGGTCAGGAAACAAATCTGTCTTCTAACTGAAAGGGATACATTATCTCTATCTCCCAAGACTTTCCTTTTTAATACAAAAATCCTTGAAAGACTATTCTAAAACAAAGGTTGTTGAAGCCGTTGAACAAGATGTATAGAAATATAGACACCTGCTGAAAAAAATTCTCCCAATAATTTTCTCCCATTGACAAGTATAAGATACTTTCACCATACTTTCCCTAGAAGACAAGTCCAGTGCAGTGTCCCCCCAGAGTATGGTGTCCAGCTACCCCAAGGAGAGTCTCCAGAGAAAGGTGATTGGCTGATCTTCCTGACTAGCTCATCCAACGGTACACTTATCTTGGAAAACCAACCCTAAATTGGGTTAAACCCCCTGCTACTGACTCAGAGGATCCATCCTGGTAGTGTCATAGAGTATATTAGACATGGGATTCTAGTATGCTAACAAGCCTCACAAGGACACTCCACTTAAGAATGTCAATTTAATCATCTGCCAGAACCATAACTCTCAGGCATATTAGACAGTGGTGGCAGCTCAAAAAGGCATCTTTATTCCCTGTAGACATACTATATGTGTTACCTAATTTGATTCATACTGCAGATTGAGTAGGGGTTCAGATTAATAAGGTCTAATTTTATTCCTCTTTTATGGCCAATATTTCTGACATCTTCATAACTTGAGCTTAGCAAAGGATATAAACATGTCAGGCACACAGGGCATCACTCTATTTTGGGGAGGATTTGTACCGACACCACCAAAATTGGCCTGTGTAAATTTCCTTGGCTTTTCCACAATAGTTAGGTAACCACTCTTTCATTTAACATATAAATGTATGTATGCATATAAATGCATTCTGTGTAGAGTAACCCAACTGTTTTCTGGGTTTTTGTTGTTACTGTGGCATTGTTTCAGATTAACTGCTGGGACTATTGTGTGTACTTTAGTTTAACAATTGAAATTTACCTTATTTTTCATATGTTGATATCTTGAGAGAATTATAGTATGTCTCCCATCATACTTCCTAAAATTAGTGATGAATTTTTACATTTTCAATTTGTTAATTTGACATTTGTTTTGCACCTCTAGTTTCATAAAGTCTGTTTACTTTTCTATTGGAGGGTACATTTTTTAAAGACTAAATATATATTGCATATGTATTTATATTAATATATATTTAAATCTATCTTTCTATATATAGCTTAGAAATAATTCTCAGTGTGTTTTGCTTTTATGTGGATTATGTTTTACTTGATATAAAATATATATTCAATAGTAAGTTCTTAGACTGTGGTTTATTTTCTTTCTTAATATATCTTAAACTTTATGCTTAGAAACCACTTTATGTTCACATAACATATGAGTACCTTAGATACTTGTTTTAATGCTTATCATTTAATTTCAAGAATTTATTTTGGATTGTTAGTAGAGAAGCAAAAATCTCAACTAACCTTTCCATAAATATTTTAACTGAGGTCCTACCATTTATTATAAACTTATCGCCACTTCCCCATTTATTTAACAGTTTAGTAGTAAAAAAATTAAAAACCTCCACTTCAACTAATAACTTGATGAATAACAATCTATACAGTATGCATAGTATGCATGAAATAATTTGACCATTCTGGGGAAATCTTGCTTTTATCTCATATTTTACAATGACAATTTTGGCACCTAATTTTGGCCTACAATACTTTATTATACTAGCATTCCAGGCATTAATCTAAGTGATTCATTCAAGATACCCAGAAGTAGTAAGAAGGAAACATTATACCATAGAAGTCAAAATAGGGAACTGTACAGAGAATGAAGAAAGGATAGGGCAACCCAGCTGAGTGTGTGCAGTACAACGTGATGGACAACATGTGCTTGTCTGGAGGGTGATGCCACCCTCTCAGAGTGTGCTCAGTAAAGCAACATAATCAACATGTGCTTATCGAGGTGGCAAAAAACAAAATCTGTTAATCAAAGGCTCACGTAACATTGCAATTATACAAGAGTATAAAAGTAAAGGTCTTTGATCAGACAGCTGAGATGGCCGAGAGGTGCTGAGACAGCCTAGAGATGCCCTGCTGCTCTAGTTGACTGAAACCACCTTAGACTCTGGCTTGCAACACGCTGACCAGCTGCCTCCTGGATCTGGAACTGATCTGAACTTTTGGGACTGGGGTATGTTATTCTTCAATTCTCTTGTGTGATGCTATTGCTAATCATTTCTTAGTGATTATTATTGTTATTGGGTTATTATAGACTTAGGTCGATTCTGCATTAATAAGAGTGAATAGCACAGTCACTTATGTCAACTCACTGTTAGTCCTTGATGCTGGTGTTGCCTGTACTGCTGGTGGCTGCATAGGTGGCCTGGTACCTCTAGTCTGTGACAAAGGCTGGAGGTTGGTTTATAGGCAAGACCATAGCAAAAATACTCATAAAGTTAAAGTGTTGCTTTTGACAAAAGATGTGTTGATTTCACAGATGTAGCTGGACAGATCAAAGATGGGATGAATTGTAGAAATGCAGGAATCCCAGAAGACCTGTATTGTCCATGAATAATTGGTAAGTTCAGGGAAATGAGCAAGCACTCTGGGGGCTCACAACAAAGAAATAGATTATAAATTGGTCTAGAGAGGCTTTTAGTAGCAGATGGTGAGGACATAGGTCAATGCTCAGACACCACAGAAATGAGTTACAAATCAACATTTCAATAAGAGGAAGCGGATCAGGCAATACACCATTCAGTACCATTGTCTTTAAGACTCTCTGGAAAGAATTTAACTATCCATAAGAGTCTCATTCTAGCTTTTCATTTTCTCATTTAAACCTGTACTTTGATTTTCAGAGAGCTATACGTCTCAGTGTGAATAGGACCTTCAAAAATAACACTTAAAGTAATAAAAGTTTGTTGGAAAATGCACTTAAGTTAAAATAAAATTACTTTAGCATTTTTTAATCCTCATTTGAGGATATATTTTTATCAATTTTAGAGAGCGAGAAAGAGAAACATCGGTGTGAGAGAAACAGAGCCTGACCAGGGATGAAACCTGTAGCCTAACCATGTGCCCTGACCAGGAATCAAACCCACAACCTTTTGGTGTGCATCATGACATGCCACCCAACAGAGCCACCTTTACCATTATTACAGGACAACTTTACCATTATTATTAAAAGATGCAGTGAGCATGGACTCTAACATTTAAAAAATGCATTTAAAATGTTAGCAATCAAACTAATGGTATAGTAGAAAAAGTATATTTAAGGAAATTTTGTTTAAAACAGATATTGTATCTTTATATTAATAAAAATATATTTAATTGATTTTATTGGTTCAATTGGCTAAATGCTTAAATAATCAAGTTAGCTCTCTACTTCATATTATGCACCCAATCAAAAAAGATAGAATTTATTAAAATGTTAAAAACAAACACAACATGTAAGAGCATTTAAAACAGTATGTGTAGTTCAGTCACTCCTGCTCAGGTTATTTTCAACTGCGTCTTCTCTCTTTAATCGGCTTCACAGATTGAGGTTTTTCTCTTTTTGCCATCATTTCCACCTTCATGAGTATCCCCCAACATCTGTGGAAGGTGAGGATTTAGTATATGAAAGTAATATGTAATGGGTTTGCTATGCAAATGTTATTGATCAGAGGTTAAAAAATTGCCTGGGCAAGATTTCCTGGTCTCATCCAGTCACAATGGGCAGGATATTGACCATTGAGGAAACTTACGTAATGATCTCTTGGCGCTGTTTCTACTTTCATTCAGCAGCTTGACCCTTGAAATGGAAAATTATCTTTTGCCACTTGGAGAACTCTAACCACTCTATTTCTTTTGCAATAATCTCATTCATTTTTTCACCTCTTTTTTCTTTTTAAAATCCATTTAAGTAATTGTTTAGGGAGAAAAAATTCTAAATTTATTTCATGCATCTTTCTGCATAGTATTTAAGAATATTTTTAAATAGAGCTGAAATTATAATTTGTAATTTTTATAGAAGGCTAAGATTACATTTGTTTTCTTAGAGATTTGAAAATATTTTTCCATTTACTTTCGGTTTCTATGTTCATAAGAAATGAAGCATATTTATTATGGAATGTTTGATATCATTATAGAATTTAAATATCAGTCTATAATAACAATAGACTTACTTTGGAATGTATTTTTTGTCATTTCTGATGAACCCAGTTAAAGTATTTCATTAGAGGATTTGCATTTTTCTTTATTGAGAGATGTGTTTATATCTTTTGTTTTCACATTAATCTACTAGAAGGCATTCCAGAATGTAGATCAGTCATAGATTAGGCCTATTTGCTTGCTTTAGATATTACCTTTGCTGTATATACTTCATATCTCTCAAATCTCATATTCTGTTCTGTCAGACACCTGATCTTGCATCTGTGGTTTACAACATTAATTGTCTTTATTTTGATATTCTGTCCTCATCAGTAAATATAGCAAAGTATCAAAATATAAGGTCGCTATAAAAATAATGATTTCCACACAACAGTAAGTAATGAGTTGAAAATCACATTAATAAGCCATGTTGCATACAAGAACATCAACAATATCATATGTGTAGAACCTGTAGATAGAAAATAGCAATCATTACTAAAGAAGAAGGAGACCTAATTAGTGTGATACACCATTTATATGCATAGGAAATCTCTGTATCGGTAAGGTGTCTAATTTTTAATCAATCTATAAATCTGCTACAGACCTTAACAAATCTAAGCATACAATAACCTGTGATGCAGCAATCATACTTTTGGACATGCTGAAGAGGAACTAGCACAGATGTCCACCTCCACCAAAATTTCAAGAATATTCATAGTTACGTTTTACAAAATAGTCAAAATTTGAATTAATCCAAATAGCCATAGTAGACAGAATGGGCAATTTTATTGTCATAATATGGATGACTCTTCCACACATAATATTAATAAAAATGATCAGACATGAAAGAAGCAAAGCAGTATTGAAACTGGAAAAGACACCGGAGTTTGGGCTGCCTGTCACTACCAAACCCAATATGCACAGACAGGAACTGAATCTTTATGGACACTTTATTCAGATGGCCAGCAATCTGAGAAAATGGCGGGTTCATACTCTAACAGATCATCTTGTCTCTTCTTTCCAGGCCAAGGTTTTCATAGCAGGGAATAAACAAGGTATGGTCAGGGGTTCAACATTCAGGGAGGAGTTAATTGGATTAAAAATAACAACTCTAGCATTCTCACCCTGGGCTGTGATCTTAAACTCTGCCCCAGGCGGTGGTCTTAAACTGCGTCCTGGGAGGTGGTCATCTCACCCTGGAGTACAATGGCTCAGACAGCATCTTGAATTGCTTGCAGTCCTCCTGAGGAACAAAGGTGGAACTGCTTATGGTCTCCTGGAGTCAGGGTGGGTAATATCTTCAGTTCTTGGAACAAAAACTTTTACATGCATTGATTACTAAGCTTATTAGCTATTACTTAAATTAAAATTCTCCAGCTCTTAAGTCCCTATCAGTATGATTTCATTTATATGGAATTCAAAACAATCAAAACTAACCTAATGTAAGAAGGCAAACTGGTGGCTAATCTTATGTTGAGGTAGGAGCAGTAATACCAACCGGCAGGAAGAATAAGAAACGTTCCAGAATTGAGCACGTTTACTGTATTTAGGTCTAAGATTGGTTATATGCTGATATTTGTATGTAAAAATTTATCCATGTATAAATTTTTTACAATGAAAAAATATTTATTAGACTTTTATACATGCTATTGTGTAAGATGAGTCTCAAAGAAGAGATTTGAAAATGTATAATTTTCCAGGCATATTAGTTAATGAATTATAAGAACTGGTATTCAGGGTAGTACGATAAGAACCAACAAGTAATTGAGTTAGAATAAAGTATGTAAAGGATAGTGAATTAGTTCTGATTTTTAATTTAGAAAGATATTAGCAGATAATAACTAGGATTAGAAGGCATTTGAAAATATCTTATTCAACTTGGACCTTTAGGAGTGATAAAAAGTAGGAAATTTTTTTCATTAGATAAATTTCAGGAGAAAAGTTATAAGACTATTTTTGCATTTATAGTCAGAAAATTATCACAATCAATAGAACTATTCATTGTACATATAGAGTTTGTCTTTTATTTGCCTTCCATCTGTATTCAGTCATTAATCTGCATATAATAATATGGCCCTTATGCTTGAACAGGATAAATAAACTTGACATTTGTAATTATCCTACTGAAATACAAAATTAAAAAATCTTAAAACCACAGGGAAACCATAGTAATAACACATTTGAATTAATGACATCTCACACTGAATCTCCTATTAATAAATAGAACAGCTTAGCCAATCAGTGTATCTTTACTCTTACTCTTCCAAATTTGTGTTGTTAATATAATTTTTAAAAAAATACAGCTTCAAAACCTGCTCTTCTTCACAAAACAAGAACCTCCTTGTCTTATTGTATGTCCTTTTTTCTTACCTGAAAATCTAGAAAATTGTCCTAATAGATGTCCTTTCTTTAGTATCCCCACACTCCAGGAATTCTCTGACACCTCCATTAAGATAATGTTTCTAAAAGGCAAATATGGCCACTCTTATATTCTTTGCTGATAATTCCCCTTACATGTTACAATCATGTAATTGTACTTTATTTCATATAATTATATATTATTAGTGTAGTGACAGCCTGCTTTTTGGGGGGCAGTAATAGTTCTCTGCCTGTGAATGCTTCTAGGACTGTGACCACATACAGAGATCATTTTGACATTTTGCTACATGGTTAAGTCATCTAGAGAATGTAAAAAATAAAAAAGTGTGTTCTTATTTCCCCTTACCTCTGCATCATAGGCCATGGAGATTCTGATTTAATGGGTATAAAGTAGGGCCTAGGCTTTAGAGTATTTAAAAAGCCTATCAAGTTAATTCTAATATGAAGAAAAAAGCTGAAATGTAGAGAGAAGGAACATATTCCAAAAGTGATACTTAAAGCCATTTAAGGTGAATTAAGGGAAACAATATAGAAATAACCTCCAAGACAGGCAAATCGCTCTGAGAGGGATGAATCAATCAGAATAAAGAGAACACATATTCAGGGGAAAGTAGTTCTCAGAGGAGGGAATTACAAATCAAGTAGGAAAAAGAATATAAGTAATTCAAGAAATTGCAACTGTTACATTTTTTTTTCCTATTTACCAATTAAGTCATGCAGTAGACCCTTATAAGACATTGTGATGATAATCAGTGATAATTAGAAGAAAATAATTTTCCTCGCTTTCTATAATTCACTTTTTGCCTAAGCTATGTCAAATAGGTTTTGGATACTTGGAGAAGATCATTTCCTTGACCTTTCCAGTGGAATTAGACAGCCAGGGAAGTAGGAGAATGTGTGGCTGAAGAATCCCGTGTGAACGTTTCTTCATACCAAAGAACAGCAGAGTTCAGGAGAAAAGAAAGTGAACGTACACACACAAAATTGAATGTTCGAAAGAGCCAAGTTAACATTTGGGTTTATAAATTTAATGGGATTTTTAAAAATTCAGCAAATAAAGGGCAAAAGAATGAAAATAGAAAAACTATGAGAGGGCTATTTTGCTAGGGCTGTAGGACAAATCTCGTCAGTTTTGAAGCTGATTTTGAGGAATTATCTGATGTAAATGTGTATTCTAAGATGGAATCTAACAGGATATGAGAAGTAAAAGAAATGAATGGTTGTTTATCCTGTGTCTTGGACTAATAATTGGATTATAAACATCAGTGACAGAGTTGAAGTTTAATTTGCATGAGAACTTCATCAGTTGGTAAGAGGTTTTAGGCTGTGTGCTATGGACAATGTAGATAAATTTTCAGGCTTTAATGATCCTCATATAGACTGAATTCCGTTGATCTGACTGGATCACAGAACCAAGAAGTGTTAGATGTATCTGATTAATGCATAAACCCGCTGAACATTTTATGTACCTTCCGATGCACTTTCTGTGGGTTCTTTATTTAAAAAAAAAAAGGTAGTGGATTAAAAATTCTTGGAATATGCATTTGATTTCAACCCTCAGAAACACTAAACCTAAATATTGTGTGGGCACTCTGTTTATTGAAATAGTATAGGAAAGAAACAAATTGCTGCACTACAAATTGGCTCTTTCCTAAGGATATTATAATGTGGGTAATTCAATTGTTTTGTTACACTACTCACATTTTTTACAACACAAATATAATTAGAATAAGAAATACAGCAAACTGTTCAAAAGATTTCTTATTCTCCAAAAATAGCACATAGTTTCTTTTAATGAAAATTATGTAAACTTTCATTTAATACTTTGAAGAGGCATACTGTTTTCTACCTACCCGAGCAGTATCCCAAAGTTAACCTCTTTTAGAACTGTAATATAAAGACAATCTTCATGTTAAATTCAAAAATTTAAAAGACATGTTAGATTTAGGCTATGATGAATACAGTCATAGATATTTTTTTTTCACCAGTGACTTTATTTTACTAAGGAATAGTAATGACCTATGTCTACCTTATAAACTGGTACAAAATAAATATTTTAAAATGAAAAACGGCATTTATTTTCCAGAGGTTTCAATTAGAGATAATACAGTCAAATGGTATCATGTACCCTTGCCACATAAAATATTGTCAGTGTGCTCTGCACGTCCACCCTTTCTTTCCAGTGGATGGAGGGACTACTTCTTTTTTTCAGGAAGTGAATAAAGGCTTTTCTCAGTTTTGAAGGAAAACTCTTAGAAACTAGAGAGGTATTTTCTGAAATTTAAAATAAACTAGGTCAAAAGAACATTGAAAGATAAATGAGGAATAAAATCAGTACCTGAAGAACCAATGGCATATGGAAGCTTGGTCATAAGAAGAGGTTCTATTATTATGACTATCATACAGATAAAGAAACTGAGCTCTAAAACATTAATTTGTCAAACTTCATAGACCTAGCTAGTAGTGGAGTCAGGATCAAGCCCTAGGCCAAATCCCTGCAGAATCTATGTCATTAAACATTATGTGTGTGTGTGTGTGTGTGTGTGTGTCACATATAATGTTATATATTGATGTATGTTATATATAATGTTAGATATATTGATATATATTATAAAATATAATATACAAGGTCTGTCCAGCCATGCAATATGAAAAATGAAGATATTTACTGAAGAAAATAAAAAAGATACAAGAAACATGGTACATAGGACAATGACACCTCATCCCCTTTAAATTAGGCACCTTGGTACCTCACACAGTTCTCCCAGTCACTATCAGCTGCCCAGTTGTATTTTCCTAAATCTCATTGATGATCGGAAATCTCTTCCCTTTCGACATTATTTTAGTTTTGGAAAAAGCCAGAAGTCACAGGGCGCCATATATGTGCTCTATGAGAGATGAGTCACCTGGGTGATTCGATGTTTCACGGAAGAACTCGGCGGGAGACGTGATGTGTGTAACCAGGTGCGCTGTTGTGATGAAGCTGCCAATCACCAGTTGCCCATACATGGGGCCTTCTGAATCATTCAAATAGTTTCTTGGAAGAATGTTCAAGTTTAACACAAAATCGGATACAGTTTTGTTGCTCTACTTGCTCAGTCACTTTGAATGCCACGGACACACAGTACTTATGCTCACTCAACAATATCTAACCCCTCTCCCCTGATTAGTACAATGAAGTCTTCATTATTCACACATGTGCAAACTACTCCCACTCCATTCTCCTTGGTTGCCAGGTTACATTAATGTCAGGCAAACTGTTTTCATTACATTAACAACGGTTGAACTGTTTCCGGATAGACCTATATTGTGTTATGTAATAATATAAATATAATGTTTATATTGACATGTAGCATTAAATATATAGTTATATAATAATGCATATTATAAGCAAAATAAGCCAGCAATGAAGGTCAAATACCATATGATCTCACCTTTAACAGGAACCTAATCAACAAAACAAACAAACAAGCAAAATATAACCAAAGACATTGAAATTGAGGCTGACAGTCACCAGAGGGGAGAGGGGAGGGAACTTCAGGGGAAAGGGGGAAGGGTTTAGAGCAACAAGTATAAAAGCCACATAGACAAGAACTAGCGAGGGTGGAAATGGGAGGGAGGTGGGGAGGGCTGGAGCGGTGGTCAGGGATGGGCGTAAAAGACAGAAAACTGTACAAGAACAACAATTAAAATAAAGGAAAAATATATTAAAAAATAATGTATTTTATAAATGATAATATTCAATAAATGTTTTAGGAGATAGATTCTACAGACAGATTGTCTGGGGCTTGAACCCTGACTCTGACACTAATTCGTTGAGCAAATTGCTTAACCTTTCGTCACTCAGGTTCCTTATCTGTATAAAGGCCAAAATAATAGAACTGCTTTATACAGCCATGATAAGTACTGAGTTAGTATTTCTAAAATACTAGAATAAGCACACTCTGCTATAGTTACTATTGAAAAACATGTTTAGTATATAATAAAAGGCAGCTAATGTTTCAAATGTTACGATTTCTTACATCTGTTTCTCTACATTTTTTCTGTTTTAACTGTTCTCTACATATGGAATTGTCTGATTTTTTTTTTTAAATAGGTTTTGGCCACATAGGCCATGCCAGTAATCAATAGACAGATCAATATTGCTCCTGGGATAATGACTTGTTTAAAATTTAAGGTCACTGTATTTCTAGTTGTCTAGACTTGCCTCGAGAACCTAGTGGTGGTCTCGTCAGTTACAGATAGTGCACATGTTCTTCTACCTATTTTCTTCATTTCACTGCAACAAACCAAGGACTCCTAAATTATAAAACATGGTGAGTGCTGTGGGCAGGGGGCTGTAGGGGGAGGTGGAGGAAGATATAGGAGGGATAAATGTTTATGAAAGGGGACTTGGGGTGGTGAACACACAATACAGTGTACAGACCATGTATTGTAGATTTGTGCACCTGAAACCTGTATATATGTGTTAACTAGTGTCATTCCAATAAATTCAATAAAAAGGAAAAAATAAATTTTAAAGAAACAAAATACTGGCCTGGCCTGGTGGCTCAGTAGGTCGGAGCTCATTCTGTGTACCAGAAAGCTGTGAGTTCAATCCCTAGTTGGGGTACATATGGGAGGCAGTTCATATTTCTCTTTCACATCGATGTCTCTCTCTCTCTGTCTTTCTCTCCCTTCCTCTTCCTCTAAAAACTAATAAATAGACCCTCAGGTGAGGATTAAAAATAATAATATGCCATGTGCATGTTGCTTGCAACTTATGTCTATTTTATAAAATAAAAAATTATCTGCACTTAGTTCTATACTTTAAAATAATGTTCTGTAATCCATCAATTTTGTGTAATTTCATTAATAAATAATTTGTTAGTTCTTAAGATAGCAGTGCTCCAGAACACACATAACTAATAAATTGTTACCACAGACACAAAATCAGTGGTCATTCATTTGTGAATTGCAATATATAAATGTCTCAAAGCCTAATTACTGGAAAATTACAGTAAAAAACAATCTTTATATACATACTCATTACTGTAATGAAGTGATTTGCCAAATAACCCACAACAAATTAGGTATGTAAAGATAAAACTAATCTAACCAACATTCATAAATCAAAAACAAGGATGACAAAAATTCAAGGAAAAAAAAACAGTTCAAAAGGATACTAGCGATACCTTGATACTGATAAGGAAGTTTCTCCCTAAAAAACGGTAGAAATGCAGACCCCGCACAGGTGTTCACGTGTGCGATAGGCACTAGGCAATGTTTCCCGTGCAGGTGTTTCAGCAGGCCTTCCTTGATATTCAGAAAGTCTTCGCTATTTGTGGATTCCATCCTGCAAACTTCCCACTAACTCAAATGCATATCTAACTCCAAAATCAATACTCATGTACTCAGGGCTTGAGAACATGTGCAAAGCAGCAAAAAGTTTGAGCTGCTCGAAGTTCTCGTTACCAATAAGCAAAACACCTGCTTGCTTGTTTTAGCTCTCCCACTGGACACAGTTGTTCTTTCCACAATCCACTTAATGCCGTGTTTTTTTCATATTTAGGGGCTTTTTGTAGTGTTACTGTTTAAAATGATCCCTAAACATAGTGCTGAGGCGCTGTCTAGTTTTTATGATGGGCTTTATGGTGAAAATATCTGTGTTAGATAAGGGTTTTTAGGCATTAGTAATAGTGTGCTTGGCTGTGAATTTACTGTTAATGAATCAGCAACAGGATATAGTTAGAAAAGAAAAAAAGGGAAATGTACTGATCTGTAAATGAGATTGCTCTGGAAAGCGCTAAAATAACATCTTTCATGTGTGATAAATCTAAGGGGAAGACAGAAAAAAGTTACATTTGTGAATTCATGAGGTGATGACCAATGAACAAACCTAGTACAAACTATTGCTATAAACTAAAAAGTCAAAGAAATTTCAGGTCACATTACCCAGGGTGAGGAAAGTATTAGGAGAAAAAGGATACTACTGATTTATTATAATAAAAAAAAAAACTGCTTACGATTAGTTATCTGCAAGCACTATAAATATAATAAAATCTCCTAAACGGAAATGCACATGAAACAAGATTATTTATTGATCCATGATAGAAAATGTTAGCAGAAGCTCACAGGAAATTAACTCTGTATTCTCCCAAGAGCAATAGCTCAGAATTTGTTAATTTTATTTGCCCTTATTATTTCCTTCAACAGGATACTAGCTGCTGTTATCATTTTAGAAAAATATATTGTTACCCAAATCAAAAGGAACCATCATACTTAAAATTGATTGCTTGATGCCAGGGATTACTTTAATTACCTTTTATTTGTTCTTCTTGTCTCTAGCTACTTCCTCTTTCAACTTGTCCTTGCAAATTACTAAATACCTGCTCGTGTATTTTATTTTATTTTATTTTTTAATTATTTTTAATCAGTATTTTTAATTGTTGATATTGTACAGTTTTCTGTCTTTTACCCCGCCCCCAGCCCACCACCCCAGCCCTCCCCACCTTCCTCCCATTTCCACCCCTCATAGTTTTTGTCCTGTGTCCTTTATACTTGTTGCTCTAAACCGTTCCCCTTTTCCCCTAAAATTCCCTCCCTTCCCCCTCTGGTCACTGTCAGACTGTTCTTAAATTCAGTGTCATTGTTTATATTATGCTTGTTTGTTTGTTTTGTTGATTAGGTTCCTGTTAAAGGTGAGATCATATGGTATTTGTCTTTCACTGCCTGGCTTATTTCGTTTAGCATGATGCTCTCCAATTCCATCCATGCTGTTGCAAAGGGTAGGAGCTCCTTCTTTCTTTTTGCTGCATAGAATTCCATTGTGTAAATGTACCACAGTTTTTTGATCCATTTATTAACTGATTGGCACCTAGGTTGCTTCCAGCACTTGGCTATTGTAAATTGTGCTGCTATGAACATAGGGGTGCACAGGTTCTTTTGGATTGGTGTTTCAGGATTCTTAGGATATAATCCAAGCAGTGGAATTGCTGGGTCAAAAGGTATGTCCATTTTTAGTTTTCTTAGAAAATTCCATACTGTTTTCCATAGTGGTTGTACCAATCTGCAATCCCACCAACAGTGCACTAGGGTCCCCTTTTCCAAAATGATGGAAGACTCCCAAACTCTTTTTATGAAGCCAGCATCATCCTAATCCCAAAACCAGATAAAGACACAACAAAGAAAGAAATAGCTTGTCACATAGTATGAAGTTCAGAGAAAACTCACTGCTGGGGGGTTGCGATGAAACTGGAAGGGGCACCTGAGAAACATGGAGAAGTTTAAACCTGAACTCAAAAGGAAATGATGTGATTGAGGATCAAGGTGTAATCTAAGGCTCAGTCCAGGTTCAGGTTAATTAGACTTTAACAACCAGAAACATGTTGCTTTTGACATGTGTATTTTATTGTTCAAAATGGAGTCAGAGAAGAAGGAATCTTGGTGCAATAGATGGAAGGAAACAACTTTGACTTTTGAGTCAATGACACACAATGATACTTTTTCTACATATCCCACAAATACTTCAGAACTTACTCCTCATGCACAAAAAAATGGTGTGATGTGTTGCCCTAATATGTGCTTATCCTAGGTAAAACCAATGGAGAGAATATATATTGAATATAAAGTAATCGTGTATTTATCTTTATATTTTATATTAATTACTTTCCATTTTATAGTTAGTTTATTTGTTTCCCTTTCAATTTTATAAATAACGACAGAGTAAAATATTAATTCTACTTAAATAATAAATTAACAAGAATGCTATGTTTATCTAAACTGTGTCTTAGATTCAAGAAGTCAAACGTATTAATCAAAGATTTGTTCAAGGACATTAAAGCTTTTTAGTTTTCAATAATATTTTATTCTTAATTCTAACTAGTTTTAAGATAATAGTTATTCTCTAAACTTATAAAATTTTAAAGAATGAGACTTTTTTAAATCATCATTTGTTTTTTATAAGTACTTCAATTCTCATCACAGTTAAAACTACGTCCTTGGCACTTCCACAGAAAACTGTGATTTTTTTGGCATGTTTTTGTAAATTATAGAAAATACTACAGAATTTGTATATAGAGGTGCTCTCTCTTTTCCTTTTCAGAATTTTGTGTCACTTAGTATTTTATGTTGCTTAGGGACCATAAAGGTGTCTTCTTATAGTTCATTCATTAATTTATTAAAAAAAATCTTTACCAAGTTAGGCAACGTACCATGCATTGCCTGAGGCTTGGAAGTCCCGTCACTGAACAAAATCATTTGGCAAATATTTCTGCTCTCATGGAGTTTTAATTTTGTAAATGCCACACACAGAGAAAAAAAAGAACAAAATGCGTATTTTTAAAAAGATTTTTAAAGTCAGGACAAGAAGAAAGCCTGATTTATAGTATTTACTAGAGATATTGACTAAATCAGTTTTTCCAAGACAATTATACTTTTTCCTTCATCTATTGGCTATTAGTGACAGTTCCATGATTTTTATATGAATGATTGTGAAATTTTCTCTTGATCATTTTCAATGTGTTGCATGTCTTGAAAAGTTTAAAACAAACTTTTTCCATAGATTCTATCAACTCATGAGTAAATCATGAATAAACATTATCTTCTCTTAAATAAAATACATGTACATATACATACATGTATATTTAAATGTACACATACATTTGTAAATACACAATGAGAAACATTTAATACTTTAAAATTGGATTTATTTTTGAATCATTACTTACAAATTATTGCTTTGTGTAACTTCTTGTGCAAATACAAACATATAACTTCAATATATTTTTAATCAGTCACAAAACTTTTGTAACAACATGGTTTTAAAAAACTGATTATTTTTTATTTGTTCATTTACTCAAGAAATATAATTTAAATTATGTGCTATGTAAGGAGTAAATAAATTCTGGAAACTTCTTTTATGTGTTCACTTTTAAGAGCCTTTTTTCAGCATTGAAAACCATAATTGACCATTAATGCACTTATAATGCTTTTTTTTCAGCCTCTAGTAGCATAAATGTTCTTTTCCATGAATTATTATTGATGTACAACTTACTAAAGTGGATGATGTGGGTAGGAAGACAGGAAGAAACCAAGTGAGGATAAAGTCAGAGGAACTGGTTTGAGGTGTGGCAAGAAAAAAAGTTTTTTCTTAGTCCTTATTGGCAGTTAGCATTTTTTTTTATAAATGTGTCTTTGAGATTTAACACATCCAACAGCAAATACTGTATCTATGAAAAGGTTTTAATAAGTGGGAATTTTGAAATGATCATCTCTGAAACACTCTGCTCCAGGTATATGTGAAACTGCTTGTATCACACTATAAAGTACAAGCCTACAATAACAACAAAATCCCAGTGTAAGTAGAAGGAAGGAAGTAATAAAGACCAGCATGGAAAGAGATGACAGAAACTAAAAACATAAAATAAAAATAAAAAAGATCAATGAAACCAAGAGCTGGCTCTTTGAAAAGATAAACAAGACTGATGAACCTTTAGCTAAATTAATCAAGGAAAAGAGAGGACCTAAATACTTAAAATCAGAAATGAAAGAGATGAAGTAACAATGGACATCACAGAAAAACATGACTGTAAGAAAATACTATAGACAACTTGGGTGAAATTTACAAAATCCTAGAGACATAGAATCTTCCAAACTCAATCAAAAAGAGTCAGAAAACCTGAATAGAACAAAAACAACTAATACAGTTGAGCAGTATTAAAAAATGTACCAGCAAACAACAGTCTTCGTCTAGATAGCTTCACAGGTGAATCTTATCAAATGTTCAAAGAACTAACACTTATTTTTCTTAAACTATATTAAAAATTCAAGAGGAGGGAAGACTTCCAAGATTTTTTTATGAGGCTGGCATTATCTTAACATCAAAACCAGATAAGCGCACTACCTTATAAGCCAGTATCCCTGATGGACATGTATGTTAAAATCCTCAAGAAAACATTAGCAAATCAAATCTAGCAATATATTAAAAAGATCATACACCATGCCCAACTGAGATTTATTCTGAGGATACAAGGTTGGTACAATAGTCACAAATCAATAAATGTGATACTTTAACAAATTTAAGAATAAAAATCACATCATCGTATCAATAGTCACAGAAAAAAATCAGTAAAAACCAGCAACCATTCATGATAAAAACTCTCAGCAGAGTAGCAATAGAGGCATCATATCTCAACATAATATAGACCATACATGAAAATATCCTACAGCCAACATCATACCCAATGGGAAAACATGAAAAGTGTTTCCCTTAAGATCAGGAACCAAAAAAGATGTCTTCTTTCATCACTCTTAATCAAAATAGTACTGGAAGTCTTAGCCACAGTGATCAGACAAAAGGAGGAAATAAAAGTCATCCAAAGTGGAAAGGAAGGAGTAAAACTTTCATTATTTAAGATGATGTGATATTGTACACAGAAAATCCTACAGACTCCACCAAAAAAACTACTAAATTTAATAAATGAATTTGGCAAAGTAGCAGGATACAAAATTAATGTCCAGAATCAGTGGCATGTTTATATACCAATAATGAAAACTCAGAAAGAGAAACTGAGAAAACAATTCCATTTACTATTGCAACAACAACAGCAAAGTAAGGTATCTAGGAATAAACTTAATCAAGGAGGTAAAAGACTTGTACTTAGGAAACTATAAGACATTAAAGAAAGAAGTAGGAGGATGCACAGTGAACAAATATACCATGTTAATGGGTTGGAAGAATTAACATCACTAAAATGTCCATTCTACTCAAAGCAATCTATAGATTCAATGCTAATATCAATATTTAGATATAAAATAAATATTTCAAAAATTTACACAGAAACACAAAAGACCCCGAATAGCCTCAGCAATCCTGAGAAAGAACAAAGTTGGAGGGATCACAATATCAGATATCAAACTATGCTAAAAGGCTACTGTAATCAAAATGGCCTGTTTTGGTACAAGAGCAGAAATATATATCAATGGAACAGAACAGAGAGCCCAGAAATCAACCCACACCTTTTTGATCAATTAATTTTTGACAAAGGAGGCAAGATGAACAATGGAATAAAGACAGTATCTTCAATGGACAGTGTTTTAGGAAAATGGACTGGTATATGCAAAAAGAAAATAGAAAAGAAAGAAAGAAAGAGGCAGCTAACGTACACCAAACATGAGAATAAACTCAAAATGGATAAAAGACCTAAATGTAAGTTGCAAAACCATAAAAATCCTAGAAGAAAACAAGCAGTAAAATCTTTGATATCTCATGTAGCAATATTTTTGCTGTTATATCACCTAGGACAAGGGAAACAAAGAAAAAAAAATAAACAAATACAACTACAGCAAACTAAAAAGTTTTTACAGAGCAAAAAATAGTTAACAAAATGAAAAAAGAAGCCACTGTATGGGAGAAAACATTTGCCAATGCTATATCTAATAAGGGGTTGATTTCTAAAATATATAAAGAACATGCAACTGAACATGAGAAGATGAACAACTCAATTAAATGTGGGCAACAGAACTGAATAGACACTTCTCCAAAGAGAACACATTTATGGCCAATAGATACATGAAAAAGTTCTCACATGGACAAAACCAAAGGGGATAAGTTCGAGGGTGGGTGGCATGGATGGGTGGGGTGGAGGGAGTTGGCAGGGTGAAAATGAAGACAAGCATACTTGAACAACAATAAAAAAGAAAAAATTCTCAATATCACTAATCATCAGAGAGATGCAAATTAAAACAACAATTACCACCACACATGCTAGAATGTCTATTATCAATAAATCAATAAACAACAAGTGTTATCAAGGATGTGGAGAAAAGGGAACCCTTGTGTACTCTTGGTGGGATTACAGTCAGGTGCAGCCACTGTGGAAAACAGTATGAGATTTCCTCACAAAATTAAAAATGGAACTGCCTTATGATGCAGTAATCCCACCTCTGGGAATGTATCCTAAGAATCCTGAAACACCAATCAGACAGAATATAGGCAAACCTATGTTCATAACAATGTTATTTACAATAGCCAAGATGTGGAAACAGCCCAGGACCCATCAGTAGGTAAGTGGATAAACAACTTTGATATATTTACACAACAGAATGCTATGAAGCTATACAAAAGAAGTAACTCTTACCCTTTTCAATAGCATGGATGGACCTGGAGAATATTATGCTAAGTGAAATAAGCCAGTAGAGAAAGACAGATACCATATGATCTTACTCATATGTAGAATCTGATGAATAAAATAAACACAAACATAACAAAACCAGAGGCATGAAACGGACTGGCAGCTGTCAGACAGGAAGGGTGATGGGAGAGAAAGAGATCAGCCAAAGGACATATACACATATATGCATAGCCCATGGAAACAGACAATAATGTTGTGAAGGCCCTGGGTGGGGATGGGAGCGGGGCTGTGTAGATGGTGACAAAGAGGGGAAAAAATGAGGGATATATATAATAGTGTCAAAATATAAAAGTATGAATCTTTAGATTTCAAAATGAATTGGCTGCATTAAAAGTAATTGATCTCTGCCTGGCTGGCGTAGCTCAGTGGATTGAGCGCGGGCTGCGAATCAAAGGGTCGCAGGTTCGATTCCCAGTCAGAGCACATGCCTGGGTTGCAGGCCAGGCCCCTAGTGGGGGCCACGTGAGAGGCAACCACACATTGATGTTTCTCTCCCTCTCTTTCTCCCTCCCTTCCCCTCTCTAAAAATAAATAAATAAAATCTTAAAAAAAAAAAAGTAATTGATCTCTGGTAAAAAAAATATGTACAAGTCTAGAATGAGTAATTGTGCTATAATTTTTAAAAACTTGATAGGATTCATTCAGTTATTTATGATTCAGAGAATATTGGCTTAAAAAGCATTTTTATGATAATAAAAGAAAATTGTAACAATAGTTAAAGTAACTTAACCCATTAGATCCCGTGATTCGGGAGATTCAGTGTCATCTAAAAATTATTCCAAGACTGAGGTTCATTCTAGAAATTCAATTCCCATGAACATTTTTTATATATAATTTTGCTTCTTGTCGTTTTAACTAATAATGGTAAACAGACCATAGATGATTTCAGAAAATTCATATACAAGATGATTCATATTATATGAGCAAATAAAAATCAACTTATTTTCTACTACTTTAACACAAAATTGTTTACACAGTCTATTTATTACTTTTAATACATGATACATTTACACTACATAAAAATAAGACATTTGTCTCTAATATGAATTATTTGACAATTATTTTTACAAACTTCTATTATGTCATATATATTCTTTTCACGAAACATTTATATTGCTATTTGATTGTCATGGTTTTGGTTGTGAACTTGAGGGCAGATATCTTACATTAAACTTCTGATCCTCTCATGGTGGGTCCAATATTTTTACAGATGGTAGACATGTGATAACTGGTGGCTCAAATGGCCTTTCTGTCTTTCTTCTAAAGCAAGACATGAAGGGAAAAATGTGAGTCCTTTTATACGGGACAAGACTCTTCTTTGGTCAAGGAATACTCTATATATACATAGCTCATGGGACTTCAGGGAAAGGAAACTTAGATAACATAGGTAGCTTACCTAATGTCACATGCTCAATGAATGCTAATTTTCATGTATTGTGTGTATCTTTTATTACAGACACTCTATCATATGCTTTGTGTATATTATTTTTTGATCTTCAAAGTGCATTAGGCAGTTGTGTTTATCGTGCCAACATACTGCTAGTAGGGTAGACTGAGGACAAGAGAGTCCAAGGAGCTAGATTGAAGTCAACCAGTAAGTGGTTGGGCTAAGGTTCAATGCACAAAGTCCAGAGTTTCAGGAAGTGCACTTTTTCAGTACTAGGTTCTACTACCTGTCATTAGTGCTGGAATCTGAGGAATGAATCCAGATCTATTTGACACAGCATTTATAATCTTTCATTGACTCTGTTAGGTTGGTGAGATTTAGGATTTTATTTTAATGTATGTTAGAAAAAATATTATCCCTCAAGTGTTTTAATAATAAAAAAATCTAATAAGTAAAACATTTGTAATACAATTAGAAATAAATTTATTTAACTTTACATTTTCTTCGAATGATAAATATATCTTAAAATATGTTTGTGATATGAATAAAATGCTTACCTTAAATGTAATAAAAACTAATTTAATATTAAGCTAAGTAGTTAGATAGAAGCTGAGCATATTTGTGAAGAGATGGGTTTCTCTCCATATGAATAGAATTGTCTCTTATACTTTCTGTGCGTTATGTGTCATTGAGCTGGATCCAACTCCAGGAAACTCATGAATGATATTCACAATGTCCTGTCCTCAACAGCCCTATTCAGCTTCTGTAGACTCGTAACTATATCTTCTTTTATGGAGTCAATCCATCTCATACTTGGCCTTCCTATTTTCTTGCTGCCTGCTGGCCCAGGCTGTAAGTGACAGTAGCATTTATAGACCATGTAGTAGGCATTATGAATTGCTAAAGGTGTTTTTCTCATGCCCTTCAAATCCTCCCACAATCCTGTATTGTATATCTTAATATAGCTACATCAGAGATAAGGATATAGAAGTTCACAGAGATTTTAGTAATCAGAACTACTTATCAAGAAACAGCATTCAAGTAGCTTTAAATCCCAGGCCCTTTTATTATACAAATAACTCTTCTACAGAATACATTGTATTAGAGTCTGAATTTTTGGTTGAAAATTCTTATTATTATTTGCAGTAATTATATATCAGTGTTCTGATTTTTCAGATCATTGCTGAACACTATTTAATACAGTTCAGTCATAGAAATATGTATTGAATGTATTTGGGGTTCATATGAACAGTGCTTTTTTTAGATGTTATTTTCACTCAATATAAAATTTCACTGTGACAGCATGTTTTATATTACGTGTAGAAAGGTCATTTTTTATCATTGGATATACACAATTCAATGAAACAAATCAATTGTTTTATTTCAGTAATTAACATCCCTTCTCTATTGCACTATATTTAGCAAACACAATACATTTCTTATTAAAAGTTCTGGAAACATCTGTATTCACAATTCTAGCACTTACTGGGTTCACTAGTTCTATCAAGTCATTTAACCTTTTTTGGTCAATTTTCTCACTTTTAATACAGGACTTCAAAAATATTTTCATCACAGGGTTACGGGTATTAAATGAGGAGGTGTATACATGAAAATTACAAGGCAAGTGGAACACACAGTTCAAGCTCGATAACTGAGCTGTGGTTAAGGCATTGCTCACCTACCTCTTGCCAATACTCAATGTAAAAAAAATAGTGAACATTCTTTTTAGATTAAATAGTTCAATCCTTTTTATTTCAATGAAGAAACTTTATTTTTAGGAGTAAGATTTTAGGCATTTACTTTATTGCTCACTTTATATTAACTATTATACTCATATCACAATTTAAAAATAAACATCAGGTCAATGTCTAGTAAGTCCCATGCTATATGGAGATTTTATGTTTTCATTTTTTCTGTTTTTCAGTAAGCTAGAACATTTATCGACCAAGACATTAATGTACCAACCACAATATAAAGTTAAAAATATTAGTGTATTTTATTTGATTATAACAATAAAATTTAATTTTGTTGGCTGTTTGAAAGCTGGCTAAAATTGCTTTCAATGTGCTTTTTGGGACTTATTTGCCTCTGGAAAAAAACGTGTGCAAATTTTTGTTGCTTGCATATGATCTCTCTAACAGCATTAACCACGGCTGATTTGGTGGAAATTGTTACTTAACTGATGCAAAAGTATGCGTAAGTTTCTTTGTCATTTCTTAATGAAAGAGTAACATTTAAGAACACAACACAACTCAACTAGTATCTTTATTAGGTTCTTGAGGTGAAGAATTTCCACTTGTCAAAAAATAATCTTTATTTAGATTATTTATTTATTTAGATTTGAGAGAGATGTTGTTTTACTATGGATCAACCAATACTCACCAGGTCAACACTTTTTGTTTAGGTGTTTCTATAGTGTAACAGTTATCACATTATCCTCAACACTTTTTAAATAAATATTTAAAATGTTCATATTCAATTAAAGACAAAAAACTATAATTGAAAATTAATTTTAAAAATTTTATTGAAATATGAATGCAAGGCTTTGAAAATGCAAATTTATATTTTTATAAGCTCTGATACATTAAAAAACAGTTATTTTTTATATTGGTTACTCTCTAGACACATAGACTATTTTTTAAATTAAATTTAGTTTTTTCCAATTATTTATGTATTTCAGTATAGTTCATGAAACATATATTTAACACATATTTCCAGGAACTTGCTATGTTCTGACAGTAAACTGTTTAATAAAATATATTTACTAAGCTCCAAACACTTATTGATTGCCCATTGAAAGACATAAGCACATTACAATAGACTTTAAGGAGAGAAATTTTCACAAGGTGCTAGGTAAACACACAAGGAAAAATCATCCCTATCTTCAATTTCAAGGAAGCCTAAAGAAAAGATATTTCCCTATCAACAACATTTCCCCAAATGTAAAAATTTCAATAACTGTCATTCATGTGTGCTTTATGAATGTCAGCAACTTCAATTTCAGTCTTCATAACAGCCACAGCAACACTGAGAGTGTATAGAACAGTATCCTTTGTTTATAGGTGAGAACAATGGCATTCAAGTATACCCTGTAATTCACAAAGATCACACACTAGTAAGTGAAGGCTCAAAAATCAAATATTGTGGTCTCTCTATAGTTATAGTTAATATTATAAAGATTCTACTTACTGGTGGATTTTCACACAAATGTTACTGTTGCTTCGACCTTACTACTAGTACTTCCCTTTTCTTAAAAGAGTTAGTTCCTTCCCCTCTCCTTTGAAGCAGAGTCCAGACAATTAATCTCATTGTAGGCCTTAATGAGAATGCCTTGCTCTTAGCCTAAGAAAATTCTGGCAACTGGAACTAGAGAGTGAACACTTAGAATCATAACTGAAAAACATTAGCAGTGTCACAAAAAGTGTCTTCCTATTGGTGATTTTCCAAAACATTGTGTTCTAAGAAGATCCACATAAATGGAAAGATTTTCTCAATTAAAATAATTGTTGATAAGAGCTTTCAAGTAAAAAAAGTATAAGATTATTCTTTGATTTTTGAATGATCAGCAATTGGGTGTTTTTCAAGTACCTTGTGTTGAATTTACATTTCTGACACAGCACCCTGTTATGTACACTTTAGAAAATGAATTCCCTCTAGTCATTTTTATTTAATTCTGTTCACATATTCCATTTGAGATATTAATGTATTCATGCATAGTGAATAGTACAGGTTCATGCATATTTTAAATTAAGTACCATATCCCATTATCTTCTACACTCACTAAGCATATATTTCTTATTTCTCTCATCTTTTAAAATAGGTTGAGTCATGAGATTTCTCAACATTTATTCCACCCAATAGATAAAAGATAGAATGATCATGCATTCATTCTTTATGTATCTGAATATTGTCATTTGAAAATTATTACCAAAGGCAACACTGAAAATGATATATGAATTTAAAATAATTAGAATTGTGAAATAAGGAGACTCCTTACCATTAAATGTAGCAATATGTAGTAGCAAATAAGAAGCAAAGAATACTAAAATATATTGCTAAAACCTAGTACTAATTATCCTGAATACTATAAAATTAAGTCGTGGAATCTGTTTCCTGAACATCATTTTTGAGTTATGTACTAGTCAAGAGAAGAGTGCACACAGTACTATCAGTTGCAGCCTCTCTCCTTAATTAGGGAAGGTTTGCTGCGGATTCATTAGCATATGTAAAAGACTCATGGCAGTAAGAAACCAAAGGATTTGTTATTGGGCAAGAAAATGTAAAAGGACTTCAACTTGAGAAGGCAGGAGACAATTTGTAAAGTATACGGAACAGCTGTGAACTTACAGGGAAAGGGCGACAGCACCACAATTTGTATTGCATTAGAAGGCTGGGTGGCTCATTTTGTACAAAGGCTGTAACCCTCCTTGTGGAAAGTGGCACACTTATACCCAGTGACACTTTCTCAACCTAATAGTGGAAGCCACCAACCACAGCAAGAAGAATGTTCTTTTGGCATGAAACTTTTTTTTTCTAAAATGCAATTGTTCATTCATCTTTGCTAGTATTATTGTGAACGTTTCCAAAGCACAGGGGATACCACAGGGAGAAAAAGTGTTCTTGCTTTAAACTGACTACCTAGCAGGAGACAAAGACTCACAGACAGATAAAGAACACAAACTTTCGGTGAGTATGCATGTAGATGTGGTCCATTCCATATCACAGGTAACAGAAACTTTCCCAGAGGAAGCGATAACTGGATTTTATCTAAATGGGTTAGTAAACATTAATGAAGTGAATGTAGAGGAAAGCACTACTGATAAGGAGTATGGTGTGTACAAAACCAGAAATATGGCAATATTTAAGGCAAATAGTAGGCTGTGAAATATTGTATTTCTCAGAGATGTCCTGATACCACATGCATCCCCTCAGTGTATCTTTGCCATCTTTCCCTGTCCAGAGATGGATTCTCTGTCTCCAGCCCTTTGAACCTATCTGAACTCTATAAATGTTTTATCAACAACCGCTTTGCCAGGACTGGGCATAAACTTTAATGACATCTTCCATTTTCTTCCTTGTTAAATACAGCAGCCATGCTGTGAGAAGCCATAGTCTCATAGGAAGACACCATGGAGACACTCAATTGGATGATCTCTTTATTGTTCCCCAATATCAGCTAGCATCAACTGACAGCCAGGTCAACAAGCCAATATTTTCTCAGTGTCATAGAGAAAATCAAAGTAGTATGTCTTCTTATGTTACGTGGAACTTGATGTACTTTTTGTTATTTCTCTTTATTCTCCAACTCTCTATTTTCTGCTCTTTATTAATTTACTTGGGTGAGTCAAGCCATTCATATATGTATCATTTTTTAATAATAGGTCACTCCTCTGTGATAGAAACTGCATTTCCTATATTTGCATAATTATTAAATCCATACCAGTTTTTATTTATTCCTAGTTAACCCCATTTTAAGTTAATTATTTCGGTACATATGAGTTCATTGAAGTGATCCATCTGTCTGGAAAACCCTCATTGTTAATATGTTACTATAATGAGAATGGTTTGTGTGGCATCAATGTAACCTGGCAGCCAAGGAGAGTGGCCTGGAATGTGCTTGTGTGAACACTGATGATGACTTCACTGTACTAGTCAGTGGGGGTAGTAGACATCATTGAGTAAGCAAGCATAATGTATGGCTATCACATTCAAAATGACTGAGCAAGTAGAGAGATTAATTTTGCATTAAGCTTGAACATTACTCCACAGAAGCTATTTGGATGATTCAGAAGGCCACAGCTATGGGCAAATGGTGACTGGTGGCTTCATCAGGACAACGCACCTGCTCATGCATCATGACTCCTGCAGAGTTTTTTGGTGAAACATCAAATCACCCAGGTGACTCAGGCCCCATGCAGCCCAAATTTGGCTCCCTGTGACTTCTGGCTTTTCCCAAACTAAAATCACCTTTGAAAGGGAAATTATTTCAGACCAAATGAGATTCAGGAAAATATGACAGAGCGGCTGATGGCGATTGGGAGAACAGTGTGAGGTCCCAAAGTGCCTACTGTGAAGGGGACTGAGGCGTCATTGTCCTATGTACAATGTTTCTTATATCTTGTATCTTCTTCAAAAAAATGTCTCTATTTTTTATACTGCATGGCTGGATGCCTTCTGGACAGATTTTGCATGTATCTGACCTATTTATTAATTGGAATCTCTCCAAACTCACAGTCAAGTGGCTTACCAAAGGTCAGCTAGCACTTGACCCTGGGCCACTGTGCTCCAGAGATTGAGCCTGTCACCACTGAGCTGAATGGCTGTGTTGTGTTCAAAACAAAACAAAATAAAACAAAAAGAAAAAAGAAAAAGAAAATATAAATCAACATCTTGAGGATCCCATCACCATCTGCCCCCTAATACCTTCTTCTACCTTCTCACAACCCCCTTTCCCTCTTTAAGAGGTTGGTATAATGGAAATACAGTATTTTATGGAGAGATGGGGGTGGGGGTGGACTGCGATGGGAGTAAAAGGCAGAAAACTGTACTTGAACAACAATTAAAATAAAAAAATAAATAAAGAAGTTGCATGGTGTCCACAGAGACACAGGCACACACACAAAGAAAGAAATGCAGTATTTTATATCTGGCCCTATAACAGTTATCACAAGATTTCTGAATCTCTAAGTATCTTTAATCGTGATTTATCTTTTAGGTAATGATGGCAAGTAATTCAATCTACATTTGCTCCTCCCTGTATAGAATTATGTTAAATGTAGTCTTACGAGGCAATTTACTCTGACACATTAGATCCTGACACATTCCATTGATGTTTTGTATGTGGAGGTACTTGTTTCTATGAGAAGAAAATGAAGTCAGTTCCAGCTTTGGAGTTTTCTATTTAAAAAGCACATTCATCCTATGCAGCATGAGCTCTCATTTACATATATATACCTAAGCCAAAGCTGTATTTCTACAACATATACACATGATTCCCATATTATTTTACATAACAGAAAAGGCCCTTCTGAACTTTGGATAACTCAAATGAGTATTTCAGAAGCCACAAGTATGTTATAAAAGAAACCAAATGCATGGTAGAAACCAGACTACTTGGGAAAACAGTGCTACAGCATATGTTAGTTGTAGAAAAATCCAAATGGGACATATGAACTCCACCCTTCAATAATTCAGTAGAAATTCTCGTGTAGTCCTAGGAGGAGGTGAAGGCCCTGAATGATGGCTCCTCGGCATGTCCCCATACTCTTACCATGATTTCAGCTCAGTGGAATCCCTAGACCTGTAGCAGCAGGTCAGGGAGTCTCTCAGTCAGAGATCTCCAAAGGTGTTGCCAGAGAAAATGAGCAAAGGACACTTCCCCCACATTGTTCTTTGGCAAATATAGATTCTGCATTAAGAATTATAAAATTAAAGTACAAAAAGATAAAGCTTTTAAAAATCATTTATGAATGTGAAAACTAATCAATGCATGAGAGCTAACAAGTGATGCAAGAGAAGCATTTCAAGGTGACGTATGTGGGAGAAGTTAAAGCGTAGTGGCAAGATTTGCTGTTGTGAAAACAAATAATATGCCCTTGGAGATGTAGAGAGCTGGCAGGTTCTAGTAACAGTTGCCCACGGGTCCTTGCTAATCCTCTACATATTTTATTGATTTATAAAACAAGCAGTCTGTCTTTCCAACTTTCCAACCTGTTTCCTGGTTTTCCCAGACCTGCATTGGGTCTAAGCTCCAATCCATTTCCTGGATCTTCAGGGATTTTGTGCCCTTATTCTATCTGATTCTTTTCCTAGATTTTCCCCGGCTTGTCTATTTCCCTCTATGGTCGCCATTATGGCTCCTACAGTGCATGCCTCAGAGTTCTGCTCCCTCAGCTGGTTTCTACTGGGCAGTGCCCAGCAAAGGGATTCCCCCTCACTGGTTCTCCTTCCCCTTCCTGGAGTCATCTGGGTGAATGGCCCAGGCAGTTGCCCCCAGAGATATTGGAGGCTGAAGTTTCCTGTCTCTCAGTGATTAACATTCCCTTGGCAGAGGATAGGTGACTATAGCTGTAGCTTCCTACTTTAATCAGGTTTAGCCCGCTTTCTTCCTTCTTCTTTGTTAATACCTAATGAGCTACCAACGCTAACAAAGGATGTCACAGGTTACAGTTTCATAAATATAAGACTCTAGTTTATCAATAGCCAGCAGATACTGGGTGAAATTTCATAAGGTATTCAACAGAAACAGGCTCTAAGTAGCTAAAAAAAAATCTGCCTGTTTGGGCTGTTTTGGACACACTACTTGCACACATAAAAATTTTAATTTGGAGCCAGTGGGCTTTTGAACTAATGAATCAGCATGTGGTGAAGAAATAAACAACTTAGTGACCAATAAATAGAAGTCATTTTGGGCTCATTTATGTAACAAAAGAGAATATCAACATTTAAAATCTTTAAAAAACCTGATGATATAAGTATTTTAAATGTAGCTTAGATATTCAACAAGGAAGTAAAGTAAGGAATTAGAGTTTTAAGTTATATAAAAAATAAATCTCTTAAAGAAGTTCAAGTTATATGTTATGAATACTTTAGTAAAATTTTGTATTTTCTATAAATATTACTTAGTATTATTATTTATAAAGCTAATTTCTCTTCTCTCCATACTTCAGCTCAAATCTGAGCCCATATATCAGCCATCTAGTTAATGCATAATGATCAGAGCACTAATTATAATGTAAACATGCATTAATGTACAGAATAAAATTATAAGTCCATTTTTTCTTTTCATTTTCATTCATGCTGTATTAAAACTGGCACGGTAAAATTAGGTAATAACTTTAGAACTGGAATGCTTGAATAAACATATTCAAATACTATAAGATTCACACATAGCATGTAATTAGGAAAAAAAGAGGTGCAATGTATTGTCTCTGACATATTTTACAAATGCAAATCAAAGCCCAGTAAATCATTGAATATTACAAAATATAGTTTTTCAAATAGTTATAAGAACTAATTCAGTTTTGAAATCTCTTTTTTGACAAATAAGAACAGCAAAATAACACATCAACAATATATAAGACAATTTTTCCACAATAACGACAATTGTGTAAGAGCAGATATAGACAGTTACTTTTAAATTAAGTAACTTTGGCTTCATAAAAAACTGAATTTTATCCTAATTTTTCTTTTCTCATGGTAAAATTTTATTTATGGTCTCCCTGTATTATACGTCGGATTGTTAGTACACACCAGAAGACATTATTAGAACACTGAACTGCTACCAGTTATATTTAGCAACAAAGATGGAGCAGTTGTGATTCAGCTACAAACAACTGCATTTAAGCCTTTTTTTAACAACAATGGAAAATGCTGAAATGTGAGTATTATTTGAGAGAAATGGACATTTCAATAATTATATCACTCTCAGCATCTCAAAATATTACCAATATTGAAATTTAAAAAAATACTTTTGTTGCCATCTATTTCTTATTAAATGTATTTATCTATTCCTTCCTTCCTTTTCCTTCCTTCCTTCCTTACTTCCTTCTTTCCTTCCTTCCTCTCTCATCTTTTTCCCTACCTTCCTTTCTTCCTTCCTATTGTTGGAAAAAAATATCCCTACCTTTCAAGATTTCTATATAATATGATAATTAAATTATATGATAATTAAATTATATGAGACAGATTAACAGAAGAATATCACTTTTAATTTTGTAAGTACTTGAGTTCATAGAAACATGAGGCTCAAAGAAATTACCAAAGCAGTCAGCTCTTATACCTTTTAGACAAAGAAACACTAATTTTGTGAAGAACTGACAAGACAAAGAAGCTCTGGTTTAGGTACTGATTAGGGAAGAAAATAAACAGAGTTTGTTTACACAACACTCTTGGCCCTTGATTTTGCATCTCTGGTGATAAGGACCTCTTGTTACCTCTTGGTGTTAGAAGGGTAACTTTCATACCAGAGATTTATTTTCTGCTTTCAGGGAGACAGAAAGGAGGGTCAGAATGTCCTTCTTTTACTACTGTTTCTCAAATAACTTTAATTGAAAATAATCAATGTACCAAAATGGCATATTTGGGGATGGCCTGCCCTTTTTACTCCATCTCTTTTTTCTTCCTTCCTCCCTTCCTGTCTTCCTCCTTCCTTCCTCCGTCTTCCTGTTTTTACTTGGCTTTTGCCTTTCTTTCTTTATTTTTGCAGGTGCAGACCATAAAAATCGGTATTATATAGCAAATTAAAAATGTATTAAGATATAATAATTACCCAAAGTCCTAAATTTTTTTGTCTAAAAAGTCAATTAATAAAAAAGGAAATGGTTTCCCATCTGTCGAATTTACCACATACCGCAATAAAATATGCATGTGAATAAAAACAAATCATTATAATCCTCTACATTGCAAAGAAATAAGGTTATGGTTCCAGTGTGAAAATGTTTGCTTTTTTACTGAAAACATAGCAGTTACAGTATGACAGCAAAACATGTGAAAGTGAGAAAAGTAATAATTTTTTGTTTATAGGTTTTTTAAATTAAGCCTTATTAGTCTGTTATTAGAAAGCACATGTGATAAAATTAGATCATCCATCAGATCACAAAATAACTCTGCTCTTTCAGTTTTCATTCATTTATTCACCATGCATCATGCCCTTGCTCAGTACAACGCAGCGTTCTCAGGATTTGCCTGTCATCTCTCTTACAAGTTCTGAGGTAGAGCGGGTTATAAATGAATACTGTGCAATTTAGGCATTCTGATCGTATAGTGAAATAATATGGGAACAATGGGAGGGGCAGAAATGATCTAGTAGAACTCATAAATTTGACAAATCTCAGACCTAACAAACAGAGAACTCTAAAATACAGAGCAAAGCTGAGTCTTATGAAAAATAAAATCACAACACCCAATCTTTTTGCTACATTGAACTATTAAAAAACTTAAGATGACTGATTACTGGAAGTTCTTGATTTTTTCTAAAAAAAAAAATATTTAAAAATATCTTTAGTAGCCAGATGCTGTGTTGGCTTTATCAATCTTAATGCTTGGGTAGCATTCATACTAATATAATACAAATAGATATAATTCAACTACTGTGTGCCCCAACTTTTTTAAGTCGGGGCACACAGTAGTGAACAAAACATTCATGTGCATATGTATAAGTGCAATAGATGGAAAAAAGAATGGAAAAATATACACCAGGGATTAGATTGGATAATATTTCGTTATTGGCTATCCTAATTATAGAATCTTAAACATCATCTCTGGATTCAACACACTAGAAGTCAGCAGGAACTTTCATTCCCTCCAGTTGCAGAAATCAAAAATATTTCCAACTGTACCCTTGGGCCAGAAGTGTCCCCAGTTAAGAAATAATGATATATTCCAACTATTGATAGTGCTTTATTTATGGAAAAGTGTTAAATAGAACAAAAAAGAAGTCGAATACATCTTTTATATCTCACATTTCTATATTAACCAGTTTGACTCTTCACTATAAATTTGAGATGGTTTTCATGCATCACTCATATAATATTTAGAAATCAGCCAAAAATAAAGATAAACACCAAAATGTGAGAGATAAACTACAACCAAAAAAAATGAAGTTCATTTGGCCTATATAAAACATGCAATATTATGATAACAATTTTTGAGTTGGCCAAAAGTCCATTTAGTTTTTCCATAAAATAAAAGACACATTTTTCATTTTCATCAATAACTTTATTGATTTGAATGCTTTGTATACATTGGCTGTTTCCCGCATGGTCGAATTTTGATTGCTCTCAATTAATGTCTTGATTTGATCACTTTCAACTACAACTTGTCTACTTGACTGTGGGACATCGTCTAGTGAGAAATCACCAGCGTGAAACTACCCAAACCACTTTTGACATGTTCCATAAGTCACAGCACCTTCTCCATACACTGAATAAATCTTTTTTGGTGTTTCCATTTTTTTTTTTTACCTTTTTTGAAACAGTGAAGCATAATATGCCAAAAATATTGTATATTTCTTCTATCTTCAATATTAAAATGACTATGCAAAATTAACCAATTTTGATGTTTTTTTAAATGCATGCCGATATGACAGCTGTCACAATACAATCTAACAAAATTGCTCCAACTGAAGTTTAAGAAAACTAAGTACTACTAGAGCCATCATATAGAAAAAAACAAACAAGCTTTTTGTCCAACAAAATATTATTTCATTGTATATCGTTTGAATCCTCTTCAAATTATTTATACAATAAAGGAAGAATGCATTCCATAGTGTACTGTGTTGAAAATTTATTTGGGATCAGAGTTCTTGTCTTTTTCTAGAATTAGATCATTTAAAAGAAAAAGCCAAAAACAAAGAGACAAAATAACAACTAGCAAAACACTGAGCCTCATTTTATGTTGTGAAAAATCTTATTAACATTGTCTTCTCATGATTCATCAACATTATTTACCTAAACAGTGGGGAGATGATGAATGGAGTGTGAATGTCTTTCCTCTGCATAGGTATGAAGTTAACTGGAAGGAAGAAAACATAAAAAAGGTTGCTCTGGCTGATGTGGCTCAATAGATTGAGTGCTGGCCTGTGAACCAAAGGGTCACCGGTTCAATTCCCAGTCAGGGCACATGCCTGGGTTATGGGTCAGGTTCACAGAAGAGGAGCACAGGAGAGGCAGCCACACATTAATGTTTCTCTCCTTCTCTTTCTCCCTCTCTTCCCTTCTCTCTAAAAATAAAGAAAGAAAAATCTTTAAAAAGAAATCTTGTAAAAAAAAAAAAAAAAGGAAATATAAGAAGTTCCCCCTAACCTCCCCTCTGTTTTTTCTGTACAAAAAAGAAGTTTTAAAATAACTGATAAATAACATCACATATAAAAATTCATTGCAAAATGGCTGGCTGTCCTAAATTAATTGATCATCTAATATTCTAAACAAATTTTAGTATGCACATTTGTGACATATCTTCATTATAGGAAATAGCTCAATTTATTTTATTGTATTTGTAATTCAGGTATGGATAACCAAAAATAAACTCATGTTATAGATGTTTGCTACATAAACAATAAATCGTGACAGATTTTAAATTATGAAGATAAGGTTAAGTTTTATTTGCATGACTAGGAATAGTGGCTTTTTTTCTCATTTTGCCTTAGCTCTACTTTATGATACTAATGAGCCCAACATGAACAGCATAAATGAATTAAACAAATGTAGCAATTTGTAATACAAAATTGGAATATAAAATATTTACAATTGCCATTTGAGCTATAGGACATCCTTTATTATTAATGGTATTTCATGTACCAAAGACTTTCAAATTACTGAATTATTACAGATTTGTTACCATTATACAGAAACTAAATACTACTGCTAATTTTAACTGCTAATATGCACTAAATTGGTCATCTTAACTTTGTTGATATAAGTAAGCAGTAGTTCTGATTCTTTAAGTTTTTAAGTACTTCCTGAAACCTAGGGGTTAGTCTTAGCTGGAAGCAGAAATACTAATAGCTTCAAATATAGAAATTTCCAAATTTTTAATGACCTTTGGAAATTTTCCATGTATGTTGTATTGAATTCTCAGCAGTTTACCTCCCTTGTTCAGAGGAATTTTTATCCATTTGGCAGAATTAAGTCAGATGATCACATTTTAATTCAGATACTTAATGTGCTCTCCACAGATGTTTGGCAATGAATTTATAACTAAATTGAAATTGTAATATGGGGAAATAAGCTTATGGTAATTTTATTGTTGAATAATTGTCACAGAAGCAAGAAAGCGCATAACATAAAAGGGTTGCTTCCACAAAGAAGCATTCAGGCTGCAGCAAGTGTTGGGGATACAGATACAAACTGATGTTAAACACCCTGCGTAAACACTGTCTCCGTCACTCATGATTTTGTAACTTTGGGTAAATTATGTTTACCTCTTACATGACTTTGCTATGGCTGCTCTAACAAACTATTGCACCCTGGGATGTGTAAGGGAAATTGAGTGTCTTAAGTTCTGAAGTGTAGGTGTCCAAGATAGAGGTCTGCAAGCGTGGCTTCTGTGGAGGCCTCTCTCCTCAGGGTGTAGATGAACACCTTTTCTCTGTCTCCTCAGGTGACCTTCTCTCTTCGTTCAGACATCCCTGATATCTCTTCCTTTTCTTAAAAGGACAACAGTTATATTGTATTAAGGACCTACCCTGACTGCATCATGTTAACTTAATCACCTTTTTAAAGACAGTGTCTCCAAATATGGTTACATTCTGAATTACTAGGATTTGGGATGTTAACATAGATTTCAAGAAGATCCAACGTAGTTCATAACTTTTCTTTAAACCTTACATTTATCATCTAAAAATGGGGATCATATATGTATGCATGTCATAGCATTACTTTAAGAATTAAATGAAGTATAGCATATAAATAACTTAATAGGGGATAGGCACAAATTCAATATTCAATAACTATAATTTTGAAGATTTCATAATAATTAACATCATTGTAATATAACCTGGATTTATCTTGTTTGTGTTATGATTTATAATAATAGTATCCTATTTCATGTACTCTTTACATTTCCTCAATATTCTTCCTGAGCTAATAATTACAGAAGCACCAAATTCATTCTATTGTAGTGTTTTGGGAAGTAAAGGGAGTAAAATTATCAATCTCACTGTCAGAACACCAACATTGAGTAGATAAATGTATAGTTTTAAGTCTGGGTACAACATTGAAATATGAACTACATTTTTCATGGTGAATAATCATACTAATGCTGTATATTATATGCATATGTAAAAGGTTATATAAGTCAGGAGAGTAGATGTTTCTCTACAATAATAAACCATCTTCAAATAAAATAACACTGTCTTACCATGGCAAAGGTTTATTTCTTGCTCAAGCAATAGGACCAGAGTGAGTTGGGTGAATGCACTGGTAGTTCTGCTCATTGCAGCCATTTGGGGTCCGGGCTCCTGCACCACTATATCCCCAACTCTGCCAGATATCCTGGGGTAAGAAAAGGAAGTTCTGGAAGATCTTTATTTACCTAGTAAATGCTTTATCCTGTAAGTGAGATACTCTATCCACTTGTAACTTTTAAATCAGAATTAATCACATGGCTATACCCATTCTCATGGAAGTTAGGAAATATATATAATCCCATCCTATGTTCAGAAGTCAGAGAACTGATAATATTTGAATATTTAATGGCAGTATTAATTACTATCATGATTTTACTTACTTTATGCTTAAAAGTCTAATTTATGCATTTTGATACTGTTTTTACAATTATAGAACCTGTATTTATGGTAAATCACACACATACACACACACTTTAAAGTACATTGCTGTATAAAGGTTGATGAATAATCAAACTTATTGTAAGGATCTCTATAGAAACATCATCCTTAAGTGTTATAACATTATTTATATAAATAAATGTGATCTGCTATGATTTATTATTTTTCTTCAAAAATATTGTTCTTGAAAGAAGAAAGCATGAACCATACTTAATAGTAGTTAACAAAGAACCACTTAAGAAAGAGGAGCTCCTACCCTTCGCAACAGCATGGATGGAACTGGAGAGCATTATGCTAAGCAAAATAAGCCAGGCAATGAAGGACAAATACCATATAATTTCACCTTTAACAGGAGCCTAATCAACAAAACAAACAAAAAAGCAACATAAAACCAGAGACATTGAAATTGAGAACAGGCTGACAGACACCAGAGGGGAGAGGGGAGGGAACTTCAGAGGAAAAGGGGAAGGGTTTAGAGCAAAGTTGAATAATTAATATCAACCTTAGAGTCTCTCTATTTTTTGGTATAGTAATACCAATATAAGGAAGAAAACTATGAAAAAATGAGAACTAACAAGAATTCTTACCTATGTAAAGAATTTTTAGATTTTACCTAGTAAAATCTTTACCTATGTAAAGAGTTTTTAGAATTTAGAATTTTTAGAATTTAGAATTTTTACCTAGTAAAATCTAAAAATATGCAAAATGCTAAAATTACCTACAGAGAAATTTATGTGTTTATCAAATTTTCCTCCAATTTTGTTTTAAAATTGAAAAAAATTTATGACCATGTACTGTACGTTATAAAGTAGTGAAAGCATTGGAAAGATCACATATTCTTCCAGTGCAAATGAGGGTGCATTGCCTTCTAAAATGCAGAACACGAGATTTTCTACAGTAAAAGACTAAAATAAAACAAAGTATTTGATCAAGGAATTGTTATCTTTGTTAAGTAGCATCTCTATGTATTATTTTGTTTTTGTTTTATTATAATTAAAATCATTTCATGTCTAACTTAAAGAACTGAATAATGACAACTTGGGAAAATTTGTTAATATAGACTTTTAAAACAGATTTTAAAATCTGGTTAAAATTGTTATCTTCCTTTGGGCAAAATTTTCATTAATTGACTATTATATATTAATGACAATTTTATCCAATTAATAAAATTTTTATCCAAAATTTTATATATATTTAAAATTATACACACACACACACACACACATAAACGTATATATAAGGTTGGATATACGAAATATAAATAAAATTAGGAATTTTATTCCACATTTTTGTCATCCTTTGAATACATTAAAATAACTTTATTTATGCATGATTAATACTATTCAAAGACAAAAATGGAACAGGTGAGTGAAAACAATGTCGATGTAGCCTAAAATATTCTTAAATATGTTGGGTTATGTGTGTGTGTTCACTTGTCCGCTATAAATTTTGCACTAGAAACAGATTTTAGGTGTGCTCTCAGTAACCTTGATGTCTTTGACTTATCTCTCACTCATCAGTCTGTGACTGGCCTGACAGAATGTCCTCACAACTTCTAGTCTCAGCCTAAATGTCCCAGGTCATGCCATCAAGTTTGCTTCCTGAGCATCCTCCATCAGGCCAATAATGGAACTAAGAAATGTGAGGCATGATAGATGAAAACATGGAAAATAAGGTGTATATTGTTTCATAATACCACTATAACAAAGTACCACAAACTCAGTGACTTAAATAGAAGTTTATTTTCTCTCAGTTTTGGAGACTACACATCCTAAATTAAAGTGCCTGAAAGGTTGGTTCCTTTTAAGGGCTATGACTGAGAATCTGCCCCATGCCCAGTCGGGTGGGCTGCCCACAGTCAGGTATTCCTTGGCTTGTGGTGTCACTCCCATCTTCATCTGAGTCCTCCCTGTGTCTATCTCTTTGTCCAAAGTTCCCCTTTTTATAAGAACAGCAGTCACATTGGATTAGTCCTTTCCCTGATGACAGCATTTTAACTTGGTCATCTACAAAGACTGTAATTCGAAATAAGGTCACATTCAGAGGTACTGGAGGTTAGGATTTCAACAATTTGGGGGCACACAATTTAATCTAAAACATAGGAAAACTGGAAAGATAATTATCCTAAGATTGGTTTGAGGTATATATTTTTTTCAAACTTCAGAGAGAACTACTTTGTTATATTAATCATGATTATGACATGTTATGGTGCTTTGACATCTTAGGTTGCCTACCTACTGAAGAAAGAATGCCCTTCCAGAGCAAATTTTTAGATAGTAAACAACTTTGGTAAGTCCACCTTTCATATATACAAACCAATCAATTCTTTTTTTTTAATATATTTTATTGATTATGCTATTACAGTTGTCCCATTTTTCACCCATCATTCCCCTCCACCTTGAACACCCCCTCCCACCCGCATTCCCCCCTTTAGTTCATGTCCATGTGTCATAAGTTCTTTCGCTTCTACATTTCCCATACTATTCTTGCCCTCCCCCTGTCTATTTTCTACCCACTATCTATGCTACTCATCTCTGTACCTTTTCCCCCTCTCTCCTCCTCCCACGCCCCTGTTGCTAACCCTCCATATGATCTCCATTTCTGTGGTTCTGTTCCTGTTCTAGCTGTTTGCTTAGTTTGCTTTTATTTTAGGTGCAGTTCTTAATAGCTGTGAGTTTGATGTCTTTTCACTCTCCTATTTTTGATCTTCTTTTTCTTAGATAAGTCCCTTTAACATTTCATATAATAAAGGCTTGGTAATGATGAACTCCTTGAACTTGACCTTATCTGAGAAGCGCTTTATCTGTCCTTCCATTCTAAATGACAGCTTTGCTGGATAGAGCAATCTTGGATGTAGGCCCTTGCCTTTCATGACTTGGAATACTTCTTTCCAGCCCCTTCTTGCCTGTAAGGTCTCTTTTGAGAAATCAGCTGACAGTCTGATGGGAACTCCTTTGTAGGTGACTGTCCCCTTGTCCCTTGCTGCTTCTAGAATTCTCTCCTTCATTTTAATCTTGGCTAATGTAATTACGATGTGCCTTGGTGTGTTCCTCCTTGGGTCCAACTTCTTTGGGACTCTCTGAGCTTCCTGGACGTTCTGGTAGTCTATTTCCTTTGCCAGATTGGGGAAGTTCTCCTTTATTATTTGTTCAAATAAGTTTTCCACTTGTTGCTCTTCTTCTTCCCCTTCTGGGACCCCTATAATTCGGATGTTGGGACATTTAACGATGTCCTGGAGGTTCCTAAGCCTCTCCTCATTTTTTTGAATTCTTGTTTCTTCCTCGTTTTCTGTTTGGTTGTTAGTCTCTTCCTTCTGGTCCACTCCATTGATTTGAGTCCCAGTTTTCCTTCCATCTCTATCAGTTCCCCATGCATCTTCCTTCATTTCACGTATTGTAGCCTGCATTTTTTTTCATCTAATTTGTGAGCAAAATCAACCAATTCTGTGAGCATTTTGATGACCAGTGCTTTGAACTGTGCATCTGATAGGTTGGCTATCTCTTGGTCGTTTAGAAGAATTGGCTCTGGGGCTTTTATTTTTTCTCCGGTTTGAGCCATTTTTGGTGGGGCTTTTTTTTTGTTTTGTTTTGGTTTTAGTCTGGCCGCGGCTACTACGTATGAGGGGGTGGAGCCTTAGGTGCTCCCCAGGGTGGGGCAGCCCAGTCGCTGGGTTGTGACGCTATAGGTGGGGGCGGAGTCTGAGAGGGAACAAGGGTGCCTGCTCAGTTCTCTCCAGGATTCAGTCCCTTTCACTACTTCCCCTTTGCCTGGACCATCTGCACGCGCGAATGTGGGACCACCTGGTCAGCCAGCTGCCTTGTGCGGCCTCACTGGGTCTGCACAGTTGCCCCCCTGTGCCTGGGGTCCGCCAGCTGCTGCCTGTGGGCCCGGGGACCGCCAGCCACCGCCTGTGCACCTGGGAACTGCAAGCCGCTGCTGCTTGCATTCTGGGACCGCACCTCCACTTTCTCCTGCCTCGACTCCGCCCCTCTTACCGGTCTGGATGAATGGTTGTTGGACTTCCGTACAGTTCAATTTTCTGTAAGTTCTGGTTGTTTTCTTGTTTCTAAATATTTGTTGTCCTTAATTTTGGTTGTAAGAGGAGGCATAGTGTGTCCGCCTACGCCTCCATCTTGGCCGCTCAATTCTGAATCTATACAATTTCCTCATCCACTACTATAAGGCTTGGCAAATACTACCTAAATGTGACCATTGTATCACTATGTGGCTACATTGCCACTTCCCAATGATAAGTAGACTTTCTAAGAATAACTAGTGTAACTAATTTCCCCTATATAGTCTCCTAATTATCAACCACCTGACTGGTTGAGTGAACTCAATAATTTGTTTTGTTGAATTGAATTAAATAGAACTATGTCCACAACTTAGTTTAAAAAGACTTATTAATTTGGAGATAAAATCACTTTTACTGAATGCCTTTCTTAACTAAGATTTTGGGGGAAATTACAAAAGAAATGGGTGAGATATTTTCCCACCCCTCATACAACATTGCCAATGTATCAGGGTTATCTGTCCTAATATTTTCATAAGGCTCATAACCAATTAAATATTAAAACACCAGAGACATCACAAAAAATTTAAGTCCAGAAACCACAAACTTAAGGATTTTTATGTAATACTTAACTTAAAAAATATTTTTTGCATTTCAAATCAAAGGCATGTATACACTAAAATCATCAGGAAAAAAATGGTACAGAAAATGTCATTTTGTCCTTGGCCCAGTAGCTCAGTTGGGTAGAGCATTCTCTCATTGTCCACTATGCCAAGGTTGTGGGTTTGATCGCCGGTCAGGGTACATGCAAGAATCAGCCAATAAATACATACGTAAGTCAAAAAAACAAATTGATGTTTCTCTTCCTCTTTCTCAAGTCAATAAATTTTAAAAAATTAAATGTCATTTTGGCAGTTTTTACAAGGGTGAATTTATACTTTAAGAGAATTATGTCTTCAAAATTCTGCATTTTTATGTTTATTCAGTATCATAGTGATGGAAAGTGCTAAATCAAGAAAAACAGGCAGGAATCTTTGATGCTTTTTAGAATGAACATTCTAGAAATTTGAGATGGTGTGAAAATTTTGCACTATTTTTTTTTTAAAAAAAGCTTTAAAATAAAGATGTAGTCAATCTAATAATAACCCAAGCATCAGCACAATCCCTGGACTAGGGTAGGGTTGCAAATGAGAATAATAGGGAAAAGATGATAGGGAGATTTTATAGGAGAGTTATATTCTGGCCAGAGTCTCCCAAATGTGTTAGTGAAAAAGATTTGTAATGTGGCCCCATATAAAGTGTATCTGTGTGTGTATGTGTGTGTATACACATACATATATAAATACAAAATAAGACATACTAAAATAAATAAATTTTACTATAAATATTATTGATAAATAAAAAATGATTGTGACATATAGCTTGGTACTATTTCTTAATATTTTTCATGTTAACTACAGATCTGTATTTCAGTGTAAATGTGGCTTAACAATCACCAACATGAATGAGCACATTGAAACATAATATCACATCCGCAAGTAATTTCTCTGCTTCAGTGCATTTGCTCCCTGCACACCAAAGCCGTGTGTGACCCAAGATAACATTTACTCCAACTCTCTGAAGGGCACTTTTGTAACTGACAGTGAGGAAAGGGAAATAAAACCCATTCGTCAGTGACTGCGATGAGACTCGAATTTGTCTGAATGACCAATTCTGGGTTTTTTCTACCATTTATTTTATAAAAGGTAAGCATCCAGTTCATAGACCTTATGCTAGAATTTGCAGTTATGAGTAAGAGATGACTGCTTGTGGGTGGTTGGGGCAATGGAGGTTAATACAGGAGGTTAATGTTCTGTCTTTATTTATTGGTATTTGATAGTTGCAAGTAGAAATAATGAATCATATTAATTAAAAGATTTCATTTTCAAATGTACTCTATGTGTCATGAGATTTGGGGTATCAGAAAATGTTGAAAAAGAATACACAAACACATACACATTTGCGTACATGTTAATCCAATACAATATTTTCACAGTTTATACTTGACTGTTTCTTTATTAAAAAAAAAATAAATATAAGACTACCAAAATATAGATTATAATACAGATTTTAAAAGTAAAGGAAGTATTTCAAACCTATTTTTAGTACATAAAATAACAAGAGAAAATCAAAGATTTCTTTTTGAAACATGTAAAGGTATGATCTCAACATTGATTTCGTTTTTTTGTGTGTCTAAAACTGTAATTATTTATGTCTTTGGAATCAGTGCATTAGTCTGCAATCTGCTATTGACAAGAGAAAAATAAAGTGTCACCTCACATCATGTTAACCCATCATTTTATGAACATTTGCACACAGTTAATTTTGTTTGTATTCACTTAGAACTACCTGCTGGGTAGGGATTATCCTTACATTAAGGATATGACTGATTTGCCAATGTCAGAAAGATCACCAACATACTAAATTCTCTCTGCAACCAAAGTACAATTAGAAATAATGAAAATGAAGCATCTTTATCACGTCAAAGAAAATATTTAGTAATTTTCAAGCACTTTATGTACCTAAATTTATGAAACCAATTTAAATATAAAACACATTGTTTTCAATTTACCTGAATTTTGAGGGGTATTACCAATGTAATTCTGTTGACAAAGGAAGACTAAAAAAATAATGACTAATACTCAAGCTCTTTTTCTATTTACTAATTTGCAAAGTGCACAAATTTTTCAATATATTAGACAGAATTACCTCAATTCTAGGTCCTTGTTAAAGGACTTGTAAAAACTACCTAATTCTAATCTCTATTAAAAAGTTGGTTGGAGAGAATAATATTTCAGAACTATTGCCTAAAAACTATTGCTACTGAGCAAAGTGGGATTCAGCCTCTCTGGACAGAAATGTAACACAATAATTTGTGGGGAGGTAAAAAGATTTTTATTAAAAGGTTGCTCAGTTTGGCTGGGGGTGCTGAGGGTCCCCTCCTCCAAGCCATTCTCTTCTGCAAAACACAGAAATCCCTTTGTTCCCCAAAATACGGAAATCTAAATCTGTGCCCAGAGACCAACCCTGCCCCCACATTCTGATCTGCCCCTTTGGAATCCAAGGCTGTTATGCAAAGCAGTCTCTGTCTCTCCAGCTCCGGGCTCCCTCTCTCTCTGGACTGCACACTTGTGGGGCTGGTGTCTCCACTGCCCCACTGCAGCTTCCTCCGTTTCCCAGGGCTGGGGCGTACTGTACAGATCACTGTAGCCAGTCATGTGAGGGGTTTCTTACGTGGGGCACCCGTGTCCCAGGCTGCTCACCCCCCTCAGTAGCTGGTGAATGTCCCTGGACTGTGTGAGCACTGCTCTCAGAGCAACAGAGTGAGAGCAGTCCAGGACCCACATTGTGCAGTGTGGGGCAACAACTTGCAGGCCAGCCACTAGTGAAGTGCAGGTCCCAAGTGACCCTGCCCCTGACTGGGTGAGCAAGGCAGGCGAGAGCCATGAGTTGGGTCCAGGGCCACCAGGTACTGTGAATGCTCTGGTCCTCCTTGATCTGGTGGGACAAGGGAAACACAAAAAGACACTAGCATCTCCACACCCTCCATTTAAATGTTTTGCCCCCAAATCCCACATGAGGTAGAAGTATCCAAATTCCCAGCCAGCCTAGGCTGGGATCCACCATGCTTGTCAGTCTGTGTGATGTCTCTGCCCTTCCTCCTGCCATCACGATCCTGAAATGGAATGGAGGATTTCTAGCCTCATGCAGGGACACAAATTTCTAGCCTCATGCAGGGACACAACACCTCTGCTTTAGACAGGGCATCATGCGTTGGCTTGTTTATCCTCACCAGGGGGTACAGAGTCCTATGCTAGCTGCTGCTTCAATCTGCTGCCTTGGGCACTTCTCCATCCCTCTCTGGATTTTTTTCCTGCCCAGGTATCTGGCCAGACTGCTCTGTTACACTCTGTGTACCATATATCCACATATTGAGACAATTTACTTCTAAAAGGCTCTACACAACCCTTGCCTGGGCCAAACATTTTAGTGTTACTAAACCAAATTGTATGGGAGGTTGCACTTGCCAAAAGAAACAGATTTTACATAATATGAGGAATGTACTGGGGCCATTATTTCTTGGCTCTCAATGACCCACCCCACTTCCATTTGAAAAGGGTTTGTACGTTTCTCTGTTTTGATAAACTTCCTCCATGTAGTAAGCTGGATGGCTCCTAGATGTCCCTCCACCTTATCCCTGGACCCACAATACCTGAGAAAAAAGAACTTTGCAGATGTGATTAAACATAGGATCTTTTAAAAAGAAAGGAATCTGGAATAAATGGTTAGGCCCAATCAAATAACAGGAATCTTTAAAAGCAGAGAACTAACTCGGGCGGGAGCAGCAGAAATTCAGAAGAAGGAAAGTTGGAAAGACTCAAATCTCATTGCTGATTTGAAGAAAGAGAAAACTGTTGCGGACCTTTCAGCCTAGTTTCAGGAGTTGTAACCCTCACCCCATGGTGGGCTGTTTAAGAGCCTAGGGACCCGCTTCATCTGGGCCTGTTCTGTCAAGAGGATCTGAGCCACTAAGGAGATAAAGCTTATCTCCCTGGCAGGAGCACTTCTGCCTCATCCATCTCTGGCCCCAATGCTTGGTCGGTTAGTCAACGACGGGTAAGACTCCTCATGGGAGGGGCAACCTAAGCCAGACATGACCACTTGGGAGGCCCTTATGGAAGGACTCGGAGGGCTGCAGCAAAGATGGGGTGATGGATCCTCATCCCCCGGCTATAGCCCGAGTCCCCATTTTCATCTGGGAGGTGTCTTGCTTATCTCTTGCTTCCTGGGCCTAATTGGCTTAAAGCCTGAAACTATGGTGGTGAGCGGTGCAGCCTGTCCCAGCCAGAACGGTTCCCTGGGTGATCCGGCATAAGAAAGAATTTCTAAAGTCCTGTGAAACCTGATTTGTTTGCTAGGAGTGCTCTCATTTAAATAATAAGGGTCCGAGGAGGAAATGGGTGTGTCTCCCAAAGTTTTGCAACCCCCTTTCCTGACAGACACTGACTCGGATTAAGCCCTCAGATTTCTTTGAAATGTTATCCATTGTTTTGTCCTTGCCGCCTGACATACCTGTATTCCTGTGTGTTTGAACCCAATAAAAGCCCAGTGAGGAAGGGGCTCTGGGTCATTCTCCTTTGAGAGTTTGACCACCTCTCCTCCCCAAGCAGATCATGTCTTGGTAGTTTTATTTTCATCCGTGATGGACATGGCGGGGGTGGGGGGGGGGCTCTGCGGGCAGTGCCCCCCACGGAAAACCAAGTGACCAGGACTGCAGGTGGTGGTAAGGAACCGACAGTCTCCTGGATGACAGCCAGCAAAAATAGCCTAAGGACTTAAGCCAGAAAAAAACTACAAGAAGTTTGCAAACTGAATGAATGACCTTGGAGATGGATTTTCCCTAGGAGGAGATAAGAGCCAAGGCCAGCCAACACTTTCGTTTCCGAGTTGTGAGATCTGCACCAGCCTGCCCAGGAGCACTCCTTACCTGCAGAGCCCTGCCTTAGTACGTTTGTGTTATTTTAAACAACAAAGTTTGTGGCAATTTACTACAACAGCAGTATGCACTTCCTACTTTGCATAACAAGAGCAACAAGATCAAGTACAGGCTCCTTTTTTTGCTGGTTATAAAGATATATAATTCTAAATGTTACCATAGAGACTATGCAGACCTTTATCTGTAGCATAACTGTCTGTTTTTTCATGTATCTTATTTTATCCCTAAATTCTTTTACAATGTAATTATGGTTATGTTTTCATTTTTTAAATTAATTTTAAGTTGTGATAGCTTCTTTAGAAATTAGTGGAACATAAATATAAAATATAAAATAAATTTTGTTTGTATCTATTTAAAATTGCTTTCATCATGAAGTATTTATATAGGTTTACAGAAATGCACAAAATGCAAGGTAAATGCAAGTTAAGGTTAGATGTGATGGATGGTGATTGTCTTTCTTAACCATATTCATTCTGTCTTTCTTTTGCAACAGTGACCTGACAATTTCTTGGAATTTACCCTTCCTGCATTATGTGAAATCTTGGTGGTAGCATCAGAGCATATTCCCTATTACTTTAGTGAGGGGGATATCCTCTCAGCTCTCTGACAGAATGTAGATAACTGTTCTTATACACTTAATTCTGTTTATTTATTTACTCTCTTTTTAAAAAACAGTTTATTTTATTGTATTTTTTTCCATTACCATTTATCCTCCTCATGCTCTCTTCCACCTCTAGGGCCCCACAGCCCTCACACTGTTGTCCATGTCCATGAGTTCTTTTTCTTTTTTTGCCTGATCCTTCCACCCTTTAACTCCACCCTCCCAGAGCTGTCAGCCTGCTCTTTATCTGTGAGTATGTCTCTAATTTGCTTGGGAGTTCAGTTCAGTGTGCTCCTTGGATTCCAAATATGAGTGAGATCATATGGTATTTGTCTTTCTTTGATTGGCTTATTTCACTTAGCATAATGTCCTCCATATCCATCCATGCTATCGCAACGAGTATTTTTTTTTTTTTTTAATATGGATGAGTAGCATTCCATTGTGTAAACGTACCAGAGCTGTTTTATCTACTCATCTACCGATGGACACTTAGGCTGCTTCCAAATCTTGGCTATTATAAATAAATCTGCAATGAACATAATGGTACATATAGTCTTTCAAATGAGTGTTTCAGGTTTTTTCAGATAAATTCCCAGAAATGGAATTGATGGGTCATAAAGCAGTTCCATTTTATTTTTTTGAGGTAACTCCATACTTCTTTGCACAGTGGCTGCCCCAGTCTGCATTCCCTCCAACAGTACAAAAGGGTTCTCTTTTCTCCACATCCTCACCAGCACTTGTTTTTTGCTTTATTGTTGATGGCCATTCTGACCTGTGTGAGGTGATGTCTCATTGTGGCTTTAATTTGCATTTCCCTGATTTTAACATGTTCACTGACATGAGTCTTTGAAGCCATCCTCAACATTCTGCCAAGGCTGTTCTGGGAACTCCACTGAAATAGCCAGATCTGTTGGTGGGGGTATCTTAGGCCTTTGTGTTTGCTAATTGGCCTTACCCAAAACAACTCTTGTATCTGAATGACAGGAGGTGGTTTCATAACTTGGGCAATGTACTCCCAAAATAAAATTAGGTTCAAAGCTTCCGGTAGAGACTGGAGAAAGGATATAGTCTTCTTTGATGATTGCATTTCAAAGTGGTGGCTCCCAGGTTCCAGCAAAATGCAATCCTCACTGCAGTAATGACATGACACTTTTAAAGCAATTTAAATCTCAAAGTTGAAAAGAAAGATTTTTTAACTAGCTTTTAATGTAAATGTGCTAAAAAAAGATCTGTTAAAGTCCTAAATTTAGAAAGAAACCTATCTAACGTTAAGTCAAGATGAGGCATTAAATTTATTTCTAAGTATTTTATTATTCTTGATGCTATCTACAGTAAATGGAATTATTTTCTTAATTTCCTATCTGGATAGTTCATTCTTTGTGTATAGAAACACAAATGATTTTTCCTGTTGATTGTTGTATCCATAAACTTAGATATATGTATTAGTTCTAGCAAGTGTTTTTGTTTTTGTTTTTGCTCTGTTTGGTTGAGTATAGGATTTTCTATGTACAAGATCATGTCATCTGCAAATGAAGATAATTTTGATTATTTTTTTTAATTTAATATCTTTTTTTCTTGACTAATTGCTCTGGCTAGGACTTCCTGTATAATACTGAAGGCCTTTTTTCCCAGACCTTAGAAAAAAATATTTGTTTTTTATCTTTTAATATAATGATAGTTGTGGATTTTTCGCACATAGCCATTATTGTATTGAGATAAGTTCCTTCTATACCTAATTGTTTGAGAGTTTTTACTCAAGAAAATGTGTTGAAATTTGTTAAATATTTTTTCTAGAATCTTTTGGAGGTGATGAATATGTTAATGGCATAGCTTGTGGTGATATTTTCACAAAATTATATTTATCTCCAAACTCTGACTTGTATACCTTAAATATGTACAGTTTTTGTACATCAACTGTAGCACAATAAAATGGTTTACCAAAAAAAAAAGAAAGAAAAAGATGAAGGGGATGTTTAGTTGTCTTGGTTAGCTTCAGCCAGGTACTAAAATCAGCTTCAAGTGTCTTTGACAGGACATGAAATCTTGAATCGTGGGAGAGTTTCTCCAATGCCAATAAACTCTCCCTTAATCAGTTTAAACTTCTCCTCCTCCCCATCTCCAATCCAGAATCTTCACCGTCCATTTGCAGACGTGTTCTCCTAGCACTTTCAGGTACACATGGAGATGCCACAACTCCTCTAGTAAAAAAACCCTTTCTAGTTATAATAAGGACCATATTTACAGAGCTGAGCTGAGTCTTGATTATAGTCAATGTATAGGATCATATACTTTATAGTGTTGTCCTTGAATCTGCAGCATCATTGCTGATAAGGTTGTTAAAATGCACGTTTAAACCCTGTCTGACATAACAATTGGAATTTCTAGGGATGGGGACTGGGACACATCATTTTAACCACCTTTACAGGTAACTTGTATGCACATTACAGTTTGAGAAGCACCAGTCCATTAATTTGGGCAGGTAAAGACAAATATCAAGGAGGGCAACCATCATTGTGTTAGGTATCTACTTTGGGTGAGATCTTTTTATCTTTTTCAGGCGAAGGAAGGCCTCTCTCCTATAGGAAGGGGAAGGACAACATCTGTTACTTCTGGGGTCAAACAAATCTGTGAGTTCAGGTTTCTTAAGTACATCTACCCAGGTGCTCCTGCCTCAGGTCTCGGGGTCTTACTTCTTTCTTATCAGAGTGAATACTTTAGCATAAAATAGCCAATAGGTCTAAGAATTTACACACTTTTCTTGGCAGCTAATTTGTAAGAGAAAACTCTCTTTAAACAGGACATTGGCATTCTCTGACTTATTTGACCAATTTTAGCCTTTTTTTTCTCTTTTCAGGCTTTGATTACAATGAGAATCATACAGTTACCTCACCAATTCTTATAATTACTTATAATTGCCATTTTCAACAAACTATTCATTTATTAAACAGGATGGCCTGTGTACAGGTATTAATTATATTAGCACTTTACATTTCTGTTACAAACGTTGTTTTGTGTGCATGACTTATATAATGAGAAAAGTATTTTCCAAAGGGTTTGTATATCTTGCCTTCTTAGAAGTCCTTTTGAGGAATGTAGAAGTGTTTTCATAATTTGCCTCAGCAATGCTCAGTGTTAGAATGAAACATTTTCATGAGTGCATTAGAATTGAATATTTTCTCCTCAAAATACGTAGAATATCAGTTCTAGATCTAGATTTTAGCTGTTTCTTCAATTGGTCTATGATGTATTGCTCCCCTTCTTCTCTGATTGAGGTAATAATTTTAACAATGCTATCACTTAAAATCTAAAGTCAATACTTTCTCCCAGTGTCATATGTAGAAAACGAAACATAGAAAATAAAATTAAAAGCACAAACGTTTTAACTTTACAACTTCTTGATGCATTTTATATTGCAATTTTTGCTACCCTGTTCATTACAGAAGTAATATAAAACATCAGCCTCTCCTTGGTAAAATGTTCTTTATAGTAATTAAAAAAATAACTGCATACAGTCAATGTGCTATATGTGTTCTCTGTTGCAATAAAAAATGGCATTGAGTATAATTACAAGAATTAATGACTTGCATTAGTGTAGCCTTAAATCAAGCAAAGGCCTTAAATTATTTTAATTGCAGCATCCAGTTAAAATATTTTGGTCAATGAGGCTTTACAAATTGTATTAAAATGTACAAAAATAATTTTACTTTGATATATATCATGCTAATACACATTTATGATGACAAAGTTTAAAACACAATCTTCTCTTTAACCTTATCTTCTAAGTTATGCATTTATTTCTCAACTTCGAATTTAAGAAGACAACTTACCCTGACACTCTCTTAACAAGGGAGAAGTGAAAACATTGTAAACTCTTCTTTTTCATAAACCTAACACCTTCTCCACTTACTAGGTCAAGTTACCCTCTCTGGAAATAGCCAAATTTAGTAGCTTTGAAAAGAACACATTTTTTATCTCACCATTGCCATGGGTCAGGATTCTAAAATATTTTAACTAATCTTCCATTCAAGGCCTCACAAAGTTAAATCAAAATGCATATTTCTTTATGAAGCATGGGGGCCTCTTTCAGGCACGTGGATTATTGACAGAATTCGCTTCCTTCTGGCTCTAGGATCAAAGCTCTCATTTTCCTGCTCCGCCTGTTGGGGAATGTTCTTAGATTCTGGAGGCTGCACATACTGTCTTGCTATGTGGCCCAGAGCATGCTGTCTTACTTCTCTAAAGCCCACAGGAAAATCTCTCTCTCTTGTCAGCTAAGGTGGTATCGTATATTATACAACATAATCAGAGAAGTGAGTATATCATCATTTTTGTGGGTCCAACTTAACATTCAAGTGTGGGAACTGTATACAGGGGACAAGAATCCTGTGGATTCTCTTAGAAGTCTGCCTGCCATACTGCTCCAATCACATTTCAGCGACAAGCAGAAAACTGCCTCCACTTGTCGGGAGGACATAATTTTTGTCACAGTCTACAACCACCAAATTGAAAAATGGTCAGCTTTTACCTTTGGCTGAAATTAAGATCACCAATACAAGGAGCAAGAGGGAGGCTGAATAATTTCTGAGAATTTCTAGTGATAAAATATTTGATTTTTTAAATCTCTGAATGTTAAGTGTGACCATCTCCTGACACCATGTTCTCTCCTGAGGAGGCTCATGACACAGTATCATGAGGTGGTGTATACAGACCCTTGCTGTGAATTAATAAACATGTAGTCATGGCCCAAGTAGGTTTTAACTGTTAAAATTATAGAAATAAAATCATCAACTATTTTTAATAATTTTAATGTCATCACTGACTCCCCAAATCTCTTCTGCATATACACCTTAAAGTTGATACATGTTTAGTAATTATAGAAAAGTTTGAGAAATATATTTAAAAATTTCACAATGCTAAATTTATCCTCCACATGATGAAAATAGTCCAGTAGACACACCAAATGAAAACCAGAACAGTAGATAGCCAAGGTCAAAAGCAGAGAAATGTCTCCTTCAATCTATCTTCTACTTTAATATGTAAGTCATTTGATGATGTTACAAATGTAACAAGATCTAGCCTGGAACATTTATCAGGTGTGATTAATCGCTTTTGACCTACTAGTACCACCCACTTAATACCTAACTTCATGCATTTCAGTAACTTTTCTGGTAATCAACCACCTGGGTAACATTCTCCCTCTTTTTAGCTGTCACTTTCAGACATGAATTAGTGTTTGTACATACACAAATCATTGCAGGAAGTCAAGAAGACCTGAAGCAGAGAGCTGCTAGCTTCCAAATAGTCATGTTACCAAATAAACCAAAGAATATATTAATTCAGTCCAAGTAAAGATATTTTACTTGTACCTTATTTGATTTTGACTGTTTTTATTAATTTCTACCAAGACCATAGCTCCTAAAATTAAACTCACTGCAGTTGAAAGTGAAGAATTACCGTTATAAAAATAAATAAATAAATAAATAAACCGAGGCTTATTTTAGTGAAACTAAAGAATACTACCAAATGAGGAACTAGCACCTTAAAATAAATTATTGAAAATAGTGATTATAATTATAGGCTGATGTTGTTATATCATTCTATGTAATCCATTGAACCAAAACTTTTAGAAAGATTAGAAGCAGTTATGAATAGAATGAAATAGCATTTTGTATATTTCAGGTTATTTCAAAAACTTGTTAAAGTCATTTTGAATTTTTTTCCCTTTTCAGGGAGATACATATTTTTTTAAACAAAAAGTCTACATACTGCCTCTACATAACAACCTTTACTGGCTTTCAGAGACAAGGTAAATTATATTACAAACAATCATTAGACAATTCATCTTCATAGGCATAGCTTTTTCTGTTCTATAATTTCTCAATAATCTATATTTCCATTTCAATTTTTATCTAGTGAAAATAAAAATATCCATTAATGATTGAAATGATTAAAATAAATACAGTTAATTTTAAATTTTTCTTTAAAAGATATAGCTGGATATAAAAGTTTTCTTACTAGGTCACATTTAATTTCAGGTGACTTTTTATGAATGTTTGTTAAAAACATTTTACTATTGTTTCCACAAAACATCAGGTCTAGTTCAGTAAAACCGGTTATTCAAATGTCATTTGACATGAGTTTTGATGATGTTAGAAATAAGTAAACAAAAGATATTGTTACATCTCATACAGTTAAGATGTTGTAAATAAGAAAGAGAATAATAACAATGATAAGTAGGTCTCAGATATAGTAGATTTCTTAGAGGTAAAAATTTGACGAAAATGTAACAATACCCAGATTCAAATTGGGCAGGTGCACTGAGTGCTTAGATATCTTCCTTTGCCCTGATGATGAAAGAGACATGGTGAAAATGGAAACAGGACAAGAGAGAGCCTGTCTGTAGGTAAAAAGGCAGAAAGCAGACACACGGCGACTAACGCATCAGACACTACTGCTCCACATTCAGAATGTGCAGAGGCCAAGACAGAAGAGAAAGGCAGTGGTTGTCACCCATGCTTGGATGAATATTGCTGAGGAGCTAGGTGGGGTCGTAAGCAGCAGTGAGATGTATAGGATAGATAGATAGATAGATAGATAGATAGATAGATAGATAGATATAGATATATATAGTCTGTGTGGAGGATACTAGGTGAACACTTCCACACAAACAAATGTAAAAAATGACTGGTAAAATTCATAGGAAAATGCTGGTCAATGTCAAGGAACCCACAAGACATTTAGAAATAGCCACATCCCATTTTCAGCTCCCGTCACAACACTGCATTACTTGTCCCAGCCCTAATAAAAATTCTGAGGATGGTTTTCTGGAAATCCTAAAAGGCAGTGAGAAGTAAATTCCTTCTGCTGCCATATGGGTGTCCTCTTCCCCAATCAGCATTTCATAAAGTCATCAAAGTGACTAGTGCCACCCATTTATAAAGTACTTCACCTCCAATTAATATCTTCATTCATGAGATACAATGAATAAATGAATGCTAATCATGGACCAGAATCTCTTCTAGGTGATCAAAAAATGAAGAGTAGATCTCTTTTGGAGCATACATCTTGGTTGGAGAGACTATCATGAAAACTATATATAAAAATAAAAAAAAAAAACCTAGAAATAAATGCTGTGAACAAATAAAAATGTGGAGCAATTTAAGAAGAGTCAGGAGCATTGGGGAAAGTGGAATCAGTTATAATATTAATGAGAATGTTCAAGGGAGATATTATTGAGAAGATAAAAGTCAAGCAATAAATTTAATGAGGTCAGGGAATTAGCCATGTGGCTATCTGAGAGCAGAGAATTCCAGGCAGAGAATAGGCAGTGAAAAGGAAACAAGGATGAGTATGTGGACTGCTAAAACAACCACAACAACAATCAGGAAGCTTCTGCGGCTTGAGAAAAGTAAAGAGGAAAATAGTCGGATATTATAGGAAAAAATGGAAACTAGATCCTGTAACACACTACAAGGAATTTAAAATACAAGTAGACTAAAAAAGAATAAGCTATAGAAAGAAAGTATTCTGCATTAAATAGAAGATTTTGGATCTGGAATGTTACTGGGAACATCAGTGCTTTCTATGAACAATAAATAAAGTTCTGCTGTGTTAAGCTTTTGGAATGCTGCTATAATTCTAAACTATTTTGACTATCTAATTAGGAATCTGGGGAGATTATATGGAGATGGATTTAAAAGTGGAATTGGTATGGACTTGATCAGGTAAACGGGGTAGGGAAAAGACTGTGAACTCAGGATAGCGGAGGGGTGGTTATTGAATGCAGGTCCTGAATGTCATTTGCAGTGCCCCACAGGTACTGAGTTCCATTATGTCAGGCTGTGCTCTATTCATTGCATGAAAACCCCAGCAGAAGGTCAAGTGACTGAATAGGGACTGTGGCAGGCAGCATCATAGTCTCCCCATGGCATCTATGTCCTAAACCCCAGAATCTGTAAATATTATAGGCTACATGGCGCAGAGGTATTATTAAGGTTATAGGTGTAATTAGGTTGCTAATATGATGATTTTAAAGCAGGAAATTACCCTGTGTTATCTGTCTGGGTGGGACCAATGGCTAGACCTGATCCTTAAAAGTGGAAGGAGGATCCCGTTGTTGTAACTTCAAGTGTTTATGTTGATATAGCCAGTGCTATTTTGATTCATGATTGCATTGCTTTAAACTGAGTTTTATGAGAAACTTTACTTACAAAGTACATTTATTATTTCAGGTTTTCTGAGTCACAAGTCCAGGAATGGCCTAGCTTGTTCTCTCCTTAGGGTTTTACAGGGACACAATCAATCTATTGACCTCACTATAGTTTAATCTAGAGACTGGACAGGGAAAGAGGGCACCTGCTGTCACATTCAAGTTGCTGGGAGAATCCACTGTCTGTAGAACTCGTGGCACCTTGTTCTAGCCCCAGGGAAGAGCATCCGAACTCAGGGAAGGATCACACCTATGTTTACAGACATTTCAACAGATTAAGTCATTTTACCTCTGATAATCTGACTTTTTATTAATTTTGAATAGATAGATTTGGGAACGTAACCTAACCAAAGAAATGACATTCATAACTTTGGCCATTGAATATCAGCTAAGCACGAGTACAACACCAGGAAATTAAGATCACGGGGGCCATTCAGATGATTGCCGGCCACATGGTTCTGTTTTCATTTCCCAGCCATGAAGGGTTTTTGGAACTTACATTTTTCACCACCATTGTGAAATTCTAGGTAGCTATGTGAAAATTCGTTATTAATTACGTAATGTTCATAGTGAATCCTTTAAATCTAGAACTCCATTTCTTCATTTCTGAAAATTAGTTTATAAGATTTCTCTGATAATTTCTATGCCATCAATTCTTATTCTCTTTATTTTAGTGTCTCATATTCTTTTGCATTCTTTTATAATCTAATGCCTTCACTGATTTTAACATCTACTACAATACCTCTAATTTCCAAAAAAGTATTTTTATTTGAATTGGCCCTATTTTATAGCATCTTTGCCTCATTTCTGAAATCTCACCTTATATAATTATAGAGATATTATTTATAGTTTTTCATCCAGTTTATTCTACATTTCACTGAGTAATTTATTTTGAATTTGTTAGTTAGTCTCTTTTACTTAGATTTATTCAAATGTTTACCATAAGTTTATTTGGCTGCCCATTAATAACTTAGAAAAAAATGCAAAACATTTGAATCAAAGCTTTCTGCTTCAAATGGAGTTTGTTAGATATTGTGCCTCACTGGAAAATTATAAATCTATTACCTGTCTTTAGTTGGATCACTTCCAATTACATGGTTTAATTAAATTTTTAAAAATTTCTCTGATTTCACCATTTCTTTTTCTCTTTCCTGTCAGAGAAAGTTCTGTATTTTTGAGGTCTTGTGTGATTAGATTAAGTTCATTGGGCTAATCCAGCATAAGCTTCCTTTTCTAAAGGTCCCGCTTTATTTTAATTTGCAAAATCCCTTTTGTGGTGCAGTGTAACCCAGGATCTAGGAATTAGGGCCAGGAATCTGTGGGAGATCATAATCTTATCAACCACAGAGTTGTTCAGCTCCTTGGAAAGTAAACTTCTTATCTTCTACCTGTGTTGCACAAGCCTGGCTGCTGATGTTGGTGGTTTAATGAGAAAAGAGCTTCAGGATTTTAATTAATCTCTTTGCTATCAGTTTAATGTCTACACCATATCCAGTTTCGTCTGTTATCTCTGAATTCACTCAATGTCTGAAACAATTTCTCCAACTTTTAATTTTCTGTGTTTCTACAAGAAGGGAGCAGTTATCTGCAGGTTCAGTGTTAGGCTGGAGATTCCCATGTCTGTGCAGGGTTTGATGAGTTTTGCACACACACAGTTGCACACAGTGCACACAGTGAGCTCTCTCTGCTCTGCCAAATCATTGAACCAACCCTCATTTATCTTCTTTCCAGTTTCTGAAACTCTTGCTATCACTTGTCCTCTGATGTATTCTTCTTATGCACATTGCACTTATCAGCTTTATTTTATATATCGTTTTTACTGAAGAGTTAGAGAGTGAGTGGCTATAACTGAATGTGTTTAAAGTTCCACTGAAAGTGTGCATTTGTTTTCAGATTCTCTTGATTTATTTTCATCAAGTAACAGAGCTGCTCTCATAAAGTTGATGTTTAGGTGTGGTCCTAAATTTTATTTTTGTTTTATAAGACTTATTTAGCTAAATGGTTGCTATAAGTATTTTGGTGTATATTCCTCCTGAAAATAGGAGAAATATGTGTGTATGTATGTATGTATGTATGTGTTTGCTATTTTTCCTGATGCATAATAATGGCATGACTAAAAATGAATTCATAAAAACTATAGCTTATTTCTTCTTTAAATACATTGAGGTTTTTTGGTGAAATTATATTTTGTTACTGCTTGTTTGAAACTTATACTTTTATTAGTAGTAGTAGTATTTCATTTATTGATTTCAAAATATATGTTATGTGATTCCTAGTCACACTCCCTTTGTTCTTTTGTAATAAGTTTCACCATGATTATATCATATGAGTTTAGTTCTAGACTGCTAAGAATATGTTTTCTCACTGGTTTCTTATTCTCCTTCTGTTATACCCTCTTACACAGCATATTTTATTAATTTATCCTGGGATCACTTGGTCACATCCCACAACTGGAAATGTAGTTCAATATTAGGAACCAATTAACATAACTCATCATACTTATGGGTATAAAAAGAAAAAAACACACCATCTATTCACAGTGACGATGGGTATTCCATAAAACAGTAAAATATTATTTTAGTCTTAAAATCATAATTCCACTCAAAGTAGATTTTGATAAACAATCTACTGATGACCTTCATATGTGTGCTTGTTCTTAACTCACCTTGTGCTTCAAAGGTAATATCATAGTTATGAAAATGCCTTCCTCAAAAATGTAAACATGTTATTTGAATACCTGAAACCAACCTTATATCTATAATGTTGCATATACGCCAAGCTTTTTTTACATTGTACATGATCGTTTTTTGTCTTTGGATGATATTTAAATTTCTTTTGTCATTGATTCTCCTAAACTTTACTGCAATATGTCTAGATTTGTGCATGAAGTTTTGCAAATACTAAATTGCTTAGCAATCATTTTAATGTGATTTGATATATTTTTTAGTTCTGGGAAACGCCCAGTTAATCTTTTATTTTATTTTATTTTATTTTTTAGATTATTTATTTATCTTTAGAGGGGAAGGGTAGGAGAGAGGGAGAGAGAAATATCAATGTACGGTTGCCTCTCGTGTGTCCCCTGCTGGGAACTGGCCTGCAACCCAGGCATGTGCCCTGACTGGGAATCGAACCTCGATCCTCTGGTTCGCAGGCCCGTGCTCAATCCACTGAGCTACACCAGCCAGGGCCCAGTTAATCTTTTATTATTTTTATTTTCTCAGGGACTCTTATTATATGAATGGCATTTTCACCTACATCTTTCCCACAACTTATTTTTTACATAATTTTTTTATGTCTCTCTTCTTGATGTCCTTTCCCTTTTCTAGAACAATTAAATTTCTGTTTTTATTTTGTACAGTCTCATTTCTATCTATGTATTTAGCTGTTTATATATCTAAATATTCTTGGGGGTGATATTAAATATTGCCACCAAATGAGTACTCTTCTGGGAAAGATTATGAGAAAGAAAATATGGGGTCCTCAACGTGGATATCAAGTTAATATTTAACCAAGAATCTCTTTAATCTTCTTTTAAAATGATCCCTCTGAAATCCTGTGTCCTTCTATATTATTTTTTCAGATTTAGTTTACTCATTAGTAATTATTACTATATAACATACTACATGTTTTATTCACTTACTATATTTTATTATGAGTTTCTATACCTAATAGACTACCATACCCATAAAGACAATGTTATTTGTCTATTTTTTTTAATTATCACTGTTTTATTCCCGGTGCTTAGAATATTGCTCAGCACATAGTGGGCATTCAAAAAAAGCTTTGCTGGTTGTAATACTTGAGTAAACAATTTTGCTGTATATAACCACATTAACCATGCAATGCTTTGGGATAACATTATAATGAGACTCAAGTATATAATGAGACTGTGAAATATTTAAGACGCTCATGGTCAGGGCTTTGGCACTTTTATAACACTGGCTGGCATATTGTTTCTTTTCCTGAAATAAAAGGAAAATCAAGTTAAATCAATAGGTGTAAATTTTTACATGCCAAAAGCAATACTTGGGGATATTTTTTAATGTCTTATTTATTTATTTTTAGAGAGGGGGAAGAGAGAAAGTGAGGAAGAGAAACATTGATTAGTTGCTTCTTGTATCCAACCAGGAATCCAGCCCACACTCCAGGCCTTTCCTCTGACCAGGTCTTGAACCGGTGACCTTTGGCTTTGCAAAATGACATCCGACCAATTAGCTACACCTACCAGGGCTGGGATATGTTTTTAAAAATTATACACATTCACATTACAAACTGATGCTATAATCATACACATTGTTTACACATTTTTGTCATAAGAAATTTTATTTTTAACTTTTCAAATAACATTGAGATTAGAGAGTAAATCTACACTCCTACTTAATTATTTTTGTTCTCAATAATTTCTCTAAATTGCTGAGACTTCCCTTGGCATGAATTTTGTTTTGTTTTGTTTCAATTTTGTGGCCAGAATTTTATTACACAGTAATTTGAAGCAGAAAAGCACTGAAAAGGACATTATTGTTGCTGGGCATGAATTCTTTCTAAACATTAAACATACAAAAACTTAAAATTATAGCTTATATATTTATCAAGCATTTCATTATGTATTTAACTCATCTGAGGAAGACATTGAAAATGGATAAACTGCCACATGTATGCTTACAATATATTTGAAATTTTTGATGCCAAGCAGTAAGCTGTTCCCAAGGGGAGGAGTAGCATCTGTCTCCTCCTTGACACAAAGGCCCAGATGCCTCCAACTTGTCCCCAGGTGGTAATCTCTAGCCAGTGCCCCAGGAGGCCAGCTATTTCCCAGGAGCCAGGATGGGGCTTATCTGCAATTTCTGAAACAAAAGCTTTAACATACACATTACTTGCTAGACTTATAGCTTTTTCCTTAAGCTAAAATTTTCCAAGTCTTGAGTCCCCTATCATCAATGCCAGAGATTTGTGAAAAGGAAAGGAAATGTTTATTCAAATCTATACAGACTTAGATTAGTGACCTAATGTCTTCATTAAAATATTAAAGTCCTTTAGAATACCCACAGAAGCACACAGTCCTTCCTCCTCCCTCTGTCCTAATCTGGGGGACCGTATCTCAGGAAAAGAAGCAGAAGTCCATGATTTGGGCTCCCGGCACCATCAGCTGTGTTGCTGCCATGATCTCCAGTTAAACCAAAGCCATGTGGCACTTTTTCATGGCCCACAAACAAGAGTGCTTTCACCCCTTTTCTTCCAGTCAAAGTCTCTCCTGCTTCCTAAGACACATGGCAAAAGGGAGCACCCCAAAGCCACATAGTCCTCACTCTCACCAAAGCTGAGGGGGTCCCCACTCTGCCAAAGCCACGTGGTTCTCCCCTCGCATGGCTCCTGAGTCTGGGTTTAAATCCCCACACCAACCTTCCTCTGCACCCCCCATTTCTGACTCCTCCTACAATCAGTTACACATGCCAGCATTCCTGTATTCTTCCAGGCTTACTGGGCTGCCATCGGAAGTCTGGGCAGGTGTGGCCCCATGGCATGGAGCCAATATTCTCTAAGCTCCCACGCAGGTACTGTAGCCAGGGGGAGCTGCCTCCCAGTTACATCTTGGGTGGAAGTCACTTCCATCTCCCAGCTCAAAGCATGGCCACTGCTATTTAACATATCTATGCAACCAGTTAAATGTTATAGATATGTTAAATGACCGTGCCAGTGGTTAGTTGCAAAGTTGTTGCTGTACAAACAAGTTCTGCATGTTCCTGCTCCATGTGTCCCTTCCCCCAACTCACACTTGTTGGTGGTGGGAGGGGGGAGGTCATCCTATGTATCTTTCTAATATTTCCAGGACACCTTGAGTTCTGGACCCCATTCCAAATTCCTATTTGGGGACCCCCTCTGGGCTGCACCCTGTTACAGTTGTACCATTAGAATGTGATTCACAGCTTCCACCTAGCATCTGGCCATCCTATTACCTTCTTAATGTCACTGGGAAATACAAAATTATTTCCTGCCAATTGGCTATTAAAGTCATTCTTCTCCTAGCACCTTGTGTACCATACTGTTCCTCAACATTGTGTCTTATCTTACGTCTTACATCTTTAGAGATGCCTTCTCTGAGCATGTGGTCCAAAGTGGTTTATATTCCCAGTGGACTTTCATTCCATGTTTACTGTAATTATTATTGTAATCCCTGCTATTATCTAGTGACTACCCAGTGGGCTCTCAACTCTACTCTTACCTACACTACCTTTTATCTGTAGAAAACATAGAACGTGTCCCCTTGACTATCCTAATATAACATTTACAGATAATAAAAAATTGTCTGTACACAACTCCAACAATTCAACATGAGGCAAAATTATAATACAAAAAAATAAAAGCAATAATACAGTATGTATTTTAATGTGCAAATGCTTTCCATTTTTCACAACAGGCTACAACAGTTAGATAACATAGTATGTAGTAAAGGAGTGAGATTCCTGAACCCAATGAAAAATCACTTGAATCGTGATGGCCAAAAGCTTATCCAAGCATGTCGTATTGAGGTTCAAATACTATGGCAATATGGGAAATAATATTTGGTAATCAAATCAGACAACAATAATTCTTTGATTTACTAAGTAATTACAATTCTAATAAAATCTCCACAAACATATTTATTGTTTTTCTTTTAAAAATAAATAATTCATATCCAAGAGAGAACATAAGTTATTTCAAATATTCCAGAAGCCACCTTCATGACTCTGGAGTCCACACCACTTCAAATATAACCACGGTTCTGATTCCTCGCACCACAGATCTGTGGTGTTTATATGTTCAACATTACACCTATGCGATTTATATATGTTTTTATGAGTAGTTACAGTTTGTCTTTTTTATTATTATATCATATTCCACTGTATTGGCTTATTAACTTGTTGAGGGATATTTTGAATTGCTTGCAGTTTTGGCTCTTAAATATGATGATGGTGTGAACACTCACATAAATGTCTTTTGGTTGACATCAGCACTTACCTGTTTTGTTTGGAGAAAAATTTCTGGTTCTGAGAGAACACATATGTTTAACTTTAGTAGATACTACCAAAATGTTTTCCAAAATGTCTATGCCAATTTACATTACGAGCAATGTAGCAAATTCTGTTTGTTTAATATTGTGACTAATGCTGGATACTGTCAGACTTTTAATTTTACCCATTTTAGTGGAGTGTTCTAGTATATTCATAGGCTTGAGCTTTTTTTTGAAATATTCTTTTCCAAATCGTTGCTTTTCTTTTCACTTTCTTAATATTCTTACTTGATGCATAAGAGTTTTAAATTTCAATGCAGTTTAATATATAACTTAAAAACATTTTAATATTTTTGTCGTAAAACTTTAGAATTCTCTGTTCTTTAAGTTAAGAAATTGCACTCAATAAGTGGGTGCATCATTCAATCAATTGAAAGGCTTATGAGATTTTTCTGGAGAAACAAACATCTTTCTCAGAATTTCAGCATTAAATTCTTCCTTAGTTTGCAGTTTGCTGGTCTGTGCTACCAATTTCCAACTTGTCAGCCCTCAGGGGTGTGCAAAAGTATGTTAAATTACTAGCCATCATTACCTAAAAATAAATCATATATAAGGATACAAAATAATATCAATAATAATAATGAAACAATTTAATAATTGGTAAATACTATTATTTTACAAGAATAAAATCCTGTAAGAGTATTTTAAAAGTATTGTAAATTCGTGTACTCATGACTGCAAACCTAATTTTGTGCAACCCTGTGTTTATGTGTGTATACACAGACACACATACACACATATCATATATATTCTGTTTCTCTGGAGAGTCCTGATATGGATGTTTCTTGATCCCTTGAGAGCAGAAGCTCATTATTACTCTTCTTTACCTCTGGAAGTTAATTCATTGTCATGTTATTAATAGACCACCATGACAACCTTCTCTTTTTACTTTGGACTCCTTGTAATGTCAGTCTCTATGGATTTCCATTTTTCTTTTATTTGTGTAATCTTAGAAATCTTAGTCTCTGTGTGTGTGTGTGTGTTTGTGTGTGTGTGCCTCTCCCTCTCTCCTGACATTCAGCAATGAAAACAGCTTATCACCTCTCAGTCGCCCTCATTTTCCCTTGAGTTCTCAGTGTCAGTTGTTAAAAGTGGGTGTGTGAAATGTGGAGCTAAATAACTTCTGCTATTTTCTGTAACACTTTCTATCAAAAAAAGGATAGGGCAAGGACTCACACGTTAAGACAAGATAATTTATACTTTTTAGGAAGCATGTAGAATTGGGTCACAGTAGTTTCCTCAGCTTCTAAAAGTGATTTTCTGTAAAATTTAAGATAAATTCACAAATGAAGACATTAGAACCTAACTTTGTGTATCTGATGGGTGATCACAGAAAGGGTACTCTGTGGAGTGATGCCATTTTAACTGATAAAAGACAGTAGTATGAGAATGACTTAAGTTCCTATAAAAACATTGAGTCATTGTAAGATGTAGAGGTAACATTGCCAGTGAACTTAAATACTCTGGCTGCACTTACCATAAGCTAAAAATTTGGATGACATATTTAAAGACATCTATAACAGAAACTATTTCTTGATTATAAGTTTTGGTTGCTTTTTATGTAATATAAAATAATGTTTATTTTCAATCAATGTTTTAAAATTAACATTTTATTTACTTCATAAATGCTTTAACTAAATTAATGCAAAATAATATTACTATATTTCTAATCCAATTATAAATGTCTTTACATATGTGTTGTTGTCAATTATTGCAGATCCATATAGGTAAAATAATTGAAAAATGCAGAGACTGCTATGAAAAATATCTTTAATTAAATGTATAATTTTATTCTTCAGTTATAAATGCTATTCCCTTTTCCAATTAAAGTCATACAAATGAAATGTTTTGACAATCATGCCTCAAATTTCCAGTGAGCAGTTTTACATCTTTCTCAACTTCCTTCAGTCTTCTTAGTGAAAAATCTTCCTTCAAACTTAAACATTTGTAGCTAACTTGAAGCAGATGAAGTTTTCTGTGCACTTTAAAATTCATAGTAAACCCAATCCCATGTATTTATTTGGTTTCCTTTGTCTTTGTTTGTTGTTTGGTTTGTCTATTTCATTCTTCAGATGTAGGCAATTTTCTTTCTTATTCCCTTTACATTAAAATTGTTAAACGTATTGAACAACAGAGAATTAGCATTAATCATCGTGCACAATTCTAGTCCATGAACTTTAACTCCAGAGTTATAGGATATTTTGACCTCTTCTAGAATTAATACCCAAACTAATTACTTTTCTCCCCCTAAAAAATCTTTTTATAGTTTAAGTGTTGATTATAGGCAGTTGTATATATCTACCATTCTCTTCTTCCATCATTTACAGGTTTGAACACAAAACTCTTCAGTTTTAAAGCTAGTAAGTATGATATTTCTATTTTTAATTGTATTCTTGTTTTTTTCCCTTTAACAAAAATACTTAAAATGGTTAATCACTCCATTGTGACTATACCATATTTTGCTGATTATAATGCACACCTATGTTTTTGGTCCAAACTTTGAAGAAAAGAAATCTTTTGTTTTAATTTTTAATTCAATGCTTTATTTATTTACATTTAAATACTTGTATTTTGTGTTATAAAGGGGTTTTAAAATTTATTTTAGAACATATTATGGGACAACAAATTGTATGTAGCAAATAATTACAAAACACAAGAACAGATACAAGGTACAAGAAATTTTACACTTCTGGCCAAGATGGAGGCATAAGTAGATATGCTTTGCTTCCTTGCACAAACAAAAAAAGGATAATAACATATTTAAATGCAAAAAAATACCAGAACTGCCAGAAAATCAAACTGTATGGAAGTCCCACAACCAAGAAGTTAAAGAAGAAACATTCATCCAGATTGGTAGGAGGGGTGGAGATGGGCAGCCTGAGTGAGGAGGGCGTGCAGCAAGGCAGCAGCTGGTGGAGCGGGTGGTCCCACATTTGCATGCCAATAAACTGGGAAGCAGAACTGGGGAGTGAGATAGATTGCGCAAGCCAGGTTTCCAGCCTGGGGAAACTAAAGCCTCGAAAACTTTGGCTGTAAAAACCTGTGGTGGTTGAAACTCTCAGCCTGCCAAAAGAGTTCATTGGAGAGACCCACAGGGTCCTAGAACATGCACAAACCCATGCACTTGCTAATCAGCACCAAAAGGACCCAATATGGTTGGGGGTATCAGGGGAAGTGACTGAAAGTGGGGCTAGAGCTGAGCAAGTGGCATTGATTCCTTTTGGATCCCTTCCCCCACATACAGCTCCACAAGGCAGCAAACAGGGTTGTCCTACCCTGATAAATACTTAAGGCTCTGCCCCCTACAATGTAACAGGGGCCAAGAGACAAAAAAATATGGCCCAAAGAACAGATCAAATCTCCAGAAAAAGAACTAAACAACAAGGAGATAGCCAATGTATCAGATGCAAAGTTCAAAACACTGGTGATCAGAATGCTTGCAGAAATGACTGAGTATGGTTGCAAAATAGAGGAAAAAATAAAGGTTATGAAAAGTGAAATAAAGAAAAATGTACAGTGGACCAACAGTAAAGGGAAGGAAACTGGGAATCAAATTAATGGTTTGGAGCAGAAGGAAATAAGAAACATTCAACCAGAAAAGAATAAAGAAACAAGAATTCAAAACAATGAGGAGAGGCTTACAAACATCTGGGACAATATTAAATGTTCCAACATCCGAATTTTAAGGGTGCCAGAAGGTGAAGAGGAAGAGTAAAAAATAGAAACTTTATTTGAAAAAAATAATGAAGGAAAACTTTCCAATCTGGCAAAGGAAATAGACTTCTAGGAAGTGCAGGAAGCTCAGAGAGTCACAAAGAAGTTGGACCCAAGGAGGAACACATCAAGACACATCATAATTAAATTACCCATGATTAAAGATAAGGAAAGAATCTTAAAAGTTGCAAAGGGGAAAAGGAGAAAAGTTGCAGAAAAGGAGAGAGTTACTGTCCTGCAGCTGTTCAAGGCCAGGCAGGTTCAAACGGGATTTGGGCAGACAGGACTGGCACACACATACCCACATATAGCAGTTCACTGTATGTGAGATCCCACATTTGATGGGTTTCTTGATCTTTTTCCTAGGCATGAGGTTATGATACTTGCCTCAATGTTCTCTCAGTACATTTTTATCCTCAGACCCTTTCCATAGCAAGTCTAAGATAATTCTTCCCTAAATCTGGAAATACGATTGAACATCATATTTCCTTTCCAGTTTGATAGAAACCGTATCACAGATACTTTCTCTATCCCAAGATAGTCCTGATTTTTCTCCTTAGAATTTGTTCTCACAATTCCAACCATCACTTGGAACTTCTAGTCTCACTTTCTCCTTTTCACATCTTAAAAGCTGTGATTTCCCCTTTATATGTATAATTCAAGAGAAACTGAGAATGTGGAGTGAACTCTTCAAGTATATTCAAAGGGATTCTTAATAAAATGAATATGATAATAATGGTGCCATCTGCTCTAAGTTCTATAACATTGCATAACTGTTTATTAGGTTGGATAGGGAGCACCATTATTTGTTTCAATGCAGAGCATTTCCAATGCTAGAAAAATCTCACTGCAGAATTACTGTAATCTTCTGCAGGAAGCAAACTTAAAAAAAAAAAAAATCTGAGTAAACATAGCCTTTTGGAGGAAAATTATCTACTTTTCTGTAAGATAACAACATAATATTCTCTTTTTCTATATAATAACACACAGTCAAGACACATTCCCATAGATATTTCACACTCTCACTGAAGTCTATGCTGTTTCTAAATCCTGTGTATAATGCTGTGAATCAATTCATTTCACCATCAAGATGTTTCTTTCTTCCAGGAGAGGGAAAGGCGAGAGATGGAAGAGTAGTATGTGTTGAAGTAATTTGATGAAAACACAGACCACAGACAATGAAGTAAAGCAAAGCTGCACAATGCACAGACTCACTGCAAAAACACATGCAAACCAATAACCAGATGCTTCAGCTGCTTTTAAAGCTGGTGCAAGCTGCAGCCTTTACATGATGCTCCTCTCTGGAATAATCTGGCCTAAATGCACTGTGCTTCTTAGCACCATAAGCATCCCCAGTTCTATGCACTCTTTCTCCCAGTATCGGTTCACATCCATCTGTTACCTCGACTCCGGATATGTAGAGAGAAGCTCTCAGCAGAGATCAAGCCATTATGTGGAAAGACCACCTGGCTTATACTCTTCTGAAAACTGTTTGAATTTTGCAGAAAATTCCCTGCTTGATTTCAGCTTCGTATTTGAACCTACAATAGTCAACAGTTTACGTATTACTAGTATAAAGAGATTTTTATGGCCAACTTTCTCCATTCCTATAACCAAAGCTTATAAGTTACAGTTTGGGGAAATCGTTCTGTCTCCTATACTGAAACATTTAACAAGCCTTTTACAATCGTTTATCTGAAGTCTCTTACTTTGCCAATGGCTGCTTAGAAAAGGACAGTCCTGAGAACACAAACTCATGTCATAGTCTATTAAAGAGGCTTTGGGAGTTTTTTTTTTTTTTTTTTTTTTTAATTCAGTTTAGTCAAATGGCCTTTGATTTTGACTCTGTGTGGGGAGAGTGACCCAGGAAGAGAGAAAGATATTTTGTAAATAGCATTTTAATATGACACCAGGATTCGTGGCACTTAGAGCACCAATTCATTTCCTATCTCAAAATACACCACCAACCATTTCTACTGTGGCTTGTTATAATGTGCTTTCATAAATGGTTCTTCTTAGTTGGATTTTTAGTTGCAAACATTGTTCTAATGGAAAACACCACTGCCTTTCCCTTGCAACCTAAAACAACAGGGAATACAGCCAAGAATTCCGCTTCGGCTGTCCTCTCAAAAACAGATGCACTCACTTCCATGCTTGCGAGCAGATGTGGTCTGCTCTGGTCAATAATCGTCTCACTTTGCTAATTTGATTGGTGGATACAAAGATGCACAACAAAAAACTTATCTGAAGGTAAGCTAAAAAATGAAGAATATAGCTTTCAAGATTATAATACAAAAATACCTGGAAAAGAAGTCTGAAAGGATGATTAAAGTGACTTCCGCAGTACCCTGTATATCAGCTATAGTCGTCAATACTGTGAATTTTATTATTTTTTCATTTCATTTTTTATTTTAATTGTTGCTTGGGTACAGTTTTCTGTCTTTTCCCCCATCCCAACCCATCCCCACCCATCCCTCCAGCCCTCCCCACCTCCCTCCCATTTCCACCCCTCCCTAGTTTTTGTTCATGTGTCCTTTATACTTGTTCCTGCAAACCCTTCCCCTTTTCCCCTGAAATTCCCTCCCCTCTCCCCTCTGGTCATTGTCAGCCTGTTCTCTATTTCAGTCAACAAAACAAACAAGCAAAATATAACCAAAGACACTGAAATACTGTGAATCTTAAATAAATTTGGCTTGAATCTCCTATCCTACAACTCAGTAAAATTCAGTGATTGTCCAATGTGTATGTGTGTATATATATATTATATATATACATATGTATGTATATACATATTATATTTCTAGGGTATAAATTATCTTGGAAAACCCTTACTTTGATATCCTGTTTCCATCAAATATCGCATCCTTATTTGAACCCACATCCAGGAATTTCCCTTCCGTGAGCTGATCTAGAATTCAAAGTTTTATCCATCATGCATAATACTATGATGCTTCTTCTGGTATTTTAGTATAGTAGAGGGATATTGTATAATTAATTTAGATTAAACTTTGCTTCAGCCACCTCTACTATCAAAAACTGATGTAATCTAGCTTCTCCTTCCTTCTGGTCTCCGATGCCATGTTGCTCCTCCCAACACTCCCTGCAACCTTTTTATTTTCCTTATTCCTCACCCAACCAGACCAAACACCCACTAATTTTTTACTTACTACCATTTACCTATCTGCTTGGATAACCATAAATCATTCAAGATAAACTTAGAGGACCACTCCTTAAAATAAGATTTGTTCCAAAACTAGCCAGTTCTCTTCTTGAAAATAATTATGTACCCATATCTTAAAGTAATACAAAACAATAAAGGTTTAAAGATACTATGTAGTACTAAAGTTTAATAAAATAAAAATACAAAAATAAAAGTCAAAAATAATAATACCAAAGGAATATATTCATTTATTAACTTACCCTTCTGTTGTATAGTCATTTTCTGATAAAGTATTACTGAAGAAAATCTTTCTCCATAGATTAATGTTTGATTTATACAAACCATATTTCAAAAGAGAGAAATATATTTTCAACAAGTTAATTGTATTTGATAATTTTGATGATTCATAAACACATTATAAAATTTGCAGTAAATTACTTATAAATGTAGAAGTGTATACTACTTAATTAATACACTTGTGAATACTCAAAAGATTAAACATATTATGAACTATCAAAATTCAAATTCAAACATTAAAATTCATATTTCTCTACATTCAATATAATTTCTAATTATTAATAAGTTTCTGTGGATCTTTTCAACATTCAAGTAGTTTAAAATAGCTTATTTATTTTTTATATAGAATTCTTTTGACCCATTGTATGAGAAATGCTCACTTCACTTTCATTATATTTGCTCTTTAAGCTCTAGGATGTTGCTCACTTCACATTTGTATTTCCACATTGTGATTAGCTTTGAGTTTTTCATGTAGAATTTTTCAATATAAAATTATTTAAATGCTAGTAAACATATGGGAGAAAATCACAAGTGGTTGAGAAAAGGAGAGAATCACATAGTTGATCTCTTGTTTTTCATTCACTGGTCACCTCCATTTTTATAATCAACCCTAACAGACCACAGTGTAAAACATAAAAATTGCTCTTCCTGACAAAGCAGTGAATCCCTGACACATTTTTTCTCTGTGACCTCTTTAAACTTCATTTTTCAGGATTTCTCGTGGTAATTGTCAGTGTCATTCAGTGGCTTATCTCCACGGGTCAATTTTCAATTGTTAGGGTTCTGCATGTTTCTGCCTTTGGTCCTTTTATTTATTTTTTTATTCTACATGTTCTTTCTTGATAGTCTTGGTTGTCATAAATGATTATATATGTGTTATATATATAACACACATAAAATATATAAATATATATTTAAATTATATATATGTACATGCATATATATGTATGTATGTATAAATATATTGCACTCAAATAAGTGTTCTGATAAAAAATTCAAGTAGTAAACAGTGAAACAGTAATAAACAGTAAACAGTGACCTGTGTATCCATCATAATTATCAACATCATTATTTCCAAAGGAAAAAAAATGTAACTTTCTGCCCCTATCATCACTAAGAATAAAAATAAATCCACAATTAATCTTTGTCTTCATCCTTACCCAACATTCAATAATTCATTAAGCCTTGCACATTTTATCACGTAAAATCTACTGGTTTTCCCTCATCTTCACTCCTTTTTTTTTTTAATTCTTTTAATTAAAAGAATTAAAGAATTTTAAGAATTTTTAAATTCTTTTTTAAAGATTTTATTTATTTATCTTTAGAGGGGAAGGGAAGGAGAGAGGGAGAGAAATATCAATGTATGGTTGCCTCTTGTTCGTCCCCTACTGGGAACTGTCCTGCAACCCAGGCATGTGCCCTGACTGGGAATTGAACCGCAATCCTTTGGTTCGCAGGCCTGCGTTCAATCCACTGAACTACACCAGCCAGGGCCAGCTAATGCCTTTTAATATCTCCCCTATTTCTTGTTATTATTGAATATTCTTTCTAAAATGTTATTTTTAGTACTACTACTATTATTATTATTTTTAAGACATCATTTTTTCAAAAACTATTTTGTTCTAAAATGATTATTTCTCAAGTATGATAATATAATTTTTATAATTTTAATTCTTCGATGGTTTCACAAAAGGAAAAGGAAAAGGTATAATATCAGGACTCAAACATATCCTGACCTCACTGTTTCCCTCCTCTGTGTCTTAAGATAAAATGCAAAACCAGTCCTCATCGGCATTCTCCACCTTTGTAACCATCTGTCTAGGCATCTTTCAGCACACTCTTTTCTCTTTTTAAAACCCGGGGAATCCACAACTAAGGTCAAATATTCTGGTTGCTTTTATGTTCCATGGAAAAAAATGTGTATATATGTATGTATTTTGGCTCAGGCTGGTGTGGCTCAGTGGAATGAGCACCAAACTGAGAACCGAATTGTCACCCCTTCAATTTCTAGTCAGGGCACACACGTGGGTTGTGGGCTAGGTCCCCATTAGGGGGCGTGCAAGAAGCAACTACACATTGATGTCGCTCTCCTTCCCTCCCTCCCTTCCTTTCTCTAAAACTAACTAAATAAAATCTTTTTAAAAAAATAAAAATATTTTTATTTTCTCTTTTGAAATCTTCTGACATAATCTTTCACTCTGATCACCATGTCTGCATGCTCAACTTTTAACATTGTTAGACTTTTCCATTATCATGATTCTCAGTGTTCTGAATAAAATTTTATTGTAGAACTTATTCATGTAACAAAGGCAATTCTATTAGATTTATATAATTAATAATACATATATATTTATTACATGAGTCTATTTGAAAACAGAAGATATCCTACTTATTTAAATACTCAGCTCCTCATAGGTTACTTAGAACATTATGGCATTTGCTATTATTTCTGGAATAAAGAAATTATTTTACTAGAATAATGTTTGTTATAAAGCTCATTTTTTAACTTTTGTTTTCCTAGAAATAAGCCCTTTTTCTTGGACAGTACTAAATCCCCCATGAAAGCTTTTGGCCCACCTTCCCATTTCTTTTGTTACCTTGATAAATTAAGCAACTGTCTCTCACTTCAATTGTCAAGTTGTCTCTTTCAATCAGTTCTTTATCTTATGTACAAATTAATATACTCCACCACCAATTATTGAAGCAACTCAAACTACACAAGATATTAGATTTTCACACTTTGCTCCCACACTTTCTAATCTCTCTCTTTTCCCGTTTCTGCCAAATTTCTTGTAAAAAGAACCAATCTTTTCTTTCTATTAATCCTTTCAACCTCTCACACATCCAGGCTGCTGAGCATAGCTCAGAAAATGTGTGCAATCTTACAGATGGATGCACTGGAAATTTGTGGTTTGCAGGCTCAGCTGGGATCTCAAAATAGTTTAGCCAGCCTTCTCCTTGCACTTAGTAAGGTCTCTACTGTGATTCACCTCAGCAGCTATTCTTATTCTGCCCACATTTTCCCTAGTCCTTCTCCCAGTGTATCCTTGTAGTCCTCTTTACTCTCAGCAAATAGCTGTAGTGGTTATTAAACTTGAAAACTTTAGCTCTTTATCTCTCCCATACATCCCTTTGATCCCCTAGTTTTAAAACATTTATTTCGCCTCCTCCCCCTGTTCTAATTTTATAAGCCATAAATCAAGTATCTGGGTTATTATTTTCTATTACATTACCTGCTGACTCCTGAAAACGCAACAACACTGTTACGAATATAGGCTTTAAGACAGTTATTAGTTGTATATCATTGGACAAAGTAATTAACTTCTTCAAGCTTCACTTTGTTTAGATGTAAATAGAATACTGTATATCCATAAATTATTAAATAAGATAATGTTTGTAGAATTATTAGCTTAGAGTTTGTCATGTACTGAGTACTCAATCACTCACAAACTGGACGTTATTTTATTGCCATTTACTGAATAACCAATATCAGTAGACACCATTCTGAAAAATATGAGGAAAAAGTGTTGGACAAATCCATTTTTTCTTCATGGAGCTTGTATTGTTTTAGGAAACTGCACACAAAAATAATACATAATTAAGGAAGAATAGAAAGGGGAACGGTTTAGAGCAACAAGTATAAAGGATTCATGGGCAAAAACTATGGGGGGTGGAAATGGGAGGAAGGTGGGGAGGGCTGGGGTGGTGGGCTGGGGGCGGGGTAAAAGACAGAAAACTGTACAATATCAACAATTAAAAAAATACTGATTAAAAAAAAAAAAAAAATATTTTGGTTTTGAAGTCACCAAAATCTGACATGTGGAAATTGGAATATTTCCATAATGTTTGCATGGGAATAAAATTAAATTTAAGATTAAAAAAAAAGAAATAAAAACAAATGGAGAAAATAGTAGTGTTCCATTGATCTTATCACCCATCTTAGTTGAAAACTTAAAGTCTTACTAAGCCGCACTCTCCTTAGAAGCTCGCAGTGTTATGTAGAGACTTTATTTTGGAGGGATTCTCCACATTAGTTTATCCGAAGTGCTCGTTCCTGCCCTTTGCACACTGGTTGGCCCTAGAACTCCTCACTCACTCTCACCAGAGTCCCACTGTAGTACAACTTACAACCTTGTGTTAGATTGATGTTCCCAAAGCACAGTTCAAATTGTATTGCTTATCTATTTAAAAATATATTTAGCAGTTTCCTAACTAACTACTTATTCTCAGCCTAGCACCCAAGACCCTCCATGTTACGCCCTTCTTTCCAGTTGTATGTGCCTTCTTCAGTGCTCATGTTTCAGTCACTCAGCCCCCTTCACTCTTCTGTCAACACTTCTGCCTCTCACTCCCTTTGATCTGTAGTAGTTTTACGCAATTCCTCTCCTCACTATTGCCTTTTTCCTCTTCCTGTAAAATCTTTTTTTTCTTTTATTCTCATTGATAAAAAATATTGCAAATGTCGTGTTTCTTAGCAAGGTCTTCCTGTGGTCCTAAAGGAAGTCTGATCTTGCTTTCGACTATTTGTTGCTCTTTGATCTAGGGATAAAAAAAGGTTGTTAATCTTTCTTTTGTATTTTGCTTATTGGAGAACCCCTTTTCAACCCACCAGCTTGTAGCTCCTGGACGACTGACTAGTTCTGAGGGAGTACACTGAAGAGACCAAGGGTGCAAAGAAGCCTTTTTCGTCTTCTTAACTACTTTTTTATTAATGGGAGTACAAGATCTGATACAAAAAAAATTGCTCAACAAATTTTGCTGAACTGAGTCAATTAAATCAAGGAGTTTAGCCTCTAGTAAGTGTAACAACACTTGGCAATTTGGACTTTAGCTGAGTGTAACTCCAGGACCATACATACCTTATGGCCTTTCCCCATCTTCATCTACAAGACATGTTAGGACATGTTACAGGCCTTTATTTATATTATATAATTTTGAGGGTTGGAATTACAATGACTACTAGCTGGAATTTACTTTAAACAGGAGATTGAGGTGTAGTTAAACATCCCTATACAATTTACTTTAACGAGTGCAGTAATGTATTATTATGAAGAAAAAGTAACTGAAATGTTGATCAACCAAGCAACGTGAAATGAGATTGGCAACCATCTTCTAATCAGTAATTAAGAGAGAATGCATTTCTAGGGTTTGCTAAGTGTTGGAGGAGGTCATCAAGGGGATGCTGGTTGACCATTGAGTTGGACCTGGACAATCCAAGGCTCCTTGTCATGTCCCTGATCCTTGGACTGTATGTTCTGCCCACTTTTCCCACAATGGGAGCCATTAGCAAGAATACAGCCCTGAGAGAGCATTGTGTTGTTGAAATCATCCAGATGGTACCTGTCACAGTACCCAGTTAAGATTTCTCAATAAAATTCTAATACTCAAGAGGGAGTGTGTGGGGTGAGATCTAGCCATCTCGCATCGTTCAAAGCAAACCTCTTCAGTTCCCTTGCTTATTATGCCTGCCACCTACCAATTTGCCATGGTCTCCCTCTTGGGTCTCTCCTTGCCCTCCAAGTTGGGAGGCAGCTTGAAAGAACCAACACCAAGTTGACCTCAAACGCTCTCCTCCTGGGAGCATGTGGAAAATGAAAAACAAGTTTGATTTGTAATACTTTGTGTGTTTTTTTTTTTAATTATGGTTTACCAGCAGTTGATCAGTGAACATGTCACTTTAAGAAAAAAATCTTAACCTTGAAGGGATGAATCAGGTGTGAAATGTTCTATTTGATACAGTGGGATCCTTTTGTAGATTTATGCTACAAAATTGAAAAAAATACTTTGTACACTGAAGTCTGACTCAGGCTCTAGTTAAAAATGTCTACAAGCATCACCCTTTTTTCCTTAAGAGAAATCAAAATATAAATCATTATTTTTTTCTAGAATAAAATGAACAACTTTTAACGTAAGTCAGTATAATGGGGCATTCTTTCATTGATCCAAGCCATACAGACTACTGAACGCATCACAGTTACCAGCAAAAAGCTTTGTCAGTGTTTGCAATTGGGCGTCAGAATTTCTCCTATATATTTGAATCAGAAAGATTTTTATCAAACATTCAACTCTAGTAATTTTAATTGTTTATGGACAGGAAGTGCAAGTGTGTAATTTTTAATTAATATCAATTACATAAGATGGGTTATATTTTTTAAAGTACAAAAATCTGCAAAAACACTAAGCTTGCTTTGAACCTCTGCTCTCTCAATCCCTATCTCAAAGGGAGATAAAATAATGGAAAATACTTGGCTAAACTGCTGGCAAAACTCTTCTTGTTTGTACCTCTCTTGGAAAGGACTCTTGGGACTAGCAGTGGAATCCTTGCTATTGATTGGCTGGTTAAATAGAGGACTATTAGCTTCAGACGGATAGATTGATTATACAGCAGCAGCAGGAGCTGAGACTCAGAACTGAGACAGCGTCAGGGTGAAAAGCAGAGAGGGGGAAATGCAGGGAGGAGGGAGGCAGTGCACGTTCCAGAGCATCACTCTGTGACTGCTGGTGCCGATTATCTTGCCTTCCTTCCTACGCAGCTCCCTCAGTCAACAACTTACTGAGGTGCCTTTTCTCTTACAAGAGGATGTCAGCCTGAAGCCCCAGCCAGAAATAACAGACTTCACCTTGGAATAGTTCATCTCACTCCTGCATCATTAAAGAGGATTTTGAAAAGAAACAGAAATCAAGTCCTCCTTCCACTCTCACTTTGATCCAAAATTAAACAGAAACTGTTTCATGCTTCAGGTAAGGAGAATGCATTTTTATATCTGGATCCTTTTTAGTCATTCGTAGTGAAATGCATCACAGCTTTGCATGGTTTAAAAACTGAGTTTGCAATGAGATATTAAATTCAGTGTAATATGCAGGCATGTGGATTGAAAAATATGTTGATACATCTTTATATGAATATGGATATGTATTCCTTTTTATAAATATCATCACTTGATTATAAGTTCATGTAGCAAATACTCTGTATGAAGAAGAGAAATAAAGTCCCTACTAAAAAGAGCATTTTTGGTGACAACCTTAAAATATGTTCACATATATTGTTCTTAGCTGTTAAATAACTTTGAGAAATAATGGCATACCAAGAAATGGCCACTGCTGTGTTAATTGTCTATTACTATATTGCATTCTGGCATAGAAGCTGCTATGGGCTTTTAAGTGATTGTCAGTGATTAATATTGTTATAAGTCTGTCTTTTGATTGCAGTCTTAACTCTGCAACAAAAACATGATGCATCTTAAATAATGTAGCATTAGACTGCGGTCTTCTTATGGCGAAGTTATTGATGGGCAGCATTTGGGTGTAAGAAACTACTGAGCTAAGGTAAAGAAGTAGACTGGAGATGTTAATCTATTCTAGAGTTTATAGCTAGAGCTGCAGTTCTGTCAATTAGTGTTTTACGTGTCGTTGACGCTACATGCTGGTAAAGTGCCTGTGAGTGTATAGAAACTTTGCACATATTAAATTCTCTTCCGGGATTTTTTTTTTTTAGGAAAGCAATTGAATGGACTGGGAGTGATGGTTTGGGCAATACAGTGCTGATGTAGTTGATTGACCTTAGGCTCCTAGGTCACAGATGTCACTTGCTAAAGAGACAATGTTTATATCAGAAATAAAGGATTTATGTGATCTTTACTGGATTAAAATGGTTTATAATATGTTTAACATCAATGTATTTGCTTTTGAATCAATGAGGAGGGATATTCTATCCTAAAAGCTTCTCTGGTTGTCCTTGTGACTGAAGTTTCCCGAGTCACTTCTCTAATCAAAGATCAAACTGACATTTGTGATAAGTTGGCAAAACATTGTAAATTGTTACTCAATGTTTAAATAAGAACATGATTGCCAATACTCTTGGGAGCCAGTAGAGCTGAAGTTAGGAATGTCACATGTTCTGAGTTTCTGTGCTTGTGTATGTGTTTCACCCTTGTTGGGAGTGGAATAACGACATGTTTGAAGAACACGCTTTGTGATAACATTAATTTTTTCTTCTAAATGTGAAATAATATTTTAATGTTTTATAATAATATACATAACTACTTATATATTTCCATTTTAATAACCCTATAAAACCAAATTATTATGTTGTTATAACTTTTTAAAAGTACAGTTTGTCTAAAGGAATATAAATGTATACTACAGAATTTTGAATTTTTGCCTTTGAACTGAGTCATTTAAAAAAATTAAGTATATTGCTTTTGAGTATTTTATTTGAGAAACCAATGCTAAACCATTAACTAAGGAAGGTAGCAGTTACAGTAAACCATATATTTATACATATAGTAGCAATATCATATGAAATCCACACAGAAATATATTATAAACTTGTTTAATTATTGGTTTGCTTATGTTATACTTTGTAAACTTTTGTACAACTTATCCAAATTTGCACTTTTAATTCAGCCATTTCATTGTTTATGCAAACAATATAACATTTCTTATCAAAGGACATAATTAAAGTTTAACTAGTTTATCCAGTGATTTTTAAAATTAACATACAAAGTTAATTAAAATTCTGTAATTTTTGTTGCAACAATCTTAAGTGTTTATCTCATTTATACAGCACAGTTTTCTTATAGCATTTACTTATTGGCTATATAAGGTATATACATTACAGAGAACTGTTTCTCAATGGCATTGTGTGCTTTTTACAAGACATAATATTTTAGCATGTATAGATGTAAACACCCATCATTATTTTTTCTATCTATAGGTATGTTTTTCTTTAAAATATTTTAAAGTAATATCTTAAATTATGTACCTCTAGCACTTTGACATTCTTCTTAGCTTCCCCTGAATATTATTTTGATTCTCTTTTTTGTTACCTTACAAATTCTGTCATCACTCCTATAAGGGCTTGGAAAAAAAGCAACTTCTTTAAATACCTCACCCTTAAAAACTATGTAATAAACATATTCCCTGCATTCCAGATCAACACTCCTCAGCACACATACTCAAGAAAAACAAGAGTTCCAGCACTCACACTCACAAGCATCGGACGGAGTTTGAAATTTATCGGCTTACTTAGTCAATTTGGTTTAGGAATTGTCACTTTCCTACACATTTTTGAAAGGACTCCATTTGACCTTTTATTCAACCTTCAATTCAATTCCGCAGTATCAGATGTCTGTCCTTATTGCTCATGTTAGTCACAGTGAACTGACAAGAATTGAGGAAATGCAACCTCTTCTGTTTTTATAGATATCTGAACCATTAGGGGGCTCTTTCCTCCTATGTTTTACTCAGCAAACCACTGAGAGTGGTTATAGAGCTTTCTTATTTTCCCAGTTTTTAACATGTGAATGCTGCTTGAAGTAGCCTTCTCTATCTCCACAAAAAGAAACATTTCAGATAACTAAGAATTCCTTATTTGTACAGGAAAGTACATTTATTCTATTTTCTAAATTGATCCTCTTTAAAAGCTATTGTATATCAATAGTTTTTTAAAAATAACAATGGCTTGAAAAATTAAAATGACTGATTTTAGGCAAATTTAGAGATTATAAGTTTTTCAACTGGCAACATAAGATATGTTAAAATAAGGAGAAAAGCTGAAGGGAAGAAAGTCCTTTACAGTTGTCTGCAAATATCTTTGAACAGCACAAAGAGAATGAGTGACTCTGGGCTTACATGCAATTGCTTCCAGGAGCAGAGAACTGCAGGCAGGTTAAAGAGAATGTTATTGTTTTGCACAAAAATAGACATGGAAGGATTGAATATACCAAAATGATTTCACTATCCATAAAATGTCCTTTTAAATTCCAATTCGTTTTTCTTCATCAGACTATATGAAGTTTTCAGGAATACGCACAGAAGTGATGCGGGAGTAGATTATTGGGGAAGGGGTGTCTCCTGTGTCCTTTCTGAAAGCCATGTATATGGAAGGGCGCTACGGACTGTTCAGAAATGGAAATACATTCCTCTCAACTCTACAGGACTTGTCTGTGGATTAGTCATTAGTCAACGTTTAATAAATTCCCAATGCAAAGGCAGTCTATTTAGTGGCTTCAGGGTTTTTCATTAATTACGCAAGCTCCATGGAATGGGAGAGAAGGGTCATATACCTTCTGAGAGAAATTTTATTTAGGCAAGGGAGAGATTCTGAGCAATGAGTCATGGCATTTAAGTCTTTGGTAGAGTGGAATGTTGACTTATCAGGGTAAAAGAATAATTGCTTAAGTGAAATGGGAAAGTGAAATGATACAGACTGGTATTTTAAAAGTAAACATACAAGTGTTTTAATTTTTTGTTTGAAAATGTGCATATCTTGCTAGTACTAAACTTTGAATGCAACTAGTATTATATATACAAACATATACATATACATATATATATATGTATATGTATATATAAATTGTTTGGGAATCATCCCAAATCTACTTGGTACAAATTGGTGGTTCTGTCTCATAAAATTAGGTTTTGGTAATATGAATTATTGAGTAATAAAACTTGAGTGGGAATACAAGTGCTACAGATTTGATTTAATCAGCCTAAAATATTTTGAGAATCTGTTGATTTAATCAGTATAAAATATTTTAAGAATGCTAAATTACTTAAAGAGATATTATATTTTATGTTAAAATACCACAGCACTGGAGATGGAAAAAGGTACTAAACTGGAAAAATAAAACAAAGCCCAGAAAATGCAGTGACCATACATAATTTTTTTAATGTTGCAAAATTTTGTCCAGAACCAGATGATAAATATAACAATGCAAGTTAAATACTTCTATTTTCAATCCAATGGTAAATAAGTGGAAGTACCACTGACATGGAACATTTCTCTATCTCACGTGGTATGGAGAGGAAGGTCTGTAGAGATGTAAGAAGTTGGGCAATTGGTAACTGGTGTGGGTGACTGTTAACATGGTTGGGATAATATCAGGTTTTCAAAAGAATCAAGGTAGCTCATTCTTATTGATTTTAATCAACTGGATTGAGATAGTTGATGCCAATAATTGGAAAGCATAAATATGTTTATATTACAGTCATTGTCACTATTACCAATGAATCAAACTGGACTCTATTTGATCACTCATAAGCCTGTTGGTCTTTGTGAAACTATGTCTCTGTAGGGCTGGGTAGGAATGTGTATATATAAAGGCATAGTTGTTTTATAGAGTTTGAACAGCATGAAAACACATCAAGTCACTTACTGTGTGACATAATTTGTGTTCTATATTTTCCAGTTTTAATTTTAATAAATTACTCTCACTGTACCTAATTCTGCCTCTACCAATGACATACACACACATACAGAGACATTGATGATTATCTCTACTCATTTTATATTAGGATCTGATCTTAGATCGATCCGTATTGTATGCTGCTTCTAATGGGCATTGTTTCCTGTCCATTGGAACTGCATCTTAAGCCATGCAATTGAATCCTTAAACCTTGTTGTTTATTCAACTTCAGTAATGGAGAGGAATGTGACACATGGTTATTGACTAATGGAGGATAATGTATTAGACCAAATAAACACAGTTTATTAATTCATAGACTAGAAAATGTATACATGGAAATAAGCATTCATGTTAATACTTGGTTACTAGATGTGTAATGTTACTCAACTCCACTTATACTCAGCCATGCTTGGCAAAAATAAAGAAAGTGGAAGATTCAGCAGGAACCATAGTGCATAACAAATAACATTTTAGAACAAGCATGGCAGATGGGTGTTAAACAGCTATGGCATATACATTTTTTAAAAGAATAGAATTAAATTTTTAGGTAAGTTTTAGTTTTAAGGAAGGAATGAGAGAAAAAAAAAAACAGAATTACATATATGAAGCCTGTCTAGAAGGTATCCAGCCATGTGAAATAGAGACCTTGACCGAAAAAGATGCAGGATACAAGAAACATTGTACACAGGGCAATGATGCCTCGGTCCCCATCAAAGTAGGAACCTTGAGACCTCACACAGTTCTCCCTGTGTCATTAGCAACTGCAGAATGATGTTCCTTCTGTTCTAGTAGCAGAAGCTATGAAATGAATTTTGTCATGACACCTTTCATGCCAAGATCCTATGTCAAAATCTCAGACAGTAGTTTTTGGAATCTCCAGATCACCTCCAAGTTTTTGCAACAATCAATCACCAGTCTTTGTTGATTACAGCCCCTACGTGTTCAGCATTTTCAGGTGTTTTGTTTGTTGCAGCCCTTCCAGAATGTAGATTCTTTCAACAGATTTTTAACTATCTTTGATGCATTTGTGCCATACTTTTATTCATGCTGCACTCTTTGCATCATCCAAAAAAGCCTTCTGAATCATCTGAATAGTTTCCATGGAAGAATGTTCAAGCTTAATGCAAAATTTGTTGCTCTACTCACTCAGTCATTTTGAATGTGATGGCCACACAGTACATATGCTCACTCAACTTCATCTACCATTTCTACTGACTGGTACAGTGAAGTTGTCATTGTTCATGCATGTGCATCCCAGTCCACTCTCAGTTTTCAGGTTACATTCATATCATGCAAACTGTTCTCATTGTATTGACAATGGCTGGGCTTTTTCCAGACAGACCTTATACTCCTTTATCTCTATCTCCTCCACTCTGCCAGTTCCCCCCAGTTATTAACATCTTGCATTAGTGTGGTATATTTGTTATGATGAATGAGCCATTATAAATAAATTATCATTAACTAATGTGCATAGTTTAGGAAGTTTAGGGATCACTCTTTTTGTTATATCTTCTGTTGGTTTTGACAAATGTATCATGACATTTGTCATGACATCCACTATCGTAATTACATACATTACAGAACAGTTTCATTACCCTAAAATTCCCATGAGCTCTACTTAAATAAGTTTTCTTTTCCCCATCTCCTTGAACCTCCATCTTCTTCTTCTTTTTTAAATATCTCCATTGTTTTGTCTTTACATGAATCTCATCTAGGTGGAGTCATATAGTGTGCAGTCTTTTCATATTGGCTTGTTTCCCTTAACATTATGCATTCAAAATCCCTCCATGTCTTTTTTGTGTCTCGATTAACTCATTTCTTTTTATTGCTGAATAGTATTTTATTGTATAGATGTACCACAATGGTTTTTTGTTTGTTTGTTTGTTTATCTACTGAAGGAAATCTTGGTTGTGTCCAAGTTACAGCGATAATCAATAAAGCTGTTATAAACACCCATGTGCAGGTTTTCATGTGAACCTAAGTTTTCAGTTCATTAGGGTAAGTGTTAATGAGCATAATTGATTATTCATATGGTAAGAGTGTGTTTAGTTTAGTAAAAAAACTGCCAACTTGTCTTCCAAAGTGGCTGTACCATTTCACATTTCTACCAGCAACGGATGGGCTCCTGTTGCTCTGTACCATCACTGAAGTCTGGTGGCAGTGTTTTGGAATTTAGTCATTCCAATAGGTGTGTAGCATATCTGGTTTCTGGCACATGCTTTGGATTGGTAATAACTGCTTGTTCCATGTTGAAAATAATTATAAGACATATCACGGATCTTCAGGAAACATATCCAGAATCAACTGGCAGTGTTTCCTTGCCAAGTTGTTTTTTTCCCCTTTGCAGGACAGGATGTGTGTGTGTGGTTGGGGGCGGAGGGAGGTATTCCATTACTTATAACATACATTTGTTATTCATAATATAGGGCCCTTACAGAATGAGGGTATAAATTAGAGCAATCAAATAACTTAATTACTAATCTGTCAATTATTTGATATTAACAATAATTTTATATTTTAAAGAACTACAATTTAATTAAAAGATAAAATTTAGTATATTCAGTTCCATATTGCACTTCCTAGCTATATTTCTCTGGGGATAGAAATATCTGGCATATTGCTTGTAAGAGAAAATCCAAAATCCTTAGGCAGATAGAGATTCTTCATAATCTGGCCTTGACCAAAAGTTCTGACATCATTGCTGGTTGCTCCTACCTCAAGCTAAACTGTATTTTCTCTATCACCAAAAGTGCTTCCTGTCAGCTCTCAGTTTCTGCCTGTGATAATCATTCTATTTTGATTGATCTTCTTTATCATCTCTACTATTTCAAATGTTATCAATCTTTCTATAAATCCTTATTTAGAGTGATTATATTGTTAATCACATAAGACCTTGCATTGTTAAGTGCACATTTACTATGTCTCTATTACATCCATCTATTCAAACTACATAATTCAGGAAGGGAAAGAAAAGTTTTCACATTTATTTTTGTGTCCTCAAAATATAATCAATGTTTATGTTAATTATCAATGCACATTAGTTGAAGGAATTAATCAAAACATTGGTTCTTATTAATATAAAATATGTATTTTTTTTGCAAAATTTTTCATGTCTCCAATTGTCTTCACCCCTCTAGTTTCATTTAAAAGAGTGGTGATGCAGTTGGTGGAAGGTCTTGTGTTTCAATCCTTACACAGAGCAGTTACTTATACAACTTGTAGCCATTCTACTTACCTGCCCCACATCCGCTTTTTTGTATTGTGTCAGGTAAGCTAATATGTACATGCCCTTTAAAGATAGAAAGTGCTATGTGTGAATGCAAGGCCATTATACAGTATACATTATCAAAAATCTCTCACAAAACCAAATTTAAAGTATTTGGTGAAAGAAAGCATTTTAAGGCAGCAAATACAAGGTGGAGATTTTTTTATGCTCCCTATTGGGGCATTGAATTTTATTTAAAAGAGGTTGAAAACAGAGCCAAAGGATTGAGCTATTTTACTAACAAACTAAGTAAATTTGGACAGTCTCCTGAAACTATACAGAGCTGAAGGTGCATCTGAAGCATAAATCAAACCACCCACCAGTCTCTGCATACGTTTAGAGGTCCTGCAAAATACCACATAGGAAAAGTATTTGAAGTTCTCTCTGTCTCCTTCTCTGTTGTTAGTATGAGCATCAGCATGCTTATTTCTTATAAATTCACTTCCTTATATTCTGCAATGCTCTTTCTTGACATTTATTTAATAATTTATATGTGCTTTTAATATTATTTTTTATAAAATTTAGTTATTGGCTGGTAGAGGTACCCAGGGTATAATTTATGCCATCTAATTTTTGAATGCTTCTGTCATAAATCAATATAACTCTTTAACTTCCTTGGCCGGAACTGCAAAACTGAACAATTCATTGCTAGAAATACTGCTTGGTAAACTGTTTCTTAAATCTACTGAAGACAAAACACTTTGTCCTATAGTAGCAAAATTATCATTGAGAACATTAGAAGTTTTCCAAAATACATCTCTGATGCCCAATTTTGAAATTTATTTGATAGAGGGGAAAAAGAGAATGGAGAGTTAAATGTCAAATTCAAGTCTTTTTGTCTCCGAAGGTTGTTCCTTAAAACATTTTGTTATATTGCCTCTAGAACCTTAGAGAAGGGTTTTGGGGAGGAGATGGGAGAGGTGAGGGTGGTGATGATTTTTTTGTTGTTGTGGTTGTTTGTTTGATTTTAAACATTTGTTAGCATGAGTTTCATCCACCTTTTCATGAGGAAAATAATGCTATTTATCTTACCAAGATGATCCAAGGTTTCAATGAGGTCATACCAGTTAAAAAGCTCAGAAGAGTGACTGATATAATCACAGGCATAAAAACAACAGCAAGAATTATATTTACATTAAGTCCTTCTGAATCCACAGTGCTCAAAAAAATGACCTAACATGTCTTCCTACTAGCATTCATCTAGGAAACCTTTGCTGGGCAGCCTATAGGTATGGCATTTTATTCTTAACTCTTTGAGTGGCTTGAAAGATGAACAAAGAATAAATTAGGGGTTCCCAATCTAAGACACATGAAATAAAATCATGCCTCTAATTAAAACATTGTTTTTTAATTCCAAACAGGTCCCTCCATCCTCTCACATGGAGGGAGGCTGTTGAAACATTTCTCCTTCTCCAGCTTGCTTCCGGTTAGGTCCTGAGAAGGAAGTAATCAGTGCAGGTGGAAGGCAGGATGATGGAAAAAGACCTTTGCGGGGTTCTGTTTGGTTGTTTGCTGCTCTTGTCAGCATTAGCTCAGTGTTCTTCATGTCAGCAGCAGCAATTGATTCAACCGGCACTTGTTTCCTGTTTGCAGCTACCTTAGTCCTCACAGAATTAGACTCATTGTGACCCCTCACTGCTCATGCCACTAAAGCGAGCTGTGCCCTTTTCCTCCTGCAGCAGGATCCTTCCCTATCTTTTAGGTTCTCACAACCTTAATAAGCAACCGTCCTTTAGAAAATAAAATATTTCAAACTCCTTTGTTTAAAAGAAGAAGGTGGGAAAAATACCGTAAGGCTGTAAATTAAAGCTTTGCTCCTGTCACTGTTTTTAAAAGCATTGACTTGAATATGAAAGCTCATAGGAAGAGAACCAAGAAATTCTTTGTTCTTCTAGCCTTAAGGGTGTTAACTGCTCCCAGCATTTCCTACCACTTTTTTTTCTCCTCATTGTCTGCTTCTAGCATTTCCAGCCTTCCAAGGTATATATTTGGCTTTCTGTTGAAAACTGTGGTTTCCGTTTTCCTGACCGAATATTGACTGAGGAAACAGTTGGTACTTAAAGTTGATACTGGAAGAATTGGTACCAAGAGGAGGTGGGGTCCAATGTTGGATGCAGGGAATTGGTTTTGTTATAGTAGCTAGTTAGTTAAATATTAACCAAAAACAAGGGAACAAACCAATAAGCAGTAGTTATCTGACTAAACTTGATTAAGGTTTAAAGTCACCCGGGGGAGTCTGCCCCACAAATGGGGAGAAGAAGGGGAAATGGTGCAGAGGAATTTTCACTAAGTGCATGCACTGTAGACATCGAGATGGTGACCACAAAAGGGAGACACACCTGGGAAAATCTGGGGAAACGATTGAATAGGACAAGGATGTAAGCCTATGAAAAGCCAGGAAAGAGATTAGATAGTTTGAAAGAAAGCCTGCTCTCTCCCAAGCCCATGAAAATATAGGGAAGCTTAGCAAAGACCCTATTTCTTCAGCAACCTTGTAGGCAGGAGCACAATGCTGATTTGGGTCGGGTGGGAACAGAAACAAAGTTAGACTACTGGATCCTTAGATGCCAAGGTAATGGCACAGAAGCTCTGGGCCCTGCCCCTTCTCCTGGGCTTAGTGGGGAAAAGTATGGGCATATAGCCCCAGAAACTGGATTTCTTTGGCAGTGAGATGAATCTGAATTGCCTGGTCATAGACGAGACCTCAGGTGTGGTGTATCTGGGTGCAGGTTTCACAATGCCAACTGGCTGCTGCTGCTAGACCTGCCAAGGAAGTGCCTTGTGGAACACAGCCACCTTTGCAAGAAAGCTCTAAGAAATCTTGCTACTATGGTTTAAATTCCTCCTTTGCAACTATCTCTGAAATTCCTTTCTCGTGGCTCCACAAGAACCTGTTCCCACACTGTCCCAGGGCAGACCCACCTTGGTCCCAGTTTCTCTGGTAACAGTTTGGTCGTGTCTTTGGCCATGAGTACATACTGAAATATCTGTTAGTGGTAAATAGGATAAAAGTACTTTATAGCACATAGTAGGTTCCCAATTAATCAAATAATGAATCACGTTTCCTTGTGATGAAGAGCCTGTTAAAGCAAAGCTCTGGAAACCAAGTTGTAAATGTTGTTCACTCTTTTTTATAGCGGTGATTACAAGACTATAAGATAGAATACTTGTTTTAACTGAACTTGGGAGTTTCCAGATAAAACAGTCAAACAAATATACCACAAACAAAAGCTCATGACTTTAAGCTGTTAAATCAGATCATTGCAAGAACACCATAGATCTTCCAAGGCCAACTGAGTGAGTTTGAATTAAATTGAGAAATTTGATTTCCTGCATTTTTCTAAGCCTCTCTCATCAGCAGAAGACATTTTACCCTCTGTGTGAGGAGACTAGTCTTCCCTTGCCTGAAGATTTCATAATATTCATGTGATAGACTTGTCCCTCTGAGCTTGTTCATTTTCCTCAAATCTCATCCCCTCCCTTATCTCCTGACCCATAGTTAGAATCAGAACTTGTCCAGAACTCAGCATGCTCTAGAACAATACATACAAAATCTGATGTAGAAGGAAGCAACATACTTAAAAATAGTTGCAAGGTTTTACTAATCGATATCAGCAAAGTATGTGAGGTATTGTATTCAGACAATGGATGGAAAAATGTAATATTAGTTTAGGCTGAATTTATTAATATAGGTACACCTGACAGGGAATCTGTATTTAATAGGTTTGAGTGCATATCTGAAAGTAGCACTAAAAGTTTATTTTTTTTAAGTTTACTGAAATGTGTATTCAATAGTGATCTACATTCCAAAAGCTCAGAATGCCATAACTTATTTATCAGAAAATAGAACAATGCAAAGGCTTAGAGCAATAAGATACATTACATGTGAACTGCCTCCCTGGTGTCTTCACCTCATTCTCACCGAGACTTTCAGAGGATACCCTCTTCATTGATGCATTCAGAAACAATTAGGAGGCGAGTGTACTGTATATTTCCAGTAACACTTGAAATGTTTTGTGGTATTGGAGATGTCACCATTCAATCCATTTGTCGCCATTGTGTTGAGTTCCCTATATCAGATGGAGATATTCAAGACTAATAGAACCCAGGTCGATTACTGCCAAGGCTAAGATGATGCACCATGCAAACAGCAGGAATGAATTATTCATCAGGATCTTTCTACTTGAAGGGATCTTTGCTGTTAGCCAATGTATCATGCTGTTTCTAGTAAAATTTTAATATATACAACAACACATTTATTGTTTTGGTGAGGGAAACATGACTTGAATTTTGATTATGGAGAGTCATGCATGACATCACACACAGTTCCCAAAACAAGGTCAGTTCACATATCTGTAACAGCTTGATTGACAGAAACGTTGGGTTCTCTTAAGTAAAGACTGGCCACACTGCATCAAGTATACACTTTAAAATTTTCTTCGCACCTTCTTCAAAGGAACCTACAGTTACTAACTAGGGTGATCATATATGAACAGTGAAAAAAAAAATCAGTTCCTGAGAAGTTACTTACAGGCTGTAAAGTGATGCTGATTGCTGGTGACTCAGAATACCTGGTGACCTACCCAGTGGGAGATTAGGGTGGTCAGGTAATACATGAAGTTTTGAGCTACTTTTGAATCACAGCGGGCTCAGTTATTTTGTTAACACACTCTGTGTTTTTCCCCTAATTCGTGAAAGTATACTTAATATAAGAATTAATTGGCTAGTGGCAATGTTCTTGCATTATATTTCCGACCCTTAAAGTAAAGATACATTGGAAAGAGCCAAGTAAAAGTTTAGGAGAACTTTTCTCCTCCAAAATAGCAAACATAATACTGTATTTAGCAATTGCCATTTTTAAAAATGCAAGATGCTGTGCAAAATGAGGGAGGCAATGAGGAAATCAGTTACTTTTTTGTTTGTGCAATATGAAAAGGGATTCTAGAGCGCTTGACATTTACATTGTCTCTAAAATAATGAAACACACACACTAAAGAAATGTGGGGAGAGGAAGGCCATTCAAACTGACCATGGAAGGCTGGGAAAAGTGTATGTCAACAAGTATTCGAGGTACACTATCTTTATGAGACTATAGTCCCTAGAGAAGTAGACAGGAAAACAGATTACTGGACTATATGTCCTATGAGAAAGAATATGGTCTTTTTGGATGACAAATCTTCAAAAGATATTAATCCATGGAGTTAACAATTGATTTGCTCAAAAGCATAAGTAGTTATCATAAATATTGATAATTATAATAAAATACACATACTTTGGAACTTTTTTATGATTGGAGAATGTTGGGAACATAGTTGGAGATAGCCTTCTCTACTAGCTTCTCCCACTTTAAATGTTTGTCTGAGTTAGGTTAGAATTTCATTTTGTTTTGAGTAACAACAAGAGTTTAAGGAGCTCTGCTGGGACCACTACTGTACTACAGCTAATATAAATAAATGAGTTGCCTAAAGCAATAGAACTTCCTCAACATACCAGTTAGCTTTCGTGCATACTAAGCACACTTTAGATCTGTCGCAGCCAGCTGTTCAATTTAAACTTGTGACCGAGTATCAGAACCGCATCAGCAAAAGATATTCAAATCCAGTGAATACTAATTACAAAAATATTCACTCACATTTATGAGGTTTTCTCTTTATCTTTATTTATTAAAAACAAATTGAACTCATCAATAATTAAATGCATGAATGTTAAAGGCACATTATAGACCTAGATATTATATGCAAGTGACATATCTGTTCAGTTAAAGATCAAAATAGTGCTCAGAATGTTCACTGAAGAAAACGTGTCATATTGTAACTTGTAAATTTTATATATTCACGTGTTTAGATGATACCTTTATGTGTGTGCTCTTACAAACTTAACATGAGAAAATATTTCCTGTTGACACAACATGCTTTGACTTACCCCACCCTGCCCCTGTTTTTCAGTTGTGTGATATTGTGGTAGAATCACATGCATTTTTTGCTGTCATGCTATATATGACACTATAGACCAATAAATCCTATACTAATGATCCATTCAGTGTGGAGTCAGACCTTGCCACTTTTGTGGTTAGGTTTGCCATGTCTTGAAGAAAACAATGTGTTGAGTTGGAGGAGTTAGTACATCATAATAAAAACTTGCTACTTGAAGTACGATCCATGTGCCAGTGGAATTGACATTAACTAGGAACTTGTTAATAATGGTAGAAATATTTGAGTCTACCGAACCACTATCTATATTTTCACAATATCACCAGGGGACTCCTAGGCATTGTAAAGATTGAATACTACTAAATAAAATTAGTTATTCTGTGATTTAAGACAATTTGTATTATTTTTATCAGGTTATACTAGTAGATCATTCAATATTTTATATGAAGTAGTCTGACTTGGATTAAATTATGGTAATTATGTCTTTATATATTTCATATTATTGAAATGTTAACTAATAAACTTATTTCACATTTTGTTTAATAACTGAGCTATTTAAAACTACTCTAAAGTATTCCTCAAATATTCCCACAAACTGATTCTAAGAAGTTTCCTCAGGCATTATTAAAAAATAATATCTAATATTCCTTGTGATAGCTGTAATTTTTGCTGCTCCTTTTCCCCAAGCAATTTAAAAATTCTTGATACTAAATTCTATTTCTCCTTCAAAAATTTATTTTATATATTAACTATTTTGAGTGAAAACTCAATTTCAACCAAATTTCTTTACCCTTTAGATTTGTGAATGTTCAATGTAGGTCACCTATTTTCTATTATAGATCTCCAGTTTTTTACATAACAGCCTTTCACCTATGAATTTTATAATTTACATTTTCTAAATTTTATCATAAAAACTTTTGATATGGTAAAAATCATTGCCTCCTCCTTCTGTACATGATAGACTCTGATTTGAGACTTGTCATACAGGTCTTAGTGTAATATAGAATTAATATTTTAAAATAAATATGTTATTTTGAACTTTTTGAGAAAATGATTTATGATAACTGAAATAAGTTGGTAATAAAGATATTACAAAATAAGAATGAATAATGAGTTGCATATATTAACCGTTCATCTATGAACTTGGAATTATTTATTAAAGGAATCATCTTTCAGTGCATCTTTTACTTTTAAATCCTCTCTATTGAACTATTAGTTCCTCCTCCTTCCAACCCTTGGCACCCGCTGATCATTTTATTGTCTCCATAGTATTGCCTTTTGAAAAATGCCATATAGTTGAAATTATACAGTAGATAGCTTTTTTCAGACTGGCTTTTTTTCACTAGTAATATGCACTGAAGATTTTTCCATGTCTTTTATGCCTTCTTAGATCATTCATTTTAGTGCTAAACAATTTCATTTTCTGAATGTACCAAAATTTATTTATTCCATCACCTACTAAAGGATAACTTAGTTGCTTATAAGTTTCAGCAATAATGAATGAAACTGCTATAAACATCTATGTGCAAGTTTATATGTAGACATACTTTGTCTATTCATTTGTTGTGTTACATGATGAGAGTAGTGGGTTTTGTAATAAACCTCCAAACTGCCTTCCAAATGGCTTTAGCATTCTGAGTTCCCACCAGCAGTGGATGAGAGTTCTTGCTGCTGCACACCCTCCCCAGCATTTGGTGTTTTCAGTTTTCTGGACCTTGGCATTTTTAATAAGTGTGTAATGATATCTTTCTAAAAATCATTTTTATCTAGTTTTAGTTTTCATTTCCCTAATGATGTATGATGCATGGATCATTTTTACTTGCTTATTTCCATCTGTATGTTTTCTTTAGTGAATTGCATTAAGTGTTTGGTCCATTTGAAAATCAGATTGTTTGTTTTCCACTTGTTGAGTTTTAAGAGCTCCTTGTATATCTTTGAGAATAGTCCTTTATCAGATTTGTGTTTTGTAAATATTTGCTTCTAATTTTCTTGAAAATTAATACAATTTTAGAATGTACTCTTTGGTTCATTTACTGACTGGACAAACATTCATTGTGTACCTCTGACAAAAAGAAAACTTAATTCCTAATCCATCCCAAACTTAGGCTAATGGAAGAGATATATTTTTTAATCATCAACTCTAAAAAGAAGAGATGTCGTAAAGACCAGTCTATTCCCAAGTGGGGGCATTGGTTAAGGCTACTTGGTGAAAGGAGCTGGTGTCAACAGAGCTCTCTCTACTCTGATCTCTACTATTGAATTACCTTTAACTCCATTTTTAATAGATATTTCTGCTTTCGTTATGCAGTGTTCAAAATCATCAGATAATTCCTGAAATGTTATTTCAATCCTTACATATTGTATGTTATATGTATCAAATTGTATTTGGTTTCAGGGTCCCATGACATTTAATAAGCCATTACAGATGCAATATAGCTATGGCTGTAGATCCAGAAATTTGGAATATGGATTCCAAAAATAGAGTGCCTTCTATGACTAGCTAAGTCATGAAACTCCATAGGAACATCTATTTTTCTAGGGCAAGTCCCTTTAAAAATCATGTCTGTCAAACAAGAAATTCAGAACTCTGTGACAGCTCTGGAGTCTAATGGCAGAGAGAGCGCTGATTCAGTCCTTGAATTTTCCGTGATGACTTCTCACCTGCTCCTAGCAGCTGTTTATTGCTTGGTTCACTGGAGCATATGATGCTGAACCAAGCCATGGGTCAATAGAGTCATTTACAATGATCAACCCTCTGAGTGAAAGAGGTGATGAATCAACTAAAACTCCTTTAGGCAATAGACCTAGCAGGGGAATTTTGCACTTTAGGTAGCAACATATAATTAAATGAATCAGCAACCTGCACATGTCCCTGATTAATTTTACTACCTTTGGGGAAAGCATGCAGCAAACTTTTAAATGTTTTCCTCCTTCATTAGGGATGTTAGTAGTTAGATAACAAACTATGCAGAAAGCCTTTAAACCTTGACCTTGTATGTATTTAGACAGTGATTTCTTGATCTTCATATTTCCCGGTTTGAATCCACTATTACCTTTAAATCCTTCACATGTCTATATGAACTTTTCCTGTTATACTGAACTAAGAAAATCTGCTATGTATGTAAGAAGTATGAAAAATGGAATTAATAATACTTAAAATCATAACTGTCTTTTGAGTGTGTACTAAGTGCCAGGAGCTACATGCCTTATTTATACTACCTCCTTTAACCTTCACGAGGAGCTGTGAAGCAGAGAATATATTTAGTCACATTTATTGAAGCTGGGTTGATAATAAGGTTAATAATGTTTTCAAAGCTGTAGAGATCATAGCTGGGTCAATTAAAAACTTGAATATAGGTCTCTCAGCATTAAAGTTTGCGTTTCTAATTACTGCATTATGAGCAAATAATGACATGACATTCATTGCTGGTTTTCATGAACTTAATGTATAATTTCTGAAACTAGCCTTTTTAACTATTTTAAAAGATTGCTAGATTTGATTCAGTATATTTCAAAATTGATATATAAATGAACTAACTTACTGTACTTTATTCACAAGAGTAGCACTTATTATTGACCAGAGACAGTTAATATTTGGAATTCAGAAAATGTGACAGCATGCGAACTCCATGCTTATATGTGTGATCTGACTTAATATTAACCCTGAGGATGGGGTATAATCAAATTATAATGAGCTGTTGGCTAACACAAAATCTTCCTAGGTTTTAATAGAAAAAAATATAACCAGAATTACATGGTTTTTCTGCATAAAAATGCTATACATTAATACAATCCTGATTTTTTAAAATTTTACATTACAAAATAATTTTGTATTTAGCATAATTGTGAGTGACTTCTGAGACAGTTAGGAAGGTGGAGTTTTTAGATCTTTGTAGGTATTAATCAAATCTGCCTATAGCTAATGTTTCTAGCTTCACACAGAGATTCATCAACTCAAGTATTTGTTCAGTGCCTACATAGACAAAGCCTGAGGGTGGTGTTGGGTGAAGGCAATGTGTTTCATAAAATGGTCCCTGTTCTTTTGCAGCCATAAATATTTCTGAGACCCAATATAAGCACGTTCAAATGCAAATAACACAGGCCTAATTAAATGAGTGTTCAGAAAAGTGCAACCCGAATTAGGGCATGATGTATGTTAAGTGAATTGAGTTTAGAGAGGAGAGAGATCACTTAGGGTTAATGTGGCCCAATAAGGCCATAACAGGCAAAACAGATGGACTATATATAAAGCAGATGTCCACTGAGATTTCCTGCTTCCTATTAAGTTGATTTTATTTGAAATCAGTCCACTTTCCACAGTGTCAAGCAATGAGAGACTCAGTGACTTTGCTAGGAGTTCTATGAATTCCTAGAGACCCTCTCATTCAGTTTACGAAAAATCTCTCTAGCTCTCAAGTCTTTTTTCCTCCTGAATTGCATGGATTTGGACTTAGTCTTTATCTCTTTTTGATAACTACACAACTCCTTCACAGATTTCACAAATAAAATACAAATATAACAACATTCTTTTATATCACGTTGTGTGGATAGTAATATTTAATCCAAACTTGAGTAGAGATTGGTGATGAGATGAATAATATATTACAGGAACACTGCAAACTAAACGTCAAATCGCAGACTTTTCTCTTTGTACTTTTTTCAATCACCAAACCACCAGAAATTATACTTTGGCCCCTTCATTACATGTAGTTCCCAGGTTTATAGTGGCTCAGAGTCTGTTCTTATCTTTTTCTCTATAAATTCTCTATCTCCTTATTCCCTAACTTATTTAAAAGAATGTCATATATTTTTTTTAACTTTGTAGTTTGGAGTTATTCCTACCTTACCACTACTCCTTGCAAGCTCTGGGCTAATCTACAATGTCTTTCAGAAGGCCAGAAAGTCTTCCATAAAAACCAAATATACTTTCCTTAGAACGCATTTGTATTTTATATCTTCTCTCTATGATCTACCCGTCATCTATCTATTTTTATCTAGCTGTCATCAAACTATCATCTACCTATCCATATTATCAGGCATCTATATTTTTCCTCTCTTTTCTCTAAGTTGAATTGTAAATGTGTCAAATCTTCCACCAAAAGATCATCCTTTCTTTTCTTTAAACAGTTCAAGTCATTGGAAACTGAATAAAGCATGTCTGATTGTTATAAAGTTATTTATATCAAACCAAAATCTGTCTCTGTAATTTCCATTCCTTGGCCTTAGTGTATTCCCTGGGTCTATGCAGCAAAGGTCAAATGCTTCTATATGTTATTTCCTCATTTGTTTGAACTATCTTCATGTAAATATTCTCCATCGAACCACTTTCCTTTAAAGGTTCAAGCCTTCTTCTTTATGGTACTTGTAAAATATGGTGACTAGAACTGAACACTGTGGTCCAGGCTCTGTCTTGTCAGTGAAGGATAAAGGATGCAACACCTCCCTAATTTTAAATTTAACATTTTTGTTAATAAAAGCATGTATGAATTTTTTTGTAGCTACTAAGTAATTTATTGAATTTATTGACAGTGAAAATTTCTGAGTTTTCTTTACATCTATTGCTGCTAACAGATATATCTCCAACTCATTTTATATAACTATTATGATATAAAATTTTCATTATTTTTTTTTACTATCAGACATTGCTCTTCAGTCTCTTGATGCAATTACTTGTTAGCTGACATTGTTTGGATTTCTTTTCTTTCCAAGTCCACTCTATATCATTTTTATCTTTTCTGTAAGATATTTCTCATTATATGTGAAGCAAATAAAAAGAGTAGGATATTTCTTGTGAAGCTGATTTTATTTTGTGCCAATTATGACAAAGTACATGAGCATTCATGACTGGAGTTTCTTGAAATCATCCCTTCTCTTTCTCATATTTTAATTTGGAAGTTCCAATGAGTATTCTTTACCTTTCAAGATTCAAAGAAACATGCTTGTTTTCTTTTAAGAAATGGGTTTCTGGCTCTGAGATATATTATTTATGATAATCGCTCTTTTAATTATGAGGTAATATCTTGTCCTGATATTCTCAAATCAGAAAAGTTACCAGAAAATGTCACCAATTGCCAGAGATAATCATATTTAAGGAAAAAAATCTCCAGCTATTTTAGAGAATTTTTTTTACAAAATATCCTTTAAAAATGCAGATATCCATTAATTCTTTTACTACTCAAGAACTAACTTACCTTTTATAACTCAGGCTCTAAAATATTCACCAAAGTGCAAAATTGAATGGAGTGGGACAAATGATGCTGTGATGTTTTTGAGGAGGCAAAAGTCCAGTGGAAGAGAAAGATGTGTAAATGTGTGATAGTTTAAATACTAAGTCATGAATCTTAGGCTAGGATTATGTAACAGGTAATACAGGAATATATAGTAATGAGCACAAGGAAATAGGTAGTAAAAGACAAGAATGGTATTTTTGGAAGAGGTATTTTATGTCATTGCATTCATTAAAAAAGACAAGTGACCATTTGGCAGGGCATGGAATACCTAGAATTTGAGTTTTTCAAAGTGATTGAACCCTATGTCAGACACTTAATATCTTCATAGATTCTAATGCCATGGTCTCTCTAATACATCTACCTCTTAAGAAAAGGCTATCTAATTAAATGTAAGATGTTTCAGGTCTACTGAATATTTGATGGGTAGTTTAGCATATTTAGCCAGCAGTTTGTGAGGGCCAGATGAAGTGTGTTGCATTGCTCCTAGGTACTGCTATGGTTTCCCTACAGAAAATGAGAGGATCGGATTTTCCATTGAAATTCAATATATTGTATACAGCTGGGAAAGACATTTTGTATGAGTAGTTTGGGTTTCCTTCGTTCAAGGCAGCTTCAGAAAAGTGGGCCACTTGTATAGTGGCCCAGAGTTCCAGTGCCAGTGTCCCAGCTACTGTTTCATATATTGCCTTTTATGACTTAACTTTAGAAGTCAGACAGTGTTACTCCCATGGAACTCTATTGGTTACAGGCACATGCTGATTCAAGCGAAGAAGATTGCATTCTACTTCTTGATGGGGGAAAAGGCCAGGTTCTAGAAGGCAACTACCCATGATAAAGGTAAAAGCAGGGTTTCAGTGACTTAAGAATTGAATGGGAGGTAAGAAAATATGTAACAATTCCATTAATAATATGGAAGATAAAGTATAATAGCGTAGACTATTTAGAATGTTAAACTTTTCAAAGATTAGCTTAATATGAGAAGAAAAGACTAGATAACATTTTATAGAAAAATGAAATTCTTAGCCTTTGTGATAGCATGGATCAACTTGAAAAGTAGTATGCTAAGTGAAATAAGCCAGTCAGAAAAAGAGAAGCACCATATGATTTCAATTATATATAGAACCTAATAAACAAAATAAATTAACAAATTGAACAGACCCAGACTCGTAGATACAAAGAACAAACTGACAGCTGCCAAAAGGGAGAAGGAACGCAGTAGTTGGGTGAAAAGATGAAGGGGTCAAGAAAAAAGAAAACCTCACAGACACTGGAAACAATATGGTGAGTACACAATACATTATAAAAATGTACTACAGTATCATATACCTGAAATTTATATTGATATAATTTTATTAACCAAAGCCACATCAATAAATTCAATAAATAAAAAAGAAGAAAGATTTTAACCTTGATTTAGAAGAAATATAATAAAAATACATGGGAAAAATGACATGAGAATTCTGAAGAGCTGAAAATCTGTAGGGTCCAAATCACTGTTCAGATTGTACTAGGATAACATCTAGTATACAGTAGCAACTGAAAAATATTGTGAAATAATGAATGTATGAATAAGAACATTACTAACAACTTCATCATGTTTTAGGAGGGACAGACAAGAAACATAATTACTAATTGTGATTTATTTTCTATTGAAGCATGATATAGAGGAAGATAATACAAAAATAAGACAGTTGCTATGTTATAATCCCTATTTTCCCTGTATCTTAGTATAAGTAATTTTATCATTTTAAGTGTGAGCAGGGACTATAGTCAGGCTATGAGATAGGCAACTTGAAGACAAAAATGAAATTAGTGAGTTTTCCTGAAAAATATGAGTTTACTTTGTTCCCCTGGGAGAATTCTCACCGCAGTAAGTAGTCCGACCCTACCTGAGACATTCAATTTGTATTATATCTTCTTATGAACCTGTTTGAAGTGGATCAAGATGAGCCAATATACTTCATCTGTAATGTGGGTAGTGTTCACCTTCACAGTATATTCTCAGATTTAAATTACATAATTTTATACTGTGCCCAACAAATGTTAGCCATTGTTTCTGTTTTTCTGTAATTTGTTTTGGAAATAGTTAATACGGCAGGTAGGCAGTATGACAGTTGAGGATTTTGAATGAGAAGTTTGTCAACAGGAATGAAAAAAGGCACTGATGGAATTCCAAATAAACATTGTTTATGGCTTGCCTTGTTTAGAAAGAGGATAAAAAGTGGAGAAAAGGATAACTCTCCGATTGCAGAGATCATGAAAAGAGCAGGATTTGGAAATTACAACATGTTGAGGACTAATCCCTGTACATGCTATCATTAATCACTTATTTGAAATGATAAATCTGTTTAAATAAGTAAATCCCAATTATGTTCATGGTCAAAAATAATTGAGATAAACAAATACAAATAAATCTTTTGGCAAAAATATATTTCTCTACTTAATAGCCATGGGAAAATTTACTTTTATATTTTATTAACATGCAAAAAATCTTCTCTGAATTATATGACATATTAGGACAGCTCCTGCAAAAATGCATGATATTATTACAATGGCTATGAACCTGAATCTGCACCACACCATGGAAATAAAGATTGAAACTGTGTGGGGCATCTTGTCTTTGTCACAAAGTTGTAAGCGTGCTGATGGCATTTAGTGATGATGCCAAAGAATGCTAAGTATTCCACAGTGCCTGAGTCAGACCTATATAATTAGGAATTATACTAGCAATTATAATTGGGTTAAAAAAGACTATGTAAATCCTATCATTATAAACATTAACATGATACAAAGCTCTTTTTAAATGAAAAATAGATATGCCTAGATTAAATTCGAGGACTATATTCAAAATTACCATGTAATCAGAATATTTCCATAGAATAAAGATGGTTATTTTATAAATTCCTACAAACACAATAGCGTTTTTAAAACTAAAAGAGTGTATTAACAAATAAAATTTATCTCTAGGAAAAGTGAAAGTCCTGATGTACAGAAAAACATCCCCCCAAAAATACTAAGGCAAATTTTATTTTGAGAAAATAAAATTTCACTTTTAGTAAATTCCTGTGCAAAACCTTATTATCTGACATAAACATATTTTTCTTAGTTCATTCCACATTTCTTTACCCTTTATCTCTATCTTTTCATGAGATATTTCAAACCTTGATAACGTTTGAGGTTCTAAATATTTTTCTTTTGTTCTAGCATCCTTAAACCCTGAATATAAAATTACAGTTAGAGGAGAAAAAAGTAAAAAAATTGTGTTTTCAGGGTTTTTGTTTTGTTTTGTTTTTAGTTTTGTTTTGTTTTGTGTAGAGAGTGTGGGCAGCTGTTAGCATTATTGCCTTTTTTCATATTTTGCTAGCAAATTTTTGACAAACTTATGATTTAAAGTTATGATTGTCTGATGTTCCTTGAAAACTCAGTAGGGTATTTGAAAAACTCCCACTTAACTCATAGACTTAGGCATTTATTTAGATCTTTAAAGCATATTAATTGTATTAGGGCTGGAATAGAATAACACATTTTCCCCTTAAAAACCCTGAGCATAGTTAGTAAATTAAAACAATTGAAAGTTTGGAGATGTGTGGAAGACATCATCTTTGGCCATAACAAGGTAGCCAGCTGTATTCAAGGAGTAAGATTCTGAGAAAGAAACAATGAGTGGTCTATTAATGGGGAGCTAAAGCAGAGGCTCTCAGGTTAGAGAAAGGATGAATGTTAGAGAGAGAGCTGGTGAACTAAGCCAGGGAAGTGTCTCTTTCTTCTTGTTTTCATTAACAGTGAATGGAAGTAAGACAGGGGCTCATGGCATAAAATGCAGAAGAGCAATTACAACCTTAACTTGAAGTAATTAGACCAATTTCTTCCTTGGCAGGAACAGGCAAGATGGGATAGGGAGGCCCTTAAAGGCTTTCCCTTCAAAGGAGTAAAAACCTACTTAGCAGATTTGACAACTCCTAGAAGTCAGGAGCTGGTTAAGCACCAAATGTCATCCCTTAACAAGCTTTCTTCTAACCCAAATCTATTAAATAAATACAAGACTTATCTTCAGATTAAAAAACAAAACAAAACAGGATTGCCTTAAGAATACTATTCGGATACTACTTTATCTTTTCACTAAAGGTTGATGTAAGAAAGAGATTAAAATTGTTACTGTAGTTTCATTCTTTTATTTATTCTTTCAGCGTGAATTTACTGAGGCATGTATTAGTTTCCATCGTTGCTATACCTAATTACCAGAAACTCTGAGTCTTAAAAAAGCACAAATGCATTGGTTCATAATTCCAACATGGGGCTCACCAGATTCAAATCAGGGTGACAGCAGGGTGCATTCCTTTCAGGAGTCTCATTATAGGTTTTGCAGCTTACTCAGGTTTTTAGCAGAATTCAGTTCCTTGTGGTTGTAAGACTGGAGCCCCCATTTCCTTTCTGGCAGTCCACTGAGAGCAGTCACTATCATCTCTGGAGCCAGCCCACATGCCCCTCCACTGCGGCCTTCCCCCATCTCAAAGCCCATAAAGGGACGTATGGTCTTCTCACAATCTCTCCCTCCTTCTGTTGTCATATCTCTCACCCTTCTGTCTTCCTCCTGAATTTTTAAGAGCTCATGCATTTAAATTGAGCCCACCATGGTAATCAGGGATAATCTCTTTCTTTTAACGTTTGTAACTTTTCTACCATCTGCAAATTAACCTATTGCCACTTAAGGGACCATATGCATAGATTCCAGACATTTGGATGCGGACTTCTTTGGAGACCATTCATCTACTAACACACGTCCCTGCTATATACCAAGTTCTTTGCTAGGTATCACGTACATCATGGGTGGGGAAAATTAAGATTTTTCACGATTAGGTAAGGCAGACAGGTATCAATGATCTGTCTCATAAACATAAGATGGCACCTGAAATGAGTCAGATAGAATAGGCTACCTTATATTTTGCTCTAATAAACTATTCTCAAATATTAGAAGCTTAAAATGATGAGCTTATTCTTTACTCACTCTGATTGGACAACTAGGGGCAGCTCCACATAATTATCACTCTGGAATCCACACCAAAGCATTGTGGCAGGCACCATCTGAGCATGCTGGGAAAGACGGAGTAGGGACTTGCATATTGGCTTTTAAAGTACCTACCTAAAGTGATACCTGCACGTCTACTCACTTTTCTCTGGTTAGCCAAGTCATATATCTACACCTAACTTCAACTTGACAGGTAAAATGAAATCCTATTATGTGCTGGGGAGCAGAATTAAAAATACCTGAAGGTCACCACGATTTATTACCAAATAGACATGAATAAATTCTCTAGAGGGAATGTCCATGTTACTAGGAGAGGCTTTGTTCCTGGGAGTTTACCTAATTCACTATGCCCGAGAAGCTTCCTCTAGGAGTGATGTTTTGGGCAGGGGCTGAAGGATGAGTAGGAGTTTAGGAAATGAAAGCCTGACAGGGAGAGGAAGAACCTGCCAATCAAAAAGGGTGAGTTCAGAGTTTCAGTGGGAGGCAGGAGGCATCCTAGAAGTTATTCTAGGTGTTGAACATGCAAGTGTATAATATCTGGTATTTTGTAACAAAGATTTATATTTTTAAGGAATATTACAAATAAGATTCTGTATTAATGTGTTAATCTAATTTAAAAAATATTAACCATAAATAAACCCTAAGTAAATTTGCTTATCACTGTTCTCCCAATATTTTTAAAAATGATTTGATACATTTTAACAGGTTTTTAAGGAACCTTTAAATTAATATTTTCTAAAGTCTCATCAGTGAATCCTCTACATCAAATCACCTAGATGCCCATTTAAATGTAAAACATTAGCCAATCAATATTTAGAGTTAGAGTAAGATATCAAAATTTTAGGTAGCTTTCCAAGGGATTTGTTCCACTATAAGTTTTAAAAATGCAGTTGTAACATAGGCAAATTTCCAAAATCCACAAAATATTTGCAAGATTAACGTTAGGGTGATGAGTAGTTCTTTAATCTTGAGAACATACATGTGGACAGATATGTGCTTTTTAATTTATGTTGGCCTAAAGAGAATTAATATGACCACATTCCAAAACATCTGGAAGACAACCTCAGTGCTAGAGCTACCACGTACTTTAAGCATTTGTTGTGAACTGAATGTTGGTGCCGCCTCAAAGTCGTATTGAAATCTAAGCCCAGTGTGATGGCATTTGGAGAGCGGATCATTTGGGGAAAATTAGGTCATTTGTAGGACCCTCGCACATGGGGTTAACGTCCTTACATGAAGAAGCCAGACAGCACTTGTCCCCCATGTGAGGATGCGAGTGGAAGCTGGCAATCTGCAAACCTGACAGAACTTTCTCCAGAACCTCACCATGCTGGTCCCTTCATCTCAGACTTCCAGACTCCAGAACCATGAGAGATAAGTTTCTTTTGTTTGAGTCATTCAGTCTGTGGTATGTTTTGGCAGCAGCCCTGAATGCCTTAGAGGGTGCTCGACCTTATATCCTTCACAGTACTGGCCATGAAAAGTGTGGCTCCAATTGTCATAGATAAAGATCACCTTGCTATATAAAAGGTTTACTCTTATAAAGTGAGAAGGAAGAATAACAAATAGTGAATTTGGACTTCCCAGTGGCTAGGACAGTTTCAAGACAAAAGGAAATTGAGCTAGTAGCCAGCTTTGGTTGCATAAATATGGTCTATACAAAAGTCCATGGTATTTACGTCTGACTTGGAGTCCACAGAAACCTATTTGGGGTCCACAAAACTCCATCCTTCAATTCAATTAATGTTAACTTGAATTTGTTTTATAATGTTGTTAGTAAATTATTTTTTCAGATTTTGTACCACAGCATACACAATGAGCATAATATGTTTAGACATAATTTTATTTTTGAACATAGATTATATTTAAAGATAATTTAAACTAATACTAGGACCTATGAGATTTTATATTTTTCTTTCCCTTTTAAAATGGGTCTTTAGAATACAAAATTGTGAGAGATATAGGTCTAGCATATTATACTATTCTTTGCCTGGTTAAATGTATCTTATTTTTACTATACAAGATAAACATTTTTTTTTTTTCTGAGTTGCTTTCAAGGACTTCACAAGAACAAAATTAAGCACTTAAATAGAGTCATTCACTATGAGTAGAGCAAGCACTTCTGAGCACTGTCATTATCTGTCTATTAGATTCTGTAGGTACAGGGTGTTATCCATTTTCTCATTGACTTCTATCTCCAAACTCTCTTCCCTGTTCTTTTCCATGAAACACTGACAGGGAAGGAAACCTTCAGTGTACCCCCAAACCCTCTGCCTTCTGGTTGGGTGCAAACAGTATGAAGCCCCATTACAAGAGCAGAGAGTGGGAAGTTGGGGAATTCTATATGTTGATTTATTTGTTCTTCTACTTAAGAGGTTCACCTTGGGCTGGAAGTGATTTTCAATCAAAAGGCACTGCTCTTCTTGAAGTTATTCTGTTTCTAGGACTCTTCTTACAGGGTTCCAGTGACAGGTACCCCTCTCCTTATTCCTCCAAGCCTATGGGAGATACAACGCTGAAATTACTAAACTTGCCTAATTCTTTTGCTAAACTTTTCCGTGACTTTGTAAATAGTGTTTTATTAAACACAACTCAAATTATCTTAAATTTACTTACAGGGCTTTAAATAATATACTTCCTAATGACAACCTCTTCTGTTAAACAAAAACTCATAGACGCAAACAACAGTTTGGTGATTACAAGAGGGAAAGTAGACTCGGGTCAGCAGAGGGTAAAGGGTGTCAAATTTATGGTGACAGAGGGGGTTTGATTTTGGGTAGTAAATATACAATGTAATAAAGAGCTCATACAGAATTGCACTCTAGATACCTATATGATTTTAGTGACCAGTATAACCCCAAATACATTTAATTAACAAAACAATTACATTATTAGCACAGTGTGTGGAATGCATGTGTTCAGTAGATATTTCTGTGATGAAGGACATCAGTATTAACTACAGACATTGATTAAATTAAAATTCAGATCTAGAGATGCACAATTCAATTAGCTACACTATTACATTAAAATATTTAACTTCAATTTATGATTTTAACCTCTAGTTAATTCTACTGTTAACACTGTATAGATTGCAATTCATGCTGCCAAGTGGTTTTAAAGTAATAATTGTGCATTTGAATCCGTTTGCATAGATGGCAGGTCTCTTGTTCTTTAGGTTGTATACTCAACATTGGCAGTTCCTCAGATATTCCCTGTATTGGTTTTAGTATGGTGGCAAGAACAGCTATTTATAATTGACTTTTGATTACACATTCACATTAGTCAGGTCTTTCTACTAAATTCGATGATATCTAGTGTTCAGTATTTAAACATGACCAACATAATGAATCTCAAAATAATCAAATCATTTTGTATGAAAGAATAACTGTCTTCTAAATATTTGGATGAATCAATAGACTCTAAAGGGAACTTTAAATGGTGAAAAATGTGTATTTTTTTTTAATTTTTCTTCACTCAAGGGTATGTTTATTGATTGAGAGAAAGAGGAAGAGAGGAGAGACAGAGAGACAGAGAGAGAGAGAGAGAGAGAGAGAGAGAGAGAGAGAGAGAGAGAGAGAGAGAGAGAGGTGGATTGGCTGCTTTCAATAAGCACCCTGAGCAGAGATAGAACCCCCAAGTTAGATATGTGCCCTGACCAGGGACTTTATCTGCAACGTTTGTTATATGGGATGGCACTCCAACCAAATGACCCATTTGGCCAGCACGTAAAAGTTTGTGCACTTTAAATGTCTGTAGATGCATATGAAAAGTTTTGACCAAAGATGCAGTAAAAAATGACATTGATATTTTATCTTTACCTCCTATATGTGTGTTGAAGAAAATTAATCACATATGATAAATATGCTAGAGTATAATAAATATGTATTAAAAATAAAAACCAGTATCAGGCTGTTTTGATTACAGTGGCCTTGTAATACAGTTTGGTATCAGGTATTGTGATCCCTCCCACTTTGCTCTTCTTTCTCAAAATTGCTGCAGTTATTTGGGGTCATTTATGGTTCCATATAAATTTTTGAAGTGTTTGTTCTATGTCTGTGAAATATGCCATTGGTACTTGAATAGGCATTGTGTTGAATTTGTAAATTGCTTTGGGCAGTATGGACATTTTGATGATATTAATTCGGATCTATGAACATGGTATACATTTTCATTTGTTTGTGTCTTCCTTGATTTCTTTTTTCAGTGTTGTGTACTTTTCTGCATACAGGTCTTTTACCTCCTTGGTTGGGTTTACTCCTAGGTATTTTATTTTTCTTTTTGCTATATCAAATGGGACCTAATCAACAAAACAAACAAACAAGTATAATATAACCAAAGACACTGAAGTTGAGAACAGGCTGACAGTCACCAGAGGGGAGAAGGGAGGGAATTTCAGGGGAAAAGGGAAAGGGTTTAGAGCAACAGGTATAAAGGACACATGGACAAAAACTAGAAGGGGTGGAAATGGGAGGGAGGTGGGGAGGGCTGGGGCGGTGGGCTGGGATGGGAGTAAAAGACAGAAAACTGTACAAGAACAATAATTAAAATAAAAAAATTAAAAAAAATAATAAAAAATAAAAACCTGCCCTACACAATCTTTATGTACTCACAAATCCTAATTAGACAACATAGCTCTCCGCCCCACTGATACTGTTTTAGATTAAAACAACTTGAGCTGTCTCCTGGATTACTGTAACATCTATTTCACCACTTTTCAGGTCTCATCTAGTGTTGCCCAGAACACTTTTTGCTTTATGTAGTAACTAAGATAATACTTCAAAAGAACACATTTAATCTTCTTACTTTCTTGCTAAAATTATTTAATGCTTCCCCAAAGGCACAGGATAAAGCACAAATTCCTTAATTTTTAAATACATAAGATGATCTGTTATTTGGCCCATGCTCACCCTGTAACCTACCACCTTTAATCTTTCTCAAGTACATTTCCGAGTGTTCCACACACACTGAAGTACCTGCAGCTCTAAAGCAAGAGCTGGTAGATGTTTTGTTGTAATTATCTGGAAAGAAAATAAAAATTGTGAAACCCATGAACATCCAGTCTTATAAATTGTGTGTTTTACTGAGTAAGGTGGTTAAATATATATCTAGATATAGAAGCAGATAGCTATAGATACAGATTAGATATATAGATAGATAATTATTTCATATAATAAGAAACTTTAACACTAAAATACCATGCAAACTCAAGTATTTAAGAAAGCATCTAGATATATTTAAACTTATAAAATATTTTATTTCCCTATTTGTCATATTTCAACGTGAACATTCACAAACTTCAGAATGGACTTAGAGCAAGCAGAAAACTTTATTTAAGTATCGCTATAAGTATTTTGCACAAACTTTTTATTTCTCCCTGGATTTTCCTCTTTTCTCACATTATCAGCACTACCATTATACATTATGTACAGAATGAGATCTCTTTTTCTCTTCCATTTGACTATTACACCTTAGTTGCAATTTTATTTCTCCACTAAACTTTTCCTAAACTCTCCTAATGATGTCTCACTCTGTGTCCCATAACACTCAGTCTCACACCACTGCAGATCTGATGTACGTTCTTTTATTTTCCCACTGGTCTTTTTCTCCCCAGTAGACCTAAGATTTTGAAGACCGGGACGTGATTCTTCACCACCAAGGTAGGCTGGCTGGTGCCTGTGTTGCTCCAGCCTATGCTCAGTGTAGTCAAAAGTAAAGGGTGACTATAAAAAGTAAGGGACCAGTGACTATATCATGATTTCAATTAGTAAACTCAAGAATAGTTGTATAGAAGGCATCTGTTGAGCCCAGTTCAGGATTCTCCAATCATGACCAGAGATACTCACTTGTGTTTCCCTTCTTTGATTCTAACCTCACTGGACAAGCCTCAGTTGTGTTTTCCCTGGAATATTGGGAAAGAAAAGTTTCTATGAGATGAGCATTTTCATAAAAAGCTGACAAACCAAACACTATTTTATGTTCACTGACATAGGACTTGATGCTTGTGCTTTTTAAATAATTAAGCATGTACTATTTGGGTCTATATATCCATTACATGTTCTTTCTATATTATTAGTCATTCCATAAAGATTTTTTCCTTAAAAAGTATCCTTGAACATATTTTATGAATATATACACTTGTGTGTGAACACACATATAGATACATAAATCAAGATGTTAGTATTGTAATTGACAAGACTTACCTTCAATATATGAAATTACTACAGAAAGGGAAGTGACAGTTACTTAGATGACATTTTAATAATATGCTAAAGGCAATCTGTTTTTAAAAGAAATAATTAATACCCATACTTATTATCAAATATAATAATTTTAAAATATATAGGTATTTTGAATTTTAAGATGGCTATTTAAGAAATATAAAAAGTTAATTACTTTCTATATTTTTAAACAGATTTTTCCCATCAGCTATAAAAAATGCATTCAGTTGGAACTGTCTACTTCTAATTATTATGCAATTTATCATTTTTATTTTATGATAACATATTCTAATATACATGAGTTTTTTGTCTATGTTTATTTAATATAACAGCTTTCTTTTTCTTATTTTCTATTCTAGATCTATTATACAGAAGGAATAGGACATAATTAGGCATTAATGAAAATATTTGGATTCCTAAGAAGAAAATTAAATGATAGCTAACATAGTAAATATAAGGTCAGATACTGGAATTTTACTGAATTCACTTCAGGCTTCCTGTTGATCCAAGAATAAGTTTAAGGCATCTTTGATTTGTTTGTAGCAGGCACAGCCACATTTTACCTGGGAAAATTTCCCACAGCCTCTTGTCATGTTCAAAACCAAGCATCTTCATTAGGGTGTTCCAGTATTCAACATTTTACCAAAATTTACACCCATTTTATAGTTAATAGTGGAACTTTGTAGATAAGTTGATTCTGTGACTCTGTTGGATTTTATATATTTTTTAAGATTCCAGTCTATGCAGCAGGCATTTTATACATAATTATCTTTCCTTTATAAATAATTTAAAATCTCACTTTCTGTTAAAAATCAAGTCAATGAGTCTAAATGTATAATCCACAAATAAATAGTTTGGAAGTGTGTTGATTTTTGTTTCTTTGCTTTGGATAAAGTTGGGTTTCTTGTTTGTTTGTTTTGTTTCCTAATCTTTCCTCAGACTCATCTCTGTCTTTAATAGATGACATTTATGGGATTCTCAGAATGGCTGCTCTCCATCAAACACTGGGAAATAATATCAGAAAGCTGACCTGCCAAGGCCTAATACTTTATTCTTGTAGTTTATTAATGTCTAGCTCCTAGTACTGGCAAAGTGGATATTCTCCTTGTAGGAGAAAAGGAAGCTTAAAACAAATAAAATATTACCCCAATATGCTTAATTAAAAAGGCTGCTAGTGAATCTTTACTTTTTTTCCCTTTAATACCATTTTTTTAAAACTATAGTTCATTTTGCATGTGAATTCTAGTTTTTTTCGTAACCTATCCCTATATAATCTTTTCCAACTGTGCTATGTGCCCGTGACTACTTCTCCAATTTGTAAATGTCCCTTTGAATTAGCATCTCCCCGTTTGTAACATGTTTGTCGGCAATCAAATCTGGCAGGACAAAGAGGGAAATAGCTTCAGCAGTACACCTAATCACCTGTGAGCTGAAAAGTCTTGCACATGGTTGATATTAATCATGCAGAATGAAGTGTTAATGCATATTCCCTGAGAAATTCCAGGAATGCATTTCCTAGACATTCGAAAGAGGAAAAAGAACATGCTCTATATCCCTAGAGTATTTACAGAACAAGCAAATACTAGTTTTCTTATTGCAAGAATAGTTCTTTCTGAAAATTTTTTTTTTGCTATAATCAAGTTCTATTTTTAAGTTATTCATAGTAGAATCAAGGAAATATTTAAAATATAAAATGCATTTGTCTACGTAGATAGAGTTGAATTTAGTTGTTATATTTTTTATTTCTAAAGGAATAAATGCTACACTGAACCAAGAAGAGTAGAACAATAAAAGTAAACAGAATTAAATATTGTGGAAGACATTTCTCTGAATTCTCTTCCATTAGAGAGTACACTTTGAACCCATGTGGCAGTGACCAAGAAATGGTCATGCAAAGTAGAAACTGTGGTGAGGGTGAAATATGAATCCAGGCAGCATTATATGATGACCATTCTATTTGAAAGCAACATAAAATCCTTCTGTTCTATCAAAACTCAATTTTCATGTCAACAACATAAAGAGTCTTCAGATTAGCAACTTTATATCCATGATTTGAGACAAGCTATGGCAAAATAAGGGAAAATACTCAAGAAGGTATGTGAAAATAGTTTTTAGTTTAGCACAAAAATTGTTTATATATGCATATATATGTGTGTGTATGTGTGTGTGTGTGTATAACCACAAAACTGATGTAAAACTGAAAATATTGACATTGAATTGAGAAAACACTTTTAGAATTATGGGAAAATTATAAATTTATAAAATGTAAACTTCTAAAAATAACATGATACACTGAATAAAATGATTAACCAATTATTTTATCTATTACTCAGATTATAAGAACTACTGACTATCAGTATATTTATTTTGTAAACATGTTTATGAAATATGTATGTAATAAGATATATAGATTGTTATTTCTATCACAACTTGCGCTATATTTTGTAAAATTATTTACTTTATCCAAAGAGCTTTAGCTGTTAAAATAAATAATGAACCAAGTTTTTGCAGCATGTAAACATATATTTCCCTAAGTGACTGAGTGATAGAAAGTCCAAACAAAATTAAATTATCTTGCATTGAGAGATTCTTTATTCCCCAGAAAAGATGCTGTCACAAATATATTAGAACTATGAAATATGCTTAAAGTAGAAGAGCTAAGAGCATAGATTTTCTGAGCTGTTGTTAAGACACACTACAAGGGGCTCTGGCTGGTTGGCTCACTAGATTGAGTGCCAGCCTGCAAATCAAAGGGTCACTGGTTCAATTCCTGATCAGGGCACATGCGTAGGTTGTGGCCAGGTCCCCAGTTGGGGGCATATGAAAGGCAACCACACACTGATGTTTCTTTCCCTCTCTTTCTTACTCTCTTCCCCGCTCTCTCAAAATTAATAAATAAAATCTTGAAAACAAGACATACTTTGGGAAAAAGAAGGTGAAGGGTCATCAAGGAACATGTATAAAGGTCTCATGGACAAAGACAATGGGGCAGGGAGGACTGAATGTGGGGGGTGGAGGTGGGGGTGGGTAGGGCAGGGGAGAATAATGGGGGGGAATGGGGACAACAATAAAAAAAGACATACTACAAATTTACACTATTAAGAAGATAGTAGAATTGGCGTAACAAAGTACAAATATATTGATGGAACAAATTAAAGATCTCTGAACTAGAACCATGTAAATGTAATTGTAATACAATAACATAAATCATAATGGGATTTGTGATATTATATTATGTAATATTATAATACCATTATAAGTTGATGAGGAAACCTTAAACTATTTTGAGGAAGGTGTAAGAAAAAGTCTCCTTTGGAGAATGATAATACTAAATCCATGTCCCATGTCATACAGAAGGTTGAAATTGAGCTGGACTCATATTTTATGGAAGGCAATTATATTTTTATATGGTACATATTTATATAATTTTAACTATATAAACTGTAATGTTAATAAAAATTCTCACCACATTATTAATACTCTCTCATTTTCTTGCCCTCTCTTACCTAATAATAATAATAATATAACAATTGATGTTTATTTAGTTTTTACTATTTAGTGCTACTATTACCACTATTACTATCAATAATGCCATTATTGCTAATAATTGCTGTTACTTGACACTATTTTTTTAGTACTTACTAAATTCTTATAGCCAACAAACCAACACTGCGGTAGATACTATGAGAACTGTGTTTTGGGATAATCAGTACCTGGTCAGGGAGATAAAAATAGTCAGTGTTAAATCTTGAGTTTGAAATTGAGATAAGGTCTCTGAACTCAGTCACTTCACACAGTTATCTCTCACATGAGTCTCATGTAAAGTAGCCCAATATTTCTTGGCTGATTTATTTTTTTAACCTTTTTACCATGGGATGAAAGATATATTTCTTCCTGGTTTATCTTAAAACTCACTCCAAGGAGGAGATAGTAAAATGTATTGCTTTAATTACAATACCTCGTTTAGAGAGATAAAGTTTTCTTATTTAATTAATATACTGTGTCTATTATTCTTAACGTCAAACTTGCTGACTAGTCAAATTTGATAATCACTGATAAATTCACTAAAATATACATTAAGTATTCAAAGGTCCTTTCAGTCTCAAATAAAATTCAAGGTTGCAAAAATTTTATTAGTTTCTTTAATAGTACTATTGTGGTCTTCACCATCATATTTATAAATTTCCTACCTTGTTCTGATGTCAAATAGACTTTCATTCCTGATTTTGAACTTTTTATAGGAGAAGAGTATTTAATCTAGTAGAGAGATTATCGTGTGCCTTGTACCGAATAACTCATAGCCCCACTCTAAATGGCGATAAATTAGAATCAAGAATGTGAGAATAGAGTTCATTCTATCACCACTCATGCCTTTAATGATTAAAAGCTTTCATTAGGAACCTCTGATGATAAATAAACTCATATGATCAAGTGCCTTATTTTCTATCATCAATTGCTTTTATTGGAATGTATCTGACCTAGGCTATTAGCCCTGATACTAAGGTTATTGTCAGACTGAATGTAGCTTTATAGTTTGGTTGAATAATTTCATGGTTTAATTGCTGCTATAAGAAACTTCAGAGCTGATTCTTACTGGTGATCCTAAATGTTTATAGTTTTGACAGCTCTTGCTGTGACACAGCTAAGTGTGCTCCCACTGTGTCAGGCTGAGCGTGGATGTGACACACTGCAGGCCTCCCCTTTTTGGCACTCACTCAAGTGTTACATATAACGGAAGATATTTTTCCTTTTTATCATAGTATTACCTGATTGTTTCATATCAGCCTTAGCCTTACTTTTCTATAAAACAGAAGTGATAATGAATGCTTCCCTTAATCTCAAATATCACCTTGATGAGGACAGATTATTATTTTAAAATGTGATTACTATATTGTGACAAACATATCAAAACTCTTGGACTAATATATAGAATTCTATGACATCATATGACATGATATATATCTCTTAAAACTCTTCCTGGTGCGTAGTGCTCAATATTAAATAGCTATGATGATGGTGGTGGTGATGATGATGATGATTACATTGGCTTTTATTTGGTATGTGTTGGCATGTAATTATAATCCCCAAGTTTTCAAGACTATTCTGCATTTTTTCCCTAAGGCTGGATTTCTTTTTTGATTTAGTACTGTCTTGAATTTGATGAGCCTGCTTGATATTACTTTTTCTCAGGTTAAGGAAAACAGTAAGTACAATAAGGCTTAAATCAGTGTGCTAGTACAACACAAGTCCATGTATGTATTTTCTCAAGTAAACATTAAAGCTTTGAGATCCTCTCTGGTATGTCTGCCACCTAATATATTCAAACCAATGTGGGTTAATATCACTCCTAAATCCTGAGTGAAAATGGATGGATTTTTTTTATACTATTGTGAAGTACAAATAAACATGATTGGTTATGACAGTAAAATTCAGACATTAAACATTTAGACAGTTTGTTAGATTCATTAAACAAATTAACGTTTAGACAGTTTAGCTATTAAAATATCTAGTTTAATTCTTTCACATTTGTGTGAGGAAACAGGCTTAGGTAAGTAACATATCTATGCTTACTTATGTTATAAGGGGCAAAGTCTCCAATTAGAAAATTTTCAATTTTCTCACTCCAGTTTTCTTTCCACAAGAAATTGTTTCATCACTGTGTTTATTGTTTTAATAGTGAATGTGAGAGTGTTGTTCGCTGGTGGTGGTGGGGATCATTATATATTACATAGATTTAAAAAACTATTTTTTCTAACACAACTCTTTTGTTTAAACACCAACAGAGCCAAAATCTTTGCTAGGTTTTTTAAATGTGCTTCTGCCTCTTTCCCAAATGCTCACAAACCCAACCGTCAACTTTCATCTCATTCAAATGCAAGAACAATATTCTATTGTTTTACTATGAAAAGGATATTGTCATAAAGTCTTATTACTCCTGGTTTCAATATAAAAACTCATTTGGACTCTTTGCAAGAAATAGTATTAAGTACATTTTGGAAGCTTCAAGCTAACAACAATTGAGTGTAAGTACAGTCAATAATCTCATGGTTGAGAGGATACTAAAATGACAGGGTAAGTACATAAAAATGAATCTGTTTTCTCTTTAGTTTTATGACAATAACTTATTTCAAATGAGGAAAGATAACAAATAGGAAAATTTACTTTGCATAAACTTTGCTCAGATGTTGGGGCTGAAAAAGTTCAATTACATGATTGTGGCTCTGTAGGTGTGTATCCACTGAGTCCTAGATAGAGACTACCACAGTAAGTACCAGCTTCCACAATATGTTATTTCAAATTAGCTAACATGTACTATTTTTTCTTCACTGTCACCGAGGAGCTGATCTGAGATTTATTTATAATCAGTAAACTAAATAAAATATCTTACTGTCACTGCTTCTGTGCTCAAAGAATAGAGGAATGTTGTAAAGATTACTGGTAATGACTCCCTCCCTGAAGGCTGTGGCTTCATGTTCGGGTGATTATTCTGTCATTATTCTGCATGTGACACCACCAGAGCCATATATGCTTTCTGTCACAAAACCAGACAAGACCAAAAGGTCAAAGTACTTAAGAGCTTGATAGTCCCTCATTCTGGCATGTGTACTGCTGGCAAAAACTATTGTAGTTACACAGTTAAAAATGTTAGCATAACAATGAATGTGATCTCCATTTCCGTTGTTCTGTTCCTATTCTAGGTGTCTGCTTAGTTTGCTTTTGCTTAGGTGTTGTTGTTAATATCTGTGAGTTTGCTGTCTTTTTACTGTCATATTTTTATCTTCTTTTTCTTAGATAAGTTCCTTTAGCATTTCATATAATAAGGGCTTGGTGATGATGAACTCCTTGAACTTGACCTTATCTGAGAAGCACTTTATCTTCCCTTCCATTCTAAATGAAAGCTTTGCTGGATAGAGCGATCTTGGATGTAGGTCCTTGACTTTCATGACTCGGAATACTTCCCTCCCCCTTCTTACCTGTAAGGTCTCTTTTGAGGAATCAGCTGACAGTCTGATGGGAACTCCTTCGTAGGTGACTGTCCCCTTATCCCTTGCTGCTTCTAGAATTCTCTTCTTCATTTTAATCTTGGCTAATGTAATTATGATGTGCCTTGGTGTGTTCCTCCTTGGAGTGAGAGGAGGAAAGAGGGGGGAAGGGTTTAGAGAATAAGTAGCATAGATGGTGGGTAGAAAATAGACACGGGGAGGGCAAGAATAGTGTGGGAAATGTAGAAGTTAAAGAACTTATGACACATGGACATGAACTAAAGGGGGCGGAATGTGGGTTGGAGGGGGTGTGCAGGGTGAAGGGGAATGATGGGGGAGAAATGAGACAACTGTAATAGCATAATCAAAAACTATATTAAAAAAGAAAATAAAGATAAGATTTTATATTAATAAAAAAAGTTAGCATAGATTTATTGGGTTATGCAGTGCAGTTTAAGGTAAAAAATAATAGACTGAAGTCAAGAGATGAAAGTGCCATTGCCTTTAAAGCATCAGCCTATCCAGGTGATAAATGTATTGATAATTAGCTTTGATTAATGCTCAGTAGGAGGAGTTTTGAAATAAGCTCTCACCTCATGCTGCACCTTCATTCTTAATTTAGATGGTTCTGTTTTGTGAATTGTGGATTTTGAATTTCTTTCCATTTCTTACATTGACATTCATTTCTTCTATATTGCAGGAGAAAGGGGCATTTAGTCCATTAATGTTTCTCTATCTCTCATTTTTTATTGACAAATAAAGTCATAATTCAAAATGCTTATTGATCAAAAAAGTTGTATTTTCTACTACAAAATAGAATGCTTCACAAATTAAATTCTCTAAAACACAAAAAGAGGACTAATTTCAATGTGCTATTGGAAAATACCTATAAATTTTAAAATAAGCCTGTTCCTAAACTTTTCCAAATTCCTCTAATGGATTTTCACTAAATATCACTTCATGTTCCTCAGATGTAGTGGTTATGCTTGGGCTAGGATTTCACAACTTTAAGTTGCCATGGCCAAAAAGGGACAGATCTTGATGCCACAAGGGCTATATATGTATTTCAAGAACTTTGAACAAACTTTCTTATCTGTTTTGATTTTTTTTAAAGTATTTTTCCTTAATATTTTTTTCCTCACAGTGAAAAAGAATATTTGGCATCTGTTTCATTTTGCCTGTTGGCTTTGGTGCCAGTTGAATTCCAAGGGGTCATTATTTGAATTATAAAGCATTTGCTTTCTTATCACTTACACATACAATTCGTTTTATATCCTAAGAGTTTAACCCTCTATGTTGCATCAGTGACATTTTTATTTATTTATCTCCCCTTTATAATGGTTTCATGTGTAAAACATAAATAATAAATAGGTATCAGTGTTTTTCAACAATAAAAATAACCTATTTTTAAAAAGATGTTAACATTGTTATAAGAATTAATATTATAGTTATGGAACTATATCTCTGTTCTATAATCATTGTTATATTGTAGTCACAAACATTTTACTGCAACTAAATATAAGTGCATACATTTTTGAAAACATAAATAAGGCATTATTTGACTCTCTATGACTTTCTCCCCATATTTCCTGGTATAAAGAAGCAGGAACTGAGAGCTGGGGTGGCTGAATGATGTGTGTGAATCATTATTCTTTATCCTGAGCTAGAAATAATACTCAGAGTTTGAATGAAAAGTCAAACTGAAATTTACTGAGAAGTTGCAGAGTCTGAATATTTGTGGGAGATTTGACAGTATGTCTAAGCTGTTCAAAATGTCATAGACTTGGAGGCAAATATAATCTAAAGGATCATTCTATAGGGCTTTGCAATTCAAACTGGGTTGAGGTAAATAGTGGAGAAAACCTTTGCAGGTAACTACTTGATCTCAGTAGTAGAGCCTCTATGGGACTGATTAAAAAAAAAAAGAAAGAAAACATTGAATGTAGAATGGGTCATTTTTAGTGTTCAGCTCTAAGGGCTTGATTCCATATTTGTCTATGGACATTATTAAAAATTTAAATTAAATATTTAATAGTAGCTGCCCAGTAGAGTTATGTATATGTACAAACAAGTACCCATATACACACTGTAAAACAAATTAGAAAATTCAGCCTAAAGAACAAATTCAAAAGGCTGGATATGTTTAAGAAAATATTAATATCTACTAACTAACTGGACTAATTACTTGGCAATTACTAGTTTCTTGTGAAATGGTAGTTGAGTTATAAAGTGAAACATCTTATTTTTTTAAATTCTGTTTTAAACCTCTGTCTATTGGAGAGAGAGATAATTATGATTAAAATGGGCACATTTTATTTCATGTTTAAACCCTCTTCACTATCTGACCAAGAATTAAGGTATGGATAAGTCTCATATAATTTTTTCCTTTTTCTCCATTCATGATTCATGATTTCCAACACAAATTTCAGTTCACTAGCAGTTCAAGACTCAACAGTAATTACTGTGCTCATAACCATGAGTGAGATGGTGCATGGCTGGGTCTATGTGTGAAGATAGAGTGTGAATGCTTCATGAGTAGTAGATGCAAAGGGTGAGGATACAATAAAAATATACTAGTGGTGTGATGCAGACACTGGCTAGCAGTGTCTGTATTATTATGGATGAAATAAAAACATACACACGGACTACCGAGTCGGGTGGAGGAAAAAGGACAACAGCATGGCTTTTCTCTCAAGGGGAGCATAAGCTGAGGCCTCCGCCATGACAGGCCTTTATTCTACATCTCCTCACATTACAAGATGGTCCTCACTCACTATGCCAGGTTAAAACAAAAGGAGCCAATGCCTTCATCACATCACAGAAGAAGGATATTAGCAAATGAAAAGGGGAAAAGTGGTTGAGCTGGTTACACTGGTCCCTGCAAGGTTTAGCATGAATTTTAGGAAGTTACAACAAACATTTGCAGGGTGAGGGAGTTTTTAGCAAAAAGCAACTTAGGTATATTGCAAATCTGATTACCCACAAGAGAACCTATCTGTGGGCATGGGTTCTGTGCACCTCCAAGTGGGAGCTGGGCCCATGCCACACAGAAGGGTCTGCCACAGTGGTGAGCCATTGATTAGCTAAATGATGAGCGGAAAACAATCTAGGCTTGCAGATACCTCGTGTTAGGTGGTAAAATTGAAAATGAACCATCGCACCATCTTGTCTCTTGAGAATCTGCAGCTATAACAAAATATATGTGTGAACATATATTAGACATTCTTAAGCAAAAGTATACTGATAATTACCAATAATGTTATGATTTATTATAAGATTATGTGGGAGAATGAGAAATCCATGAGATGAGCTAAAGGTCAGTGCACAGCAGGTTCTAAGACCAGTAGCAAGGCAAAGAACAAGAGGGAGGTCAGCAGCTCCACCCTCCCACACAGAGTGTGACCATTAAGGATGGAGAGGTAAGCAGATCCCCCAATTCAGAGGTGGTTACTTGCAGATTTAGGCCCATTTAGACCACCCAAGGCTCCAACTCACTCTTTTTATACAGAAGAAAGCTTTCCCATTTTCATGCCCCTCCCCAGCATCCTCTATAGCTCCAACAATCAGAAATACATATTCATTTGAACTGGGATGAAGGTAGAACCACTAGAGGCTGCACCTTGACTTTCCTGAACTAAGTTATTACAACCAAGCCACTCTCTTACCACTTTGCGGGTTCTGTAGACCTCCTCTGAGCTATCAAACATGTGACATGCTGCCCTAACTTGCAGTGTCATAGGCTAACTGCCCCGTGAACTCCCTGTATAACCGTTTCCTGCCTGTTCATAATAAGCACTTCTTGTTCTTTCCAAACACTTCTCTTACTGTATTTTTTTCTGCTGTTTCGCTATTGTTATTCACTGGATTCTGAACTCTCTGGGGGGATAGCGAATATGTTCATTAAACATTGAATAAGTAGATGGAAGGATTTTGCCAGCAACAGTGGGATTTGAATTTGAAGGAGAATAGAGAACAAGAGGCACAGGGGTCTTTCTGGGAGTTGTTTGACTGATGGCAGTTTTAATTAATCTTTGATGGAGGAAAAGAAAAGGTGGAAATTTGCCAAACACTGTACAATTAAAAAATATAATTTAACATGTAATGATATTTTGGTGATTTTACTTATTTGTCCTTTTTCCTCATTGGAATTAAAGCTTAAGGGAAGTTGGTGATATTTTATTCATGAATAATATAACATTCTAAAAACTATTTAAAAGTTATTGTGTTTTTACTATAATAAAAAGCCATGCATATTATAATAAGCATATGCTTTTACAGAGGAAGTCAGATATATATTATTTTGTTGAAATACAAAATTGTAGGAGAAAACAAATCCAAGTAATATCCATGGCCTCTGTAAAAATAAGTGAATAAACAGAACTGAAACAATTGCCACAGCATTTACGAAGTCAGGAGTCCATCTATGAGCAGAAAAGTCAGACTCACATAGGTACTTACAATTTTAGGTACTGATTTACTTGGATATTTGATTAACTTTAATTTCCTTCTACTCTAGAAGGGGTTTATGACACTGGGCATTTATTAGTATCATGCAGGAAGTTTTCATTTATTTACATTGTTTTTTTTTTTCTGATTAGATTAAATATCCGTGTTTTTTTAAAATTTGGAGGTGGTTCTAATATATAAGCAGGGCTGGAATACATTGTGTTAGGAGTAAGGCAGTTTGTTTTTCTGAATGATTCAGACAGAACCACTTAGCTTTACTCCTCTAATTGTGAATAATATCTGTGACAACTGTCCATGATTCAGTGCTTAAGACAAATGTGCAAATGAGTGCTGAATTGTTTCCTCCGTCAAGGATATTTGAATCTGTTCCTCCAGAGTCCATCCAAATTATCAACTATACCCATTCTGATACAGGGCAGGTTTGTCCTTTTTGAAATACAGCTTTTTAATTTATAGAAAGATAGCAGTTCTCCTGAAATAGCATGGAAAATTAAAATGGTTCTTATTCATGACAACGTTTCAATTTTTTAAAAAAGTGGTGCCCAGGGATTAGGTACTAGATAACTTCAAACTCAAAGTGTGTATTATTTCCTGAAAGTTTCAATTAAAGAGAATCCTCCCTGCTACAAATTCAAAGCTTAAAGCCTAAATAGTACTGTGCAAATCCAGTATTTACACACTATCTGAGCAATTATTTAAGCAAATATTGCCTTTATTCAAAATTATGATAAGTTATTTTTTTGTAGTAATTCAGGTCTTTGACATATTTAGTATTGACATCTTCATCACCTATTTTCATTAAAACAGCAGAATGGCATTCAGATTGGAAGCTAATTTTGCCCAAACATCATTTTTCTCCCCTCTAAACCAAAACTGCTACCCAAACCTTTAGATCTTGCAATCAATAAAAAATAAGGCTAACATAAATTACATTCTCCAACTAATCGATTGGTTATTACATTATAGCAAATGTAGTATGAAAATAGCCACAGGAAAAAAATTTAATCAGCATATATTGAAGGACATCTGTTTTTGCTTATAAAGATTAACTGCTGCTAGAATTGTCCTCATGTGCTGTAATAACTAAAAGTAGCTAACTATACAAAATATATGAAACAATGGTTTTAGACATTGCAGGGTAAGCAGCCCGAGAAACAAATGAGATGAGGTTTTTTCCAGGATACAGTGTAGAAATTGGCAAGCGAAGCATGGTTCAATTCTGTGGATGAATTAAAGAGACAGAAACTAGAATTTTGGAGAAGTGAAAAAGGTTTGAATTTATGGGGTAGACTTTGGAGGAAGATGATACTCAGAGACTTCCAAAAATATACACTTTGGTCTCAAAGGAAAAGGCTGAAAGATTAAGAAACAAGCATCAGAAATCAATAGGCAAAACATTTCCTAAAGCTGGGAATAGTTTATAACCTCTGCGGTCAGAAGTGAAAGACTTCAGTTACATGGGCCATTGAAGAGACTCCTCAGGAGTCTCCTTAAAGTGAGAAGCAGACTAAAATCCCCCAAAGTAATAATTTAAAGAGGGGTGGCAGCAGAGGAACAAGCAGGAGGGATGGGGAACCTGAGAGGCTTTGACCTGCCATTGATGGCTTTGAAGATGAAACAAGGCGACCATTCATGAGTCAATAAATGGTGGTGGCTTCCAAAAGCTAGAAACAAACCCAAGCTGGCAGACGTGAAGCAAACCAAAACCTCAGCCTTACAATAGCAAGGAACTAAATTCTGCCAACTAAGTGAAATAATTGTTATGTTCTCTGCATTTTTCTCTTGTCTATTTCTGTGAGATGTAGTAACATATCCAAGTACTCGTTAATGAGGATTATTTTTTAATCCATGTACTATGGACAGTATATTTTAAAGAAATTTTGCACCCCAAGTGAAGAAAATATTCAGTGAGAGAATGCAATTTTTATCAGGGAAGTCTGGTGATCAGAAGTTGGCTATATATAAGCAAAGCACAAAACTTAAGGACAACACAATAAAAACATTAATATGTATTTACAGTAAACTAGTGCAGAGATGTAAAAAGTTAGTCATTAAGGATATACTAAATATAATTTGGTTTTCAGGTTTCATTGAGCAGAAAAGAAATGGACATGGAGAATAGTGTGATGATTCCTGGGAGGAAGAGCATATAAGGGGGCTAAATGGTAATGGGAAAAAATACAATAAAGATAAATAAATAAAATATAATGTTGACTAAAATGTATACACACACACACATTTGGAAGACAAAGAGAAAGAAGCACAATGTGAAATAATTAAAGGCCTGTAAGATACGGCATAAGGTTAAAAAAATCAATGCTACTTATTTATGTAAATAAAGATGAGTGATTAATTTTGATAAAATTTTTTTCTTCCTTCTTTTCTTCCTTCCTTTGGTTTTTTGTTGTTCAAGTACAGTTGTCTCCATTTTTCCCCCACCACTCCCTCCACCCCAGCCACCCCCACCTCCCACCCTCGATATTACCCCTCTTTGGTGTTGTCCATGTGTCCTTTATACTTGTTCCTGAAAACCCTTCCCCTTCCCCACCTTTATCTCCTCCCACCTCCCCTCTCGTTACAGTCAATTTGTTCTTAATTTCACTGTTTCTGGTTATATTTTTCTTCCTTGTTTGTTTTGTTGATTAGGTTCCAGTTAAAGGTGAGATCATATGGTATTTGTCTTTCATGACCTAAGGTTACAATGGCTTCCTTCCTTTTTTTCTTCCTTATTTTATAAAATGGTGAACATTTATTAAAGAACTGTATATGAAGAATTTAGTCATAGTAATGGCACTGAAATTGTACAAATCTTAATACAATTTAAATATTGATAGATCTATTTAGATCAACTGTTCGAACAGTTTCATTTTCTTATATGAAGAAAACTTTAAATTTTTGGAGAGACAAGGAGAAATATAAAGTTTTTTCCTATTGTCTCCATGAAAACTGATAAGGACAATAATATGTTTTCATATGTTTTTACATCTCTCTTTTGTATATAGGCATAAATACAAACCTATTTCATTTCAAAAATATATATTACTTGATTATTTCTTAATGCTTTCTTCTATGTACCTTTTACTGGCAAGCTATATTTAATTGAATAATATTTTTAACTGAAGGAACACCCATTCACATTGTAATTTTAACACATCTACTACAGGATAACCATAGCTTTTGAACACTAGTATTAAGGCACACAAAAGTACTTTAGATGAAAAATTGTTCGAATTATTATTTTTATTTATATCTACTATTTACAAGGTCGTGTGCTATAATTTTAGCAACCAGAGGAAAGGAGTCAAATGAAATAATGTTTCACATATCCAAAGTCCTTTACTTTATGGAAGTGTGATGACATCAATAAGGAGATACAACGTCATGTGTGCGTGTCACATGGATACCCTTTTACAAATGTTAAATGGTATTTAGGACTGAAAAATCTCTTTTATTCTATATAAAAGTCTGAGATTTTTCAATGCAAAATTATGGGTACTTCAAGTTTTTTTGAGAAATTGATAACATCGACAATATACAAATTTGATTAATATTAAATTCTGATTAATCACTTTTTTATTGTATCAACTATTACATGGATAATTCTGTGGAAAAATTTCAAAGGTAAAAATGAAAGTCAGATTAGGTCATCAAGCAAATCAAAATGGCATACCTAGTTGCAGGAAGAACATAACATATTTACATCAACTTTTGCAAATTTAAATGGGTAATAAAATATCTCAGTGAAAGGAAAGTACTCAACTCATGAATATCATGAAAATTCATACAATGTTGATAAGGCACTAGGCTACACAACCAGAAATAGAAGATGATACATTTATTTAGACTTTGTTTCAATGTAGCAAACATTTTTTTATTTTCTCTACTCAATTGTTATATACATTTAAAATAAAAAAAAATTCTGTGTTTCTATTTAAATAAAATTAATGAATCAAAACTTTTTTTTTTCCATGCCTGCTGTTTTCCCTGTGAATGCAGCGTTTCCATTTGTAGAAAGCCATTTTTCCTCACTTGAGGAGCATATTTATTTTTCAGGGATAATGGAATTCACAAACTGGTTGGCCTGAATGCCAGAAACGTGTCGTTTCATGGCTCTGGAGGATAAACTCTAAGATCGATGCCTTGGCAGGGCTGGCTCTTCTGTGGGCTGTGGGAGAATGGGTCCCGACCCTTTCCCCTAGCTTTTAGTGGTTTGCTGGTGATCTTAGGGTCCAGTTTGTAGAAGCATCTGCCTTTATCTCCACCAAGACTTCTCTGGATGACTGTGTCTCCAAATTCTCCCTTTATAGAAAGACAACAGTCATACTGGACTCAGGCCAACCTAATGACCTCATTTTAACTTGATTTTCTGTGTAAAAACCTTTTCTCCAAATAAGGTTACATCCTGAGATACTTGGGTTAGCACTTCAATGTATGAATTTGGGGATATGCAACTTAATTGGTAAGAAGGCATTTTAACCTCTGATGAAAATAATTGTTTATGAAATAATATTAAAATAGTACAAAATCATATGGGAATCTACATAGTAATTTAGAACACTTGAATAGTAAGAGTAAGATGATTTATCATAACAGAAATGTAAAATCTATTAGAAGACTTTCTAGAAGTCTTGAGATTTTTAGTTATTTGTTGAAGGATTTAATGGTAATAAATTGTCAACAATTGTATTGGCAGAAAAAAGACATAGAAAGACATAGTTTGGGCATACTGAAGCATGCTGTGTAAGAGACAACAAAAAGTAAGATAAAAATTATAAGGTTTCACTTTTATGTGGAATCTAAAGAACAATTTGAACTGACAAGTGAATAAAAACAGGCACATGGATGCATGAAAGAGATTGACAGCTCTCAGGGGGAGCAAGGTTGGAACACTGGATGAGAGAAGGTGAAGAAATTAAGGAAAAATATATATGTGTATATCTAACACATAGACACAGACAACAGTGTGGTGGTAGCCAGAGGGAAAGTGGGAGGGGGTAGGTGGAGGTGAGCAAAGCTGAGGAAAATGGAAGGGGAAAAGACTGTGCTTAGAGTGATGGGAGTGGATGTAGGATGCAGACGATGTTGTATTGACTGAGCTCTGCACTTGAATCCTGTGTGGTTTCCTGAACCAATGAAACCTCAATAAATTCAATAAAAAATTTAAAAATCATATTCAGATTTTCTGGGCCTTTGATCACACTTCTATTCAGAAAACCAGTCAAACTGCAGTTCTCAAATGTTTCCCATGTTGAACAATTCAGTTCTCAACCAAGTTGTTCACAGAAACATAAAGTCTTGGTTGTTGACCAAATCTTTGCTTCTTGACCTGACAATCCTTTCATACTGATACCTGTAGGGTCAGGCACGTCTCTCTCAGGTGACAAATAATGCAAGGAAGGTTAAATTCCTAATAAAACTATATAAATTTACCTCAACACACCTAGTTCATACACACAAGTATTCTCTCTCTCTTCTCCCTCTCTCCCTCCATCTTCCTTCTCTCTGTCTATTGCATATACATGAAAACACCCTTTCTAAAAAATATAAGGATATTAGTACTTAAAATTATATTTCCTGCCTATGTTTTCATTATAACATTCTCTGATATGAGAAATTATTGTATATAAATTAATTTCCTCATTGAGATAATATTGAATAGTAGTAAACTGCAGTTCAATTTACCATTATAATAATTGTGATGTAAGGATCCAAACATGTATTCAGCTAAACTCAGACTTGCAGGTCAGCACACAGCGGATTAGCCAAGGAAAAGAAATGACTGAGAATATGCCTTTTTCCTCAGACAGCATTCTTCACGGACGTTCAAACCACTGATTAAAATGTCATTTCAGCTGAGAGCAAAGAATAAGAAGACATTTGCAAAGAGAAGGCATGAGCAAACCTACTTTCAGCAAACATTTTTCTAACATTAGTAAAAATTGATGTTTTCAGCAACATATCATTTGGATGGTGATCAAAATGCGCTTGCAGAGAGTAACTACAGCCTGCACAAAGATGCACTATATGAAGTCACTGTGCAGAGAAATGACCTTGAGTGTATTAAAGTAAGGAATCCTAAGAATATCTGCAGTTAAATTTCTACATCTTGAGATTCCATGTATTGGATAAAAATGACAAATTCATACATCAAAGAAGACAAAATGCAAGAACTTGATTCATTGGTAGCATATTAATAATTATCAAGTTAGAAGTCAAATTTAACAGAATTATTGATGTGGCTATGAGTGATTGCATTTTTATTCCTCAGCTTGCTTTTTGAAATAGCTACAAATATGTACACATAAATTAGAAATAAGATTTTTTTAAAATCATGAATCACATCTGTAATTGAAAACACTTCATAAATATTTTGTACTTATTTGAGGACATCTGTTCAGATAGGGATTTTTTGAACATTAATTCATTGGTAGTAAAAAGCTGTGCAGAGAGAGAGTAGTGCTGTCTGGGCTTTAAGGAAGTATACAACATTTCAGATTCATCTTATACTGTGTCACGTTAATGTGATGTTCAACTTTCAAATGAAAAGCATATCCATCTGGTTCCCTTTGGAAATCCATAGATTATCTTCAACATCATAAATATTTATATATTGTTGCTTAAGAAATATATTCAGGAGTAGTGAACTATAATTAAACATAATACACATAAACCATAGTTTATTCAGTTGTTCTTATCTATGTTACTTATCAACATGTATTTGTTGAGTAACTTGGATAGTAATTACTGGGCAAACTAAAAGGAAGCATAAGACCTGATTATTGATGTCATCTTCTATCCTTCATTGGTTTGTGAGGGCTCCTTTAAAAAAAATACCACAGACTGACTGGCTTGTGAAACAGAAATTTATTTTCTCACACTTGTGGAGGACAGAAGTCCAAGATCAAACTGTTGGCAGATTTGGTTTCTCCTCAGCCCTCTCTCCTCAGCTTACAGATGGTTACAGCTTTTCTGGGACTTCTCGCGATCATCTCTAGGTCCATGCATTTTTCTGGTGTCTATCTTGGTGTGTCCAAATTTCATTCTCTTATAGCAACACGATTCATTTTGAATTAGGGTCCAGTCTGAAGACCTTATTTAACTTAATCACCTCTTTTTAAGTTAAAAATCACCTTACTTCCTAATATAGTTACACATTGAGGCACTTGCAGGTTAAGATTTCAATATGTGAATTTTGGAGGGATAATTCATCCCATAATACTTCTAAATTGTTCATAGGAGGAATCAACCACATTCAACATAGTCATCTATTCAAAAAGTTTCTAGTTTTACAAGCAAAACAATTAAATTTCATTGAAATTAAAAAGTGAGCATGGCGTGTCTCTGTGTGCCTGCAGCTTACACTGTGTCCCACCCATGCTTGCTGCCAACACAAGCAACTTGTTCCAGAAATCATCTTTCTAAGGTTCCCAAGAAGTTTCTCCAAACAGTCTATGACCTCTTGGCTCATACTTACAGATAAGGATATTTATATTGTTGTACATGTAACATGCAGATGTTATGTGGGTATTAGTGGTCTCTGACTTCCAGAGACAGTGTGGATAAATGATGTTTACAATGTCCCATCTTCAGACGGGATCAGCTCATGCAGACTTATGTTTATGGCTTCTTTTATGGAATCAATCCATTTCTTATTTAGACAGCCTTTTCCCCTTATGCCTTCTATTTATTATTTTTTTCCTGGCATTAGTGTCTTTCTGAAGAACGTGTCTTGTCATGATATACCCAAAGTAGAATAGCTTCAGTTTTGTTATTTTTGCCTCCAGTAATATTGCAGGCTTTTTTGCTCCAGTACCTACTTCTTTGTCATTCTGGTTGTCCAAGGTATCCACAGAGCTCTCTTCCAACACCACATTTCAATTTTGTTTTCACTCAGCCTTCTTCATTGTTCGATTTTTGCATCTGTACAAAAATTGGCAATAAAAAGGTGCTGATGATCTTATCTTTGGTCTCTAATGACATTTTTTGTTCTTTGTTATATTTTCTAATTCTTCCATTGCTGCCTTTCTGAGTCTCAGCCTTCTCTCAATTTCTCTGCTACAGTCTCCCTTTGAATTGATGACTGAATTAAGGTAAGTGGAATATTTAATGATTTTTATATTTTCATTGTCAGTATTAAAGTTGTGTATTTCTTCTGCAGTTCTAATTTTTGTCTTCCTGAGGTTCAGATACAGTCCTACTTTGGCACTTTCTTCTTTTGTTTTCATCAGAAGTTGTTTCAAATCATTATTACTTTTGGCCAATAAGATGGTATGTGTCATTTGCATATTTTAAGTTATTGACTTTTTTTTCTGACCAATTTTCACTTTTCTTTCCTCTGAGCATAGTTCAGCTTTCATATGATATATTCTGCATGTAGAATAGAAATAGGGAGATAAAATAAACCTTTGTTTGACACCTTTGCCAATAGGAAAGCATCCTGTCCCTTTATGTCTTGTTCCAAGAGTGGCTTACTGTCCACAAAGATAGGTTACTCATTAGGACAGTCAAATGCTCAAGCACACCCATTTCTTCTAGAGCAGCCTAGACCTTTTCATGATCCACACAGTCAAAGGCTGCAGTGTAGACTATAAAACTTACCTGTATATGTAATATCTTCCTGAAATCTATAAGTTCCTTAGGAGAAACTTACAAACAAGGATCATACTTTACATGTTTTATACCCTCAGCATGAATGCAAAGATCGTAATGAAGCGGATGATCCTTTACTCACTACTTACCAATATTCAGACTCTCAGATTTAAATTATTTGCCTGACTTACATTTTGAAATGCTCATTCATAAAAATCATTGGTCAAGGAAATTAAGTAAAATGTCTATTAATTAAATGTATTCCATGAATCATAACATCTGTCTTTAGGAATACTATATATTGTTATATCCTCTTTGATTATTCACTGCACCCTTTTTATATCTATGTCACCATGACCTCTTACAAAAAGTGAATCTAAACACATAAATAATTTTTAAAGCTTCATGCTTTATCTATGTATGCATGACTTCAAGCATAATAGTTTTATAAAAAATTTATTATTTAAGTGTATATTAAAATATAAATGCTACTTAGTTTAGCTGTTTGTATTCTAACCCCAATCATGCAGAAATTACCAAAAAGTAAATACTAGTCATAATCAGGTTTTTAGACATCATTTCTAAAATCATACAAAAATTTACATATTTTTTACAATCAAAACCCACAAATGTACTTTTTAAATTATATTATTTTTTATTTAAATTGTATTTTTGTTCAACTACAGTTTTCTGCCTTCCCCCTCTATTCCCCCCCCCCAAACCCAGCCATCCTCACCTCCCTCCCCTGATTCCATTTCTACCTTGGTTTGGTCCACGTGTCCTTTATAGTTGTTCCTGTAAACCCTTCACTTTTCCCCACCATTATCCCCTCCCATCTCCCCTCTGGTTAACTGTCAGATTGTTCTTCATTTCAATGTCTCTGATAATATTTTGCTTGATTGTTTGTTTTGTTGATTAGGTTCCAGTTAAAGGTGAGATTATATACTATTTGTCTTTCACCACCTGGCTTATTTCACTTAGCATACTGTGAAATAAGCCAGGCGGTGAAACACAAATTTACTTTAAATTTTATACATTTTTTGTTAAATTTCTGCTTTTTACATGATTATCTACTAAGCATTGTGCTATACTCTTTGAACTTTCTACAGACAGAATAAGTATCCACAATTAAATGATTTTTATTATTTAAACATAAATAATTCATCAGCACCTTTAGGAATAAAAAAAGCTGCAAATTCTGTTTCCTGTTTCTGCAGAGTTAAGACGATTTTATGCTAAACAGAAGAAAGCAAGATAATATATCAAGATATAAATTATTGTAAATACTCAAAAAACATAGACATACATTCCATATCAGTTCATGATTTTATGACAAGCTAATAAAAATCAAATTAAAGAAGTGGGAAGAAAATGTGACCTATAATTGGTTCTTAATATGAAGCTTCTCAGTTTTAATATTGCCATCTCCCTGCCTTGCCTTCTTTACCCAAGTATTACCCACAAATCCCTAATGCTTCATCACTTTCTATCTCCCAGTGAATGACAAGTACCTAATTGAAAAATGGTTACTATTGTTAAAATGATGTTTCTTAGTAACTCTCTTCTGCCCTGTTTACAGTTTTGTTTACATTCCCTCAGAGACTTGTATTTTCTTCACAGCAAATTATCTCACTATATTTTTATTTGATTCTTAGCTGTATTTTATTTGTTCTTTATAATCTTTTTCAAATTACTTTTTTAATACTCCAGGATTTCTCCAAGCCTGTTATACTCCAGAGCATACAGATGGTCATAAAAGAAACAAATTAATGTGTTAATGAAAAGTTGCCAACAATGAATTTCCCCACAGATAATCTTACTTTTCATAAATGTTCTGCAAAATGAAAGAATTTTAAATTATAATGGAGACACCATTAGGAGTATTACAGACCTCTTAAAATTATCATTCACTGTTAAATATACAATTTTGTGGTAATATTAATAATGATATCCCATATGTGAAAAATTATAAAAATAATAACTTGGAGTAAGTTGAGTCCATTATGTTAAAGACCTAACGGAAAAGTAACTGAAATGAACATGCTAGTGGTTAAAGTCACTCAGTGGCCATCAATGTGGATAATAATATGTTTAATTACTTTAATGTCAGTCAATTACTCAAGCAACCTAGTTTCATCTATTTCCTGGCTCTACTGATGATAGAATTGTAAATGTTTATATACCTGAGAAAGTGAGAAGACTGGATACCCATCAAAGGAAAACATGAAACTATCCTTGGTTTGCAAAGCGGAATTTCTATGTACTTTGAGGAAACTGCTAATTTAGTGTTAAGACGTTACTTAGCTAGTGCCCATTCTCTAAAGTATATTCGAAAAGAAGTTTTAAAGGTAGACATTCTTTAATATACCATTGGTCAATATTTTCTAGATGCATTTGATTACCTAAATAACCCAAATGTAAAAGGTAGGACTTCCTAAGAATTAAAAAAAAAAAAAAAACAAAACTGTTAAATGGGAGTTGTTGGTTCTTATTCAACAAAATGAAATATATCATTAACAAAGATGAGTATCTATCTAGGTGGGATTTAAATTGTGTGTTTCTCTGAGAAAGAGGAAAGGCAATGAAGTATTGGAAAAGAAATCACAGTAAACAGATGACTCCAACCAGTTGTCTGTTTGTATTAAGTATGTATTAAGCTTGTATCAAGCACACTTGCTTGGCACAAGACTGATATATCACCAAAAGCTTACAGGAAAAAAAAGTGGTCAGGTCAAGAAGTTCTCCTTCTGTGTTTCTTCCGCAGTTTTACAGTTTCGGATCTTACTTTTAGGACTTTAGTCCACATCAAAGTAATTTTGTGATTGGTGTAGGATATGAATCATTTCATTCTTTCATACGTGAATATGCAATAACCCCTGCACAAAATCTTTTGTTGAAAAGATTTTCATTTTCAATTGAGTTTCTTGACTGCCTTTTCAAATATTAGTTGCCTGTTTATGCTTGGGTTTGTTTATGGGCCTTCTACTCCATTGCTCCAGTTATCTGTTTTTATGCCAACATTATATTATTTTGATAATTATAACTTTTTAATGTAGCTTTAAATCAAAAAGTGGGAGGCCTCCAACTTTGTTCTTTTATCTCAAGATTTCTGTTGTTATTTGGGGTCTTTTGTGATTTCATATAAATTTTAGGAAAATTTTCTCTACTTCTGTAAATGTCATTGAAATCTCGATGGGAGTTGGTTTGGAAGTATTGACATTTTAACAACATTAATTTTTCCAGTCTATAAGCACAGGATATCTTTCTATTTATTTGTGTCTTCTTCAATTTCTTTCATCAATGTCTTATAGTTTTCAGAGTAGAGTTGCTTAACTCCTTACTTAAAATTATTACTAGTTTTTTATTATTTTTATACTATTATATATACTGCAAATATGCTACTGATTTTCATATGCTAATTTTGTGTCCTGCAACTTTACTGATTTCATTGATTAGATGTAACATATTTTTGCTAAGTATTTATGATATTCTAAATATAAAATTATGTCACTTGCAAGTAGAGATAATTTTACTTCTTTCTTTCCAACTCCATCACTTTTTTCTTGCCTAATTGTTCTAGTTAGGATTTCCAGTATTGTGTTGAATAGAAATGATGAGAGTGGTTATCCTTGTCTTGTTCCTGATCGTAGAGGAAAAGCTTTCAAACTTTCATTGCTGAGTAAGATGTTAGCTCAGAGCTTGTCAGATATGGCGTTTATTACATTGAGATATATTCTTTCTTTGCCAAATTTCTTAACAGTTTTTATCTTGAATGAATATTGAATTTTTTCAAATGATTTTTGCATCCATTGAGATGATTGTTCTCTTACAGTCTATTAATGTATAACATTAACTAGTCACATTTGTATCACATTAACTAATTTGCATATGTTGAACTATTCTTGTATCCTAGGGATAAATTCCACTTGATTATGGTGAATGATTGTTTTCATGTTCTGCTGAATTCAGTTTGCTGTATTTTATTGAAGGTTTTTGCTTTAAATATACTTTCTGTCCTTTTCTCTCTTCTTTTCTGGAACTACAACAGTCCAGACACTTCTTCTTCATATTATTGTGTTCCATAATTTCTGTAGGAAATTTCTTTCCTACATAAGAAATCATAATTTCTTTTTCATTCTTTTCTATTCTTGTTTTCTTTTTGCTTTTCTGACTGGGTAATTTCTAATATCTTGTCATCCATGTCACTGATTCCTTTTCTGCTTAGATGAGTTTATATTTGAAGCTCTCTGTATTGAAATCTTTAGCTCAGGTGGTGTTTTTTCGAACTATTTTTTAAAAATTTTCTGGTGGTTGCAATTTCCGTGTCAAACTTCTCATTTTGTTTGTGCATGATTTCCTTAATTTTATTCAGTTCTCTGTTTTAAACAAATGATGCATACTGCAAAAATATTTATAGACATTAAGGAAAAAACTAAAAAACAAGTTTTCTCTCTTTGAATGCTAATAAAATGGAGAGAAACTACAGATTCCATAGTGCTTGTTAAATGTCAGAATCTGGGGCTAAGATTTTCAATTTTATTTAGACCATGTGATGCTACAAAACATATGAGAACATCCACATGGATTTATTGTATGCAATTCACAAAAAATGAAAAAGTAATACAATGGTTTAATATGCTATGGGACTTTTTTCGAAGGAAAGATAATTTGTGACTGAATAGCAAATGCAATCTAAGCCAAGGTTCCTTAAGGAGGTGCATCTAAGCTGGGTCACTCTTTTAAGGTTTCAGAGCACCTTGGTTTACAATTACAGGAAGATGGGGAGAATACAAAGTCTAATGGAGATATACTGGGTTTTACTTTGAAATAGCTTAAATGAAATATATTATATCAGCACATCATTATGATAGCAATTATATATTTGGAGCATGCAACAGAAAAACTACAGGTGAAATTCTTTCATAAATAAAATATAGATACAAAAGTCCTGAGCAAAATGTGAACAAATATAAGACAATGTATTGACCTTTCGCTAAGCATGAAAGTCATATTGTTTTAATAAATCCAATGTAAGTCATTAAAGTAAATGATTAAAATGGATTCAGAAAAATAATAATTTGATATATAAAAATCTTTAACCACCTATAAAAATGATTTGTATTTAGTAATTAAATTTAAAAAATTAAGCAACAAAGAATATAAAATATCTAAAGCTAAACATCTTACAGAATTGAGTGCATTTAATAATAAAATGGTAAATGTATCCTCTTTAAATGAAAAATGAGATGAGAGCTCCACAATCATCACTTCAGTGTTGTATGGGAAATCCTAACTACTAAAGACAAATGGAATAAAGTAATGAGAAATGAGTGTGAGAAAATTATTTAAAATTACTAGATGGTGTGGTTATGTTGAATAACAAATTTTAGGAGGCTTGGAAGTTATAAGGTAAATACAGCTCTATTTATAATTCATAATTTGACACTACTTTAAGCTCCACCAGGAGTATACATGTAATGGTTCCTCCAGCAGTTTAGACAATGGAATATATTATGAAATTTGCTTTTTTTAGTGTTGTAGGCTTTTTTAAAAAACTTCTCTTGGAGTATTTATTATTATTCCTTTTACTGTGAGAAAGATAACTCCCTTCTCTATGTTTAAGTGCAATTTGCATTTAGTTTCTTGTAACTAGGCTATACACTTGTCTATTGATGGGTTATGAATATTTTCTCTATTTTTAGAACCTCTATCTAATATATGCTGGCCCATTGTTATAATATAAGTATAAAATGAAAGTATTTTCCCTTGTCATTTATTACCATATGATTGTGGTATTACCCATGCAAACTCCTTTAAATATAACTACATAGTTTAATCTTCCTTTTTGAATTTTGAGGATATGAAATTCTCCTCAGTCTGCCCCACCCCCACTTTAAATTCAGATCAGATTAATTTAGAATTTATGCTGGTGTAGATTCATTCACTTTTTTTTAAGTGGCTACCCAATTATCTCAACATCACTTATTAAATATATTAAGTCCTACTAATTTGAGATATTTTTAATCTCATAGTAAGTTGCCATGTATATTTGCTTATATTTTTAGATTTTTCTATTGTCTTCCTTTATATTTTATATCTATTTTGATAACACACAACACTATTTTAATATCTTTAATTACTAGTCATTATGTTCACATGATTTTTTTTTTCAAATTTTCCAGCTATTTGTGTTTTCCAACCTATTAGAGAAGGGGAACATTGTAGTCAATTTATGTAGTCTCAGGAAACAAATCCTGATGATTTTTTTAAATTTAAATTGTATTCAGTTTATAAATTAACTTGGGGAAAATTGCTGTTGTTAAGATTTTGAATCTTATTATTCAAGAACATGATATCATCCTGTAGTTACTTAAGACAAATTTTTTTTGCTGAGCCTAAAATTAATAAGTGAAGACTATCAAAGTCAGATTTCTCATTACTGTGAAGAAGAAATTTCAAGCAATTAGAACCACTTAGTGGGAATATATGACATTTTATAGGTAGTTAACTTCCTATTATGCAGGAAGAAATAGAATAATGCAATGACTGAGATAACTATTATGAAAATTCATATATGACATTTTAGTTTATAAAGAATTCCTTCATTAAGACTTTTTTTAATTGTTGAAGTAATTTTATTTTACTAACAAAGGATCTAGGGCTTATTGAAAATAACTTATTTCCCCTAGGATGGCAGATAAAGTATTTACATAAAAACGTTGTATCTACCAGCCTCATGCTCTTGCCAGAGGATGATACTAAGTAATTTATATTGACTTTTAAAGTCCTTTTCACTTAAATATTATTTCCCAAAGTATGTACCATAGAACATCATTTCCTTATATTGTTAATAACTGTCCTTCGAATAAAATAAAATTTGCTGTAGTCAAACTATTTGAAACATGCTAGGTTAGACCAGTTTCATTACTGCAGAACTTTCCAGGTAGTATAATTAAAAACATATTTATGAAGCTATGTAGGTTTGGGTAGTAAATTTAGAGAAATATTGAAGTAACTGGCATGTGTTGAGTTTCTGAACTTTGTGCTTTGTAGTATGTTCTCGGAAAACAAAGTATTATAACTGAGATGTAGATTTTTATAAGTGAGCTACATAAAAATACAGAAAAATTTTAGAGAATTTTGTGAGGCCCACTGTTCCCCTCCAGTCTCTCCACTATTCTGTTAACACTAATTATGACATTGTTTTATTTCATGTTTTGCTTCCTTAATGAGTTAAAACATGCTTTAAGACACGCAGCCAGAGAACATTTCCTAGAATGAGGCTTTATACTAGTGTCAAATGTAAGTAAGACACATTTTTATGTGTCTAGGTATTATCTAAAAGAGATATAAAATGTTTAAGGTGACTAATTTAAAATTACACAGTAGACTAAATTTTTCAAAATATATATGCTCAGAATGCCTTTGGAAAATAAACTATAGTGAAAGTTAAACACTGGGTTAAATATCTACTTTTTCTTTTGAAATAATATTATATATTTCTCAGCTGGAGTTTGAAAGTGCAGTGGTAAGAACATTTTTATATAACTGAAGATAAACTTCTAATATAGAATTATCTATACTTTTCTGCCAATATCAGTCATGTTTTTCAGCCTCCTTTCTTTTGCTATCTACTTTCACTATGGTGATATCTAAGCTTTCCACAACTTAACTCTTTTCTTCTTTGCAGAAGTAATATGAATCTACAAATATAAGTATTTTCAAGAAAATCTATGGCCAAAAATATATTTTCATTCAAAAAAATTTTAATGAATTTTAGATTTTCATATGAACTTCATATAAATCCTCCTTAATAAAAGAGACTTAATATAACATTAAACTATTAAATAGATGTAGGTAGAGCTTCTATATGCCAAGTACACTTGTGTAACGAGTCCCTGCAAGATGTAGGAGCTTAAATCAACAGAAGTATACTTGATTATGAGTCTGAAGTTTGCCATGCCTGCTCTCCGTGTTGTCATCAGGCTTGGCTCAATGCTGGATGGGGGGATCCATTCCCAAGATGTCTCTCTCCCATGGCTGGGAGCTTAGCCAGAGCTGCTGTGGGGGCTCAGTCTTTCTCTGTTTGTGAGGCAGTTCACAAAGCTGCCTGGGCTTTCTTACGGCATGTCTCAGCATTCTACCATTCAGTCATTTCTGTTAGTTAAAGCTGTCACGGGTCCAGTCTTATGCCAGGCTGAGTGAAAACAAACAAACGAACAAAAAGAAAATACTGATTTCCTGATGGAAAAACAAAAATTTTGTGATATTTTTAATCCACTCCTGATACATGGAGATGACAAGGATCTTACAAATAATTGTAAGAATCAAGTAAATAATTATAAAAATATGATAAAGAAATCTCTACATATTTGTAGATATCTGTAAATGAGAACCATTGCTATCTTTAGGAGTATATAATAGACTGATCCTAATATTTTTAGAAGTATGAAAAGGCATTTTCAAATACATACTTTCAAAGTAAGAAATGAAAATTAGTGGTATATTATGTGATTCCTGTGTAACGATATTATCAGAAACTTAGCAGCTTGCAATGACAAACACTTAGTAGCTCACATTTACCCTAGGAAGAGGTTAAGGAGTAGCTTAGCAAGTTCCTCTGCTTAAGGGTCTCCAAGGCAACAATCAAGGTGCTAGCCAGTACCAGGCTCTCAAACAGAGGTTCAGCTGTGGTAGGACCTGCATACCCACTCATGTGGTTGTTGACACAATTCAGTTCCTTGTGGTTATACGACTCAGAGGTTCCATTTTCTCTCTCTGTTGGTTTGAAGATGCCTTCAGCACCTAGAGGGCACCTCATTTCCTTTCTACAGAAGGCTTCTTTCTCCATATGGTCATTTGCATCCTCAGGTTAGGAAAGTAGTAAAACACACTAGCAAGATGGACACTAAGATATCATGTAACTTACACAATTACACATAATTGACGATCACGTATTTCACGCCATTTGTTTTCATATCCTTTATGCTAGAATCAAGTCACAGTTCCTACACATACAATATGAGGGCTTCCATAAGGGAATGAGCACCACTTAGCAGGGATCACCATAAGATTATGTCCTTGAGTGAGATTGAGATAAGAATCTCAGCAATTCAACAAGTTCTTAACGACTCTGCTTTGCTTGGTTGCCATGTTCTGTTGATTATTTTCCTAAATCATAGGTTGCTTTTCAAAAGCCAACAGAGGCCAGCAGGTCACAAGACTGGTTGGGGTTTTTCTAGTTGGAGAGTGTATTTCCAGCATGGAGAGAGGGTACAGTCCATCTGCAGATCCAAAGACAGCTTTCATTCAGAAACATGGGTTTAGTGTTACCAAAAAAAATTTTTTTTGAGCAGTGGAACTGTGTTTGCATGAAAAATTTTGAAATGGTTTGTGAAACAATTTACAGAAAATGCATCTCCAAACCAGATCTATGTTATGCTCTACTAGTTTGTAAGCTCAGATTTATAAGATCTCTCAAAAGTATTCCTTATTATACTACTATTTATCTATAGACATCTTATCTTCTATGCAGTCTATTTCCCCATATTCTGGGTAGATATTTTTACTGATAACTGCTTAAAATCCCCTTTCCTATCCATTTTTTTCTACCTGCCAAAGTTTCAATCTTTAAATTCAAATTAATTATACATCTTTTCCATTAAGACTCCTTGTTTTCCCTAAAATTATCTTGATCTCTATTTCTACTAAAGCTTAATTTCACTTTAAACTGTGAGGCTTATAATAATATCAATCTATTTTTTTATTATGCTCTGTATCATGTGGGTTTCTATGCCTACTATATGTGAGAAAAAATTTGATTTCATGGAATCTATTTTAAAACTTACTCTAGGCGAGTACTCAACATATCTGTATAATTTTATTTATCACAAAGTCAATTTTAACTATATTATTCCATGCTGTATTATATGTAAACATGCATAAAACTTTATGAAATGTGACAAACATTGTAATATCCATACAAGCTTCATATGGCAGGTTTTTAACTGATTTTTTTTAAAAAATCACAGAAATGAGCAAGACACCAAAAGCTGAATGTTTTTGTGTGAAACTTTCAGGAAATACATAGAATCTCATTTTGGCTTTTGACCAAACTTGACCAAACCAGTATTTTGATTTAGCGTGTCACTTGTATATGAAATGAAGTGGTCATATTCTACACCCAGCAGCAATGCTGTGAGGCTTCAAAGTGTTTCCCACAGTTGGAGCTCAATAGTGTCAGCTCTTATCATTATTATTTTGAAAGTCAATGAAAAGTGGAACAATCATTGAATTAAACATGTAAGAGCCCTAAGTCATTTAGCGTTAGGATTGATCTTCAGTTATTTATAACATCAATGTTTTAAAATGCCATTGATTCATTGGTGGTGAAAATGTGAAAAGTGGTACGCAGGGCTAAATTATTACATGTTTGGAATCTTGAAGTTCCTTAGTTCCCTGCTGCTCTTTCAGATATAGATACAATTAATCTGCACTTCCTCGTCACTCAGATTTGATTAATATAGAAATAATAGCTGAGAAAGCTGATAAAACCTTCTCTTGTTGAAGCACTACTTTAACTTTAGATCTCTAATTGGCTTTCTTGGTGTGTGAATTCCTTTTTTTTCCTTTTCTGAGATCAGGCTAGCATTGACCTTTTTCTCATAAAAGCAAAATTTATTCTCATTAAGTTTAATTGTGTAGTTAATGTTTTTATTGAGGTGCCTATTAAGCTCCTCTCTGACATTTCTAAGATTACTTAAGGTTCTGAACTTGGCATGGAAAAATGTCAACCCATCAGAATACCCAATTTCGGTTTATATATGTATTATCCCTGACTGATTCTCACATTTCTTTTAGGTAGTTTGTGAAATCTGTTTCCAAGACCTGGTTCAGTCATATTCTAAGGTGTTTTCAAGGGTCTTTTCTGTCTTATCATGTAGCTTTTTTCTAAGGTAAAATTCATGAACATATTTATCACTGAAATTTAAACACATCACAAAAATTTTTGTTAGCTAATACTTGAATGAATATACATTCACAAAACAGGTTTATTCATGCTTTAAAAAAAGATGTCCATAGGAAGCATGCATTTATACCAATTCCTTCCTGCTAATTATTTTTTGCCCCACTTCATTAATCTGCCCATTAAAACTAACTCATTGAAGAATCCAGTGACTATGACTCCAACTCTGTCATCTTTGGCCACACTGGGTTTTCTCTGGGTGGAAACTAATGGGTAAGTAAGAAGTTAAACAATGAGTCATTATGTTACACGTTCTTTTAATCATATTTTTATGAGTTCACTGTGTTGTGTGTCTTCACCTAAAGCATCCACTTTCTTCATTTAGAAAAACTAATTTACTGAACAATAAAGCTAGTCATCCTACGAATAGTTCTTAAAAGGATTATGTGAAATATGGCAAGCAAATTTTCATTCTTTAAACATTCTTTTTCTGGATGAGTAGTCTAACGCAAAACTACAGTTTTGAGATTGAGGCCCACCTGACAAAGGCATTTCTCAGCAACTATGTCAGAAAGGCTTTTCCTAATTCACACACTCCGTTGTCTCTTTTTTTCCTGCCAGGTTCGTTTGAATTTCTAACCAAGGGTAAATATTATTTGTTATTTAATGCATGATTTAATCCATTCTTTTGTTATTTTCCTGGTATGATAAGATTTGTATGTGTGTGTATATAAAGACACATTTTTAAAAAAGAAAACTAACCTCATGATGGATGATTAATTCATACAAATTCACCTTGAGTGTTCTTTAATATTTTGTGAATGTTCATAAGTAAAATTAGGCTAGTCTCATTCAATCTTTAAAGAATAATATATCCATATAAATTTTTAAGTTTTTAGGTTTTGGTAACATTTGCAGATCAGCTATAGAAATAGTTGATTATTTGGCTGCATAGATAAAAAGATTCAGAGCTGTATCCATCTGTAGAGTGTCCTAATTTTCTATTAATATGGCAAGTAAGATAAACACAAATCAATATTTTCTTTGAACACTTCTGTGATTATTTATATTTAAGAAATTTATTTATCTTAATGCTGGATACTATTTTGACATTACATTTAATTCCACATTTAAAATATAAAGAAACTGACACTAGAGGACTAACTCAGGTCTCCAATCTATTTATTGGCACCGTTGACATTTCAGTGTGCTCTATGATGTCATACTCACATTTGAGAAAGAGTAAATAAAGTTGTCCAAAGCCTTTGAGATTTATGTGTCCTATGGTTGAGTTATTACTCTAGGGACAATTGAGTTTAGTGATATGAAATGTGGACTACAACATCATTCTTCTTACATTAAAACAAAAATATGAAAACTAGAAACTATTTCTTAGCTTAGATCTAACATAAAATACTAAATAATTCTTGGTAATGTCAATGTTAATATTTAATCTATATACATTTACAATTCATAATGGTAAGTTGAAGTTATATTTTATTCATTTGTCATATAGATGCCATTGGAATTGTGTCCAATTTCATTTTATAATCTTACTACATTTGCATAGCAATAGAACCTTCCGTTTCATCGCAGTTGTCACTACACAGTTAATTTTCTTAACTGTGTGAAAATATGTACTTAATGATGCTTTGTGTCCCATAAGGCATACCTTCTGAAAGAGCAGCACATGTTCAAAACGTATCCAAGCCTCACAGTTCCTGGCTAATGAATAACAAGTTTACTCTCCAGACCAGATGCAGACCATTCTATTTTTCTCCCAGGTGTTCAAGGTAATTTAGAGGAGCCATGAGACACCCAGTTCTCCAGGTGCCTCTGGCCAATTTACTCCTATAAATACTGCTAGAGTTAAGGGATATCTGGCATTTAGAGACTATAATTTCTTTTCTTGAAGCTCAGCATTTGTTAGGAAAATGGGCGAGTGAAAAGAGCTGAGTCATTGTTAGCCAATCATTTACATATGAGCATCAAAAAGCAATTTCTATTTTCCTAAAACTCATGTCATAATTTACATAATGGAAGCTACCATACTTTTTAAAATGGCAAAGCAGTTGAATAGAAATAATAATATATCAACTGTTAGAAATTAGTTAAATGTATTTTTCTAGAAAATAGCATCCAGCACTTTACTTGTGAGATTATAATACTGTGGGAAAGAATATTTACAAGCATTTTCTAGCCTTTTATATTAAAATGTTTATTCTCTGCTTAATAAAGTCTCCGAAAAAGTTCACTATAACACATGGATGTAAGGTCAGTATAAGTCTGGAAAATGCGTATCGGTATCTAATTGTATGACACTTTAAAACTCAACATATACTCATAGAAGTGACATACACACAAAAATTTACAATAATATTTTTAGTAAATATAAGGGGAATAGGCATACTTATATATTATTGGAAACATCCAAGGCTCATTCAAGTATAAATTTATGTAAGGGACAGGCAAAAGTAGGCTTACAGTTATAATACAAATAAATACTATGATAATTAATAAATAATAAAAATAAACTCCTTCAGGTACTTGAAACTGTAACCCTACTTTTGCTCCACCCTTGTACTTGGAGATGGTAGTTTGTTAGTTTATAGCACATTTATATTATTTAATTTGTTGACCAATTTATCTATAAGGATCTGTTAGTTACTGAAACAAGCAGATAGAAGTATTCTGGATAGTTTGAAATGCACCTCTACACCAGGAACCTAGAGCACGCAATTAAACCCAGAAACTGAACTTGTGCTAGTAACACTCAGAAAGAAGGCCCACAGACTCAAACATTTACAAAAATGCATACCTCATATAAAGCTATAGCCATTTTATACATAAAAAGAAATGAAAATTTAATATAAACTACATTTAGTAATCATTTTTTATTATTTTCTAATTTTGAAAGTGTCAAGAAATCCCAATGACTATTAACTGACTTGGTTTAATATTGGCCTAAAGTCTTACAGTTGAGTAAAGATCTAGAAATTTAATTTCAGCATGTCATTTATGATATCCACAGCATTAAATGTTTTAGAAGATATCCATTATTATAAATTTAGTCAAATCTAATTTGACATATTTGTAATAACCTGTTGAAATAATGTAAACTTACCTTACAGCTAGAATAGTTTAAAAATATAAATCATGAAAACTCAAACCAAAATCTTCTATTAACTAAACTATTGTGATAATATTATATTTACATGTAATAAAACTAGTGAAAATGCAGAGTTAAAGCAATGACATTCTAATCTTTTCAGTCATCTATTTATAAAAGATAAAACATTAAAATTTTAAAGTAATTAAGCACCTGCTTCATATATCAGAAATTATGATAAATGATCTTCAGTTTCCCAAGAGAGGGGAAAAATTGGAGACAAATGGCAATAGACATGCGAGGGATTTTTGACTGATAGGAAATTACCACTATACACCGTTAACTATCTTCCCCGTACAAGCATGCCTTGTCTTACTGTGCTTCACAAATGTCGTGGATATTACAAATTGCAGGGCAGACACTCCACCGGCAAAAAATTGTGACTCATGTTATTGTGATATTTATTGCAGTAATCTAGAACTAAACCAAAAATATCTCCAAGGATGCTTGTATAGTGAGGAGAAATTTCTCAGGAGCAGGAAAAATCATTTTAGCATGCTCTCACTGGGCTTGGAGGAGAAAGAGAAAGGATGCCAGAGTCATTGCAGCTGGCGCAGCAACTTACAGCAACTTACTCGGCCTTGACAACTCCATCAAGTCATACAAACGTAAAGCTCCTGCTTATTAATCCACACAATATGGAAATAAACAAGATTTTCCAGCACTTAAATAAATTATTTTACTTTTAGACAGATAAGACAGAGTATTTTCTCATAAGGTCTCTTTCATTGTTAAGCATTTTTTAAATATAAATTTCACCTTCATTGGGGAAGGGGGGTGGTGAGTAAAAACACATATACACAGGCAAAAACTAAAAAAAACTGTGTGTTTCTCGTTTTCTATTACTATTTTGAATTTGCTCAGTATTAGTTGATTTCCTATAAAGAATACAAGAGTAAAGCCTTCACAGCGGCCTCTGTATAAGGGTAAAAATAATGTAGATCATTGCCACCTCCCTGAGCCCTCTCTTACAAATTTGCTCTTTGCTTCCTCCTCTCAGACTCACTGGCCTTAATGCCATTAATTCAGACATGAGCACCTGCTTTTGTTTGAGCTGTTCCTTCGGACATTTGTTCTTCCTCCAAATTCCTGAATGGTCGACTCTCTTTATCCACCTTAAAATCTTTGTCCAGCCATCACCTGCTCTGTTAGACTACCCAGAACAATGCCTCACCCCCACCCAAACACCAACATCTGCAACTCCATCGTGCTTCCCTCCTTCATTTTACCCTGTAAGTCTTGTCACTCCCAACACACTGTAAAGTTATTTCTTCATTGTCTTTATCAGCCCCCCTTCCTCATGTCCATCCACAGCAAGAGTCAAAACAACATAAGGTCAGAGATACCAATTTTTGTCCCTGGAGAATAGTGTCTTCACCATAACAGGTATTAATTAGTGGATTGAAGAGCACAGATAATTTTTCTCATGATGCCCAAGTATAAATATAGGGAGCATGTTCATAATTCATCTCCTATTACTACAAAATGTTGCTCTGAAATAATAATTCCCACAATTTTCTCTCATTTCTATATTTGAGATTACCAAAATTTATCTCAATTTTATATTTTAAAAGATCACATATCTTATCATATATTAAAAATGATTAAATATTCTACATTTTAGAGTTATTCATTTGTTGGCTGCAGAATTTATGGCACTAGTTTTCTCCTGAAAAATTCACTGTGAATACTTTATCGACTCGCTGTTTCATGTTTTAGAAAAACAATAGAATTGGATATAAAATTTTGAAGTCACACCATATATAAGAAAACATTGTGGTTATGTCAGGTATCCCTTTGTTAAAAGTAAATAAAGTTAAATGAAAACTATCTCAACACTATATTTTAGTTTAAAGGTTTTTTTTTGTTTTTTTAATTTAAATTTTTATTGTTGTTCAAGTACAGTTTTCTGCCTTTCCCCTCCACCCTTCCCCTCCACCCCAGCCCTTCCCGTCTCCCTCCCCCATTCCCAGCCCCCTCTGTTATTGTCCATGTGTCCTTTATATTTGTTCCTGTAAACACTTCACCCTTTTCCCCCATTTTCCCCTCCCCTCTGATCACTGTCAGCTTAAAGACATACAGGTTTTTTCTCAGACCAGTTGTTTTCCTTTTAAATTCACTTTAAATTCACTATATCATAAGGAAAATTCTTTGCATTAATCATCCTACATTAATTATTCTTGGTATTGTGTGCTCTTTTAATCGTTATATGCATATCCATTTTAAAATAAATTTATTACATTGCTCAACTTTATGTTTTTGCCTCTCTATTTTTCTCTCATCTGAAGAATATTATCTATGCACATTTGGATCTTCTTGGTTTGTCATATTTATTTTTTCTAATATTGATTTTATGCTTTTGTCCTTTTTAATTTATGAATTTATTTTTTAAATATATTTTATTGATTATGCTAGTACAGTTGTCCCATTTTTCACCCATCATTCCCCTCCACCTTGAACACCCCCTCCCACCCACATTTCCCCCTTTAGTTCATGTCCATGTGTCATAAGTTCTTTAGCTTCTACATTTCCCATACTATTCTTGCCCTCCCCCTGTCTATTTTCTACCCACTAGCTATTTATGAATTTATATTTTGAAATTTATTTGAGTTACTTAGTCAAGTACTCTGTTTCCTAAACTTTTCAGGTGTATTAGTAATTGCATTGTGATGGTTGTTACTAATATGGTTTAGTTCCATATTTTGTTTTCCATAATTTTATTTAGCTTTCTAGGTTCTGTAAGCTCAATAATCTTTCTTTTAGACACACTTTTATTTTTGAAATTCCTTTTTTAAATTTTTTATTTTCTGTATTTTCAAATACAGTTTTCTGTCTTTAACTCCCATCCCATCCCACCCCCCACAGCCCTCTCCACCTCCTCCTCATTTCCACCCGCCCTGGTTTTTGTCCACGTGTCCTTTATACTTATTGCTCTAAACCCTTACCCTTTTCCTCTGAAATTCCCTCCCCTCTCCCCTCTGGTGACTGTCAGCCTGTTCTCAACTTCAGTGTCTTTGGTTATATTTTGCTTGTTTGTTTGTTTTGTTGTTTAGGTTCCTGTTAAAGGTGGGATCATATGGTATTTGTTTTTCACTGCCTGGCTTATCTCACTTAGCATAATGCTCTCCAGCTCCATTCATGCTGTCGCAAAGGGTAGGAGCTCCTTCTTTCTTTCTGCTGTATAGAATTCCATTGCGTAAATATGCCATAGTTTTTTGATCTATTCATTTGCTGATGGGCACCTAGGTTGCTTCCAACACTTGGCTATTGTAAATTGTGCTGCTATGAACATTGCTATGTAAATTGTGCTGCTATGAAATTTCTTACTAAGGAGAAATTATGTCATAAGTGTGTAACCGCTATGGTGTGCTATTAGTATAAAGCCTTTCTTCCCTTGACAATTTTTGCATGTGCTGTTACTTCTTCTTGTTTCTGTGGGTAGATGTTATGATTTGAAGGTTCTCCAGGTTAAGCAACATGTGATCAGATACAGGAATGGGAAAAATGAAGAGGCGGAATCTTCAAAATCACTGGGGTTTGTTGTCGAATAGTCTGTATACTTGCAATATTATCATTTTATCTCCATAGCAGACATTAGGATAATCCCAATGCATGTATTCCTTTAAGCTTATTTTTTCTTGCTATTCCCAACTCCTACTCTTCTGTACTATTGTGTCCTTAGTAGATGTGTGGGCACAGTTAGAAGGAGTTTAAAATTTGTACCATATAATTTAATTTCAAATAATCTCCTAAGTATAAGAGAGAAGGATGGAGAGAGTGGGAGAGAACCCTGACTTTGACTAAGGTTTTCCCTGAAAGAGCTTTTCAAACTGGAAGAAACAGTTGAAAAATATTTTTTAAAGATTTTATTTATTTATTTTTAGAGAGTGGGGAAGGGAGGGAGAAAGAGAGAGAAACATCAATGTGTGGTTGCCTCTCGTGCACCACCTAGTGGGGACCTGGCCTGTAACCCCTGCATGTGACCTGACTGGAAATCGAACCAGAGACCCTTTGGTTCTCAGGCTGGCCCTCCATCCACTGAGCCACACCTGCCATAGCAATATTTATTTATTTAATTTGTTTTTTTAATCCTCACCAAGGATATGCTTGTTGATTTTAAAGAGATAGGGAAGGAGAGTAGTAGACTCCAGGTTGTTAATCACTGTGTTAACAGCAGCTCCCATCTATATACTTATTTACAATTCTTAACTAATATTTAGATTTCTATCCAGCTTGTCCATAATAACTTTATTCTAACTACTCAGATTTTAGGGAAGTTTTATTATCATAATGCCATTGTCTCTTTATCTTTATTCTTTTATTATTTACCTAACTGTCTCATCTCTTTATACTAAAGCTTAATGGTGAAACTGAATTAAATCTATACCTGGAGTTAGGAGAACTAAATTATGGAATTTCTGGGTCTCTCACTCTGGAAAGTCATATGACCTCTCTAGTTATCATTTATAAGAAAAAGGAAATAGTTAAAATTTATTGTCATGGTGGTCCAAGAACCTGCTATGATTTCTAAAAGTGACATGCCATGACGATCTGGGTTAATTAATCTAATGTTTTGATAATAAAAAATGTCAGGGAGGATGTATGCATGAGAGAAAGCCAAACCATTATCTTTTTGAAAAGTATTCATCTATAAGTCTTTACTGAGAAACAATGATATCACTAGTAATGTAAAGTTCTCTCAGATAGGCTGAAACGCAGAAAAAGACCTTACTAGTTTGTGTTTAAAAACAATGTTCCAGTTTTCTCCTTAGACATTTCAGTAAAATTGAGTCTATTTGTTGAGATTACATGAATGATATAAGCATTAAGGAAGCTTAATAAAAGTTAATAGTTTCAATTTCCACAGTAACCACGGTTTAGTTTGTCTTTCATGCTTTTTAGTTAGCTATAGAATTTCACATTGTCTCAAAAACAAATTGTCATGAAACATCAGCCCAGGCTTTATAACTTCAATTAGCTTTCAGAAAAACTGTGATTTTTTTCCTTTCATATAATCTAAGGAAAATCTACAAAATATAAAAATTATAGTCAAAAGGATCTGCAAAAATACTTTTTATCTTGAGCTAGTATGTAATTAGTATTGCAGATGTATAACTGATTATTTGTGACTTGCATAGACTTTTTAACAATGATGTCATGAAATATCAGTACTCCAAATGTTTGAGCTCTCACAAAGGACTGTATTTATAAAGAAAGCATTCTGAATGATAAAATTAGCCATCTAAAATTTAAGTAGAAATTATTTGTGTATTTGGATATTTTGCACATTCACTGTTAGAATATTCAATACCCCTACTAATTATTTTATTGTAGCCAATACACTATAATTTGCCATTTCATCAACTTTAAAAATAAAATATTATTTTACAGTTGTTTTCGTTTCATTGTGGGTACACAATACTGTTAGCTAAAAGGAGGAGAGGATTTATCAACCATAGCAAGATATGGAGTCAGTATTCAGTGATTTGACTTCTCTACCTTTTCTACCTCTATTCAAGAGGTAATACTGAAATATAAACATGTAAAACACAGTTTCTCACTAAAATTAATATATGACATTTTAAACTACATTCTTTTTATTACTTTACTATGGCAACTACTTGCCATCTAACAAATACTTTCTGAGCGAAGAAATGCTTTTGGTCAACATCTTCCTTCTCCCCTAATGGCTTAGATTTATATAAACAGGATTTTTATTTAGAAATTAAGAACGACTAATTATATTACTTCATTTTCAAGTAGTAATTTTAATTTGCTAAAAAGTATGCATATATATGTGTGTGTATACTCATATGCATATGAGTATACACACACATATATAGATATGTACATACATACATACATACATATATATGCATGCATACTTGGGGGTACCAGTTACTTTATTTGAAGGAATGGTACAAATGGAACATAAAGTGGATGATTTGGTCCAAGACACAGAAAAGGTGAAGGTAACTCCAACATGCACGTACTGCTTTGGTGGCCGGGGAAGGCTCCCCCATGACTGTGGGAATTCAGCATAAGGCTGTGTCCCAGGGTGCATTTGTCAAGGAGATCCTCTGCCATGTCAGATTCGGAGGTCCCCAATTGCATGAGTGGTTGAATGGTCACTCAGTGCTCTCGTGGGTTTCACCTACTCACCCAGGCACTGAGCCTCAATGAAGTCACACACCAATGAGGGGCATTTTTTTCCAGTGACTAGTTTGTATGAGTCCAGTAGTCACTGATTCACATTTTTTCCCCGAGTGTAATGCATCCTCCATTGTGTTCAACCCATTCGCCCAGTCATCATGTTCTGGTGTCTTGATATCCTGAAGGAAGATTAAGCCATGTCACTGGTTCTGCAGCTTCATTAGTTTCTCAGAGATTGGTGAAGAGAATATTTGGCAAAGTTCTTCAGAGGCACATCTCCATGGTAAAATTAGTAAGACATTCACAAGTAGAGTAGGAGGCACAGAGTTTCAAGTTGATCTGGCAGTTGATGGCGCCCTCTGAATCTGGGGGTAGTTCTTATGCACCTGTAAGGTGGACTTGGTTGTCATGATGGGTGGCTGAGCACAGGTGGCTTTATGGTGTTGGAAACACCTTCGAGGTGTGGTAGGGGCCTGGAGGCAGTCTGAGGGTGCTGTGAAAGCACAGCAGAAGGATGTATCTGGGTGGCTGGCGGGGATGGGGATCCAGCCTCCAGTGGCGTTCAAGCATTGTTGAAGCTGTAAACCACAGCAACACTCACAGAAGACTGTATATACGTATATACTTAAACACACATGCACAACATATAGATTGTGTTTATCTTGTATACTAAAACAGCTACCACAAAAATAACAACAATGAACTTATTTAGGTTCTGAATCCAGCAGAGATGTTGTTTGTTTCAAGTAGTTTGGAGAAGAAAGAGTTTTAATACATGAAAGCCATCACAAAGTTATCTTACAATGATTTAATATCATCCTTTGCTCTAAATTTTGAATGTTCCCATTATAAAGTAAGATTCAAATTATCTGTATGTTATACATGCCAAATATTTATAGCAAAAGCCTGGCTTACCTTGTTAGGAAAAAATGTCTTAAAAGGATACATGAAAAAATTTCTATTGTTCCTCCTTGAAGCAAAGCAAAACCTTTTTGCTTTGTTTTGTTTTAGAAAGAGGGGAAGGGAGGGACAAAGAGAGGAAGAGCAACATTGTCATGAGACAGAAACATCGATCGCTTGCTTTTGTAAAGGTCCCAACTGAAGACTGAACTCAAAACCTAAGCAAAGGCCCTGACTGGGAGATGAACCTGTGATCTTTCACTTTGCTGGATAATGCCCAACTGAGCCACACCAGCCAGGTTAAAAAACCAAGGCATTTTAACCTGATTGTATTATTGTTTATCTGTATCTGTATTTAATTGATATCTATATTCATATGTATATATGCCTGGTTTAAATACTATTACAAACTTTAAAATTTTATGTGATCCATAGTATTCAAAAATTCGCCTAAGTTGCATTAATGACTATCAAAATTTAGAATCCTTTTAAAAATATTCTAGCTCTAGGGTATATCTTTTGAAATTATACTAACATGTTGAAATCTGAAAAGGATAAAAATATTTCTTTTTCTGAAACAAAATATATGACATTTTCAGAAGTTCAAGGTACAAGAAAGAAATGGCATTCATGGAAATGACAGCCGATCAGCCGACGAGAGATATGCCTTTGCTAACAGCAACTCTAAATCTGCTAAACTGCTACAATCTCTCACGTTCACAGTTGACATTAGAATCTTAAATTGAGTTTGAAGAAATATATGGAAATTAAACACGCTTTATATATCTTTATGCTATCAAATTCTGAAATATTATCTGGAATATTGTCATGTGATTTAAAAAAATGGTTAACCTTTAATAAAATAGCACACATATGGATACATAATTCATGATTTCATATGCATAACTACTTAATGCATGATTGAACTAAATAATGGAAGCATTATGAAAAATTTTCTTAGAATATCCATTTTCACATTTTGAAATAAAATAAGTTATTTTATGTATTGTGGCCATATACTGATAGGAAGATGCTCTGGATTTTCAAATGCTGAAATCCGATGTTTTAAGACCATGGAGAGAGTACAGCTATCCATACATCTGTCCCTGTATCCATGGCCATGTCTGTGTTCATGCCCATGTCCGCATCCACATCATTGATACCTATTTATGTGTCAATGTATAGAGAGAAATTTAGGTATTCAGCTTTCAAAAACACTTATATTTCTTAATATAAAGGTTATTTAAGTAGTCTCTGATGCTAATATGATCTTATTTAATGTGTCAGGCATGTAATTAAAATATATGCTATTACACAGTCTCTCCTTTAGCCATTGTTTACAAGACCATAATTAATCTTTATAACATTTCATTAATCTTTTCATACTATATTCCTTTTGCTCTTAGACATCACTTAAACTTTTCAGGATTTTTGAATTGATAAAATGACCTAAAACTTCATTTTTGAAGGTCAGAATCTTGACTATTTTAGGTTTATCTAGTCTTCCCCATTTGTCTTTACAATAGGACCTGACATTATATGGAGGCGCCAGATGATCCCCTGGGTTCTAAGAAATACACTTCTGTATAAAGGTTTGAGTTTTCATCAGATATTATTTGCAAATAAAATAATTCACAATGTTAACTTAAGTGAAAAAGTAGAATTTATTTTAATAATAAAAAGTTATTTCTCAGCAAACACTGCCTACCCTCCACTTAACAACAAATGGCAAACGCCCTGACAATCCGAAGAAGCCATAGCAACTGCCTTCCCTGATTTCCTCTCTCCCAAAGACATTAAATCTATCACCACTTCTTTTGGGGCATTTATTATATTTCTTTCTTTCTTTCTCTGTAGGTCAACTTCTTCATGTAAAATTGTTTCCTCATTCCTATGATTTTCCTAGCCAGCATTAAATAACTTGAGTAAATCTGCAAAAGCCAATTCCTAAATTTCAGGAATGGGAACTGATAGTCCAGCATCAGCCAGGTGGAGAATATCACGTGTACTTCCCTTGCAGAAAGGCATAAAGAACTAAGTCTCTAAGTAAGTAGTAAGGAAGAGGAAGTCGTCAGCTTAGAAAAGTGACTGAAATTCCGATTCAAGATAAACTGCCAATGATGAGTACAAATGATTAGTGATTGGAGTTGAAAGACTTACTTAGAACCAAAATATTAACATCCAATATAACACTTCAAAGGTAAATAAAATCTAGTTAGATTAAAGAAATACAAATAAAATTCATAAGACTACTACAAGGAATCACTTTTCAATCCTGCTTCAGAATTAAGAATAACTTTCTAAGAAGAAAAATAAGACATCAAACAGATCTAGCTATATAAAAGTTAAATTCTCAATTTTATAAAACAATTTGGATGGAAGTGAAAACACAATGGTTCTTTTACAAACTTACAGGATGAAAAGACTCACAAATTATGTGGCAAGTACAAAGATAATATTCCTACTATTAAGCAACATTTATAAATCAATAAGGTAAAGTATGAATCAGATAGGGAAAAAGAAAATAATATGTTTTAAAAGCACAAAAAAACATGAATGGCATATAATCTTATGAACAAAGCTTCCTCTCACCATTGATCTGAAACAAGTAAGTTTATCTGGTATTGAGATGCTATTATCAAGCATAAATAAGTACAGCTTCATAAAACATATTAATATGCAGTTTTGTAAAAATTATATAAAATAAGAAACCTATAAGTGGAACCTAGTCAACAAAACAAACAATCAAACAAAATGTAACCAGAGACATTAAAATAAAGAACAAACTGACAGTAACCAGAGGGGAGAGTGAAGGGGATAATGGGAAGAAAGGGGGAAGACCGTCAAGAACCTGTATAAAGGACACATAGGCAAAGCCAAAATGAGTAGATTCATAGGTGGGAGGCAGGGGTGGGTGGGGCACAGGGCTGTGCTGGGGTGAAAATGGAGACAATTTGTATTTGAACAACAATAAAAAAAGAAATTATATAGTTGTTGAAACTGATAATTGATCCATTTCACATGATAGTTTAGGAATTTATTTAGACAGCTATAGAAATATGCATGCACTGAAGAAATAATTTTAATGGTATAAAGTTTTTCCAAAATCATGAAAAGAAATGAAATTTAAAAAGCTGTAAAAATAAGAAAATTATTAATAATAATACTTATAATAGTAAAACAGGAAAAATTGTCAAAAACAGGAAATTAGTGAAGCTCTGCCACATTCATACAATGGAATGACATTAGAAAAAAGCTGAAGAGAACTATCCAATCAGCTGGAAAAATTGAGGATCTTCAATTAAGTGTAAAACACCTGTCACAAAATAATATAGATTATCGCAATGTTATAAATTTTACAGAGTCAAACATAACTTTGGAAAGACATACATTAAAATGCAACAGTTCCTTGATTTATTGAGCATGAGTGACTTTTTTGTATTTTCTTTGTTTTCCAGTAAACAATTTCAGTACAGTTGTGTTAGGTATAACAATGTATTAATAGCATAAAGATCTTCTGGCGTTAGAGAGCCTTATGTTTGACTCTCTCCTTACAACACATCATACACAGAACCTTAACAGAGTTAATTAATGTGTTAATACTTACTTTCCTATAAAATTATAATATTAATGCTTACTGATAATTCTAGTATGAATTATTATACAGCTTAAATGGTTTAAGATATACTGAATATAATGCCTATACTATAGTAGATGTTTAGTATATAACATTACTAATTCAAAATTATCATCTATGTTACTTAAAATAAAAATGATGCAGATAATAAGAAGTAAAGAGCAGGATATAAAACTTGATTCTGTACACCTATTATAGTTGTATATTTAGAAGACACAGGCCCCCTATTTAGAGATGTGTAGCACACAGAAGTACTGAGTCCAGAGGACGGGTGAGTGCTGCACTCTAGTTTGTATTTATCACCAGCAATTGTATCGCAGCAAAGGGCTGAATCCTGAAAGACTCAGGAAGGAGTCTTTCTCTATGTATAAGCATATTGTACAGAAATTAAGACTGGTGAGAGGGTTTTGGCAACAGTACATAAGTGGAGAGAGGTTGGTTTTTGACAAATTAACGGGAGTGGGAAAGACAAGTACTATATGATTTCACTCATATGTGGAATCTAAAAACCAAATTAACTAACAAAAAAAAAATAGAGACAGACTCATAGATACAGAGTAGGCTGACAACTCTAGGGTGCATTGGCTGGTTGAGGGATGGAGCAAAAAAGAAAAAGATCTCATAAACACTGATCACAAACAACAGTGTGGTGATTGCAGTAGGGGTTGGGTGGAGGTGAAAGAGGTATATGGGGGATGGATGGTGAAGGAAAAAATAAAATGAACTATTTAAAAATAAAAAGTAAATAAATGTTAATGTACACATAAATGGGAGGACAGGTGATTGGACTTCATTTTTCAGCAAATCCAGAAGTTCATCAGTTAAATGGGAGTCTGAGAGAGGAGTTGAAAAATGTGTGAAAACAGCAGAAAAAGGTACAGAATAGTCCATTAAGAGGGTAGGAGAGATCATAAAAATGACTTCCCTTAGAGTTTAGAGAGAGTTTCAAATGAGATTATGTTGCATGGTTACGTGCTATTGTCTAGTCATGCCAATTCTCAGATTCAGGACAACATTGACAGAGATATTTAAGTAGGATTAGGGTATAGCCAAGTTGTATGACAAAACTGAAGAAGACTGGTGCAGTTTGAAAGTATATGCAAGGAAGTCACTAAAAAATTTCCCATGGAATTAGCTTGGTTTTGATGAAAGACACAAACAAAAGGTTGAGGAAAAGTGAAAATATTGTGGAATTAATGAATATACATGCATCCTGGTGTTCATGCTGGTTTATCAGAGTGGAGTTGCTTGAGGAATTGAGTACGAGCTGGAAGTCAGGAAGTCAAGTTGACAAGTGTGATGCTTGAAATTCAGATGAGGGAGGAGTTACTATTATAAATAATGACAAAGTCCAGGTCATGGCTACAGAGCTTAGTGGCTTGGGTAGTATGCAAGATAAATTCACAGTAGTTAAAAGAAATGGAGATGCCAAAGTATGGTGAGGCATTCCGTTCACTCTGACAAGTAAAGTTATAAAGAATTCTAACAGGTAAAGTAATAGTGAGATTGGAGCTAAAGTCAGAAAAAATTGGAAGAGACCAGGGCATCAGTAGATTATGCAATCATGAGAGGTCTCATAGGATAATATATGATAACATGGGATTCATATCACTTTGTAAGATAAAGGATAAACTGGAAAGAGCAATGGGAAAAAAGGATACAAACTCTACTCTACTTTCAGGCACAGGGATAAAAGAATTATAGAGGAGACAGTGTAATAGGTTTCCCTTGTGGAGAGAAGGGAACCCTAGTGCACTGTTGGTGGGAATGTAGACTGGTGCAGCCACTGTGGAAAACAGTATGAAATTTCCTCAAAAAATTAAAAATGGAAATGCCTTTTGACCCAGTAATTCCACTGCTTGGAATACACCCTAAGAAACCTGAAACACCAATTCAAAAGAACATATGCACCCCAATGTTCATAGCAGCACAATTTACAATAGCCAAGTGCTAGAAACAGCTTAGGTGCCCATCAGTAGATGAGTGGATCCAAAAGCTGTGATACATTTACATAATGAAATACTACACAGCTGAAAGAATGAAGGAACGCCTTTTTGCGACAGCATAGATGGAACTGGGGAATATTGTGCTAACTCAAATAAACCAACTTGTGAAAGACAAATACCCTGTGATTTCACTTATAGGAGGAATCTAATGAACAAAGTAAACTAACGAATACTCTGGTTTCTCCTCAGAACAGACAAATCTTTCACCGTTTACAAAATAAACTAACGAGCAAAACAGAACCACAGACATGGAAACACGGAACAGACTGATAGTGGCCAAACGGGAGGAAGGAGAAGGATCATGGTGGAAATGGGGGAAAGAACAGTCAAAGAACATGTACGAATGACCATAGACATGGCAACAGTTTGGGGATGGACTGTGGGAGGAGGGGGTAGGCTGGGTGTTGGAGGCCAAAGCAGGGAAAATTAGAACAACTGTAACAGAATAACAATAAAAAATTCATGTAAAATAAAGAATATGGGACACAGATACTATGGACTAGCAGGAACCAGAAGAATATGTAAACAGTGGAGTAGATGGGGTAAAATAACAACCAGATAGGGAAGAATTTATTCACTATGGTAGCACTCTCATGACTTAGAGTTTAGTGACCTGCCAATGACACTTTGTCTCCTCGAAACCTAGGCAAGATTTAAAATGAAAGAGTTGGAAATTCCAGGGGGAAAAAACAAGAAATAAAGGGGTTTTGTGATGATGAAAGTTCTGTAAAATTAAATGTAAAAGGAGCAAGCTCTGGGGAATCGGGAAAGGTGGGAGCAAAAATAAGAATTCTCTACTTATTCAATTAAATGTTTTATTTTCGATAGATTTCTTTTATTTTTAGTTTTTTTAAGTGTCAATCATTTAAATGTCAATACAGATCAAAATCAATAAAATAAATAAGATTTTCAATAAAAATACAGCAGAGCAGTAGTGCCTGTGATCTGTAATAATTGTAGATGGTTCACAAAGTATGTTTCAGACAGAGTATCATGCAAGGGGCCTTAAATCTTTCTTATCTCTCTACATTCCTTTAACCATCTTTTTTTGTTTTGTTTGGTGGTAAAAACATTTTCTGGCCACTCCCTGCTGCTATGTGTTGCCACCATTATGGTTTCATTTCTGTGTTGTAAAGGGGATAGAAAACAGTGGTGAGCTGACATTAGCTAAGGAAATAGTAGCATTTCGAAACACCGTCTTATTTAGGTTAGCTGACTTCTAACATTTTTGAATCATTTGTGCAGTATTTCAGTACGAGTTTTAGTATATCTTGAATAACATATTTAAAATGTATCCCTTTAATTTTATCATCCCGATTTGTGTCATTTTACCAGATTGCTTTTTTTATTCTATGCACCCTGCTTAACACAACCGTACAACAGTTTTACTGTACAGCTATTGTAAGTTCAACAGTCTTTGAATCGTTACTCATCTGCCTTTGACATATTTAATCAGTCTAAAGAACCATTATCTTATGAAATAATGCTTTGACAAGAGGTTTCAATTATATTCATGAAGGTTGTTAGGAAATATTTTAAAGGGAAGAAAACTGACCAGTTGTCACTGAAAAACAAAGAAGGTTTTTAGAGAAACTAGAGAGACGTTGAAAATATGTAGATGTTTAGTATCTTATAGAACTTTTTTCTAAAAAAGTGGAAGATAGCTAAACATGGAATGAAGATACTAGCAGATGACTGAGAATTGGCATTTTCTTCCTTCCTTCCTTCCTTCCTTCCTTCCTTCCTTCCTTCCTTCCTTCCTTCCTTATTTTTAATTGAAATATAATGGACATATAATGTGTAAATTTAAGATGTATAACATGTTAACTTGATACATTTAAATATTGTAATATGATTGCCGTTGTAGTGATAATTAGCACCTTTATCATGCTACAGACTTATTTTTTCTTTTTCCTGATTGGAATAATTAATTTCTAGTCTCTTAACAAGCGTGATAATAACATAATATTCTCATCTGTATTGGCTATACTGTGTGTTACATCTCTAGAGCTTGTTTACAGCTCATTGCAAGTTTGCTTCACTTAGAAAAATCTGTCTTATCCCTTACACCCCCATCCTCTTGTGACCACTATTTTAGTCTCTATTTTCATGAATTTGACATTTTTTAAATATCATATATAAGTGATATCACACAGTATTTGTCTTTCTCTATCTGACATGTCACTTAGCATAATGACCTGAAGGTTTATCAATAGGTTGTTGCAACTGGTAGGATGTCTTTATTTCTCATGATTGAATATACATACATTCCATATTTTCATTACTCAGTCATCTGCTGATGTGAACTGAGGTTGTTTCCTTATCTCGTCTATTGCAAATATTGCTGCAATAAGCCAGGGGATAAATATATCTATTTTATATCCTGTGTTCATTCCCTTTGTGTATATCATCAGAACTAGAATTGCTGGATATTATGGTAGATCTATTTTTAATTTTTTGAGGAAGCTCCAAAATATTTTCTATAGTGGTTGAACAAATTTCTTCCCCCACCAAAAATACACAAAAATTTCCTTCTAATGCTTGCCAATGCTTGCTATTTGTTTGTCTTTTTGATCATAGCCATTTTAACAGGTGTTAAATTATATATTATTGTGATTTTGATCTGCATTTACTTGATGATTAGTGAAACTGAGCATTTTTTGTATGCACCTATTGGCCATTTGCATGTCTTTTTTTTTTTTTTAAAGGTCTATTTAGTTTCTCTGTCCATTTGTTTTACACATTTATTTTTAGAGAGAGGATAAGATGGGGAGAAAAAGAGGGAGAGAATCATCAGTGTGTGAAAGAAACATCTATTGGATGTCCCTTGCACACTCCTAACCTGGGACCTGGCCCAACTCAGGCATGTGCCCTGACCAGGGATCAAACTGGGGATGTTTGCTTTGCTGGTTGATGACCAACCGACTGAGCCACACTGGCCAGGGCTCTCTGTCCATTTTTTAATTGAACTTTTTAAAATTCTTTTTAGTGAGTTGTCTGAGATCCTTATATATTTTGCATATTCACCTCTTATTCAATATATGGTTTGCAGATATTTTCTCCCACTGTGTAGGATACCTTTTCATTTTGTTATTTACTTATTTTGTTGTGCAGAAACTCTTCAGGTGACAATGTCAACTAGAGGAATGCACTTTGATCTTATTCGTAATGAGAAATAGTTTTAAAACTTGAAATAAGGAAGTACCACAAGCCAAATGAAGAAAAAATTTAATAAGGAAGGATAATACTAGAACATTTAGTCATTACTCCCACCTAATGACAAACTTTTATTTTTCCCTATTTTAATAAATGGTGCCAATTTATAGACAGTATTCAAGCCAGACATTATTTTCCATGGCTTCCTTTCCCATCATATACATCCACTCAATCACCTAATTATTTTTTCATTGATTTATTAAAAATGTATGTGAGAGCCAATGTTCTTGGTAGAGTAATAAAAATGACCTTGCATTCTAATGAATGACAATTTTATCTCCTAAACATTTCTAAAACTTTTTCACTTTTTTCCCTCCTTTATGCCATTACTCTAGTCCAAGCCAGAGTTTTCTCACTCAAACAACTACTATAACATCTTGGCATCTGGTTTCCCTGCAATAACTCTTCATATTTATTTTCTAGCCACATAACAAGTTTAATTCCCAAATCCTTAGTTTAGTTTATGAGAACTTCAACAACTGGGATGGACAGATGACATTTGAATATAAAGCACTTCTCAAACGTGTATGAACAAATACAGTTTTAGTGACATGTTGAATAAAAGGTGGACTTTAGAATTGGATATTGAAAATATTGGTAGCCTCTACTATATCATGCACAATAGCCAGATTGACTTACTCAATAATTGAATCAAATAATCAATCAGTGGATGAATTATATTTGTCTTTATTTTGACAAATGACACTGCTTTTTTGAGTCCATAAAACTTTGCCAGATTATTTAAATTCTTGCATTTTCCATTTCATATTATCCAACTTTTTCTTGCAACAAGACAAAATTACCTTTTTCACCAACCATCATTCTAGAATATTTTAAAGAGATTTGATGATATTTTATGAGAGTTAGGAAAGTAGAAAACATTCCTCTTCCCAATTTACCAGTAAGATTTAAGTCTGAGAGAATAATAAGCCTGTTTCATCATCTGTCTATGAAGACAGGCATGATGAAAGAGCTGAGCAAAGATGTGCACTCTCCTAAAAAACTAAAACTCTATGCTTCACATGAGATGTAATCAAGGCGAATAATTCAATTAAGATTAGAGTCATTGATGATACATTGCTTCTTGTAGTGAAAGATAACTTATAACAATCAGAATGCCTGTGCATGGTTAGGACCAGAAAAAAAGTAGAATGTGGCTGGTGCTCCTATTCTCTAAGAGCTCATTACAAAGACAATTTTAGTGATTGGAGAAACAATAAAATTCTGAAGCATATTCCAATTACTAATCCTTATCCTGTGTGCATTTATTCAAAACTATGTAAAATAATTTGTTGGCTCTAAATATTATCTGAGATGTAATTTTATGATATCTAATGCATTATTTATATAGCAACAGAGAACTCAGATTCCAATAGCACTATAAGTCTACAAGACTTTATTGATTTTCTGGTAAAGTTCTTCCTAAACTCATAGAATGGTAGAAATCATGTACTGCCCATTGTGTTTCGGTATCATAACTTATGGCCTAATAAATCAGTTTACTTTCAGTAATTACCTGGAAATGCTCTTTTTATTCTTGACATTCATTAGTCACCAAAAGTGAAAATGCCAAGGAAACAAATAGTGCCTAATTTGGAAGATACTTAAATCTTTATAGATTTCTTTTTTTTTTTTTTTTTTAAGATTTTTTTTTTTTTTTTTTTTTTTTGTCTTTGGAGGGGTAGGGGAGAGGGAGAGGGAGAGAAATATCAATGTACGGTTGCCTCTTGTGTGTCCCCTGCTGGGAACTGGCCTGCAACCCAGGCATGTGCCCTGACTGGGAATCGAACCTCGATCCTCTGGTTCGCAGGCCCGCGCTCAATCCACTGAGCTACACCAGCCAGGGCATCTTTATAGATTTCTAAGCATGATTAGAAAGTGGGAAAACAGCCTTCCTTCCAGGACTATCAATACCAACAGGTATTAGAACCCAGAAAACCAGACTTCTCATGGGCAGTGATTTAATAGCCCTGCAAATGTGACTGAAACCTCTGCTTTCTTATATCTTTATTAGCAGATGTGGTGATGCTAATCACCGGCTAGCAGTGTCCGAGTCATTATGGATGAAATAAAAACATACACACGGATTACCGAGTCCGGTGGAGGAAAAAGGACAACAGCGTGACTTTTCTCTAAAGGGGAGCAAAAGCCACAGCCTCCACCATGACAGGCCTTTATTCTATATCTCCTCACATTACAAGATGATCCCCACTCACTATCCCCAGTTACAATAAAAAGAGCCAATGCCCCTCATCACATCACAGAAGAAGGATATTAGCAAATGAAAAAAGGCAACAGTGGTAGAGCAGGTTACACTGGTCCCTGCAAGGTTTAGCACTTGCTAGGTGAGGGGGTTTTCAGCAAGAAGCAAGACTCACAACAGTTTAGGTGTATTACAAACCTGATTACCCACAAGAGAACCTATCTGTGGGTGTGGGTCCTGTGCATCTCCGAGTGGGAGCTGGGCTCACGCCACGCAGAAGGGTCTGCCACAGTGTGGAACCCCAATTATAGGTTTAAAAGCACATAGTAAAATAGTAAATCATCTAGTCTGCACAGTTTGCCACTTCAATTAACAATTGATATTTCAAATTATTGCTTCAAGCTTTAATTCCTCAAGTACATTGTAATCAGTTTTTTGAGGAAATTCCATATTGTTTTCCACAGTGACTGAACCATTCCACATTCCCACCAACAGTGCGTAACAGTTCCCTTTTCTCCACATCTTGGCCTTGTTGTATAATAATTTCTCAGAGAAAAATAGTTAATGATCAGAATATCAATAATACATTTACTTAGATTGCATAAACATAACAATATCCATAATTTGGCTGTGGTTCAACAGAACAATATTAAAATGTTTATTAAAATTAATGAAAGAATCCTTCACAATATTTTATTCAGCTGTAAGCATCTATAAACTATCTCTAAAAATCACATTAACCAATCCTAGGGTCTGTTGCTTTATACATATTTAAGGCAGGTGTCAACATAAATTTTTCAAAAAAAATGACATTTTGAAGATGCCATTTACTTTTAAATTTGAGTTCAGTTTTTTAGACATCTGTGCTTATATAATATTCAGGAATAAAATATCTCCATATTAGTACTTATAGTTGCAGTCTTCTATAAGGAAAAGAAAAATGAACATAAAACTTTATTTTTGTTGGCGGTGGTGGTGTGGTTTGCAAATTTTCATTTTGGATGTTGACTGTGCCGTAACGATCAGCCTCTGCCTTGCTTCCTTCTGCATCTCACTTTGGTCCCATACCCTTCCCCAGAATGTACTAATCAATCCTTCTATTTCTTCAGTCTTTCCCTCATTTATTCCTCCCTTTATGCCTATGAACATCACTGCTGGGTTTAATTTATTCCTCTGAAATGTAGTGTCCCGTTTACACTGTCTTGGCTAGCTTATGTCATCTTGTCATTCCCACATTTGGAGAGCGTAGTTGCACTAAGAGCTGCTGCTTTAATGGTCTGTTCTCTCATTGTCATTTGTACATCTAAGATTGTACTATTCATTACCACTATACTGAAACTGCTGTCAACTCTTCGCCAATACCCAACTAATTAACGAATCCACTGTCTCCTCTCCTACTCTCCTCCTACCTTACTTATATTATTTAGAATATTGGACACCTGACTTTCTTATCTGAGTTTTATTAACTTTTCTTATTTCTTTTTCTTTATTTGTCTTCATTCTGTATAAGGGTTTTACTTGTTCACCTTACAGTTCAGTGTAATTATTTCCCAAGGTTTTATTTCCAGCACTCTTTTCCCTGTCTTCTCACTCTCTATAGGCCTTCTGAATCATCCATATTGTTTTAACAATCACCCCATTGTTGGCTTTCTTTAAATACGTCTCCTCTTACCTGGGATCAGAAAGCAACTGTATTGTGTCCATCAGAATTTGGCACACGGATGTCTCACAAGAACTTTAAATTCGAGATTTTCTCATTATCATCACCCTCATGTATGTGTATTCTCTGCTTCTGAATGATTGAGCTTCCTTTATGTCTTTTTATATGTTTCACTTTTCCATTCAGTTATCAATGTTCACATTTACCCTTTTGCATCCTTCATAATCACTTTAAAGAAAATAAAACTCAAGGACATAGCAGCTGGTTTGGTAAAAATCCTCAATGAACTAAGCTTTACTGTTTCAGAGGAACAGAAACAGATGATTATTTACTCATCCCCCCTCACTGATTATGTTGCAATCACTTCCACTAGCATATATTTGACCCATTTATATACACTTCTTTATTTGAGCACCACTACTACTTATTTGCAAATATATTTAATGTGTGTTGTTGTGAGAGAATCAGAGAAGGTGCTAGTGAAATTATGTATCCTCACATGCAAATTTGGCTCTGTTTCTTTTCCCTTCAGTTTGTTAATATCCACTTGGTCTGTTGGATACGGTTTATGCTCATAAACTTGATGTTCTTCTGTTTGAGGCTTATCAGTTAGAATTTTCCATGGTAAATTAAGGGAAAATACAATTTGAACTATTTTAAATACTGCAAAAATGTTACTGACTTTCATGCATCTAAACAGTTCAGCAAAAAGGTTTAATGTTTGCACTAGAGTCTTATGATGCTATCAGATTTTTCCCTTGGTTGTGTAATTTCACTCATATTTGTTCTTCTCCTGCCAGTGTGTCCTCTGGCTGGTCTCTTTCCCATGAAAGAGGATAATAGCATCCCTATAAGGGCTCTGCATCTAGTCTTACAAACTGTAGGACAGAGAATTCTATCACAGAAAATATAACCAAATCTCATATCTGATTAGATCAAATGGATGGCATTCCTCATTATTAAAGTTCCCTTTATTATTTCTTCTGTGCCTTAAAGTGGACTCTCTCTTTACAATCTTATTGTTTTTCTAATCCTAGCTTGATCTCCACAAAGCCTACATTTTTCAGAATCATATCATAAAATCACATCATAGAAGGAGACAAATAACACAAATAAGTTTAAATATATAATATCAGCAATGGAGAAGAAAATGTTCCCACCTCCCCCCCAAAATAAATGAAACTTTTTAAATCATTAAAGTAATATCATTAAATCATATATATATATATATATATAACATGTTCCCTCCCCTATATTTTGAAAAGTTTTAAGTAGTGAAATTTAACTGTGTATGATTGTGTTTTGTTTTGTTTTGTGTTGTTTGCTATACAATGTACTCTAGAACATAGTCTATGACCAGGAAAGTAGGCATTTCTTTGTTTATGAAGTTTACAAAAGCACAAAACCAAATCAGGATGCAGTTCATTCATATGCAGATTTTTCTGGCAACAGTCAATACTGCGGAAAATAAAATCGAAGTGTTTTTAATTCTGCTATGTATTAAACTGTTCCCACCATCATAAGTGTGCTTTACAGCATGTGATTCCATGTAAGATTATATTTTAAAAATGCAAATGATAACACCCTAAGTTTCAAAATCGATTTTTGGGCAGAAACAATGTAGTCATAATTTTCAGAACAATTGAGATAGAACCAGTATACTCAATTCAAACTTTGGTTATATTCTTTTCCTTGTTCAAGTCACTTTTCATCCAGTTTCAAATTTTCTCTGTGCAACATGAATTTGTTGGAGGAGATCATCAAGGGGATATGACCACTGGTAGACCAGTGAATGGGACACAGACAATCATAGGCACCTCACCCTTTCCCTGTCCTTGAAATGTATGTTCTGCCCACTGTTGCTACAGTGGGAGCTGTTTTCAAGGACTCGGACTTAAAGGGACAATGCGTTGTTGAGACCATCTGGCAGGTATGTATGACTGAACCTAATTAAGCCCTCTGTAAACAATTGCATTTCTGCCCTTCAACACAGGCCTTGTTTCTTGTAAGTTCCGTTGCTTGTTAAACTTGCCACCTAAGAACCTGGAGTGGTCTGCCCTTTCTCCCATCTCTCTGTGTCTTTTATGTATAGTGTCCATTGTCGGGTTTCACCAGGGAAACTCCTGAGATTAAAAACAAACAAGGTTATAATAGATACTGCATAACATTACTTTGAGGGCCAATAAATGCAAACACAAGTCTTGAACGGTGATAGGCACATAGTCAACATTAACAAAAACCATGACTACCATTATGATTGCTGTTATTCACTCTTGGGGAATGCTCTAAAAGCCAAGGTTAATTGATTTGCAAATGCTGAATTTTATTGGGAGGAAAAAGACCTTCCTTGGAATTGCACGAATAAAAGCTAGAAGTCTGAGCATAAAGATATACATAAAATGGGTAAGTATGTATGTACTATAGTTAACAGCCTTCCTCTTGCCCCAAAGTAAACAAGTTTATCCAGCAGACAGGAAGACAAGTTTGGAAAGAATGAGGGCAGCATCAGGCTAAGAGAAAAAGCTTGAGATTTCAGTATTCACCTTGCTTCTACTCTTGTAACTTGAAAGTGGTATGGGGAATTTCACTGCATTGCATCAAGAGATTAGACCTTTCTAGAGATCCTCTCCATCCCATATTATGCTGAACTTCTGTGGCAACTAGATTTTAGCACAGCTGAAAAAATAATTATCTAAGACACTGCTTATTGTAAACCCGTGCTCTACTGACTTGCTCTCACACTTAGACTTGGAGACCTTCAGACTCTCACAAAGCACAAGGACTGCATTTCAAAGCACAACACACCATAACCCAGTGATGTTGAACAAGTCCCCAGCCAACCCACAACTTGTCATTTGAAACAGATTAATAGCATAGTGGTTTAAAGCATAGCTCTGTGTTCACACTGCCTGGGTTCAAAAAACTTTTCTAATTAACTACTTGTGTAGCCCCGGGGGAGTTAATTAGT